>CANTUQ010000023.1:12378771-13825657 GCA_947683425.1 Excoecaria cochinchinensis | reverse complement strand
AAACTCTTCAGTCAGAACACCTTCTGGAGCAAACTTTGTAAGACTGTTGAACTCTTTCTCAAATTCTGATACTGACATAGCCCTCTACTTCAAACTCAAGAACTGTGCCAACTTGGCATACTTATACTCCCTAGTCACATACTTGTTGGTAAATTCTCTCTCAAAGAACTCCCATGTGACTGGGTCAGGCAACAGGGGATGCCTACGGACCAACTTCCACCAATTGTAGGCAGATCCCTGAAGCAATGCGATAACACTCTCAACTGGCCTATCAGCAAGACACCTAGTCTCCTCAAACACTCGCTCCACTTTCTCAATCCATTTCTCAGCAAGCTCAGACTCATTCAGACTGGTCCCATAGAAATCCTCTGCACCAGCTCTCCTCATGCTCTCTAAAGGGGCTCTCGGAGCAGTCACCCTATCCAAGACTCGAGCCATGACCTGAGTAACCTTCAACATTGCCTCAAAGGGCATGGCTACAGCCTCAAGCTGAACCCTATGTGTTTGAGCCGAAATAGACACTGAAGGATCTACAGTTTGGGGATTCACACTTTCAGCGGACCCCTCAAGCAACCCACGAACAGAATCATAATCCATGTAAAAGAAAGACAAAGACAACTGCATTAGCCAACACAGTCCTAAAGATATATCTATACACAATAATCACCAAGAAAATGCCTAAACCGGAGCTCTGATACCAAAAACTGTAACACCCCCTACCCATATATAGGAGAACCCATCAGCGAAGGAGTGAGAACCCATACGAGAAGGGGTGTCACACCAAACAGAATGGTACATACATACATTCACATAATATAACATATATATAAACAATGGAAATTAAAACTTTAAAACCAAAATATCATTCATTCATAGAATAACAATATTCAATTCCATAATTATTCTAATACCAACATAATTACGTAATTCAGAGATACATAGCGGAAGCTTAACAAAACTATATACAAGAGAGATCACTATTACAAAATAATGATGATACAAAAAGAAACTAAGTCCTATCAACAATCCCACTGTGTTGGCTTGACTGGCGGTGACTCTCCCAAAAGCTATACACCTTCCGCACTTGTATGGGTGAAAACACCGTGCTAAGCGATAACGCTTAGTGGGGAAACAAACAACAATAATATGGACGGCCATTCACAATGGTCGTCAAGGCAAATCACATACATAATGGCATATGTTGAATATCATAAGATACAATCATAAACGAATCGCATTCATAAACATTCAACTGTTCCATAATCATATTCATGTGCCAACAGATTCATATGCTCATATTAGAGTCATTTAGATTCAAATACTTATATTCATATCAGGACAAATCATAACACCTGCTAACTCACAGTAGTGGATAACAAGTAAACGCGTAGCGGTACCTTACCGGTACAAATTGATGCATAGTGGTACCTTATGGGTATGAATTAAAAAATAGTATCACATTTTCTCTTTTCAAAGCATTTTACAGAGGAATCTTAAACAAGATCGAAACACGTAGAAGTTAGCAAGGAACTAAACGGGGACCTGATCAGGGTCAAAAACAGTATAGAGGATGCAGCTAAAGGACTCTTTTAGGCATGCCTAACTATCCACTAGACTGACTCTTGCAGGTCATGCATAATACAAATCATGCTCAAGGCATAACATATAATTCATCATGAAGAAATTATAATATCGTTCATAGATATATGCATAATTATTCCCATACAGTAGTAAAACTCATGAAGAAATGATACAAATATCATTTTGGAAGAAAAGGGACAAAATCAGAAAACTGGGCAAAAAGGAGGTCACTGTCGCGATTGCGAGTGGTGTCAAGCTTGCAACAGTGGCTGGATGGCCTTTGAAAGGGGAAGGGGCAAAGAGGTCACTGTCGCGATCGCGACCTGTGTTGCGCTCGCGACAATGGCCGGATGGCCTTCATGAGGGGAAGGTGCAAAGAGGTAACTGTCACGATCGAGACTAGTGTCACGCTCGTGACAGTGGCCGATAGGCCTGTGCGAGGGGATGGGGCGAAGGGGCGTATGAGTCGTGAGACAACCTTCATGACTCGTGAACAACATTCATGACTAGTAAACTATGTTCACTACTCGTGAACATGGTTCACAACTCGTGAACCTTGTTCACGACTCGTGAACATGGTTCACGACTCGTGAAAGTAGTTCACGTCTCGTGAACTCTCAGTCTCCCCTCTTGCCGACACATGATTTTACTGCACCACTCGCATATGCTAAGCTTCACGAGCCGTGCTGCCCAAACACGAGTCGAATGACTTACAAACCAACATGGCAATCTCGTGTAAAACTAGAATTCACCCTTCTGTCATGCTCGCTATAGCATCGCGATTTGCAGTTTTCGAGCAAAACGCAACAAACCCAGATTTCGAACCACAAAACCATTTTGACCCAAAATCAAACCAAACCTCATCTTACCTTCAAATAAGCCTTCCACCATCACAAATAGCAGAAACATAACATAATTCAGCACTTTACACAATCAAAATCATGCATTATCAAAATCAAACTCTTCAAGAACACAAACCCAGAAATTTACAGCAAATATTCATAAAACATCAATAATTGCTTAATACTTCAACATTCATGCATCTTAACTCAAATCAATTAAATACCCATAACATTACCACTATAATATGCCTCATCAAACATCAACTTTTCAGAGATCACATGTAAAAGCATAAATCACCATATGAACATCAAAAAATCAAATTCCAAACAAAACCCAAACAAAAGTCCCAAACCTGTAACTCCTATGCTCCAAATCAATGAACACAACTACCACTAGCCTTCTGCTTTCCCTTGGGATCGCAAGGAGGCTCAACTAACCAAGAAAAGCCAACAAAAACACACAAATACAAAACCGAAATTAAAACCCAATTTAAACAAAACAAGAGCAATGGAATAAGAAGATGAAGTAGATAAAGAAGAAACCATAAAAGACTTACCAATTAAAGCTAAGGGAATGATCAATTTCCACCACCACACTTGGATCCAAGCTAGGGCACCCAAGTGAAGAGAAAAGTGGAAGAAGATGAAGAGATGAAGAGGAAATCGGAAAGAGACAACAATCTGCTGTTCTCATTTCTCTCTCCTTCTCTTTATTTCCTTTTTCCTAATCCCTAGCAACTTATCACTCTTTGGTTGGTGTGACTTGACCGCTCACACCCAACAAATACACATGCTACTACACACAAGACCAACCCACATAAATAACATACTACAACCATATGCTCATGCACATACTAACACCACCCAATGCACATACACCCTACTAACATATATGCCCCCACACAATATTACAGCCCATAAAATATCCATTTTACCCAAAATGCCCTTGGCACATGGCAAAACTCCCACACATGCACCCATACACATGGCAAACATGGCTCAAACTAATACGGGGGAATCGGGGTGTTACACCTAATGCTTACGCCATTTAACCACCAAAAGAAACCCTAATTTAGAATTAACAATTCTTTAAAGGCCTAAAAACTACCTTAAATATTCAAATTTAGGCTCGCATTGAGTAATTACAGGTTTCACCGAGAGCAACTATAGTTCGTATAATTCCCTTCATTTTGATATATTATAGATCCTGTAACTCCAACCGAATCAAAAGTTCTGGTCTTCCGAAAATTTTAATTTTTTTTAATCAGTAAACTAATCTATACACTTCTTCTACTAGGATTTGGATTAAAGCTAAGGATGTTCAATATTCGGTTCAAGGTAATTTCAAGTGTTCAAGGTTAAACATAAGAAAAGAAAAGGCTAAATTTTAACACACAAAAAGGCACACGAATAAGAAACATAATACTACCCTAATTCAGCATAACATGAAGAATCAAAGGAAAGAAAACTCAAACTTAATGCCTTAATGAACATCAAAAGACTTTGGACATGCTTAATGAACATTTTTATTGGCCTAATGATGTGGAACCTATTAGCTAACAAGCTACAAACCCACACATAAGATTTGGATGGAGTAGCAAATCAGATAAAAATCCTCCCTAAACAACATGTGAATGGAAACACAAATAATTGGAAAATAAAGAACCTAAAAAATGCCATAATCAAACAATTAAAAAGTTAACCAAATTCTTTATGCAATAGAAAAGAAAAGCAAGCAAACCTCACAAATCTAATCTATTAGAATTTTGACAAAGCCAAGAAAAGAGGATAGCCTCCAATGTTTAATAATTCCTAGTCTAAAATTCACATCAAAATATAACCTATTTATAGGGTGGCTAACCCTAAGTAACACTTAACCTAAAGAAAACGCTAATAAGGCCGTTAACTAAGTTAGGCCAAATTCCCATGGGCTAATCTAAATAAATAAGCCCAATTTACAATGACTAAACATAAAAACAAAACCCAATAAGTAAAGAATGTTGGCCGAATTTCAATCCCAAAAGAAAAGACTAACTAATAACCCAACTAGCTAAACTAAACCCATTTAAGAGAGGCCCACATGCTTAGCCCATCCTTTACAACTTAAATGAGTCATGTAACTTTTAAAATAAAGCATATGTCTTGTACAATTAAAGCCCAAGATGTATAAAGCCAAACATGAATTAAGTTGACCTAACTTCATTACATGCTTCCAAAAGGCTAAATACTTTATGCATGCCTTCAAGTTCTCTTTGACACTTCTCAAAGGCATCTTTATGTAGTTCTTGTGTAACAAAACCTTGAACATAAGATGACATAACCATCTTCAGCTTCTAAGCACGCCCTCTTTCTAATGGCCTGAATTATACCCTAGTAGCTAATTGGTCTAATCAAGATAATGGGGATGGGATTGCAATGAATATGTTAATTAAGGAGTTAAGTGTAAGTTAATTGAGGACCCAATTGAACAAATAAAATAAGTTTAAGTGACTAATTGGTAAATGTGAATGATTAGTGTTAGTGGAGATTAATTAGTGGCTAGTGGTGATTAACAAAAATCGGATTTTGGGTTAATGAAGATTAAGGGAACTAAAGTGGATTCCACATGTGCCTTTAATGTTTTGCCACCTCACCCCTTTTTCATGCAATATAAGTGTTGGAAGAGAGAGAAAATCCTCACTTTTGCATGTAATCTTTACCTGCTCTTTCTCTCTCTAAATTTTTATCTTTCTTCGTGTTCTTTTTCGTGTGCCATCTCCTTCCATTTTAGATTCAATAAATTATGTTGAGTGATCAAGAGGTTAATTATGAAGTTGATTTTCTGATTTGTAGCATAAGTAATTGAGTTACTTTGCTCTTCATCTTCTTCTTTGATTTCTTTAATTTTGGGTTAACATGGAATTTGACATTGGTGTCCAATTCTAGAAATTTGACTTGAACTTGTAGTTGAGGAAACAAAGAAAAATAAGGGAAAGAGAAGGTGGTGGATCAAGGTGCTAAGTGACTTTCTAATGAGCTTAGGAGAAGAGGTTTAGGAAAACACTCTTACTCGTGTGCTAATCTTGATATAGTATAACTTTGAATTGGATGATGAAATATGTGTGTTGCAATAAATGTAAGATGTGTAACTTTGTGTTTTCATGAATTGAAATGAAATGGTGAATTAATGAGTTTGTTGATGAATCTAAGTATGTTATGTAAATTGTATAATTTATTGATTGGTATGTAAAATAACATGTTGTAATGTAAGCAAGCACGTTGTGTGATGGATTGGAAAGTTGTTTTAGGAATTCACTTAATTGATGCAATTTAACTGGTTAGCTAAGTTATGGTAAAACAGAATTTATAGGGTATTTAATAGTATGAAGAAATGTTGATGGTAACCTTGATAATATAATTCTAAATGGATGGAAATAATGGAAAAATGTGTTATAGTACCCTTAAAAGGTAGATAATTGAATGCCAAAAGAAACGGCTAGTAAATAATAGGGATCATATGTGAGGAGGAGCTATGAGTGGAAGTAAGGAATTGAGTTGCAAGTGGAATTGGAAGATTGGTGTTCTATCGCGAGCGCGATAGAATGCCCAAGTGTTGTTATTACCTTTTCTCGCGGGTGCGTGCATGTGCGCGAGCACGACAGAGGCATGGTGTGGGTTTTGTTGCGAGAGTGACTCAGGTCGCGAGCGTGATAGAAGCTATCATCCAATTCTGTCGCGAGCATGACACTTATGACTGGTTGAAATAAATCCTTAATTGCCTTAGATTGCTCAATTTATGTGTTCATATGTAAAGTGAACATGTGTACGATAATAATCGTTGTATTATGCATATGAATACCATCACATATAATTGTTAGAGTGAATGAATTATGCAATAAACATTAATACTACTCGTGCATATGAGATGTGATAATATGAATAAAATGGATTAATAATATAGCCCGCGAGTCAAGTAGTGGATAGATAGGAATGCCTATAGGGTCTAAGTGCTGCAGCCAAATGCGTCCAATTCCTCTGGAATCATCAATGCGATTTGAATCCTTATTGGATTCTCCTAATGCGAACTTATTGATATTATTGATCTTTCTTGTACCTTTTGGTGCTAATGCGAATGTGTGGTATCTACGGATACTAATGTGTTTATTGTACCTTTGGGTACTAATGCGATACCCGTTATCCACATCTTTGAGTTGCAGGCAAGGGTAAAAATAAATATGTTAATTAATTGAATGACGTGAAATTATGTGACATATCCTTGAGTATGACTATAATGAGCATGCAAAAATGATGTGACAGTGTAACCAAAATGTGACTGTCATGTTATGTTATGTACATTGAATAGTTATATTTATATATGTGCATGTTGATTTTAGAATATAGAATCTTTATGACCTGTTATTGTTGCAATGTATTATCTATACATATATGTGCATACATTGTGTTATTGTATTGTTTTCCCCACTAAGCGTTATCACTTAGCACGGGTTTTCTAATCCATGTAGGTTCGGACACGAAGTGATTTTGAAGGGCGGATCCGCATTACCAACGGTCAACACTAGAAGTGCCTATAGTGTAGGTTTTGGGATTTTGAACAATGAGTTATGTATATTGTGACGCGCGCCGAACCCCGTGGCCTCCTGAAAGCTCGCTTTAGGGCGATCAGGATGGGATTCATTAAAACTTGTAAGGTATTTACAAGCTGCGTCTATTTTGGGCAACATTGAGGTTTCTTTGATTCGCCACCCAATAGAACATTAGGGAGGGTCGTCTAGCCTCAGCGAGCCTAAGACGGCATACATATCCGTCTTAGGCAAGCCAGAGAGATCTTGGAGGTCTCATCCTCTACCCCTTGGAGCCTAGGATTTGTAAATTTAAGTCTTTTGGTGAGACTCAAGAGGTTTTTTTGAAGTCCTAAACCTCTCGCCTCATTGAGCCCCAAAGACCAGAGTGAGTTCGGGACTTCTGATTTATTTATACCTTGATCAATATTATGATTAAGTTTTGAATTCATTATTTAACCAGCTTTCCACACGATGCATTTAATTAAGCGTAATCATTCACGTCAAAAGCAATAAGTAAACCATTATTAAAATAAACATTCTCAAAATACATTACAATAAAACTAGGGGCGGAATACAACCCCCATTGTAAATAAAATACGAATCATGCATAAATCGGGGTATTCATTAATGATGAGGACATTAGTCCTCACATGCATATTTATTATAAAACACTTTTGAATGTGATGATTTTATTTTGGATAGACAAAATTGAGACATTGGTCCCATTTTTATTTAGGAAAAATGCCAAATTAATTACTATAAAATATTTGGCCCTTTTCACTTTAACGACATTGAAATAATCTTAATAATAACATGAATAAAAGGCAAGAGTGAAGGAAGAACCCGTATAGAAATCATCAGATTGGCTCGACCATCATCGTTTACAACTCCAAATCCAAATTGTCAGAGAATAACTCATAGGAATAAACATGTCAGTGTCAAAATTGGTGAATAAAGTAAAGAAAAGAAAAATAATAGGAAACTTTTAAAAGAAATGAGTTATCTTATAGTGACAATCTGGCCCTCATGAGGTATCTTTACCATCTGGTGAAGTGTAGAGGGGACTCCTCCCAACTTATGAAACTATGGTCTACCTAGAAGAGCTGAGAAATTGGCAGGTATAGGTAGTACCACGAACTCCACTTCTGACTCTACGAGCCCCGTCTTCACTACTGCTATGAATGTCCCCGAAGCATGTCTACGTGAGTTGTCATAGGCTGTGATGGTGAGATCAGATTTGGCTAACATATCCTCTGTTACCCTAAAAGCCGCCATTGCCACCTGTGGGCACACATTTATCGAAGAGCCGTCATCTACCATTACACAAATAGTGTGCTTTTGGTTAATCTTTGCTCTTATGTACAGAGGACGATTATGGTTGCGGCCTTTCGCCGGCAAATCAGCACTGGTAAAAATAACATTTTCTCCTAATCCTCCTTTCACTACATCCAGAAGCTCCGTAGGCGAGATAGTTGTTGCCACAGTTGCCTCGCATAAAGCCTCTACGACTGTCTTAAAAGATCCCATATGGAGATCTGAGCCGGCGTCTTTTTTAGTTGTTTGACAATCGGATCTTCTTCCGGCTCTTTTCCCTTTCTGCCCTCAACCGGCTCCTGGGGCTTCTCAACTTCTAGGGCTACCCTTCTGCTCCGGGTCACAGCTCCTACTTTATGCCTGTTTGCTTCTTCATCCTCCTCCGAATCCCACGGGTCGGCAAATACTTCAGAATTATTATTTTCAGTTCCACTATCATCAGTGGACCAGCAATCGATCACTGCAGCGGGAAGCCCTTCTTCACTCCCCTCATGGAGGTTCGTGACAGCAGTGTGGGTATCGTTGCCATATAATTCATTTAACACAAACTTTTCGGGTAAACTGGACCCGATCATATTCACTAGCGGGGGCATACTGTTGTACCCAGCCTTCTTTTGACCTTCTCTCTTCTCTGCGTCTGTGATCTGCTTTAAGTCGATTAAATATTGAATCGCATGCCTCAACGTCTTGCAGTTATCGGTTATATGCTCAGTGTGCTAATGATATGCACAATACTCATCATCCTTATGTCCTGGCGTGCCTTGAGTTCTAGCAAGCTTGGGTGGCATAGGCTGTAACTTACCCTCTTTCATCAATCTTCTCAGCACCCATGATAAAGACCTTCCAAGATTGGAAAAATGCCTTGGGGTAGCATTAGCAGCTGATACCTCAGCAGTCTTCTGTGCACCACTAGGGAAACCTGTTGGTCTACTTGCCCCCTAACTACTGCTACCTCTCTTGGGATAGTTCTCATTAGTTGCCCTCTTAACAAGGTACTCTCCTTCGGCCTCAATCGCGATGTTCTTCAGAGACTCCCAGTCCTTCAATCCTTTCATCCTCAATCCTTCTCTCAAATACGGGCTCGCATTTTTAATGAATAGCCATATTTGATCCTGAGTATCTAGTTTCCTCTTCATTTCCATCACTCGATTCCTCCACCGGGTTAGATACTCATGGAAGGACTCGCCTCCCTTTTACTGTAACAGCTCTAGGTCATTCAAGGTCACTTCCATCCTTGTACTGCAGTCGTACTGTCTCAAAAACTCCTCCGTCAATAAATCCCAATCCTCTTTGGTTCAGCGATCGAGCCCATAGTACTAATCTATGGCTGGGCCAATCAAACTCAAGCAAAAGTACTCAATCTTCTGCTTTTTTGTCAAAGTGGTGCCCTTTATCACCAGCGAGTACTGCTTTATGTGTGCCATGGGGTCGAAAGTGCCGTCAAACTTCAGAACATCCTATATTATGAAGTTCATTGGGACTAGATCCTCTCCTTCTAACTCCTTGTCTTCCGAGTTCATTCCTTGACCCTTTGTTAGCATTCTTGTCATTGCTTCAAATTTCTCCTCCATCTTCTACCAGATGGCTTCTTCAGTTTGAAGGGCTTTCCCTTTCTCAGACATACGCTCCTCATATTCTTCATCTTCCCAATCATCATCTAGCCTTGGGACTGGTCTCCCCCTTTGTGCCCCTGAGGTAGTAACTCTTAGGTTTACTAGTGGCATGCAAATTTCCACTTGGGGGTCTTCTTTGACCTCCCCCCTTTCATTATTTCTCATTGGAGGAGGTGGTGGGTTTTGCGGGGCCGCTTGCTGACCTAAGGTGGCCATCATTGCCATCATACGGTTCTCAAACTCTTCAAGCCTTCAGCCCACTTCTTCTGCTATCATTGCCCTACTGGCATCTGCCCCTCTTGGTGAGTTTGCCATTTCTTCGGGTAGAGAAAACTGAGCTGAAGTAGCATAGCTGGTTTCAGAAGAAGTGTCTGGATACTCTACCCTTTCTGGTAACTCGAAGAATGGATTTCTGCGTAGTCGCCCCCAAGACCCTCTTGTCCACCTAGGCGAATCTATGATGACTGAAAAACACAAAGGGAGGATGATGCATGAATGTGCTAAGATGCATGATCGTGCTATGCAACATTTACAAACCACATGCATGCACATAGGTCCTTCCAACTTATTTCTTCCGTACACGAGGCCATAGTCTCTTTCCTAGGTGGGATTGATCCATGGGTTAACAGGGAACCCAATGGACGCGCATGGTACACGTTGGAAAATCGGCAGCATAACCTCTCCTAGCTAATGCACAAGCACATGGGTTATGATCGTTATGTATTTAGGCAGCCCGAATAAGTTAACATGGGCCTATCGGGGCATGAAAGCCTTTGATTAGGTGACCAATCAGATTATTTGGGTTTGTCCAATACAAACTAATCCATATAGCAAGTAAGGTATTAAGGTTCATACCACTTAGGGGAAGTAACTATTTTCATTACATGAGCTTTAGTCAAAAGGTGGTGTTACTTTAGGGCTACCAAAGCATGGTCCCTGCCAACGGGTCTAGCTCATCACGAGCGTAACGAACGATTGGGTCACCATTTAATATACCATGATGGAACGAGGTTTGGGCTGGTGATTATCCTTAACACTTCCCTACATCGAGTGAACGTAGAGTCGTGCTTCGGGAATGCAACGGGGCTAAAAGAGGGACCAAACTAGCGTAGATCTAAGGCTCTAATGAGGTGCAATGCAGTTTTGAAAGAAGGTAAAATTTTTAAGATAAACTCAATTATAATTTTTTAATCAAGGTACTTTCGAATCGAAGTCTCGAGTATGTCCCCAGTGGAGTGCCACTGTGACGCGCGCCGAACCCCGTGGCCTCCCGAAAGCCCACTTTAGGGCGATCGGGATGGGATTCATTAAAACTTGTAAGGTATTTACAAGTGTGTCTATTTTTAACAATAATGAGGTTTCTTGGAGTCGCCACCCAATAGAACATTGGGGAGGGTCATCTAGCATCGCGCTCGTGACAGAGTCATATTTTGCAGATCTCCAATGACACACGAAACACCCAGTTTTTCCAAGGTTCATCCAAACCTCCAAAATCAATCAAATTTCAACACCACTCAGATTACACATTCAAATCATCAAAAACAACACAAAGTCCAACTTTTAAATCAATTATTACAATTAAAACATCTAATTAAAACAATCAAAAATCAGAATTCTTCAAACCCAGAAATTTTACCTTAAATTCATACAAATTCAATTTTGATCCAATAATTCACAAAATTCCTAACCTCAACTCCTTTGCTCCTAATAGCTTCTTGAGATAATCTCTCTAGCTCCCGAGCTCATCCAAAATCCTCATCAAAACGTACACAAATACACAAAACATAATTCTAGGGTTTTAAAGCTAATCAAAAGAAATCAAGGAAATCAAAACTTAAACTTACCTCTTAACAACATCTTCACTTAACTCTCTTGAGCTAAACAACTTCTTCTATTAAATCTTGGTATTTTATTTGAGGGAAAATAATTAACGTGGAACAAAAAGGAAAAGAGGAAGAGGAATGGGAGAACAAGAGGGGAGAGCAGAAATTTCTGCCCTTTCTCTCCTTCTCTCTCTTCTTATATACCCCCTTCTCACCTCTTGCCACATGTCACATTCCCATTGGCCCAAATTAGATTTTTATGTCAAATTCTCCTTTTTGATCCTCCAACTTCTCATAACCTCATACATTGATATTCTTAACTCAATAATTCCTCACATTAAACCACTTAACTAATTATATTCATTAAATCAAGTCCTACTTCCATATTTTACAATTTTACCATTTGCCGCACTTACCGAAACTTTTACTTAAATCCTTAATTTATCCATTTTGCATTATATAACCCATCAAATTACACAACTTCGATCACTACTCATCCACAATATGCCCAAATCCTTCTAGGGTACATTTCAAGGTGTGACATAGGAAGTTCCCCATTTCTTCTCCTATTTTTCAACAACTCATCCAACAAAATTAGTGCATAATTGAAAAATTCAATGGCTACGAGTTTTATCTTTTTCTCATCCAAATAGTGGTGGCATGAAAATATCATATCCACCTTTCTTTTCCAATTGAGATAGGCATCAACATTATTTTTGCCCTTGAATGGTGGAATCTTCATCTTGATAGCATTCAAATGATTATTTTTACTCTCCATTCGGTTGTCATGCCTTCTTGCTCTCATTGGGAAGGATTGAGCCTCATCTTCTTCATCATCATTGTATAATTGATCTACTCTTTCCTCCCTTGTATATTTGCCTTTGGAAGCTTTAACGTCACTTTCTATGCTATCTATCCTGAGATTTAGCTTTTCTAAACTATCCATAAAAGCTTTAAACATAACTTTAGTATCAGGGATAATCTCAGTTTCATCTTTATTATTGTTTTCTAAATATCCTAAACCTTAAGCAAATAAGAAAAGAATTCACTCAACCTCACGTGTTTGTCTCTCAACTCAAAAATTGATTTCACACAATTGTACTTCAGAAACAAACTCAAACAAATATGGACAATTATGTAATTTAATTTAGAAATAATGAATACCTAATAAGAACAGTAAAAGATACTAATTCTAGAGGCAAATTGACCAATTTGAACAAACTTAGAAATTAGCACACAAGAGACAAATTTTATGTGCTTTAGTGTATAAAGATGTTCAACAATGTGCAATACGTTAAACTAGTGTAGTTGGAACCAAAAACAGTTTAGACACATTAATTGTTAACTTTGAATGAAAAGAATAGACAAGACGGATGCACTTAAATGCGATTTTTAACTAAGCCTAGTGATTAGTTTATACAAATTTTATATAGACTCAACAAAAAAAAAGATCAAAAAAAGCATGCAATAACATAACCCAAAATCTAAACAAGGAGTACTTAACCTAATCTTTGAAGAAATCAAACCAATTGTGAAAGTTCTAACTCCAATTCTTGCTTAATTAATCAAATTTGAACTTAATAAGATAATAGGACCCCGAATTGACCACAAAGTTGTTTCTAATAATTTTTTTTCTTTTTTTTTGATATATATATGAGTTTTTTTTAATATGAATCTAACAAACTAGTGATAAATCACTTAACATGGGTCGTTTAACACAATTGAGCAAGAACCAAATAAGAAACTAGATGCAAAGTCCTATTCGGCCCAAAACAAAGAAAGAATTCAAGAAGACAAAATTAAGGGATAGTTAAGAATTTATCACTTAGCCTAAGCTCTGATACCAATTGATACGGAACCCCAGCCTATATGCAAACAAGAATCAAGCATACATTAATCATGCAAATTGCCTAAGTCTAATTCTTCATATAATAGCAAAAATTAATAAAAATCAACTCTAACTAATTCGGCTACAGCAAATGAAAATTCATTAATCATGAGACATGAAAAATGTAAATTACAAATGAAGGATTTCAGACCTTTAAATAGGCTAGGCAGCCGCCCCCCTAATGGAGTTACAGTCAAATACTACTCCTAAGAGATAATTCAATAAATTAAATAACAAGGATAATGACTAATTTATTTATATATATTCGGCCACAATATGGACTAAGTACATCGAGATAATTACAATCTAAAATTAATCCTAAAAGCTAGTGATAATTATTCAAGATTATCATAAAGGAAAAGAACTGAATGTTTTGGCTACAAGTTGAATTCAGCCAAGTTACTTGAGATATGATGAAGCTATTATTTCTCCCATAAACTCTCCTTGATAATACCCAAAATAATAAGCATTTATCAAGAAAAATCCATTCCTAAAATTTAGGACCCCAAGTTCACCAATGTAGGACTAAACCTAAATTTGGCTCAAACCTATCAAAATTCAGGTCTCCCCTATAAAATTTGTCACCCTAATGTATTCTAAGCCTCAATTAGTTATATGGGCCCAAATTTTTATAAGAGATGAGCCCAACTTTAGCCTACCCACTTAAACTACTCAAAACACTCAAATAAGTCCCAAAAATAAAACAAACCTAACTAAACTAGCCAAAAAAATTTTCTAAGGTGCTAGGCTGCCCAATTATAGTTAATCAGATGTCATTACAAGAATAGAAACTAAATAAAGTAGCTTGAAGGCCGATTTGACCATTTGGCCAAAGCTTGTCTTCATTGTCCAATTTAGCTTGTTTCCCCTCTTGAACTTGTATCTTCTCTTCATAAGGTCCCATGAATGCTTGTAGGGCTTCTTTAAGCATCTTTGACCTTGCTCTTGTGATTGATCCTTGAGGAAATGCTAGTTCATCACTCTTGTTGCCATTATGCTTTGCTATGCTCATATCACTTTGATACTTATAATTTACAAGAAAATTTTATTTTCTGACACTGACCTTACCATTTAATCTTTGCCTCCTAGTTTTGTATCTAGGATTATGCAAATGTCTTTCCTGATGAGATGCCAGATGGATTGCCACCTCTGAGAGGAATAGAGCATCAGATTGACTTTGTGCCTGGATCTACCATTCCCAACCGACCAGCCTGTAGAAGCAATCCTATTGAAACTAAGGAAATGCAAAGGCAAGTGGAAGAGCTTATGGAGAAGGGATTGGTTAGGGAGAGCATATTGAGCATGTTATGTTAATTTTACAAACTTTGAGGTCTGAAAGGTTGTATGCTAAACTTAAGAAATGCACATTTTGTATCGATAGACTTGTTTTTATTGGTTTTCTGGTGAGTGCATAGGGTATTGAAGTGGATGAAGAGAAAGTGAAGGCAATTAGAGATTGGCCCACACCTAAGACCGTTGCGGATGTGAGGAGCTTCCATGGCTTGGCAAGCTTTTTATAGGCATTTTGTGCAGGATTTCTCTTCGGTTGATGCACCACTTATGGAAATAATCAAAAAGGAAGTTGGGTTTAAATGGGGAGAAGCACAGTAAAAGGCATTTGAAAATTTGAAAAGGAAGTTGTGTTTTACACCTATTTTATCTTTACCTAACTTTGATAGGACTTTTGAAATTGAGTGTGATGCTTCTGGTGAAGGAATTAGGGCAGTCCTAATGCAAGAGAAGAGACCAGTTGCCTACTTCAGTGAGAAGCTTTATGGAGCTCAACTTAATTATTCAACCTATGATAAGGAATTATATGCCTTGGTGAGAGCATTAGATGTGTGGCAGTATTACCTCGTACTCAAGGAGTTTGTCATTCACACCGACCATGAGTCCCTCAATCACTTGAAGGGACAAGGTAAGTTGAATAAAAGGCATACTAAATGGGTTGAATTTATTGAGCAATTTCCTTATGTTATTCAACGCAAGCATGGAAAAGATAATATCATTGTTGATGCATTATCAAGAAGGTATGTTTTAATTTCTACACTTAGTTCTAAGTTACTTAGATTTGAGCATGTTAAGGAATTGTATATTGATGATCTTGATTTTGGTAATGTGTATGAGGCATGTAAACATAAAACTTTTGATAAATTTTATAAACATGAAGGTTTTTTGTTTAAGGGCAATAAACTTTGTATGCCTAAGTGTTCCATGCATGACTTGCTTGTGTTAGAATCTCACTGTGGGGGATTGATGGGTGATTTTGTGGTACATAAGACTTATGATATGTTGAATGAGCATTTTTATTGGCCTCGTATGCACAAGGATGTGGAAAAAGTGTGTAATGTATGTGTTGCATGTAGGCAAGCTAAGTCTAAATCTATGCCCCATGGTTTGTATATGCCTTTACCCATACAAATTTTCCTTGGATTGACATTTTTATGGATTTTGTGCTTGGATTGCCTAGGACTAAATGTGGTAGAGATAGCATCTTTGTTGTGGTAGATAGGTTTAGCAAGATGGCTCATTTTATTCCTTATCATAAATGTGATTATGCTGTTAATGTTGCTGACCTATTCTTTAAGGAAGTTGTGTGTCTGCATGGAGTTCGATGCACAATTGTTTCAGATAGGGATACAAAGTTTTTTTCACATTTTTGGCATGTTTTGTGAGGTAAGTTGGCTACAAATTTGTCGTTTTCTATTACTTGTCACCCCTAGTCAGATGGACAGACTAAAGTGGTGAATAGAACTTTGGGAACTTTGCGTCGTGCTATTGTGGGTAAGAGTATCAAGACATGGGAGGATTATTTACCTTTTATTGAATTTGCTTATAATATAATTATTCATTCTTCCACTGGATTTACACCTTTTGAAATTATTTATTGTTTTAACCCACTGACTGTGCTTGATCTTTGTCCATTGCCTTTATATGATCTTTCAAGTTTTGATGGTGTTAGGAAGGCAAAATTAGTAAAGTCCTTGCATGACAAAGCACGGGCTAGCATTGAGAAAAGGAATCGACAATATTCTAATAAAGCAAATAGGGGAAGGAAACAAGTGGTATTAACCCCTTGAGATTGGGTTTGGGTGCATTTTCAAAAGGAGAGGTTTATAAACCAAAGAAAGAGCAAGTTGGATGCATGTGGTGATGGTCATTTTCAAGTCTTGGAGTGCATCAATGATAATGCATACAAGATAGACTTGCCAGGTGAGTATGGAGTTTCAGCTACATTTAAAGTTTATGACCTTTCTCCTTTTGATATGGATTTAGATTTAAGGACAAATCTTTTTAAGGAGGGAGGGAATGATGCGGATCCACTGTCAAAACCATCAACCACCAAAGATCATTTAAAGATACCAAGTGGTCCAATCACAAGAGGGCAAGCTCAGAAGCTGAAGATGGCTATGTCATCTTATGTTCAAGGCTTTGTTACTCAAGAGTTACATGAAGATGCCTTTGATAAGTGTCAAAGAGAGCTTGAAGGAGGCGTGCATAAAGTACTTAGCCTTTTGGAAGCTTGTAATGGAATTAGGCCAACTTAATTCATCTTTGGGTTTTATATAACTTGGGCTTTAATTGTACAAGTCATGTCCTTCATTTAAAAAGTCACATGACTCATTTAAGTTATAAAGTTGGGCTAGGCATGTGGGCTTCATTTAAAAGGATTTATTTTAGTTAGTTGGGCTTTTAGTTTGTCTTTATTAGTGGGCTTGCAATTCGGCCAAGGCATCTATAATTATTAGTTTTGTTTTATGCTTTATTTGGACCTTTGTAAATGGGTTTATTTGATTGCTTAAGCCCATGGTGAATTCAGCCAAGTGAGTTAATTAAGTTATTAGGGTTTTTTCTTTAGCTTAGGTGTTACCTAGGATTAGCCACCCTATAAATAGGATATGTTATGTTAAGAATTTTAGATTTGATTTCATTAATATATTGGAGTCTATTCTCTTCTTTGGCTTTGCCGAATTTTAATAGATTAGATTTGTGAGATTGCTTGCTTTTCTTTTCTATTGCATGAAGAATTTGATTAACTTATCAATTGTTTGATTGTGGCATTTTTCAGGTTCATATTTCCAAATTATTTGCGTTTCCCTTCACAAGTTGTTTAGGGGTTCAATAGGAATGTTGTTTATCTAATTTGCTTTGCTATTCAAATTGTATGTGTAGGTTTGTAGCTTGATAGCTATTAGGCTCCGCATCACTAATGTTTTAAGGCTTATTAAAATTATAAAGTCTTAATTAAAACATTAGTTAAGGCTCCAATAAAAAGCCCAAATAAAAGTAGCCCTTAAGTCCAATAATTAAGCACATGCTTCATGCGTCACGTGACTTGCAGATGACAAAAATAATTGCAGTCCATCTTATACATTCGGCCCCATTGGATTGGCGTTGATGCCATTTGGCCCCAATCTCCCTTGACTTTCTATAATTTCCACAATTTGGCCCGTGTAGGATTGCCATGATAGGTTGACCCCCCTATGCACGCATTAACCCCCAAACAAGGTTGAATGGAAATGCTTATAATAGATTGATTTAGAAAGTAAGAAGAACAAGAATCAAACACACATTAATCATGTAAATTGCCTAAGACTAATTCTTCATACAATAGCAAGAATCAATAAAAATCAATCCTCACAAATTCGGCTAAGCCAAATGAATTCATTAATCAATAAATATGCAAATGTCAAGTACAAATGAATAATTTCCCCCCCCCCCCCCCCCTAAGGAGTTACAATCAAACACTACTACTAAAAGATAATTCAATGAATTAAATAACAAAGATAATACCTAATTTCTCTACATGTATTCAACCACAATATGGACAAAGTATATAGAAATAATTACAATCTAAAATTAATCCTAAAAGCTAATGATTATCCTAAAGAAAATGAATGTAGACTCAATTTCGGTTACAATTAAAATTCGGCCAACTCACTCAAGAGAAGTTCAAGCTATTGTTTCTCCCTCAAACTCTCTTTAATAATATCCAAAAATAATAAGTATTTATCAGGAAAAATCAATTCCTAAAATTTAGGATCCCAAGTTCACCAATGTACGCCTAAACCTAAATTTCACTCAAGCCTTATGTATTCTAAGCCTCAATCAGATATTTTGGCCCAACTTTTTATAAGCCCAACTTTAGCCTATCCACTTAAACTACCCAAAGCACTCAAATAAGCCCAAAAATAAAACAAACCTAACTAAACTAGCCCAAAATGTTTTCTAAGGTACTAGGCTGGCCAATTATTTTTAATCACATGTCATTACAAGAATAGAAACTAAAAAAAGTAGCTTGAAGGCCCATTTGACCATTCGGCCAAAGCTTGTCTTCCAAGTCCACTTTAGCTTCTTTCTCCTCTTGAACTTGCATCTTCTCCACATAAGGTATCATGAATGCCCGTGGGACTTCTTTAAGCTTCTTTGATCTTACTCTTGTGATTGGTCCTTGAGGAAATGCTAGTTCATCGCTCTTGTTGCCATTATGCTTGGTTGTGCTCATATCATCTTTACTCTTTGCACGTGCACATTGCCTTTTGTATTACGTGCATTTTATGCATTCCATCTAAGCCCATTAGTGTATTTTTGGCTACGTGAGTGTGCTTTTTGTGCGAGTGCGCTTTTTGTGCGAGTGCAAGAACATATTTGTGTTTCATGTGTGCATATTTTTGTATTTCTACATTTGTTTTAGTGCATAAACATATATGTTTGCATTTTTTAAGTGCGTTGTTATGTCAAAGTTTGTGCATGCCTTGAATTATTTTTGCATGGGTGGTCTTTACTCTTTTCTCGTGCACAATGTCTATTGTCATGCATGTGCAATATGCATTCCACATAAGCCTCTTAGAGCATTTTTGGGCATATGATTGTGCATACTGTACGAGTGCAAGAAAATATTTGTGTTGTGTGCAACCATTTTTTGTATTTGTGCATTAATTTTAGTGCACGAACACGTATGTTTGCACTTTTAAGTGTGTGGTTTTGTTAATGTTTGTGTATGCCTTGAATTACTTGAGCATGAGTGGTCTTTGCTCTTTTTGTGTGCACATTGTCTATTGTCATGCGTGTGCATTATGCATTCCACCTAAGCCCCTCAGCACTTTTTGGGTATATGATTGTGCCTATTGTGCGAGTGCAAGAAAATATTTGTATTGCATGCGAGCATGTTTTTTTTATTTGTTCATTAGTTTTAGTGCAAGAATATATATGTTTGCATTTTTAAGGGCGTGGTTATATCAAAGTTTGGGCATGCCTTAAATTATTTGAGCGTAGCTGATCTTTACCCTTTTACACGTGCACATTGTCTATTATTATGCATGCACATTATACATGCCATCTAAGACTATTAGCACCTTTTTGGATATAAGATTGTCCATTTTGTGAGAATGCAAAAACATGTTTATGGTTGCATCTTTTTGTATTTGTGCATTTGTTTTAATGCACGAACATGCATGTTTGCATTTTTAAATCCGTGGTTATGTCAAAGTTTGTACATGCCTTGGATTATTTGAGCGTGGGTGGTCTTTGCTCTTTGCATGTGCACATTATCTATTGCCATGCATGTGATGCCCAGTCTCAACCACTGGAACAGCTCAGCTGCAGTAGTCGAGAACGGCCACCACACAACAAACATAAGCACATATCATCATCATACATGCATGCCAATACCTGAACAATTAAATTTCATAATTCATGCATTCATACACAACAGACATTTCATGCTAGAACTGACATATCTACATACTTATATACATATTGATACAATACCTAGTTATTACATCCATACATATTACTTTGATACAAAAAGGATTAAACATTACATACACAAAACTCATTGCCCACTCCCTAAAATCCTACACTATAAGTACTCCTAGTGTTGACCAATGGCAATGCGGATCCGTCCTTCGCGATCACCTCACCTCCGAACCTACACGGATTAGCAAACCCGTGCTAAGCGATAACGCTTAGTGGGGAAACAACATACACACGTATATACTTTTATAGCATACATTACAATAATTATTCAATTATAAGACATATTTAGTACAAGCTTGATAACAGTTAAATCAGTTTAACAAGGCTCATGTATCATGTAGGTACACATTCTGTATTCAAATATTTATATAATTACAACTCATGCACAATACTCATCGTAATAGTGTATACATTTGCGTTAAACTCATTTAACTTGTTCATCTATCACATGGTTTACTTATTACTCCTGTTAGTTAATCTTGCCTGCAATTCAAAGATACAGATAACAAGTATCGGATTGGTACCACATGGGTACAGTAATCGTATTGGTACCACATGGGTACAGTAATCACATTGGTATCCGTGGATACCTCACATATATACTAGTACCCTAAGGTACGAAACTTCAACATAATATCACGTTGGAATCCAATAATGATTTATATAACCTTGTGATTCCAGAGGAATCGGACGCATTGGGCTGCAACACTATGACTCTATAGGCATGCCTATCTATCCACTACTTGACTTGCAGGCTAAGGTATCATTTGATTATTATACTTGTTATGGCATTATGACATTATAGAATTATCCCATTAAATTTCATTACACAGTTCACATTCACTGTTATTCACATCACCATTCTATCATTAGACTTAGACAGATTATTGTATGAGCATATACATATATATACAAGAAATTCATCACTATAATCCTCATGCTTTTATATTCATTGTCACAAGTTTATAATTAGATTCAATTCATATTCATGCAAATTATCAATAGATAGCTAAGATGACATTTATTAAGGTTTATGGCAAGATAAGTTCAATTAGAACGGAAAAAGAGATAAAAATCAAAGTCTTAATTTTACAAAACAGAAGCATTTTACACAGCAGTATAACAATATCTTACCGCCTTGTAAGACACCCTACACGGGGGTATGATCAAGTCATACTGCCGTGTGGAAAGCCACACAAAACACCTTCGAAACATAGGAAATTTACACGACGGTATGGTCACTCCTTACCGCTGTGTAAAATCTCACACTTGGGCAGAATAGAATTACACGGGGGTATGGCCCAGTCCATACCGCCTTGTAACTCACTCAACCCAGATTTTTACATGAAATCTTAGCTACTTTGGAAATCAATTGCAACCCAAAATCATTTCAACATACATATACTTCTCACTCAACGCATACATGAACTTTACTCATGCTTGTTTTCACCTTAACCAAAACAAACATTAGATACAAGTATTAATAAACAAGATTTATCCACAAAATCTCAAGCATTCTTCCCTCAATTTATCCACACATAGATGAACTCACTTATTCCATTCTCAACTCATTCCAACAAACCTCAACCACATTTAACATTCAAATAGAACTCAATTTAAATCATAACATTCAAACATAAGGATAGTTTCCCAAACCTCCTTTTCTATGCTCCTAATGAGTCCCTTTTGATCTAGGTTCTCTAACCTTGGCCTTCCCTTTATCTTGCTTCGATATCTCAGCTACACCCATGATCCAATTTCCAAGATTAGAACACAATATCATTACCAATCAATTTCAAAAGAAAGGAGATGAAGAAGAAGGAGAATCCATTAAATTAACCACTTACCTTGCTAATTGTTCATCCTACATTTCCTAATACCATGCAATCCATTGAATTCTCACACATACCAACTATAAATCCCAAGATTACTCAATGAAATAAATAAATAGGAAAGTAAGAAGAAGCTCAGCCGAAAAGAAAAAGAGAATGCAGCAAAAATTGCACTTTGTCTCTCCAAATTCCCTTGTATTGCATGGCTTGAGAGAGCTGGCAGCTCCACAAGACCACACGTGGAGTCCACTTCTCCAGCCTCTATTTTGCCTATTTCTTCATTAATCCCTACTTAACCAAATTCTGAATTCAATTAAACTACTTAATTCCTCTTAGTGTTAATCATACATAATTGCCAATAAGCCACTTAACTTCTTTTAGTTATTCAATTAAGTCCTTTATTTGTTATTTCAATTTAGTCCAACTGCATAATTAAATTCTCACACAACCCTAATTAAGCCAATTACTACCAGGCTATATTTCGGGCCATTACAATGTGTGTACATTATGCATTCCATTTAATCCCCTTAACGCATTTTTGGATATATAATTGTGCATATTGTGCGAGTCCAAGAAAAATTTTGTGTTGTTTGAGAGCATTTTTTTTTTATGCATTAGTTTTAGTGCACGAACATGTATGTTAGCCTTTTTAAATGTGTGGTTATATTAAAATTTGTGCATGCCTTGAATTATTTGAGCGTGAGTGGTCTTTACTCTTTGAGCGTGCACATTGTCTATTGTTATACGTGCGCATTCTGCTTTCCACCTACTTCCCTTAGTGCATTTTTGGGTATATGATTTTGCATATTATGCGAGTGCAAGAAAATGTTTGTGTTGCAATCGAGTATGTTTTTTTTTTTATATTTGTGCATTAGTTTTAGTGCACGAACATGTATGTTTGCCTTTTTAAGTGTGTGGTTATGTCAAAGTTTGTGCATTCCTTGTATTTTTTTAGCATGGGTGGTCTTTACTCTTTTGCGCAAGCACATTTGATATGAGCACAACCAAGCATAATGGTAACAAGAGCCATGAACTAGCATTTCCTCAAAGACAAATCACAAGAGCAAGGTCAAAGAAGCTTAAAGAATTCCTACAAGCATTCATGAGACCTTATGTGGAGAAGATGCAAGTTCAAGAGGGGAAAGAAGCTAAAGCGGACTTAGAAGATAACCTTTGGCCGAATGGTGTAATGGGCCTTTAGGCTATTTTATTTAGTTTCTATTCTTGTAATGACATGTGATTAAATGTATTTGTTCAGCCTTGTACCTTAAAAAAAGTTTTGTGCTAGTTTAGTTAGGTTTGTTTTATGTTTGGGCTTATTTGAGTGCTTTGGGTAGTTTAAGTCGGTAGGCTAAAGTTGGACTTATCTCTTATAAAGAGTTAGGCTAAAATAACTAATTGAGGTTTAAAATACATAAGGGGGCCGAATTTTATAAGGGAGAGCTGAGTTTAGATGGGCTTGAGTCAAATTTAGGTTTAGGCCTACATTGGTGAAGGGTCCTGAATTTTAGGAATGGATTTTTCTTGTTAAATACTTATTATTTTGGGATATTATCAAGGACAGTTTGAGGGAGAAACAATAGCTTGAACCTATCTCTTAGTAGTAATTTTTGATTGTAACTCCTTAAGTAGGGCGGCTGCCTAGCCTATTTTAAAGGTTGAAATTCTTCATTTGTACTTTACATTTCGCATAATTATTGATCAATGAATTAATTTATCGTAGCCAAATTTGTGAGAGTTGATTTTTATTGATTCTTACTATTGTATGAAGAATTGGACTTAGGCAATTTGCATTGTTAATGTATGCTTGATTCTTGTTCTTCTTACTTTATAAATCAATATATTATAAGCGTTTTCATTCAATCTTGATTGGGGGTTCTTTAGATTGTGGGTTTATTATCTTATTCATGTTCAATAATCATGGTATATTTGCGTTCTAGTTTGAATATAGGCTGGGGTTCCGCATTAACACTGTCTATTATCATGCGTGCGCATTATGCATTTTATCTCGTGCGTGAATGCTTTTTGTATTTGTGCATTAGTTTTAGTGCACAAACATGCAGGTTTGCATTTTTAAGTGCGTGGTTATGTCAAAGTTTATGCATGCCTTGAATTATTTGAGCGTGAGTGGTCTTTACTCTTTATGCGTGCCCATTATCTATTGTCATACGTGTGCATTATGCAATCCAACTAAGCCCCTTAGCGCATTCTTGGATATATGATTGTACATATTATGCGAATGCAAGAAAATGTTTGTGTTGCGTGCGAGCATTTTTTTTGTATATGTGCATTAGTTTTAGTTCACGTGCATGAATGTTTGTATTTTTAAATGCGTGGTTATGTCAAAATTTGTGCATACCTTGAATTATTTGAGCATGTGTGGTCTTCGCTCATTGCGCGTGCATATTTTCTATTGACATGCTCGCATTATGCATTCCACCTAAGCCCCTTAGCGCATTTTTGGGTATATAATTGTGCATATTGTGTGAGTGCAAGAAAATGTTTGTGTTGCGTGCGAGCATATTTTTTGTATTAGTAGTAATGGCCTGAACACCAGGTCAGTAGTGATCAGTGAAATCTGTAGAGCTTATAGTGTGAATTTCATGTGAAAATATCAGAAATTGGGTCCTAAAATGTAGTAGAGAAGAAAGGTTAAACGTGCTCAGGTCAGGGAAGCCCCTGATGGGTGACGTGCCGAGAAGCCTATAGGGAAAAATATTTTATTTGACTGTCGGAAAGTGCTTGTTAAATAGAGTTTACTGGTGTAATTTGGAGTGAAATTGAGGTCAAATAGCTCTCTTTAAGTCAAACTAAAGAAAAGCCTCTAGTTCGATTCAAATAGTAATCAGTTTGACCAAAGTTTGATCGAGATTTTAAAGATAGTAAATGACCTCTGAAAAGTTATTTGAAGGCATAGATAGACTCAGAATATCGTGTAGAACAGTTTGATAGGGAAAAACTAATTTTATGATGACATTGAAAAATTAGTGAATCGGACTGGATAAAGACCCTAATTGAGATGAAACTAAGGTTAAATGGGCTATTAAGAGTGAAAATGATGTTAAGGATGGGAAGTGAACCGAACCGGTTCAACCAGTGAATCGGATCGGTCGAATCAATTGACTTTAGTTTGACTAATTTGACCAAGGTTTGACCGAACTCTAAATGGAGTTATGGATCTCAAAAAATTTATCTGAAAGCATGGATTTGCTTGAAATATTACGGAAAATAAAATGGTAATGAAAAAAAATTACGGTAAGAAAGAAAATTGAGTTATCGGACCGGTAAGAAATTAGTGGACCGAGAAATGGTCTCCGATTTAGCTAAAATTTTATGTGGAGGCTAAATTATATATTTTAAGAATTATGGAATTGATTTTGAGTGAAATTGAACTTGGAAAGTGGGAGAAATTATTTTTGGTTGGAAAATGGGCTTAAATTACCTAAATGGGCTTTTGGTTTGGCCCAATTGATTGGCCCATGATTTGGCGCATTAGGAGAGGCTATATGAAGGCTGGAATATCAGATTTCTCTAGAGAAATTCCTAGAATTCAAGCATCTCTTCTCCTCCTCCATAAGGCATAATTGTTTATCTTGATTTTTCCTCTATTTTCTTCAATTCTCTCCTCATCTCTCCCCAAATCCAAGCCTCCTAAGCAAAGTGTAGCCTCTATAGAATCTGATGATGGTGATTAGAGTTCATTTGGTGGATTAAAAGTGGGAAAAAGTAAGTGACAAAGGTTATGTCCTAAAAATGAGGTAAGTGATTCAGGGTTTTATAATTCGATTCAAAGGTTCCAATAGGTTGATTAGGATATATAGATGATATTTGTGTAATTATATTGCAAAAAGAAAGCAAATTGGTTGTGGTTTCCTTGGATAGTATATTCGGCCACATAAAGAAATCTAAGGAGGTGATGGTTTTTTAAGGAGTAAAGACATGGAAAGCATGCTTAAGATGTGGAGAACAAGGAAATAAGGTTAGTGCATACAATGTCCTTTTTCCATTGAAAATGCCTGATTTTAGGTTATGTTCATGTTACATATATGTGATTTATGCATGTTTAATTGAAATAAACTTGATAGACATGTTTAGAAAGGTTAAAAATGGGATTTTGAATGATTAAAATGGAAAGAAAACAAATGGATGTAGGAACCCTAGGTTTGGCCGAATGGTATTCATAGGAAATACTTGAACAACTTTGATGATTAAAGCATGTAGCAAGTGTATTAGTGATTTATAATATGTAATTTAATTAATTGAGTGATTATAAGAAAGAAAGCTAAGTGAAAAGGGTATGGATACACTTTGGCCGAATGGAATAAGTTAAGATCATTTAGTGAAATTTGATAATTGATTAAGTGTAATGGTATAAAATGACATTAGAATGATAATAGAGTGAGTAATAAGTTAATTGGAATAAATGGAATTTAATTGAAATTAATTTGGTATGATAAACTAATAGGTATAAAGTAAAAATATTGACATGTATGATGAAAATTGTGTAAAATGTTATGTTTAGTGTTAATAGGGATTAATAAGTGAGATGGAAGTGATTAATGTTTAAAATGAGAAATTTTAAAGTGTAAAACAAGTGAGGGTTGAATGAGTATGTTGATAATTTTATAGTTAATTTTGCGAAATTGGTACTAGAAATGTTTAAAAAATAATGTATAAATGAAATGAAGTGTAAAATAAATTAATTAGAATTTTTAGTGTTTAATTGCATATTTTATGTGTTGAACACATATTGTGTCAAAAGAGAATATTATTGATTATGACTAAATAAAGTGAAGAAATGTCATAATTGGTATTAAAAATAAATAATAAGTAAGAATATTGGAATGTGTAATGTAAAATGTGCATTTCGCTATACCTAGTGTTAAAGTGATTAAATAAGTGATAGAAAAGTGAATTTATAAATGAGATGAAAATTTGGAAGTGAAGTCCTTGTGGTGTTGGAATGATGTAAATTAATGTTATATATTGTATAATTTGCAAATATGATTTTTATGTGCCCTTAGTGGTCTGGTAGTGAAATCAGGTCCAGGATATAATTAGCTAGCTATAGGGATTCCACACCGCGGTTCGAGTTATGGTGACTCGCTATCGATAGGCCAATGATGGTCTATCTCAGTGCAGTGTTCAGTGTATTGCAGTGCTAGTATTGAATGGTTCCTTTGGGATCATTCTACAGTGTAGTGGATCTGTGGGATCCACGTCCCGCATATCTGATCAGTAGATTTTCAACCGGATTGATACTAGGGGCATAATGGTAAAAGTGAAATTAAAATGATTAAATTGGAATTAATATGGATAATTAAATGGATATGAGAAAAGATAAGTGGTTAAGATAAAGATAAAGATAAAGATAAAGATAAAGATAAAGATAAGATAAGATAAGATAAGGATAAAAATGAAATTTGACTTAAAAATGGTATTTTAAAGACTAAAATGTAATTTTATCGTTAAATGTTTAAATAGAGGATCAAATGATAAATTACAAGTTAATAAGTGACTGGACATGGAAATGTAGTTAAGTAATGGCATAACTATAAATAAAGTAAAAAGAAGGGCAATATTGTAATTTGGTTAAAGTTTAGAGACATTATGGAAAATATGTAATTAAATTGATTGTAGTGATAAATAAGAAAATAAGTGAAAATAGAACTAAATTGAAGAAAATAGTAAGTTTAAGGGTAAATTAGTTATTTTACACTTAATGGATAGGAATGAAGTAAGTTAGGTAAAAAGTGCAATTAAAAGGTTAGTTGTGTGAATAAATGAAAATGTAGAGACAAAATGGTAATTTGGTGTAAAAGTGATAAAGTAGGAACTAAAATGTAATTTTGTAAGTTAATAAAGGTTAAAGATGTAAATGAAGAGTAAATAAGGGCAAATTGGTAATTTCGTGTAAAGAAGGGCATTTTGGTAATAAAGTGAAAATAAGGGACATAGACGGAATTATTGGAAAAGATGAGGACCCAAATGTAATTTTTGGGAATGGTAAGGTTAATTTAAGGAATAAAGTGTATATAGTTAACAAATCGTTTTAATTGATTAATTAAGTGACTTAATTGATGAATTAATGTTTATTTAAATTAGTGTATGTAAAGTAAGAGGGATTTAATTGTAATCAACCATAAAGTAGTTAATTGAAGGATTGAATGGTAATTATTGATATAAGATAGTAGTGAATTAAATAAGTTATTGATAGGAAGGATTAAAGTGTAAATAGCCAATAATGTTGTTAAATAAATGAATAAGTGATTTTTAATGAAGAATTGTAATTATTGACTAGTATGAGTATAAAAGTAGTTAAGGGCGTAAGTGTAAATACAAGATAATTAAGGGTAAAATCGTAATTTGATAAAAGTTTAGGAATCTAATTGTAAATTTATAATAGTAAGGCTAATTAAGGGATTGAAGTGGAAGTAATCACTAACAGAAATATTAAATGCATAGTTGATAATTAATGAGTAAATAATCAATAAAAATGGAAAATTATGGTATAAATAATTATTAAGTGAATAATGGTTTTGATTGATTTAAATAATTGAGTATGTGTGTGTAATTAAATTAAGTTAAAATAGAGACATAATTGTAATTAAGAAATAATAAAGGGCAAAACTGTGCAGCAGTGGCATTATTGTAAATAAGTGGAAAATGAGGGATTTAAGGGTAATTGATCTTAATAGTATTAATGTAAAAACGAAATCGTACATTAATAAGTGGATGGATTATTAAATGAAAATATCCTAATATTAATTGGAACATATTATTGAAAGTTAAAAAATTAAAGATAGAAATCAATAAATCTAATTAATGAGAATAATAATGATAATAAGTGACTTGGAAGGGTATTAGTAAATTTGAAGAATGTGAAAGACTTTAGTGAATCTAAGTTAAAATGTATGAATATTGAAAGGAAATTAAAGAGATTAATGAGACTAATTGTACTGTCTGTCAAATTAAATATAATAAAAGTATTTAAATAATTATAGTAAGAAGTAATCAATGTAAATAAAATAGTATAATATGGTAGTGTATTGTCAAAGCCATAATGTAAATTGATATTAATGTGAATATATAGAGAATTGTTAGTATGAATAATAAAATTTATAATAATGTCAATAATGATGGTAATAGTTTTGATTAAGTGGAAAATATATTGGCGTAATTGTAAAGTGCTAGAAAGTTAGTGTAATTAAAGGAAATGTAATGGAATCGTTAAGAACATAAAGAAAGATTTTTAATGAAATTAATTATTAATTAACAGACAGAATGTAGTGTTAAAATTATCAGGATTTATAGTACATATACTGATGGTACTGTTAAAATTAATAGACAGAATGTAGTGTTAAAATTATCAGGATTTATAGTACATATACTGATGGTACTGATAATAGAATTAAATAAGTTAAGGTGTAGTGACAAGAAAAGAAAGGATATAAGAATGATAAATGACTAAAGTGCATAATTAATGTTTAAAAGATGTGATAACGAAAATATGCTTGTGTGTGCATGCATGTAGTATTATATGGAAAACATAGGATATGTATCCACCACAGAGCATTTTAATGCTCAGCTAGCAGAATGTTACTGCGCGCAGGTTATAATAGGATTTGGATGTGGCCAAAAATGTAGTGATGACCGAGGGAAGTTTCGACAGCAAGGGTTGAAGGACTAGCATGGCATGTATACGACCGCAGTTGATGGAAGTAATGGCATATGGTACGAGTATTTGAATTGCATGTTACTGTACTGTTAAGTTTTTCTATATGTGTATGTTTGTGTGACGCGTGCCGAACCTAGCAAAGGCCCTCGTTGAGCCTGCTTTTAGGGCTCAAGGGATTGGTTCGCGTCTTTTTGATTTTGGGCATCATGAGTCATTTTGGATGCCTCCTTCCCAATAGAATATTGGAAAGGATCATCTAATCTCACGACGCCTTTGGGCACCTTTGAGGTATTTTGGCGATCGGGGCATTTGTGGGTACGTTGACAGCTTGCAATAAATCGCAAGTGCGTCTATGTTGGGCAACAAGGAGGTTTCATGGAGTCGCTACCCAATAGAACATTGGGAAAGTTTCTCTCGCCTCGGAGAGCCTAAGACTACGCTTTGTATCCATTTTGGGCCAGCCAGAGGGGTCTTGGAAGGTAAACCTCTTGCCCTAAGGAGCCTAGGATTAGCGCTAAAGTCTCGTGGCACAAAAAGGTGTCTCGGAGGGTAGACCTCTAGCCTCTTTGAGCCCAAAGACCAGAGCTGGGTCCGGGATTTCTCATCTATTTCTACCTCGATTATTTTATGATCAAATTTTAATTGTCATTAATTCGCTCTCTCTCCACACGATGCAATTGATTGAAGGCGCATTTATCCATTTAAGAGCGTAAGATAAAATAGAATTAAAGCGTAAAAAGCATAAAATAAAGTTACAATAATACTAAGGGCAGAATACAACCCTCATTGCAAAAAGTGCAAATCATGCATAAATCGGGATGTTCATTTAGATGGGAACGTTGGTTCCAGACTACTTATTATTATAAAAAGATATAAGATTATTGAATAAGTTTAAATCTTTGTTTGAGATGAAAATCAGGACATTGGTCCAGTTTTATCAACCAATATTTTATTTGGTAGAAAACATTTGTGTGGTGGTTCTTTTTGAGAGCGGTCAAAAATCTTTTATTATTACAGACCACAAATGAATAAAAAGAACAAAATAATAATTACATATTACAAATAATAAATAATAAATTCATCCTAATTTACCTGTTCCGAGCATACTTCTCAGAAGAACCACATGCCTCCCGCATTGCAGTTAAAATAGAAAAATGATATTGGTTAATCGTGAATAAGTAATCAATTGAAAAAATAAATAAACAAATGAATGATTGAATAAAGAAAATTGAGGAAAATGGATGAGATTGATAATGGATTAAATTAAATGATAAGTAAATGAATAGATAATTAAATAAATAATTGAATGAAATAAATTGAGAATTAATGGATATAAAAGCACAAATGAGGATTAAAATGACTAATGTCAATAAAAATAATGATGCTAATAATAACGTCATAAAATAATAATGAATAATAAATAAACATAAAATTATGGTAGCAATTATGAATGGATAAAATAATGATAATAATAATAATAATAGCAATAATGCAAATAATAATAATAATGCTAATATTATAAAATAAATGAACATAACATAAATAATAAATATAACAATTAATTAATAACAACAATATTAATATAACTCAACAATACTAATAATAAATAAATAAAAAAGGATAATAATAATAATATAATATTAATAAACATAAAATAAATAAATAAATAATAATAATAATTAATAATATTAATATTAATTAATAAAAGAATAATAAATAACAAATAAACAAATATAATAACAATAATTAACATAATCACAAAAACAGAATAATAAATATTAAATAAAATAATAAAAATAATAAAAATAGAATTACAAATAAATATTAATAATAATAACAATAAATGAATAAATAAATAATAATATTAATTAATATTAATTAACAATATATTAAAATAAATAAATAGGCTCACCGGATTTCCCTCGCCGGAGGCTCGTCGGAGCGGCCGTTGGAGACACCGCCAACACCGGATGGTAGATCGGAGCGCCGGGAGTCGAACGCCGGTGGTCACGCGCCGGAAGGAGGCGGCCTGTGGTCGGAAAACGCGTAAAAGCGTCCGGCTCCGATTCCTCCGATCTCCTACACGCCGGCGCCGATGGCTGATCGGAGGCTGCCGTTCGATGCGTCTGGGTCTCCTCTTCACTCCGACGGGGCGCGTACGGCGGTTCGGCGCCGTGGCTGGCCGACGGAGGCCTCGCCTCCTTCCCCCTTTTTCTTTCCCGTTTCCGGCGTCGTGGGTCTGGGTCTGCTGTTCCTCTCTTCTTCTTTCTACTTCTATTCTTTGATTTTCCTTTTGTTTTCCTTTCTTTGCCTTTCTTTGCACTTTCTTTTTCCCTTTCTTTCCTTGGTTTATGGATTTTCTTGCTCTCTATTTTTTCTTGGTCTTTCTGGGTTCCTCAGCCGAGACCTCCCTCTCCTCTTGCGCTTAGTTTTCTTTTTTTTTTCTTTCTAATTTTCCCTAGTTGCCGAAAGAGAGAGCCCGCTCATTTCCCTTCATTCTTTTCTTCTTATACCCTAAAATTAGGGTTGGTTTTTGCGTCATAATGGTAATTTCCTCCATTTTTAGTTTTTTTAATTACTTTAACTTAATTAAATAACACACATTAATTAATTTAAACATTAGATATTAATTAAACATTACATATTAATTACATTACATATTTTACATCTTAATATATTTAATCTATTTAATATATCATATAATTTATCTAATTAATTAAACACTTCACATATTTACTAATTAATCTTTAATATTTCATGCATTTTAATTATCTAATTAAACTTACAATATTAAGAAATTAAATTAACCCAACATTAATAATTAACTTCTAATTTTATCTACCTAATCTATATTATATATTTTTATTTTTTCGGAGGGAATTACTAAGGACCCAAAATCACTTTTTGACATCAAACCCGACTCGGGACTCGGTGTCTACAGTTGCCCCCAATTTTGGAGAAGCTAGTGGTAGACACCTAGGTGAGCCAAAATTCAAAGGAAGAAGAGAGAGAATTACATACCTGGGGATGCCGGACCTTACGTTGCTGCGCAGGTAGATGTACCCTTACCGGTCTCGTCTCGACCTGTTTCTGCTGGCCTCGTCTCGGCTCACGCAGCTTTGGTGAGATGTAGTGCTCTCTGACTACAACCCCGATCTGTGGTCTATTCTACCACCAGTGTTCCGCTAGCCTCATCTCGGCCTGCGCGGAGTTTGTGAGATGCAGCACTCTCTAACTGCAACCTCGATCTATGGTCTGTTCTACCACCAGTGTTCCACTAGCCTCATCTCGGCTTTCGCGGAGTTTGTGAGATGCAGCACTCTCTGACTGCAACCTCGATCTGTGGTCTGTTCTACCACCAGTGTTCCACTAGCCTTAACTCGGCCTGTGGGTAGTTTGTGAGATACAACACTCTCTGACTGTAATCTTGATCTGTGGTCTGTTCTACCACTAGTGTTCCGCTAGCCTCGTCTCGGCCTGCACGGAGTTGTGAGATGCAGTGCTCTATGACTGTAATCTCGATGTGAAGAGCAGTGTTTCTCTAACCGCAGCTTCTGCTTCTGCTGGCCTCGTCTCGGCTTGCTCAGGGTTGAGGAGATGTAGTCTGGCTACAAACTCGGTGTGAAGAGCAGTGTTTCTCTAACTGCAGCTTCTGCTTCTGCTGGCCTCGTCTCGGCTTGCGCAGGGTTGAAGAGATGTAGCGCTCTTTGGCTACAAACTAGGTGTGAAGAGCAGTGTTTCTCTAACTACAGCTTCGATTGGTGAGAAGCGGTACTCTCTGGCCACAGTCTCTAGGTGAAGAGCAGTGTTTTTTCTAACCGCAGCTTCGATTGGTGAGAAGCGGTACTCTCTGACCACAATCTCTAGGTGAAGAGCAGTGTTTTTTCTAACCGCAGCTTCGATTGATGAGAAGCGGTACTCTCTGACCACAGTCTCTAGGTGAAGAGCAGTGTTTTTTCTAACCGTAGCTTATGCTTCTGCTAGCCTTATCTCGGCTTGCGCAGGGTTGAAGAGATGTAGCGCTCTCTGGCTACAAACTCGGTGTGAAGAGCAGTGTTTTCTCTAACTGCAGCTTCGACTTCTGCTGGCCTCATCTTGGCTTGCGCAGGGTTTAAGAGATGTAGCGCTCTCTGGCTACAAGCTCGATGTGAAGAGCAGTGTTTCTCTAACTGCAGCTTTGATTGGTGAGAAGCAGTACTCTCTGACCACAGTCTCGAGGTGAAGAGTAGTATTCTCTAACTACAACTTCGATTGTTGAGAAGCGGTACTCTCTGACCACAGTCTCGAGGTGAAGAGTAGTATTCTCTAACAACAACTTCGATTGTTGAGAAGCGATACTCTCTGACCACAGTCTCTGCTTCTTGGCATTCTCTGGCTAACCCCCATCCGGTTAGTATAAAGTCTGATCTGCTAACCTCCATTTGGCTAGTATAAAGTCTGATCTGCTAACCTTCATTCGGCTAGTATAAAGTCTGATCTGTTAACCTCCATTCGGCTGCAAGGTGCGTAGCAGTCTCTGACTATTGCGTGAATTGTGAGATGCAGCACCCTCTGGCCACAATCCCGATGTGAAGAGCGGTGTTTTTCTAACCACAGCTTCGATCTGAAGTTCCCTTGCTCACCCCCATCCGATCTGCAAGGTGCGTAGCACTCTCTGGCCGTCGCGTGAACTGTGAGATGCAGCACTCTCTGGCTACAATCTCAGTCTGGTGAAGAGCAGTGTTTCTCTAACCGCAGCTTCGATTTGAAGTTCCCTTGCTAACCCGCATCCGATCTGCAAGGTGCGTAGCACTCTCTGGCTGCCGCGCGAACTGTGAGATGTAGCACTCTCTGACTACAATCTCGGTGTGAAGAGCAGTGTTTCTCTAACTGCAGCTTCGATCTGAAGTTCCCCTGCTAACCCCCATCCGGTCTGCAAGGTGCATAGCACTCTCTGGCTGCCGCGTGAACTGTGAGATGTAGCACTCTCTAACTACAATCTCGGTCTGGTGAAGAGCAGTGTTTCTCTAACTGCAGCTTCGATCTGAAGTTCCCTTGCTAACCCCCATCCGATCTGCAAGGTGCGTAGCACTCTCTGGCTGTCGCGTGAACTGTGAGATGCAGCACTCTCTGGCTACAATCTCGGTCTGGTGAAGAGCAGTGTTTCTCTAACCGCAGCTTCGATCTGAAGTTCCCTTGCTAACCCCCATCCGATCTGCAAGGTACGTAGCACTCTCTGGCTGCCGCGCGAACTGTGAGATGTAGCACTCTCTGACTACAATCTCGGAGTGAAGAGCAGTATTTCTCTAACTGCAGCTTCGATCTGAAGTTCCCCTGCTAACCCCCATCCGGTCTGCAAGGTGCGTAGCACTCTCTGGCTGCCGCGTGAACTGTGAGATGTAGCACTCTCTAACTACAATCTCGGTCTGGTGAAGAGCAGTGTTTCTCTAACTGCAGCTTTGATCTGAAGTTCCCTTGCTAACCCCCATCCGATCTGCAAGGTGCGTATCACTCTCTGGCTGTCGCGTGAACTGTGAGATGTAGCACTCTCTGACTACAATCTCGGTTGTGAGATGCAGTGTTCTCTAACTGCGGTCCAGGTTGCGATCTGCTCTATCGCTGATGTTTTTCTTGAACTTTCTTTTTTTCAGCAAAAAAGGAAAACGCAAATTTGTAGGGTAAATTATAAAAGAGACACGTACCTGTGGCAGTACCTACTTATTGGGGTTGTTGTCAACTGGGAGACTTTGATGCTCACTGGGAGACTTTGATGCTCACCGAGAGGCTTTGATTACTCACTGGGAGGTTTTGATGCTCAGGCTTGGTGCTGACTGGGAGACTTTTGATTTTCTAGAAATGAGAGATCGGTTGAAAGAGTTATGTTGCTTGCCCGGTTGCCCCCTGGCAAGGCGTGTGTGAACAGGCCCGCTTTTCTGCGTAGTGCCTGATAACGTTGGGCTGAATCCATCATTTAGATCACCTTTAAGCATGGGTTCTATCCGGACCTTTCCCCTGAGTCACACACATGGCAATATATAAAAAATATTGTGTGTGTATGGGAGCATGTGTGCAAAATGTATATATACATTTGAATTCGGATTTTGTACGCTTTGTGTGATGTGTGTGAGCGTACATCTTATGGTAGAAAAACTTACCTGCTTGCCCCCGGTATGGCATGCATGAATAGGCTTGCTTTCCTGCTCAGAGGACTTTGAGATCTTTGCTTCCTTGGAGGACTTTCAGACTTTCTGAGGACATAGAAATCTTGCCCACTCAGAAGACTTTGAGATTGTGCCTCCTCAAAGGACTTTTAGATTTTGCCTCGCCCCCTCGGAGGACTTAGAAATTTTGCCCCTTCAGAGGACTTGAGGGATTCTTTTTCTTTTTATGCCTCTCCAGAGGACTTTGAGAGGAGTGTCGAGCACCATGTATGCATGGAATGCATATGAAAACTATGCATGCAAATGTTCAAGCATGAGAAATGTATGCAGAGGGATAAGAATCGCCTCTTGAGAGGCCTTAGAGAACTGATTGGCCCGGAGAGGACTTTGGTTGATTTGCTTTGCCTCTTGAGAGGACTTAGGTTGACTTGCCCCCGGAGAGAATTTTGTTTGATTAAGAATCGCTTTTTCAGAGGGCTTGAGAATTGCCTTTTGAGAAGGCTTTGGAGAATTGCCTTTTCAGAGGACTTAAGCTTGTCTACATGGGACTGATGTATACTATCTAGTGTGCATTGGACACCATGTATGCATGGATTGCATGTGAAAGGCTATGCATTTATGAAATGACATGCAAAGGACTATGACCCTGAAATGCTTATGCGTATGTCATATATGCCAATGGCTTATATCCATGTGAAAGATTATGGAACATACGCTAAGAATCGTTATTCTAACGTGTTTGCAAATGATCATGAATGAGAAGGACATGCAAAAGTGCATGCATGATAAATATATACAAGGGGATTATGTATGCAAACTATGTGCAAATGACCATGCATGCAAATGATCATGCATGTGGTAAAGAGTCATTCATCGGCATAGATGTAAAAAATCATATGCAAAGACAGGTGGATATGTTATATACATGAAAGCTATGCAAGGAATTGGGTGTGTGCGATGTGTGCACATATAACTATGTGTATGAAACATATGTAGGAAAAATCACATATATGTGTATTGAATGCATGCGAAAAATGTGGATGCAAAATGCAGGCAAAGGATATGCCCATAAAGAGCCACATGCGTCAAAAGCACATATGAAATGTATTCGCTAAACCTCTTATGCCGAAAGACATGCACCAAGAATTGTACATGTAAAACTATTTATTGAGAATATTTGCTACAATTATGTGTAAAAACATTTGCAAAAAGCATATGTACAAAGAATATTGTTGGGAGTGTACGCAAAGTATCGTTTTCATAGGTAGTGATAAGAAATACCACAAGATTGTAAAATGAGTGCAACCTATTAGGTACCTCAAACTCGAGTTTCTATCTGCCTTTGAGCATATTGAATGAACCACATTCTCAACTGATTCAATCTTAGCAAAAGAATTCGGGAGTCATTCCCAATGAAGTGCAAGAAAGTAAACACATAAGTATCGATGTTTACTAAATCAGCATGTGAATACGAGGCATACCATGTGATCTCTGTGTGTATGTGCAAAGGCCAAAACAGAGTTTTTCATCACTGGAAAGCAAATTCTAGTTGCATTGTCGAGGACAATACTCAACTCGAATGCAAATGCACTCGTGGCTTCCCGCTTGAAGCTCAAGAGACACCATACGCCTCTTCCTACGTACCAAACCTTACTAGAAGGTCATCTCCGCTAGTTAGATAAGGCCAAACCAAGAATCAATAGGTATTACTTTGGTTATAACGTTAGGCTCAGGTAATTGGCTATCAAAGGAGGATCAGGTCACTAGAGAAAAATGGCCGCAGCGTTCATTTGACGGATGGAAGGACCATTCCCAACCCCAATTGTATACTATCTAGATACTCTTAATTTGAATTTGGTAATACTTGATCTCATCAAGCTCAGCATAAAAAATTAAGCTAAAAAAGATAGCTATTGAAACTCATCAAGGGGTATTATCTTGGACCCTACCATTTTTCTTTCTTTTTTTCTTCTTTTTTATTTTCTTCTTTTTTCTTCTATTTTTTTCTTCAATTTTTTCTTCAATTTCTCTTTTTTTCCTTCAATTTCTTTTTTTTTCTTTTTTTTTTCTTTTGTTTTTCTGTTCGCAAGCTCATGTCTCTAACTACACAAAAGGTTTATCGATGATTCAAACCCCTTTCCAAAAGTGTAGCCCAAAAATTATCGATAATTGAAAATCTTTCTGAAGGGGTAAACCCATCTTTATCAGCGTGATTATTGGTAGCTCAAAGAATTGTCAAAAATTGAGGCTCTTTTCCCCAAAGTATAAATCCATTTTCATCGGGGCAATTTTGTTAACCCCAAAAAATTATCGATGATTGAAATTTTCTTCTCGAAGTGTAAACTCCCTTTTATCGGAGCAAGTTTTGTTAGCTCAAAGAAATGTCATAATGTACATCCATCCTTACTAGAGCGGCCATTCTTCTAAGGGGAAGCCAAAATCATTTTAGGCGAAAGGTAGTTTTAACGTGTGTAACAATAAAATCGGTACGCATTTAGCATACCAAAATAAAGGCTCAAGGGGCTATCAAGCGATTATAAAATAAGGGTAGGAATTGGTCATTTAGAGAGCTATACAAAGAAATAGTTGCCTAAATCATTTTCTATATTCAGCCTTATCCAGGGGTCGCTTTGACGGGTAATCGGAAAGGTTCTAGTGCTCTTAGTGAGTTTTCATCCAATCCCCTAATTGCAACTAGTTTTTTCAGTTTTATTTTCAAAACGGGCCAAAAGTGCTCGAAATTTAGACATTACATGATATAGTCAAATAGTTTCACGTGATCTAGCTCTTAAAGACCAAACATATATACCTCTTACTTAATTCAATGTGGAATGAAACTCAGATTTCTAGAGTTAAGATCAAATCCATTCATAGTTGAGAACTACTTAGGCAGAGTCGAACCGTGAATCAGAGGTACCTTAATGAGGTGCAAACATGTCAGCATTTTAGGATACAGCTTAACACAAAAATATTTTTATTCTATCAAAAATGTATATGCACAAAAATCGTGTAGGCACAAAAACTCTCTTTTTTTTTTTAAATATGCATAAACTATGCGTTAAAAATCTTGTATATTGAATGGCATATGCAATAGCATCATGTATATTAGCAATGTGTGTAAGGAACTGTATGTGCGAAACATGCATAAAAATATTTGTATAAAAATGCGTACATGAAATATGTGCAAAGATGTGTGTGTGTAAAACACCTGCGAAAAAATATGTGTGTAAACACTGCATGATAATTGACGTTCATGCATAACTTTGCAATATACATGTATACGATGAAAGCATGAGTACAACCTATGGCACAGTATGGGGATGAATGTTCAGGATATATGGTACATGTGGACACGGCATGATTTAGACCAGATACGAATGCATGATGTAAGATAAAGACGACCTAGCATGGTAATATGCACCAATGAGTCGCGAGGAGTGGCAAAACTCACATATATAGAAGTGTAAAGCATATACAGATAATGCACATGAGATGGGACACAGTATAAGAATGGTTGTGTACAGTGAGCGTAGTATGCGTGCAATACGAGGTATGCAATGAAAGTGTATGCACGAAACAAATAGAGTTCACAAAGTATGCGTATTTACATGGTATAAGCATGCAAAGACGTGCATTGGTATATACAATGACTAACATGCATGATGAAGAAATTATATGTACATGGCATAATTCATGTATGATAGTACATGTTCATGATATGGTGTACAATGTGAAAAATGCAAGGTATTTTCTGTGTTTGATGTCTAGTCTAATGAAGTATGCTAATGTGTGCACACTATGACATGCAGCAGTATATGTATGTTCCAAGGCACAATGTTAATGTACATGTGTAATGTGAGCATACGGATATGTACATGCTATGACACATGGTGAATGCATTTTTTTGATTTGATTTTTTTTTTATTTTTCTTTTTTTTTGTGTCACGGGGACAGTATGTCTATACTTGCTATAATGCATGTTAATATGTACATCTGATGATGTATGCTGTATATACAGATAATGGTGCACAATGGATGTCATAAAGAATGTTAATATGTATGTATTGCGACAAGCATTATTATGTGCATGCATGACAAACGTGTTATATTTATATTCACAGATTATGATACAGGCAATCTTATATACAGAGTGCACGGGTTATAAAAAGAATTACACATGAGACAAAATGCATGTGTTTTATTTATTATTATTGCTCATAACCTCATCGGTCAGAAGGTTCCGCTCTTCCTTGACTCTCTTATCCAGCCCATGATACCTGTCTACCGCCGAACCTACTAAATTGAAGCAAGAATACTCCACTTTTTTGCTTCCTACTTAGCCCCGCGCCCTTCGTCGCTAAAGTGTATTGCTTGATATGGGCAGAAGGGTCTGAAGTACCATCCATCTTCGGTAGCTCAGGCATTTTAAATCTCTGATGCATCAATTCCTCATTTCTTGAATCTCTGTCCTCGGAATTGATTTCTTTCCCAACCGATGGCAAAAATATTCAAATTGTTGGAATAATGCATGGATGATAATATACAATGCTTGAGCATAAACAGCCACATGCAAGCAAGTAGAACCTTCCAACCTTATTTCTCCCACACACGTGGTCGTGCGGTCTCTTTCCTAGGCGGGGTTGGCTCATGGGTTAACAGGGAACCCAATAGGCGCATATAGTGCGCGGTGAAAAACCCGGCAGTATAACCTCCCTTAATTAATGCACAAGTGTATGGATTATGATCATCACGTATTTAGGCAGTCCGAATAAATTGACATGGGCCTATCGGGGCATGAAAGCCTTCGATTAAGTGATCAGTCAAATTATCTGGATTTGTCCAATACATATTGATCCATATAACAAGCAAGGTATTATGGTTCATACCACTTAGGGAAAATATCTATGTCCATTACATGGGCTTTGGTCCAAGGTGATAATATTTTAAGGCTACCCAAGCATGGTCCCTGCCGACAGGTCTAGCTCATCATGAGCGTAACGGCCGATCGGGTCACCATTTCATATACCATTTGATAGCATGAGACTTGGGCTGGTGATTATCCTTAACACTTCCCCAAATTTAGTGAAAATGGGGTCGTGCTTCAGGAACGCACCGGGGCTAAAAAAGGGACCAGACTAGCATATTCAAAGGCTCTAATGAGATGCGAATGCAAATTTGAGAGAAAGCAAATTTGTGAATTAAATTTTAATCATAAATGTTAAACGAGATATTTTCAAATTGAAATCTCGAACCATATCGTCCCCACTGGAGTCGCCACTATGACGGGCGCCGGATCTCCACGGCCGCCCATGGGACCGCCCGCTTGAGGGCGATCGGGGCATTTGTGGGTCCGTTGACAGCTTGCAATAAATCGCAAGTGCGTCTATGTTGGGCAACAAGGAGGTTTCATGGAGTCGCCACCCAATAGAACATTGGGAACGTTTCTCTCGCCTCGGAGAGCCTAAGACTGCGCTTTGTATCCATTTTGGGCCAGCCAGAGGGGTCTTGGAAGGTAAACCTCTTGCCCTAAGGAGCCTAGGATTAGCACTAAAGTCTCGTGGCACAAAAAGGTGTCTTGGAGGGTAGACCTCTAGCCTCTTTGAGCCCAAAGACCAGAGCTGGGTCCGGGATTTCTCATCTATTTCTACCTCGATTATTTTATGATCAAATTTTAATTGTCATTAATTCGCTCTCTCTCCACACGATGCAATTGATTGAAGGCGCATTTATCCATTTAAGAGCGTAAGATAAAATAGAATTAAAGCGTAAAAAGCATAAAATAAAGTTACAATAATACTAAGGGCAGAATACAACCCTCATTGCAAAAAGTGCAAATCATGCATAAATCGGGATGTTCATTTAGATGGGAACGTTGGTTCCGGACTACTTATAATTATAAAAAGATATAAGATTATTGAATAAGTTTAAATCTTTGTTTGAGATGAAAATCAGGACATTGGTCCAGTTTTATCAACCAATATTTTATTTGGTAGAAAACATTTGTGTGGTGGTTCTTTTTGAGGGCGGTCGAAAATATTTTATTATTACAGACCACAAACGAATAAAAAAAATAAAATAATAATTATATATTACAAATAATAAGTAATAAATTCATCCTGATTTACATGTTCCGACCATACTTCTCAGAAGAACCACATGCCTCCCGCATTGCAGTTAAAATAGAAAAATGATATTGGTTAATCGTGAATAAGTAATCAATTGAATAAATAACTAAACAAATGAATGATTGAATAAAGTAAATTGAGGAAAATGGATGAGATTGATGATGGATTAAATTAAATGATAAGTAAATGAATAGATAATTAAATAAATAATTGAATGAAATAAATTGAGAATTAATGGATATAAAAGCACAAATGACGATTAAAATGACTAATGTCAATAAAAATAATGATGCTAATAATAACGTCATAAAATAATAATGAATAATAAATAAACATAAAATGATGATAGTAATTATGAATGGATAAAATAATGATAATAATAATAATAATAATAGCAATAATGCAAATAATAATAATAATGCTAATATTATAAAATAAATGAACATAACATAAATAATAAATATAACAATTAATTAATAACAACAATATTAATATAACTCAACAATACTAATAATAAATAAATAAAAAAGGATAATAATAATAATAATATAATATTAATAAACAAAAAATAAATAAATATATAATAATAATAATTAATAATATTAATATTAATTAATAAAAGAATAATAAATAACAAATAAACAAATATAATAACAATAATTAACATAATCACAAAAACAGAATAATAAATATTAAATAAAATAATAAAAATAATAAAAACAAAATTATAAATAAATAATAATAATAATAATAATAATAAATAAATAATAATATTAATTAATATTAATTAATAATATATTAAAATAAATAAATAGGCTCACCGGATTTCCCTCGCCGGAGGCTCGTCGGAGCGGCTGTTGGAGACACCGCCAACACCGGATGGTAGATCGAAGCGCCGGGAGTCGAACGCCGGAAGGAGGCGGCCTGTGGTCGAAAAACGTGTAAAAGCGTCCGGCTCCGATTCCTCCGATCTCCTACACGCCGGCGCCGATGGCTGATCGGAGGCTGCCGTTCGGTGCGTTTGGGTCTCCTCTTCACTTCGGCGGGGCGCGTGCAGCGGTTCGGTGCCGTGGCTGGCCGGCGGAGGCCTCGCCTCCTTCCCCCTTTTTCTTTCCCTTGTCCAGCGTCGTGGGTCTGGGTCTGCTGTTCCTCTCTTCTTCTTTCTACTTCTATTCTTTTATTTTCCTTTTATTTTCCTTTCTTTGCCTTTCTTTGCACTTTCTTTTTCCCTTTCTTTCCTTGGTTTCTGGATTTTCTTGCTCTTTATTTTTTCTTGGTCTTTCTGGGTTCCTCAGCCGAGACCTCCCTCTCCTCTTGCTCTTAGTTTTCTTTTGTTTTCTTTCTAATTTTCCCTAGTTGCCGAAAGAGAGAGCCCCCTCATTTCCCTTCATTCTTTTCTTCTTATACCCTAAAATTAGGGTTGGTTTTTGGGTCATAATGGTAATTTCCTCCATTTTTAGTTTTTTTAATTACTTTAACTTAATTAAATAACACACATTAATTAATTTAAACATTACATATTAATTAAACATTACGTATTAATTACATTACATATTTTACATCTTAATATATTTAATCTATTTAATATATCATATAATTTATGTAATTAATTAAACACTTCACATATTAACTAATTAATCTTTAATATTTCATGCATTTTAATTATCTAATTAAACTTACAATATTAATAAATTAAATTAACCCAACATTAATAATTAACTTCTAATTTTATCTACCTAATATATATTATATATTTTTATTTTTTCAGAGGGAATTACCAAGGACCTAAAATCACTTTTTGACATCAAACTCGACTTGAGACCCGGTGTCTACAGTCTCTAACCTCCATTGGTCTAAAAAAAAAGATGGTGTTTGGAACTTCACTCTTATTAATGACTTAAGTTTATAATTGAGTTTTTAAGAAATTAAAATTTCATCTCTCTTCTCACACGATTATGCATTAAATTTAAAGCTCATTGCAAGCATATTGAAAGCAATAAATAAAGCAGTAAGTAAATAAATTAATTAATAAAAAAATTAGGATAGAACAATCACCCAAAAATAAATTACAAAAAAAATGAGATAGAACAATCCCCAAAAATAAAATAAGAAAGCATGAAACTTGCCCCAAAATTAATTACAATGGCCCAAAAATGAATAAATAAACACATATAAAATAATTAAAATGCATGAAACATAAATTGGGAGATTTATTGAATTTTAGGAACATTGGTTCCTTTTTATTAACTTAAAAAATATTGGAGAACTATTTTTGGATATTAATTGAGAAAAATCGAGATGAGTGATCCCATTTTGTTAAAATTAATTCTCCATTTAAAAGTGAGATTTTATTGGTTAAAATAAGACATTGGTCCGTTTTATTAGGAAAAACCCCAAATTATTAATTATTGTGAAAAAGCATGATTTTCTATCATGTGGAGAATATAAAATACATTTTACACACAACACATAAAAAATAATAAAAAGGGGGAATACAACAATTAAAAATGCAAACCCTAAATTGAAGATCTTTGGTTTCCCGGTCCTCCAACCCGAGCACGAGTGTAACTCGCGAAGATAAATAATTTTTGAGATAACAAAACAAAATGAATAAAATATTAGTAAAGTAAATTAAATAATTAATGAACAAATAAATTAATTGAATAAAATAATTAATTAAAAAGATTAATAGATCAATCAAATAAATAATAAGTTAAACTAATTAAATATAAACAATTAAGTAAATGGGAATAAATAAAGATAAAACAGATTAAATTAAATTAATGCTAATTGCCCTAATCAAAGAAAAATAGTAAACAAATATACAAATGAATCAACAACCAACAATAACATTAACAATTATTAATAGAGATTAATCAGGCAAAAACTAAGAATAACCAAGCCAATTGAGACAGCAATATACAAGGAAAATAGGACGAATTAATATTCATGCATTTCCATTCAGAAGGTCGGGTAAGACAAGAAAAACAAAAAGCTAAACGGGGAGCAATGCATGCACGACTCGTGCATGCATTGCACGAGTCATGCAATGAGCGCACGACTCGTGCGCTCACTGCACGAGTCATGCAGTCCGATCGAAAACAGAGGGATAATTCGATGCGAAAGACTAGGCAAAAAATAGAGGGATAATTCGATCGGGAAACCAATAGTATAATCTAATTGGGAGATCACAATTACAACAAAACAAGGACATGACTCGATCTGCAGGTCACATCAAGGATAAAACAAAGACACACTCAGACAACACAAAAAAACAGGGATGAATAGAGTAACCTCAAGAAACCTGACAAATGCGTAGAACATGCATAATTAGGATAGCAATCATGCTGATAAATCCTAATAAATATTTTATGCTCATGTCTGATAGTAAACAATAACCAACGTGTGATATACAGATCAAAAAAATCAAACAATAAATATATACGGAGTATGTACATCACAGGCAACTCAGTAAAGAAAAATAAGAAATGAATAAAGAAGAAAGAAAGAAGAAGAAGTTTATCCCAGTATTTACCCTCAGATATTGACTTTAGATTTGCAGATGAAGAAATGCTAGTTTCCTCATTGATTTGCTTCAGAAGAAAAACTCAGAATACTTTAAGAGTCAAAAATCATTTTCTGGGCTCTCAAAGCTCCTCTCTCTCTTCCTTTTGCTGGGTTATTCGTTGCTTTTAAAAATCCTCCCCTTAGTTTCTTAACTTTTTCTTTTTATACCTCAGAGAAGATTCAATTATTTCTTTTCCCCAAATGCAGCCATAAATAATTGTTTTTCAACTAAATCCCCGAAAATAACGGAACAGGGAGTGCTGGAGGCAGAGTAGTGCGTGAGGAAGGTGAGAGGTGCCTTACGCAACCTCTCACAAATGTGAGTTGGGCCTCACATAGTGAGGCTGCATCTCACCAACGTGAGATGGGCCTCACAAACATGAGGCTGCATCTCATGTCGGTGAGATGGGCCTCCCATCACAGGCCCCCAGCAATAGCCCCCTCTCTCACTCTATCCCTCTCTTTTTTTATTTTAAATAAAAAATGAAAAACATATTCTTCGAGGAAATCGTCACTTCTATTTGTCATCTGCCTATGAACAGGTATCAGTTTCATCACAATGTAACTTTCGATCTGGGCTGCTTCAGGACCCAGTGTCTACAGTTACCCCTAGTTTTGAGGAACGTAGTGCTTGGGTGCATAGGTGATCCAAAGCTCAAAGAAGGAAAGAAGAAGCACGTACCTGAGGCAGCTGTCTTCTTGGTCACGAGAATGCGTCGAGTCTGCTGCAGACTTACAAAATGTGAGGATTGCTCTTCTGAGCTTCACCGAGTCTGCTCCAGACTTATAAAGTGCGAGGAATCCATCTTTTGATAATGATGTGCCGAGTTTGCTCCAGACTTACAAAATGTGAGAAGTTGCTCTTCTGAGCTACACCGAGTCTGCTCCAGACTTACAAAGTGCGGGTTTCATCTTTTGATGGTGATGCAGCGAGTCTGCTCTAGACTTACAAAAAGCAGGAAGTGCTCTCTTGAGCTGCACCAAGTCTTCTCCAGACTTACAAAGTGCGAGGGTTCCATCCTCAGATGGTGTTGCGCCGAGTCTGCTCCAGAGTTACAAAATGCGAGGATTGCTCTTCTGAGCTGCACCGAGTCTGCTCTAGACTTACAAAGTGCGAGGGTTTTATCCTCAAATGGTGATGCACCTAGTCTGCTCCAGACTTACAAAACGCGGGAAGTGCTTTCTTAAGCTGGCGATGGTTTTTACTCAGATATTTCCTGCAAAGTTATGTGCATAGAAGTATATATAAAAATTGTGTGTTTATAATGTGTGTGAAATGTATACATAACGCTATATATACGCAACACAAACAATGGATTAATGTATAAAATTATGAGTACAAAACTATACGCGTAAAAGGTTGAATGCACATGATATACAGGGGGACATGCAAAAGATCTCTACATGTGAGATGCATGTGAAATGCAAAAATGGATAGACCACATCCTAGGTGGTCAAGAGATTTGTTGAGGGTACTGCTCGGCTGCTCACATTGTCTGATGCCCCCAAGGATCTAGGAAAGCATCGTCTTGGCTTTAGGGGTTCTGACCCATAATCTTTTCAAAGAGAACAGACCCATGCACATCTTTGCCCCCCGGTCAATGAGCATTTTGCTCCCTAAAACATTAACTCGTGTCCTGTATTATATGCCTAAAGAGAAGTTATTCGAAGTAATGTCGCCTTATCGCTCCAAGCTTCAAAAGTCATTATTTTAAAGGTAGTGCATTCCTTGTGGATTTTCACACTAGCTTTTCTTAGCGGGAAATGTGTCCCCTTAGGGATTTTCAAAAGGCCCTCTGCCTAATTTTTGCCTGGAATGGACCCAACCCAATCCAGTGGCTTTTATTCATTTCATTTTTTATTGGATAGACTGCCTGTTCCCAAGTTTTCACCCTGCCCTTTTGCCTAACTTATGCTTAGAGCGCCAATTACGGTTTTAATCTCTAAAGGCCGTTTTTTTTAAAAAAAGCTGAAGCTGTTGCCAAAAATCTTTCAGGTACGATCGGCATGCACTTACGTCTTGGCTCATGGTTGTATGAGCGTAACTCTTATCGTGAAGGCGTTGTAGGATTGGTTTGACAGTTGATAACAAGATGAGTCGGCTGAAAGACCCGAGTGATGAGAGTGGTAGAGGGTAGACGGTAACAATGTGCTAGACAACTTTGAGTATACAAAATGAACTACTCTGATCATATCAACATATTATGGCATAAATGCACATGTTTCAGTTTGATTTCATTACACATGACCATTATTTGTCATTAATCTCAAAAACACAAAACCTCATCTAATCTCGAGATGGATCTTGAAAGCATCAAACTCCTGTTATGAATCAGCCCTTTAGGGACTTCATGATTGAATATTTTCTCTTAGACCTTATTTTATTCTTTGAACACGGATTCTAGATGCAACGTTGGGGATGAGGCTTAACTAAAATGCATGAATGCACTCGTGGCTCCCCGCTTGAAGCTCAAGAAACACCATATGCCTTTTTTTATGTACCAAACCTTATTAGAAGGTCATCTCCGCTAATTGAATAAGACTAAACCAAGAATCAAGAGGTCTTACTTTGGTTGCAATGTTAGGCTTAGGTAGATGGCTATCAAAGAAGGATTAGGTCGCTAGAGAAAAATGGCTGCAATATATACTTGACTAATGGGTGAACCGTTCTCATGTCAATCGCATATACAAAGGTATTCTTGAATTTGGGCTCAGTAACATTTTAGCTTATCAAGATCAAAATAATAATTAAAATGGTAATCTTTGAAACTCTCAAAGTGATTACTATCTTGACCTCTTTTTCCTTCTCTTTTTTTTTTGAGCTCATGTCTTTTGCGCATGACTAAAACCCTCTTCCCGAAGTGTAAACTTATCTTATCAGGGCAATTTTGGGTAACCCAAAGAAATGTCAATGATGTACATCCATTCTTACCAGAGCGGCCATTTTTTTAAGGGGAGGTGAAAATCATTTTAGGTGAAGGGTAGTTTTAACATGTGTAACAAAAAAATCGGTACGCATCTCATATACCAGCATAAAGGCTCAACGGGTTAGCAAACGATTGCGAAATAAAGGTTGAAAACAATCATTTAGCGAGCTATACAAAGAAGGGCTTCCTAAATCATTTTCTAGGTTCTGTCTTATCCAGGGATCGCTTTGACGGGCAATTAGAAAGGTTCTAGTGCTCTTAGTGAGTTTTCATCCAATCCCCTAATTGCAACTTTTCCCTATTTTTATTTATTTTCTCTTTTCTCAGAATTTTTGCTCTCTTCAGGAGTTATATCAGATGCTATCAAGATTTTCTTTTTTACAAAGTTCTGAGATTAAATACAATAGTATTAATTGAATTAATATCAAAAAATGAATGCATTGTGATCATGAGAAATGAAATCATCAGAAATACTATACAAATAAGCCAGATTTGTTCATCATATTATAATAACCAACACTGCTATAAGAAGTTCTTGAAATAAAAAGAAAATAAGCATCTAAAACATAGTCTTCTTCTCATTTTCGCTAGCACAGGTGCTATAGTCAATGGTCTATTATCATTCATGAGAACCATCTTCCCCACCTGGGTACTCAATTTGTCTTCCTCTCCTTCTTCCGCTCTTTTAGGTCAGAGATCTTCTTGCTATCAATGAGGTCTTGTACCCGATCCTTTAAAGTCCAATAATAGTCCATCAAATGCCCTGTGTGTTGGTGGAAGGCACAATACTTGTCACACCCCAAAAGTGGCCTAGTTGGAATTTGCATGATAAGTCGAGAAATTAAGGGTAATTCGGTAATTTGTGCTTGTGATATTTGAGTAATAACGACCTAATTTCAAGAATAAATAAAGTTTGAGTAAAAGAATTTATGTTGTGAGTGAAAAGTAATTGGCCAAGGACTAAAAGAGAGGTTGTAGGGATTGATTTGAGAAAAGCAAATTAGTGGAATTTTTGGTCCAATGGGAGCTTGATACATAGGAAGGGTAGGTGAGAGCAATTAATGAAAATTGGGTGAAAGAGAGAGGAAAAAAGAGGGCAGATATTTTGGCTTCTGTCCCTCTCACGTTTTCCTCTCCTTCTTCCCTTTTCTTTCATTTTTCTGCTCTCTCTATTTCCTTGTGTGCCCTAACGCGATTTCTTGAAGATGGAGTTGGATTTCTGAGTTTGAGAGGGGTTCTCGAAGGAGGTAAGTTTGGTTGGGTTTCCTTTCTTCTCTTTCTCGCGGGTTTGATGGGTTTTAGGGTTATATGCATGGGTTAATTGAGTTATTGGTTTGGATGTTTGCAAGCATATGAAGAAAGGAGGAAGGATAAAGGACAAAGGAAGTTAGTAGATTGAAGAAAGAGGAAGTTTTTGAGCTCTATACCAGGTTTGGGAGTTTATTTGAGAAGTTTTATCCATCTCCTTTGGATCCTTTTTTTGAATTAAATGTTAATGTTATCTGGGTATTTATGGTATATGAAAATGTATAAGTAAAATAGTTGTTGTATATGATTTATGATGTTAGAGTTTTGATGATTGCATGTGGTAATTGAAGAGTATATACAAGATCATGAGAGAGAAATTTTTGGATTTATAATTCTCTGTAAATGCCTTTGAATATGAGATAATTAATTGTTTGATTTGAGTAATTGTTGTTGTAAATGTGATTTGGAGGCCAAAAAGGTACGTTTTCATATGAAATTTGCATAAAAATGGTTTGGGTAAAGATTGGGTTTTGTATTTATACATGTTCTACTTCGGCGTTTTCTGGAGGTTGAGGAAGACCCGTCTCTATCGTGACGTGTCCTCAGCAAGTGTACTGAATCGGCAAGTAATATAATGGAGTATTTTTAAGACTCCGAGTTATCGTACCCAAGACACTATGTATGCAAGTTATGACACTTAAATGTATTCTAAAGAATACCCAGTTGTTGAATTGATTTAATTATGACTACTATAACAAATAAATTAATCAACTATAATGAGTTAACAAATCAAAAACAAATTAAGATGACAGTAAAAACTAGCAAAGATAAAAATTGATAACAAACAAAGATCTCAATATAGAAAAGTGTTGTTCAGGTTCACTCATCCACCCCATACCAAAATATGAATTAAAACACATAAAGGAAACATATATGAATGACATTGGGATAACCCTCTTAACCCAAGTGTCCCATTCCGGAGGAAGCTATTCTAATTGCATAACGTCCCATTCCGGAGCAAGTCATACAACTAGCCTAATCACGGGTCTAAAATCCTAGGTTCGGTTTACTTTCCCATTCCGGAGCCAAACAACCCAAAACCTAATTATCTCACTCCTCAGTCCAATCTTAAACCATGAAAACCTGCACATATGGATTCCCATTCCGGAGCAGTCCAAATGATACAGCAAACATGACAGAAAATCTGAAGATAATTTATCATGACATTCAATAACAAATTAAGATACATGAATTAATTCATTCATCAAAACAGGAAATTAACTTGAAAATATACATCTCATGATTTGACAATAATAACCAGTGAAATAAACCTTCATTCATATATCGAATATCAAAATATGTTTAGAATTGACATTGAGGATAAGGGATTTAGAGATCCCCCAAACAACTAAAAGACTACTCACGATCCATTACAAAATCAAAAGAATAAAGGAAAGAATAAACCCAGAAATTCATTGAGGTAGAAATCCCGATTGAATCCCACGTTCTTCAGTCTTCTTCTTCAGATCTTCAATGGAGAATTAAACTAAAATTCTGGAAAACTAAAAATAACAATCTCTGGAAATTAACTATGTGTCTAATGAAAATTACTCTCATTTTCTAATTGAAAACTCAAAACAAAATTGAAAACTGAAGTTTAGAACAGAAGAATAGCTCAGAAAATCTCAGCCGCCAAAACTAAAATCAAAAAACTAACTAAAAAATTTGGAACCCTAGCTAAATAGAAAAGTGCGTTTTTATAGTTCCAGAGGGGTCACGGTGACAATGAGGTCTTCAAAGTTTCGCTTCTGTCCAGGAAATAATTATGTCACGGTGACAATGAAATTGATTGCCACCGTGACATGCTTCATACTTGCATTCTGCCTAAGCGTTTGCTATGTCACAGTCACAATGAAGTCCATTGTGACCGTGACCCCTCTAAGTCTGCTCCTGTCTTCAACTTCTCTTTATGTCACGGTCACAATGAGTTTCATTGTGACCATGAGGTACCTATAACCACACCTGCAAAGACAAATCAAAATCCATCAAAAACTATCTATAATGCATCAAAATTCAAATTTGACTAAGATTATTAAAAATAACCTAAAGGAAACAAAACATGAAACAAAAACACAACTAAACACCCAAAAATCATATGAAAACACCATCAAAAGTAAGTACTATATTGAAGTTATCATGTCGTGAGCGCGATAGAGAAACTTTTCCTCCCTCCCATTTTGAACTCTGCTTTGCAGCCAAGCACGACTTGAACACTCGTGCATGACTCAGATGGAAGTGCACGAGTCGGATGAGGCGGGATGTCTTGGCTTCGGGCAGGCATGCGTGTCTGAGAGAGAAGCATGAATGGAAGATTGGAGGGACACGACTCGGCTTGTGGAGCATGAGTCATGCTCCTCTCTTTCAGACGGACACAAGTCGGACTAAGGCATCCGACTCGTGTCTTGTGGATTTTTGCCGAGCACGAGTCGGCCAACAGGAGCACGACTCGTGCTTAATCACTTTCTTCTTCCTGCTTCGTTGGCTACTATAGCGATCGTGACTTCTTGTCGCGAGCGCGACTGTAAACCACCTGTATGCCTCCCCTATTTTCCAAAATTGGATTTCAATCTTGTTTTACATGGGGTTTTCATTACATGACACTTGATTGAATTTAAACTTGTAATATGATTTGATAATTGTTTAATTATGAGATGTTTATACATGATTAATAAGATTGTGATATGTGATTTATATGCCTATTATTCACATGCACATGGGTTTTTAATGATGAGATATATGTACATGATTAATAATATTGCACATGATTTAAATGCATATGATTTACATATTCATGGATTGTTAATCATGAATTAAATGTTCATATCAAGATTTGTATAAGATGCACATGTTTCCGAATTTGATTAACATACATGTATACTTGAAGTATACGATTAAACTTGGATTATCCTTTTATTATATGATAATGATATTAGGGTACATGTGAGTTGCTCTTCAGCCTGAATAGTAAACAGTAGTAGATAGATAAGCACTTATCTAGATCAGTGTGTGTGCAGCTGCTATATGTGGGTCCCGTTTGGATCCTTGTTCGGCCCCGTTTAGGCCAAGCGGCCGACCTCCGAGATGGTCATTCTAGTAGTGAAAATGTTTTGAGGCTTCGGTCTCCACATGAACATGACGCGTTTGGGACTCATGTCTCCATATGATTGGGATACTGTGTCCTATCAATATCCACATGACCGCATCCACTCCTAAATTATATATTTTCGGGCTAATCAAGCTATATGTTATATGTGTTGCATATGATGAGATGTGCAGTGACATGTTATATGAATAAGATATACAAGAAGTTATGAATATGTTATTATACGTACCATGTTATTTGTGTATTTAGAATGGTGAGAAATATGTTAATCCTAGGTATTGAGATGCATATGATAAGATGTATTTTACATGCTTAAATTAATATGAATATGGTGTTATATAAGTTACGTAGGTAAGAAAGGACAAGCTATGTTACAGTACTTGAAGCTAAGCATGACTTGGGTGTTTAATTGCTTGTAATGTGTGAATATGCATGACATTTAGAAAATAGTTTAATATGTTTATGATGTGTATAAGTGGTGACGACGATTTTGAATAAGATGTTGGTTATACGTTTTGTAGATCAGTTAAGTTTATAAATTATTGCAATTATTGGCATAAATGTTTCTGTCTGTTTTGTCCTCCCCACTAAGCGTTATCGCTTAGCACGGGTTCTTTTCCCGTGCAAGTGGCGAGTAGAGTTGGGGTCGGACATCTGCAATCGGCCACCAGAAGTCTTTTACTGGAATTGTTTAGTCTTTCGCTGTTTTTGTATATGGTTTTGATTTTGGATATGTAATGTTTGTAAAGAAACATTTATTTTGTATAAGTATTTGGATACAAGCCTATTTTTTTTTAAAACGATATGATTATATGTATATATGGATTTGTTATCTTTTGATCAAATGTTTCTTAATATCATCATTTTGTATGAGTATAAGTATGCGTTTGTAAGTAGTTACATGTGTTTGTGCTTGTATCATCCCGGCATTCTTCCAACGGGGGTATCGGGGTGTTACATTTAGTGGTATCAAAGCCCAGGTTTAGCGGTTCTGGTTGCTTTTGTTTGTTATACGTCGTGTCTATACATGCGAGTAAGTTTTGTGTCTTGGCCAAAGCGGATGTCCTCGTTCTGTTTGGGTATTAGAAATTGTCAATTCTTAACAAGTTATGTTAGAGTTAGAACGTGTAGAGCTAATGGATAGCGATTTGTTTGTTTTAAATTGATGGTAGTTGGATGATATGTAAGTAGTGCATTAGTAGTATTATAAGAAGTCTTGTTAAGAAGTTTCTCCTAGTATGGTTGGAATTCTGAAAAGAATTTCCTACTTTAAGGGAATGCAGAGTAAGGACTAGATGGTTTTGATATGGAGATATTGGTGGTACTCTGTGCATCTGTCAGCTATCTTAATTGAGATAATTTGAACAGAAGCATATATCAGCATGGGGATAGGAAAATACATTGCCACTGCATAAATTACATATGCATGATTTTGCATACTTAAATCATTGTCCATTCATTTTACTCACATCCCTCATTCGTATGTGATAATCATTCTGATTCGACTCAATTAAAAGTGGCTGACAGTCTGTGCTATAAGTTCAAGACCGTTTAGTGGAGATATTGAGTTGTGATACATGAGTGATGTAGTGTATGAGACGTGATAGGTCATGGGTAAACTGTATAAGTCATTTTTTATAGCAGAAAGCTAATGTATAAGTGTGGTAGTGACAAGGAATACGGTATGGGAATACTCCAGTGATTAGCGGAGAATTTTCGAGGACGAAATTTCTTAAGAGGGAGAGAATTATCACACCCCAAAAGTGGTCTGGTTGGAATTTGCATGATAAGTCGAGAAATTAAGGGTAATTCGGTAATTTGTGCTTGTGATATTTGAGTAATAAGTGTAACACCCCCATATTCCCGGTAAGGAATATCGGGGCGTCACGCGGCACATACGTAAACACATATACATATATCGTAGCGGAAACATTAATATTGAAAGGTAATAATAAAATGGGCAAAACAAAAAGAGCTCTTATAACATATATATAAACTGTACATAATACAAAAACTTTATACTTGTTACATATTCATTTTCGGTATACATATGTATAACAGTTAACTTTTACATATCAACTATACTATACTTCCTATGTACATAATGATGTTACTCAAAATGTAAAAACTCTATCTCTAACTTATACAAAAAGATGTAACAAAAGCTCCTAGTGGCCTTGACCTGCAGATGCATGCTCTCACTGTTCCGAACCTGTACCTACACGAAAATAAACATCCGTGCTAAGCGGTAACGCTTAGTGGGGATGAAAATAATACAAAGGACTTCGTTCCGAAGTCACACATAGATCACACATTTCATATAACACAATCAAATATCTCATGCATATAACTTTTACACACTTATACAGGGCATATAATCAAATATAGCAATCACCATGTATTCACATACATGTAATCATGTACTTCTATATAGAATATTCATGTATTTAAACATTACTCTCACGTGCTGTGTCATTTATTTAGAGCAATATTTTTCATCATCTCAAGTTCACTACACAACATTAATAAGACAAGCCTGAATTCCTTTCATGGTGGATACGGGTAACTCTGGATACTGTTTACAGTATCTTACATGTGGAGAATTAACTCAAACTCTATGGAATACATGAGATATTCCGAACTCTGGGCACAATTAAGGCCAACTCTAGCAGCTGCACTCTAACCCTTTATAAGCATGCTTATCTATCCACTATAACGGTAATCAGGCTCCATAACAACTCATCAACTATAATTCAAGTGCACTCATCAACTTTAGAAGCATTTAAGTCATATACAGTCTTTATTAATCATGTTCAACAACTAAAAGCATGTAACATTTAAATTCCACTCATAAACTCTTATATCATACTATTATTTACATATAATGTCAATTGGGAACATTCATATGCTCATTTGATAGGGTTAAATATGAGTTGGACATGTTACAGGAACTTACCCTGACGTTCGGGTGCAATACGGGTTCAATTCGGGAAGAAAAACACATAAAATGGTCAAAATAGAGGGGTGGAGGTTGTCACTACTCGTGACAGATGTCACTACTCGTGACAGGTGCCTAGCCTACTGTCACGACTCGTGACGGTCATCACTACTCATGACAGGGGCCTACTGTCACGACTCGTGACGGTCGTCACTACTCGTGACAGAGCCACAGAGATCCAGACAAAATCCCAACAACATCAATTTTATTCAGACTAAACGGATATCAAAACGAAATTTTTGGGCAAATCTTTCTTCTTAAAAAATCTTCCCTAGGATGTTAGCTTTCAAATGGGACAAATTTGAAGTCAATTGGACCTCTACAACTTTATTTATGACCTAAACAACCTATAATGTTCAAGTCACCCGACCCAAACAGGGATGCTACGGTCTTTAACCGTTTCGAGAATCATAGGGCCAGAATTAGCTCTAGCTCCCTCTTAGACATTTTTAGCTATGGATCTTAGCTTTCAGATGAAATTTTATTCAACACAATTGAAGCTCTGTAACTCGACTTATGACAAAAACTATATTCAAAGGTCTAATGAAACCCAAACAGAATTTCTCTAAAATCACTTTTTACACACAAAACCATATGAAAACCATTTAACACAACCAAAACTCATACACCATGATTCAAAACATGATTGTAAACATGTATACATATATCGTGAGCTCACTACAGGCAATGAAAATAGATTCGCACGCGATCCCTACCTCTAGGAGTTGATCACGGCCCTCTACTCCGCTCCGACCTTCTCTTTGCCCTTATTTGGTCCCTTGACCACAGCTTCCATGCACAACCATTCAAAACACAAGAATTACTCTTCTCTTTACTTTAAATCAAAAACAGAAATATTCAAAGAAAAAGGAGGTCAGATCGAGAAATAAATCCAACTACTCTTACCTTCTTCTCAAGAACTAAGCTCAGCCTTTGACTTATACACTTCAAACCAACTCAATGAGCTCACTCAAAATAGACCAAAGGGGAAAGGAAAGAACAAAAGCAAGAGCAAGAGAGGGAGAACGGCTGACCAAAGGAAAAGAAAGAAAAAAAATAAAGAACAAAGGGCCAAAACTCACGTAAAAGAATAAGAAAGAAGCAAATGGTCAATCCTCATCCTCCATTTACTATTCAAATAAATGCCCACTTACTTTAATTAATTCATGTATATCTCACTTTGACTCTTAATTCCATTTTTAATTTATTTAGTCTTGCCACATGTCACATCCCTACAAAGCCACTTGTCACTCTAATATAAACCACACTTAAGTCTCTTGCCAAGTGTCACCTTCTCAAGTGGCCATGTGTCAACACACTACGATGCCACGTGTCGAAAATCCCAATTTAATTGACATACCACGGAAGGGTTCTGTCGCGCCCGCAACGCTTATCGCGCTCGCGACAGGACTCTCACACTCAACATCTAATCTCTTTTCTGAACAAAAATTCTGTAATTCTTCTAGGGCTACTTCGGGTTGTTACAATAAGGACCTAATAGCAAGAATAAATAAAGTTTGAGTAAAAGAATTTATGTTGTGAGTGAAAAGTACTTGGCCAAGGACTAAAAGAGAAGTTGTAGGGATTGATTTGAGAAAAGCCAATTAGTGGAATTTTTGGTCCAATGTGAGCTTGATACATGGGAAGGGTAGGTGAGAGCAATTAATGAAAAGTGGGTGAAAGAGAGAGGGAAAAAGAGGGCATATATTTTGGCTTCTCTCCCTCTCACGTTTTCCTCTCCTTCTTCCCTTTTCTTTCATTTTTCTGCTCTCTCTATTCCCTTGTGTGCCCTAACGTGATTTTTTCAAGATGGAGTTGGATTTCTGAGTTTGAGAGGGGTTCTCGGAGGAGGTAAGTTTTGTTGGGTTTCCTTTCTTCTCTTTCTCGCGGGTTTGATGGGAGTTAGGGTTATATGCATGGGTTAATTGAGTTATTGGTTTTGATGTTTGCAAGCATATGAAGAAAGGAGGAAGGATAAAGGACAAAGGAACTTAGTAGATTGAATAAAGAGGAAGTTTTTGAGCTCTATACCAGGTTTGGGAGTTTATTTGAGAAGTTTTTTCCATCTCCTTTAGATCCTGTGTTTGAATTAAATGTTAATGTTATCTTGGTATTTATAGCATATGAAAATGTATGAGTAAAATAGTTATTGTATATGATTTATGATGTTAGAGTTTTGATGATTGCATGTGGTAATTGAAGAGTATATACACGATCATGAGAGAGAAATTTGTGGATTTATAATTCTCTGTAAATGCCTTTGAATATGAGATAATTAATTGTTTGATTTGAGTAATTGTTGTTGTAAATGTGATTTGGAGGCCAAAAAGGTACGTTTTCATATGAAATTTGCATGAAAATGGTTTGGGTAAAGATTGGGTTTTGATTTTAGAGATGCTTTGCTTCTGCATTTTCTGGAGGTTGAGGAAGACCCATCTTGTCACACCCTGTTTGCCCCCTAGTAGAATGAGCCTGTCTTTATGTGTAAGCATTCGCATGTGTTCGGCATATCAGTAAAATGCATGTTTTTGGGCTTTATTAGCATATGGTTATATGTATGACATTAGTGTGTGAATTAATTGGGGAAATGATTGAGTGCATGTGTTCATACCATTGTAGGGTGTGCATTAGTTGGGAGTGCATTGGGTGTGTGTTGTGCATGTTTGTTGGGTGTGAGTGATTAGTTTCACTAATAGGAAATTGACACATGTTTAGGGCATAAGAAAAGAAAAAGAAAAAGGAAAGAAATAAGGGGAATGGAGATTCACGTTTTCCCTTCTTCCCCTCACGTTTCTTCTCTTCTTCTTCTTCATTTTCTTCATTCTAATAACCCTAATGTGGATTCAAGTCTTCATTGGTGGAATTAATCATCTCTTTGCATCTCTTTGGTAAGTAATTGTATTCTTCTCATCTTGTTTTCCCTTTTGTTTTCATCTCTTTCTTCTTCTATGGGTTTAGATTTAATCTAGGGTTTGTTCTTTGTTTGTTCTTGTTCTTTATTGTGTTGTGTTTAGCTGAGGCTCCTCGCGATCCTAAGGGCAAGGATATTGCTGGGACTAGTGGAGCTAAGTAATTGAAGCTTTGAATTTCAGGTCTGGGACTTTTGCTTGAGTTAATTGTTTGAATATGAATTTACTGTAATTTTTAGGGTTTATGAGCTTGAGAAGCTTGAATGCATTTATGTTTAATTTGGCTGTTTGAATTTCTGAATTGAGTTGTATTTATGTTGTTTATATTGTATGGGATGTCTTCTGGAAGGTAAGAACAGATTTGTATAGTTTTGAATCATATTTAGGATTGATTTCTGAGTTCTGGGAATTCTGGAAATGGTAAAATAGCGTTACTGTATAATTTCCCCATTTCCAGAATGTTTGTCGCGCGACTAGCCAAGAAGAGAGGCCAGTCACGAGACGTGACTCCCAGTCACGACTCGTGACCAGCCAGAGAGGCCAGTCACGAGTGGTGACTGCAAGTCACAGCTCGTGACCAGCTGAGAGGAAGCCAGTCACGAGACGTGACTCCCAGTCATGACTCGTGACCGGCTAGAGGAAGGCAGTCACGGGTGGTAACTCCCAGTCACGACCCGTGACCAGCCCAAAGAAGGAAGCCAGTCACGAGACGTGACTCCCCGTCACGACTCGTGACCGGCAAGAGTAAGGCAAGTCACGTTGCATGACCAGCATAGGAGGAAGCCAATCACGAGATGTGACTCCCAGTCACGACTCGTGACCAGCCTTGTGAGGAGGCCAGTCACGAGTTGTGATGCCAGTCACGACTCATGACCCCGTTCGGCCTATTTTATGAAATTTCCCGGTTTTAACTCAACAATGAATTCCGTAATTCTTCTGAATGGACTTATACTGCTGTATGATGCATGTCATACTTTTATATGCTTTGATATGAGTGATACCATGATTCTTCAGATGAATTATATGTTATATTCTGAAATATGATTTGAATGACGCATAACCTGCTAGAGTCAAGTAAGTGGATAGTTAGGCATGCCTAATAGAGTCTTCTAGCTGCAGCCTTCAGTTTCGTTTGGACCCCGATCAGGTCCCCGTTTGGTTCCTCGCGAACCCTATTATATGTAAGGATCTTGTTTAAGGTCCCTTTTTAAAATGATTCGTGAAAGTTAAAAGTAATATGGTTTTCTCGATTCGTACCCGTAAGGTACTGCCTGTAATCGGCTCATACCCGTAAAGTACTGTCTGTACACTCGTTATCCACTACCCAGAGTCAGCAGGTGTTCTTTTGGTGTTCTATTGATTTGCTCTACTCTTATGACTATATACATGTGACATCTGCATGAGTATATTGATGAAATGTATGTTCAACTAATCTGGAGATGGATATGAATTTGAGATGCAGAATGTATGGCTTTAAATTGTGAGCATGTTCTTATGAATTATGTTATGAGCTATTGCATTTTGCCATTGTGAATGTGTTATGCCGTGACGACCATTGTGAATGGCCGTTCATATTTTATATGTGTTTCCCCACTAAGCGTTTATCGCTTAGCACGGTGTTTTTACCCGTGCAGGTGCAAGTTTTGCTTTGTGAGAGAGTCGCCGCCGTCAAGCCAACACAGAAGGTTTTAGTGTAGGGCTCAGTTTTGTAATCTATAATGATTCTTTTTGTATTTAACTCTCCTGTATCAGTTTTGTTATAGCTTCCGCTCTTGTATTTATATTTTTTGTTATGTAATATCTTTTGTTTCAGCTAGTTGATCAGAACATTATTATAATGGTTTGTAATATTAATGTATGATCAGCTATTGCTTTCTTTTCCTTAAAGTTTTTAATTATCTCGTATTTATGTATGAATGATGTGAATGAATGTATGTTTTGCTTTGTATCTGTTTGGTAACACCTTTACTCATACGGCGTTTCACTCCTTATCGGATGGGATTGCCTACGTATGGGTAGGGGGTGTTACACATCTCAGTCGCGAGCGCGACAGAGAAGCTTTTCCTCCCTCCCATTTTGAACTCTGCTTTGCAGATACTGAGAAAACTTCTCGGATAGCCAAGCACGACTCGAACGCTCGTGCATGACTCGGACAGAAGTGCACGAGTCAGATGAGGCGGGATGTCTTAGCTTCGGGCGGGCGTGCGTCTTGGAGAGAGAAGCATGAATGGAAGATTGGAGGGACACGACTCGGCTTGCGGAGCACGAGTCGTGCTCCTCTCTTTCAGACGGACACGAGTCGGACAGAGGCATCCGACTCGTGTCTTGTGGATTTAGGCCGAGCATGAGTCGGCCACAGGTGCACGACTCGTGCTTAGTCACTTTCTTCTGCCTGCTTCATTGGTTACTGTTGCGATCGGGACTTCTTGTCGCGAGCGCGACAGTAAACCACCTGTATACCTCCCCTATTTTCCAAAATTGGATTTCAATCTTGTTTTACATGGGGTTTTCATTACATGACACTTGATTGAATTTAAACTTGTAATATGATTTGATAATTATTTAATTATGAGATGTTTATACATGATTAATAAGATTGTGATATGTGATTTATATGCCTATTATTCACATGCACATGAGTTGTTAATGATCAGATATATGTACATGATTAATAATATTGCACATGATTTAAATGAATATGATTTACATATTCTTGGATTGTTAATCATGAATTAAATGTTCATATCAAGATTTGTATAAGATGCACATGTTTCCGAATTTTATTAATATACATGTATACGTGAAGTATACGATTATTCTTGGATTATTCTTTCGTTATATGATAATGATATTAGGGTACACGTGAGTTGCTTTTCAGCCTGAATAGTCAATAGTAGTGGATAGATAAGCGCTTATCTAGGTGAGTGTGTGTGCAGCTGCTATATGTGGGTCCCGTTTGGATCCTTGTTCGGCCCCGTTTGGACCAAGCGGCCGACCTCCGAGATGGTCATTCTAGTAGTGAAAATGTTTTGAGTCTTCGGTCTCCACATGAATATGACATGTTTGGGACTCATGTTTCATATGCTTGGGATACTGTGTCCTATTAGTATCCACATGACCGCATCCACTCCTAAAGCAAATATTTTTGGGCTAATCAGGCTGTAAGTCATATGTGTTGCATATGATGAGATGTACAATGGCATATTATATGAATAAGATATACAAGAAGTTATGAATATGTTATGATACGTACCATGTTATTTGTGTATTTAGAATGGTGAGAAATATGTTAATCCTAGGTATTGAGATGCATATGATAAGATGTAATTTACATGCTTAAATTAATATGAATATGGTGTTATATAAGTTACGTAGGTAAGAAAGGACAAGCTAAGTTACAATACTTGAAGCTAAGCATGACTTGGGTGGTTAATTGCTTGTAATGTGTGAATATGCATGACATTTAGAAAATATGTTAATATGTTTATGATATGTATAAGTGGTGATGACAATTTTGAATAAGATATTGGTTATACGTTTTGTGGATCAGTTAAGTTTATAATTTATTGCAATTATTGGTATATATGTCTCTGTCTATTTTGTCCTCCCCACTAAGCATTATTGCTTAGCACGGGTTCTTTTCCCGTGCAGGTGGCGAGTAGAGTTGGAGTCGAACATCTGCAGTCGGCCACTATAAGTCTTTTGCTGGAGTTGTTTAGTCTTCCGCTGTTTTTGTATATAGTTTTGATTTTGGATATGTAATTTTTGTAAAGAAACATTTATTTTGTATATGTATTTGGATACAAGCCTATTTTTTGTAAAATGATATGATTATTTGTATAGATGGATTTGTTATCTTTTGATCAAATGTTTCTTAATATCATCGTTTTGTATGAGTATAAGTATGCGTTTGTAAGTAGTTACATGTGTTTGCGCTTGTGTCATCCCGACATTCTTCCAACGGGGGTATCAGGGTATTACATTTAGTGGTATCAGAGCCCAGGTTTAGAGGTTCTGGTTGCTTTTGTTTGTTATACGTCGTGTCTATACATGCGAGTAAGTTTTGTGTCTTGGCCAAAGCGGATGTCCTCGTTCTGTATGGGTATTAGAAATTGTCAGTTCTTAACAAGGTAAGTTAGAGTTAGAACGTGTAGAGCTAATGGATCGCGAACTGTTTGTTTTAAATTGATGGTAGTTGGATGATATGTAAGTAGTGCATTAGTAGTATTATAAGAAGTCTTGTTAAGAAGTTTCTCCTTGTATGGTTGGAATTCTGAAAAGAATTTCCTACTTTAAAGGAATGCAGAATAAGGACTAGATGGTTTTGATATGGAGATATTGGTGGTACTTTGTGCATCTGTCAGCTATCTTAATTTAGATCATTTGAACAGAAGCATATATCAGCATGGGGATAGGAAAATACATTGCCACTGCATAAATTGCATCTGCATCATTTTCCATACTTAAATCACTGTCCATTCATTTTACTCACATCCCTCATTCGTATGTGATAATGATTCTGATTCGACTCAATTAAAAGTGGCTGACAGTCTGTGCTATAAGTTCAAGATCGTTTAGTGGAGATATTGAGTTGTGATACATGAGTGATGTAGTGCATGAGACGTGATAGGTCATGGGTAAACTGTATAAGCAATTTTTTATAGCAGAAAGCTAATGTATAAGTGTGGTAGTGACAAAGAATACGGTATGGGAATACTCCAGTGATTAGCGGGGAAATTTCGAGGACGAAATTTCTTAAAAGGGAGAGAATTGTCACACCCCAAAAGTGGACTAGTTGGAATTTGCATGATAAGTCGAGAAATTAAGGGTAATTCGGTAATTTGTGCTTGTGATATTTGAGTAATAAGGACCTAATAGCAAGAATAAATAAAGTTTGAGTAAAAGAATTTATGTTGTGAGTGAAAAGTACTTGGCCAAGGACTAAAAGAGAAGTTGTAGGGATTGATTTGAGAAAAGCCAATTAGTGGAATTTTTGGTCCAATGGGAGCTTGATACATGGGAAGGGTAGGTGAGAGCAATTAATGAAAAGTGGGTGAAAGAGAGAGGGAAAAAGAGGGCAGATATTTTGGCTACTCTCCCTCTCACGTTTTCCTCCACTTCTTCCCTTTTCTTTCATTTTTTTGCTCTCTCTATTCCCTTGTGTGCCCTAACGCGATTTCTTCAAGATGGAGTTGGATTTCTGAGTTTGAGAGGGGTTCTCGGAGGAGGTAAGTTTGGTTGGGTTTCCTTTCTTCTCTTTCTCGCGGGTTTGATGGGATTTAGGGTTATATGCATGGGTTAATTGAGTTATTGGTTTTGATGTTTGCAAGCATATGAAGAAAGGAGGAAGGATAAAGGACAAAGGAAGTTAGTAGATTGAAGAAAGAGGAAGTTTTTGAGCTCTATACCAGGTTTGGGAGTTTATGTGAGAAGTTTTTTCCATCTCCTTTATATCCTGTGTTTGAATTAAATGTTAATGTTATCTTGGTATTTATAGCATATGAAAATGTATGAGTAAAATAGTTGTTGTATATGATTTATGATGTTAGAGTTTTGATGATTGCATGTGGTAATTAAAGAGTATATACACGATCATGAGAGAGAAATTTCTGGATTTATAATTCTCTATAAATGCCTTTGAATATGAGATAATTAATTGTTTGATTTGAGTAATTGTTGTTGTAAATGTGATTTGGAGGCCAAAAAGGTACATTTTCAAATGAAATTTGCAAGAAAATGGTTTGGGTAAAGATTGGGTTTTGATTTTATAGATGCTTTGCTTCTGTATTTTTTGGAGGTTGAGGAAGACCCATCTCTGTCGCGAGCGCGAAAGAGAAGCTTTTCTTCCCTCCCATTTTGAACTCTGCTTTGCCGATAATGAGGACACTTCTCGGATAGCCAAGCACGACTCGAACGCTCGTGCACGACTCGGACGGAAGTGCACGAGTCAGATGAGGTGGGATGTCTTGGCTTCGGGCGGGCGTGCGTCTTGGAGAGAGAAGCATTAATGGAAGATTGGAGGGACACGACTCGGCTTGCGGAGCACGAGTCGTGCTCCTCTCTTTCAGAGGGACACGAGTCGGAAAGAGGCATCCGACTCGTGTCTTGTGGATTTTGGCCGAGCACGAGTCGGCCACAGGTGCACGACTCGTGCTTAGTCACTTTCTTCTACCTGCTTCATTGGTTACTGTCGCGATCAGGACTTCTTGTCGCGAGCGCGACAGTAAACGACCTGTATACCTCCCCTGTTTTCGAAAATTTGATTTCAATCTTGTTTTACATGGGGTTTTCATTACATGATACTTGATTGAATTTAAACTTGTAATATGATTTGATAATTGTTTAATTATGAGATGTTTATACATGATTAATAAGATTTTGATATGTGATTTATATGCCTATTATTCACATGCACATGAGTTGTTAATGATGAGATATATGTACATGATTAACAATATTGCACATGATTTAAACGCATATGATTTACATATTCTTGGATTATTAATCATGAATTAAATGTTCATATCAAGATTTGTATAAGATGCACATGTTTCCGAATTTGATTAATATACATGTATACGTGAAGTGTACGATTATTATTGGATTATTCTTTCGTTATATGATAATGATATTAGGATACATGTGGGTTGCTCTTCAGCCTGAATAGTCAATAGTAGTGGATAGATAAGCGCTTATCTAGGTGAGTGTGTGTGCAGCTGCTATATGTGGGTCCCGTTTGGATCCTTGTTCGGCCCCGTTTGGGCCAAGCGGCCGACCTCCGAGATGGTCATTCTAGTAGTGAAAATGTTTTGAGGCTTCGGTCTCCACATGAATATGACACGTTTGGGACTCATGTTTCATATGCTTGGGAAACTGTGTCCTATCAGTATCCACATGACCACATCCACTTTTAAAGGATATATTTTTGGGCTAATCAGGCTATATGTCATATGTGTTGCATATGATGAGATGTACAGTGGCATATTATATGAATAAGATATACAAGAAGTTATGAATATGTTATGATACGTACCATGTTATTTGTGTATTTAGAATGGTGAGAAATATGTTAATCCTAGGTATTGAGATGCATATGATAAGATGTAATTTACATGCTTAAATTAATATGAATATGGTGTTATATAAGTTACGTAGGTAAGAAAGGACAAGCTATGTTACAATACTTGAAGCTAAGCATGACTTGGGTGGTTAATTGCTTGTAATGTGTGAATATGCATGACATTTAGAAAATATGTTAATATGTTAATGATATGTATAAGTGGTGATGACGATTTTGAATAAGATATTGGTTATACGTTTTGTGGATCAGTTAAGTTTATAATTTATTGCAATTATTGGTATATATGTTTCTGTCTGTTTTGTCCTCCCCACTAAGCATTATTGCTTAGCACGGGTTCTTTTCCCGTGCAGGTGGCGAGTAGAGTTGGAGTCGGACATCTGCAGTCGGCCACTACAAGTCTTTTGCTGGAGTTGTTTAGTCTTCCGCTGTTTTTGTATATAGTTTTGATTTTGGATATGTAATTTTTGTAAAGAAACATTTATTTAGTATATGTATTTGGATACAAGCCTATTTTTTGTAAAACGATATGATTATATGTATATATGGATTTGTTATCTTTTTATCAAATGTTTCTTAATATCATCGTTTTGTATGAGTATAAGTATGCGTTTGTAAGTAGTTACATGTGTTTGCGCTTGTGTCATCCCTGCTTTCTTCCAACGGGGGTATCGGGGTGTTACATTTAGTGGTATCAGAGCCCGGGTTTAGCGGTTCTGGTTGCTTTTGTTTGTTATACGTCGTGTCTATACATGAGTGTAAGTTTTGTGTCTTGGCCAAAGAGGATGTCCTCGTTCTGTATGGGTATTAGAAATTGTCAGTTCTCAACAAGTTAAGTTAAAGTTGGAACGTGTAGAGCTAATGGATCGCGATCTGTTTGTTTTAAATTGATGGTAGTTGGATGATATGTAAGTAGTGCATTAGTAGTATTATAAGAAGTCTTGTTAAAAAGTTTCTCCTAGTATGGTTGGAATTCTGAAAAGAATTTCCTACTTTAAGGGAATGCAGAGTAAGGACTAGATGGTTTTGATATGGAGATATTGGTGGTACTTGGTGCATCTGTCAGTTATCTTAATTGAGATCATTTGAACAGAAGCATATATCAGCATTGGGATAGGAAAATACATTGCCACTGCATAAATTGCATCTGCATCATTTTTCATACTTAAATCATTATCCATTCATTTTACTCACATCCCTCATTCGAATGTGATAATCATTCTGATTCGACACAATTAAAAGTAGCTGACTGTCTGCGCTATAAGTTCAAGATCGTTTAGTGGAGATATTGAGTTGTGATACATGAGTGATGTAGTGTATGAGACGTGATAGGTCATGGGTAAACTGTATAAGTTATTTTTTATAGCAGAAAGATATTGTATAAGTGTGGTAGTGACAAGGAATACGGTATGGGAATACTCCAGTGATTAGTGGGGAAATTTCAAGGACAAAATTTCTTAAGAGGGAGAGAATTGTCACAACCCAAAAGTGGCCTAGTTGGAATTTGCATGATAAGTCGAGAAATTAAGGGTAATTCGATAATTTGTGCTTGTGATATTTGAGTAATAAGGACCTAAAAGCAAGAATAAATAAAGTTTGAGTAAAAGAATTTATGTTGTGAGTGAAAATGACTTGGCCAAGGACTAAAAGAGAAGTTGTAGGGATTGATTTGAGAAAAGCCAATTAGTGGAATTTTTGGTCCAATTGGAGCTTGATACATGGGAAGGGTAGGTGAGAGCAATTAATGAAAAGTGGGTGAAAGAGAGAGGGAAAAAGAGGGCAGATATTTTGGCTTCTCTCCCTCTCACGTTTTCCTCTCGTTCTTCCCTTTTCTTACATTTTTTTGCTCTCTCTATTCCCCTGGGTGCCCTGACGTGATTTCTTCAAGTTGGAGTTGGATTTCTGAGTTTGAGAGGGGTTCTCGGAGGAGGTAAGTTTTGTTGGGTTTCCTTTCTTCTCTTTCTCGCGGGTTTGATGGGATTTAGGGTTATATGCATGCGTTAATTGAGTTATTGGTTTTGATGTTTGCAAGCATATGAAGAAAGGAGGAAGGATAAAGGACAAAGGAAGTTAGTAGATTGAAGAAAGAGGAAGTTTTTGAGCTCTATACCAGGTTTGGGAGTTTATTTGAGTAGTTTTTTCCATCTCCTTTAGATCCTGTGTTTGAATTAAATGTTAATGTTATCTTGGTATTTATAGCATATGAAAATGTATGAGTAAAATAGTTGTTGTATATGATTTATGATGTTAGAGTTTTGATGATTGCATGTGGTAATTGAAGAGTATATACACGATCATGAAAGAGAAATTTCTTGATTTATAATTCTCTGTAAATGCCTTTGAATATGAGATAATTAATTGTTTGATTTGAGTAATTGTTGTTGTAAATGTGATTTGGAGGCCAAAAAGGTACGTTTTCATATGAAATTTGAATGAAAATGGTTTGGGCAAAGATTGGGTTTTGATTTTATAGATGCTTTGCTTTTGCGTTTTCTGGAGGTTGAGGAAGACCCATCTCTGTCGCGAGCGTGACAGAGAAGCTTTTCCTCCCTCCCGTTTTGAACTCTGCTTTGCACATACTGAGAACACTTCTCGGACAGCCAAGCACGACTCAAACGCTCGTGCATGACTCGGACGGAATTGCACGAGTCAGATGAGGCAGGATGTCTTGGCTTTGGGCGGGTGTGCGTCTTGGAGAGAGAAGCATGAATGGAAGATTGGAGGGACACGACTCGGCTTGCGGAGCACGAGTCATGCTCCTCTCTTTCAGACGGACACGAGTCGGACTGAGGCATCCGACTCGTGTCTTATGGATTTTGGCCGAGCACGAGTCGGCCACAGGTGCACGACTCCTGCTTAGTCACTTTCTTCTGCCTGCTTCATTGGTTACTGTCGCGATCGGGACTTCTTGTCGCGAGCGCGATAGTAAACCCCCTGTATACCTCCCCTGTTTTCCAAAATTTAATTTCAATCTTGTTTTACATGGGGTTTTCATTACATGACACTTGATTGAATTTAAACTTGTAATATGATTTGATAATTGTTTAATTATGAGATGTTTATACATGATTAATAAGATTGTGATATGTGATTTATATGCCTATTATTCACATGCACATGAGTTGTTAATGATGAGATATATGTACATGATTAATAATATTGCACATGATTTAAACGCATATTATTTAAATATTCTTGGATTGTTAATCATGAATTAAATGTTCATATCAAGATTTGTATAAGATGCACATGTTTCCGAATTTGATTAATATACGTGTATACGTGAAGTATACGATTATTCTTGGATTATTCTTTCGTTATATGATAATGATATTAGGGTACATGTGAGTTGCTCTTCAGCCTGAATAGTCAATAGTAGTGGATAGATAAGCGCTTATCTAGGTGAGTGTGTGTGCAGCTGCTATATGTGGGTCCCGTTTGGATCCTTGTTCGGCCCCGTTTGGGCCAAGCGGCCGACCTCCGAGATGGTCATTTTAGTATTGAAAATGTTTTGAGGCTTCGGTCTCCACATGAATATGACACATTTGGGACTCATGTTTCATATGCTTGGGATACTGTGTCCTATCAATATCCACATGACCGCATCCACTCCTAAAGCATATATTTTTGGGCTAATCAGGCTATATGTCATATGTGTTGCATATGATGAGATGTACAGTGGCATATTATATGAATAAGATATACAAGAAGTTATGAATATGTTATGATACGTACCATGTTATTTGTGTATTTAGAATGGTGAGAAATATGTTAATCATAGGTATTGAGATGCATATGATAAGATGTAATTTACATGCTTAAATTAATATGAATATGGTGTTATATAAGTTACATAGGTAAGAAAGGACAAGCTATGTTACAATACTTGAAGCTAAGCATGACTTGGGTGGTTAATTGCTTGTAATGTGTGAATATGCATGACATTTAGAAAATATGTTAATATGTTTATGATATGTATAAGTGGTGATGACGATTTTGAATAAGATATTGGTTATACGTTTTGTGGATCAGTTAGGTTTATAATTTATTGGAATTATTGGTATATATGTTTCTGTCTGTTTTGTCCTCCCCACTAAGCGTTATCGCTTAGCACAGGTTCTTTTCCCGTGCAGGTGGCGAGTATAGTTGGAGTCGGACATCTGCAGTCGGCCACTATAAGTCTTTTGCTGGAGTTGTTTAGTCTTCCGCTGTTTTTGTATATAGTTTTGATTTTGGATATGTAATTTTTTTAAAGAAACATTTATTTTGTATATGTATTTGGATACAAGCCTATTTTTTTGTAAAACGATATGATTATATGTATATATGGATTTGTTATCTATTGATCAAATGTTTCTTAATATCATCGTTTTGTATGAGTATAAGTATGCATTTGTAAGTAGTTACATGTGCTTGCGCTTGTGTCATCCCGGCATTCTTCCAACGGGGGTATCGGGGTGTTACATTTAGTGGTATCAGAGCCCAGGTTTAGCGGTTCTGGTTGCTTTTGTTTGTTATACGTCGTGTCTATACATGAGAGTAAGTTTTGTGTCTTGGCCAAAGCGGATGTCCTCGTTCTGTATGGGTATTAGAAATTGTCAGTTCTTAACAAGTTAAGCTAGAGTTAGAACGTGTAGAGCTAATTGATCGCGATATGTTTGTTTTTCATTGATGGTGGTTGGATGATATGTAAGTAGTGCATTAGTAGTATTATATGAAGTCTTGTTAAGAAGTTTCTCCTAGTATGGTGGGAATTCTGAAAAGAATTTCCTACTTTAAGGGAATGCAGAGTAAGGACTAGATGGTTTTGATTTGGAGATATTGGTGGTACTCTGTGCATCTATCAGCTATCTTAATTGAGATCATTTGAACATAAGCATATATCAGCATGGGGATGGGAAAATACATTGCCACTGCATAAATTGCATCTGCATCATTTTGCATACTTAAATCATTGTCCATTCATTTTACTCACATCCCTCATTCTTATGTGATAATCATTTTGATTCGACTCAATTAAAAGTGGTTGACAGTTTGTGCTATGAGTTCAAGATCGTTTAGTGGAGATATTGAGTTGTGATACATGAGTGATGTAGTGTATGAGACGTGATAGGTCATGGGTAAACCGTATAAATCATTTTTTATAGTAGAAAGCTAATGTATAAGTGTTGTAGTGACAAGGAATACGGTATGGGAATACTCCAGTGATTAGCGGAGAAATTTCGAGGACGAAATTTCTTAAGAGGTAGAGAATTGTCACACCCCAAAAGTGGCCTAGTTGGAATTTGCATGATAAGTTGAGAAATTAAGGGTAATTCGGTAATTCGTGCTTGTGATATTTGAGTAATAAGGACCTAATTGCAAGAATAAATAAAGTTTGAGTAAAAGAATTTATATTGTTAGTGAAAAGTACTTGGCCAAGGACTAAAAGAGAAGTTATAGGGATTGATTTGAGAAAAGCCAATTCGTGGAATTTTTGGTCCAATGGGAGCTTGATATATGGGAAGGGTAGGTGAGAGCAATTAATGAAAGTTGTTGAAAGAGAGAGGGAAAAAGAGGGCAGATGTTTTGGCTTCTCTCCCTCTCACATTTTCCTCTCCTTCTTCCCTTTTCTTTTATTTTTATGCTCTCTCTATTCCCTTGTGTGCCCTAACGCGATTTCTTCAAGATGGAGTTGGATTTATGAGTTTGAGAGGGGTTCTCGGAAGAGGTAAGTTTTGTTGGGTTTCCTTTCTTCTCTTTCTCGCGGGTTTGATGGGTTTTAGGGTTATATGCATGGGTTAATTGAGTTATTGGTTTTGATGTTTGCAAGCATATGAAGAAAGGAGGAAGGGTAAAGGACAAAGGAAGTTAGTAGATTGAAGAAAGAGGAAGTTTTTGAGCGCTATACCAGGTTTGGGAGTTTATTTGAGAAGTTTTGTCCATCGCCTTTGGATCCTGTGTTTGAATTAAATGTTAATTTAATCTGGGTATTTATGGTATATGAAAATGTATGAGTAAAATTGTTGTTGTATATGATTTATGATGTTAGAGTTTTGATGGTTGCATGTGGTAATTGAAGAGTATATACAAGATCATGAGAGAGAAACTTCTGGCTCCCCGCTTGAAGCTCAAGAAACACCATATGCCTCTTCCTACGTACCAAACCTTATTAGAAGGTCATCTCCACTAATTGGATAGGACTGAACCAAAAATCAAGTGGTCTTACTTTGGTTGCAATGTTAGGCTTAGGTAGATGGCTGTCAAAGAAGGATCAGGTCGCTAGAGAAAAATGGCTGCAATATTTACTTGACTAATGGGTGAACCGTTCTCAGGTCAATCGCATATACAAAGGCATTCTCGAATTTGGGCTCAATAACATTTTAGCTTATCAAGATCAGAACAACAATTAAAATGGTAATCTTTCAAACTCTCCAAGTGATTACTATTTTGACCTCTTTTTTTTTCTATTTTTTTTTCGACCTCATGTCTTTTGCGCATGACTAAAACCCTCTTCCCGAAGTGTAAACTTATCCTTATCAGGGCAATTTTTAATAACCCAAAGAATTGTCAATGATATACATCCATTCTTACTAGAGCGGCCATTTTTTTAAGGGGAGGTAAAAATCATTTTAGGTGAAGGGTAGTTTCAACATGTGTAACAACAAAATCGGTACGCATTTCACATACCAGCATAAAGGCTCAACGGGTTAGCAAACGATTGCGAAATAAAGGTAGAAAATAGTCATTTAGCGAGCTATACAAAGAAGGGCTGCCTAAATCATTTTCTAGGTTCCGTCTTATCCAGGGATCGCTTTGACGGGTAATTAGAAATATTCTAGTGCTCTTAGTGAGTTCTCATCCAATCCCATAATTGCAACTTTTCCCTATTTTTATTTATTTTCTCTTTTCTCATAATTTTTTTTCTCTTCAGGAGTTATATCAGATGCTATCAAGATTTTCTTTTTTCCAAAGTTCTGAGATTAAATACAGTAGTATTAATTGAATTAATATCAAAAAAATGAATGCATTGTGATCATGAGAAATGAAATCATCAGAAACACTATACAAATAAGCAAGATTTGTTCATCATATTATAATAACCAACACTGCTATAAGAAGTTCTTGAAATAAAAAGAAAAAAAGCATCTAAAACATAGTCTTGTTCTCATTTTCGCTAGCACAGGTGCTATAGTCAATGGTCTATTATCATTCATGAGAAAAATCTTCCCCACCTAGGTACTCAATTTGTCTTCCTCTCCTTCTTCCGCTCTTTTGGGTCAGAGATCTTCTTGCTATCAATGAGGTCTTGTACCGAGTCCCTTAAAGTCCAACAATAGTCCGTCAAATGCCCTGTGTGTTGGTGGAAGGCACAATACTTGTCACACCCCAAAAGTGGCCTAGTTGGAATTTGCATGATAAGTCGAGAAATTAAGGGTAATTCGGTAATTTGTGCTTGTGATATTTGAGTAATAACGACCTAATTTCAAGAATAAATAAAGTTTGAGTAAAAGAATTTATGTTGTGAGTGAAAAGTAATTGGCTAAGGACTAAAAGAGAGGTTGTAGGGATTGATTTGAGAAAAGCAAATTAGTGGAATTTTTGGTCCAATGGGAGCTTGATACATAGGAAGGGTAGGTGAGAGCAATTAATGAAAATTGGGTGAAAGAGAGAGGAAAAAAGAGGGCAGATATTTTGGCTTCTGTCCCTCTCACGTTTTCCTCTCCTTCTTCCCTTTTCTTTCATTTTTCTGCTCTCTCTATTTCCTTGTGTGCCCTAACGCGATTTCTTGAAGATGGAGTTGGATTTCTGAGTTTGAGAGGGGTTCTCGAAGGAGGTAAGTTTGGTTGGGTTTCCTTTCTTCTCTTTCTCGCGGGTTTGATGGGTTTTAGGGTTATATGCATGGGTTAATTGAGTTATTGGTTTGGATGTTTGCAAGCATATGAAGAAAGGAGGAAGGATAAAGGACAAAGGAAGTTAGTAGATTGAAGAAAGAGGAAGTTTTTGAGCTCTATACCAGGTTTGGGAGTTTATTTGAGAAGTTTTATCCATCTCCTTTGGATCCTTTTTTTGAATTAAATGTTAATGTTATCTGGGTATTTATGGTATATGAAAATGTATAAGTAAAATAGTTGTTGTATATGATTTATGATGTTAGAGTTTTGATGATTGCATGTGGTAATTGAAGAGTATATACAAGATCATGAGAGAGAAATTTCTGGATTTATAATTCTCTATAAATGCCTTTGAATATAAGATAATTAATTGTTTTATTTAATTAATTGTTGTTGTAAATGTGATTTGGAGGCCAAAAAGGTACGTTTTCATATGAAATTTGCACGAAAATGGTTTAGGTAAAGATTGGGTTTTGATTTTATACATGCTCTGCTTCTACATTTTTTGGAGGTCTTCTGGAGGTTGAGGAAGACCCATCTATATCGCGAGCGTGACAGAGACGGGTCTTCCTCAACCTCAAAAAAATGCAGAAGCAGAGCATGTATAAAATCTGTCACGAGCGCGACAAAGAAGCTTTTCCTCCCTCCCATTTTGAACTCTGCTTTGCAGACACTGAGAACACATCTCGGACAGCCAAGCACAACTCGAAAGCTCGTGCATGACTCGGACGAAAGTGCAAGAGTCGAATGAGCAAGGATGTCTTGGCTTCGGGCAGGCATGCGTCTCGGAGAGAGAAGCATGAATGGACGATTGCAGAGACACGACTCGGCTTGCGGAGCACGAGTCGTTCTCCTCTCTTTCAGACGGACACGAGTCGGACTGAGGCATCCGACTCATGTCTTGTAGATTTTGGCCGAGCACGAGTCGGCCACAGGAGCACGACTCGTGCTTAGTTACTTTCTTCTGCCTGCTTCGTTGGCTACTGTCGCGATCGCGACTTCTTATCGTGAGCGCGACAGTAAATCACCTGTATGCCTCCCCTATTTTTCAAAATTGTATTTCAATCTTTTTTTACAGGGGTTTTCATTACATGACACTTGATTGAATTTAAACTTGTAATATGATTTGATAATTGTTTAATTATGAGATGTTTATACATGATTAATAAGATTGTGATATGTGATTTATATGCCTATTATTCACATGCACATGGGTTTTTAATGATGAGATATATGTATATGATTAATAATATTGCACATGATTTAAATGCATATGATTTACATATTCATGGATTGTTAATCATGAATTAAATGTTCATATCAAGATTTGTATAAGATGCACATGTTTCCGAATTTGATTAACATACATGTATATGTGAAGTATACGATTATACTTGGATTATCCTTTCATTAGATGATAATGATATTAGGGTACATGTGAGTTGCTCTTCAGCCTGAATAGTCAATAGTAGTGGATAGATAAGCGCTTATCTAGGTCAGTGTGTCTGCAGCTGCTATATGTGGGTCCCGTTTAGATCCTTGTTCGGCCCCGTTTGGGCCAAACGGCCGACCTCCGAGATGGTCATTCTAGTAGTGAAAATGTTTTGAGGCTTCGGTCTCCAAATGAACATGACACATTTGAGACTCATGTCTCCATATGCTTGGGATACTGTGTCCTATCAATATCCACATGACCGCATCCACTCCTAAAGTATATATTTTCGGGCTAATCAAGCTATATGTTATATGTATTGCATATGATGAGATGTACATTGACATGTTATATGAATAAGATATACAAGAAGTTATGAATATGTTATGATACGTACCATGTTATTTGTGTATTTAGAATGGTGAGAAATATGTTAATCCTAGGTATTGAGATGCATATGATAAGATGTATTTTACATGCTTAAATTAATATGAATATGGTGTTACATAAGTTACGTAGGTAAGAAAGGACAAGCTATGTTACAATACTTGAAGCTAAGCATGACTTGGGTGGTTAATTGCTTGTAATGTGTGAATATGCATGACATTTAGAAAATATGTTAATATGTTTATGATATGTGTAAGAGGTGACGACGATTTTGAATAAGATATTGGTTATACGTTTTGTGGATCAGTTAAGTTTATAATTTATTGCAATTATTGGTATATATGTTTCTGTCTGTTTTGTCCTCCCCACTAAGCGTTATCTCTTAGCACGGGTTCTTTTCCCGTGCAGGTGGCGAGTAGAGTTGGAGTCGGACATCTGCAGTCGGCCACTGGAAGTCTTTTGCTGGAGTTGTTTAGTCTTCCACTATTTTTTTATATGGTTTTTATTTTGGATATGTAATTTTTGTAAAGAAACATTTATTTTGTATATGTATTTGAATACAAGCCTATTTTTTTGTAAAACGATATGATTATATGTATATATGGATTTGTTATGTTTTCATCAAATGCTTCTTAATATCATTGTTTTGTATGAGTATAAGTATGCGTTTGTAAGTAGTTACATGTGTTTGCGCTTGTGACATCCCGGCATTCTTCCAACGGGGGTAATACTAATCTGCCCTATGATTGGGATGCCCCTAGCTTCTGGTGGGCTTAGTAGGCAATGGCTGTAATATCCCCTCCTTCATCAGCTTCTTAAAAACCCATGACAAGGATCTGCCCAAATCAGAATAGTGCCTTTGATTCATTTTGGTGGTTGGCACTCCCATCCTCTTAACATTTGCCTTACTGTTGTCGTGGATACCCGGGCTTTTATTTTTCAGACCATGCATCCTCACCGTATCTACATCCTCTTCAGGCACAATGTCCCATTCTGGTGTAGATCCCATATCTCCTCTTTGCTTGACTGGTGAAATGACTGTAACCTTGTCTCTAGGCTTGGAAGTAAAAGGAGACACCGCGGTCATCGCTGTATAGGCCTTCTCAACAGTGGCCAGCCCAACTTTGTTAAGGGTAATTGGCATAAGTTGAGCCTGAAGAACTAGTGCCATGGCATCCATCCTTTCCTTAATCATGGCCAACAACCTCTTTTCGATCTCTTCAAGCCTTCCATCTATCTCTTGGGCAATTAAGGCACGAGTCTCTTCAATCTGTTGTGAAGGGCCAGCCATTTCTAATACCTTCATATGGTCTGGTAAGGATGTTAAACCTTTGTCAGCCAACTCAAGTTCTGATCGCTCTTTAGGTAACTATCGGGATCCCTAAACCACCCAAGCAAATGGTCTACAATGGCTGAAAAGCAAGGGGTTAGAATGATGTATGAATAACATGCTATGAATGGTCGTGTTATACAATAAATGGCATACAATGGCTAAAAACATCAAAGAGGTTAGAATGATGCATGCAATGCATGGAACAAATTTATGCACAGGGTAATATGCACATGTAAAGATTATATGCGTAGAATAGAATGTACACACACGAAATGTATATTTTTTTTTATGTATGAATGATATATAATGCATGATCGTGCTATGCAGATGGTCATCAATGACTGAAAGATCTAGGGATTGCAATGATACATGTGATGCAGTAAAAATAATAAAAAAATTATACACAGGATGATATGTACATGTGAAAAATGATATGCAAACAAAAGGCTATACACACACACCACTATAAGAAAATTTGGAAATAGCAACCAAAAAATGGCAACGGAATTAATTCCATTGCTAAATAGCATCATAATTTATTTTTCATTGCTAAAATTGATTAAGTTTTGTATGTTTAATAACGAAAAAAAATTTGGTGATTTTCGGTCGCTAAAAGTGGAGGGAACTTTTAGCGCAAATATTTAGCAACGGAAAATGGTTTCCGTTGCTAAATAAGGCGCTAACGAAATTCAGGACAATTTTGGAGCGAAAAATAGCAACAAAATATTATTTCGGTTGGTAAATTAGCAACAAAAAAGTGTTCCATTGCGATAGGCTTCAGTTATAGCAACCGAATATTTTTCGGTTGCAAATATAGCAAAAGAATCATATTTTCCTTGCTATATAGCAAGTCTTAAATATTTACTTTAAATAATAGCAACCGAATTTAAATTCAGTTGCTAATTTAGCAACTGAATTTTAATTCCGTTGTTAAATTGTTAAAGAATAGCAACCGAATATTTTTCGGTTCCAAATATAGCAATGAAAATATAATTCCGTTGCTATATAACAAGTCTTAAATATTTTCTTTAAAAAATAGTAACAGAATTAAATTCGGGTACTAATTTTGCAACGAAATTTTAATTTCGTTGCTAAATTGTTAAACAATAGCAATTGAATTAAATTCGGTTACAAATTTAGCAACGGAATTTTAATTCCATTGCTAAATTGTTGAAAAATAGCAACCGAATATTTTTTGGTTGCAAATATAGCAACAGAAATATAATTTCGTTGCTATATAGCAAGTCTTAAATATTTGCTTTAAAAAATAGCAACCGAATTAAATTCGATTGCTAATTTAGCAACATAATTTTAATTCCGTTGCTAAATTGTTAAAGAATAGCAACAAAATATTTTTCGGTTGTAAATATAGCAACGGAATCATATTTTCGTTCCTACATAACAAGTCTTAAATATTTGATTTAAAAAATAGCAACCGAATTAAATTTGGTTGCTAATTTAGCAACGGAATTTTATTTCCGTTGCTAAATTGTTAAAGAATAGCAACAAACTATTTTTCGGTTGCAAATATATCAATAGAATCATATTTGTAACACCCCCTACCCATACATAGGCAATCCCATCCGATAAGGAGTGAGATGCCGTATGAGTCAAGGTGCCACCACGCAAGTATAGTACAAATCATACAATCATCTAAAGCGTACATATATAAACATAGGGTAATTAAAAACTTTGCAAACAAAACAGTGAACAACTGATCATGCATTAATATAACAATATCTATTACATTACTGTTCTGATCAACCTGCTGAAAATACAAAAGATTACATATCCCAAAAGATTAATGCATATGCGGAAGCTATAAAGATATAAGAGAGTTCTATTACAAAAAGAATCATCCTACTGCAGAAGACTAAAGCCCTATCACTAACCCTCCTGTGTTGGCTTGACTGGCGGCGACTCTCTCAAAGCAAAAATATCCTCCGCACCTGCACGGGTAAGAACACCGTGCTAAGCGATAAACGCTTAGTGGGGAAACACACATATGATATGGAAGGCCACTCACAATGGTCGTCAAGGCATAACACATTCATAATGGCAAATGCAATTATCCATAACATAACATCATATATGAACATATATGAACATGCTTGCACATTAAAGCCATAAATTCCTCATCATATACTCATGTTCATAATCATATTAACTAAATATACATCTCATTATTAAACTCATTTGAATATCACATTCGCATAATCATATCGGAGTAATACATAGTAGACAAAACACATAACACCTGCTGGCTCATAATAGTGGATAACGAGTATACAGACAGTACCTTACGGGTACGAATCGATAACTGACAGTACCTTACGGGTACGAATCGAAAACCATTTTACATTATCATTTTCAAAACATTTTACTGAGGGGACCCTAAACAAGATCCGATACTGAGGGGTTCACGAGGAACCAAACGGGGACCTTGTAACACCCCTTACCCATACTTAGGCGATCCCATCCGATAAGGAGTGAGATGCCGTAGGAGTAAAGGTGCCACCACACAGACACATAATATACATACATACATAAAAATACATACCTAAAAATTAAGGGTAAATTAAAACTTTGCAACACCAATCATGGAAAAGCTGATCATGCATTAATATAATGAAAACATTACATTACTGTTCTGATCAACTGAAAGATGCAACAGATAATTACAAATCCCAAAATACATATACAAAAGCGGAAGCTATTACAAAACCATATAAAAGAGTTCTATACAAAAAGAATCCTTAAATTACAGAAATAAAGCCCTACACTAAGACCCTGCTGTGTTGGCTTTGATGGCGACGACTCTCCCAAAAGCGATTCCTTCCGCACCTGTACGGGTAAACACACCGTGCTAAGCGATAAACGCTTAGTGGGGAAACACACATATAGCATAAGGATAACCATTCACAGCAGTCGTCAAGGCAATTCATATGCGTACTTCATGTACAAACGATAATCATGGCATGATAATAATAATAACTCATGCTCATATACATAAAGCCATTCATCAGAAGATTCATAACAATAATCATTTTCTCATAACAGATTACACTTTTCACCATTGAATCCATAAGGATATAACATATGTTTTCCCATATAACAATCCATACAAAACACCTGCTGACCCGAGGGAGTGGATAACGAGTATACGGACAGTACTTTACGGGTATGAGCCGATACAGACAGTACTTTACGGGTACGAGCCGATAAAACAAATTTTCATTTAACTTTTACAAAACATTACAAAGGGGGATCTTAAACAAGATCCTTTCAGATAAGGGTTCGCGAGGAACCATTCGGGGACCTGATCGGGGTCCAAACAGAAACAGAAGCTGCAGCAAATACTCTATTAGGCATGCCTAACTATCCACTTACTAGACTCTAGCAGGTCATATATAAGCCAATCAATCCATTTCATAACATCCAAAATCATCATCATAAAATGAACATAATCATATCATAGTTACACTTGCATATTATTTATAGAATACCAAGCATAAATCTCATAATTGCTAAAGAAAACTGAAGTTCAAGCCACACGCATTGAAAGAAAACTCACTCAGCATACAAGGGACTGCCGCTATCGCGACGTCTGTCGCGCTCGCGATAGAGACAAAAGTCTCTTCGCTGCGCGCACGCGACGGATTTCGTGACCGCGAGGAGGACGGAAGGGCCAGGCTCTGTCGCGATCACGATAGTTGTCGCGATCGCGACAGAGGACAATTGGTGCTGTCGCGGGCTCGCGATAGATCGCGTGCTTGCGATAGCACTTGGCCAACGATACGCTCTGTCGCGATCGCGACAGAGAGTACACAACACTTCTGCTGTTGCGGGCTCGCGACAGCGAGGCTCCCAACACCGCTCTCTGTCGCGATCATGACAGTTGTCGCGATCGCGACAGCGTCGGGATTTTGAAAATCTGCAGAAATTCTGCAGATTTTCCTCTTCCAATTCCTCACCCAACATCACAAAACTCAATCAAGAGTCACTTACCTCAATTCCAGCCATCCAAAAGTATCAACAACCATAATACAACATTTATTAACAATAAACTTCATACAATCCATTAATTTACACATTCAATTTCAAGAATCAATCAAAAGCCCAATTAATGCATCAAACCACATCTATTCCAAAATTATCATAATTAACTCAAAAACTTGCAAGTTCCACATTCCAAAACAAAGACCCATATCATAAATACCATAACAAAAGCATATTTCAACTCAAATTTCCAGAAATCATCAAGAACACATTTACATTAAAAGATAAGAAATTCCCAAACCTCAAAAATCCTTTGCTCCGATTGCTTAGTTCCTGTGACGCGCGCCGGACCCCGCGCGCCGCCCTTCCGGACCGCTCGCACGAGGGCGATCGGGGCATTTGCGGGTCCGTTTGCATCTTGCAATAAAATCGCAAGTGTGTCTATGTTGGGCAACAAGGAGGTATCATGGAGTCGCCACCCAATAAAACATTGGGAAAGTTACTCTCACCTCGGAGAGCCTAAGACTGCGCTTGGTATCCATTTTGGGCCAGCCAGAGGGGTCATGGAAGGTGTACTTCTCACCCTAAAGAGCCTAGGATTAGCGCTAAAGCCTCGTGACCCAAGAAGTATTTTGGAGGATAACCTCTAACCTCTCGAGCCCAAAGACCAGAGCTGGGTCCGGGATTTCTCATCTATTTCTACCTCAATTATTTTATGATCAAATTTTAACATCATTAATTCACTCTCTTTCCACACTATGCAGTTTGATTAAAAGGCGCATTTATTCACATCTTGAAAGCGATAAATGATCAAATAGATAATGAAAACAATAGATTACAATAATACAAGGAGCGGAATACAACTCCCTTTTATAAAGAGTGCAGATCATGCATAAATCGGGGCATTGCTTATTTTGAGGACTTTGGTCCTCACATGCATCGTTATTAAAATTGGGGATTTTTATTTGTGATGATCTTTTTTGGATGGAAATAGGGCATTGGACCCTTGTTTTTGTGTAAACCTCATTTTATTAAATATAAAAACATTGAGTCATTTTTGTACATCAATGGGATATGAAAGGAGTACATCCGTATACATAAGATAATCAATGAAAGAAATAAACAAGAGGATTAGGAAACCAAACCGGACGAAATCCTCCAAATATGGTAGATAGCCGCTCAAGCTCGGGATAGTCCAGGAGAATCAATATACACTCATAGAAAGTTAAAAGATGTCAATATACACAAAATCAATATGTGGAAAGCCAAAAGGACTTGAAAAAAGATGGAAAATGATTTAAAAAGAGGGAGACAGAGCCCACCGACGGCCTTCCTTAGCTGACCGACGGGCGTCGGTTAAGGTAACCGAGATGTCCGTTTGTCACTCAAGGAGGAGCGTCTGTAGGGGAGTGACCGACGGGCGTCGGTGATAAAGATGACCCGTCGGTCACCTCTGTCTCCGAAAAGACAGAATGAAGAGAAACCTTTTCAAAGTCAAGAAAAGTGGGTTTTATCCCAAAAGGAGATAGGAGAGTCAAAATAAAAGAAAGTAATGACAGATATTAAAAAAAAAAATTCTAGAAAATAGGAAATAAATATGAGATGAAATAGAGAAAAGATCCGAAATATTTACCCTCAGATAATAGCTTCGGGTGAGATTCTTGTGTTGGTTAGAGCCCCGCGCGTTCCACGAGAAGCAAATATGAAAGATTAAAGAGAGAAAATGAGATATTTCTTCTTCAATCCCTTAGAAAATCGAATTGGGCAGAGTTTCCTCCTTTGAAAATTTTTCCAACCTTTTTCAAGTGAAAATTCAGAGCTTTTATAGCCAGAGACGACCGACGGGCGTCGGTGTATAGGGGCGGGCGTCGGAAGAATCCTTCTGACACTAGGATTCCTCCGACGGCCCTGCCACATCCACCGACGGGCGTCGGAAGGGTTGCGTGCTCCAGGAAACCAGGCGGCGTTCTGACAGGGGTGGTGACTTTTTGACGGGCGTCGGAAAATACCACAGGCCGTCGGTGACTCGGAGCGACGGGTTGACTTCACAGACGGGCTGGCCTTCTGTGGAGGGCAAAAATCATTTTAACTCGAAAACCTCTGTTTTTCTCTCCTTCGGCCCAAGAATGATAAAAACCTCACTTCTCATGGAACGCGGGACTAAAACCTCCAAATCCAACCTCCCATATAGACTTGGACACTGATTTCATCACAGGGCAACCTCTGATCCGGACCGCTCTGGGACACGGTGCTTACAGTTGCCCCCAGTTTTGGGGAAACTAGTGCACAAGCGCCTAGATAAGCCAAAACTCAGAGGAAGGTCAGAAAGGAAGCGTACCTGCGATAGCTTTTCACCCTCAGTGCCTTTTGCCGGGTGGACCTCGTCTCGATCCGCTCGGCGATGCGAAGATACTTTCATCGGTCTTATCTCGACCTGTAGGTATTCGGTGAGATGCAGCATGCTCTGGCTGCAACCTCAATCTAGTGAAGTGTGGTATGCTCTGACCGCGACTCCGATTGGGTGAGATGCAGCAAGCTTTGGCTACGACCTTGATCTGATGAGATGCAGCATGCTTTGGCTACGACCTCGATCTGGTGAGATGCAGCCTGCTTTGGCTACGACCTCGATCTGGTGAGATGCAGCATGCTTTGGCTACGACCTCGATCTGGTGGGATGCAGCATGCTTTGGCTACGACCTCGATCTGGTGAGATGCAGCATGCTTTGGCTACGACCTCGATCTCGTGAGATGCAGCATGCTTTGGCTACGACCTCGATCTCGTGAGATGCAGCATGCTTTGGCTACGACCTCGATCTGGTGAGATGAGGAAACCCCGCCGGGTTCCTTGTTCCAAAAGAGATCTTTTTAATCGATGTCGATGTTTAGATCGGTATTCCTCTGTACCTGTGTGATAAAAGATTTTGTTAGCTCGTGCTTGAATGGTCATCTTTTAACCTGTCTATTGATGGCGTGATCTTGCTTTATTTGCTATGCTATGTTCCATCTTTTATTCATTTTTTCTTATTGAGCTGTTATTGATCATCATTGTTTTTTTCGTTTTTTTGTTATATTGTCATTTTTATCGACATATAAGTAAATATGAGAACATACACTTTCTGTGATGTGATTAAACAATTAATAATCGAATGATCATGCAATAATGAAGCAAAAGTTTTCACTAGAAATGTCATTTTTGTACAGTGCATATATAAAATATAAATATACAAAAGATACAAAAATAACTCCCTGAAGATCAGAGAGGTGTGTAGTCTGAGGGCTCATCGGGATCCTCGTCATCCGATATATGCACGGTCCCTGGCGGAGGAGGAGGTGGACGTGCCGGAGGCGGCGGTGGAGCTGTGGAGGGTCCTGCCTCGTGATCAAGGGCCCGCCTAAAACGGATCTGAGCGTAGCCATCCAAGAAGGGCTGGGTACAGGTGCTCATAAACCCTAAAGTCTCAGAAACCTTGTCTCCCAACTTCTTGAAGGCTTGGCTCAACTGAATGGTCTGATCGCTGGCGGCCTTTCTCCTCTGCTCCAAGCTCTGCTCCGTCTGCTCCCTAAACTCCCTCATGGTCTGAGAAAGAGGGGGGAGAATCCCCTCCATCGCCTGGACGCGAGATCTCAGAGAGCCAAGTGACTCATCAATCATCTGTAGGGTCATATCGACCCTCTGAGACGCTTGGTCCTATGACGTCCTCAAATCATGAGCAAGCTGCTGTCTCAACTCCCTCTGGCCCTGAGCGATCAGCTCAATCAGCCTCCTCTGCTGTCCTCTGAAAGCCTCTAGGATCCGAGCCTGCTCATCCCTAAAGGCATCCATGGCCCGAGTCTGCTCCCGAGTCGTATGTTCCATGTAGCCGGCCTGCTCTCGGGCCATGCGCTCCACCGACTGGGACTGCTCCAGAATGGCAGCCTGCTAGCGATCCAACCTCTCATGAATAGCCCTGTCCCTCTCATCCTGTCACCGCTCCAAGGCTGTAAACATGGAGGTGAGGAGCTGAGAGAAGTCCGGCTGCTGCGGTGCTGGCTCTGGTGGTGGTATCGAGGAGGTGGATGCCCCTGGGTCGCCTCGAGAGTACGGATGGTATCTCTCGGAGGGCCCATGGATAGACCTCTATACCCTGGCGCTCGGTGATGGGACTGGAGTCGGCGCTCTGGATGCCGGTGAAGCGGCAAAGAGGTCGTCCATCGTGATCTCGAAGTCAAAGTCCGAGGGGGTCCTAGGTGGCTCCTGCTGCTGTGGTGGAGGCACCGTCTACGGCTGAGGAGGCTGATGCTCCGGCTGAGGCTGGGGCTCTGGCTGTGGCTGGGGCTAAGGCTCTGGCTGAGGGTCGGGCTGTGGAGGCTGCTCCTCCGGGTGCTCCGGGTGATCAGGATCTGCACCCAAGGGTGGAAGTGAGAACAGCTGCCGGGTCTCATGAATAGTCAACACCCTGTAGGCCTCTGCCTGGCCAGAAATTGGGGAGATCATCCCCATCTTTACTGCCGCCGCGGCATCTACATGGATCCCCTCCGGCAAGGGTCCTCTCAACCTCTCGGGGTTAACCCCCAATCTCAAAAGTAACCGGGTGATGACCCCTCCTACCATCACCACCGGCGTCATCCCTCTGCTGACTCTGGTCAAGTTGGCCAAGATCTCGTGGCTAATGTTGAGACACTGGCCTGCCACCATAGCCCAGAGGCTCCAGATCTCGGTCGCATTAAGCGACCCTGGATTACCAGCTCGACCGAGGTACAAACTGGAAAGCACTCTGTGCAAATACTGGAGTGCCTGAGACACCAGTACGGTGCTCTTCGCTGTATCGTGATCGTACATCACTCCTGGTATTGCAATGGCCGCCCAATGGGCGCGTCTCACCGCTCGCCGTGGGATGTCGACCCCCTCCTCTCTAGGGAGCCCCATGGCCTAAGCAAACCTCTGCCTGGTGATGCTGAAATGGTCGCCGTCGAACCAAAACTGAATCACCCTTGGGTCGGTATCTGCACTCTGAAAGCCGGCATAGCGGAGAGTGGCCAAGACCTGGCGGGTAGCCTCTGGAAATGTCTGGAAGGAGAGCTCAAGGAACTCCGTCCAATCAGCACCCTCGGCAAGTAGATCAAACTCTGGGGCCAACCCTAGGGCCTCTAGAAATGGGCGAGATACAAAACGGCTGGCCCGAAACTCTACCTGAGCCAACGCTCTATACCTCTGAGCCGACTCATCATCCATCCAATCCGGAGCTACAAGCTCGGGCTGGGCCTGCGGCGCTCTACGTCTAGGAGGCATCCTGCAAAAGGGAAGAGATTAAACATCGGAAATTTGGCAAAACAAGTATTTTTAAACTTATTTTCAAAGCGAAGGCCAATTTGGGCCTCGCCGGGGCAATAACAGCCCAACACAAGATAAAAAAAATGATAAGGATACAAAAAAATGAGAAGAGCAAACATCCAGTCTAAGGAAGTATCTTAAAGTGCCTCCAACGCATCATGGCAAAAGCAAACATAAAACTAGCACAAAAATAATTAACGTGAATAAGAATGGGCCCTCCAGGTCCCAGGGTATACGTTATACAAGAAAATATTCAATTCTTGAGTAAATGATAAAAATTTGGGCAGCATCCCGGCAGGGGTATGCCCAACCTCCTACATGAAAAGGCAAAAACATAGGCCTCAGGCCTCAACAATAATACACGCATGTAAATGGGGCGCACCCCGGCAAGAATGTGCCCCCAACAACACAAAATAATGGCCTCAGGCCGCAAAAGCAATATATGCACATAATGGTGCGCTAAAGAGACGTAGTTCTAAAGCACCAAAATTATAGAAAAATTCTATTTCTATGTGATCATGCAGAAATCAGGTTTAATTGCACTAATAAATAATAAACAAAAAAAAAATGGGCAGCATTCCCCCTAAATTCCTAAAGCATTTGGAATTTTCTAAAGTTGAAAGGAGAAGAAATGAATCAATGAATTAAATAAAACTCAAAAGAAAGTAATTATCTACTTACTTGTAGTCGCGGGAAGTGCAGAAACTGGAGAAAATATGAATATCAAAGCGCTCGGTGAGTATAAAATGCGAAAATATGAAGAAATCGCGAAAAAATATGAAGAAATGCTTGAAAAAATGCCAAAAAACGCACAGAAAAACGGTTTGGGAGAAAAAATGAAAGGGACAGCAGCGTTTGCACCGTCTGTCACTCGCCCTTATATAGAATTTCTTTACCGACGGGCAGGGCATCTGTACAAGCGACCGACGGGCTGGCCGTCTGTCATGCAATAAATGCGAGTTAATGCGCGTGATGAATGCAATGCTGACGTATGCGTGTGCCAGGTGGACTTCCTTTCGACGGGCATGCCGTCCCCGTGGAGAGGCGGGCAGGCCGTCTCTTTAGAGAGGCGGGCAGACCGTCTATGTAGAGGGACGGGTAGGCCGTCGGTGGCACTTCCCTATAAAATCTTACAAAATTTTCTTGTCTCTTCATTTTCCAACATTTTGAGCCTTTCATCTTCCTCAAAATGTCTTCTCCTCTTACCCAAAGGATGTACCGTATCATAGACGACAAATATACTTGGGGAGAAGGCACCCTCTCTTCTCTGTCTGGGCTGAAATATCTGTGCCGGGTGAAAATTGACCAGAACCTCCTCCTGGCGGCGACCCATTTCTAGAACCCCCAGTTTCACGTCTTCCAGTTCACCTATCAGGAACTGTGCCCTTTGACTGAAGAGTTAGCTTCCATTCTGGGAGCCTGGTTCCCTCCTAGCGCTCTGCCTTGCGTCCCCCACTGTGGCTTATTCCAGACCCGGGATGTAGCCATGGCTCTGGGCATACCTTCCTCCGAGGCCATCCGGCTGATTCTTCCGGGCTCTTCCTTTTCTTTGGGGCCACTGATCGAGGCTCTGGATCGGTTCACTGACATCCCCACATATCGGGTAAGCGTCACATTCTTATTCTGCATGGTGAACTTCCTTACTGTTGTTCCAGGAGGTTTGACAGGTGACTCTCGTCTGTTCGGAATCTTGAGCGACTTTCATCTGGGACTGTCACCCCTACCACTCGTCCTGGCTGAAACTATTCTGGGTTTGGACGCTGTGAGCTCTGGGTCCACTACAACCTTTACCGGAAGCCCCTTATTGCTCCAGGTACGTCATTATTTTAAAGGTAGTGCGTCCCTTATGGATTTTCACACTAGCTTTTCTTAGTGGGAGGTGCGTCCTTTCGGATTTTCACACAACCCTGTGCCTTATTTTTGCCTGAAGTAAATCCTACTTACTCCAGCGGCTTTTTCTTTTTCTTTCTTTTTCTTCTCTTCTTTTTTTTTTTTCTTTTTTTCTTTTCTCTTTTTTCTCTTTCTTTTTTTTCTCTTCTTTCTTTTTTCTTTTTTTTTTCTTTCTCTTTTTCTTCAGATCTGGCTGCAAGAAAAACTGAAGATGCTGTCTGAACCACCCCCTCGCGTTACTCCCCAGTACTCGCCGAGCCATTTCCTGCCTCGTTGATGACTGTATGGGTGTGTCACCGCTGGTGAAGGCATTACCAGGTTTGGCGAGCTGTCAGATGACGATATCAACTTCACGTCTGCCTGGCTCCCACTGTCTCATGTGGTCATCGACGGGCCATCGGGTTGTGTTCCCCTCTGCGGCCTCCGTCAAGCCACCTTCTGCATCACCTCTCGATGTACACGACAGCTCGGGACGACCCAGGATATAGTGAGGGTTCCCCTGTCTTTCCGAGGAGGAGCTCTCTCGGCCGTGTTTGCTTCTCGGTATCATGAGCTGTGGGGTAGACTACCCGTGAAGACTGTTATCCCGAGGTTTGGCAATCATTCTGCGTCTTCGACTAGCGAGTACAAGAAGTGGATCCTTAGCCCAGCGTTTGATAATAGGACTCGAGGGCTCAAACATCTGGTCGGCGAGAGCAGCAGCAGGACTTAGCTTAGCCTATATATGTATTTCTTTTGGTGCTACATTTCTTTTTAATGCAGAAGTAGGAAATGACAAAAATGAAAAAATAATATTCATTCTATTTCAGGAATTTGCATACATTTTCATATAATTTCAGTATACATGATCAGTTTTGGCATTTACTCAGCTGCTTATACGCTGTCAATACATGAAACCAAATTTTAACAGCATCAACTCCTGTTACCAATCGGCCCTCTCGGGTTTTCACGATCGGACATTTTCTCTCATGCCTCTAATTTTTGCACAGGATGCCTTTTTTCGGTTTTTACCCTGTCGAGGCGCCCGATTTTAGCATAGCCGCCTTTTTTCGGTTTTCAACTTGCAGGGCATTTTATTTCTCTTCTTTTTATTTTGGTATTTAGCCGTGGAACCTTTTGAGTCTGTCGACATTGATCGGTTCTTTGAATTCGTTCCCATCGCTATCTGACAAGATTGTAGCTCCTTTGGACAGCAGCTTCTTAAGGATATACAGCCCTTCCCAAGTAGGTCTGAATTTCCCCCTGATGTCTGGTATCCCTGGCCTCATCTGTTTGAACACCAAGTCCCCTTCTTTCAGCGGATGCTTCCTCACTTTTTTCCCGAAAGTTCTTGCCAATCTCTTCTGGTAAATCTGATTATGATAATAAGCTCTCAGCCTACTCTCATCCAGTAAGTTCAAGTGCTGTAACCTCTGCTGCGCCCATTCGGCTTTCGGGATTTGGGCCTCCATGACCACCCTTAGTGATTTAAGTTCTATCGCTACTGGCAATACTGCTTCTTGAAGGATTCTGCCTCGACCCATTTGGTGAAATAGTCGATCGCGACTATGATGTATCTGTGCCCATTGGACGCCGTAGGGCGAATCTCTCCAATGATATCTATCCCCCAAGCAGCAAACGGCCAAGGTGATGTCAGGTTATGTAGTTCTGATACCGGCAGGTGCCTCAGGTCTGCGTACTGTTGGCACAACTGACATTGTTTGACACACTTTGAGCAATCGTTGTCTATCGTAAGCCAATAAAAGCCTTGTCTCATGATCTTCTTGGCCAAGGTCAAACCATTCATGTGGGCCCCACAGACACCTGCATGGGTTTCCTCCATTATCTTGCGGGCTTCTCCTTTATTCAAGCACCTGAGCTGAATCCCATCCGACCGTCTTTTGTACAACACCCCTTCTAAGGATATGAACTGAGTAGATAACTTACGTATCATCCTCTGGTCTTTTTTAGTGGCTTCTTCTGGAAATTTATTATTTTCCAAGTAATTCATGATATCAAAGTACCATGGCTTCCCATCTGACGCCTCTACTTCCATTACAGGCTCGGTTTCAAAACTAGGCTTATGAGAGCTCGAAATCAGCACCGGCTTCATAGCCACTCCTTCAGGGTTATCCCACATTGACACTAAGGTTGCCAACGCATCAGCCAGACGGTTCTCATCTCTGGGCACAAAGTGGAAAGTGCAAGTCTCAAACTGCCCACACATCCCTTTCAGATATTGAACATAGGGGACCAGTTGTTCTTCTTTTACAGCCCACTCACCTCGGATCTGGTTTATTACCAAGGACGAGTTACCAAATACCTCTATGTTCCTTGCCCCCAACACAGCTAACGCCTCTAGCCCGAAAGCGCAAGCTTCATATTCAGCTTCATTGTTGGTTACTTTGTATCTCAGCTTCTTAGTAAGAGGAAGTTTTTCATTATCTGGGGTTGTCAAGATGATTTCGACTCCGGCTCCCCTGTTATTCATTGCCCCGTCAAAGTGCAACTGCCATCCCTGAACAGAAATCGTGCCTATGCTTTCATCAGGAAAGGTAAACTCGGGGGTGTCCCCTTGGATAGGATGTTCAGCAAGAAATTCGACTATGGCTCGCCCCTTAATAGTCTTGCGGGTGATGTATTGCACATCAAACTCTTGTAGCAAGAGCAGCCACCTCCCCATCTTTCCAAGCAAAGACGGTGCCTCCTGCAAATATCTTAACGGATTTTGCTTGGCCACTGCCTGAACTTTGTATGAGTGGAAGTAATGTCTCAGCTTCTTTGATGCCCAAATCACTGCGAGGCAGATCTTCTCTACTTCAGCATATTTTATTTCATAAGCCATGAACTTCTTGCTGAGGTAATAAATCGCAAACTCCACCCCAAATTCATCCTCTTGAGCCATCATGGCGCCCACTGAACCGTCCTCTACTGCTAGGTACAGAATAAGCGGTTTGACCGGTTGCGGAGGCCTTAGCACTGGCGGATTCAACAGATATTCTCTGATATTATCAAAGGCTCTTTGACAGTCTTCGTTCCAGACCACAGGCTGATTCTTTCTAAGTAGCTTAAAAATAGGCTCGCATATAGAAGTGAGCTTGGCAATGAATCGGCTGACATACTGCAGCTTGCCCAGGAAACTCCTAACATCCTTCTCTTTTTGTGGCACAGGCATCTCTCTGATGGCTTTCACCTTGTCCAGGTCAATTTCTATTCCCCTCTGGCTGACGACATGTCCCAATAGCTTTCCTAAAGTCACTCCGAAAATGCACTTCTTGGGGTTAAGTCGCAGATTATACCTATCGATCCTGGTGAAGAACTTCTCTAGAGCTTCAAAGTGTCCCTCTCGGGTGGCTGATTTGACCATCATGTCATCGATATATACTTCCACTTCTTTATGAATCAGGTCGCTTAAGATCTTGGTCGCCATTCTCTGATATGTGGCCCCTGCATTCTTCAGGCCGAAAGGCATGACCCGATAGGCATAGGTCCCCCACTCTGTGATAAAGGCAGTTTTAACCCGATCAACTATCTTGTTCAGGATCTGGTTGTAGCCCACATAACCGTCCCCAAAGCTATACATCGCGCAATTGGCGGCACTGTCTATCAATACGTCAATATGGGGTAGTGGAAAATCATCTTTAGGGCAGGCTTTGTTAAGATCTCGATAATCGACACACACCCTGACCTTTCCGTTCTTCTTTGCTACAGGGACCACATTTGCCAGCCATGTAGGATACTGCACTTCTACGAGGAACTTGGCTTCAATCTGCTGTCGAATTTCCTCCTTAACCTTGTCAGCCCATTCTGGTCTGAGCCTTCTCAACTTTTGTTTCACAGGCTTGTAATCTGGGTAAGTTGGGATGGCATGCTCCGCCATGTCTCGGTCAATTCCCGGCATGTCCTCGTAGGTCCAGGCAAAGACTTTTTCATGTTTTCTTATTATTCTCTCAAAATTTTTTCTCTCCTCAGGAGTTATGCTTGATGCTATTAGAATTTCTCTCGGATTTTCTGAGGTTCCAAGATTAAAAGGCGTTGTCCCAGTGGAGTCAATGTCAAAATTGATGGAATATGATCATGTTCATGCATGTTGAAATCATTAGAAACATCGCACAAATAAGTGAAATTGTTTATCTTATTAATAATATTATAGTTATCATTTACATCATAAAAGAGTTCTGGAATGAAAAGACAATCTAAACTAGAGTCTTCTTCAGCCACTCCCGAGGTTGATGCTGTTGCAGCTTGCTCACTGGCTTCCTGACTTAGCAGAGGCCTCTCAGGCTCGTCGGAGGAAAGCTTCAAATTCTCCATTTTTAGCTCTAATTTTGCTATCTTCTCCTTCCCTTTCAACCTGGCAGCTATCATCTTTTCAGTAACAACCTCCTCAAGCTCGCATTTATCCCAAGTGATACCCTGGGTCATAACTTCTTCATCCCAAAAGTCTTTGACAGTCTTGACAAACCCGACATGCCAGTCATACACATCGTTAAAGATTTCGAAGCCAGGGACGATCCTCCCCTCTACCCAGTGCGGCTCATCTTCGCCCGTATATGCACAAACTGAGGATGCTGGTACGAAGCTCTCTGTTATGTGGGGGATTTTACCCGTTACCCTCTTCTTGCTGAAGCCACCTCTATACCCCTACCCTCTTCTTGCCGAAGCCACCTCTATACCCCAGACCTTTCCGGCTCCTTTGCCATTGAGTAGTGATCGCGGTTTGCAGTCCTTTGGAGTTTTTGCCTAGACCAGCCCCAGGAAGATAATGCATCTTCTTCATCATATTAACCATAGCTGGGCTACCCACTGACCCACGCTCTTCCCTTATCATGGACACGTGGAAGCCACTAAATGGCTGATTGGCTATTTCCAGTGTTGAGACCTAGTTTTCCCTGGCCGCTTTGATAGTTACCACCTCCCCTTCGTGTGGGAACTTTATCATCTGATGCAATGTGGATGGCACTCCCCTTAATTTATGGAACCAGGGTCTCCCAAGTAAAGCTGAGAAGTTAGCGGGTATGGGCAGAACTATAAATTCAACCTCCACTTCAATAGGTCTTGTCTTGACCAAAGTCTTAAAGGTTCCTGAGGCTTGCCTCCTCGAGTTATCGTAGGCTCTGATAGTCAGATCTGATCTACTGAGCATATTTTCGTTCAAACCAAAAGCTTGCAAAGCTATCAAAGGGCACACATTGATAGAAGACCCGTTGTCCACTATAACGCAAGCAGTGTGCTTATCGTTAATCTGCGCTTTAATGTACAAGGGTTGGTTGTGGTTGCGGCCTTCAACAGGTAGGTCGGCGTCAGAAAAGACCAATCTCTCCTCGGATCCTCCCTTAATTAAACCCAAAAGTTCTGACGAGGAAATAGTGGTGGCGACTGTGGCCTCAACCAAAGCTTCTACTACCTTCTGCCTATGAGAGGGGGATTGCCTCAACAGATCCCAAATTGATATTTGAGCCGCAGTTTTCTTCAACTGTCTGACAATCTGCCCCTCCTCTGGCTCTTTCTCTGCTGATGGCTGTACCGGCTCAGGTAGCTTCGTAATCTCGGGGATCACCCTTCCACTCCTCGTTACAGCCCTTATCTCTCCTTCGTCTCCATCGAAGCCCCACAAATCAAGGTTCATCCCTTCTTCATCCTCGGCTTCTCCAGCGCTTTCACTGCTAGACCAGCAATCAAGGGTTGCCACAACTGCTTCCTCCTCTCTATCCTCGGAATTACCAACAGCGAACTTCTCACTCCCATACAGATCTTGTAGCACGTACCACTCTAGCATGCCAGATTGGATCATAAACACGGGTGGTGGTACGGCACTATAACCGGGCTTCTTCTCAGTTTCTCTCTTCTCAGGGTCAGAGATCTGCTTGCTATCAATCAAGTCTTGGATAGAGTGCCGGAGCGCTTTGCATTTATCTGTGATATGGCCTGAGTGCTGGTGGAATGCACAGAATTCGTTATCTTTGTGTCCAGGTTTCCCTTGCATCAAAGCTGGCCTAGGAGCCAGAGGGTGCAATTTTCCCTCCTTCATCAACCTCCTCAGGACCTAGGATAATGGTCTTCCCAAGTTCAAAAACTTCCTCTGGGTGGTTACCTCAGTAGCAGACACTTCACCCATTCTTCTAGTGCTGTTACTGGGACCTACCGGCCTGCTGGTTCCTTGACCGGGGTTAGCCCTTTTGGCAAAATTGTCATTGTTAGCTTTCCGGGTTAAGAACTCTCCCTCTGCTTCGATGGCTATATCTTTGTGAGACTCCCAGTCCTTTAACCCCTTCATCCTCAATCCCTCTTTTAACTACGGGCTTGCGTTCTTAATGAATAGACGAATCTGATCCTAGGTGTCAGGCTTTCGGCGCATCTCCATTACTCGGTTCCGCCATCGGGTAAGATAATCATGGAAAGACTCCCCGGTCTTCTTCTGAAGTAGCTCAAGATCTTTCAGAGTCACCTCCATTCTGGTATTACAGTCATACTGCTTCAAAAACTCCTCAGTGAGCAGATCCCAATCTTCTTTAGTGTGGCGGTCAAGGCCATGGTACCAGTCTATGGCATGAGAGGTCAGACTCAGACAAAAGTATTCCACTTTGTGCTTCTTGGACAACGTGGTCCCCTTCATGACCAGAGAATATTGCTTCATATGTGCGGTGGGGTCAGAAGTACCATCAAACTTCGGCACATCCGGCATTTTGAAGTTATAAGGGATCGGGTCCTCTCCGTCCAACTCCCTATCCTCCGGATTCATTCCATGAGCTCTGCCTATCATACGAGCCATAGCCTCGAACCTCTCTTCCATCTTCTTTAAAATAAAGTCATCGGTTTGAGGCGCCTTGCCCTTCTCAGATGCCATGCTCAACCTATCATCCTCGATATCTCTATCGTCATCAATTCTCAACACTGGCCTTCTTCTCAGCTCTCCCGAGGCCACTGATCTTAACTCTACTGGTGGCGGCCTAACGGGCTCTTCTCGCCTTTCAACCCTTTCTTCCTCAGGCTCATTCTGTCTCACTGGAGGAGGAGGAGGATTCTGCGGAGCATTCTGCTGCGCCAAGGCGGTCAACATATTCATCATCCTACCCTCGAATTCCTCAAAACGGCGGCCCACTTCCTCCGCAATCATGGCCCTGGTGGCGTCTTCCCCCCTAGGCGAGTTTGCCATCTGAGATACTGTACCACTAATTTCTGATAAGATTTTTGGTAGGCCCTCTCTATCTGACAGCTCGGGAGTAAGAACTCGGATCAGTCGCCCGGTTGGTGATCTAGTCCACCTGGGCAGATCTATGATGGCTGCAGGGACAAAAGTTAGAATGATGCATGGAATGCAGGTATAATGCATGATCGTGATATGCAACACTTACAGAGCACAAGCAAGCAAGTAGGTCCTTCCACCCTTATTTCTCCCACACACGTGGTCGTGCAGTCTCTTTCCTAGGTGGGATTAGCCCAAGGGTCAACGAGGGACCCGATGGACGCGTAAGGTGCGCGGCGAAAAACCGGCAGCATAACACTCCTATGCTAATGTACAAGCGGTTGGACAATGATCGTCACGTATTTGGACGTTCCATAAATTTTGACATGGCCCTACCGGGGCATGATAGCCTTTGGCTAGGTTACCAAGCGAGACATTTGGACTCACCCAATACATGAGGATCCATACAGCATGCATGAAATTAAGGTTCATTTCACCTGTGGAAAGTAACTACAGCTATTACATGAGCTTTGGTCAAGGGAGATATTTCTTCAAGGCTACCCAAGCATGATCCCTGCCGACGGGTCTAGCTCATCAAGAGCGTAGCGACCGATCGGGTCATCATTTTGATATACCATTAAGGTACGTGGCTTGGGCTAGTGATTATCCTTAACACTTCCCCAAATTGAGTGAAAATGAGGAGGTGCTTCAGGAACGCACCGGGGCTAAAAGAGGGACCAAACTAGCGTATTCTAAGGCTCTAATGATATGCGAATACAATTTTGAGAGAAAGTGAATTTATGAATTAAATTTTAATCATAAATGTAAAAAGAGGTATTTTCAAATCGAAACCTCGAACTATAAACGTCCCCAGTGGAGTCGCCACTGTGACGCGCGCCGGACCCCGCGCGCCGCCCTTCCGGACCGCCCGCACGAGAGCGATCGGGGCATTTGCGGGTCCGTTTGCATCTTGCAATAAAATCGCAAATGCGTCTATGTTGGGCAACAAGGAGGTATCATGGAGTCGCCACCCAATAAAACATTGGGAAAGTTACTCTCGCCTCGGAGAGCCTAAGACTGCGCTTGGTATCCATTTTAGGCCAGCCAGAGGGGTCATTGAAGGTGTACTTCTCACCCTAAAGAGCCTAGGATTAGCGCTAAAGCCTCGTGACCCAAGAAGTATTTTGGAGGATAACCTCTAACCTCTCGAGCCCAAAGACCAGAGCTGGGTCCGGCATTTCTCATCTATTTTTACCTCAATTATTTTATGATCAAATTTTAACATCATTAATTCACTCTCTCTCCACACTATGCAGTTTGATTAAAAGGCGCATTTATTCACATCTTGAAAGCGATAAATGATCAAATAGATAATAAAAACAATAGATTACAATAATACAAGGAGCGGAATACAACTCCCTTTTATAAAGAGTGCAGATCATGCATAAATCGGGGCATTGCTTATTTTGAGGACTTTGGTCCTCACATGCATCGTTATTAAAATTGGGGATTTTTATTTGTGATGATCTTTTTTTGATGGAAATAGGGCATTGGACCCTTGTTTTTTTGTAAACCTCATTTTATTAAATATAAAAACATTGAGTCATTTTTGTACATCAACGGGATATGAAAGGAGTACATCCGTATACATAAGATAATCAATGAAAGAAATAAACAAGAGGATTAGGAAACCAAACCGGACGAAATCCTCCAAATATGGTAGATAGCCGCTCAAGCTCGGGATAGTCCAGGAGAATAAATATACACTCATAGAAAGTTAAAAGATGTCAATATACACAAAATCAATATGTGGAAAGCCAAAAGGACTTGAAAAAAGATGGAAAATGATTTAAAAAGAGGGAGACAGAGCCCACCGACGGCCTTCCTTAGCTAACCGATGGGCATCGGTTAAGGTAACCGAGATGTCCGTTTGTCACTCAAGGAGGAGCGTCTGTAGGGGAGTGACCGACGGGCGTCGGTGATAAAGATGACCCGTCGGTCACCTCTGTCTCCGAAAAGACAGAATGAAGAGAAACCTTTTCAAAGTCAAGAAAAGTGGGTTTTATCCCAAAAGGAGATAGGAGAGTCAAAATAAAAGAAAGTAATGACAGATATTAAAAAAAAAAAATTCTAGAAAATAGGAAATAAATATGAGATGAAATAGAGAAAAGATCCGGAATATTTACCCTCAGATAATAGCTTCGGGTGAGATTCTTGTGTTGGTTAGAGCCCCGCGCATTCCACGAGAAGCAAAGATGAAAGATTAAAGAGAGAAAATGAGATATTTCTTCTTCAATCCCTCAGAAATTCGATTTTGGAGTCAAAATCTAAAGAAAACTAATTAGCTTTTAGTTCCTTTTGACTGATTTGATCCTTGGTTAAATGGATTTCCTTAGAAAATGTGTTTTATTGGAAGAGAGAGAAAATTTACTTTAAATTGGGCAGAGTTTCCTCCTTTGAAAATTTTTCCAACCTTTTTCAAGTGAAAATCCGGAGCTTTTATAGCCAGAGACGACCGACGGGCGTCGGTGTATAGGGGTGGGCATCGGAAGAATCCTTCTGACACTAGGATTCGTCCGACGGCCCTGCCACATCCACCGACGGGCGTCGGAAGGGTTGCGTGCTCCGGGAAACCAGGCGGCGTTCTGACAGGGGCGGTGACTTTTCGACGGGCGTCGGAAAATACCACAGGCCGTCGGTGACTCGGAGCGATGGGTTGACTTCACAGACGAGTTGGCCGTCTGTGGAGGGCAAAAATCATTTTAACTCGAAAACCTCTGTTTTTCTCTCCTTCGGCCCAGGAAAGATAAAAACCTCACTTCTCATGGAACGCGGGACTAAAACTTCCAAATCCAACCTCCCATATAGACTTGGACACTGATTTCATCACAGGGCAACCTCTGATCCGGACCGCTCCGGGACACGGTGCTTACAGTTCCACTTGGCCCAACCTTCTCCTTACCCTTTGGTTCGCGAGGAGGTTCAACTAAGCACAAAACAAAATAACACACAAACACAAAATCAAACTTCAAACCCAAATCCGAAAATAAGAAAAAGAGAAGAAGATGGAGAACCAAATGAAGAAAAGAAGAATAAATGCAGTAGATTTACCTTTAAAATACTATGCAATGAACAATTTCCACCACTAGAGGCTTGAATCTAAGCTAGGGCACTTAAGAGAGTGCAAAGGAGGAAGAAGAAGAAGAAGAAGAAGGAATGGGAAATGGGTTTCAAAATCTGATTTTTCCCCTTTTTCATCTTTTTCTCTTTCCCACTTTACACTTGTCAATCATCTAGTGGAGGAGATTACTCACTCACACCCTAACCTAGTGCACCACATGCACACAATGAGACACCCTAATAATGCATCCTACTCATGTATGAGCAACACACACAAGATTCTCCCAAAACATGCACACCCTACACAAGTGCAAATGCACACACACACAATTAATCCTCTAGTGCATATCCTACTACGGTGCACTCAACCACACATGATGAAACTCTCATGAATACACCCAAAAATCCTATTCACATGCACAACTTAACAATCTAAAGCAACACTCACTACCATCATCATATTACATTATGAAAACATTAAAATAACTCATATAACACATGAACATAGTCAAATTCACATATATAACTAAAGAGTTTCCAAACCTCTATTCATTTGCTCCCTAATTGCTTCAATGGCTATACAACCTTTATTGTTTCATACTCCTTCTTTAGCTCTCTTGTTCCCTCCAAACAAACAACCAAAAGTTTAGAGTTACACATACCCTTACTTATTTTTGAGAAGAAGAGGGGAGGAAGAGAGAAAAGAACTAACCACTTACCTATCTCAACCACATCTTGCATCCTATTATTTGAAGCTTGGACTAAATCCACCTTGGGCTTTAATTTCTAAAGATGGCGTGAGGTAGGAGGAGAAGAGGTTGTTAGTCTCCTTTTTTCCCGTCCAAGAATGGCCAAAATGTAGTTAAAAGGGCTGAATTAAGGCCATTAAGTCATCCTTATCCCTACATGCCATATGTCACTCTTTGATTGGCCCAATCAAGATTTTTTTGTGTCAAACTTACCACTTAATCCATAATCTTACTTCTTTTCCTCCAATTAGCATAGCACTTTTCTATTTCATACCTTGGCCCATTGAATTAACTAACCCATTCAATTTAGCCCAATATCATAAAATGACCAAAATACCCTTACCCTTAATGTCACACCCCATTTGCCCCATAGTAGAATGAGCCATGTGTGTGTATGTATTTATATGTGGTTTGGCATGATCATAAGGGCATTTTAGTAATATCGCATGAGTTGGGGTTTTTCTGGTGCGTGTGTGCATGTGTTGCACTATGGTGTGAATTAGTTGGGACATATTTGTGTATGTGTTAGTGCACCATAGTAGGGTATGCACTAGTGGGTTATTGTAGTGTGTGGGCATGCATACATTTGTAGGGTGTTTTATTTGGAGAAATCATTGGGTGCGTGCTGCTCATACATATGTAGGGTGCATTATTAGGGTGCTCCATTGTGTCCATGTGAGGTATGTTTGTTGGGTGTGAGTGATTGAATTCCTCCATTAGGATGAGGACACTTGGCAAGAGAGGGAAAAGTAAAGATTAAGAAGAGGAAAGAGAAGAGGCAAACAGAACTTTGCTCCCTCAATCCCGTTCTCTCTTCTCTTCCTAACTCCTCTTTCTCTTCTCCTTCATTGTGGTGCCCTAGTTGGGATTCAAGCCTCTAGTGGTGGAAATTAATCATCTCCTTGCTTTTCCTTAGTAAGTTTTCTGCATTTTCCATCTTCTTCTTCCTCTTCTTCATCTTTTTTCTTCATATTTTATGGATTTGGGTTTTAATCTAGAGTTGCTTTGTTGTGGGTTTTGTTGGGTTGTGCTTAGTTGAGCCTCCTCACAAGCCAAAGGGCAAGGAGAAGGTTGGAACTAGCGGATCCAAGCAATAGGAGCTAAGGATTTTGAGGTTTGGGAATTTCTTGCTTTTGCATGTAAATATGTTCATGTATGTGTTCTTGATGATTTGTGGAAATTGGGTTGTGATATGCCTTTGCTATGGTATGTATAATATGGGTTATTGTTTTGGAATGTGCATCTTGCAAGAGCATGAGTTAATTTTTATAATGTTAGAGTTGATGTGGTTTTGTGCATCAATTGGGATGTTGGGTGATTCTTGAAATTGGAGGTTTAATTTAATGTCTTGTATGAAATTACTTGTTATTAAATGTTATATTGTGGTTGTTGATGTAAATGGATGGCTGGGTTCAAGGTAAGAAGTTTATGGTTGAGTTTTGTGTGTTGTTGGATGAGTTTGGAAGGAGGAATTTCTTCAAAATTCTGTAGATTTTTGAAATCCCGATGTTGTGGCGATCGCGACACCTGTCGCGAGCGTGACAGAGAGCGGTGATTGGAGCTTTGCTGTCACGAGCACGTAATCCCGTCGCGAGCCCGCAAAAGCCGAGGTGTTGAGCATCCTCTGTCGCGAGCGCGACAACTTTCGCGATCGCGACAGAGAGCAATGCTGGCCAAGTACTATCGTGAGCACGCGATTCGTCGCGAGCCCGCGATAGCCACATTTGTTCTCTATCGCGATCGCGACAGAGCCTGGCCCTTCCTTCCTCCTCGCGGTCACGAAACCCGTCGCGCGCGCGCAGCAAAGAGACTTCGGTCTCTGTCGCGAACGCGATAGACATCGCGAGCGCGATAGTTCCTGTATGCTGAATGAGTTTTCTTTTATTGTGTGCGGTTTTTGAACTCCAGTTTCCTTTCATGTCTATGAGAATTATGCTTGATATCTTATGAATTATATGAACGCGGATCCATGATACGACTATGTACATGTATGATGATGATTTTGGAATAATGTGAAATGGATTAAATGGCTTATGCATGACCTGCTAAAGTCTAGAAAGTGTATAGTTAGGCATGCCTAATAGAGTCTTATAGCTGCAGCCCTTTGATAAGTTTGGACCCCGATCAGGTCCCCGTTTGGTTCCTCGCGAACCCATGTGAAAGGATCTTGTTTAAGATCCCTTTTGAAAATGTTTTGTGAAAGTAAAAGTATCTTGATTTATCGGCTCGTACCCGTAAAGTACTGTCCGTATACTCGTTATCCACTCCCTCGAGTCAGCAGGTGCCTTGTATGATTTGCGTTATGAGGAAATGTATGTGATATATGTGTGAACTCATAAGTGAATAGTATAGTCTGTTATGAATATATGAATATTGTTACGAACTTTCTGATGGATAGCTTTACGTATGTGAGCATGAATATACGCTATTGTTATGCCATGGTTATCGTATATATGTGCATGAGATACGCATGTGTATTGCTTTGACGCCCGTTGTGAATGATTGTCCTTATGCTATATGTGTGTTCCCCACTAAGCGTTTATCGCTTAGCACGGTGTGTTTACCCGTGCAGGTGCGGAAGGAGTTGCCTTGGGAGAGTCGCCGCAGTCTAAGCCAACGCAGCAGTGTTAGAATAGGATTGAGTTTTGTATTTTGGAGATTCTTTTTGTATAGAACTCTCTTATATTGAATTTTGTAATAGCTTCCGCTTTTGACTTATGTAATTCGGGATTGTAATTAATTGTTGTATTTCTTAGTTGATCAGAACAGTAATGTAATGACTTCCATTATCACTACAAGAAAATTGACTTTTAACGATCAAAATTTAACGAAGGGATAAAAATTCGGTCGTTAAAATGTACAAATAACGAAGGGAAATTAATCCGGTCGTTAATTTTTAAATTTTATTGTTATTTAACTAGGAGATTAAATCCGGTCGTTAAAACAATAAAAATCCGGTCGTTAAAATATACAAGTAATGAAGGGAAATTAATCCGGTCGTTAGTTTTTAAATTTTATTATTATATAGCGAAATGATTAAATCCGGTCGCTGTAAGAATAAAAATCTGGTGGTTAATGGTGTAAAATAATTGGCGGGATTTATTTTTACCTCCAAAAAATAAAACATAGGTAAATACAACCCTAAAAGTTAAAATCACCATCCCCTTTTCCAATTTGCGTACAAAATACACTTTGTCTCTCACAGTGGACGGTGCCCCACCGTGCCTGGATCGCCGCATCGCCTCACCGCCGCACCGCCTCGCAGCCGTCGCGGGTCACGTCTGCCTCGCCTCCCGTCGCGTCGGACTTGCCTCGCCTCTCCCCTGTCGCGCGTCGCGTCTACCCATCCTAGCCACCGCTGCATCGCCTCGCGTCGCGTAACCCTCGCCTTGCTGGCGCTGCATCGCCTCGCGTCGTCCTCGCCTTGCCGCCGCTCCTCTGCCTTGCCCCTCTACCGCGTCACTCGCCGCCATCATTGAAGACAGGTTTGTATCGTAACTTTGCATTTGATTTTGGATCCAAATCCTCAAACTGTAAGTACTCATTATGCCACAAAGGGACTGATCTTCTACCCCATTTTCAGATGGCTTTTAAGAAATATGATATAATCTAGTTTTCTTTTCTTTTCAGCCGCACCCTCCTTCACAAACGACAGTTTTTTCATTCACATAGGGCTCACGTGACTAAACACTATCAATTTAAATACTTCCTTTTTTTTGTTTATTTTGCTTGTCAATCTGTGTGTAACTTGTTCAGCTTATCATTTACATTAGTCAATTGTAGTGAATACAGTGGAGGAGTAGTGGCTAAATATTGGAGTAATTGTTGAGATTGATGGTGAAAGGGTTAGGTGGTTCCATTTCCTTTATTTGTTCTACCATTACTATTGGTGCTTTTGAAATTGATTGAATTTTCTTTTTTCTTATTTATTTCGAATAAAATTGGTCTCACTGAACTATTTCACTGTCAGTTGAAGGCCGAGAGGATGTAGTTTAAGAAATAAGAGATAGGTTCTAATTGACATTTAATTAATAATTAGTGTTATATAAATTGGTTTGCTACTGCTTATTCTTCTTTAATTAGAAAAAGCAATTGGTAATGCAATTACTCATGCTTTGTCCTCTCCTAGTTCTACTTCTGGTTAGGTTTGTCTTGACGTAGTATCTGGATTTTCACTTGTTTGCTGATTATCAGTTTGGAGTTTGATATTAAATATATATTATTATTGCTTGTGATATTATATTATCGTTTGGATTCCATGACATTTTTCGATTAACTTAGGTAATGCTTATCTTGCTTTAATTGGGGCCGATTACAGTATCTAATTGCCCTTAGGTTATCTGTAGGACCCGATAAAAAAGTGTTATCTTGATTGGACAATTGATTAAATATTTAACCTGTAGGTATTTCACCTATCCTGATGTTGTTTCATCCTTTAGCGTTTAATTGTGCACATTTGAATTGATGATTGGAGATCACTTCTCTTGCATTTGTTCTCCCATGTTCAGCAATTGATTAAGAATATGACTAGTTAAGGCTCTGTATGTCTCTGGTTCTTAGAATTTTTTTTTTTAAATTTATTTATTTATTTTTGTGTGATATATGATTTGCACCTTACAAAAGTTTACTTGTTCCACATGTGCAATTTATGATACGAGGGCATCATCATTATTATTTTTTCACTAATCCATTGCCATTTTCTTTCATATAAAAGGTAAAGAGAAGACTGACCATAAGTGTTCTTCATAAACGAACAAAAATTCTGGATGTTGGGGAAGCTGTTGATGTATTTGGTGGAGTTAGACCATTGGCATCTCGCTCAGATCTGTGAGTATTTAATAAACTATGTTTGTTAATTAAAAATATTCACCTTTCATTTTAGGGTGGTGGTTTTGGATTGATGCTCTAGCTAATGGAGCATCTTCTGATGTTAGACCTTTGTAAACCTAAATTTGAGGGTACTAGAACATCATGTTGATACATGTAGGTCATCTTCTCTTGGTCCTGCAAGGCATATGCACTTCATCTTATATTACAGATTATGGTGGTGAGCATTACAAGATTAACTCTTTTAGCCATTAATGATTCTGTTGCTCGAATCATTTTGCTTCTAATATGTGGATGTGGTATCAATCTATTTACATACTTCAAAATTTATGCATTGTCAAGCAAAATATGATATCTAGGAGGCACTCTGTGTTTTAACTCTTATTCATTGTTGAGCTAATTTTGATATCTTATAAAGCACTATATGCCACACTTATTTTTTTTTTCTGTACATGCTCAATCACCCACATTTAATTGAACTTTTTTTTTCATGGAGTGTAAGCTTTCCTGTCAAAATTGCAAGTAATTTGAAGCTAATTGCAGAATATTTTCAGAGCAGTGAAACCTTTGGTGGTCCATCTAGAGATTGGATTGGTATATATGAAGAATGTGCCAAGTAAGTCACAAGCAGCTGTTTTTTGTTATATTAGATTTTGGGGATCATAATTATGGAACATTTACCATAAAGAAACTGGTGGCAGCCACCTATGCCCCCTTGCAATTGTGCCTGATATTTTTCATGTTTATGTTAAAACCTGACATTTATGTTGGTCTCCATTTTATATAGATCTGTGCTATTACATACTAAGTTTTTAAGTTAATTCAATACATTATGGTGAAGCAGCATTTTTTACTCTATTCATTTTGGTATTTGAACTTGTATTTTACTCTATTCATTTAGATCTGTGCTATTACATACTAAGTCTTGATTTTACCCGAAACACATTAGTCTTTAATCGACAACCAATGGCTTAGATTGGTTTTGACTTTAAAGTATGCTTCAACTGAATTGAATTATAGTTTCTTCAATTTGCTTACATCTTTGATAGTTTTCAATCCTCATCATTAGTTAATTCCATGACGAAAGAATTCTATCATCAATTTCAGTTGTGCTAATATAGGGTGGCTAGGATTGTTTGAGTGGTACCTCATAGCATGGTGAGGGGTGAGACATTTAAAGCATTCGGAAATTTCTTTACCAAATTTCAGGTATGGTTTTCAACTTATTCTTTTGAAGGATGAGCTGTTAGTTATGTCAGTGAAATCATACTCTTTTGAATTTTGATATCAAGTTTCAGCTCCTCAACAGAAGCACAACTCTGTATCGAACAGCAAGAATTTTCAATGAAAAATCTTCTTATGAGTTCGAAATCAGCATATCTGGTATATATGTAGTATGTATTAACTGTTTTGCTTTCCATTCCTCCAATTTTTCTCAGCTCTTCTCAATGTTTCAGATTTTTCATTAGGGAGTAATTTTACCATGAATAAAAGCATCCATTTCCATTAGATGAATTTTTAATGTAAATATTAAACTTTCTCGGTTAGAAGAGTTGTCTGACGTCTTTAGATTTGATAAACATTAACCTCATGCCATCTATATATTTGTGTGCTGCATGTAGATGGCTGTGATGGCTCCAGCACAGATGGTCTTGCAGCCATTGCCACTAATTGCAAGTAAGGGTCTTTTATGTTATTAATTTATTAATTTGTTAGTTATTTGCTAGCTTTTCGATTTTGGTTTAGGATTTTCATATTGGATTATATAAAATTTTAAACTGATGTAAATATAATTAAAATAGGCTTTCATATTGGATTGTTATTGGTTGGTTTGCCTATTGCATTCATAGTACAGGATTTAAAATTTCCTTGGAAGTGCTTTCGTGTTTTTATTATTGCTACTTCCTCCTATTGATGATGATGCCATTATTGATCAAAGGGGTGCGCAAAAAACAACCCGATTGTAATTTTATTTCTTTGCCAAATTGTTAATCAGTATGGCTTGTGGACCTTTTTTTTTCAATTTTTTATTTTAATTGTCTTCGTGTTATTACCTTATAATTCATATTAAGCTATATTAATTATACCAATGGAAATCCCCATTATAAATGGCCGTTCATTTCAGGTTCTGTGCCCCCATATCAGTGACATAACTAAAAGTAGACAACCTCTTTAATTATACCAATGGAAATCCCCATACTTTTTATTGTTATAATGACATTATAATGCATTAAACTTATGATTATTTTTTACTTTTTCTTTGCAGCACTTTTCATTTTTTGGATATTTTGAAGTGTATACAATTACACTTGATGGACTTGGGATATTTTGAAGTGTATATATAATTACACTAGCTTGTTGGGAGATTTTGAATATTTAAGGTAAATTATATTTTAAATTAAAAATATTGAATTATTTAAACTTTTGATTTATTGGCTTTGTGCATGAATTTTAATTATAAATTTATGTTTTAAATTCTACAGGTTTTACAAAATAATGGACAATGAAGATATAAGGTTCATTATGTATTCTTCTAGAATTTTCTAGGTGAATAGAGAATGATATAGATAGGGGCAGTTTTTATATTTTATATTTGTATATGATACAATGTCAACCAATTTCGAAATATCGATATATTTTGTATCTGATATTTTGCAATTTATGAAAAAAACTATTTATTATAATTTTGGATATGTATATATGCGTAAATGATGTGTACAGGTAATAGTCAAATAAAATATTTTATTTATAGTGAATACAGCGAAAGAAAAAACTTGTCGATAAAAAGTATCTTCAACTACCAAAAATTCTTTCGTTGAAAGCGAATAATATTAGCAAAGGGAAAATTCGATCGGTAAAACAGTATTTTTAACGACAGGAAAGGTTGAAAAGTGAATATAATTAACAAAAGAAAAATTCGGTCGCTATAAAGTATTTTTAACGACCGAAAATTTTTTCGTTGAAAGTGAATATAATTAACGAAGGGAAAATTTTATCGTTAAAAGATATCTTTCACGACTAAAAATCCCTTCGTTAAAAGTAAATATAATTAGCGAAGGGAAAATTCGGTCGCTAAAAGGTATTTTTAACGACCGAAAATCCCTTCGTTGAAATTAAATACAATTAGCGAAGGGAAAATCTGGTCGCTAAAAGGTATCTTTAATGACCGGAAATACCTTCGTTAAAAGTGAATATAATTACCGAAGGGAAAATATGGTCGCTAAAAATCACTTTTCAACGACCAAAAATATTCTGGTCGTTAAAAACATTAACGACCGGATGCAATATCCGGTCGTCTATACCTTTAACGAAGGGGCTTTTACCGACCGGATTTTTCGGTCGTTAAAAGTTTTTAACGACCGGATTTCCCTTCATTAAAGAGCATTTTTCTTGTAGTGTATATTAATGCATGATCAGCTTATTTCATGTATGGTGTTGTAAAGTTTTAAATTACCCTGTATTTCGGCATGTATGTTTATGTATGAATGTATGTATATCCTGTATCTGTGTGGTGGCACCTCTACTCATACGGCATCTCACTCCTTATTGGATGGGATCGCCTGAGTACGGGTAAGGGGTGTTACAAGTTGTGGTATCAGAGCCTAGGTTTAGGCATTTCTGGGTGATTGTCTGTGTGATGCTATGTTTGGATATGTCTATGTCTAGGGCTGTGTTGGCTGATACGGCTATCCTCTTGTTTGTTAGATGGATTCTGATTCTGCTCACGGTGCGCTCGAGGAATCTGCTGAAAGTGTGAATCCTCCAGCTGTAGGTCCGTCTGTTTCTGTTTCAGTGCCGGCTCAACGTGCTAGGGTCCAACCTGAGGCCGCAGCCCTGCCTTTTGAGGCAATGTTCAGATTGCATCATGACATGGCTCGGGGTTTGGAAAGGGTGACTGTTCCGAAAGCTCCGATAGAGAGTTTAAGAAGAGCTGGTGTTGAGGATTTTTATGGAACCGGACTTGATGAATCAGAGATAGCTGAGAAGTGGCTTGATAAGGTTAAAAGAGCTTTAAGGGAAGTCAGGTGTCCTCCCGATCAGCAAGCTGAGTGTGCTGTGGCTTTGCTTCAGGGGTCGGCTTATGAATGGTGGGAGTTGGTTTGTAGGCAACCTCAGATGCCTGATCCAGTTACTTGGGACTTCTTTAGTGAGGAGTTCACTAAGAAGTATGTGACTCAGGCATATAAGGACGCAAGATGGGCGCAGTTTCTGAGTTTAAGGCAAAGAGCTTTGTCAGTTTCGGATTATGAGAAAGAGTTTAATCGGTTATCTCAGTATGCTCCACATGGGGTTATGACGGATGATTTCAGATGCAAGCATTTTGAAGCCGGGTTGAATGACTCTTTGAAGATTGCTTTGATCTCTTTGATGGTTACACCGGGAGTAAGTTATTATCAGATTACTGAGGCTGCCATAAAGGCGGATAAGATGGAATCTTTGCTTAGGGAGAGAGCTCAGCGAAGGAACTCTGCTAGAGGTGGTTTTTCTTCATCTTCGGGTAAGAGATCTAGGAACCCGCAAGATGAACTAGCAGCTGGTTCGGCCAACAGAGGAAGAAGGCAAGGTCCAGTGGCAGTATCTGGTTCTGGCAGAGGTGGTAGATCGGATGCTACGCCTGTTTGTGAGCATTCCCATAAGGCTCACCGGGGTGAGTGTAGGTGGCTCACTGGTGGGTGCTTTAGGTGTGGGAGCACCGAGCACCGTCTGGCTAGTTGTCCACAGACGGGTGAAGATTTGGGACCTCAGGGTGGAGCTAGCAAAGTTGGATCGAATGCTTCTCAGGCTGCCCGTGGTAGAGGCCGAGGTAAAGGTCGAGGCGGTCGACCTAGAGAGGGAGCTATTTCTGAGACTGTTGAGCATCCTCCTCCAGTTATAGCTAGAGCTTATGCAGTTAGAGCCAGAGAGGAGCAGGATGCCCCTGATGTGATTGCTGGTAAGTTCCTACTCCATGACACTAAATTATGTGCTCTAATAGACCCTGGTTCCACACACTCATATTTGTGCACAGATAAGATTATTGATAAGTTGCATGTGGTAGATCAGTTAGACTATGAGATTTGTGTGACCAATCCATTAGGGCATAGTGTCAGTGTGAGTAGAGTTTATAGGAATTGTCCTTTATTGGTTGAGGGAGTTGAGTTCCCTGCGGATTTGATAGAGTTGCCCTTCAGAGAGTATGACTTGATTTTGGGTATTGATTGGTTGGGTGAGCATCGAGCTATAGTTGATTATCATAGGAAGACCTTCGTGCTTCGGGATAGGAACCGAGCTCCAATGTTTGTTAGAGGTTTGGGTGCGAGTTCTGTGAACAATGTGATTTCTGCGATTCAAGCCAAGAGGTTTATGAGAAAGGGTTGTGAGGTTTTTCTGGCTGTGGTTTTGGATTCAAAGAGGGATCAAGTTGGGATTGAGGACATCCCTGTTGTTCGAGAGTTTAGTGATGTTTTTCCAAGTGATTTGCCAGGTTTGCCTCCGGAGAGAGAAGTTGAGCTAGCCATAGAGATTATGCCGGGTACCACACCTGTGTCGAAGGCACCTTATCGAATGGCTCCTATAGAGTTGATAGAGTTAAAAACTCAACTACAAGAGCTTTTGGATAAGGGGTTTATTCGACCCAGCATATCTCCTTGGGGAGCTGCAGTTATGTTTGTTAAGAAGAAGGATGAATCCTTGAGGATGTGTATCGACTACAGGCAGATCAATAAGGTCACAGTGAAGAACAATTATCCGTTGCCCAGAGTCGAGGATTTCTTTGATCCGCTTCAGGGTTCCGGTGTTTTCTCTAAGATAGATCTACGGTCGGGGTATTATCAGCTTCGTGTTAAGGATGAAGATGTGGTTAAGACTGCATTTCGGACTAGGTATGGCCATTATGAGTTCCTTGTTATGCCGTTTGGTTTGACTAATGCTCCAGCGGCATTTATGGATTTGATGAACAGAGTGTTTAGGCCATACTTAGACCGGTTTGTGGTGCTGTTTATAGATGATATCTTGGTGTATTCCAAGGATGAGTCTGAGCATGAGGAGCATCTCCGACTGGTTTTGCAAGTGTTAAGGGAACATCGGCTGTTTGCCAAGTTGAGTAAGTGTGATTTTTGGCTTCGGGAAGTGTCGTTTTTGGGCCATATAGTTTCAGCTAAGGGTATTCAAGTAGATCCAGCTAAGATTGAGGCGATAGTTGATTGGAAAGTGCCTAGGAATGTTCTGGAAGTGCGGAGTTTCCTTGGTCTGGCGGGTTACTACCGTCGGTTTGTTAAAGGTTTCTCTGTGATTGCCACTCCGATGACTAGGTTGTTGAGGAAAGGAGTTAAGTTCGAGTGGTCAGATAAGTGTCAAGCTTGTTTTGAGAGGTTGAAGCAGTTGTTAGTCGAAGCTACTATACTTACTCAACCCATCTCGGGTAAGGAGTTTGTTATGTATAGTGACGCTTCGGGTGTTGGTTTGGGATGTATTCTGATGCAGGAAGGTAAAGTTGTGGCTTATGCTTCTCTATAGTTGAAGCCACATGAGAGGAATTATCCGACGCATGATCTTGAGTTAGCAGCGGTTGTCTTTGCTTTGAAGATTTGGCGTCATTATCTCTATGGAGAGAAGTACAGGATTTTTACGGACCACAAGAGTTTGAAGTACTTCCTGACTCAGAAGGAACTGAATATGAGGCAACGTCGATGGCTTGAGCTATTTAAGGATTACGATTGCATTGTGGATTACCATCCGGGTAAGGCCAATGTAGTCGCAGATGCTTTGAGTCGGAAGTCAGTTTCTGCATTGTTTTTGAGATGATTCAGATGGAGGTTTGATTCTGATGGGGCTTTGATAGCTCAGTTGAGGGTCAAGCCTACCTTGAGACAGTGGATAGTGGATGCTCAGAAGGTTGATGAGAAGCTTCAGCGGATTGTGCAAGAGGTCAGTTTAGGCAAGCAGTCAGAGTTTTCGGTTTAGGATGGGGTTCGTCTGTTTAGAAACCGTTTGTGTGTGCCGGATAATGAAGAGTTAAGAAGGCAGCTTTTGGTTGAGGCACACAGTACAGTTTTCACCATGCATCCCGGGAGTAGCAAGATGTATCGGGATATGAAGCAATTTTATTAGTGGTCTGGTATGAAGAGGGAAATAGTGGACTTTGTATCCAAGTGCTTGACTTGTCAGCAGGTTAAGGCTGAGCATCAAGTTCCTTCTGGATTGCTCACGCCTTTGTCTGTTCCCGAGTGGAAGTGGGATGACATCGCCATGGATTTTATTTCTGGGTTACCCTTGACTCAGAAAAAGCATGATTCTGTTTGGGTTATTGTGGATCGACTCACGAAGTCTGCTCACTTTTTGCCGGTTAGGATGGATTACCAGATGGATAGGTTGGCCAGTACCTATGTGGATGAGATAGTTCGGTTGCATGGAGTGCCTTTGTCTATAGTTTCAGATCGGGATCCAAGGTTCACATCTAAGTTCTGGAAAGAGTTGCAGCGAGCTTTGGGTACCAAGTTGAATTTCAGTACGGCGTTTCATCCTCAGACAGATGGTCAGTCCGAGCGAGTGATTCAGATCTTAGAGGATATGTTAAGGGCTTGCATTTTGGATTTTCCGGGTAGTTGGGACAAGTATGTATCGCTGATGGAGTTTGCCTACAACAATAGTTTTTAGTCGAATATTGGTATGGCACCGTATGAAGCTTTGTATGGACGACAGTGTAGGACTCCAGTTTGTTGGACAGAACTATCTGAGAGGTCAGTGATTGGGCCAGATCTGGTTAGAGATACTAAGGAAAAGATCAAAGTTGTGCAGCGGAACTTGAAAGCAGCTAAGGATCGACAGAAGTCTTATGCCAACCTGAAGAGAAAAGATGTGCAGTTTGAAGTTGGGGACAAAGTATTTTTGAAAGTTTCTCCTTGGAGAAAACTGCTTCGGTTTGGGAAGAAAGGAAAGCTTAGTCCTCGCTTTATTTGTCCGTATGAGGTGTTGGCAAGAGTTGGTCCAGTAGCTTATAGATTGGCTTTGCCGATGGAATTATCGAAGCTTCATGATGTGTTTCACATTTCGATGCTCCGTCGGTATAGATCGGATCCTTCTCATGTGTTGTCGGTTCAAGAGGTTCAAGTGCAGTCTGATTTTTCGTACAATGAGGAGCTTAGAGCTATCTTAGCGCGGGAAGTAAGACAGTTGAGGAATAAGCAGATTCCTTTGGTCAAGGTTTTGTGGAATCACCATGGGGTCGAGGAAGCAACATGGGACCCAGAGGAGTCGATGAGAATTCAGTATCCGCAGTTATTCAGTTCAGGTGTGAATTTCGAGGACGAAATTCTTGTTAGTAGGGGAGAGTTGTCACAGCCCTTTTGCCCCCTAGTAGAATGAGCCATGTGTGTGTATGTATTTATATGTGTTTTGGCATGATCATAAGGGCATTTTAGTAATATCGCATGAGTTGGGGTTTTTCTGGTGCGTGTGTGCATGTGTTGCACTATGGTGTGAATTAGTTGGGACATATTTGTGTATGTGTTAGTGCACCATAGTAGGGTATGCACTAGTGGCTTATTGTAGTGTGTGGGCATGCATACATTTGTAAGGTGTTTTATTTGGAGAAATCATTGGGTGTGTGTTGCTCATACATATGTAGGGTGCATTATTAGGGTGTTCCATTGTGTGCATGTGAGGTATGTTTGTTGGGTGTGAGTGATTGAATTCCTCCATTAGGATGAGGACACTTGGCAAGAGAGGGAAAAATAAAGATTAAGAAGAGGAAAGAGAATAGGAAAACAGAACTTTGCTCCCTCAATCCCATTCTCTCTTCTCTTCCTAAATCCTCTTTCTCTTCTCCTTCATTGTGGTGCCCTAGTTGGGATTCAAGCCTCTAGTGGTGGAAATTAATCATCTCCTTGCTTTTCCTTAGTAAGTTTTCTGCATTTTCCATCTTCTTCTTCCTCTTCTTCATCTTTCTTCTTCATATTTTCTGGATTTGGGTTTTAATCTAGAGTTGCTTTGTTGTGGGTTTTGTTGGGTTGTGCTTAGTTGAGCCTCCTCGCGAGCCAAAGGGCAAGGAGAAGGTTGGAACTAGCGGATCCAAGCAATAGGAGCTAAGGATTTTGAGGTTTGAGAATTTCTTGCTTTTGCATGTAAATATGTTCATGTATGTGTTCTTGATGATTTGTGGAAATTGGGTTGTGATATGCCTTTGCTATGGTATGTATGATATGGGTTATTGTTTTGGAATGTGGATCTTGCAAGAGCATGAGTTAATTTTGGTAATGTTAGAGTTGATGTGGTTTTGTGCATAAATTGGGATGTTGGATGATTCTTGAAATTGGAGGTTTAATTTAATGTCTTGTATGAAATTACTTGTTATTAAATGTTATATTGTGGTTGTTGATGTAAATGGATGGCTGGGTTCAAGGTAAGAAGTTTATGGTTGAGTTTTGTGTGTTGTTGGATGAGTTTGGAAGGAGGAATTTCTGCAAAATTCTGCAGATTTTCGAAATCCCGACGTTGTTGCGATTGCGACACCTGTCGCGAGCGCGGTAGAGAGCGGTGATTGGAGCTTCACTGTCGCGAGCACGCGATCCCGTCGCGAGCCCGCGACAGCCGAGGTGTTGAGCATCCTCTGTCGCGAGCGCGACAACTGTCGCGATCGCGATAGAGCGCGATGCTGGCCAAGTGCTGTCGCGAGCATGCGATTCGTCGCGAGCCCGTGACAGCCACATTTGTTCTCTGTCGCGATCGCAACACGCATCGCAAGCGCGATAGAGCCTGGTCCTTCCTTCCTCCTCGCGGTCGCGAAACCCGTCGCGCGTGCGCAGCGATGAGACTTCGGTCTCTGTCGCGAACGCGATAGTTCCTGTATGCTGAATGAGTTTTCTTTTGTTGTGTGCGATTTTTGAACTCCAGTTTCCTTTCATGTCTATGAGAATTATGCCTGATATCTTTTGAATTATATGAATGCGGATCCATGATACGACTATGTACATGTATGATGATGATTTTGGAATAATGTGAAATGGATTAAATGGCTTATGCATGACCTGCTAGAGTCTAGAAAGTTGATAGTTAGGCATGCCTAATAGAGTCTTATAGCTGCAGCCCTTTGATAAGTTTGGACCCCGATCAGGTCCCCGTTTGGTTCCTCGCGAACCCTTATGTGAAAGGATCTTGTTTAAGATCCCTTTTGAAAATATTTTGTGAAAGTAAAAGTATCTTGATTTATCGGCTCGTACTCGTAAAGTACTGTCCGTATCGGCTCGTACCCGTAAAGTACTGTCCGTATACTCGTTATCCACTCCCTCGAGTCAGCAGGTGCCTTGTATGATTTGCGTTATGAGGAAATGTATGTGATATATGTGTGAACTCATAAGTGAAAAGTATAATCTGTTATGAATATATGAATATTGTTACGAACTTTCTGATGGATAGCTTTACGTATGTGAGCATGAATATACGCTATTGTTATGCCATGGTTATCGTATATATGTGCATGAGATACACATGTGTATTGCTTTGACGACCGTTGTGAATGGTTGTCCTTATGCTATATGTGTGTTCCCCACTAAGCGTTTATCGCTTAGCACGGTGTGTTTACCCGGGCAGGTGCGGAAGGAGTTGCCTTGGGAGAGTCGCCGCAGTCTAAGCCAACGCAGCAGTGTTAGAATAGGACTAAGTTTTGTATTTTGGAGATTCTTTTTGTATAGAACTCTCTTTTATTGAATTTTGTAATAGCTTCCGCTTTTGACTTATGTAATTCGGGATTGTAATTAATTGTTGTATCTCTTAGTTGATCAGAACAGTAATGTAATGACTTCCATTATATTAATGCATGACCAGCTTATTTCATGTATGGTGTTGTAAAGTTTTAAATTACCCTGTATTTCAGCATGTATGTTTATGTATGAATGTATATATATCCTATATCTGTGTGGTGGCACCTCTACTCATACGGCATCTCACTCCTTATTGGATGGGATCGCCTGAGTACGGGTAAGGGGTGTTACACTTAATAAATAAAATCGGTCACGCCCTTTACTATAGTTAATCACTTCCTTCATCCAATTACACATTTTTAATCACCAAATAATTCTTTTCATGTCATTTAGGGCACGATGATATAACTGTCCAATTTATCAAAACTTGCCGAAATTTTCAAATCAATGACGGTTGCATCCTTTTTAACACTTCCGTCCCTAGCTCTGGCATATTTTGTTTCCGTTACACCCTGAACTTACCCTAATCTGACTAGGGTATATTCGGGGTGTTACACGTACCACTAAATTCCTCTGCTCCTCTCCTTTGAATCAAATCAATTGGTGCCTTAGGGGCAGTTAACCTCTTGCATCAGTAACGGATCACCATAAACTGGACCCATAACTTCAGCCCAAGGTCTCTCTTGTGCTGGCTGATTAACCCTCGCAGGATTAACACTACCCACAGTCTCACCTATCTCTTCAATAGGATCGGACTCCATCTAAACTCTACACAAGACAACATCTACATTAGGCCATGACTAAAGACAGACTCACACACATCTAAACATCTTATAGACTAGAATCACCTAACCAGGGCTCCGATACCCCAACCTGTGGCACCCCAATGCCCCTTGGGAGGAACATCAGGTTGCCACGCAAGCAAGAACATGCATACATACAAATAACTAAAGCAGAAGCTCACAAAAAAAAAATAGAACATAAGCGGAAGTATTCAGGAACAAAAGATAACTATACTTGCAGTTTAGAACTTATAAAGTGTACATATACAAAATCATTACATGCCATATATTAGAATTACAAGACTTACAAAACGATTACAAAACGCTATACAATAGTCCTATACAAAAGGAACACTATAATTAATGCAAAAGAATCACTTCAAGACAACTCCTAGTGGCCAGCAGATGGGGACTGCCGCTCGAAAGGGAACCTGCAAGCCTACACGGAAACAAACATCCGTGCTAAGCGATAACGCTTAGTGGGGATGAACAGAAGCAAAGGACTTCCGAAGAAGTCACAGCAAAACATAACACATGCATAGGAGTAACAGATAATAAAATTAAGATCCAGAAGCTCATCAAATACATAACAGGAAGGAAAGTACAATATTCAAAGTCAAAGCAGATTCAAAAGCAATAACAATTGCTAACATTCAGGAGTAATAGGTCATACAATTGCCAATATTAGGAGTATACAGAACACATAACCAAACCCAGCTTTACATATAACTTCACATTCAAACGAACAATAAGCCTGAGTTACAAAGATGGTGGATACGGGTAACAGAATACTGGCAAGCAGTATCAGAAGACCGAAGTTTAAAAGCTTAAATACAGAAGACCGAAGCCTAGTTTTCAGAAGACCGAAGTCTAGATTTCGGAAGACCAAAGTCTAAACTTTAAACCCATGCGGGTCGATAAGAGCAGCTGCAAAACTCTAGCCCTTAATAAGCATGCTTATCTATCCACTACCTTAACCGATCAGGCTGACAAACAACTTAAGTACCAAAACTTCTACACAAGTAATCAAGAACGATCAGCTTTAATCAATTCATGTTCAAGTCAAGTAATCCATCAAAATAACATTGCTTTTAGCATATAACAATCCTAATTGAAAGATATTAAACTAGATTAAAATTCATGCTCATACTCATGCATAACATTTATAAATGAATAATAAAACAAAGTGCAAGAACAGGGTACCTCACGGTCACAACCACTTTTGTTGTCATCGTGACATACCAAAGATACAAAACAGAAAGCAAACTAGGGTACTTCACGGTCACAACCACTTTGGTTATTACCATGACATCCCACATAATATTCAGGAAGTAAGCAATCAAGGGTATCTCACGATCACAACCACTTTGGTTGTCACCGTGACATACCAAAGATACAAACAAAATGCAAACTTAGAGTATCTCATGGTCACAACCACTTTGGTTGTCACCGTGACATACCAAAGATGCAAAATAGAATGTAAACCTAGGGTACCTTATGGTCACAACAACTTTGGTTGTCACCGTGACATACTACACACTCCTCGGACAAAAGCATTTCTTGCATACCTCACGGTCACAACCACTTGGTTGTCACCGTGACCTATGCAAGAATGCCCAAAACAGAATTGCATCAACTGTTCCACAACTCAACTCAAAAGCCATAATTGACCAATATACCTCCAAACCATGCACATGCTTATATCAAAGACTTGCTGAACAATATGCTAATAACATTTCAAGGCTCTAAATCAATATATAATATATAATTGCATACCAATTTCAAGCAAGAACAGGACTAGCCACTCATGAACACATGCCTCTCAAAAGCACAACAAACATGCTCAACAATCACACTTTTAATAGGTCTAAGATTATGAATATTCAAATTCTAACACATGCATATACACAATTCTAACTCATTTCACAACATGCACCCAAAATACACAATTCAAAAACACATGCACAACTATATAGCACACGATTCCAACCTCTTGGAGTAGCCGAACACTTCCAAAATCAGACTTTGTCCTTGCCCTTTTTAATCCTTCTTCTATTCTTAGCTTCTTGCAATACCCAAATAAACACAATCCCTTAATCCAAGTTCTCAAACAACAAACCACAAAGAAAAGGAGTAGAAGCAGAAATTCAAACCAATACACTTACCTCTCAAGCTAAATCCTTGATTAAACTCTTCAATCAATCCAAGATGCAGAAATTAACCCACAAACCAAACAATCAAAGAAGGAAGAGATGAAGGGCAGAAAACGTGAGGAAGAGGAACAAGAGAGAAAAGGAAACTTCATGCAAAACCCAAAGGGACAGAAAATTCCACTTACTCCTTATATTGCATGTCTCATCCTAGGTGGCATCACCACAACAAGCCACACAAGCCTCACACTAGACAAGTGTCCCACTAACATGCAAAGTTACATTTTAGTCCATGGTAAATCTCTCTCTAAATCCCTCTAAGTCCCTCAAATCCACTTCTTCCTTCACTCAACTAACATTCCATCCAAATACATCCTCAATAACACTTAAACTTGCACAAATACAGAAATTTGCACCATTAATTCTACTAGGGTGCAAATCGGGTCATCACACTTCATCACCAGGGTATACTGTTTAATATGTGCAAATCGGTCCGAAGTACCATCGAACTTCGGCAACTCAGGCATCTTGAACCTTTGGGGCAACAACTCTTTATCCCCTAAATCTCTATCGTCGGGGTTGATTCCCTTCCCAGCTGATAACATGCGGGTGATTGCCTCAATCTGTTGCCTTATTCCTCTCATCTTCCACCTTGGGTGCTCTGGCCCTTACAACTTGAGGTGCTATTGCCTCTGTAACACTTTTATATGATATATGCACTCACTACTATGCTGCATGATTTCCATGATTGAAAATACAGTCTTAAAATCTTAATGCAAAACTCAGTGTAACACCCCCTTCCCATACATAGGCGATCCCATCCGATAAGGAGTGAGATGCCGTATGAGACAAGGTGTCACCAAACAAAAGCAAAGCAAAATATACATCCATTCATAACATACATTCAGGAATACAGAATAATTAAAAACTTTACATGCAGAAAGCAAAAGCTGATCATGCATTACTATAATTAAACTATTACAATAATGATCAGATCAACCAGCTAATATAATTAATATTACATATACAAAATATAGATACAAAAGCGGAAGCTGATACAGAGAGTTCTATACAAAAAGAATCAATAACTGATACAAAACTGAGCCTACACTAAAACCCTTTTGTGTTGGCTTGATGACGGCGACTCTCTCAAGGCAAAACGTCTTCCGCACCTGCACGGGTAAACACACCGTGCTAAGCGATAAAACGCTTAGTGGGGAAACACACATATTTATGGACGGCCACTCACAGTGGTCGTCAAGGCATAACACATTCACAATGGCAGAATGCAAAGGTTAAACATATTCCAAACAAGCATGCTCGCATTTAAGAGCCATACATTCAGTAACCCATAAACATAGGCATTACAGAATAAACCATCATGTATTTCATCACTAAACTCATTCAGATATTCCATTCAAAGCCAAATCAGATCAGAACAATTCCACTAACATTTAAAGAACACCTGCTGACTCTAGACAGTGGATAACGAGTGTACTGAGGGTACCTTACGGGTACGAATCGAATACTGAGGGTACCTCACAGGTACAAGTCAAATATTATATCATTTATCAAAACATGTTATTTATATACTGAGGGAATCTTAAACAAGATTCTATACTGAAGGGTTCGCGAGGAACCAAACGGGGACCTGATCGGGGTCCAAACTGAACTGAGGGCTGCAGCTAAAGACTCTATTAGGCATGCCTAACTATCCACTTACTTGACTCTAGCAGGTTATGCATCAAACAGATCACATTTCAGGATACAGAATATAATTCATCAGAAAATCATGCTATCACGCATATCGAAGCATTAAATAGTAAGACATGAGTCGTACAATATTAAAGTCCATTCAGAAGAAATACCAAATTCAGTTCTGAGTTAAAAACCAGGAAACCTCGGAAAAATGAGCTGAACGGAGAAACGGGCGAGGAATGGCTGGTCACTGGCGTGACTAGCCTTCTCAACAGGCAGGTCACGGCGTGACCGAGGGTCACGTCTCGTGACCTGCTTGCTTCCCGCCTAACGCGTTGCGTGATCCTCGCGGATCACGCAATGCTTATGCAGGTCACGGCGTGACCGAGGGTCACGCGACGTGACGCTGCTTCTCCCTCGCAGATCACGTTGCGTGATCTGCCTCTTCCTCGCAGGTCGCACGACGTGACCGAAGATCACGTCGCGTGACTTGCTTCCTCTTCAGCTGGTCACGCGACTGGCTTCTCAGCAGGCAGGTCACGCCGTGACCGAGGGTCACGCGACGTGACTTGCCTTCCTGCGTAGCGAGTCACGCAACCTGAAGAAATTCAACAGTATATCGACTTTTCCAGAATTTCAAGAATTCTCAGAACACCAATTTCAATCCCAGTTTGATTTTAAACCACTCAAATCCATTCTTACCTTTCAAGGAAGATCCCAAACAATTTAAACATCATATAAACAGCTCAAAACAGAATTCAATCAACCCAATTCAAGGTATTTACATTCAAATTGTTCAAGAACATATAAACCCTAGAAATACCAGTAAACTCAAATTATGCAGATCACAAGCAATTGTTCCCAAACCTGAAATCTAAGTCTCTCTCACTTAGCTCCACTAGGTCCAGCAACCTCTTTCCCCTTTGGATCACGTGGAGCTTCAGCTAAACACAATCACAGCAAGAACATCCACAAAGAAAACCCTAAGTTAAATCTAACTCAAGGAAGAAGATGAAAATGCAATTTACAGTAAAACAAAGACTAGATCTTGCACTTACCAAGCTAAGGAATGCAAGGGGAGGATTAATTTCACCAATAGAACCTTGAATCAAAATACAAAGTACTTGAGAATAAAGAAAGTGAAGAAGAAGAGAGTGAGTGAGAAAATCGTGAATCTGTAAGTTTCTTTTTCCTCATTCCCTTTTCTTTTTCTTTTCTTTATTCTAAATATGTATCAAACTCCTATTGGTGACACTAATCACTCACACTAAAATACAATGCATTACACACACCCTAAGTAACCTCATTTAAATGCACCCTACAATGGTATATGTAAATGCACACAATTGATTCCCAACTAAAAACACCCTAATATGGTATGCTCAAGTGTACACAAGTAATTACTAATTAATTCACACACTAATGCCATGTATGTACCCACACAATAATAAAACCCCAAAATCATGCATTTTACTGAAATACCCTTATGAAATACTGTACACATGTGAATGCTTACACATACAGACAGACAGATAGACAGACAGACAGGCTCATTCTACTAGGGGGCAAATGGGGTGTGACAACTCTCCCCTACTAATAAGAATTTCGTCCTCGAAATTCTCACCTGAACTGAATAACTGTGGATACTGAGCTCTCATCGACTCCTCTGGTTCCCAAGTCGCTTCCTCGACTCCATGATGGATCCACAATACTTTAACCAAAGGAATCTGCTTATTTCTCAACTGCCTAACCTCTCGGGCTAGAATAGCTCGCGGTTCCTCATCATAAGAGAAGTCTGGCTGAACCTGGATATCCTGAACTGACAGAACATGAGAAGGATCTGATCGGTACCGACGAAGCATCAAAACGTGAAACACATCATGCAACTTTGCTAACTCCATCGGTAACGCCAATCTGTAGGCTACAGGTCCCACCTTAGCCAAAATCTCATAAGGTCCAATGAAACGAGGACTCAGCTTACCCTTCTTTCCAAATCGAAGCACTCTCCTCCAAGGAGAAACTTTAAGGAAAACCTTGTCCCCGATCTCAAAATGCACATCTTTTCTTTTCAAATTGGCATAAGACTTCTGTCGATCCTTGGCTGCCTTCAAATTCCGCTGCACTACTCTGATCTTCTCTTCAGTATCCCTAACCAAGTCGGGTCCAATCATAGATCTCTCGGATAGCTCGGTCCAACAAATCGGAGTCCTACACTGACGACCATACAGAGCCTCATATGGTGCCATACCAATACTCGACTGGAAACTGTTGTTGTAGGCAAACTCCATCAATGATACATATCTGTCCCAACTGCCCGGAAAGTCCAAAGTACAAGCCCTCATCATATCCTCCAGAATCTGAATAACTCGCTCTGACTGACCATCGGTCTGAGGATGAAACGCTGTACTGAAGTTCAACCTAGTGCCCAAAGCTCTCTGTAACTCCTTCCAAAACTTGGAAGTAAACCTCGGATCCCGATCTGACACTATGGACAAAGGCACACCATGCAGTCGAACTATCTCATCTACATAGATACTGGCTAATCTGTCCATGGAGTAGTCCACTCTAACTGGAAAGAAGTGAGCTGACTTGGTAAGTCGATCGACAATAACCCAAACTGAATCATGCTTCCTCTGAGTCAAAGGCAAACCAGAAACAAAGTCCATGGCGATGTCATTCCATTTCCACTCAGGAATGGATAAAGGCATAAGCAAACCTGAAGGACCCTGATGCTCAGCCTTTACCTGCTGACAAGTCAAGCACTTGGAAACAAAATCCACAATATCACGCTTCATACCGGACCACCAATAGAATTGCTTCATGTCTCTGTACATCTTCTCACTGCTCGGATGCATAGTAAAGACTGAACTATGCGCCTCACTCAAGAGCTGTCTCCTCAAATCCTCAGACTCTGGCACACACAGATGATCTCTGAACATAAGTACCTCATCCTGAACTGAGAACTCTGATGGCTTACCCGATCTAACCTCATGCACAATCCGCTGAAGTCTCACATCATCACTCTGAGCATCCACAATCCTCTGTCTCAAAGTAGGCTTCACACGCAACTGGGCAAGCAAAGCCCCATCTGAACCAAAACGCCATCTGAAACGCCTCAATAACAAGGCTGAAACTGACTTACGACTCAAAGCATCTGCAACTACATTGGCCTTACCAGGATGGTAATCCACAATGCAGTCGTAGTCTTTAAATAACTCAAGCCATCTGCGCTGTCTCATATTCAACTCTTTCTGTGAAAGGAAGTACTTCAAACTCTTGTGGTCCGAGAAGATCCTACACTTTTCCCCATACAAGTAGTGACGCCAAATCTTCAAGGCAAAGATTACAGCTGCCAACTCTAAATCATGCGTCGGATAGTTCTTCTCATGTGGCTTCAACTGACGTGAAGCATAAGCCACTACCTTTCCTTCCTGCATCAGTACACATCCAAGACCAACTCCAGAAGCATCACTATAAATAACAAACTCCTTACCCGAGATGGGTTGAGTAAGGATAGGAGCCTCAACAAGCAACTGCTTTAACCGATCAAAACAAGACTGACACCTGTCTGACCACTCAAATCTAACTCCTTTCCTCAACAATCTAGTCATAGGAGCAGCAATCACAGAAAATCCCTTAACGAACCGACGGTAATAACCTGCTAAACCGAGAAAACTCCTCACTTCCTGAACATTTCGAGGCGCTTTCCAATCAACTATCGCCTCAATCTTGGCTGGATCAACCTGAATACCACTAGCTGAAATAATATGACCCAAGAATGACACTTCTCGAAGCCAGAAATCACATTTGCTAAGCTTAGCAAACAACTGATGCTCTCTCAACATCTGTAAAACCAATCTGAGATGCTCCTCATGCTCACTCTCATTCTTGGAATACACCAAGATGTCATCAATGAACACTACTACAAATCGATCTAAGTATGGCCTAAACACACGATTCATCAGATCCATAAAAGCCGCTGGAGCATTTGTCAAACCAAACGGCATCACAAGAAACTCATAGTGGCCATACCTAGTCCGAAATGCAGTCTTAACCACATCTGCATCCTGAACACGAAGCTGGTAGTACCCTGATCGAAGATCTATCTTGGAAAAGACACCCGCACCTCGAAGCTGATCAAATAAATCCTCAATCCTAGGCAAAGGATACCTATTCTTCACAGTAACTTTATTAATCTGGCGGTAGTCAATACACATCCGCAGGGATCCATCCTTCTTCTTAACAAACAGCACTGGAGCTCCCCATGGAGATATGCTCGGTCTAATAAACCCCTTATCCAATAACTCTTGTAGCTGAGATTTAAGTTCCCTCAACTCTACAGGAGCCATCCGATAAGGTGCTCTCGAAATAGGTGCAGTACCCGACATGATCTCAATGGACAACTCAACCTCTCTCTCAGGAGGCAAACCAGGCAACTCGCTCGGGAACACATCCCCAAACTCCCGCACAACAGGAATATCCTCAATCTGAACCTGATCTCTCCTGGAATCTAACACAACAGCTAGAAAAGCCTCACAACCTTTCCTGATGAATCTCTTGGCTTGCAACACAGAAATAACATTATTCACTGAACTAGCACCCAAACCTTTCAGAAACACAAGAGACTGACTTCTATCCCGAAGTACCACTGTCTTCCTATGGCAATCCACTACAGCCCGATACTTACCCAACCAGTCCATACCCAGAATCAAGTCAAACTCTCTGAAGGGTAACTCAATCAGATCCGCTGGAAGCACAACTCCCTCAACAATCAGAGGACAACTCCTAAAAACTCTACTCACACTGACACTATGCCCTAATGGACTGGTCACACAAATCTCATAATCTAACTGATCAACTGAATGCAATTTATCAATAACTCTATCTGTGCACAAATATGAGTGTGTGGAACCAGGATCAATTAGAGCATACAACTCATTGTCATGGAGTAGGAACTTACCAGCAATAACATCAGGCGCGTCCTGCTCATCTCTGGCTCTCATAGCATAAGCTCTAACACCACTCTGATGAGGATGCTCAACAGTCTCAGAAGCAGCACCATCTCTATGCCGACCACCTCTACCTCTACCTCGGCCTCTGCCACGGGTAGCCTGAGAAGCATTCTAACCGACCCTACTGCCCTCTCTCTGGGAACCTGAATCCTCCTGTACTCTCGGACAACCGGCCAACCGATGCTCAGAACTCCCACACCTGAAGCATGCACCAGTGAGCCACCTACACTCACCACGATGCGACTTACTACAATGAGGACAAACTGGTGTAGACTCAGCTCTACCACCCCTACCAGAACCTGACTGAGCTGTAGAACCCTGACGTCTACCTCTAGAAGCCGGACCAGATGCTGACTCATCCTGTGGGTCCCTCGATCTCTTACTCGAAGAAGATCCTCCACGAGAAGAACTCCTCCTCTGAGCTCTCTCTCTCATCACTGTCTCAGACAACTCTGCTCTCACTGCAGCCTCCACAATCTGATAATAGTGAACCCCAGGTATACACATCAGTGAAATCAAAGCAATCTTCAATGACTCATTTAACCCTGCCTCGAAATGCTTGCATCTAAAATCATCAGTCATAACTCCTCGTGGGGCATAGCGCGATAACCTGTTGAACTCTTTCTCATAATCAGCTACTGACAATGCTCTCTGTCTCAAACCCAAAAACTGCGCCCATCTCGAATCTCTATAGGTCTGAGTAATGTACTTCTTTATGAACTCACCCTCAAAGAACTCCCAGGTAATCGGATCCGGTAGCTGAGGATGCCTGCAAACCAACTCCCACCACTCAAAAGCAGACCCCTGAAGAAGAGCTAATGCACACTCTGCCTGCTGGTCGGGAGGACACCGAATCTCTCTCAAAGCACGCTTCACTTTATCTAACCATCTCTCTGCAATCTCAGACTCATTCAACCCAGTACCATAGAAATCCTCAACTCCTGCTCTCCTCAGATTCTCCATAGGTGCTCTAGGAGCAGTCACTCTCTCCAAAACCCTAGCCATGTCCTGATGCAGTCTAAACATAGCCTCTAAGGGCATGGCTGCGGCCTCGGGCTAGACCCTAGCATGCTGAGCCGACCCAGTAACAGAAACAGACTGATCTACAACTGGAGGATTCACACTCTCGGCGGATTCCTCACACGCACCATGAGCAGAATTAGAAGCCATCTAAACAAACAAGAAACAACCGTATCAGCCAACACAGATCTAGACACATACGCATCTAAGAAACTCAGAACAATCATAACAACACCCAGAAACGCCTAAACCTATGCTCTGATACCACTAACTGTAACACCCCCTTCCCATACATAGGCGATCCCATCCGATAAGGAGTGAGATGCCGTATGAGACAAGGTGTCACCAAACAAAAGCAAAGCAAAATATACATCCATTCATAACATACATTCAGGAATACAGAATAATTAAAAACTTTACATGCAGAAAGCAAAAGCTGATCATGCATTACTATAATTAAACTATTACAATAATGATCAGATCAACCAGCTAATATAATTAATATTACATATACAAAATATAGATACAAAAGCGGAAGCTGATACAGAGAGTTCTATACAAAAAGAATCAATAACTGATACAAAACTGAGCCTACACTAAAACCCTTCTGTGTTGGCTTGATGACGGCGACTCTCTCAAGGCAAAACGTCTTCCGCACCTGCACGGGTAAACACACCGTGCTAAGCGATAAAACGCTTAGTGGGGAAACACACATATTTATGGACGGCCACTCACAGTGGTCGTCAAGGCATAACACATTCACAATGGCAGAATGCAAAGGTAAACATATTCCAAACAAGCATGCTCGCATTTAAGATCCATACATTCAGTAACCCATAAACATAGGCATTACAGAATAAACCATCATGTATTTCATCACTAAACTCATTCAGATATTCCATTCAAAGCCAAATCAGATCAGAACAATTCCACTAACATTTAAAGAACACCTGCTGACTCTAGACAGTGGATAACGAGTGTACTGAGGGTACCTTACGGGTACGAATCGAATACTGAGGGTACCTCACAGGTACAAGTCAAATATTATATCATTTATCAAAATATGTTATTTATATACTGAGGGAATCTTAAACAAGATTCTATACTGAAGGGTTCGCGAGGAACCAAACGGGGACCTGATCGGGGTCCAAACTGAACTGAGGGCTGTAGCTAAAGACTCTATTAGGCATGCCTAACTATCCACTTACTTGACTCTAGCAGGTTATGCGTCAAACAGATCACATTTCAGGATACAGAATATAATTCATCAGAAAATCATGCTATCACGCATATCGAAGCATTAAACAGTAAGACATGAGTCGTACAATATTAAAGTCCATTCAGAAGAAATACCAAATTCAGTTCTGAGTTAAAAACCAGGAAACCTCGAAAAAATGAGCTGAACGGAGAAACGGGCGAGGAATGGCTGGTCACTGGCGTGACTAGCCTTCTCAACAGGCAGGTCACGGCGTGACCGAGGGTCACGTCTCGTGACCTGCTTGCTTCCCGCCTAACGCGTTGCGTGATCCTCGCGGATCACGCAATGCTTATGCAGGTCACGGCGTGACCGAGGGTCACGCGATGTGACGCTGCTTCTCCCTCGCAGATCACGTTGCGTGATCTGCCTCTTCCTCGCAGGTCGCACGACGTGACCGAAGATCACGTCGCGTGACTTGCTTCCTCTTCAGCTGGTCACGCGACTGGCTTCTCAGCAGGCAGGTCACGCCGTGACCGAGGGTCACGCGACGTGACTTGCCTTCCTGCGTAGCGAGTCACGCAACCTGAAGAAATTCAACAGTATATTGACTTTTCCAGAATTTCCAGAATTCTCAGAACACCAATTTCAATCCCAGTTTGATTTTAAACCACTCAAATCCATTCTTACCTTTCAAGGAAGATCCCAAACAATTTAAACATCATATAAACAGCTCAAAACAGAATTCAATCAACCCAATTCAAGGTATTTACATTCAAATTGTTCAAGAACATATAAACCGTAGAAATACCAGTAAACTCAAATTATGCAGATCACAAGCAATTGTTCCCAAACCTGAAATCTAAGTCTCTCTCACTTAGCTCCACTAGGTCCAGCAACCTCTTTCCCCTTTGGATCACGTGGAGCTTCAGCTAAACACAATCACAGCAAGAACATCCACAAAGAAAACCCTAAGTTAAATCTAACTCAAGGAAGAAGATGAAAATGCAATTTACAGTAAAACAAAGACTAGATCTTGCACTTACCAAGCTAAGGAATGCAAGGGGAGGATTAATTTCACCAATAGAACCTTGAATCAAAATACACAGTACTTGAGAATAAAGAAAGTGAAGAAGAAGAGAGTGAGTGAGAAAATCGTGAATCTGTAAGTTTCTTTTTCCTCATTCCCTTTTCTTTTTCTTTTCTTTATTCTAAATAAGTATCAAACTCCTATTGGTGACACTAATCACTCACACTAAAATACAATGCATTACACACACCCTAAGTAACCTCATTTAAATGCACCCTACAATGGTATATGTAAATGCACACAATTGATTCCCAACTAAAAACACCCTAATATGGTATGCTCAAGTGTACACAAGTAATTACTAATTAATTCACACACTAATGCCATGTATGTACCCACATAATAATAAAACCCCAAAATCATGCATTTTACTGAAATACCCTTATGAAATACTGTACACATGCGAATGCTTACACATACAGACAGACAGATAGACAGACAGACAGGCTCATTCTACTAGGGGGCAAATGGGGTGTGACACTCAGGAATTTTTTTTTCCACACTTAACCATTATACTCATTTAGCCATTTTATATCTTAGTAACTCATCTTGCCGATTGACCTATAACTGTCTATTATTACTATTTATTTGGTCAAATTTCGGCAGTATAATGGCTTATACTTTAACTATCTAAACCTGCAATTTCAAACAACCGTAGCCCTAGCAAGGGCATAACAATCATATCATCTATCTCATACCATCATCAGCCCCAAAATGTTCATTCACCACAGAATTATACCAATACCAACTATCCATACATACACAAATACATACACCAACTTCACATTTATATACATGCCAACATATCATACAAAAATAAACTTTAGTCTTCCTTCACTGATACGCTCCCAAAAACCTCCTATAGTATGCTGCTCCACTCCTATAATGTCACACCCCAAATCAGGCCTGGTCGGAATCGGCACGTTAAGTCGGGAATTCAAGGATATTTCAGTAAATTATGCTTGAGAAAAATTTGATAATAAGAGTTTAATGGCAAAGTAATTAATTAAGTATGTTAAGAAGAGAAATGTTAGAGTGTGCTTATAGTGTATGGAAGTAGGATATAAGTGGGTTAAGAGGTTTTATAGTGTGGTTTACATGTATGGTGCCTTGGATGTAAGTGGGTTTTTAAGAAAAGTTACGGTGTGAGTTGGGTATGGTGCCTTGAAGATATTTTGTAAGAGGTGCTTGTGTGTGTTTGGTGTATGGTGCATGTATGAGAAAGTCAAAAGTGGGTTTAATGGTCCAATGGGAGCTTGCCATGTGGCATGGTAGGTGGGCATTGATGGGTAAGTAAGAAAGGAAGGGAAAGAGAGAGAGAGAACACATAAATTTTACATTTCCCGTTCTCCTCCCACTCTCGTTTTCTCTTCTTCTCTTTTGGCTTGGATTGTGCTTTGCTTAAGGTGATTTTGTTTGGGTTTGGAGCTAGATTGAAGAGGTAAGTTGTGGTTTAGGGTTCTTGTGTTTGGATTCTTCTTCCTCTTCTTCTTTTGATTTTATTTAAGTTGGGGTTTTTGGAAAAGTAATTATGGGTTTTGGTTTTGTGCAAGGTTTGGGTTTCAAGAGAAAGCTCAAGGGTAAAGAGAAGGTGAAGATTGGGTGTTGAAGCTACAAAGAAATCAGGTTTGGGAGCTTTGATTTCTACATTTGAGTTTGAGTTGTCTATGCCTATTCTCCTTGGATCATGAATATGTGTTTGTGTTTGTTTCCAAAAATTTGAGTGCTTTGATATGAGTTTATGCATGAATTAATTTGGGTAAATGTGTTAGTAATCCATGTTATTGATTGAGATAAATGTATATGAGGGTTGTGATTGAAATGCATGAGCTTTGGCAATTCTGTTTCGTTTTTATCTGACCTCCGTGTGTTGGTTTTGTCATAAGTAGATTTTTCGACCTCAAAATCATGTGATTCTTGAGCCACTAGAACCATGACTTCCATTCCTTTAAAAGTCTTAGAAATAGCCTTGGGCACATTCTTTCTCTAAGACCCTGAAATTTGGATAAAACCGTAGTGTCTCTTTTTGTGTTGGGTTGTTTGACCAGTATGGGTTGTGGAGAGTATATCTGGAGTTATAGATTTCATTTTGATCTGAAATTTGTTGCATTTGAACTTCAACATTCTAGTAAACATTTGTTAAGAAGGAATTTTTGGCTAAAAATGAGGTTTAGAGGTTGGTTTAGGCAACACAAGTCTGGGGTGTAAAGTAGTTTTTGTTGGTACCTGAGGTGTGCCTTTGTCGCGTTCGCGACAGGGTCGCGACCTCGCGACAAAAAAATCTTGTAAAAGCCTTTTCTTCTTTATTTTTGAGATCCCGGTTGACCCGGATTAATCCCCTACCCTTCCCCTTAGCTTATTATGCATGTTTAGGGTAATATAATGACTATATAAGTAGTTGTCTTTGGGAAAACTTATGAGTATGATTAAGATTGGTGATCTAGCTAGAAAATAACAATAGATGTAACCCCGTGAAGGTTGGTTTTTGGATGAGTACTAATATGTGTTGATCTCATGAGTAACCTAAGCATGATGTATCATATGTATGAATGCATATAAACATGGGTGCGATTGTGATGAATGGCAAATAGTGTTGACATTATAGATGGTGCAAATGGATATTGTTTGTGGCATGATTTATTTGGAATTCTTGGTATGGATGTTGTGTTTATGTTGTCAATGATGTGTGGCTTGCTGGAGGCAAGGTAAGTTGATGTTTCGATGTTGGTTTGAGATTTGGGTGTTGTGAAGAGGGAATTTTCTGGAGATTTCTGGGCAAGGGTTGAAATTCCCGACTCTCTCGCCAGCGCAACATCGTCACGAGGTCGCGATAGAGCCCGGTGAAAGCAGCCCTCGCACGCGTCTGAGCTCTCCGCCGAGCCGTGCAGCAGAGCCTCTATTGCGAGCACGACGCATGTCGCGAGCGCGACAGAGAGCTCGGTTGCCGAATTGTTTGGGTTGGCAGCTCACTATCGCGAGCGCGATGTATGTCGCAAGCACGACAGCGAGATGCCCGAGTTCCATCGTGAGATCGCGAAGGTTGCCATGATCGCGACCTGGGGCAAGTCACCTCTGTCGCGAGCGCGACATCCCCTGTTTTTCAAATTGAGTTTTCTTTTTTAATGCTAATGTTTGAATTCCGAAATTGTGATACCTTTTGGTTTATACTTGAACTATTTTATGAAGTATATTAATATAATTGGATGTATTATGCATGGACAATGTTATGAATTATATGAATGTAATATGTTAAATTATGTGCTATGATGTGAGACAAGATTTGCATTACGCATGACCTGCTAGAGTCAGTTCAGTGGATAGTTAGGCCTGCCTAATAGAGTCTCTTAGCTGCAGCCCTTTGAATGTTTGGACCCTGATCAGGTCCCCCGTTTGGTTCCTCGCGAACCCTTTATGTGCTCGTATCCTCGGGATCCTTTTTAATGTGTTTGGATCTTGTTTAAGATTCCCTTCAGAAAATGTTTTGAATAAAATTATATGATAGTATTCGATTCGCACCCGTAAGGTGGTGATAGTTCGATTCGCACCCGTAAGGTGGTGATAGTATACTCGTTATCCACTATTTTGAGTCAGCAGTTATTCTGTTTGCTTTGTCTGATATGAATATGAGATTATGATGACCGTTTGGGTAGATTTCAGTATTGTGAATTAGCTATCCTTTGGAATGTGATCATGAAAAGTCTGAGTGGTCTGTATATGACTCAAGTATGTATTTGTATATGCTTTTCCGCCTATATTGTATTGTGAATGGATTTAATTGATCACTTGGTAATTGTGTTGCATGTGAGCGGGTTCCGCTAAGTAAGGGTACCTTGGTATGATATTTGCATGTGTAAATTTTCAAGAGATTATTCATGGTGATGTGTTGCTATCTGATACCTCAGCGAAACCAGTAAGTATATGCATGAGGGATTGTATGTAGTTCTACATGATGATATTTGTACTATGTATGTTATTGCTTTTGCTTTGGCTTAATTTAACATGAGTATATGGATATGAATGTGAGTTCTCGAATGAATGCCTTTACTACGCAAGTCCGATTATATGTGTTATGAATGTTCGCATTAGCCTTTGTGAATGTGTTATGCCTTGGCGACCGTTGTGAATGGCCGTCCATACTCTCTTGTGTGTTCTCCCCACTAAGCGTTTATCGCTTAGCATGGATTTCTTCTCGTGCAGGTGGCAGGTTTATTTCTGTTCGAGTCGCGCATCTGCAAGGTCGGCCACGTAGAAGTTAGAAGTTTTGTTTTGTGATCAGCTTCTGTATTTTGGATTTTTTTTTCTCCTGTAGTCTTATGTATCTATAAAGTTTTAGATATTTTTGGGTTATGTAAACGTTATCACATTTATATATTAAGTTATTCCTTTGCTTTATACTTCCGCTTAATGTATGTGTATGTGTGTGTGTGTGTGTGTGTGTAAGTTATTGCATGACCAGTCTGTGCCCGCAAGGTAAGTCAAGTTTTTAATTACCCCGTATTTATGTATGTATAATTGTGTATGAATGTATGCTTCCGCGTAGTGCATGTGCGTTTCTGTGTGAGTGAGCGTCGGGTAGCGCGCCTGCCGGCGTCCTTCCAACGGGGGCGGCGGTGGGGACGTTACATATAATGTACCTACACGCAGTCAATAAAAACTACGTGCTGAGCATTAATATGCCTAGTGGTGGTTACAAATCCTAGGATTTCCAATACTATAAATTATACACACACATAATTATAAAACATGAATTTTATCGCTATAACCTAACTCATTAATTACTTAAATTTATTTTTAGATTCTACTATACATGTTACACATTAATCATTTATACTGACTCATTTACTCAAATTACAATTCTCATTTATCACTAATTACCTTTCCAATTCTTAATTAATTATTCAATTAACTACACCATTATATTTTATTTATAATATTAATCTTATTTACTCAATTTATTCATCAAATTAATCATATTATCAAACATTTAACCTTATCATACACTAATTACAATTTAATCCTTTCATTAAATTTATTATTTCATTAATTACATTTTTACTCTTTTTTTTTCCATGATTCCCAATTATGTCCTCATCGTTTCCATTAATGACATCTATATCCCCACTTTTACTATAATATAATCCATGTCCCTTCTTTTACACTAATTCCATTTATATCTTCAATTTTCCACTTAATTACCAAAATGCGCTTAATTACGCATAATTTACACTTTTAACCTCACTTATTTTTATTTTCCATTTTTACCCCTTTTAATTACTTTTAATTACCAATTTAACCTTTTTACACTTAAATTCCGCTTTTAACCTTATAAATTCACTAAATTACATTTAGGTCGCATTTTCACTTAATTTTCTCACTTAATTCATTTTTCATATATCTTACATTTACATTATACAATAATTACAATTAATACTAAATTCATCATAAAAAAATTATTTCTTTCTTTATATAATCAATTTATCAACTATTTACACCTTAGTCCTTTAATTAACCTTACAATTTTGATAATTGCGTTCATATCCTCAACTTTTTCCATAATTCCAACTATGTCCCTTCTTTTTCAATAATTACTTAAATACCCTTTAATTACTCTTAATTGCCAATTTACCCTCATTTACATTTAATTTTCCTCTTTAGCCTTAAACATTTTACTAAATTACATTTCGGTCCCTACTTTACTACCTTCATGCAAAATTACCATTTAGTCCCTACATTTTCACTTATTTACATAATTAACCTTTTTAATCACACTTTTTACTTAACTTACTTCATACTTATCCATTAGGTGTAAGATTACCATTTTACCCCTAAACTTTCTATTTCCTTTGTTTTTGTCTCATTCTCACTTATTTTCATATTCATCACTACTTTAGTCAATTTAATTACATATTTACCCTTTTGCCCCTAAAATTTTATCAAATTACGATATTGCGTTTTCTTTTTCTTTTATTTACCATTATGCCATTAGTTAATTATATTTTCACATTTAATCACTTATTAACTTATAATTTAACATTTAATCCACTAATTAACTATATTTTCATATTTAATCACTTATTAATTTATAACTTTTCAATTAACCCACTAACTAATCATTTTCATGATAAATTATGGTTTAGTCCTACAAGTACCATTTCAAGTCAATTGTCATTTTCAATCCTTATCTTATCTTATCTTTATTATAATCATTACCATATCTTTATCCTTATCACCTAATCATTACTATATATTTATCTTTATCACTTAACTATTTGTGTATCCATTTAATCATTCAATTAATTCTTTCTTTACACTGTTCCACCATTTTGCAATAAATTTCCTTTTAATCAATTTTATTCAACTTTTGCCCCTAGTAACATCCAGTAGTTATCACTAGATTGGATATGAGTGAAGTGGCCACTAGGGGGCAAAATTACACTTCGATAGTGTTGGAGTGGCCACTAGGGGGCAAAATTACACTTCGATAGTGTTGGAGTGACCACTAGGGGGTCAAATTACACTCCTATGACACTACACTTACACTTTACACAACACTTACACTTATAAATAGACCATCATCGGTCTATAATTGCAAGTCACCATGACTTGCAACTGCTGCATACACTGATGTCCCTATGGCTAGGCATATATATCTTGAACTAGATTTACTACCAGATCAGTAAGGGCAATATACAATTGTAGACATCGGGTCCTGAGGCAGGTCAGACTGAAGTTACCCAACGACGAAAATGAATCCTGTTTACGGCCAAAAGGACAAATGAAAGTGATGGTTTACTTGGAAATGCTTTTCATTTTAAAAAAAATATAGTTTGTGGGCCGTTTCCTGGGGGCCTGTTGGGTGAGGCCCATCTCACCCATATGAGATGGAGCCTCACTGCGTGAGGCCCATCTCTCTGGTGAGAGGCAGCCTCACGCATGCCACTTTATCCTAATGTCCCTTTTCCCTATTTTCAGGGGATTTGGTTTGAAAAAAATGTGGATTTGTGTTGGATTGGGTGAGAAATGAACTAATCTTGTCAAATATAATTAAAGAGAAGTGAAAGCTGAAGAGGAGAGAAGGATTAGAGAGAGCTGAACTAAAAAGAAAGACAACACAGAAAGAAAAGCTGGGAGAGGAAAAAGGGACGAAGAAGAATGAAAAGAAAGAAACATTCTGAGATTTATTTTGAGAGAAAAAGAAACAAGTTCTTAATGTTTGACAAGTCCATCGTTTTGATTCTTTTTTCATCAACGTGATTTTCATAAAAAAGTTTTTGAGTCTCTGTTTTAACCACCATTTCAAGAAGAGCAAAGAGGGAAACCAGAAATCTTTCATTTGCAGATCAAAGATCAATATCTGAGGGTAAATACTGAATAGCCATCTCTCTATTCCTTTTCTTTCTTCTTTCTTTCTTTCTTTTTACTTTTTTTCTTTGTTTTGCTAAGCCAGTTAGTTCTGTTCATTGTATATATTGTATATATTATTCCTTTGATCTTATTAACTCGTTGATCGTGTGTTTGCTGTTGTTACGAACATATTAGCATGTTAATTGTCGTATTTTGCATGCTTTGATCTTGTTTTATCATATTTATTAACCTATTTTTAGTCCTCTATTTACCCCTATTTTTCTAGTTGTTGGAGTCGTAAGTTTTATTTTACTTGGATTGTGGTTGCCGATTGGATTTTGCCTTTAGTTTTTACTTGAATCATGATTCTCTGGTTGGATTTTACGTTTCCTAATCGGATATTACCATTGAATCCCTTCTCTTGATTGGACGTGCTAGAGAGAGCCATGTTTTCTAGTTGGACTGCACAACCCGTGCAGTAAGTGCATAAGTCATGCATGCCTTGCACGACTCGTGCAAGACATGCACGCCTTGCATGACTCATGCAAGGCCTGCACGAGTCGTGCATGCCCGATCCTTCATCTTCCCTATTTTGCCCGGTCATCCTTTCTCCCCGTTCTACCTTGTATATTTATTTTTTTATTTGCTCCTTTAATTTTTGGTCTTTTCTTGTTTCTTGTAATGATTGTTACCTCTTCCTGTTAGGTTTTTTTTTTTAATTAATCCATTGGTTTGCCATTGTTCTTTGTTTATTCCACTCACTGATTATTATTCGATTGATCTATTAATTATTTATTTTATTCAATTAATTTATTTGTTCATTAATTCTTAATTTACTTTATTAACATTTTATTCATTTTGTTTTATTTGTCTTGAAAATTATTTATCTTACATTCGTGCTCGGGTCAGAGGATTGGAGATGAAGGACCTTTGATTTAGGGTTTGCATTTTAAATTTTGCATTTTCTTTTATTGTATTATTTTTTATGTGTTGTATGTAAAATATGTTTTTATTATCTTTGTTATAGAAATTACATTTTTTAATAATTAATAACTTGGAATTTTTATTAATAAAATGGACCAATGTCCTATGTTAGCCAATAAAATCTCACTTTCAAATGTGGAACTAAATTTTCATAAAATGGGATCACTCATCCGAGTTTTCCCAATCAATGCCCCAAAAAAATAGTTCTCTATTTTTTAAGTTAAACAAAAAGGAACCAATGTTCCTAAAATGTAATAAATGACCCGATTTATGTATGATGCATTTTTAATTATTTTGAATACGTTTATTTATTTTCTTTTTTTTGGGCCCTTATATTTAATTTTGGGGCAAATTTTATTTATTTATGCCTTCTTATTTTATTTTTGGAGATTGTTCTGTCCCATCTTTTATTCATTTTTGGGGATTATTCTGTCCCATTTTTTTAATTCTATAATTTATTTATTTACTTATCGCTTTATTTATCGCTTTCAATATGCTTGCAAATGCGATTTAAATTCAATGCACAATCGAGTGAGATGAGAGATGAAATTTTACTTTCTTAAAAAATGATTTATAGACTTAAGTAATTAATAAGAGTGAAGTTCCAAACACCTTCTCTGGTTTAGACCAATAGAGGTTAGAGACCTTTTCTAATTTTTTATAAATTGGGTGGCGACTCCAAAATACCTCAAAGGTGCCCAAAGGCATCGTGAGACTAGGTGATCCTTTCCAATATTCTATTGGGAAGAAGGCATCTAAAATGATTCATGATGCCCAAGATCAAAAGACGCAAACCAATCCCTCGAGCCCTAAAAGCGGGTTCAATGAGGGCCTTTGCTAGGTTCGGCGTGCGTCACTATGGTGACTCCACTAGGAATGGATCGAAACTTCACTTCGAAAGTGACTTAAGTTAAAATTATAATTGAGGTTTTAAGAATAAAAAATTCCATTTCTAATCAAAATTGCATTACATACATTAGAGCATTAGAATTATGTTTATTGGTCGCCTATTTACCCCGGTGCATTCCTAAAACATGACCCCTACTTTCACTCATTATAGGGAAGTGCTTGGGATAATCACCAGCCCAAGCCTCATACCATCAAATGGTATATCAAATGGAGACCCGATTGGTCGCTATGCTCGTGATGAGCTAGACGCATTGGCAGGGACCATGCTTGGGTAGACCTAAAGTTACACCACCTTTGATCGAAGCCCATGTAATGGCAATAGATACTTCCAATAGGTAAAATGTACCATAATACCACGCTTGTAACACCCCCATCGCCGTCCCCGTTGGAAGGATGCCGACGGACGCGTTACCCGACACTCATTCACACAGATATTCATATGCACAGTACGGAAGCATACTTTCATACATAACATACATACGAAATACAGGTTAATTAAAAACTTGACTTAACTTGCAGGCATAGACTGATCGTACATACTTCACCCACGCACGTACATTAAGTAGAAACATACAGATATGTAAGTTTGTCACCATGCAGCAGAAGTTACAGACAGACGATAAAATAGAGGAGATTTTCAATAACAAATATTTTCATCACCCAAAATGTTACTTCAGTCTCTTTACATATTATTACATATACATATTTTACAGAATTACAAAATCCAGGCTACAGAAATTACACAAAATACATCACTTCTAACTCCTATGTGGCCGACTCTGCAGATGCGTGACTTGAACAGAAGCAAACCTGCCACCTGCACGGGAAAAAGAACCCGTGCTAAGCGATAACGCTTAGTGGGGAAAACAAACATAATAATATGGACGGCCATTCACAATGGTCGTCGAGGCAAAATACATTCAAATGGCAATTATGGATGTTCAAAATACATATCTAAACGGACTTGCATAATAAAGGCATTCATTTAGAAACTCACCTACATAACCATATACATATATCAGGAATGGGCCAAAACAGTCATAACCCAAAACACGACACCAGTGTTATCATGCTAGGCCACATACCAAGAAACATCCAAAACACCACACTTTTGCTGCGCAACTCTGATACATAGCATATCATGCTGTAAACACTCCCAAAACGGAGACTGAAGGTATAATCACATCACTTCACATTTATCCTAAAACCATGCAGAAAGTACAATTACATCTTATATACTTACCCTCACAATCGATCTGACTCACATGCTTGTACACAATAAAACCATGTTTAACTCATATACATAAATACATCGATCGAATCATTTCAAAGCATTTAGAAACTAATAACAAATCACATGCCAAGTACGGATAATCATGTTAACTGGAAAGTCATGTTTACTAAGTACAGATTTACCATCTGAAGCCCGTAGTCATATTCATATACACATAATCTGATTCTTGCTCATTCAGATGTCACATTTTCATGCTCATATCAGATAAAGCAAACGAAATACCTGCTGACTCAAAATAGTGGATAACGAGTACTGAGAGAGAGACCTCATGAGGAAACACATAGCCCGATCCCTGACCGGGTAACCCTCAGAGGGAACACATAGTACCATACAGGTACAAGTCGGAAGGCAACATTTCATTGAACAGGACCTTAAACAAGATCCATACACATACACATAATAGGGGTTCGCGAGGAACCATTCGGGGACCTGATCAGGGTCCAAATCGTTCAAAGGGCGCTGCAGCTACACATACATAGACTCTATTAGGCATGCCTAACTATCCACTAGACTGACTCTCGCAGGTCATGCTTCACACCAAACACATTTAAGCATGGCACATTATGCATAATAAGCATATAATTCTGAAGCTTGCTTAGTAAATCAAACTCAATCCCAGATGCTCAGCAAGTGATTCATATCATTAATAACATTGCCCATGCACAATACCTCAATTATATTATTATACTTCATACCATTCATATTATAAAGCGTGTAATATAACTCAACCGACACATTTTAACACATCCCAGATTCTACAACATATCAGAATTAAAGATAGAATTATAATATGCCAATAAATCATAGCGTCTAATCCTAATCAGGAATTATACAGTATACATCTAAGCACAGCATGTTATCCTAAGAGCAGGATCTGACTAAAGATAGACATGACGTATTTTATATTTCAATACAACCTATTCGGGAGTAACCAATTATGAACTTAACTTTTACAATTTCTTCATTTTCTAAACACGGCATATAATACAGATTACCATCATCATTAAATATTATATCCATAACCCAATAGCATTCAACCAAGAATCACATAAAATTTTACCCATGATATTAGTTATTCAAAGATTAATTGTATATTAAAATACAACATGCGTTACACTTTACATTAATTAGTATTCATAAACCAAATTACACAACTTCAATCAGATATTAGATTACCAGGAATTCCTCTTACTACTCATATCATAAGCAAGTGTAAATATATTATCATTTCATTACTCTCACTTTAGAAAATAATCCAAGTTATATTTCAAATTGTAACATATAATTTATTAAGGTAATCCGTATAATAATAGGCATATAACCAAGTTCACATAGCATACAGGAAAGAAAAACCATGACAAAAACATTTAAAATTCATTTTCTGAACACAGAGCACAGAAGAGAAAAACAGGGCAAAATGGAGGTTCTGTCGCGATCGCGACTTTGTCGCGCTCGCGACAGAACGCGCGGGACACGGTTCCTGAGCAACCTTCACGCGACGTGAAGGTTGCTCACGACGTGCGAGCACTGCCCAAGATGCTCACGTCGCGTGAGCTCTGCTCACGCCGTGAGCATCCCTCACGCCACGTGAGCTTTGCTCACGTCGTGAGCAATTCTCACGTTGCCTGAGCTTTGCTCACGTCACGTAAGCTTTGCTCACGCCGTGAGCACTTCTCCTGTTGCGTGAGCTTTGCTCACGCCGTGAGCCTTGCTCACGTCACGTGAGCTAAGCTCACGCCGTGAGCCTTGCTCACTCGTGAGCACTGCTCACTTCTCTTCACAGTTCACGATCTGTGAACTTGCCCTCAACACGCGAGAGCTGGATTTCACGTCTCTGTTGAACTCGCAACATTGTCGCGCTCGCGACAGCGTCGTGAACTTCAGTTCTCAGCAAAAACACAGGAAAAATCCACACATCCAAATCAAAACTATTTTCACTGAAACCAAACTTGAATTCAGTCTTACCTCAAAATAGAACTTCCCAAACATCTTAACCAATACAAAACACAAGGTTTCAACAATTACTTCCAATCATATAATCTATTCACGTATTGAAACCTCAAAATGTAGAAAATCACAAACTTGACAGTACATTCAACCAATTCTCACAATCAATTTATTAATCCTATAATCATTCATATCCTTTCATCACAATTAAAAACCCATACAATAAACATTCATTCCAAACTAATACCCATCATCTATTTTCCAGAATTTAAACAAATCAAAGCATACATGCAAATTAATTGAAAAACTTGGACAAAATAACTCAAATAGCTCCCAAACCTCATTGAAGCAAAAACCATTCTTCTTCAAGCTTGATCCTCAAACCTTTTCTTGCCCTCATACTTGCTCTTGTTAGCCAAAGCTTACACAAATCAAAAACCCAAGAATTACTCTTAACCCAAAAACCCTAACTCAAACAAAACACAGAGAAGAAGGGGAACATAATCTCTCTTAGGAAACCCTAGTACCCAAAATCATACACATACCTCCATAAAAGACTTCTTAAGCTCCACTAAGACATCAACCCATGCCTAGCCACCGAGAAGAACACGATCCAAGGAAAAGAAAAGAAAGAAGGAGGAGGAGGAGAAGAGCAAAACGTAATCTGCCTTCTCACTCTCTCTCTCTTTCCTTAATCTTATCACCTCTTAATTGCTTCTTATCCCAAATCCACATGCCCCTTTCCCATTGGTCCAAGTAATTTACTTTGACTCTCAACTCAAGTCACCATACACATGCACACACTAAATCACCTCTCATAGAAATATCCTACCTCTTAAGTCCCATACCCATAATGCACTTGATAATTATTTCTTAAAACTCACTTATACCCTAATTCCATACACACTAAGCACACTCTAATATTTCCTTCACTTAACTTATTTAATTAATTTCTTTGCACATAAATCCTTATTATCCATATTATTCATGTACAAATTACCGAATTACCCTCACTCATTCCGATCGAGCAAGCATATTCCGACTAGGCCCCGATCGGGGTGTGACAAATCTTCCCTCCTAAAAGAATTTCGTCCTCGAAATTCACATACACTAGAAGAAACTCCAAAACTACACTTCAGTTCATCCTCAGACTCATATATTGTATTCTAAAACTATTCACTTATTTACACTTATTACTATTGCGGTGCTCTTAATCACTTTCTACTCAGCTTACACCAAACGTAGAATACTTTCTTATATTCGCATCAAACACATTTATCAGAACAATTATTACTTAAATGCCCGACTGAAATTAAAACCCGAACACTTTACACATAAACCAACTAACTTCGCCAATTGATACATAAATACTTCACTACTTAAAAGATGTCCATCATACTTACGTTTCTCTCTACCATTAACCCTCCTATTAAACTTTAAAATCCTTCTTACCTTCACCTGTATAAGATCCCTAAATACTCTTTCAGTTCAATCTTTACTCAAACACAGAACACTTTCCTAAACGATTGCTAAGCGAGTCATTTTTACCCTTAATCTTAATATCAAATAGTACATATATACCCTGTCAGCTTTCTCTCAATCAAAACATATATGCATATGCTTATCATGTATTGTCAAAGGGATGATGATGATGTAATGAGATTGAGATGATTCATGTATGCAGAGTGATGCAATTGATACTATAATGATGCATTTTGTCCCATCCCCATGATTCAATATGCTTTCTTTTAAACACTTTTCTGGAGATAGCTGACAGGCATATAAAGTACTACCAAAACCTTATAAGATCTAAATACTCATCCACTTACTCGATACCTTTCTTTACTGAGGTACACTCTGAACAAAACCTTGAGAAATTCTAGGAGCATTCAGTCTATCCAAAATTCGAATTAATCCTTGCACTAATGTTCTATTATGAGAAACAGGACCGGAATTCTAACCAAAAGGTGCACAGAAACGAAACACTTTGATCAGTACTAACTGGGTTCACACTTTCTGTCATCTCATTCACCCTCTCAATCGGTTCAGGTTCCATCTAACATAACACACATAGGACAAGACGCATCTGCATTAGGCCACGACACAAAACTGACTCTCAAACAAAGACTCGACACATAACAAGTAACATACAAAGAGCCAATACTCAAACAAATAAGGCAACCAGAATCTTGTGCTCTGATACCACTAAATGTAACACCCCCATCGCCGTCCCCGTTGGAAGGATGCCGACGGACGCGTTACCCGACACTCATTCACACAGATATTCATATGCACAGTACGGAAGCATACTTTCATACATAACATACATACGAAATACAGGTTAATTAAAAACTTGACTTAACTTGCAGGCATAGACTGATCGTACATACTTCACCCACGCACGTACATTAAGTAGAAACATACAGATATGTAAGTTTGTCACCATGCAGCAGAAGTTACAGACAGACGATAAAATAGAGGAGATTTTCAATAACAAATATTTTCATCACCCAAAATGTTACTTCAGTCTCTTTACATATTATTACATATACATATTTTACAGAATTACAAAATCCAGGCTACAGAAATTACACAAAATACATCACTTCTAACTCCTATGTGGCCGACTCTGCAGATGCGTGACTTGAACAGAAGCAAACCTGCCACCTGCACGGGAAAAAGAACCCGTGCTAAGCGATAACGCTTAGTGGGGAAAACAAACATAATAATATGGACGGCCATTCACAATGGTCGTCGAGGCAAAATACATTCAAATGGCAATTATGGATGTTCAAAATACATATCTAAACGGACTTGCATAATAAAGGCATTCATTTAGAAACTCACCTACATAACCATATACATATATCAGGAATGGGCCAAAACAGTCATAACCCAAAACACGACACCAGTGTTATCATGCTAGGCCACATACCAAGAAACATCCAAAACACCACACTTTTGCTGCGCAACTCTGATACATAGCATATCATGCTGTAAACACTCCCAAAACGGAGACTGAAGGTATAATCACATCACTTCACATTTATCCTAAAACCATGCAGAAAGTACAATTACATCTTATATACTTACCCTCACAATCGATCTGACTCACATGCTTGTACACAATAAAACCATGTTTAACTCATATACATAAATACATCGATCGAATCATTTCAAAGCATTTAGAAACTAATAACAAATCACATGCCAAGTACGGATAATCATGTTAACTGGAAAGTCATGTTTACTAAGTACAGATTTACCATCTGAAGCCCGTAGTCATATTCATATACACATAATCTGATTCTTGCTCATTCAGATGTCACATTTTCATGCTCATATCAGATAAAGCAAACGAAATACCTGCTGACTCAAAATAGTGGATAACGAGTACTGAGAGAGAGACCTCATGAGGAAACACATAGCCCGATCCCTGACCGGGTAACCCTCAGAGGGAACACATAGTACCATACAGGTACAAGTCGGAAGGCAACATTTCATTGAACAGGACCTTAAACAAGATCCATACACATACACATAATAGGGGTTCGCGAGGAACCATTCGGGGACCTGATCAGGGTCCAAATCGTTCAAAGGGCGCTGCAGCTACACATACATAGACTCTATTAGGCATGCCTAACTATCCACTAGACTGACTCTCGCAGGTCATGCTTCACACCAAACACATTTAAGCATGGCACATTATGCATAATAAGCATATAATTCTGAAGCTTGCTTAGTAAATCAAACTCAATCCCAGATGCTCAGCAAGTGATTCATATCATTAATAACATTGCCCATGCACAATACCTCAATTATATTATTATACTTCATACCATTCATATTATAAAGCGTGTAATATAACTCAACCGACACATTTTAACACATCCCAGATTCTACAACATATCAGAATTAAAGATAGAATTATAATATGCCAATAAATCATAGCGTCTAATCCTAATCAGGAATTATACAGTATACATCTAAGCACAGCATGTTATCCTAAGAGCAGGATCTGACTAAAGATAGACATGACGTATTTTATATTTCAATACAACCTATTCGGGAGTAACCAATTATGAACTTAACTTTTACAATTTCTTCATTTTCTAAACACGGCATATAATACAGATTACCATCATCATTAAATATTATATCCATAACCCAATAGCATTCAACCAAGAATCACATAAAATTTTACCCATGATATTAGTTATTCAAAGATTAATTGTATATTAAAATACAACATGCGTTACACTTTACATTAATTAGTATTCATAAACCAAATTACACAACTTCAATCAGATATTAGATTACCAGGAATTCCTCTTACTACTCATATCATAAGCAAGTGTAAATATATTATCATTTCATTACTCTCACTTTAGAAAATAATCCAAGTTATATTTCAAATTGTAACATATAATTTATTAAGGTAATCCGTATAATAATAGGCATATAACCAAGTTCACATAGCATACAGGAAAGAAAAACCATGACAAAAACATTTAAAATTCATTTTCTGAACACAGAGCACAGAAGAGAAAAACAGGGCAAAATGGAGGTTCTGTCGCGATCGCGACTTTGTCGCGCTCGCGACAGAACGCGCGGGACACGGTTCCTGAGCAACCTTCACGCGACGTGAAGGTTGCTCACGACGTGCGAGCACTGCCCAAGATGCTCACGTCGCGTGAGCTCTGCTCACGCCGTGAGCATCCCTCACGCCACGTGAGCTTTGCTCACGTCGTGAGCAATTCTCACGTTGCCTGAGCTTTGCTCACGTCACGTAAGCTTTGCTCACGCCGTGAGCACTTCTCCTGTTGCGTGAGCTTTGCTCACGTTGCGTGAGCTTTGCTCACGCCGTGAGCCTTGCTCACGTCACGTGAGCTAAGCTCACGCCGTGAGCCTTGCTCACTCGTGAGCACTGCTCACTTCTCTTCACAGTTCACGATCTGTGAACTTGCCCTCAACACGCGAGAGCTGGATTTCACGTCTCTGTTGAACTCGCAACATTGTCGCGCTCGCGACAGCGTCGTGAACTTCAGTTCTCAGCAAAAACACAGGAAAAATCCACACATCCAAATCAAAACTATTTTCACTGAAACCAAACTTGAATTCAGTCTTACCTCAAAATAGAACTTCCCAAACATCTTAACCAATACAAAACACAAGGTTTCAACAATTACTTCCAATCATATAATCTATTCACGTATTGAAACCTCAAAATGTAGAAAATCACAAACTTGACAGTACATTCAACCAATTCTCACAATCAATTTATTAATCCTATAATCATTCATATCCTTTCATCACAATTAAAAACCCATACAATAAACATTCATTCCAAACTAATACCCATCATCTATTTTCCAGAATTTAAACAAATCAAAGCATACATGCAAATTAATTGAAAAACTTGGACAAAATAACTCAAATAGCTCCCAAACCTCATTGAAGCAAAAACCATTCTTCTTCAAGCTTGATCCTCAAACCTTTTCTTGCCCTCATACTTGCTCTTGTTAGCCAAAGCTTACACAAATCAAAAACCCAAGAATTACTCTTAACCCAAAAACCCTAACTCAAACAAAACACAGAGAAGAAGGGGAACATAATCTCTCTTAGGAAACCCTAGTACCCAAAATCATACACATACCTCCATAAAAGACTTCTTAAGCTCCACTAAGACATCAACCCATGCCTAGCCACCGAGAAGAACACGATCCAAGGAAAAGAAAAGAAAGAAGGAGGAGGAGGAGAAGAGCAAAACGTAATCTGCCTTCTCACTCTCTCTCTCTTTCCTTAATCTTATCACCTCTTAATTGCTTCTTATCCCAAATCCACATGCCCCTTTCCCATTGGTCCAAGTAATTTACTTTGACTCTCAACTCAAGTCACCATACACATGCACACACTAAATCACCTCTCATAGAAATATCCTACCTCTTAAGTCCCATACCCATAATGCACTTGATAATTATTTCTTAAAACTCACTTATACCCTAATTCCATACACACTAAGCACACTCTAATATTTCCTTCACTTAACTTATTTAATTAATTTCTTTGCACATAAATCCTTATTATCCATATTATTCATGTACAAATTACCGAATTACCCTCACTCATTCCGATCGAGCAAGCATATTCCGACTAGGCCCCGATCGGGGTGTGACAACGCTTGCTATTTGGGTCATCATCTATTTAACAAAATCAATTAAATTAAATGGTCTTCATCAAAGGCTTTCATGCCCTAGTGGGCCCATCCTAATTTAGTTGAATTGTTTAAATACATAATGGCCAAACACCCATACGTATGTACATTAGTTAAGAGATGTTATGCTGTCGGTTTTTCACCGTGCACCATACGTGTCCAATGGGTTTCCTATTAACCCATGGATAAAGCCCACCTAGGAGAGAGACTGCATGACCCCATGTGTGGGAGAGATAAGGTTGGTAGGATCTATCTGCTTTCATGTGTTTGTCTATGCTGCACCAGTACGACCATGCATTGCAATTCAAGTCAGGCATCATCCTAACAAAGGTATATTTTCCAGCCATCAAAGATTTCACTCTTGGGGTTGTCAGAGCTAGTGTCAAATAAAAGTTCGAATTCCTTTTCAGAGGGTAGTGAGATTTTGTCTTTTGAATCATCAGCTGAGGCAAGTATGGCTAATCCAACAAGTGGTTCTGATACAACTAGGGCAATGATTTCCGAAGAAGTGGGGAAGAGAATGGAAGAGTTTGAGGCCAAGATGATGGCGATGATGGATAACCTTACTGCTACCTTAGCCCCACTTGCTAGGCAACAGGCTGTTGCTCCAGTTAGAGAGCAAGATGAACAAGGGGCTGCTAAAGAGGATCCCCCAGTAGCAATGGATCCACCTGCGGTTGAGCCAAGAGCGCCAGCGCCTGTCGAGCAGAGGGAAGGCCCTAAATCTGTGATTGACTTATGGGACGAGCAAGAAGAGCTGGCAGTAGTAAAGGGAAAGTCGCCTAAGCCGAAGGATGTGATGTGGAGAAAAATGGAAGAAAGGTTTGATGCTATGACGAGGATGTTGAAGGTAGGAAGAGGAATAAATCCTGAGGATCGAGAGCTGGATAGTGAGGATCTAATCCCTCAGAACATCAAGATGCCTGATATTCCCAAATTCGATGGCACTTCTGATCCCACCGCACACATAAAGCAGTACTCGCTGGTGATGAAGGGTACTACTTTAACAAAGAGACAGAAAATTGAGTATTTTTGTCTAAGCTTAACCGGCCCGGCAGTGGATTGGTATCATGGGCTAGACTGAAGGACAAAGGAGGATTGGGATTTACTGACAGAGGAGTTTCTCAAACAGTATGATTGTTCTACAAGAATGGAAGTAACCCTGAAAGATTTGGAGCTGCTGCAGCAGAAGGTTGGGGAGTCTTTTTATGAGTAGCTCACTCGATAGAGGAATCGAGTTATGGAAATGAAGCGCAAACCTGATACTAAAGATCAGATACGGCTGTTCATAAAAAATGCGATCCCGTATCTAAGAGATGGACTAAAAATGAAGGGGTTGAGAGACTGGGAGTCTTTGAAAGACATCGCTATTGAGGCTGAGGGAGAGTACCTTTTGGGAAAGGCCAACAGTGAAGCTTATGCCAAGAGGTACTAATCAGGGGGTAACCAAGCCAGTAAGCTTCAGTAGTGGCAGTCGAAGTGGGAAGACAGCTGAGGTATCGGCAATGGGTGTGAGTTAAAGCTACTTCTCAAATTTAGGTCGGCTTTTTTCATGGGTATTAAAGAGATTGATGAAAGAGGGGAAGCTACAACCCCTGCCACCTAGGCCAGCTAGGAACCAAGGATAGCCGCGGCATAAGGAGAACGGATATTGTGCTTTTCACCAGCATACTGGACATCTCATAGACAATTGCATAGCACTAGGGCACCAGATTCAGGATCTGATCGACAGTAAGCAGATCACTAATCCTGAACGGAGAGATAGTAAGAAGAAGTCTAATTATAATGTTGTGCCACCACCTGTTTTCATGATTGGGTCAAGCTTACCTGAGTGGTATGTCTTACAAGATTTGTATGGGAATGAATATGTTGCTGTCACTCGCCCTGAGGTGGATGAAGAAGGGATGTCCATGAGGGTGATAGATTACTGGTCCACCAGTGAGAGTGGTGAAGAAGACGAAGATGAAGAGAAGGAAGAAAAGTATGTGGATCTATGGGAGTTAGATGGAGAAGGGAAAGAAGTAGGGGCTGTGACAAGGAGTGTTAGAGTGGTCCCAAAAGTGGAGAAGTTGTAAGAACCAGTGCAAGCATCAGCAGAAAGGGAGCTGGAAGAGAATCAAATGGTAAAGCAGTTGAAGAAAACCACGGCTCAGATATCTATATGGGACCTTTTAAGACAGTCATCTTCCCACAGCAAAGGTTGGTTGAGGCTTTGAGTGAGTCTACACCACCACAATTTCTCCATCCGAATTGCAAGATCTTGTCAAAAGGGGATCAGGAGAGAGATTGGTTTATTCTTATGCTGACCTACCAGTTGAGGGTCGCTGTACATCAAGGCAAATTAATGAAAAGCACACCGCTTATATCATGGTTGATGATGGCTAATCCATAAATGTCTGCCCTTTGGTGGCACTTCAGTCTTTTGGGTTCGATGAAAGTAAGCTTAGCAAGTCTGATTTTACCATCACAGCCTATGATAATTCTAGAAGACAAGCCTCGAGAACATTTAGAGCTCTGGTTAAGACTGGACCTATTGAGACGGAAGCAGAATTTATGGTTTTGCCTATCCCAGCTAATTTCTCAGCTTTACTTGGAAGGCCGTGCTTCTATAAGTTAGGAAGAGTGCCATCTACCCTACACCAAATGATCAAGAAACCACATGAAGGAGAGGTGGTGACTATTAAGGCGGCGAGAGAAAACCAACTTTCTGCCTTGGGGATTTCTAACCAGCCGTTTAGTGGCTTTCACATATCTGTGATAAGAAAAGAGCAGCGTTCAGTGGATAGCCCTTAGGTGGTAAGTATGATGAAAAAGATGCACTTTCTCCCTGGAGCTGGCCTAGGTAAAAACACGCAAGGGTGCAGTCTGCTATCACTACTCAAGGCCAAAAAGATCGAAAGGTTTTTGGATATAAAGGTGAACGTGGTAAGAAGAAGATGTCAGAAAAGATCTCCCATATTTCAGAAACTTTTATTCCCGTGTCCTCAATATGTGCTTACACCGGAGAAGATGAGCCCCAGTGGGTGATTGGAAAGATCGTTCCAAGGTTTGAAATCTTTAATGATGTCTTCGACTGGGATGTTGGAGTAATCAAGTCTGCAGAGGACTTCTGGGATGAGGAGATTATGACGCAGTGTAGTGTTTGGGATAGAGATGGGCCCGAGCAGATTGTCACTGAGAAGCTGTTAGACACCCGGTTGAAGGGGAAAGAGAAGATGGCAGAGCCAGATTTAGACATTGAAGATCTGAGAATTTCACCAAAAGTAGTTGAAAAGCCTTCATCAAGCCAAGAGGCCAAAGCACAGTCTGCTGCAATATTAGAATCGACAGAAGATGAAGACAATAGTTATATAGATAGTCTTTTTATACCAGAACTTTTTAATAATGACAATGTTAATGTTTCTAATTATATTAATGAGATGAACAACTTTGCTTATTTGTGTGATGTTTCTGATAATTTCATTTCTCATGATCATAAACATGATGCATTCATTGTTAACATTAATTCAACTAGCACTACTACATTTAATCTCGGAACTTTGGAAAACCCAAAGGAAATTTTGATAGCATCAGACATAACTCTTGAGGAGAGAATAAAATTTGTGAGAATTTTAAGAAAATATGAAAATGTCTTTGCCTGGACTTATGAGGACATGCCGGGAATTGATCAAGAGGTCGCCGAACATGCTATTCCAACTTACCCAGAGTCTAAACCTGTCAAGCAGAAGCTCAAAAGACTTAGGCCAGAATGGGAACAAAAGGTGAAAGAAGCGATCTATAGGCAGATTGAGGCTAAGTTTCTAGTAGAAGTTCAACACCCGACCTGGTTAGCTAATGTAGTTCTTGTGGCTAAGAGGGATGGAAAAGTTCGGGTATGTGTGGACTATCGAGACCTGAACAAAGCCTGTCCGAAGGATGATTTTCCTTTGCCTCATATAGATGTATTGGTAGACAGTGCAGCGGCTTACATGATGTATAGCTTCATGGATGGATATGTAGGTTATAATCAAATCCTCAACAAGATAGCCAATCGAATCAAGGCAGCTTTCATCACTGAATGGGGAACTTTTGCTTATAGAGTGATGCCGTTTGGTTTGAAAAATGCGATGTAGATGACATGATGATTAAGTCAGCCACCAGAGAAGGCCACTTTAAAGCTCTGGAAAAGTTCTTTCAAAGGATTAATAAGTACAACTTGCGACTTAACCCCAAGAAGTGTATTTTTGGAGTTAACTCAGGTAAGCTATTGGGCCATGTGGTAAGTCAAAGAGGAATAGAAGTAGATCCTGATAAGATCAGGGCCATTAGAGAGATGGCAGTGCCCCAGAGAGAGAAAGAAGTTAGAAGTTTCCTGGGAAAACTTCAGTACATTAGTCGGTTTATCGCCAAGCTAGCTTTAGTATGTGAACCCATGTTCAAGGTTCATAGGAAGAATCAACCGGTGGTGTGGAACGATGACTGCCAACTGGCTTTTGATACTATTAAGAACTATCTCCTAAATCCACCAGTCTTAAGACCACCACATCGGGCCAAGCCACTAATCCTAGATTTAGTAATAGAAGACAGCTCAGTGGGTGCTATGATGGCCCAGGAGGATGAATTTTGGGTGGAGTTTGCTGTTTATTACCTTAGCAAGAAATTCCTGCCATATGAAGCCAAATATGTTGAAGTGGAAAAAATTTGCTTAGCCATAATTTGGGCTTCTAAAAAGCTGCGACACTACTTTCACTCTTTCAGCATGTAGGCGGTTGCTAAGCATAACCCGCTTAGGTAGCTCCAACAGGCACCCTCTCTGCTAGGAAAGATGGGAAGATGGTTATTACTATTGCAGGAGTTCGATATTAAGTACATTACCAGGAAAACCATTAAGGGAAGAGTTGTAGCAAAATTCTTGGGTCAACACCCTATTGAGGGAGACCAGTTCGAATATAATTTCCCAAATAAAGATGTCGCGGCCATAACAGTACAAGGGTGGCAGATATTTTTTGATGGGGCAGTTGACAGAAAGGGGACAGGAGCAGGGATAATTCTTATAACCCCGGATGGTGAAAAGCTGCCATTAGCTAAGAAGTTGAGGGATAAGGCGACCAATAATGAAGTGGAATATGAAGCTTGCATCTTCAGATTGGAAGCATTGCTTGCTCTAGGGGCAAAGACCGCAGAAGTCTTCGGAGATTCATCCTTAGTGATTTTTCAGATTAGAGGAGAATGGTCAGTTAAGGAAGAGAGGTTGTTGCCTTATGTAAACCACTTGAAAATGTTGAGTAGTCAGTTTGAGACCTACACTTTTCACTTCATTCCCAAGGATGAAAATCAGTTGGCTGATGCTCTCGCGATATTGGTGTCCATGTGGGATAATCCAGCGGGGGTTGCTATGAGACCTATCCTGATCTCTAGTGCAAAGAAGCGTTGTTTTGAAACTGAGCAGATAATGGATATTGAGGTTGCTGATGGGAAACCTTGGTATTATGATATTCAGAAGCCACTGAGAAAGACCAGAGATTGATTAGAAAGTTATCCTCTCAGTTCATCAGTGTAGAAAGAACTTTGTATAAGAGGCAAGCGGATGGTATCCAATTAAGATGTTTGGTGGAGAAAGAAGCCGAAAAGGTTATAGAAGAGATTCATGCCAGTGTTTGTGGAACTCACATGAATGGTCTGGCCTTAGCAAAGAAGATCATACGCCAGGGATTTTATTGGCTCACAATGGATACGGACTGTTCAAGGTATGTGAGGCAATGCCAGTTATGCCAGCAACACGCGAACTTGAGGCATGTGCCAGTTTCAGAGCTACATAATTTGACATCTCTATAGCCATTTGCAGTTTGGGGGATAGATATCATAGGCGAGATACGTCCTACAGCTTTTAATGGGCACAGGTTTATTGTGGTCGCCATCGATTACTTCACTAAGTGGCTCAAATCTGAGTCTTTCAGAAAGGTTGATGCTAGGGACATGGCTAAGTTCATCGAGCGGAATTTGATATGCAGATATGGCCTCCCACACCACATTGTGTCTAATAATTTGATACAATTTTTAGCAGAAACTAAATGGATTCTCTAGAAATATGGAATTCAGCATCACAAGTCTTCTCCTTACCGACCTCAGGCTAATGGCGTGGTTGAAGCGGGAAACAAGTACGTTAAGAGAATATTAGCCAAGATGGTTCAGAGCTATAAAGACTGGGCAGAAAAGCTACCTTTCGCACTTTGGGGTTACAGAACCATAGTGAGAACTTCTACGGGAGCAACGCTTCTCTCTGGTATATGGGACTGAAGCAGTTCTGCCAGTTGAAATTGAACTGAAATCTTTGAGGGTAGTCATGGAAGCTGAGATTCTAGAGACAGAATGGGCACAACAGCGATTATTGCAATTGAATCTATTAGATGAAGATAGATTACAGGCATATTATCACAATCAGGTTTATCAGAAAAGACTAGCTCAGTCGTTTGGTAAGAAGGTAAGAAAGCACCCATTGAAAGAAGGGGATTTGGTTTATAAGATGATGAGGCCAAGAGTGCCAGACATACATGGAAAATTTAGGCCAACCTTGGAAGGTCCATTTGTGCTGAAGAAGTTACTGACAAAGGGAGCAGCAATTCTAGCAGACAGTGATGGGAATGAGTTCAAAGAACCGGTCAATATCAACAGATTAAAAATATTCCATAGCTAAAGGCTAAAATAAAAAGAAGAGAATAAATGTCCTGCGGGTCCAAAACCAAAAACAGGCGACCTTGCTAAAATTGGGCACCCTGGCAGGGTGAAAACAGAAAAAAAGCATCCTGGGCAAAAATTAAGGGCCGAGAGAAAATATTCAATCGAGAAAACCCGAGAGGGTCAATTGATAACAGGAGTTTGATGCCTATAAGATCTATTCCGATATTAGGTGTAGTCTTGTGCTTTTGAATTCTTGTCAAATGAAGATCATATATGATGAAATCATATAGAACTGTATACAATTTCGCAATGAATAAAAGAATTCCATTCGCATTTTCATTGGTTTCTTAATTCTATCTTCAAAGCAATATATCATTTATCTATCTAATGACTATTGTTTGAGAATCCTCTCTTGTAAAAAAAAAAAGAATAAAAAAGAAGGCCGTTAGAGATGAAAACCGTAATTAGCATTCTAAGCAAAAGTTAGGCCAAAGGGCAGGGTGAAAACCTGAAAATAGGCAGTCTATCCTATAAAAAAATAAAATAAAATAAAGCCGCTGGATTGGGTTGGATCCATTCCAGGCAAAATTTAGGCAAAGGGTCATGTAAAAATCCCTCAAGAGACACATTTCCCATAGAGGAAAGCTAGTGTGAAAATCCACAAGGGACGTATTACCTTTAAAATAATGACTTTCGATACTCGGAGCGATAAGCCGGCATTACTTCGGAGGTAGGGACATGAGTCAGAACCCCGAGTATATGATCATTGACAGAGGGAAGATGCATGCCTAACAAATCGTTCAGAACAGGTTTGGGCAAGAGTTCCTGAAGCCAAGATGACACTCTTGTGGATCCTTGGGGGCATAGTGGAGCAGCCAAGCTTTATCCTTGATGGACCCTTGACCACCTAAGACATAGTCCATTCATTTTTTTTAGCATTTACATTTCATATCATATACATACAATTTCTTGTATATACTCCTATGTACATAACTTAGCAGAAAATATCTAAGTGAAAATCATCACCATCCAAAGATGGAATCCCCGCACTTTGTAAGCCTAGAATGGGCTCGGTGCAGTTCAGAAGAACAACGCTGCACTTTGTAAGCCTAGAATGGGCTCGGTACAGTTCAGAAGTACAACCCCGCACTTTGTAAGCCTAGAACGGGCTCGGTACAGCTCAAAAGAGCAATGCTCGCACTTTGTGAGCCTAAAGCAGACTCGGTGTAGCTCAGAAGAGCACCCCTTGCACTTTATAAGTCTGGAGCTGACTCGGTGAAGCTCAGAAGAGCAACCCTCGCATTTTGTAAGTCTGGAGTAAACTTGGCGCATCATCTAGTCCAAGAAGATAGCTACCTCAGGTACGTGCTTCTTCCTTCTTTCTTTGAGTTTTGGCTCACTTAGGCACCCAAGCACTACGTTTCCCAAAACTCGGGGCAACTGTAGACACCGAGTCCTGAGGCAGCTCAGACCGAAGTTACCCAATGACGAAAATGATGTCTGTTTACGGGCAAGAGGACAAATGGAAGTGATGGTTTACTCAGAAATGCTTTTCATTTTAAAAAAATAAAATGGTTTGTGGGCCATTTCTTCGGTCTCTCGAGTGAGAGGCAACCTCACGCGCCTCACTGTCCCATAATGTCCCTTTTCCCTGTTTTCAGGGGATTTGGTTTGAAAAAACCATGGATTTGTGTTAGATTGGGTGAGAAATGAACTAATTCTATCAAATATAATTAAAGAGAAGTGAAAGCTGAAGAGGAGAGAAGGATTGGAGAGAGCTGAACTAAAAAGAGGGAAAACACAGAAAGAAAAGCTGGGAGAGGAAAAAAGGAACGAAGAAGAAAGAAAAGAAAGAAACATTCTAAGATTTGTTTTGAGAGAAAAAGAAACAAGTTCTTAACGTTTGACAAGTCCATCGTTTTGATTCTTTTTTTATCAACGTGATTTTCAATAAAAAGTTTTTGAGTCTCTGTTTTAACCACCATTTCAAGAAGAGAAAAGAGGGAAACTAGAAATCTTTCATTTGCAGATCAAAGATCAATATCTGAGGGTAAATACTGAATAGCCATCTCTCTATTCCTTTTCTTTCTTCTTTCTTTCTTCCTTTTTACTTCTTTTCTTCGTTTTGCTGAGCCAGTAAGTTCTGTTCATTGTATATATTGTATATATTATTCCTTTGATCTTATTAACCCGTTGATTTGTTACGAACATATTAGCATGTTAATTGCCGTATTTTGCATGTTTTGATCTTGTTTTGTCATATTTATTAACCTATTTTTAGTCCTCTATTTACCCCTATTTTTCTCGTTGTTGGAGTCGTAAGTTTTGTTTTGCTTGGATTGTAGTTGCTGATCGGATTTTGCCTTTATTTTTTGCTTGAATCGTGATTCTCTGGTTGGATTTTGTGTTTCCCGATCGAATAGTGCCTGTGGCGCCCGTTCCCAACTGATGAATTAGCTCAGCTAATCCAGCTAGGAACGACCATACACAACAAAAGAACGCATACACATGCTCATACGAAACTCTATTAAACCTGCACAATAAAATTTCTTGCTCGGATACATAGATCATTCGTTTTGTGTCAATCATCGCTAAGTCTTGTACTATATCCATTCACTTATCAAGCAAATTCACACAGTCAATAAGATAACCTGCTTAGTTATTACTAGCCTTACAAACTTGAGTACATTTTAGTTACACAAGCTATTACATAATTATACAAAACGAAGGCAGAGTTGTATAAAATTTCCCCATAACAAAACCCCATAACCTACATCCGTAGCACTCCTAATGTTGACGGTTGTTATGCGGGAATGTCCTTCCAAGCCTCATGTCCGTACCTACACGGATTAGAGTAAACCCATGCTAAGCGATAACACTTAGTGGGGAACACGTATATAACAAGTAGCCCATACAGTTAATAGCATCATACATTACATGCTAGAGGTCATGCTTAAACAACTAATATCACATCATTTACCATTTTAAGCATATCATTACTCATGACTAAATTCTATCATAACGCACTAAACAACATAACCATTTATGTATTCGCTCATCATACTTCCTATACTCATATCACTATCATTTCCATTTGTTAATTAGTTTAGCCTGCAATTCAAAGACGCGGATACGGGTTTCGCATTGGTACATCGAGGTACTAAATTCGCATTGAAATCTCATTTACGCATTGGTACCCTAAGGTATGAGTATATCATTCCAGATATAATAAAATCCAGCAAGGACTATACGCATTGTAATCGCATTGTGATTCCCAAGGAATCGGACACATTGAATGTATTGCGCTGCAGCACTTTGACCCTATAGGCATGCCTACCTATCCACTATTTGACTCGCAGGCTTAAGTTATAATCATGTTATTAATTTCACTTTGATCAATCTTCACTTCACATTTATCATTCTCCAACATCGCATTCAGTTACACATACTCTTTAACACATATCCATTCACTTTATTTGCATGCACATAATATTTCCCAAGATCATTTATCCATGGTCATTAATCACATACTTGATTTGATTCAAGGATCATCATGTTCGTATGCAAATGTACATTCCTTAATACACACATAATGCTTACCCAAAATGCATTGCCTTTGAGCTATAAGCCTTACCATTTGGATATCCAAACACAATAGGGTTATATTGCAAAAATAGGGTAGGTCACGGTCACAACCTATTTGGTTGCCACCGTGACATGTTAAAGTCCCAAAACAGAATGCAAATTGGGGACAGGTCACAGTCACAACCATTTTGGTTCCCACCATGACATGTTCCCAACTCTCCGCAGAATGCAACTTGGGGGTATGTCACGGTCACAACCAATTTGGTTACCACCGTGAAATATCCAAGCCCTGTAAAACAGAATGCTCACTTGGGTACCTCACGGTCACAACCATTTTGGTTGCCACCGCGACATACCAAATCCATTAGGCAGAATTGAACTCAAGCATACCTCACGGTCACAACCAATTTGGTTGCCACCGTGACCTATGCAAAATCACTTCAATTCAGCCGTCAATTCTCCCTTCACTTCAAGGACTTCAAACTCATTTTTTTCCCCTTTAGCAATTAACCAACTCAACCACATACACAATTTAGCACATACCTGGTTTCAATCTTTTAATTACCACTCATTTGAGCACAAATTACATTCATTCTCAATACACACATAATCCATACCAAGTCTCTAATCAACCAACACACGAATCACATAGTTTATGCAATTAGGGTTTGTTCCCAAAGCTCGTCGCCTTAGCTCCTAGTTTCATTGCACGCTCGGCTCTCCGATCACGGCTTTTCCTTTATCCCTCTTCAATTCTTCAGCTACCAATACAATACCAATGCATAGGCTTAAACTCAATCCAGCAATATCCCCTCCAAACCAATTCAAAACCAAGAAGAAAGAGTGGAAGATGAGTATAAGCATACATAATCACTTACCTTCCAAGTTTTGCACTTAACTCTTGAGCACTAATTTCTTGATCTCTTAACAACTTAACATGCAATTAGCTTAAAACTCTAAGAAGCTATTCACACGGAAAAGCAAGGAAGAACAAAAGTGCAGAAATGGCTGAATATCCATTTAGTCGGTCCCTCTCTCCTCTTACCCTACATTTGCATGCTAGGGTGGAGGTGGCAATTCCTTAGAATGCCACACGGATTCCACTAGAAAAATTTGTCTCTTGTTTAACTTTAATTAATCCTTTATTTACTTAATTAATCAGCCACTAACCCACCATTAACTTAATCTTGTATAATCACCAATTAACCCCTTAACTATCCTTTATATTTCAATTAGGTCCTTCCAACCTTTCAATTGAGTCCCCACTGTACATTCAATTCACACACATGCCAAATTAGGTCAATACTATTAGGGTACATTTCCGGCCATGACAACTCTCCCCTTCTAAAAGAATTTCATCCTTGAAATTCATACCTGTGTTAAACAAATGTGGATGATGCCAGAGCACTTTTACAAGCGGTGTTTGCTTATTCCTAAGTTGCCTCACTTCCTTTGGCAATATTGCCTTTGATTTCTCGTTTTAAGTAAAGTCTGGCTGTACCTCTACTTCTTGCACAGGTAACACATGAGATTCATCTGACTTATACCTTCTCAACATGGATATATGAAATACATCATGAAGCTTGGCTAATGCTGGAGGCAATGCCAATCAATAAGCTACAGGACCTACTCTATCCAGAACCTCATACGGCCCGATAAACCTTGGACTCAATTTCCCTTTCTTGCTAAATCTCAACACCTTTCTCCAAGGAGACACTTTCAGAAACACTCTGTCACCTACTTCAAATTCAATATCTCTCCACTTTAAATCTGCATAGGACTTCTGTCTATCACTAGCTGCCTTTAATTTTTGCTGAATAAGTCTTGCCTTCTCTTCTGCATCGCGAACCAAATCTGGCCCAATGACTCTGTGCTCATTCAATTCCATCCAATAAATCGGTGTGCGACATTTTCTTCCGTACAAAACTTCATATGGTGCCATGCTAATACTAGTCTGATAACTGTTGTTATAAGCAAATTCCATAAGTGGAAGATACTTATCCCAACTCTTAGAGAAATCCAAAATACACGCTCGCATCAAATCTTCCAGAACCTGAATAATTCTTTCCGACTGTCCATGGGTTTGCGGGTGAAAGGCAGTACTGAAATGCAATTTTGTACCCAATGCCGCTTGTAAACTATTCCAAAACTTAGAAGTGAATCTGGGATCCCTATCAGAGACAATAGATAAGGGTATCCCATTTAATTGGACAAGTTCTCTTACATACAATTCAGCCAACTTTTCCATCGAGTAGTCCATTCGAACTGGTATAAAATGAGCTGACTTTGAGAACCCGTCCACTATAACCCACATTGCATCTTGCTATCTTGAGGTCAGAGGCAATCCAGAGACAAAATCCATCATGATGTTGTCCCACTTCCATAGTGGAATAGGGAGTGGATTCAACAGTCCTTGTGGAACTTGGTGTTCCGCCTTAACTTGCTGACATACCAAGCACTTGGACACATATTCCACTCTATCTTTCTTCATACCTGGCCACCAAAACAGCTATTTCAGATCCTGACACATCTTGTTTCTGCCTGGATGCATAGTGAAAACTGTATTACGGGCTTCATGCATCAACCTCTTCTTCAGTTCTCTATCACTTGCCACACATATTCTATTCTTATATAACAACACTCCATGCTCATTCACTGAATAGTCGGTCTTGTCATCATTATCGACTAACTGCAGGATCTATTGCATCCTTGCATCATTCCTCTGTGCATCTATTAATTCATCTCTCAAAATCGGTCTCGCTTTCAACTGTGCTAGCAAAGCTCCATCCGCAGAGAATCTCCACTTGATCTGCCTTAACTGTAATGCTGAGACTAACATCCTACTCAATGCATCTGCCCCTACATTAGCTTTTCCCGGGTAAAATCCACAATACAGTCATAATCTTTAAACAGCTCCAGCCATCTTCGCTGTCTCAGATTCAATTCTTTCTGAGTAAGTAGATATTTCAAACTCTTGTGATCGGTGTAAATTCTACACTTCTCACCATACAAGTAATGTCACCAAATCTTTAAAGCAAACACTACTGCCGCTAATTCAAAGTCATGGGTTGGGTAATTCTGTTCATGCGGTTTCAATTGCCTCGATGCATATGCTACCACCTTTCCATCTTGCATCAATACACAACCCAATCCTATACCTGAAGCATCAGTGTACAGGACATACTCTCTACCAGACATAGGCTGTGTAAGAATCGGTGCTTCAACCAGCATTCTCTTTAACTGATCAAAACTCCGCTGACACTTTTCTGACCATTCATACTTAACTCCCTTTCGCAGTAACCTTGTCAATGGAGAAGCTATCACTGAAAACCCTTTCACAAACCTTCTATAATACCCAACCAACCCCAAGAAACTACGAATTTCAGGCACATTCTTAGGTGGCTTCCAATTCACAATCGCTTCTATTTTAGCCAGATCCACCTTAATACCTTCAGAAGATATGACATGACCCAAAAAGTGTCATGGCCGGACTTGTACCCTAAAAGAATTAATCTATTTTGGCATGTGTGTGTGATTGCATGTGAGTTTTGGGACTAAATTGAATGAAGGCAGGATTTAATTGAAAGAAAGAAGTGTTGTTAAGGGTTTAAGTGGTAATTATGAATGAATACTAAGCATGAGTTAAAGGTTGATTAGCTAGTTTAATGAAGGATTAATTAAGAATAAAATAACTTGATTTAATGGAAAGTGGAGGCAGATTTGAGGAAGTGGTTTCCGTGTGGTTGCTTGAGAGGATGCCACCTACACCTTTGCATGCAAGAGTGAGTTAAGGGAAGGGAAGAGTTTCATTTGTGTAATCCAGCAATTTTCTGTATTCTTCTCTTTTCTTTCTTGCGTGGGAGTGAGTGTTAAAGAAGTGTAAGCATATTGATGTTAAGTTGCTCAAGAATTAGGGGTTAAACCTAAGAGGTAAGTGAATAAGTGCATATTCTCATCTTCTATTCTTTCTTCTTGGTTGAGCTGGTTTGGATGGGATATTATTGGTTTGAGTTTGAGCTTGAGCATTTGTGTTGTTTTGTTAGCTGAAGAAGTGAAAAGAGATAAAGGAAAGGCTATAATCGGCGAGCCGAGCGTCCGTCGAAATTAGGAGCTAAGGAGACGAGGTTTGGGAACAAACCCTAAATGTGTGAAATTGAATGATTTGTCTTGGCTAAATAGGGCCATTGATATGAGCTGTATGTGTATGTGATAATGTGTTTAGTGAATGAATTGCTTGAGAGCATGTATGCTATGTGTGAGGTGAAATTGATTATAACTTGTGCTAAAGATGAGTGCCAAATAAGAAGGGAAAATCAGGTATGTGCTAATTTATCATGTGGTTGATGTATTTGGGTTGATTGCCAAAAGTGAGAATGAGATTTGAAGTCGTAATGAGAAGGAAGAAATGGACTGAAAACATAACCATGTTATGGTGTTTTTGCATAGGTCACAGTGACAATGAAATCCATTGTGACCGTGAGGTATGCTTGAGTTCAATTCTGCCTAGTAGATTTTGGTATGTCACGGTGACAATGAGATTCATTGTGACCGTGAGGTACCCAGGAAGGCATTCTGTTTTGCAAAGTGAGAATATGTCACGGTGACAATGAGATTCATTGTGATCGTGACATACCCTCAAGTTGCATTCTGCCGAGAGTTGGGAACATGTCACGGTGACAATGAAATTGATTGTGACCGTGACATGCCCCCAGTTTGCATTCTGCTTTGGACTTCAATATGTCACGGTGACAATGGAATTCATTGTGACCGTGACCCACCCTGTTTTGGCAATATGATCCTAATGTGTTTGGCCATTCAAATGGAAAGGCTTTGAGCTGAAATGAAAGACAACATGAGTAAGTATTGTATGTGTGTTAAGTGATCTAGAAATGCATACACACATGGTGATTTCTGAATATGATCAGTTATGTGAATATTAAATGTGAAGATTGAATTAGAAAGCATACTAAACATGCAAGTGAAATGTTAGCTATGTGCTAATGCAAATGTGTAAAGTGAAAAGTGAATTGAATAATTTGTTAATAACTTAAGCCTACGAGTCAAGTAGTGGATAGTTAGGCATGCCTATAGGGTCAAGTGCTACAGCCCCATGCATTAAATGTGTCTGATTCCATGGGAATCACAATGCGAATAATCCTTGCTGGATTTTATTATATGTGGAATAATGTGAAGTACCAGAAGGTACTGATGTGATGTGAAGTACCAGAAGGTACTAATGTGATGTGAAGTACCAGAAGGTACTAATGTGTAAAAGTAGTCTCGATGAGATTACTGGTACCTGAGAGGTACCGATGCGATACCCGTTATCCGCATCATTGAGTTGCAGGCAAGAAGGCTAATAGGCCAATCGGCTAATCAGTTAATTAAATAATAAACAGAAGTGACTATGATACAAGAAAGTACAGACATGTGAATAAGTGATTGATGCTTTATGATTGAATATAGTAATGGACAAAACTATGCCTGAAATGGTTCATGCTTTAATAATGATTGTTCTGGCATGTCTACTAATGTGCAATGTATGATATCTCTGATGCGTGATAAGTTGTTTGCTATATGAGTTCCCCACTAAGCGTTATCGCTTAGCATGGATTTACTCTAATCCGTGTAGGTACGGACGAGAGGTGACTGAAGGACGTCCCCCGTATTTTGGTATGGTCAACAATAGGAACTGAATAGCATAGGTTTGGGGGCTGTTATTTTGGGATTTTGTATAAGCTTTTGTATAGTTAACATGTGTAATGGAAGTGTAAAGGCATGTAATAATGTATGATCATGAATGTAACCTCTCATATGTATGTATGTCATATGAATAGCTTGGCATGTGATGCTTGAGATAAGATACTATGTGATGAAATTTTATTGTTCAGATTCTGCATGTGTTCTGTTGTGTGTGCGACCTTCTCTAGCTAAGATTAGCTGAGCTAGTCTGTCGTTAGGGAACGGGCGTCACAAGTTGTTGTATCAGAGCCTAGGTTGAGTCTTTTCTGGGAATTGGGTAGATAAGATGGGTATAGTTTGTTGACCTAATGCGGAAGTCCTTGTTTAATCTGTGTAGTAAGATGGATTCTGGAAGGCATACCGGTGAGGAATCTGCTGAAAGTGTGAATCCTCGTGAAGCTGAGGTGACAGGGTCTGGGCAGTCTAGATCGGTTGGCTATGGGAATGAGATTCCGTTTGGGCCTATGGAAGCTATGATGAAAATGACACAAGACATGGCGAGAGTAATGGAACGTATGATGGCGCCAAGAGCCCCAATAGAATCTTTGAGAAAGCATGGTTTGGAGGAATTTCATGGAACAAGGTTAGATGAGTCAGAAAAAGCAGAGTACTGGATTGAGAAGGTGGAAAGGATTCTTAAGGAGATTCGATGTCCTCCAGATCAGTGGGTTGAATGTGTGGAGTCATTACTCCAAGGTCCTGCATATGATTGGTGGAAGCTGGTCCTGCAGAATTCGATGCTTCCTGAACCATTAAACTGGGAGTTCTTTGAAAAAGAATTCAAGAACAAGTATATTACTAAAGCACATCGAGAGGCAAACTGGAAGAAGTTTCTGAGTTTGAGGCAGAGAACCATGACAGTGGCGGAATATGAAGCAGAATTCTGTCGCTTAAGCAAGTATGCGCCAAAAGGTGTTTTGACCGATGTGTTACGATGTCAACAATTTGAGGAAGGGTTGATTGAGGAAATTAAAGCATTGCTGATTTCTCTAACAACGGAGCAGAATATAAGTTATTATCGTATTGTTCAAGCCGCTTTGAGAGCTGAAAGGACTTTGGGAGCTCAAAGAGAATGGAGACAAAGGAAGAATGCAAGTAGAGGTGGTTCCCAGACGGGGAAAAGATCACGAGATTCTCATATGGCATCACCGGCGGAATCAGGGTTCAGTTCTGCAGCGAGAGGTAAGAAGCGTGGCGCTCCCTCAGCATCTGGTTCGGGAAGAGGAACATCTGGTAACAGAAGTGAGGTTCATGAGTGTCCTCATTGTGGTAAGAGGCATAGAGGAGAATGCTGGAGAGTGACGGGTGCTTGTTTTAGATGTGGAAGCACTGAGCATTTCCTTGCTAATTGCCCAAATACTTATGAGATGTCAGGAAATCAACAAGAGCAGAGCAGGGGTGGTTCAAATTTACCTTATACTAATAGAGGAAGAGGAAGAGGACGTGGCAGAGGTAGCCAGTCCAGGGGTGCAGTCGATTCTGAGATTGTTGATAGACCTGATGCGGCTCCAGTGCGGGCTTATGCTATGAGGGCACGAGAGGATCAGGATGCGCCTGAAGTGATAGTAGGTACTATTCTACTTTATGGTGTGGAAATGTTTGCACTTATTGATCCTGGCTCAACTCATTCATATGTGTGTGATAAAAAGATATGTGAAAAGATGCCTAAAGTTGAATGTTTAAAATATGATATATGTGTGTCTAGCCCTTTGGGAGGTAATGTTAATGTGAACAGAGTGTATAGAAACTGTGCATTAGAAGTTCAAGGTAGTGTGTTTCCAGCGGATTTGATTGAACTACCGTTTGATGAGTTTGATTTGATTCTGGGTATGGATTGGTTAACTAAGTATGATGCAGATGTTAAGTGTAAGAAGAGAATGGTTGTGCTCAGTGATGGTAAGGGGAACAGAGCGACAGTGAGAGGAGTGTGCACTAATCCTCTTGTAAATGTGATATCTGCCATGCAAGCCTGTCGATGTATGAGAAAAGGATGTGAAGTTTATCTAGCTTTGGTGTTGGACAGTAAGAGAGAACATGTGAAGATGCAAGAAATACCAATAGTCCGAGAGTTTTCTGACGTGTTTCCTGAAGAACTGAGCGGTGTACCACCGATAAGAGAAGTTGAGTTATCGATTTATGTGGCACCAGGAACTGTACCCGTATCTAAGGCCCCGTATAGAATGGCTCCAACTGAATTGAAGGAGTTGAAGGAACAGTTGCAAGAACTATTAAACAGGGGTTTTATTAGACCTAGTGTTTCTCCTTGGGGAGCACCAGTGTTATTTGTTAAGAAGAAAGATGGTACAATGAGAATGTGCATTGATTATCGACAGTTGAATAAAGTGACAGTAAAGAATCGATATCCTTTACCTCGGATTGAAGACTTGTTTGATCAGTTAAGAGGAGCAGGTATATTCTAAAAAATTGACTGACGTTCAGGCTATTATCAGTCGCAAGTAAAGAAAGAAGATGTACCTAAGACTGCATTTAGAACTCGTTATGGGCATTATGAGTTTCTGGTAATGCCATTCGGGTTAACCAATGCGCCAGCTGCATTTATGGATTTAATGAATCGGGTGTTCAGACCGTACTTGGATCAGTTTGTTGTAGTGTTCATAGACGACATTCTGGTTTATTCAAGAAATGAGAAGGAGCATGAACAGCATTTGAGAGTTATACTTCGAACTTTGCAAGAACATCAACTGTATGCCAAATTAAGTAAGTGTGAGTTCTGGCTCAAAGAGGTATCATTTCTGGGTCATGTGATCTCATCTGAAGGGATTAAAGTGGATCCGACTAAGATAGAAGCAATTGTGAATTGGAAACCGCCTAAGAATGTACTGGAGGTTCGCAGTTTCTTAGGGTTGGCTGGATACTACAGAAGGTTTGTGAAAGGATTTTCAGTAATAGCTTCACCGTTGACAAGATTGCTACGTAAAGGAGTGAGATATGAGTGGTCTGAAAGATGTCAAGCGAGTTTCGATCAGTTGAAGAAGATGTTAGTAGAAGCACCGATTCTTACACAGCCTATGACTGGTAAAGAGTATGTATTGTATACCGATGCTTCAGGTGTCGGATTGGGTTATGTATTGATGCAAGAAGGGAAGGTGATAGCATATGCGTCAAGGCAATTGAAACCGCACGAACAGAACTATCCGACTCATGACTTTGAATTGGCAGCAGTAGTGTTTGCTCTAAAGATTTGGCGACATTACTTGTATGGTGAGAAGTGTAGAATTTACACCGATCACAAGAGTTTGAAATACCTGCTTACATAGAAGGAATTGAACCTGAGACAGCGAAGATGGCTAGAATTATTTAAGGATTATGATTGTATTGTAGACTATCACCCGGGAAAAGCTAATGTAGTGGCCGATGCTTTGAGTAGGAAATCAATTTCAGCATTACAGTTAAAGCAGATTGAATGGAGGTTTTCTGCAGACGGAGCTTTATTAGCACAGTTGAAAGCGAGACCGGTCTTGAGAAATGAGATAATAGCTACTCAGAAAACTGATGTGAGGTTGCAACAAGTTCTGCAGTCAGTTGAGGATTTAGACAAGACTGACTATTCAATGAATGAGGAAGGAGTGCTACTATATAAGAATAGAATGTGTGTGGCAACCGATAAAGAATTAAAGAAGAAATTGATGCATGAGGCTCATAATACAATTTTCACTATGCATCCAGGTGGAAATAAGATGTATCAAGATATGAAATGGTTGTATTGGTGGCCTAGGATGAAGAAGGATGTAGTGGAATATGTGTCTAAGTGCCTTGTCTGTCAACAAGTCAAAGCGGAGCATCAAGTGCCTCAAGGGATGTTGCATCCACTCCCTATTCCACAATGGAAATGGGATAATATCACGATGGATTTTGTTACTGGATTGCCTCTAACCTCAAGACAGCAAGACGCAGTATGGGTTATTGTGGACAGGTTTTCGAAATCAGCTCACTTTATACCAGTTCGGATGGATTATTCTATGGAAAAGTTGGCTGAATTGTATGTAAGAGAAATTGTCCGATTGCATGGGATACCTTTGTCTATTGTTTCTGATAGAGATCCCAGATTCACTTCTAAGTTTTGGAGGAGCTTGCAAGCGGCTTTGGGTACGAAATTGAACTTCAGTACTGCTTTCCATCCACAAACCGATGGACAATCGGAAAGAATTATTCAGGTTTTGGAAGATTTGATGCGAGCATGTGTTTTGGATTTCTCTAAGAGTTGGGATAAGTATCTTCCACTTATGGAATTTGCTTATAACAACAGTTATCAGACCAGTATTGGTATGGCACCGTATGAAGTCCTGTATGGAAGGAAATGTCGTTCACCGATTTGTTGGACAGAGTTGAACGAGAGCAGAGTCATAGGGCCAGATTTGGTTCATGATTCAGAAGAGAAAGCTAAGATAATACAACAAAGATTGAAAGCAGCAAGTGATAGACAGAAGTCGTATGCTGATTTGAAAAGAAGGGACATTGAATTCAGTGTAGGCGATAAAGTGTTTCTGAAAGTGTCTCCTTGGAGGAAGGTACTGCAATTTGGTAGAAAGGGGAAGTTGAGTCCAAGATTTATTGGGCCATATGAAGTGCTTGAAAGAGTAGGTTCAGTAGCTTATCGATTGGCTATGCCTCCGGCTTTGGCTAAGCTACATGATGTGTTTCATGTGTCCATGTTAAGGAGATATAGGTCAGATGATTCCCATGTGTTACCTATACACGAAGTGGAAGTGCAGTCTGATTTCACCTCTGATGAGAAGCCAATAGTGATTTTAGCAAGAGAAGTAAGGCAACTTCGGAATAAGCATATACCACTTGTGAAAGTGCTCTGGCAACACCATGGTGTTGAAGAGGCAACTTGGGAACCAGAAGCGGCTATGCGAGAGCAGCATCCACAACTGTTCCACTCAGGTATGAATTTCGAGGACGAAATTCTTTAAGGAGGGGAGAGTTGTCATGGCCGGACTTGTACACTAAAAGAATTAATCTATTTTGGCATGTGTGTGTGATTGCATGTGAGTTTTGGGACTAAATTGAATGAAGGCGGGATTTAATTGAAAGAAAGAAGTGTTGTTAAGGGTTTAAGTGGTAATTATGAATGAATACTAAGCATGAGTTAAAGGCTGATTAGCTAGTTTAATGAAGGATTAATTAAGAATAAAATAACTTGATTTAATGGAAAGTGGAGGCAGATTTGAGGAAGTGGTTTCCGTGTGGCTGCTTGAGAGGATGCCACCTACACCTTTGCATGCAAGAGTGAGTTAAGGGAAGGGAAGAGTTTCATTTGTGTAATCTAGCAATTTTCTGTGTTTTTCTCTTTTCTTTCTTGCGTGGGAGTGAGTGTTAAAGAAGTGTATGCATATTGATGTTAAGTTGCTCAAGAATTAGGGGTTAAACCTAAGAGGTAAGTGAATAAGTGCATATTCTCATCTTCTATTCTTTCTTCTTGGTTGAGCTGGTTTGGATGGGATATTATTGGTTTGAGTTTGAGCTTGAGCATCTGTGTTGTTTTGTTAGCTGAAGAAGTGAAAAGAGATAAAGGAAAGGTTGTAATCGGCGAGCCGAGCGTCCGTCGAAATTAGAAGCTAAGGAGACGAGGTTTGGGAACAAACCCTAAATGTGTGAAATTGAATGATTTGTGTTGGCTAAATAGGGCCATTGATATGAGCTGTATGTGTATGTGATAATGTCTTTAGTGAATGAATTGCTTGAGAGCATGTATGCTATGTGTGAGGTGAAATTGATTATAACTTGTGCTAAAGATGAGTGCCAAATAAGAAGGGAAAATCAGGTATGTGCTAATTGATCATGTGGTTGATGTATTTGGGTTGATTGCCAAAAGTGAGAATGAGATTTGAAGTCTTAATGAGAAGGAAGAAATGGACTGAAAACATAACCATGTTATGGTGTTTTTGCATAGGTCACGGTGACAATGAAATCCATTATGACCGTGAGGTATGCTTGAGTTCAATTCTGCCTAGTAGATTTTGGTATGTCACGGTGACAATGAGATTCATTGTGACCGTGAGGTACCCAGGAAGCCATTCTGTTTTGCAAAGTGAGAATATGTCACGGTGACAATGAGATTCATTGTGACCGTGACATACCCTCAAGTTGCATTCTGCCGAGAGTTGGGAACATGTCACGGTGACAATGAAATTGATTGTGACCGTGACATGCCCCCAGTTTGCATTCTGTTTTGGACTTCAATATGTCATGGTGACAATGGAATTCATTGTGACCGTGACCCACCCTGTTTTGGCAATATGATCCTAATATGTTTGGCCATTCAAATGGCAAGGCTTTGAGCTGAAATGAAAGACAACATGAGTAAGTATTGTATGTGTGTTAAGTGATCTAGAAATGCATACACACTTGGTGATTTCTGAATATGATCAGTTATGTGAATATTAAATGTGAAGATTGAATTAGAAAGCATACTGAACATGCAAGTGAAATGTTAGCTATGTGCTAATGCAAATGTGTAAAGTGAAAAGTGAATTGAATAATTTGTTAATAACTTAAGCCTGCGAGTCAAGTAGTGGATAGTTAGGCATGCCTATAGGGTCAAGTGCTGCAGCCCCATGCGTTAAATGTGTCTGATTCCATGGGAATCACAATGCGAATAATCCTTGATGGATTTTATTATATGTGGAATAATGTGAAGTACCAGAAGGTACTAATGTGATGTGAAGTACCAGAAGGTACTAATGTGTAAAAGTAGTCTCGATGAGATTACTGGTACCTGAGAGGTACCGATGCGATACCCGTTATCCGCGTCATTGAGTTGCAGGCAAGAAGGCTAATAGGCGAATCGGCTAATCAGTTAATTAAACAATAAACAGAAGTGACTATGATACAAGAAAGTACAGACATGTGAATAAGTGATTGATGCTTTATGATTGAATATAGTAATGGACAAAACTATGCCTGAAATGGTTCATGCTTTAATAATGATTGTTCTGGCATGTCTACTAATGTGCAATGTATGATATCTCTGATGCGTGATAAGTTGTTTGCTATATGAGTTCCCCACTAAGTGTTATCGCTTAGCATGGATTTACTCTAATCCGTGCAGGTACGGACGAGAGGTGACTGAAGGACGTCCCCCGCATTTTGGTACGGTCAACAATAGGAAGTGAATAGCATAGGTTTGGGGGCTGTTATTTTGGGATTTTGTATAAGCTTTTGTATAGTTAACATGTGTAATGGAAGTGTAAAGGCATGTAATAATGTATGATCATGAATGTAACCTCTCATATGTATGCATGTCATATGAATAGCTTGGCATGTGATGCTTGAGATAAGATACTATGTGATGAAATTTTATTGTTCAGATTCTGCATGTGTTCTGTTGTGTGTGCGACCTTCTCTAACTAAGATTAGCTGAGCTAGTCTGTCGTTAGCGAACGGGCATCACAAAAAGGATACCTCCTGCAACTAGAACTCACATTTACTCAGTTTAGCATATAGCTGATGTTCCCGCAATGTCTGAAGCACAATTCTCAAATGTTGTTCATGTTCCTTCTCGCTCCTTGAGTAAACCAGAATGTCATCTATGAACATTACCAAAAATTGATCCAGATACGGTCTAAACACCCCATTCATCAAATCCATAAATGCAGCAGGCGCATTAGTCAACCCAAAAGGCATTACCAGGAACTCATAATTCCCATATCGAGTCCTGAATGCAGTCTTCGGTATATCTTTTTCTTTATTTGCAACTGATAATACCCAGAACGCAAATCAATTTTCGAAAACACACCTGCTCCTCTTAGCTGATCAAACAAATCTTTAATTTGCGGTAGAGAATACCGGTTCTTTACTTTCACCTTGTTCAGTTGCCGATAATCTATACACATTCTCATGGTACCATCTTTCTTCTTAACAAATAAGACCAGTGCTCCCCAAGGAGAAACACTAGGCCTAATAAATCCTCGGTCTAATAATTCTTGCAACTGTGTCTTCAACTCCTTCAATTCAGTCAAAGCCATCCTGTAGAGCACTTTAGACACCGGTACTATTCCAGGTATTACATCAATGGACAGTTCAACTTCTCTTAATGGTGGCACACCACTCAATTCCTCAGGAAACACATCAGGGAACTCTCCTACCACAGGTATATCCTGTATTTTCACAAGCTCCCTTTTACTATCCAGCACCAAAGCCAAATATGCCTCGCACCCCTTCCTCAAGCATCGATACGCTTGCATCACTGAAACTACATTCGTAAGGGAATTCGCACCGACTCCTCTCACTGTTACTTTATTACCCTTACCATCACTGAGTACCACAATCTTTCTTTTACACTTAACCACTGAATTATACTTAGTCAGCCAATCCATTCCCAGTATCAAATCAAATTCATCAAATGACAACTCAATTAGATCCACAGGGAACACATTACCCTGAATCTCTAAGGCACAATCTCTATACACTTTATTTACATTCACATTACTTCCCAAAGGACTGGATACACGTATATCATACTTTAAACATTCCGCTTTAGGCATCTTTTCAAACATCTTTTTAGCACACACATATGAATGAGTTGAACCAGGGTCAATAAGTGCAAACATTTTTGCATAATAAAGTTGAAAAATATATGTTATCACCTCAGGCGCATCCTGATCCTCTCGTGCCTTCATTGCATAAGCCCGCACCGGTGCCGCATTAGGCCTATCCACAATCTCAGAATCAGCCGCACCTCTAGACTGGCTACCTCTGCCACGTCCTCTTCCTCTTCCTCTATTAACAGAAGGAAAATTTGAACCACCCCTACTCTGCTCTTGATGATTTCCTATCATCTCGTATGCGTTGGGGCAGTTAGCAAGAAAATGCTCAGTGCTTCCACATCTAAAACAAGCACCCGTCACCTTCCAGCACTCTCCTCTGTGTCTTTTCCCACAGTGAGGACACTCATGTACCTCACTTATGTTACTAGATGCTCCTCTCCCTGAGCTAGATGCTGAAGGAGCCCCACGCTTCTTACCTCTTGCTGCAGAACTGAACACTGATTCCACAGGTGGTGCCACAGAAGAATCTCTTGATCTTTTACCCACATGAGAACCACCTCTATTTGTATTTCTTCTCTGCAACCTGTCTCGTTGAGGTCCCAAAGATCTCTCGGCTCTCATTGCCGCCTGAACTATCCGGTAATAACTCACATTCTGCTCAGTAGTCAGTGAAACTAATAATGCCTTGATTTCCTCATTCAATCCTTCTTCAAACTGCTGACACCGAAAATCCACAGTCAGAACATCTTTCGGCGCATACTTGCTCAAACGGCAGAATTCTTTCTCATACTCTGCCACTGTCATAGCTCTCTGTTTTAAATTCAAGAACTGCTTCCAGTTGCCCTCTCTGTGAGCGTTTGTCATAAACTTATTTCTGAACTCCTTTTCGAAGAACTCCCAAGTGATAGGATTGGGAAGCATCGGATTCTGCAGGACTAGCTTCCACCAGTCGTATGCTGTAACCTGAAGCAGCATCACCACACATTCCACTTGTTGCCCCAGAGGACACTTAATCTCACCTAGAATCCCCCGTACCTTTTCCAGCCAGTATTCTGCCTTTTCAGACTCATCCAAACTAGTACCATGGAACTCTTCAGCCCTATGTTTTCTCAAGGTTTCCAATGGTGCCTGTGGTGCAGTCATACGTTCCATAACCCTTGCCATATCTTGTGACATTTTCAACAGGGCTTCCATAGGACCCACTGGAATTTCATTTTCGAAACTAACTGGACAAGACTGACCAGACCCTGTCACTTCTGCTTCACGAGGGTTCACACTTTCGGCAGTCTCTTCTCTAGTATTGCGATTAGGATCCATCGTTACTGCACAAATTACACAAGGACGTCCGCATTAGGTCAACATAACTATACACCACCTAGCTACCCAATCTCCCAGAAAAGACTAAACCTAAGCTCTGATACCACAACATGTGGCGCCCGTTCACAACTGGCAGATTAGCTCAGCTAATCCAGCTAGGAACGACCGTACATAAGAAAAGAACGCATACACATGCTGATACAAAACTTTATTAAACCTGTATAATAAAATTTCTTGCTCGCATACATACATCATTTGTTTTATGTCAATCATCGCCAGGTCTTGTACTATATCCATTCACTTATCAACAAAATTCATACAGTCGATAAGATAACCCGCTTAGTTATTACAAGCCTTAAAAACTTGAGTACATTTTAGTTACACAAGCTATTACATAATTATACAAAACGAAGGCAGAGTTATAAAAAATTTCCCCTTAACAAAACCCCATAATTTACATCCGTAGCACTCCTAATGTTGACGGTTGTTATGCGGGAATGTCCTTCCAAGCCTCACGTCCGTACCTACACGGATTAGAGTAAACCTGTGCTAAGTGATAACGCTTAGTGGAACACGTATATAACAAGTAGCACATACAGTTAATAGCATCATACATTACATGCTAGAGGTCATGCTTAAACAACTAATATCACATCATTTACAATTTTAAGCATATCATTACTCATGACTAAATTCGATTATAACGCACTAAACAACATAACTGTTTATGTATTCGCTCATCATACTTCCTATACTCATATCACTATCATTTCCATTTGTTAATTAGTTTAGCCTGCAATTCAAAGACGCGGAAACAGGTTTCGCATTGGTACCATGAAGGTACTAAATTCACATTGAAATCTCATTTACGCATTGGTACCCTAAGGTACGAGTATATCATTCCACATATAATAAAATCCAGCAAGGAATCGGACACATTGAACGCATTGGACTGCAGCAGTTTGACCCTATAGGCATGCCTACCTATCCACTACATGACTCGCAGGCTTAAGTTGTAATCATGTTATTAATTTCACTTTGATCGATCTTCACTTCACATTTATCATTCTCCAACATCGCATTCAGTTACACACATACTCTTTAACACATAGCCATTCACTTTATTTGCATACACATAATAGTTCTCAAGATCATTTATCCATGGTCATTAATCACATACTTGATTTGATTCAAGGATCATCATGTTCGTATGCAAATGTACATTACTTAATACACACATAAGGCTTACCCAAAATGCATTGCCTTTGAGCTTTAAGCCTTACCATTTGGATATCCAAACACAATAGGGTTATATTGCAAAAACTGGGTAGGTCACGGTCACAACCTATTTGGCTGCCACCGTTACATGTTAAAATCCCAAAATAGAATGCAAATTGGGGACAGGTCACGGTCACAACCATTTTGGTTGCCACCGTGACCTGTTCCCAACTCTCGACAGAATGCAACTTGGGGGTATGTCACTGTCACAACCAATTTGGTTACCACCGTGACATATCCAAGCCCTGCAAAACAGAATGCTCACTTGGGTATCTCACGGTCATAACCATTTTTGTTGCCACCGTGACATACCAAATCCATTAGGCAGAATTGAACTCAAGCATACCTCACGGTCACAACCAATTTGGTTGCCACCGTGACCTATGCAAAATCACTTCAATTCAGCCGTCAATTCTCCCTTCACTTCAAGGACTTCAAACTCATTTTTTTTCCCCATTAGCAATTAACCAACTCAACCACATACACAATTTAGCACATACCTGGTTTCCATCTTTTAATTACCACTCATTTGAGCATAAATTACATTCATTCTCAATACACACATAATTCATACAAAGTCTCTAATCAACCAACACACGAACCACATAGTTTATGCAATTAGGTTTTGTTCCCAAACCTCGTCGCCTTAGCTTCTAGTTTCGTTGCACGCTCCGCTCTCCGATCATGGCTTTTCCTTTATCCCTATTCAATCCTTCAGCTACCAATACAATACCAATGCACAGGCTTAAACTCAATCCAGCAATATCCCATCCAGACCCATTCAAAACCAAGAAGAAAGAGTAGAAGATGAGTATAAGCATACATAATCACTTACCTTCCAAGTTTTGCACTTAACTCTTGAGCACTAATTTCTTGATCTCTTAACAACTTAACATGCAATTAGCTTAAAACTCTAAGAAGCTATTCACACGGAAAAGCAAGGAAGAACAAAAGTGCAGAAATGGCTGAATATCCATTTAGTCGGTCCCTCTCTCCTCTTACCCTACATTTGCATGCAAGGGTGGAGGTGGCAATTCCTTAGAATGTAACACGGATTCCACTAGAAAAATCTGTCTCTTATTTAACTTTAATTAATCCTTTATTTACTTAATCAATCAGCCACTAACCCACCATTAAGTTAATCTTGTATAATCACCAATTAACCACTTAACTATCCTTTATATTTCAATTAGGTCCTTCCAACCTTTCAATTGAGTCCCCACTGTACATTCAATTCACACACATGCCAAATTAGGTCAATACTATTAGGGTACATTTTCGGCCATGACAGTGCCGTTGAATCCCTTCTCCCGATCGGACGTGTTAGAGAGAGCCATGTTTCCGGGTCGGACTGCACGACCCGTGCAGTAAGTGCACGAGTCGTGTATAGTCATGCAAGGAAATCACGAGTCGTGCACGCCTTGTATGAGTCGTGCATGCCCGATCCTTCGTCTTCCCTGTTTTGCCCGGTCATCCTTTCTCCCCATTCTGCCTTATATATTTCTGTTTTGATTTCCTCCTTTAATATTTGGTCTTTTCTTATTTCCTTTAATGATTGTTACCTCTTCCAGTTATGTTTTTGTTCGAATTAATCCACTGGTTTGCCATTGTTCTTCGATTAGTGTAATTAATATGAATTTAATTTAATCTGCTTTGTCTTTGTTTATTTCCACTCACTTAATTATTTATATTTAATTAGTTTAACTGATTATTATTTGATTGATTAATTAATTATTTATTTTATTCAATTAATTTATTTTTTCATTAATTCTTTAGTAACATTTTATTCATTTTGTTTTATTTGTCTTGAAAATTATTTATCTTCACAAGTTACATTCGTGCTCGGGTCGGAGGATCGGAGATGAAGGACCTTAGATTTAGGGTTTGCATTTTAAATTTTGCATTTTCTTTTATTGTATTATTTTTCATGTGTTGTATGTAAAATATGTTTTTATTATCCGTATTATAGAAAATCACATTTTTTAATAATTAATAACTTGGAATTTTTATTAATAAAATGGACCAATGTCCTATGTTAGCTAATAAAATCTCACTTTCAAATGGGGAACTAAATTTTCATAAAATGGGATCACTCATCCAAGTTTTTCAACTCAATGCCCCCAAAAAATAGTTCTCTAATTTTTAAGTTAAACAAAAAGGAACTAATGTTCCTAAAATATAATAAATGACTCGATTTATGTATGATGCATTTTTAATTATTTTGAATATGTTTATTTATTTTCTTTTTTTTGGGCCCTTGTATTAATTTTGGGGCAAATTCTACTTATTTATGCCTTCTTATTTCATTTTGGGGGATTGTTCTGTCCCATCTTTTATTCATTTTTGGGGATCGTTCTGTCCCATTTTTTTATTTTATAATTTATTTATTTACTTACCGCTTTATTTATCGCTTTAAATATGCTTGCAAATGCGATTTAAATTAAATGCACAATCGAGTGAGATGAGAGATGGAATTTTGATTTCTTAAAAACTCATTTATAGACTTAAGTCATTAATAAGAGTGAAGTTCCGAACACCTTCTCTGGTTTAGACCAATAGAGGTTAGAGATCTTTCCCAATTTCTCGTAAATTTGGTGGCGACTCCAAAATACCTCAAAGGTGCCCAAATGCATCGTGAGACTAGATGATCCTTTCCAATGTTCTATTAGGAATGAGGCATCCAAAATGACTCATGATGCCCAAGATCAAAGATGAGAACCAATCCCTCGAGCCCTAAAAGCGGGCTCAAAAAGGGCCTTTGCTAGGTTCGGCGCGCGTCACCAGAATCATCATTCATTTCACGTTATTTTCATTCATTTCACTTCCAATTCACTCAATATTCAATATACACTCATGCATACCATGAGTTCACATCAATATACACTTATTTCATCATTTTCATAGTAAATAAAATACTTTATCACACTTTGTACATACAATTAAACACTATTACTTTCACATATACTTATTTTTCATTTGCTATTCATTATATGCATTTATATACTATAAACATCAAAATACACTTTAAATACTCATTAAGTTCAATTCGGCCCATGATACAAAATTTTCACTATGTTCATATTCAATTCTTTTAATCATATAATCATTGAAATTACATGTCATACTTATCATAAACATCAATTTCATGCCTTAATTACCATTGTACACTATTAGTTCCTTTAATATACAATTCGGCCAACATTCCATTAATTCATTATGTATGTTTTTCATTCTTTTAATCACTCAATTATTCAATTCTCATGTTATACTTATTATTTACGCCAATTACATACCATTAACACTAAGTTATACTTAAAGTTTTTACTAACTTCAATTCGGCCCAACATACACTTACCCACTATGTTCACTTTTCTTTCACTTAACCACTTAATTAGCTTAATCTCATGTCATACACATCTTTTACATCACTTACTTACATAAAATACTAAAGTACCTTAATAATTCCCTCAGACATCAATTTGACCTAGGTTATACATCACCCATATGTTTACCTTTCCTTGCTTTAATCATTCTATCTTCTAAATATCATGCTAAACATCATCTAAACACCTTTTATATGCCAAAATTATCAATTTTCTTACTTAGCTTCTTTATGTTCCCATTCGGCCTCACTTCTGATTTTCACTCTATGTTTCTTTAATTTATTTTAAACATATACACATGCTTATTTAAGTTCACTAATCATGTTTATCAAGTTATATTCCATTAATCATGCCTTTATCACAAATTTATACTTAGACATAACCTAAAACTCACACATATATAATAGAAATGAAAGGATTTTGTAACCACAAACCTTAAATCCTTACTTAGAACTTCTCAAATGTCCTTTATGATGCCTTAGCTTTTAGTGAAATCTTCCTCTCCTTGTAATCCTCAATTTCTACGCTAAACTTTGAATACTTAGTTTTCTTCACTTTCAATGCTCCAAATGGACTCCACTTCCTGTGTTTATGTTTTAAAGGGACTAAGATTTGTTTGGGAGGCTAATATTTTGGGAAAAATTGAAGAATGAATGAAGAAAAATTAAAGAGAAAGTGAAAAATGGCATACGGTTTGAAGAAAGAAATGAAGGGCGGTGGGTTGTTGTATTTCTCTAGAGAAATATGGCCACTTGCTGCATTGTATAGTAGGAAAATGAACTAAACCAGTCCAACCAACGTGGTCTAACCAGTTTGAACTAAAATTTCAGTTTTTAGGCAATTTCTCACTTTTTCAAGTCACCTATCAGTTCCTCAACTTATTTTCACTCTCAATAAATTCCATTGTTCTTAAAATATCAAATATAGCCTCCTTGTAAATTTTTAGCTCAATCAGAGCCCATTTAGAGCCCAGTTAACTTAAACCAATTCGATTCGACCTTGCGGTTCTACTGCAAAATACCATTTTAATGCTGTAAAAAATTACAGAAAATTATTTTATGAATTTTCACTTCCCACTTTATACCCTTTTGAGCTCCATAACTATTTTTAAAAATTCGATCAAATCTCAGTCAAACTTTGGTTCAATTTGAACTGAACTAGAGGCCAACTTCAGAATGACTTTAGGAGACCGATTTGACTCCGTTTTCACTCCAAATTTCACCACTAGACTCCGGACGGCCCAAAGATCGATTTTATTAATACACTACTCTACACTATAATCACTCTAAATACACTATAGTCATTCACTAACATTTCTAGGCCAATGTTAGGGCCATTACAACATCTTTATTTCCCTCCTCCATCACAAAATCCTGCTCAGGATTAGGGATTATTGCCCTTCTTGGCTCAATAGGTGCTGTGGCTTTATGCTCGTTAGCAGGTTGGTGGGCAACATTAACTACAATGGGAGCCTCTCGGCCAGCAGGCAGTTTAACTTGCCCCCCAGCTTGACTATTGGTGGTTGTGGAGCAACAGGTGGTTATGGAGCAACTGGTTATGTAGCAGGAGGATGAGCAATCCTATCCGCCATAGTGCCCATCATCTCTAACATCCTCCGCTCAAAATCCTCTAGTCTCCTGGCAAGGTCTTGAGTGGTTAAAGCTCCAGTTTCTTCTGCCATCAATGATTCTCTGGATGATTCCCTGGTCATTGAAAGTGACTTAAAATTCCAATCAGACACTAATTCTATCAACCCAAGGGGCAGATCTGTCCTAACCAGCCGACCGTCAGAACCTCTACTCCACTTAGGTGAATCTATGATGGCTAAAAGATTCAAACTATTAGGATGATGCATGAATGATATATACAATGCATGATTATGCTGATGCAGCATAGACAACCACATACAGGCAGGTAGATCCTTCCAACCTTGTTACTCCCACAAAGGAGGTCGTACAGTCTCTTTCCTCGGTGGGCTTAACCCATGGGTCAGCGGGGAACCCAATGGGCACGTATGGTGCATGGTGAGAAACTAGCAGCATAACAGTCTTAATCTAAAGCACATGCGTATGAGTTTTGGCCATTATGTATTTGGACATTTCAAACAGACTAAAAATGGACCCACCGGGGCATTAGAGCCTTTGATGAGTGTCCAATTAATATGTTTGAATTTGTTCAATACATAAGGGCCCACGTAGTAAGCACATTATAAAGTTATATATCACCTAGTGGAAGTTTTTATTGCCATTACATGAGCTTTGGTCAAAGGTGATGTTACTCTAGGTCTACCCAAGCATGGTCCCTGCCAATGGGTCTAGCTCATTGTGAGCATAATGACCAATCGGGTCTCCATTTTATATACCATTGATGGTACAAGGCTTGGGCTGGTGATTATTTTGAGCACTTCCCTACAATGAATGAAAGTAGGGTCGTGTTTCAGGAATGCACCGGGGTAAAATAAGGGACCAACTAGCATAGTTCTAAGGCTCTAATGAATGCAATGCAATTATTTGGAATAGAAATAGAATTTTTTATTCTTAAAAACTCAATTATAATTTTAACTTTGGTCACTTTCGAAGCAAAGTGTTGATCATCCCCAGTGGAGTCTTCACTATGATGCGCAGGAACCCGCTTAAGTCTCCCAAGGGGCCCACTTTTAGGGTTCGAGAAGGGTTCACGTCTAATCTTGGGTTACATGAGATATTTTGGAATTCCTTACCCAATAGAACATTGGGAAGTTCATGTAACCTCGTGAAACCTTTAGGCACCTTTGAGGTATTTTAGAGTCGCTACCCAATTTATAAGAAACTGGGAAAGGTCATCCAACCTCGGGGGTCTTAAACCAGAGAAGGTGTTCGGAACTTCACTCTTATTAATGCCTTAAGTTAAGTTATAAATGAGTTTTTTAGTAATTTAAATTCCATCTCTCATCTCACGCGATCATGCAATAAAGTCAAAGCGCATTTCAATCATTCTTGGAAAGCAGTAAAGAAAGCAATAAAGAAAGCGATAAATAAATTACATGTGAAAAATATGGGACAGAACAATCCCCCAGAATAAAAAAACATAAATAAATAAATGAATGAAATTTCCTCTAAAATTAATTACAAGGGCCCAAAATAAATAATACACAAAAAAATAAAGTAAGATACATAATACATAAATCGGGACATTTATTAGATTTTAGGAACATTGGTTCCCTTGTGTTAACTTAAACATCTGAGAGTTATTTTGGGCGATAAAAATAGGGATAATTGGATCCCACTTTATGAAAATTAACTCTCTTTTGACAATAAAGGTTCGTTGGCTAAAATTAGGATGTTGGTCCTATTTTATTAATAAAAATCCCAATTTTTATTATTGTAGAAAACATGAATTTCTCTAAAATAAATGCATTCAAAACTATTTTGAATAAAACATACGAAACAAAGAAATAAGAGAAATACAGAAATTAAAATGCAAACCAAACTTGAAGCCTCCTAATCTCCTGATTCTCCAACTTGCACAGGAACATCACTCAAAGTGGAATGGGTAAGTTTGGCAAACAACAAAAACAAGAATAAACAATGTTGGCAAATTAAATAAAAGATACAGAATATGATATAACGAAATTAAGCAATTAAAAGAAGCAAGTATAATGAATAATTCTAATTGAGAAAATTTTTATTATTGTAGAAAACATGAATTTCTCTAAAATAAACGCATCCAAAACTATTTTGAATAAAACATAGAAAACAAAGAAATAAGGGAAATACAGAAATTAAAATGCAAACCAAACTTGAAGCCTCCTAATCTCCTAATTCTCCAACTTGCACAGGAACATCACTCAAAGTGGAATGGGTAAGTTTGGCAGACAACAAAAACAAGAATAAACAATGTTAGCAAATTAAATAAAAGATACAGAATATGATATAACGAAATGAAGCAATTAAACGAAGCAAGTATAATGAATAATTCTAATTGAGAAAAACGTTTATGATTATTACACAAAAATAATGTTGAATACGAAACACTGGAAATTAATAAGGTGGACTAATGACCAAAAGTAAAATCAAACGAAAAACACAAAATTAATACTAAATATTCTATAGACTTAACCTTATTTCCATGCATCACATAATTGAATTAACTAGATTAGATTAAATTAAGTTCACGTTGATCATAACAAATAACAACAACAAATAAATTAATGATAGTTTACAATACTGTAATTACAATAGAGAAATAAATGAACGACACAAAGTAAAGAAAGAGAGAGTTGGCTCTAACCCGTAAATTTACCCTCAGAGGATTGATTCTATCTACAAAAGAAGAAAAGATTGATTTCCCGTCGATTGCTTGAAAAATAAGAATTAAGAAAGCTTGGATCAAAGCTCTCTGTCACAAAAAATTCAAGTTAAAAACTCTTATTTTTTAGAAAACAAGTGATGAGAAATGAACCTTAAACCCAAAGAATTAATTTCTTTGGTTCAAGAACAATTAGAATTTTTGAAAAAAAAAACTTTAGCTCTCAAAAATCTTATCTCCTTAGAATTTTTGTGTTCTGCTGTAAAAATGCTCTCCCCCTTTCTCTGGAAACTGACTTTTCTTTTTATATCGTCTCCACCGGAAATTAAGTTTTAGGAGTCCTAATCCCATTCAAAAATCCAAATTATCCTTTAAAAATAAGTTTTATCCATTTCAAAATCGAAAAAAGAATTTGAATTTAATTGAAATTTTAACTCAAATCACTAAAATCCAGTGAAAAACGGAGTCCCAGCGGGGTAGGCCGCAACTCGTGTGCCTCCCCGCGAGGCGCACCTCACATGGAGGCCGCCTCGTGCATGCGAGGCAATGCGCATGCCACAGCGGTACTGTGGGCAAGCACATGCACAGGCCTGCGCCTCGTGCATGCTGCTAGTAGGTGCCGCGCAGCGCGGTCGCAGTTCACCGAAACACCAAAAATAAAAAAATAATTTTTTATTTAAAAATAAGGTTTCGACAAGGAAATCATCACTTCTAACTCTTTTGCCTGTGAATAAGCATCATTTCAATCACTGGGTAACCTTGGTCTGGGCTGCCTTAGGACCCAGTGTCTACATCTACCTCTATTACTTCTCGCTGCTGCCGATCTATCACCACTAGCTCTTGTCACACCCCGTTTGCCCCCTAGTTGAATGAGCTATATATGTACGTGTGTGCATTTGCATAAGTCTAGCATAATAAGGGCATTTTGGTAATATTGTATGATTTGGAGTTTTTCTGGTGCGTGTGTGCATGTGTTGCACTATGGTGTGAATTAGTTGGGTCAGATTTGTGTGTGCGTGAGTGCACCATAGTAGGGTATGCACTAGAGGGTTATTGTGGTGTGTGGGCATGCATATGTTTGTAGGGTGTGTTTGTGGGGCTATGCTTGAGTGTGTGTGTTCACACATTTGTAGGGTTTGCATTAGTGGGAGAGTCTTATGTGCATGTGATACATTTAGTTAGGGTGTGAGTAAATGATCTCCTCCACTAGATGGTTGACATGTGTAAAGGGGAAAGAAAGATGGGGAAAGAGGAAATGAAAAAGGGAAATCTGATTTTTGAAACCCATTCCCGTTTTCTCTTATTCTTCTTCTTCTTCTTCCTCCTTTGCACTCTCCTAAGAGTTCTACTTAGATTCAAGCTCAACTAGTGGAAATAATTATTCCCTTTCATCTTCCTTGGTAAGCTTATGCTTTTTCCTTTTGGTTATTCATGCATATTCTACTTCTTCTTCTTGGGTTTGATCTAAGCTAGGGTTTGTGTTCTTGGTGTTTGGGTGCCTGTTTGTGCTTAGTTGAGCCTCCTCGCGAGCCAAAGGGCAAGGAGAAGGCTGGAACTAGTGGATCCAAGCAATAGGAGCTAAGGATTTGAAGGTTTGGGATTTTCTTGCTTTTGCATGTAAATATGTTCATGTATGTGTTCTTGATGATTTGTGGAAATTGGGTTGTGATATGCCTTTGCTATGGTATGTATGATATGGGTTATTGTTTTGGAATGTGGATCTTGCAAGAGCATGAGTTGATTTTGGTAATTTGGGAATTGATGTTGTTTTGGGCATAAATTGGGTTTTTGGTTGAATCTTGAAATTGGAGGTTTAAATTAATGTATTGAATGAAATTTCTTGTTATTAAATGTTATATTATGGTTGTTGATGCTATTGGATAGCTGGGTTTGAGGTAAGAGGCTCATGGTTGGATTTTGTGTGTGTATGGGTGATTTTTGGAGGAGGAAAATCTACAGAATTCTACAAATTTTCGAAATCCCGATGCTGTCGCGAGCGCGACAGAGAGCGGTGATTGGAGCTTCACTGTCGCGAGCACGCAATCCCGTTGCGAGCCCGCTTCAGCCGAGGTGTTGAGCATCCTCTGTCGCGAGCATGACAACTGTCGCGATCACGACAGAGCGCGATGCTGGCCAAGTGCTATCCCGAGCACGCGATTCGTCTCGAGCCCGCGACAGCCACATTTGTTCTTTGTCTCGATCGTGACAGAGCCTGGCCCTTCCTTCCTCCTCGCGGTCGCGAAACCCATCGCGCACGCGCAACGAAGAGACTTCGGTCTCTGTCGCGAGCGCGACAGTTCCTGTATGCTGAATGAGTTTTCTTTTGTTGTGTGCGGTTTTTGAACCCCAGTTTCCTTTCATGTCTCTTTCGAGTATTTTTAGTCTTTTCGGAGTATTATTTATTTTAAGTCCTGTTTTCAAGGCATTTCAAGCCTCTTTTGAGCATTTTCAATCTTTTTGGAGCATTAATTTTAAGTCTCTTTCAAGCATTCTCAGTCTCTTCGGAGCATTATTTTTAAGTCTTTTTCGAGTATTCTCAATCTCTTCGGAGTATTTTTTCAAGTACTTTTTTCAAGGCATTGCAAGTCTGTTTCGAGCAACCTCAGTCTTTTCGAAGCATTAAGTCCCTTTAAACCATTCTCAGTCTCTTCGGAGCATTATTTTAAGTCCTTTTTTTTTCAAGGCATTGCATGTCTCTTTCGAACATTCTCGGTCTCTTTGGAAAATTATTTTAAGTCCTTTTTTTCTAGGCATTGCAAGTCTCTTTCGAGCATTTTCATTCTTTTCAAAGCATTAAGTCTCTTTCGCGCATTCTTAGTCTCATCGGACCATTATTTTTAAGTCTCTTTTGAGCTTTCTCAGTCTTTTCGAAGCATTATTTTTAAATCTCTTTCAAGTATTCCCAGCCTCTTCGAAGCATTATTTTTAAGTCTCTTTCGAGCGCTACAAGTGTCGCGAGCGTGACAGAATCCTCCAGAGGAAGGTCAGTTTAAATGATATGTATCGGACACGTGTTAGTTTGGGTGTGTGTGTGGGAGTTCTGTCGAGAGTGCGACAAGCATCGCTAGCACGACAGAACCCTCCAGCGGACAGTCAGTTTATGTTGGTTTTAAAAGGCTTGGAATTGGGACTGTGACATGTGGCATTATAGGAGGTTGACACATGGCAACATGGGAATGTAACTCTTGGATTAATGAGTTTTGTTTTAAGCTAATTAATGTATTTATGATGATTAGTGGCATTAAAGGCTAGTTTTTAGGCATTAATGTGTGAGGTTAGCTTTCTTTGGGTTTGACCGGCCACTCTTTTCCTTAATCTCCTTTCAATTTATGCTTTTGGTTCTTCTTTTTCTTTCTTTGTTCTTGACTTTGCCGTGCTCCTTCTCTTTCCTTTTTCCTTTGGTTTGCTCCTTTAGTGGGTCACTTGGATTGGTTTTAAGGGAGTGACATGAGGGTTTGAATTGGTTCTTGAGAAGGTAAGCTTGATTAGTTCTCCGATCTGACCTCCTTTTTCTTTCCATATTTCTGTTTTTGATTTTTAGTTAAGAGCTTGGTTTAAGTGTTCCCTTGGTTGATTTGTGCATGCAAGCTGTGGACAAGAAAAGGGACAAGGGAAAGGAGAAGATTGGAATCGATTAAAGAGACGTGGCCAAGCTATCTAAAGGTCGGGATCGTGTGTGATCATTTTGATTGCTTACTGTGTTCTTATGATGTATGTATGTATGTATGTGTATATATATATATATATATGTATGTATGTATGTATGTATATATATGTATATGGTTATGATTATGTAATGTGATCATTTTCATGTGGGTCGATGACATTAGATGATTCCATATAGTTTTTGAGTGTAAGATATGATTTTGGGAAACTCTGCTCATTTTCATCAGACCTCCGTGTAATCTTTTTAACATAAGTAGAGTTTTAGACCTCTAAATTGAGTGATTATTACTTCTTTAGAACCGTGACTTTAATATCTATAAAGGTCTCAGAAATGACCTTGAGCTAATTCGGGCTTTAAGACCCTGAAAATTGGCAAAAATAGAGGCGTCTCTACTTTGGCCGGTTCATTTGAGCAGTTCAGATTGTGTAGATCATATATGACGTTATAGATGTCCAATTGACCTGAAACTTATCCCATTTGAAAGATAACTTCCTAGGGAACAATTATTCAGAGGACTTTTTCCTAAAATTGACGTTTAGATGTTGTTTTAGGTGATACAAGTTTGAGGTAAAAAGCAGTCTTGTGAAGTTTCTGTTGGAGCCTTCTATCGCGAGCCCGACAGAATAGGTCATAAGAGTGGATTTCTTCTTGATTTAGAGCCCATGGTTGGCATGAATCAATTCCCCACCTTTACCCTCAACTAATTCGTATATTTTTATGCATTTTTCTTTTCGAATTGAACCCGTATTATACAGAAATATTTTCGGGGTCTATTCCATGCATGTTTAGGTTTATCAAATGATTATAAGATTAGTTATCTTGGTAAATAATGCCACGGCATAAGAGTTAGTGTTGAACATGACATGCCATGTGATATTGATTGTTATATAATGCTTGAGTTATTGTAATGCATTTGGTATAGTATATAGAGTCTTTATGGTAAGCCTGGATGGTCAAAGTAGTGGATAGATAAGCATGCTTATAAAGGGATAGAGGCGGCTGCTACAATGACCTTAGTTGTGTCTACTTGTTGAATACCTTGAGTGTTCAACGCTATTGAGTTAGTTCTCTAGAGTTTACATAGTATCCACAGTACCCGTATCCACCATATTGAGAATTCAGGCCAATGTATATTTTGCAGTGTACAAGAGGTGAAGTAGAGACTTGTATATGTATATGAATATTGTATGGCATGTTACCGATATTGTTTGCCAAATATGGATTTCTGCATGTGAATGGGTTGAAGCATGATGGTATTTTCTTACAAGATTGTGTATATGACTATTTGTATATGACATGACTATCGATATGCCTTTGATATATCTGTGACTTTAATCAAAGTCTATTATTTCTGTTTATCCCCACTAAGCGTTATTGCTTAGAACAGGTGTTTTCCCGTGTAGGTTTACAGGACGCGATTAGAGAGTTTGCATCTGCGAGTATTGGCCACTAGGAGCTTGACGAAGATCTTTTTGTATAAGATAGAGTTTCTTATGTTTTGAGTAACATCATTATGTATATAAAAAGTATAGTATCATAGTGTAAATGTTAACTGTTTTGAATACGTACTGAAAATGAATATGTAGTAAGTATAAAGCTTTTGTAATATGTACAGTTTTTATATTATAAAAGATGTATGTTTGGCTTAAGATATTCTAATTATTTAAAATATTGCTTCCGCTTTTGAGTTTTTAGGTATTTATGCGTTTGTATGGTTAGCGTGTGATGCCCTGATATTCCTTCCCGGGAGTATTGGGGTGTTACACAGTCTCTTCGGAGCATTTTTTTTAAGTCCTTTTTTTCAAGGCATTTCAAGTCTCTTTCGAGCATTTTTAGTCTTTTCGGAGCATCATTTTTTCGGACATTCTCAATTTTTTCAGAGCATTATTTTTAAGTCTCTTTCGAGCATTCTCAGTATCTTAAGAGCATTCTTTTTTTTAAGCCCTTTTTTTTCAAGGCATTTCAAGTCACTTTCGAGCATTTTCAGTCGTTTCGGAGCATTATTTTTTTTAAGTCCTTTTTTTTTAAGGCATTTCAAGTCTCTTTCGAGCATTTTCAATCTTTCCCGAGCATTATTTTTAAGTCTCTTTCGAGCATTCTCAGTCTCTTTGGAGCATTATTTTTAAGTCTTTTTCGAGCATTCTCAATCTCTTCGGAGTATGATTTTAAGTAATTTTTTCAAGGCATTGCAAGTCTCTTTCGAGTATTCTCAGTCTTTTCGGAGCATTATTTTAAGTCAGTTTTTTCAAGGCATCAAGTCTATTTCGAGCAATCTCAGTCTTTTCGAAGCATTAAGTCTCTTTCGAGCATTCTCAGTCTTTTCGAAACATTATTTTAAATCCTTTTGTTAAGGCATTGCAAGTCTCTTTTGACCATTCTCGGTCTCTTTGGAGCATTACTTTAAGTTCTTTTTTTAAAGGCATTGCAAGTCTCTTTTGAGCATTCTCAGTCTTTTTAAAGCATTAAATCTCTTTCGAGCATTCTCAGTCTCTTTGGACCATTAATTTTAAGTTTCTTTTGAGCATTCTCAGTCTTTTCGGAGCATTACTTTTAAGTCTCTTTCGAGCAGTCTGAGCCTCTTCAGAGCCTTATTTTTAAGTCTCTATCGAGCATTTTCAGTCTTTTCGGAGCAATATTTTCTTTAAGTCCTTTCTTTTTAACGCATTTCAAGTCTCTTTCGAGCATTTTCAGTCTTTTCGGAGTATTATTTTTGAGTCTCTTTCGAGCATTCTCAGTCTCTTTGGAGCATTATGTTTAAGTCTTTTTCGAGCATTCTCAGTCTCTTCGGAGTATTATTTTAAGTCATTTTATTCAAGGCATTGCAAGTCTCTTTTGAGAATTCTCAGTCTCTTTGGAGCATTATGTTTAAGTCTTTTTCGAGCATTCTCAGTCTCTTCGGAGTATTATTTTAAGTCATTTTATTCAAGGCATTGCAAGTCTCTTTTGAGAATTCTCAGTCTTTTCGAAGCATTAAGTCTCTTTCGAGCATTCTTAGTCTCTTCGGAGCATTATTTTAAGTCCTTTTTTCAAGGCATTTCAAATCTCTATCGACCATTCTTGTTCTTTTTGCTGCATTATTTTAAGTCATTTTTTAAGGAATTGCAAGTCTCTTTCAAACGTTCTCAGTCTTTTCAAAGCATTAAGTCTCTTTTGAGCATTCTCAGTCTCTTCGAACCATTATTTTTAAGTCTCTTTTGAGCATTATCTGTATTTTCGAGGCATTATTTTTAAGTCTCTTTCGACCATTCTCAATCTCTTTGGAGCATTATTTTAAAGTCTCTTTCGGAGCATAAGTTTTTTTTTTAAGTCCTTTTTTTTCAAGGCATTTCAAGTCTCTCTCGAGAATTTTAAGTCTTTTCGGAGCATTATTTTTAAGTCTCTTTCGTGCAATCTGAGTGTCTTCGAAGCATTATTTTTAAGTCTTTTTCGACCATTCTCAGTCTCTTCGAAGCCTGATTTTAAGTCCTTTTTTTCAAGACATTGCAAGTCTCTTTCGAGCATTCTCAATCTTTTCGGAGCATTATTTTAAATAATTTCTTTCAAGGCATTGCATGTCTATTTCGAGCATTCTCAGTCTTTTCGAAGCATTAAGTCTCTTTCGAACATTCTCTATCTCTTCGGAGCATTATTTTAAGTCATTTTTTTTCAAGGCATTGCAAGTCTCTTTCGACCATTCTTAGTCTCTTTGGAGCATTATTTTAAGTCATTTTTTTCGAGGCATTGCGAGTCTCTTTCAAACATTCTCAATCTTTTCAAAGCATTAAGTCTCTTTCTAGCATTCTCAGTCTCTTTGAACCATTATTTTTAAGTCTCTTTTGAGCATTCTCGGTATTTTCGAAGCATTATTTTTAAGTCTTTTTCGAGCATTCTCAGCCTCTTCGGAGCATTATTTTTAAGTCTCTTTCGGAGCATAATTTTCTTTAAGTCCTTTTTTTTTCAAGGCATTTCAAGTCTCTTTCGAGCATTTTCAGTCTTTTTGAAGCATTATTTTTAAGTCTCTTTCGGGCAATCTCAGTCTCTTCGGAGCATTATTTTTAAGTCTTTTTCGTGCATTCTTAGTTTCTTTAGAGCATAATTGTGAGTCCTTTTTTTCAAGGCATTGCAAGTCTCTTTCGAGCATTCTAAGTCTCTTCAGAGTATTATTTTAAGTCATTTTTTTCAAGGCATTGCAAGTCTCTTTCGAGCATTCTCAGCCTTTTCGAAGCATTAAGTCTCTTTCGAGCATTCTCAGTCTCTTCGGAGCATTATTTTAACTCATTTTTTTAAGGTATTTCAAGTCTTTTCCAAGCATTTTCATTCTTTTCAGAGCATTATTTTTTTTAAGTACTTTTTTTTAGTTCATTTCAAGTCTCATTAGAGCAATTTTAATATTTTCGGAACATTATTTTTAAGTTTCTTTTGAGTATTCTCAGTCTATTTGGAGCATTATTTTTAAGTCTTTTTCGAGCATTCTTAGTCTCTTCGGAGCATTATTTTAAGTAATTTTTTCAAGGAATTGCAAGTCTCTTTCGAGCATTCTCGATCCCTTTGGAGCATTATTTTAACTCAATTTTTTCAAGGCATTGCAAGTCTCTTTCGAGCAATATCAGTCTTTTCGAAGCATTATGTCTCTTTCGAGCATTCCTAGTCTCTTTGAAGCATTATTTTAAGTCTTTTCTTTTCAAGGCATTACAAGTCTCTTTTGACCATTCTCGGTCTATTTTTAGCATTATTTTATGTCCATTTTTTCAAGGCATTGCAAGTCTCTTCCAAGCATTCTCAGTCATTTCAAAGCATTAAGTCTCTTTTGAGCATTCTTAGTCTCTTCGGACCATTATTTTTAAGTCTCTTTTGAGCATTATTTGTATTTTCGGGGCATTCTTTTTAAGTCTCTTTTGAGCATTCTTAGCCTCTTCGTAGCATTATTTTTAAGTCTCTTTCGTAGCATATTTTTTTTAAGTCCTTTTTTTTCAAGGCATTTCAAGTCTCTTTCGAGCATTTTTAGTCTTTTCGGAGCATTATTTTTAAGTCTTTTTCGGGCAATCTCAGTCTCTTCGGAGCATTATTTTTAAGTCTTTTTCGAGCATTCTTAGTTTTTTTAGAGCATGATTTTAAGTCCTTTTTTTCAAGGCATTGCAAGTCTCTTTCAAGCATTCTCAGTCTTTTCGGAGTATTATTTTAAGTCATTTTTTTCAAGGCATTGCAAGCCTCTTTCGACGATTCTCAGCCTTTTCGAAGCATTAAATACCTTTAAACCATTCTCAGTCTCTTCGGAGCATTATTTTAAGTCCTTTTTTTTTAAGGCATTGCAAGCCTCTTTCGACCATTCTCGGTCTCTTTCGACCATCATTTTAAGTCATTTTTTTCAAGGCAATGCTAGTCTCTTTCGAGCATTCTCAGTCTTTTCAAAGCATTCAGTCTCTTTCGAGCATTCTCAGTCTCTTCGAACCATTTTTTTGTCGCTTTCTAGCATTCTCAGTCTTTTCGGAGTATTGTTTTTAAGTCTCTTTCGAGCATGCTCAGCATCTTTGGAGAATTATTTTTAAGTCTCTTTCGAGCATTTTTAATCTCTTCGGAGCATTATTTTTTTAAAGTCCTTTTCTTTTAAGGCATTTCAAGTCTTTTTAAGCATTTTCAGTCTTTTCGGAGCATTATTTTTTTAAGTCCTTTTTTTTCAAGGCATTTCAAGTCTCATTCGAGCATTTTCAGTCTTTTCGGAGCATTATTTTTAAGTTTTTTTTTAGCATTCTCAGTCTTTTTGGAGTATTATTTTTAAGCTTTTTTCGAGCATTCTTAGTCTCTTCGGAGCATTATTTTAAGTCATTTTTTCATGGAATTTCAAGTCTCTTTCGAGCATTCTCGATCTATTCGGAGCATTATTTCAACTCATTTTTTCAAGGCACTATAAGTCTCTTTCGAGCAATCTCAGTCTTTTCGACGCATTATGTCTCTTTCGAGCATTCTCAGTCTCTTCGGAGCATTATTTTAAGTCCTTTTTTTTTCAAGTCATTGCAAGTCTCTTTTGACCATTCTTAGTCTACTTGGAGCATTATTTTAATTCCATTTTTTCAAGGCATTGCAAGTCTCTTTAAAGCACTCTCAATTTTTCAAAGCGATAAGTCTCTTTCGAGCATTCTTAGTCTCTTCGGACCATTATTTTTAAGTCTCTTTTGAGCATTATCCGTATTTTTAGGGCATTATTTTAATTCTCTTTCGAGCATTCTCAGCCTCTTCGGAACATTATTTTTAAGTCTTTTTCGAGCATTTTCAGTCTCTTCGGAGCATTTTTTATAACTCATTTTTTAAGTCATTTCAAGTATTTTTCGAGATTTTCAGTCTTTTCGATGCATTATTTTTTTTAATTCCTTTTTTTTCAAACCATTTCAAGTCTCATTTGAGCATTTTCAGTCCTTTTGGAGCATTATTTTTAAGTTTCTTTTGAGCATTCTCAGTCATTTCGGAGCATTATTTTTAAGTTTTTTTCGAGCATTCTCAGTCTTTTCGGAGCATTATTTTAAGTCATTTTTTCAAGGAATTGCAAGTCTCTTTCGAGCATTCCTGACCTCTTTAGAGCATTATTTCAACTCATTTTTTTCAAGGCATTGCAAGTCTCTTTCGAGCAATCTCAATCTTTTCGAAGTATTATGTCTCTTTCGAGCATTATTTTAAGTCCTTTTTCAAGGCATTATAAGTCCCTTTTGACCATTATTTTCAGTCTATTCGAACCATTATTTTTAGGTCTCTTTTGACCATTATTTGTATTTTTGGGGCATTATTTTTAAGTCTTTTTCGAGCATTCTCAGCCTCTTTGGAGCATTATTTTTAAGTCTCTTTCGTAGCATAATTTTTTTAAGTCCTTTTTTTCAAGGCTTTTCAACTTTCTTTCGAGCATTTTCAGTATTTTCGGAGCATATTTTTAAGTCTCTATCAAGCAATTTTAGTCTCTTCGGAGCATTATTTTTAAGCCTTTTTTGAGCATTCCCAGTCTCTTTGGAGCATGATTTTAAGTCATTTTTTCAAGCCATTGCAATTCTCTTTCAATCATTCTCAGTCTCTTCGGAGCATTAGTTTAAGTCATTTTTCTCAAGGCATTTCAAGTCTCTTTCGAGCATTCTCAGTCTTTTCGAAGCATTAATCAATTTTCGAGCATTCTCAGTCTTTTGGGAGCATTATTTTAAGTCCTTTTTTTTCAAGGCATTGCAAGTCTCTTTCGACCATTGTCGGTCTCTTTAGAGCATTATTTTAAGTCCTTTTTTTTCAAGGCATTGCAAGTCTCTTTCGAGCATTTTCAGTCTTTTCAAAGCATTAAGTCTCTTTCGTGTATTCTCAGTCTCTTCGGACCATTATTTTTATGTGTCTTTCGAGCATTCTCAGCCTTTTCGGAGCATTATTTTTAAGTCTCTTTTGGGCATTCTTAGCCTCTTCGGAGCATTATTTTTAAGTCTCTTTCGAGCATTCTAAGTCTCTTCGGAGCATTATTTTTTGTAAGTCCTTTTTTTCAAGGCATTTCACGTCTCTTTCGAGCATTTTCAGGCTTTTCGGAGCATTATTTTTTTTATTTCCTTTTTCTACAAGGCATTTCAAGTCTCCTTCTAGCATTTTCAGTCTTTTCGGAGCTTTATTTTCACGTCTCTTTCGAGCATTTTTAGTCTCTTCAGAGCATTATTTTTAAGTCTCTCCCGAGCATTCTCAATCTCTTCGGAGCATTATTTTAAGTCATTTTTTCGAGCCATCAAGTCTCTTTCAAGCAATCTCAGTCTTTTCAAAGCATTAAGTCTCTTTTGAGCATTCTCAGTCTTTTCAGAGCATTATTTTAAGTTCTTTTTTTTAAGGCATTTCAAGTCTCTTTCAACCATTGTCGGTCTCTTTTAACCACTATTTTAAGTCCTTTTTTTCAAGGCATTGTTAGTCTCTTTCGCGCATTCTCAGTCTTTTCGAAGCATTAAGTCTCCTTCGAGCATTCTCAGTCTCTTCGGACCATTATTTTTAAGTTTTTTTTAGTATTCTCATTCTTCTCGGAGCATTATTTTTAAGTCTCTTTCGAGCATTCTCATCCTCTTCAGAGCATTATTTTTAAGTCTCTTTCAAGCATTTTTAGTCTTTCGGAGCATTATTTGTAAGTCTCTTTCGAACATTCTCAGTCTCTTCAGAGCATTGTTTTTAAGTCTTTTTCGAGCATTCTCAATCTCTTTGGAGTATTATTTTAGGTCATTTTTTTTAAGGCATTGCAAGTCTCTTTCGAGCATTCTCAGTCTCTTCGGAGCATTATTTTAAGTCATTTTTTTCAAGGCATTGCAAGTCTCTTTCAAGCATTCTCAGTCTTTTTGAAGCATTAAGTCTCTTTCGAGCATTATCAGTCTCTTCGGAGCATTATTTTAAGTCCTTTTCATTAAGGCATTGCAAGTCTCTTTCAACCATTCTCGGTGTCTTTGGAGCATTATTTTAAGTCATTTTTTTCAAGGCATTACAAGTCTCTTTCGAGCATTCTCAGTCTTTTCAAAGCATTAAGTCTCTTTCAAGCATTCGCAGTGTCGTCAGACCATTATTTTTAAGTTTCTTTTGAGAATTCTCAGTATTTTTAGAGTATTATTTTTAAGTCTCTTTCGAGCATTTTCAGCCTCTTCGGAGCATTATTTTTAAGTCTCTTTCAGAGCATAATAATTTTTAAATCCTTTTTTTTCAAGGCTTTTCAAGTGTCTTTTGAGCAATTTCAGTCATTTTGGAGCATTGTTTTTGAATCTCTTTCGACCATTTTCAGTCTCTTCGGAGTATTATCTTTAAGTCTTTTTCGAACACTCTCAGTCTCTTTGGAGCATGATTTTAAGTCTTTTTTTTTCAAGGCATTACAAGTCTCTTTCGAGCATTTTCAGTCTTTTCAAAGCATTAAGTCTCTTTCGTGTATTCTCAGTCTCTTCGGACCATTATTTTTATGTGTCTTTCGAGCATTCTCAGCCTTTTCGGAGCATTATTTTTAAGTCTCTTTTGGGCATTCTTAGCCTCTTCGGAGCATTATTTTTAAGTCTCTTTCGAGCATTCTAAGTCTCTTCGGAGCATTATTTTTTGTAAGTCCTTTTTTTCAAGGCATTTCACGTCTCTTTCGAGCATTTTCAGGCTTTTCGGAGCATTATTTTTTTTATTTCCTTTTTCTACAAGGCATTTCAAGTCTCCTTCTAGCATTGTCAGTCTTTTCGGAGCTTTATTTTCACGTCTCTTTCGAGCATTTTTAGTCTCTTCAGAGCATTATTTTTAAGTCTCTCCCGAGCATTCTCAATCTCTTCGGAGCATTATTTTAAGTCATTTTTTCGAGCCATCAAGTCTCTTTCAAGCAATCTCAGTCTTTTCAAAGCATTAAGTCTCTTTTGAGCATTCTCAGTCTTTTCAGAGCATTATTTTAAGTTCTTTTTTTTAAGGCATTTGAAGTCTCTTTCAACCATTCTCGGTCTCTTTTAACCACTATTTTAAGTCCTTTTTTTCAAGGCATTGTTAGTCTCTTTCGCGCATTCTCAGTCTTTTCGAAGCATTAAGTCTCCTTCGAGCATTCTCAGTCTCTTCGGACCATTATTTTTAAGTTTTTTTTAGCATTCTCATTCTTCTCGGAGCATTATTTTTAAGTCTCTTTCGAGCATTCTCATCCTCTTCAGAGCATTATTTTTAAGTCTCTTTCAAGCATTTTTAGTCTTTCGGAGCATTATTTGTAAGTCTCTTTCGAACATTCTCAGTCTCTTCAGAGCATTGTTTTTAAGTCTTTTTCGAGCATTCTCAATCTCTTTGGAGTATTATTTTAGGTATTTTATTTTTAAGGCATTGCAAGTCTCTTTCGAGCATTCTCAGTCTCTTCGGAGCATTATTTTAAGTCATTTTTTTCAAGGCATTGCAAGTCTCTTTCAAGCATTCTCAGTCTTTTTGAAGCATTAAGTCTCTTTCGAGCATTATCAGTCTCTTCGGAGCATTATTTTAAGTCCTTTTCATTAAGGCATTGCAAGTCTCTTTCAACCATTCTCGGTGTCTTTGGAGCATTATTTTAAGTCATTTTTTTCAGGGCATTACAAGTCTCTTTCGAGCATTCTCAGTCTTTTCAAAGCATTAAGTCTCTTTCAAGCATTCGCAGTGTCGTCAGACCATTATTTTTAAGTTTCTTTTGAGCATTCTCAGTATTTTCAGAGTATTATTTTTAAGTCTCTTTCGAGCATTTTCAGCCTCTTCGGAGCATTATTTTTAAGTCTCTTTCAGAGCATAATTATTTTTAAATCCTTTTTTTTCAAGGCTTTTCAAGTGTCTTTTGAGCAATTTCAGTCATTTTGGAGCATTGTTTTTGAATCTCTTTCGACCATTTTCAGTCTCTTCGGAGTATTATCTTTAAGTCTTTTTTGAACACTCTCAGTCTCTTTGGAGCATGATTTTAAGTCCTTTTTTTCAAGGTATTGATGTCTTTTTCGAGCATTCTCAGTCTCTTCGGAGCATTATTTTAAGTCATTTTTTTTTCAAGACATTGCAAGTCTTTTCGAGCATTCTCAATCTTTTAGAAGCGTTAAGTCTCTTTCGAGCATTCTCAGTCTCTTCGGAGCATTATTTTAATTCCTTTTTTTTTCAAGGCTTTGCAAGTCTCTTTCGACCATTTTCGGTCTCTTTGGAGCATTATTTTAAGTCATATTTTTCAAGGCATATCAAGTCTCTTTCGAGCATTCTCAGTCCTTTCAAAGCATCAAATCTCTTTCGAGCATTGTCAGTCTCTTCGGACCATTATTTTTATGTCTGTTTAGAACATTCTCAGTCTTTTTGTTGCATTATTTTTAAGTCTCTTTCGAACATTCTCAACCTCTTCGGAGCATTATTTTTAAGTCTCTTTCAAGCATTGTCAGTCTATTCAAAGCATTTAGTTTCCTTCAAGCATTCTCAGTCTCTTCGGACCATTATTTTTATGTCTCTTTCGAGTATTCTCAGTCTTTTCGGAGCATTATTTTTAATTCTCTTTAGAGCATTCTCAACCTCTTCGGAGCATTATTTTTAAATATCTTTCGGAGCATAATTATTTTTAGGTCCTTTTTTTCAATGCATTTTAAGTCTCTTTTGAGAAATTTCAGTCTTTTCGGAGCATTATTTTTAAGTCTCTTTCGAGCATTCTTAGTGTTTTCGGAGCATTATTTTTAATTATTTTTCCAGCATTTTCAGTCTCTTTGGAGCGTGATTTTATGTCTTTTCTTTCAAGGCATTGCAAGTCTCTTTCGAGCATTCTCAGTCTCTTCAGAGCATTATTTTTAAGTTTCTTTCAAGCATTTTCAGTCTTTCGGAGCATTATTTGTAAGTCTCTTCCGAACATTCTCAGTCTCTTCAGAGCATTGTTTTTAAGTCTTTTTCGAGCATTCTCAATCTCTTTGGAGTATTATTTTAAGTCATTTTTTTTAAGGCATTGCAAGTCTCTTTCGAGCATTCTCAGTCTCTTCGGAGCATTATTTTAAGTCATTTTTTTCAAGGCATTGCAAGTCTCTTTCAAGCATTCTCAGTCTTTTTGAAGCATTAAGTCTCTTTCGAGCATTATCAGTCTCTTCGGAGCATTATTTTAAGTCCTTTTCATTAAGGCATTGCAAGTCTCTTTCAACCATTCTCGGTGTCTTTGGAGCATTATTTTAAGTCATTTTTTTCAAGGCATTACAAGTCTCTTTCGAGCATTCTCAGTCTTTTCAAAGCATTAAGTCTCTTTCAAGCATTCGCAGTGTCGTCAGACCATTATTTTTAAGTTTCTTTTGAGCATTCTCAGTATTTTCAGAGTATTATTTTTAAGTCTCTTGCGAGCATTTTCAGCCTCTTCGGAGCATTGTTTTTAAGTCTCTTTCAGAGCATAATTATTTTTAAATCCTTTTTTTTCAAGTCTTTTCAAGTGCCTTTTGAGCAATTTCAGTCATTTCGGAGCATTGTTTTTGAATCTCATTCGACCATTTTCAGTCTCTTCGGAGCATTATCTTTAAGTCTTTTTCGAACACTCTCAGTCTCTTTGGAGCATGATTTTAAGTCCTTTTTTTCAAGGTATTGATGTCTTTTTCGAGCATTCTCAGTCTCTTCGGAGCATTATTTTAAGTCATTTTTTTTTTAAGACATTACAAGTCTTTTTCGAGCATTCTCAATCTTTTCGAAGCGTTAAGTCTCTTTCGAGCATTCTCAGTCTCTTCGGAGCATTATTTTAATTCTTTTTTTTTTCAAGGCTTTGCAAGTCTCTTTCGACCATTTTCGGTCTCTTTGGAGCATTATTTTAAGTCATATTTTTCAAGGCATATCAAGTCTCTTTCGAGCATTCTCAGTCCTTTCAAAGCAACAAATCTCTTTCGAGCATTGTCAGTCTCTTCGGACCATTATTTTTATGTCTGTTTAGAACATTCTCAGTCTTTTTGTTGCATTATTTTTAAGTCTCTTTCGAACATTCTCAGCCTCTTCGGAGCATTATTTTTAAGTCTCTTTCTAGCATTGTCAGTCTATTCAAAGCATTTAGTTTCCTTCAAGCATTCTCAGTCTCTTCGGACAATTATTTTTATGTCTCTTTCGAGCATTCTCAGTCTTTTCGGAGCATTATTTTTAATTCTCTTTCGAGCATTCTCAACCTCTTCGGAGCATTATTTTTAAATATCTTTCGGAGCATAATTATTTTTAGGTCCTTTTTTTTCAATGCATTTCAAGTCTCTTTTGAGAAATTTTAGTCTTTTCGGAGCATTATTTTTAAGTCTCTTTCGAGCTTTCTTAGTGTTTTCGGAGCATTATTTTTAATTATTTTTCCAGCATTTTCAGTCTCTTTGGAGCATGATTTTAAGTCTTTTCTTTAAAGGCATTGCAAGTCTCTTTCGAGCATTCTCAGTCTCTTCAGACTATTATTTTAAGTCATAATTTTCAAGGCATTGCAAGTCTTTTTCGAGCATTCTCAGTTTTTTCGAAGCATTAAGTCTTTTTCCATTCTCAGTTTGTTCGGACCATTATTTTTATGTCTCTTTTGAGCATTTGCAGTCTTTTCGGAGCATTATTTTTAAGTCTTTTTCGAGCATTTTCAGCCTCTTCGGAGCATTATTTTTAAGTCTCTTCGGAGCATTATTTTTTTTAAGTCCTTTTTTCCAAAGCATTTCAAGTCTCTTTCGAGCATTTTCAGTCTTTCCGGAACATTATTTTTTTAAGTCATTTTTTTCAAGGCATTTCAAGTCTCTTTTGAGCATTTTCAGTCTTTTCGGAGCATTATTTTTAAGTGTCTTTCGAGCATTCTCAGTCTCTTCGGAGTATTATTTTGAGTCATTTTTTTCAAGGCATTGCAAGTCTCTTTCAAACATTCTCAGTCTTTTCGAAGCATTAAGTCTCTTTCGAGCATTATCAGTCTCTTCAGAGCATTATTTTAAGTCCTTTTTATGAACGCATTGAAAGTCTCTTTCGAGCATTCTCAGTCTCTTCGGACTATTATTTTAAGTCATATTTTTCAAGGCATTGCAAGTCTTTTTTCGAGCATTCTCAGTTTTTTCGAAGCATTAAGTCTTTTTCAAGCATTCTCAGTCTCTTCAGACCATTATTTTTATGTCTCTTTCGAGCCTTTTCAGTTTTTTCGGAGCATTATTTTTAAGTCTTTTTAGAGCATTTTCAGCCTCTTCGTAGCATTATTTTTAAGTATCTTTCGAGCTTTTTCAGTCTTTTCGGAGCTTTATTTTTTTAAGTCCTTTTTTTCAAGGCATTTCAAGTCTCTTTCGAGCATTTTCAGTCTTTTCGGAACATTATTTTTTTTAAGTCCTTCTTTTCAAGGCATTTCAAGTCTCTTTTGAGCATTTTTAGTCTTTTTGGAGCATTATTTTGAAGTCTCTTTCGAGCATTCTTAGTAACATTATTTTTAAGTCTCTTTCGAGCATTCTTAGTCTTTTCGGAGCATTATTTTAAGTCATTTTTTCAAGGCATTGCAAGTCTGTTTTGAGTATTCTCAGTCTCTTCGGAGCATTATTTTAAGTCATTTTTTTCGAGGCTGTAATGGCCCAAACACCAGTATAGAAGTGTCATTCCATAATTTCAGTTTTGCCATGATAATTGCAATGTCGAACAGTGTAGGGAGTGAGTATACCAGTATCCAAGTTTAGTGTTAAGTGTGCTGGAAGTATAGCGATTCCGGGATAGGTAACACCTAGGTGGCTATAAAGCAAACTCGGTTGTCCGACGTCCGAAAAATTTTAATTTCACGAAAATGATCTGTGGGTCGTCAGGAGTCTATTGGTGAAATTTAAGCTGAAAACAAAGTTAAATTGACCTCCAAAAGTCATTCTGAAGTTGGCCTCTAGTTCGGTTCAAATTGAACTGGGGTTTGACCAAGGGGATATAAGTGGCTAGTGGGCCCCAATAGATATTGAATATGTAGAATAATGTAATGTAAGTGATTTCTGTGAATTTTGACAGCTTTAGAGTTGTATTTTACCGCAGAAGAAAAATGGGTCGAATCGGACCTGTTTAAGTGAATGGGTGCCCAAATGGATTCCGATTGAGTTAAAAATTTGAAGGTAGCCTGTTTTTGATGTTTTAAGATCTATGGAATTAGTTAGAAGTGAAAATAATGAGGGGAACATGTAGATGCTTTGGAAAAGTGTAAATGAACCGAAAAACCAAAATTTTGGTTTAAATTGGTCGGACTACCTCGGTTGGACCGGTTTGGTTCCTTAGAGGGGTATATAAGGGGAGCAATGACTGGATTTCTCTAGAGAAATCCAGCCAAAGTCGGTCTCTTCTCCTCCCTTCAAGGCCGAACCCTTTTTCCTCCTTTCTCCTCAATTTTTCTTCATTTCTCCATCAATCTTTCCCCAAATTTTCACCTCATAGTTAATATTCAGCCCCTCTATTATCATACTAAAGCAATTGGAGTCCAATTTGAGCACTAGAAAGTGGAAAAATAAAGAGAACAAAGGTTAGGGTAAGTTTTTGGGTTTATGATTTAGGAGTTTTTAATTGAGTTTATTGGTCCCTATAGGGGTTTTTGGGGCTGTAAAACATGTTTATGAAGTTATATTTTACATTGCAAGCTTGATTTTGATGTTATGGGTATAATTTTATTCGGCCATGGTAGGTTCTCCAAGAGTAGAGGAAGTTTCTCACGCCAAAGGGAAGGAGAAGCAAACCTAGAGTGATATAAAGCTTGTATTTGAGGTTTGTGGTTACTAAATCTACATTTTTCCTATGATTTGTGTTGATTTTTAGGTTAAGTCTAAGTGTAGGTATAAGATAATGAAGTGATTAATTAAATATAACTTGATATTCATGTTTAGGAGGCTTAAATTAGTGTATAAATATGATTAGATGAAATTAAATCAAAGTGTTATGAGAAACATAATAGTGGCCAAATGGTATTTGTAATATCCCGAAATCACTCTACTAGTATTGAGCGTGATTAGTATAATTAAGTGAATGTAAAATTAGAGTTTATAGATTTGGATCAAATTGAAAATGAGAAGTTAAGGATCTAATTGCATAAAATAAAAGTATTGTAGTGGCCCAAGAGTAATTGTGTGTGATTAGTGTAAGTGGAAGATCAATTAAGTTAAGTGGAGATTAATTATGTTAATGGAAGTTAGTGGAATTACATGTGGCTTTGGTGAGGCTTGACACCTTGCAAGGAGTGGTTAGAAGTTTGACACTTAACTAATGGCATGCAATATATAGAGTAAAAGACAAATTTTTCTGGACATTTTTGGTTTTCCTTTTTGGTCCGGCCATTCCATCAAAATCTGCTCTCTCTTTTGTTCTTCAGTTCTTCTTCATCTCCTCCTTGTTCTTTCATCCTCTTCATTGTATGCTAAGACTTACATTGAAAGGGTTAAGGGGATCAAGTGATAAGTTATAAAGGGTAAGCTTGAGTCAAGTGTATTTCTTTTCCTTGATTTGAATTTCAGTGTATAGTTCTAATTGAACTTTGCATGTGTATGTATGTGTTTGTAAGTTGGAGAAACTAGTAGAAAAGCAAGGGGAAAGGAAAAAGCTACATGATTGTGAAGTGAAGGAGTGCTTCAAGAGATTAGGGATTATGCGCTATATTTGGTTAAAGTGCATGTGTTGTTAGCTTGGGATTTATGTGTTTTTATGTGATAATTGATAGATATTATAAGTTGATATGTGTAATTGAGATGTGTGTTGAAATTATTGATTGAATTTCCATGAGTTTATGATCAAACTATGAACCCTAGTTTTAGGGGAAAACTCTGTTTATATTTCACCTGACCTCCATGTTATGTTTTGGTCATAAGTGGAGTTTGAGAACTCCAAATCAAGTGATTGTTGCCCCATTAGAACCATGACTTACATATCTATAAAGTCCCGTAAATGATCATGAGTTAATTCTGACTCTAGGACCCTTAAAAATGGAAAAAACAGACGTGCCTCTACGTAGGTGGGTTCATTGGAACAGCCTATATTGTTTAATTCATATCTGTTGATTTAGAAGTCAAAATAATCTGAAACTTATTCCATTTGAACCTTAACATATTTGGTAACAATGTTTAAGAAGTAAGTTTTTCCTAAAAAGGTTGTTTAGATGTCAGTTCAGGCTGAACGAAATAGAGTAGTGAAGCAGTCCTGAGTTTTGCTTCTGTTTTGTTTAATTTTCGTATGTCACGTTGACAACCAATTCGTTACCACCATGATAAATGCCGAGACAAGGCAAAATTGCATACTTTATAGACCTCATGGTCACAACAAAGTTATTGCCACCGTGACCCCTTCTGTTTTGACTATTTTATGTGTTTTTCTTCTCGAATTGAAGCCGTATTGCACCGAAACTTTTCGGAAGCTATCCGATGCATGTTTGGGATTATTAAATGAGTATGAGAATAGTTTTCACTTGGAAAATATGCATGAATGTCACACCCCATTTGCCCCTTAGAAGTTTGAGCCATGTTTGTGCATGTGCATTGAGTGTGTTTTGTCATGTGATGAGGGTATTTTGGGCAAAATGCATGTTTTAAGGGTTTTGTTATTGTGTGAGTTCATATATGATATTAGGGTGTGCATGTGTTGAGTTGCATTAGTGTGTGTTGCTCACATCATTGTAGGGTGTGTTTTAGTGATGAAGGTTTAGTGTGTGTGTGATGCATGTTTGTAGGGTGTGAGTAGCTAATTTCCACCAATGAGGTAGTGACACATGGTTAGGGTTTAGGAAAAGAGTGATTAAAAGGAGAAAGAGAAAGGGAAAGCACAATTTCCATCACTTTCCCGTTTCTCTCTTCCCTCTATCTCTCTTTTTCCTCTTCTCTTCCCAAGTTGTGCCCTAAGCTTGGATTCACGTGTTTGTGGTGGGAATTGATCACTCCTCAACCCTCAATTGGTAACTTTTCAGCATTTTCATCATCTCCTTTATTTCTTCTTCATCTTGTTCTTCATCTTCTTCAGGTTTCAGGTTTGGATTTTTGACCTAGAGTTGTTGTTTGTGTGATTTTATGGGTTTGGTTGTTAGTTGAGCCTCCTCGCAATCCTAAAGGTAAGGAGAAGGTGGGAGGAAATGGCACCAGGTGAATTGGAGCTTAGGAGTTTCAGGTTTGGGAGTTATTGTGTTTAATGCATTTTGTGGGTTTTGCATGTTTGGTTGAATTTCTCAAAAATCTTATGTTTCTTGATGTCTATAATGGTTTATATGTTATGGGTTTTGATTTAGATGATTCATGAAGCCTTGAATGTGAGTTATTGAACCCAATTGTGCATTTGACTGAGTTGATGAGTGAATAGTGCTGAGATTTTAATTATGTAAATTGATGTTGTTATTGGCATGATTTAATTTGAATTCTTGGCATAAATGTTGCATTTTATGTTGTTAATGATGTTTGGGTTGCTGGATTTGAGGTAAGTTGATGTTTGGGTTGAGTTGTAGTTGAGATTGAAGGTTTGGGTATTGTGGAAGTGAGTTTTCAGCAGATTTTCCCGTGCAAGAGCTGGAAATCATGACTCTGTCACGAGCGCGACATTGTCGCGAGCTCAGGATAGAGGTCGGTGAAAGCAGCTCTAGTACGCGTCCTGTAACACCCTTTACCCGTACTTAGGCGATCCCATCCGATAAGGAGTAAGATGCCGTAAGAGTAAAGGTGCCACCCCACAGATACAGAATAAACATACACTCATACCTAAACATGCATACTGAAATACAGGGTAATTTAAAACTTTACAACACCATTCATAAAAAAAATAAGCTGATCATGCATTAATATAACGAAAGAATTACATTACTGTTCTGATCAACTGAGAGATACAAAAGATAATTACAAAACCCAAGATACATGTACATAAGCGGAAGCTATTACAAAACAAAAATAAGAGAGTTCTATACAAAAGAATCCTCAAAATACAAAAATGAAGCCCTACGCTAAGACCCTGCTGTGTTGGCTTCGATGGCGGCTACACTCCCAAGACAAACTCCTTCCGCACCTGCACGGGTAAACACACCGTGCTAAGCGATAAACGCTTAGTGGGGAAACACACATATAGCATAAAGACAACCATTCACAACGGTCGTCAAGGCGAATCACATGCGTACCTCGAGCACATACATTAATCATGGCATAACGATAGCATAAACTCATGCTCGCATACATAAAGCCATTCATCAGAAAGTTCATAATAATATTCCTATCCTCATAACAAATTATACTTTTCACTACTGAATCCATAAAGATATAACAGATGTTTTCCCATATAACAATTCATACAAAGCACCTGCTGACCCGAGGGAGTGGATAATGAGTATACGGACAGTACTTTACGGGTACGAGCCGATATGGACAGTACTTTACGGGTACGAGCCGAGAAAACTAATTTTGCATTTTAACTTTCACAAAACATTTCAAAGAGGATCTTAAACAAGATCCTTTCACATAAGGGTTCACAAGGAACCAATTGGGGACCTGATCGGGGTCCAAACAGAACTGAGGCCTGCAGCTAAAGACTCTATTAGGCATGCCTAACTATCCACTTACTAGACACTAGCAGGTCATGCATAAGCCATTCAATCCATTTCATAACTTCCAAAATCATCATCATATATGCACATAATCATCTCATGGTTACGCTTGCATATTATTCATAGAATACTCAGCATAAATCTCATAATTGTTAAAGAAAACTGAAGTTCAAGTCACATGCAATGAAAGAAAACTCATTCAGCATACAAGGGACTGTCGTGCTCGCGATAGAGACCCAAGTCTCTTCGCTGCGCACAAGCGGCAGATTTCGCGACCACGAGGAGGACGAAAGGACCAGGCTCTGTCACGCTCGCGAGGTATATCGCAATCGGTACAGAGAACCAATGGTGCTGTCGCGGGCTTGCGATGAATCGCGTGCTCGCGATAGCACTTAGCTAGCATCGCGCTCGCGACAGAGGGTATACAACACTTCTGCTGTCGCGGGCTCACGACGGCGTCGTGTGCTCGCGACAGCGAAGCTCCCAACTGTAACACCCCCTTCCCATACGTAGGCGATCCCATCCGAGAAGGAGTGAGATGCCGTATGAGTAAAGGTGCCACCAAGCAAGTACAAAATAAAACATACATTCATTCATAGCATACATTCAAAAATACAGAATAATTAAAAACTTTACATAAAGAAAGCAAAGGCTGATCATGCATTACTATAATAAACTATTACAATAATGTTCTGATCAACTAGCTGAAACAAAATAATATTACATATACAAAATATAGTTACAAAAGCGGAAGCTGATACAGAGAGTTCTATACAAAAAGAATCATCACTAATACAAAACTGAGCCCTACACTAAAACCCTTCTGTGTTGGCTTGATGACGGCGACTCCCTCAAAGCAAAACTCCTTCCGCACCTGCACGGGTAAAAACACCGTGCTAAGCGACAAACGCTTAGTGGGGAAACACACATAAATAATGGACGGCCATTCACAATGGTCGTCAAGGCATAACACATTCACAATGGCAGAATGCAAAAGTTATAACATAATCCATATAAACATGCTCATATTTAGAAGCCATACAATCAGTATCTCATAAACATATCCATTCCAGAATAATCCAATATATGTTTCATCATTAAACTCATTCAGACAATCCATTCATAGCCAGATCAGATCAGAACAATTCCATTAACATTTAAAGAACACCTGCTGACTCTAGATAGTGGATAACGAGTGTACTGAAGGTACCTTACGGGTACGAATTGTATACTGAGGGTACCTCACAGGTACAAGTCAATTTTTATTATAATTATCAAAACATGTTATTCATATACTGAGAGGATCTTAAACAAGATCCTAATACTGAAGGGTTCACGAGGAACCAAACGGGGACCTGATCGGGGTCCAAACTGAACTGAGGGCTGCAGCTAAAAGACTCTATTAGGCATGCCTAACTATCCACTTACTTGACTCTAGCAGGTTATGCGACATTCAAATCACATTTCAGAGTACGGAACATAATTCATCAGAAAATCATGGTATCACGCATATCGAAGCATCAAACAGTAAGACATGCATCATACAACAGTAAATTCCATTCAGAAGAAATACCAAATTCATTTCTGAGTTAAAAACTAGGAAATTTCAGAAAAATGAGCTGAACGGAGAAAAGGGCGAGATTGGCTGGTCACGAGACGTGACTGGCCTTCCCAACAGGCAGGTCACGCGACGTGACCTAGGGTCACGCGACGTGACTTGCTTGTTCCTCGCCAATCACATTACGTGATCTTCGCAAATCACGCAATGCCCTCGCAGGTCACGGCGTGATTGGACGTCACGACTCGTGACGTGCTACTCCTTCGCAGATCACGTTGCGTGATCTCGCAAATCACGCCTCGTCTTCGCAGGTCGCACGACGTGACCAAGAGTCACGTCTCGTGACTTGCTTGTTCTTCAGCTGGTCACGCGACTGGCTTCTCAGCAGGCAGGTCACGACGTGACCGAGGGTCACGTCTCGTGACTTGCCTTCTTTCATAGCGAGTCACGCGACAAGAAGAACTTCAACAGTACCTCGATTTTCCAGAATTTCCAGAATTTTCAGAACAAAGAATTCAATCCCAATTTGACTTAAAACTATACAAACCTGTTTTTACCTTCCAGAAATCATCCCAAACAACATAAGCAACAATTATACAACTCAATTCATCAAATAATTAATCAAATCAAATCAAGAACGTATGCATTCAAACTTACAAGAACATAAACCCTAGAATTTTACAGTAAAATCATAATCACACAATTTCACAAATAAACATTCCCAAACCTGGATTCTAAGCTTCTAACACTTAGTCCCACTGCTCCCAGCAACCTCTTTGCCTTTGGGATCGCGTGGAGCCTCAGCTAGAACACAAACACAGTAATGAACATCAACATGCAACCCTAAATTAAAACTCAACCTGAAGAAGAAGATGAAGAATTACAGCAAAATAAAGACAAGGATATGCACTTACCAAGCTAGGGAATGCCAAGAGAGATTAACTTCACCAATTCAAGCTAGAATCCACACCACAATGCTCAGAGTAAAGAAAATGGAGAAAAAGAAGAGAAGAAACGTCAGAGAAAGAAGATAACGTGAATCTGTTATCTTCACTTCTTTCTTTTTCTTTTCTTTGCCCTAAGTATGTGTCCAAATCCTATTGGTGAAGCTAACTACTCACACCCTAACTCAACAAACATCACACACACACCTAATGCATTCCTAATTAAAACATCCTACAAATGGTATGCTCTGATGTACACAATTAATTCCTAACTAATTCACACACTAATGTCATGTAGGCACCCACATAATAATAAACCCCAAAATCATACATTTTACTGCAATACCCTTATGAAATGCTGAACACATGCGAATGCTTACACATACAGACAGACAGACAGGCTCATTCTACTAGGGGGCGAACGGGGTGTGACAACTCTCCCCTACTAATAAGAATTTCGTCCTCGAAATTCTCACCTGAACTGAACAACTGAGGGTACTGAGCTCTCATCGACTCCTCTGGTTCCCAAGTCGCTTCCTCGACTCCATGATGGATCCACAACACTTTAACCAACGGAATCTGCTTATTTCTCAACTGCCTCACCTCTCGGGCTAGAATAGCTCGCGGTTCCTCATCATAAGAGAAGTTTGGCTGAACCTGAATATCCTGAACTGACAGAACATGTGAAGGATCTGATCTGCACCGACGAAGCATCGAAATGTGAAACACATCATGCAACTTTGCTAAATCCATCGGTAGCGCCAATCTGTAGGCTACAGGTCATACCTTAGCCAATATCTCATAAGGTCCAATGAAACGAGGACTAAGCTTACCTTTCTTGCCAAACCGAAGCACTTTCCTCCAAGGTGAAACCTTAAGGAAAACCTTGTCCCCGATCTCAAAATGCACATCCTTCCTTTTTAAATTAGCATAAGACTTCTGTCGATCCTTGGCTGCCTTGAAATTCCGCTGCACTACTCTGATCTTCTCTTCAGTATCTCTAACCAAGTCCGGTCCAATCATAGATCTCTCGGATAGCTCGGTCCAACAAATCGGAGTCCTACACTGACGACCATACAAAGCCTCATATGGTGCCATACCGATACTCGACTGAAAACTGTTGTTGTAGGCAAACTCCATAAGCGACACATATCTGTCCCAGCTACCCGAAAAATCCAAAGCACAAGCTCTCATCATGTCCTCCAGAATCTGAATAACTCGCTCTGACTGACCATCGGTCTGAGGATGAAACGCTGTACTGAAGTTCAACCTAGTGCCCAAAGCTCTCTGTAACTCCTTCCAAAATTTGGAAGTAAACCTCGGATCCCGATCTGATACTATGGACAAAGGCACACCATGCAACCGAACTATCTCATCTACATAGATCCTGGCCAATCTGTCCATAGAGTAGTCCACTCTAACCGGCAGAAAGTGAGCTGATTTCGTAAGCCGATCCACAATAACCCAAACTGAGTCATGCTTCCTCTGAGTCAAAGGCAAACCAGAAACGAAGTCCATGGCGATGTCATCCCATTTCCACTCAGGAATGGATAAAGGCATAAGCAAACCTGAAGGAACCTGATGCTCGACCTTTACCTGCTGACAAGACAAGCACTTGGAAACAAAATCCACTATATCATGCTTCATACCAGACCACCAATAGAATTGCTTCATGTCTCTATACATCTTCTCACTGCCCGGATGCATAGTAAAGACTGAACTATGCGCCTCACTCATGAGCTGTCTCCTCAAATCCTCAGATTCTGGCACACACAAGCGATCTCTGAACATAAGTACCTCATCCTGAACTGAGAACTCTGATGGCTTACCCAATCTAACCTCATGCACAATCTGCTGAAGCCTCTGGTCATCTCTCTGAGCATCCACAATCCTCTGTCTCAATGTAGGCTTCACACGCAACTGAGAAATCAAAGCCCCATCTGAACCAAATCGCCATCTGAATCGCCTCAAGAACAAAGCTGAAACTGACTTCCGACTCAAAGCATCGGCGACTACATTGGCCTTACCAGGATGGTAATCCACAATGCAGTCGTAATCCTTAAATAACTCTAGCCAACGCCGCTGTATCATGTTCAACTCTTTCTGTGAAAGGAAGTACTTCAAACTCTTGTGGTCCGAGAAGATCCTACACTTTTCCCCATATAGGTAATGACGCTAAATCTTCAAAGCAAAGATTACAGCTGCCAACTCTAAATCATGCGTCGGATAGTTCCTCTCATGTGGCTTCAACTGACGAGAAGCATAAGCCACTACCTTACCTTCCTGCATCAGCACACATCCAAGACCAACTCCAGAAGCATCACTGTAAATGACAAACTCCTTACCCGAGATGGGTTGAGTAAGGATAGGAGCCTCAATAAGCAACTGCTTTAACCGATCAAAACAAGACTGACACCTGTCTGACCACTCAAATCTGACTCCTTTCCTCAACAATCTAGTCATAGGAGCAGCAATCACAGAAAATCCTTTCACGAACCGACGGTAGTAACCTGCTAAACCGAGGAAACTCCTCACTTCCTGAACATTTCGAGGCGCTTTCCAATCAACTATCGCCTCAATCTTGGCTGGATCTACCTGAATACCTCTAGCTGAAACAATGTGACCCAAGAATGACACTTCTCGAAGCCAGAAATCACACTTGCGAAGCTTAGCAAACAACTGATGCTCTCTCAACATCTGAAGAACTAATCGGAGATGCTCCTCATGCTCACTCTCATCCCTGGAATATACCAAGATGTCATCTATGAACACTACTACAAATCGATCTAAGTATGGCCTAAACACACGATTCATCAGATCCATAAAAGCCGCTGGAGCATTTGTCAAACCAAACGGCATCACAAGAAACTCATAGTGGCCATACCTAGTCCAAAATGCAGTCTTAACCACATCTGCATCCTGAACTCGAAGCTGGTAGTACCCTGATCGAAGATCTATCTTGGAGAAGACACCCGCACCTCGAAGCTGATCAAATAAATCCTCAATCCTAGGCAAAGGATACTTGTTCTTCACAGTAACTTTATTAATCTGGCGGTAGTCAATACACATCCTCAATGATCCATCTTTCTTCTTAACAAACAGAACTGGAGCTCCCCATGGAGATATGCTCAGTCTAATAAACCCCTTATCCAATAACTCTTGTAGCTGAGATTTAAGTTCCCTCAACTCTACAGGAGCCATCCGATAAGGTGCTCTCGAAATAGGTGCTGTACCTGGCATAATCTCAATGGACAACTCAACCTCTCGATCAGGAGGCACACCAGGCAACTCACTCGGGAACACATCACTAAACTCCCGCACTACAGGAATGTCCTCAATCTGAACCGGATCCCTCTTAGAATCTAACACAACTGCTAGAAAAGCCTCACATCCTTTCCTGATGAATCTCTTAGCTTGCATCACAGAAATCACATTATTCACAGAACTAGCTCCCAAACCTTTCAAAAACACAAGAGACTGACTCCTATCCCGAAGCACAACTGTCTTCCTATGGCAATCAACCACAGCCCGATGCTTACCCAACCAGTCCATACCCAGAATCAAGTCAAACTCTCTGAAGGGTAACTCAATCAAATCCGCTGGAAGCACAGCTCCATCAACAATCAGAGGACAACTCCTAAAAACTCTACTCACACTGAAACTATGCCCTAATGGACTGGTCACACAAATCTCATAATCTAACTGATCAACAGAATGCAATTTATCAATAATTTTATCCGTGCACAAATATGAGTGTGTGGAACCAGGATCAATTAGAGCATATAACTCAGTGTCATGGAGCAGGAACTTACCAGCGATAACATCAGGCGCATCCTGCTCATCTCTGGCTCTCATAGCATAAGCTCTAATGGCACCCTGAGGAGGATGCTCAACAGTCTCAGAAGCAGCTCCCTCTCTATGCCGACCACCTCTACCTCGACCTCGGCCTCTGCCACGGGTAGCTTGAGAAGCATTCGAACCGACCCTACTGCCCTCTCTCTGGGAACCTGAATCCTCATGCAATCTCGGACAACTGGCCAAGAGATGCTCAGAACTCCCACACCTGAAGCACGCACCGGAGAGCCACCTACACTCACCCCGATGTGTCTTACTACAATGAGGACAAACTGATGTAGTCTCAGCTCTACCACCCCTACCAGAACCTGATACAGCTGCAGAACCCTGACGTCTACCTCTAGAAGCCGGACCAGATGCTGACTCATCCTGTGGGTTCCTCGATCTCTTACTCGAAGAAGATCCTCCACGAGAAGAACTCCTCCTCTGAGCTCTCTCTCTCATCACAGTCTCAGACAACTCAGCTCTCACAGCAGCCTCTACAATCTGGTAATAACTGACCCCCGGTATGCACATCAGCGAAATCAAAGCAATCTTCAAAGACTCATTTAACCCAGCCTCGAAATGCTTACATCTAAAGTCATCAGTCATAACTCCACGTGGGGCATAGCGAGATAACCTGTTAAACTCTTTCTCATAGTCCGCAACTGACATGGCCCTCTGCTTTAAACTCAAAAACTGCGCCCATCTCAAATCTCTATAAGTCTGAGTAATATACTTCTTTGTGAACTCACCCTCAAAGAACTCCCAGGTAATCGGATCCGGTAGCTGAGGATGCCTGGAAACTAATTCCCACCACTCAAAAGCAGACCCCTGCAGAAGAACTAATGCACACTCTGCCTGCTGGTCGGGAGGACACCGAATCTCTCTCAAAGCACGCTTTACTTTATCTAACCATCTCTCTGCCAACTCAGATTCATTCAAACCTGTGCCATAGAAATCCTCAACTCCTGCCCTCCTCAAATTCTCCATAGGTGCTCTAGGAGCAGTCACTCTCTCCAAAACCCTAGCCATGTCCTGATGCAGTCTAAACATAGCCTCAAAGGGCATGGCTGCGGCCTCAGGCTGAACCCTAGCATGCTGAGCCGACACAGTAACAGAAACAGACGGATCCACAACTGGAGGATTCACACTCTCGGCGGACTCCTCGAGTGATCCACGGACCGAATTAGAAGCCATCTAAACAAACAAGAAACAACCGTATCAGCCAACACAGATCTAGACACATACACATCACAGAAACTCAGAACAATCACAACAACACCCAGAAACGCATAAACCTATGCTCTGATACCACAAACTGTAACACCCCCTTCCCATACGTAGGCGATCCCATCCGAGAAGGAGTGAGATGCCGTATGAGTAAAGGTGCCACCAAGCAAGTACAAAATAAAACATACATTCATTCATAGCATACATTCAAAAATACAGAATAATTAAAAACTTTACATAAAGAAAGCAAAGGCTGATCATGCATTACTATAATAAACTATTACAATAATGTTCTGATCAACTAGCTGAAACAAAATAATATTACATATACAAAATATAGTTACAAAAGCGGAAGCTGATACAGAGAGTTCTATACAAAAAGAATCATCACTAATACAAAACTGAGCCCTACACTAAAACCCTTCTGTGTTGGCTTGATGACGGCGACTCCCTCAAAGCAAAACTCCTTCCGCACCTGCACGGGTAAAAACACCGTGCTAAGCGATAAACGCTTAGTGGGGAAACACACATAAATAATGGACGGCCATTCACAATGGTCGTCAAGGCATAACACATTCACAATGGCAGAATGCAAAAGTTATAACATAATCCATATAAACATGCTCATATTTAGAAGCCATACAATCAGTATCTCATAAACATATCCATTCCAGAATAATCCAATATATGTTTCATCATTAAACTCATTCAGACAATCCATTCATAGCCAGATCAGATCAGAACAATTCCATTAACATTTAAAGAACACCTGCTGACTCTAGATAGTGGATAACGAGTGTACTGAAGGTACCTTACAGGTACGAATCGTATACTGAGGGTACCTCATAGGTACAAGTCAATTGTTATTATAATTATCAAAACATGTTATTCATATACTGAGAGGACCTTAAACAAGATCCTAATACTGAAGGGTTCGCGAGGAACCAAACGGGGACCTGATCGGGGTCCAAACTGAACTGAGGGCTGCAGCTAAAAGACTCTATTAGGCATGCCTAACTATCCACTTACTTGACTCTAGCAGGTTATGCGACATTCAAATCACATTTCAGAGTACGGAACATAATTCATCAGAAAATCATGGTATCACATATCGAAGCATCAAACAGTAAGACATGCATCATACAACAGTAAATTCCATTCAGAAGAAATACCAAATTCATTTCTGAGTTAAAAACTAGGAAATTTCAGAAAAACGAGCTGAACGGAGAAACGGGTGAGATTGGCTGGTCACGAGACGTGACTGGCCTTCCCAACAGGCAGGTCACGCGACGTGACCTAGGGTCACGCGACGTGACTTGCTTGTTCCTCGCCGATCACGTTGCGTGATCTTCGCAAATCATGCAACGCCCTCGCAGGTCACGGCGTGACTGGACGTCACGACTCGTGACGTGCTACTCCTTCGCAGATCACGTTGCGTGATCTCGCAGATCACAACTCGTCTTCGCAGGTCGCACGACGTGACCAAGAGTCACGTCTCGTGACTTGCTTGTTCTTCAGCTGGTCACGCGACTGGCTTCTCAGCAGGCAGGTCATGACGTGACCGAGGGTCACGTCTCGTGACTTGCCTTCTTTCGTAGCGAGTCACGCGACAAGAAGAACTTCAACAGTACCTCGATTTTCCAGAATTTCCAGCATTTTCAGAACAAAGAATTCAATCCCAATTTGACTTAAAACTATACAAACCTGTTTTTACCTTCCAGAAATCATCCCAAACAACATAAGCAACAAATATACAACTCAATTCATCAAATAATTAATCAAATCAAATCAAGAACGTATGCATTCAAACTTACAAGAACATAAACCCTAGAATTTTACAGTAAAATCAATATCACACAATTTCACAAATAAACATTCCCAAACCTGGATTCTAAGCTTCTAACACTTAGTCCCACTGCTCCCAGCAACCTCTTTGCCTTTGGGATCGCGTGGAGCCTCAGCTAGAACACAAACACAGTAATGAACATCAACATGCAACCCTAAATTAAAACTCAACCTGAAGAAGAAGATGAAGAATTACAGCAAGATAAAGACAAGGATATGCACTTACCAAGCTAGGGAATGCCAAGAGAGATTAACTTCACCAATTCAAGCTAGAATCCACACCACAATGCTTAGAGTAAAGAAAATGGAGAAAAAGAAGAGAAGAAACGTCAGAGAAAGAAGATAACGTGAATCTGTTATCTTCACTTCTTTCTTTTTCTTTTCTTTGCCCTAAGTATGTGTCCAAATCCTATTGGTGAAGCTAACTACTCACACCCTAACTCAACAAACATCACACACACACCTAATGCATTCCTAATTAAAACATCCTACAAATGGTATGCTCTGATGTACACAATTAATTCCTAACTAATTCACACACTAATGTCATGTAGGCACCCACATAATAATAAACCCCAAAATCATACATTTTACTGCAATACCCTTATGAAATGCTGAACACATGCGAATGCTTACACATACAGACAGACAGACAGGCTCATTCTACTAGGGGGCGAACGGGGTGTGACACCAACACCGCTCTCTGTCGCGATCGCGACAACGTCGGGATTTCGAAAATCTGCAGAAATTCTGCAGATTTTCCTCTTCCAATTCCTCCTCCCATCACACAAATCTCAATCAAAGGTCACTTACCTCCAATCCAGCCATCCATTGACATCAACAACCATAATATAACATTTATTAACAACAACTTCATACAATCCAATGATTTAAACATTCAATTTCAAAAATCAATCAAAAACCCAATTTATGCATCAAACCACATCAATTCCAAGAAACCATCAAAACACATACATGAACATATTCACATGCAAAAGCAAGAAATTCCCAAACCTTCAAAAATCCTTTGCTCCTATTGCTTAGTTCCACTTGGCCCAACCTTCTCCTTACCCTTCAGTTCACGAGGAGGCTCAACTAACGCAAAACAACACAACACATAAACACAAAATCCAACTTCAAACCCAAACCTGAAAATAAGAAAAAGAGAAGAAGGTGAAGAATCAAATGAAGAAAATGAGAATAAATGTAGTAGATTTACCTTTAAAATGCTATGAAATGATCAATTTCCACCTCTAGAGGCTTGAATCTAAGCTAGGGCACTTAAGAGAGTGCAAATGAGGAAGAAGAAGAAGGAGAAAAAGGGAAAACGGGAATGGGTTTTCAAAAATCTGATTTTTCCCTTTTCATCTTTTTCTCTTTCCCACTTTACACATGTCAATCATCTAGTGGAGGAGATTACTCACTCACACCCTAACCTAGTGCATCACATGCACACAATGAGACACCTTAATAATGCATCCTACTCATGTGTGTGTAACACACACAAGATTCTCCCAATAATGCATACCCTACAAAAGTGCAAATGCTCACACATAATATTGATCCACTAGTGCACATCCTACTATGGTATGCTCAACCACACATGATGCAACTCTCATGAACACACACTACAACGGTGCGCTCATGCACACACACAATTCTATCCCAACTAATCCACACCATAACACCATGCATGCACCCACATGCTAGCAAAATTCTTAAAACATGCAAAATTACCAAAATGCATTTATTATACAAAACTCATGCAATTGCACACAAATACATATATGGCTCATTCAACTAGAGGGTAAATGGGGTGTGACACGTCCAAGCTCTCTGCCGAGCGGAGCAGTAGATCCTCTATCGCGAGCGCAACAGAGCTCTCGGCTGCCTAGCGAGCGTCCATCTATCGAGCAGTGTGCCTGGCTGCCAAGCTGAGCAGCAGAGCCTCTATCGTGAGCGTGACATCTGTCGCGAGCACGATAGACTGCTTGACTACCGATCTGTTTTGGGCGATCCTCTGCCACAAGCGCGACGAATTGGGCTGGCTGCTCACTGTCGCGAGCGCGACAGTGAGATGTGTGCATTTCTTTGTGAGATTGCGAAGATTACCGCGATCGCGACCAGGGGTAAGTTCGCCTCTATCACGAGTGCAATAATTGTCGCGAGCGCGATAGTGACCCTCTTCATGCCCTATTTTTTGATTTTTGCCTTCCCTTCCAAATGAATTTTTGTAGCACTTTTGCTAGTTTCTTTCCTTAAGTTTTTGCAATTTAACCTCACATTATCTCACATGTTTGTAAAGATAAATCTCACTAATATGATTGTAATATAAACTATAACCATTTAAAGGATATGTGATCGTGATAGCTCATGATGAGATGAAACTTAAAACAACAAAATGCTAAAAAACAAATTTGTTTTATTTTATCTCATTTATATTTTAATACTTAACAATAAAACTATTTTATATGTAAGGCCCTAAAATACACCCTAGTTGTATTATAGCATGTCTATCAGTGTATTAGAAAGTAAACATAAAAAGGTTAAGTGGTTAAAGCATAGAAAAGGACATGGAATGTATTAATTTAAAAGATAAGGGCAATTTGGTAATTTATTCGAATTAAAATATACATGCATAAATAATGGCATGAGTTAATATGTAAATAGAGGTAAGATTACATGTAAATGATGGATTAAAAATGTTTGGGGGGCAAAAAATAATTTGCCATGTCCAAAAAAGTTGGGACAATAGGAAGACAACATGTGTAAGTGTTTAGAAAATGCATGAAAATTCATGCATATAAAAGAGGAGTTTGGGTGGCTACCACATGCAACACCCCTTTTACAGAACCTATAAAACCTTATATTTATAACATATATTCTCATATAAGTATCCATATGGCACATTATCATATTCATTCATAACTGTCGGCTCACGCAAGGTGTCACATTACCTTATGCATATACATATCTTATACATCAATACAATAAAATTTCACAACTATTTAGTATATTTATATAATGACCCGAAATTTACCCTAGTAGTATTATGGCTTAACTAGGGTAATTGGATGAGTTTGAGTAGGATCTTTAATTTTGGATCTAAGAGTAATTGAGAAATTAAGGACCCAATTGAAGAAAATAAATAAGTTTAAGTGGCTAAAGAGTAGTTGTGCATGATTAAGCTAAAGAGTGGGATTAACTAAGTGATAAGAGTGATTAAGTTAAGCTAATCATGATTAGGGGTAAAGATAGTGGGTTCCATGTGTTGTGTAGTTGCCTTGCCAACACACCAAATTACATGCAATATTTATATAGTGGGAAAAGACAGATTTTTCATTCACCTTTCTCTCTATTTGGTCTTTTCACCTTCCCAAATTCTATTTGTAACACCCCCACCGCCGCCCCGGTTGGAAGGGCGCCGGCGGGCGCGCTACCCGACGCTCACTCACAACATACATACAGAGATACATACACTGAGCGGAAGCGTTCACTAACAATAATAACAAAGGCAAACATAAATCTCATATAATCAGGATATAGAGTTATTTACAAAAGCCAAAAGATTACATCTTAAATCCTTACAAGAGTTACTAGAGTCACTATACAAAAATACTACATACAAAAAGAATTACAGGAGGAGATAACAAAAACAACTCTACTCCTATGTGGCCGACTTGCAGATGCGCGACACGAGCAAGCTCCCAAAAACCTGTTGCCTACACAGGACAAGAACCCGTGCTAAGCGATAACGCTTAGTGGGGAGGGACAAAACACAACAGAACACTATGCAAAATATAGCAAAAACATACAGAATTCATTAAGTACCAGAGGACAGAAATATATGCACAGATCATGAGTCACTATATGAAATCAGAATTGAAAACAGAAAGCACGAAGCAATTACCATAATCAAGATCACGCAATAATCAAAACACTTCACTACCCAATACCAGACACTTCACACAATAGCCTGAATTTCAACGATGGAGGATACGGGAACACGGCATGGGAGACTGAAGCCTCAAAAACAGTTTTAATACCCGAAGGTAGCGCGGGAGACTGGAGTCTCAAAACATTTTATCACTACACGGAAGATGACCATCTCGGATGTCGACCGCTTCGCCCAAACGGGGCGGACACTGGCAGCTGCACGCACAAACCTTTCTTAAGTATGCTTAATTATCCACTACCTTGATACTTCAGGCTTGACAACTCGTATTTAATCACAACACTTACTATACAAAACTCAAAGAAAAAATCCCAACATCATATTAATTCACTACAACAAAACGAGTATAAAAAGGTCAACAAGACATAAGTCAATCATGAACCAGGCAATAGTGAGAAACCGTGCAAAGTGGGACAAAAGAATCACATTCAGCAAATAGGGCAAGCAGGAAGGGCCTTTATCGCGATCGCGACAGAGCGCGGGGCACCCCATCGCGAGCTCACGCCAGGAGGCGTGCTCGCGACAAAGCACGCACGGCAGACTCACACAACCGAGCTCTATCGCGGTCGCGATAGAGACCAATTCCTTCCTCCTCGCGCGCACGCTCGGCAGCATGCTCGCACGGAGGACTCGACTACCGAGCTCTCTGTTGTGCTCGCAAAAATATCGCAGTCGCGACAGAGGGCTCTCCAGCCACGAGGGACCAATCCGCATTCCGTCGCGATCGCGACAGAATCCATAATTGCCTAGATCTGCACTTTTCCTACTCTCTTCACAACACAACCCTTCATACATTCATTCAACCATGCACAAACAATTACCTCAAGCCTCTAGTACATCACCGCATCATTCTCAAGGCCACATAAACACATTCTTATACAATAATCAACCACCACTCATTAAGAATTCACTCAAACCAAACTCAAAATTCATTCTTCTTAAATGCTCATGTTCTTCAAATACACATGCAAACACCAATTTATCACAAACAATTAACTCAGAATCACTACTTAATCTAAACATGCATTCATCCAAACAAAACACTTAAGGTTACTAATGACATACAATCACAAAATAGAATTGATCCAAGGAGGAATTAGGGGAAAAACATAATCCACAAACACAGCTCCCAAACCTGAAATTGCAGCTTCAACTTGGGCCCTCTCACGATCTCACCTTCTCTTTCCCTTTTCTCTTTCTTCCTTCTTCCGATTCTTCTATAAAACCCAGCCAAAACTCAAAATCAAACCATGAAAACCCCATTCAAAACCCAGAAAATGCGGGAGAAAAAGAAGAAGAAGAAGAAGCCACAAAAACCCATGATCTTACCTCTTGAACTCAGCTTAAACCTCAAAAATCCAGCTCCTACCTTGAAGATCCATCTCTTACATAAATATCTCCAAGGCACCAAACTTGACTCACACCATATTATTTCTTATAAACCACTTTTCATCCAAGGCACCATGCATAAAAACCACTCAATAAAATCTCTTAGCCCACTTACATCCTACTACCATACACTACAAGCACATCATAACATTTCCTTCACTTAACTTATTACTTAATTAATTAATTTCTTAACAAATAATCCCTTATTATCCAAATTTTCCTCTTACACAAATTACAAAAATACCCTTAATTACCGACTTACCACGCAGATTCCGACTAGGCCCAATTTGGGTTGTTACACTATTCCTCTTCTTCTTTCGTTACCCATCATCTTTAGCCTTTGATTCTATAATTTCTGCTGAATGATTAGTTGATTCCTTGGTAAAAGTTGAGCTATTGGCAAAACAAGGTAAGTGGTGCATTAGATTATTCTTATTCTACTCCTCCTTCATTTTTATTGACTGTGCATGTGGTGATGCTGGCTTTGAGAAAAGAAAAGGGAAAGAGGAGAGTTGTTGATCGAGGTGCCAAGTAAGCTCATAGGGAGCATAGGAAATTCAGGTTTAGGAAACTTGCTTGTTTATGTATTGGTTTGTTAAATGCTATAATTGGTAATGAGTAGTAGTGATATGTGTTGTATGGAATTGAATATGTGTGTTGGTTGTGTTAGAGTGACTATAATGTGTTGATAAGAAGTTGAACCCTAGATTCAAAAACATGGACTTTGCTGTGTGTAAGTTATAATTGAATAAATATGCCATGCGAATTGAGTGTATCGAGAGGTTCATGTTGTGTTGTGGATGTTTGGGTTTGAGTATGATGAAAGTTATGTTAGGTGAGTAAGTCTGTAGCATGATAAGTTGGAAGGTATGGAATTGGAATGAGTCCTATTCTTAACCTAACTGGATTAATTAGGTCATATAGTTAGTTTTATAAGTCTAACATGAAAGAGACCAATTGGATTGAACAAATATTGAATGTACTATAAAATGATGTGGAAATGGTTTTATGGTTTTGAGAATTATAAAGCCTTCTAAAGTGCCTATAAAGTAGAAGAATTTCTGAAGGAGGCCTTTCGGAACAGGTTGTGTTCATTTAGTAACTATTTTGCCCATAGATCGAGTTTTGATGATCTAAATTGGATGCTTAAAATTGGATCTGAAACCTAAGATCTGCATCTAAAAATGTCTCAGAAATATGGTTGAGCTAATTCTATCTCTAAGTGTCCCAAAACTGGCCAAGACCAAGGTGTCTCTACTTTTGCCGGCTCATTTGAGCAGTTAAGTTTTTATAGCCCATATCTAACGTTTGAAATGTCCAAAATACCTGAAACTTATTTCATTCGAATTTTAACATCCTAGGGAACAAATGTTAAGAGGAAGTTTTGTCTAACAATGAGGTTTGGATGTTGATATAGGTTGTTCAAAATTGGGTAGTAAAGTAGTCCCAAGTTTTAGCTTCTATTTTGTTAAATTTTGGTATGTCACGGTGACAATAAATTCATTGCCACCGTAACCAATGCCAAGAGATGGCAGAATGCCTATTTTTGGACCTCACAGCCACAACAAAGTCATTGCCACCGTGACCCCCTCTGTTTTGACTATTTTATGTGTTTTTCTTCCCGAATTGAACCCGTATCACACAGGATCTATTCGATGCATGCTTAGGACTATAAAATGAGTATAAGAATACTTATCACTTGGACAATACACATGAATATGATTAATATTAGTAATAAATTAATGAAGTAATAATGTATAATGGTATGAAATAGAATTTGGTCAAGTTAAATGACATTTGAGGATTATAATACCTTAATCTATATGAGCATGTATAATATGAATAAGTAAGCATAATTATGAGTTGAGATTAAGTTATACACATATGAATGATATCAAATGAAATGAGTTTTCTTAATGTGAATATGAACCATATGTGGGTGTGTAATGTGTTTGGATTGTATATGAGTGATTATATATAAGATAATGACAAATGTGATTTATGGTTTTGACCTTATGAATTGCTTAATTATTTGGAGATTTATAATGTGGCGATTCAGGTGAGCATGAGTCTATATTTATATATATGTACATATGATTTGTACTAATCGAATGATGAACTATCAGTTTGATAATAAGAATATGCGTATGGAAGCGAACAGGGTTATGTGTTGAATGCTATGATTGCATATGATGATTTAATATGAATTTGTTCAATAAACTATAAGTATGCATAAATGGAAAGGTATGCTACTTTACTCATGTGTATTATTATGATTACTGTAATGGGTACTTTAATCTATAACATCTTGAAGTTGAGCTAAATGGAATGAGAATTTGTGTAAGTTTTAGGTTAACAAGCTAATGATCATGTGTTGGATGATAAGGTGCCTAATTGTGATAAATAGAATAGGGATTTGAAGCCTTGAATTTGATTTCAGATCTGAGTTGTTAGTACCGCTGTGCCTTGGTAAAACGCAGCCGTGTTTTGGAATTTTTGCATAGGTCACGGTGACAACCAAAATGATTGCCACCGTGAGGTATGCAAGATTACATTCTGCCTTGAAGTGTTAGGTATGTCACGGTGACAACCCAAATTGTGACATCCTTTTCCCACGTCAGACTAGCTTAGCTAATCTTAGTTAGAGAAGGCCGTACACACACATACAGAACACACGCATAACCTTATGAAAACCTAAAACAAAAAGTTTCCATCACATACGATCATACATCTTACATACTTATACCACTGTTTCGTTACCATTCTTAGTTATCTCATTATTACATGCCTTTACATAACCGGTACACATATTAAATATACAAAAAACTTAAACAAAATTCCCAAGTAACAGATCCCAAAACCTACACCAACTACTTCCTATTATTGACCGTTGATATGCGGGTGCGTCCTCCGGTCACCTCTTGTCCGTACCTGCACGGATTAGAGTAAACCCGTGCTAAGCGATAACGCTTAGTGGGGAACACATATATAACAAGTAATTTAACACACAAATAAGGATACCATTCACTGCATGCTAGTAATCATGCTTGATTAAATATTACTTCATCCAACACCATTCCAAACATAGCATTGTTCGTTACTATATTCAATCATAAAGAACCAATCACTTATTCACATATTCACATCACATACTATATTGTATCACAATCATTTCCACTTATTAATTAGTTGGTTAGCCTGCAATCCAAAGACGCGGATAACGGGTATCGCATTGGTACCACTCAAGTACTAGAATCTCATTGAGATTACATTTACGCATTGGTACCCTCAGGTACATAATATCAATCCACTTATAATATATCCAGCAAGGATTATTCGCATTGTTTTCGCATTGTGATTCCCATGGAATCAGACATATTTAACGCATGGGGCTGCAGCACTTGACCCTATAGGCATGCCTAACTATCCACTACTTGACTCGCAGGCTTAAGTTTTTAAACATATTATTCATTTCACATTGATCACTTTTCATATCACATAAGACGTTAACCAACATCACATTCATTTTACACATTGGCATTAGCACATAGCTATTCATTTCACTTGCATACTCATTGTTTCCAAACTCATTCTTTATAGTTAATGATCACATATTTGCTTGCATTCAAGAATCATGTAGTATGCAAATGTACATTACTTAATACACACATAATACTTACTCATAATGTCCTTCATTTCAGCTTAAAGCCTTGCCATTTTGAAGTCCAAACACATTAGGGTTATATTGCCAAAACAGGGTAGGTCACGGTCACAGCCAATTTGGTTGTCACCGTGACATGTTGAAGTCCAAAACAGAATGCAAATTGAGGACATGTCACGGTCACAATCAATTTGATTGCCACCGTGACATGTTCCCAATTCTCGGTAGAATGTTACTTGAGGGTATGTCACGGTCACAATCAATTTGATTATCACCGTGACATATCAGATTTTGCAGGGCAGAATGCTTCCTTGGGTACCTCACGGTCACAACCATTTTGGTTGTCACCGTGACATACCCAATTCAACTAGGCAGAACAGAACTCCAGCATACCTCACGGTCACAATCAATTTGATTGTCACCGTGACCCATGCAAGATTTCTCCAATTCCCCATTCAATTCCCATTTCCTTTCAAGGACTTCCAACCCAATTTCCTTTTTAACAAATTAACCTAATTCATCAACCACATACCCAGTTAGCACATACCTGATTTCCATCTTGACATTGGAATTCACTCATACCATAAATCATAATCATATTCATTATACACATAGCATACATATTCTCAAGCAACATTTCCACAAAGCATATCTCCACATCCAATATTAAACCTAGCCATACAATTTCATGCTCAAGGCCATTACTTCTCATAAACACACAATTCATACCAAATTCCTTTTCAAGCAACACAATTTCCACAATTTTACAACTAGGGTTTGTTCCCAAACCTTGTCGCCTTAGCTCCTAATCTCGACGAACGCTCGGCTCTCCGATTATAGCTTTTCCTTTATCCTTCTTCACTTCTTCAGCTAGCAAAACCAGTTTAATTCCAGAATTGAACGTAATCCATCAATTCTCATTCCAATACCAAATCAAAACCAAGAAGAAGAAGAGTAGAAGATGAGAATAAGCATTCATAATCTCTTACCTCTAAAGTTCAACAACTTAATTCTTGAGCAACTTAACAACTTAACCTTCTTACAAGTATGCTACTGATTTAGGAACCTAAAGACTATTCTCATGATCAAAAAGGAAATAGAAACTCAGAAATTAACTCCATGCTTGCAAATGGGTCATTTCTCTACCTCAAGGTCACTTGCATGCAAAAGATGGAGGTGGCACACACACATAAAGCCACACGGATTCCACTCACAAAACCTGTCTCCACCAACAGATTTCTTACCTTATTTTATTCCTAATTAATCCATCATTAAATAACCTAATCAGCCCCTTAAACCATTCCTAACTTAATCTCATATTTATACCAATCAGCTACTAAACTATCCACTCAACTTTCAATCAAGTCCTGCCTTCATTCCAATTTAGTCCAAGCCACACATTCAATTCATATACATGCCAATTAAGATTAATTCTTTTAGGGTACATGTCCGGCCATGACAACTCTGCCCTCCTTAAAGAATTTTTCCTCGAAATTCATTCCTGTGATAAACAACTGCAGGTGTTGCTCTCGCATAGCCGCTTCCAGCTCCCATGTTGCTTCCTCAACACCATGATGCTGCCATAGCACTTTCACAAGCAGTATCTGCTTATTCCGAAGCTGTCTCATCTCCATTGCTAGTATCGCTTTTGGCTCCTCATCATAGGTGAAGTCTGGCTGTACTTCCACCTCTTGCACAGATAATACATGAGATTCATCCAAACTGTATCTTCTCAACATGGACACATGAAACACATCATGAAGCTTGGTTAACGCCGGAGGCAAAGCCAATCGATATGCTACAGAGCCCACTCTTTCCAGGACTTCATATGGTCCAATAAACCTCAGACTCAATTTTCTTTTCTTGCCAAATCTCAGTACCTTCCACCAAGGAGATACTTCTAAAAACACTTTATCACCCACTTCAAATTCAACATCTCTTCGCTTTAAATCCGCATAGGACTTCTGTCTATCACTAGCTGCCTTTAATCTTTGCTGAATAAGTCTTTCTTTCTCTTCTGTATCACGAACCAAATCTGGCCCTACAATTCTGTGCTCATTCAATTCCATCCAGCAAATTGGTGTGCGACATTTCCTTCCGTACAAAGCTTCATACGGTGCCATGCCAATACTAGTCTGATAACTGTTGTTATAAGCAAATTCCATAAGTGGAAGATACTTATCCCAATTCTTAGAGAAATCCAATAGACAAGCTCGCATCAAATCTTCCAGAACCTGGATAATTCTTTCCGATTGTCCATCAGTTTGCAGATGGAAAGCAGTACTAAAGTTCAATTTTGTACCCAAGGCAACTTGTAGACTCTTCCAAAACTTAGAAGTAAATCTGGGATCCCTATCAGAGCCAATAGATAAGGGTACTCCGTGCAACCGAACAATCTCTCTCACATACAATTCTGCTAACCTTTCCATGGAGTAATTCATCCGAACTGGTATGATATGAGCCGATTTTGAGAACCTGTCAAAAATAACCCATACTGCATCTTGCTGTCTTGAGGTCAGAGGCAATCTAGAAACAAAATGCATTGTGATGTTATCCCATTTCCATTGTGGAATAGGGAGTGGATTCAACATTCCTTGTGGGACTTGATGTTCTGCCTTAACTTGCTGACATACCAAGCACTTGGACACATACTCCACTATATCTTTCTTCAAACCGGGCCACCAATACAACTGTTTTAATTCCTGATACATCTTGTTTCCACCTGGATGTATAGTGAAAACTGTATTATGGGCTTCATGCATCCTTCGTTTCTTCAATTCTTTATCATCTGCCACACATATTATGTTCTTATGTAACAACACTCCATACTCATTCACTGAATAATCAGTTTTGTCACCAGTATCAACGGATTGCAAAATCTGCTGTAACCTTGCATCATTCCTCTGTGTAGCTATTAATTCATCTTTCAAGATCGGTCTCGCTTTCAACTGTGCTAACAAGGCTCCATCTGCAGAGATTCTCCATCTAATCTGCTTCAATTGTAATACTGAAATAGATTTCCTGCTCAATGCATCCGCCACTACATTAGCTTTTCCCGGGTGATAATCCACAATACAATCATAATCTTTAAACAGCTCGAGCCATCTTCGCTATCTCAGATTCAATTCTTTTTGAGTAAGCAGGTATTTCAAAATCTTGTGATCGGTGTAAATTCTACACTTCTCACCATACAAGTAATGTCGCCAAAGCTTTAAAGCGAACACTACTGCCGCCAATTCCAAGTCATGAGTTGGATAATTTTGCTCATGCAGTTTCAATTGCCTTGATGCATACGCTACCACCTTTCCATCTTGCATCAATATATAACCCAACCCTACTCCTGAAGCATCGGTATACAGAACATACTCTTTACCAGTCATAGGCTGTGTAAAAATCGGTGCTTCGACCAGCATCCTCTTTAACTGGTCAAAACTCTGCTGACACTTTTCTGACCATTCATACTTAACTCCCTTTTGCAATAACCTTGTCAGTGGAGAAGCTAATACCGAGAACCCTTTCACAAACCTCCTATAGTATCCAGCCAACCACAAGAAACAACGAATTTCAAGCACGTTTTTAGGTGGCTTCCAATTCACAATCGCTTCTAGTTTAGTCGGATCCACTTTAATACCTTCAGAAGATATCACATGACCCAGAAAAGATACCTCTCGCAACCAAAACTCGCATTTACTCAATTTGGCATACAGCTGATGCTCCCGCAATGTCTGAAGCACAATTCTCAAATGCTGCTCATGCTCCGACTCATTCCTTGAATAAACTAGAATATCATCTATAAATACTACCACAAATTGATCCAAATACGGTCTAAACACCCGATTTATCAAATCCATAAATTCAGCAGGCGCATTAGTCAACCCAAAAGGCATCATTAGAAACTCATAATGCTTATATCGGGTTCTAAATGCAGTTTTGGGTATATCTTCTTTCTTTACTTGCAATTGATAGTACCCAGAACGCAAATCAATCTTTGAGAACACACCTGCTCCTCTTAACTGATCAAATAAGTCCTCAATTCGTGGTAGAGGGTACCGGTTCTTTACTGTCACTTTGTTCAGCTGCCGATAGTCAATACACATTCGCATTGTGCCATCCTTCTTCTTTACAAATAAGACCGATGCTCCCCAAGGAGACACACTAGGTCTAATGAACCCCCTATCTAGTAATTCTTGCAACTGTGACTTTAACTCCTTCAATTCAGTCGGGGCCATCCTGTAGGGTGCTTTAGACACCGGCGCTGATCCAGATACAACCTCGATGGACAATTCTACCTCTCTTACTGGTGGTACACCACTCAATTCTTCAGGGAACACATCAGAGAACCCTCTTACCACAGGTATATCCTGTATTTTCACATGTTCCCTCTTACTATCCAACACTAAAGCCAGGTATGCTTCACACCCCTTCCTCATGCATCGATACGCTTGCATTGCTGAAACCACATTCACAAGGAAATTCACACCGACTCCCCTTACTAACACTTTATTACCCGTACCATTACTGAGTATCACAATCTTTCTTTTACACTTAACCACTGCATTGTACTTAGTCAGCCAATCCATTCCCAGTATTACATCAAATTCATCAAAAAGCAACTCGATTAAATCCACTGGGAACACACTACCCTGAACTTCTAGTGCACAATCCCTATACACCTTATTCACATTCACACTATTTCCCAAAGGACTAGATACACATATATCATATTTTAAACATTTCGCTTTAGGCATCCTTTCACATATCTTTTTAACACACACATAAGAATAAGTTGAACCAGGGTCTATAAGTGCAAACATTTCCACATCATAAAGTAGAAAAGTACCTGCTATCACCTCAGGCGCATCTTGATCCACTCGTGCCTTCATTGCATAAGCCCGCATAAGCGCCGCATTAGGCCTATCCACAATCTTAGAATCTGCTGCACCTCTAGACTAGTTATCTCTGCCATGTCCTCTTCCTCTTCCTCTATTAGCAGAAGGCAAATTTGAACCACCCCTACTCTGCTCTTGCTGATTTCCTGTCGTCTCATAATCATTTGGGCAGTTAGCAAGGAAATGCTCAGTGCTACCACATCTAAAATAAGCACCCGTCACTCTCTAGCATTCTCCTCTATGCCTCTTACCACAGTGAGGACACTCATGTACCTCGCTCTTGTTACTAGATGCTCCTCTCCCAGGACCAGATGCTGTAGGAGCACCACGCTTCTTACCTCTTGATACAGAACTGAGCACTGATTCCGCAGGTGGTGCCATAGGAGAATCTCTTGATCTTTTACCCGCATGAGAACCACCTCTATTTGCATTTCTCCTCTGTAACCTATCTCGCTGAGCTCCCAAGGATCTCTCAGCTCTCATTGCCGCCTGAACTATCCGGTAATAACTCACATTATGTTCAGTAGTCAATGAAACCAACAATGCCTTGATTTCCTCATGCAACCCTTCTTCAAACTGCTAACATCGGAACTCCACAGTCAAGACATCTTTCGGCGCATACTTGGTCAAACGACAGAATTCCTTCTCATAATCCGCCACTGTCATAGATCATTGTCTTAGATTTAAAAACTGCTTCCAGTTGGCCTCTTTGTGAGCTTTTGTCATAAACTTATTTCTGAACTCCTTTTCAAAGAACTCCCAAGTAATAGGATCAGGAAGCATCGGATTCTGTAGGACTAGCTTCCGCAAGTCGTATGCTGTACCCTGAAGCAGCGACACCACACACTCCACTTGTTGCCCCAAAGGACACTTGATCTTTCCCAAAATCCTCTGTACCTTTTCCAGCCAATATTCTGTGTTTTCAGACTCATCCAAACTAGTACCATGGAATTCTTCAGCCCCATGTTTTCTCAAGGTTTCCAATGGTGCTTGTGGTGCAGTCATGCGTTCCATAACCCTTGCCATATCTGGCGACATCTTCATTAGGGCTTCTATAGGACCCTCTGGAATAACATTCCCAAATCTAGCTGGCCGAGACTGACCAGACCCCATTACCTCTACTTCTCGAGGATTCACACTTTCAGCGGTCTCCTCTCTACTATTGCGATCAGGATCCATCGTTAACTATACAGATTACACAAGGACATCCGCATTAGGACAACAATACTAAACACAATCTAGCTACCCAATCTCCCAGAAAAGACTAAACCAGGCTCTGATACCACAACTTGTGACGCCCTTTTCCCACGTCAGACTAGCTTAGCTAATCTTAGATAGAGAAGGCCGTACACACACATACAGAACACATGCATAACCTTATGAAAACCTAAAACAAAAAGTTTCCATCGCATACGATCATACATCTTACATACTTATACCACTGTTTCGTTACCATTCTTAGTTATCTCATTATTACATGCCTTTACATAACCGGTACACATATTAAATATACAAAAAACTTAAACAAAATTTCCAAGTAACAGATCCCAAAACCTACACCAACTACTTCCTATTGTTGACCGTTGATATGCGGGTGCGTCCTCCGGTCACCTGTTGTCCGTACCTGCACGGATTAGAGTAAACCCATGCTAAGCGATAATGCTTAGTGGGGAACACATATATAACAAGTAATTTAACACACAAATAAGGATACCATTCACTACATGCTAGTAATCATGCTTGATTAAATATTACTTCATCCAACACCATTCCAAGCATAGCATTGTTCGTTACTATATTCAATCATAAATCACCAATCACTTATTCACATATTCACATCACATACTATATTGTATCACAATCATTTCCACTTATTAATTAGTTGGTTAGCCTGCAATCCAAAGATGCGGATAACGGGTATCGCATTGGTACCACTCAGGTACTAGAATCTCATTAAGATTACATTTACGCATTGGTACCCTCAGGTACATAATATCAATCCACTTATAATAAAATCCAGCAAGGATTATTCGCATTGTTTTCGCATTGTGATTCCCATGGAATCAGACATATTTAACGCATGGGGCTGCAGCACTTGACCCTATAGGCATGCCTAACTATCCACTACTTGACTCGCAGGCTTAAGTTGTTAAACATATTATTCATTTCACATTGATCACTTTTCATATCACATAAGACGTTAACCAACATCACATTCATTTTACACATTGGCATTAGCACATAGATATTCATTTCACTTGCATACTCATTATTTCCAAACTCATTCTTTATTGTTAATGATCACATATTTGCTTGCATTCAAGAATCATATAGTATGCAAATGTACATTACTTAATACACACATAATACTTACTCATAATGTCCTTCATTTCAGCTTAAAGCCTTGCCATTTTGAAGTCCAAACACATTAGGGTTATATCGCAAAACAGGGTAGGTCATGGTCACAACTAATTTGGTTGTCACCGTGACATGTTGAAGTCCAAAACAGAATGCAAACTGAGGACATGTCATGGTCACAATCAATTTGATTGCCACCGTGACATGTTCCCAATTCTCGGTAGAATGTTACTTGAGGGTATGTCACGGTCACAATCAATTTGATTGTCACCGTGACATATCAGATTTTGCAGGGCAGAATGCTTCCTTGGGTACCTCACGGTCACAACCATTTCGGTTGTCATCGTGACATACCCAATTCAACTAGGCAGAACAGAACTCCAGCATATCTCACGGTCACAATCAACTTGATTGTCACCGTGACCCATGCAAGATTTCTCCAATTCCCCATTCAATTCCCATTTCCTTTCAAGGACTTCCAACCCAATTTCCTTTTTAACAAATTAACCCAATTCATCAATCACATACACAGTTGGCACATACCTGATTTCCATCTTGACATTGGCATTCACTCATAGCATAAATCATAATCATATTCATTATACACATAGCATACATATTCTCAAACAACATTTCCACAAAGCATATCTCCATATCCAATATTAAACCTAGCCATACAATTTCATGCTCAAGGCCATTACTTCTCATAAACACACAATTCGTACCAAATTCCTTTTCAAGCAACACAATTTCCATAAATTTACAACTAGGGTTTGTTCCCAAACCTTGTCGCCTTAGCTCCTGATCTCGACGAACGCTCGGCTCTCCGATTACAACTTTTCCTTTATCCTTCTTCACTTCTTCAGCTAGCAAAACAAGTTCAATTCCAGAATTGAACGTAATCCATCAATTCTCATTCCAATACCAAATCAAAACCAAGAAGAAGAAGAGTGGAAGATGAGAATAAGCATTCATAATCTCTTACCTCTAAAGTACAATAACTTAATTCTTGAACAACTTAACAACTTAACCTTGTTACAAGTATGCTACTGATTTAGGAACCTAAAGATTATTCTCACGATCAAAAAGGAAATAGAAACTCAGAAATTAACTCCATCCTTACAAATGGGTCATTTCTCTACCTCAAGGTCACTTGCATGCAAAAGATGGAGGTGGCACACACACATAAAGCCACATGGATTCCACTCACAAAACCTGTCTCCACCAACAGATTTCTTACCTTATTTTATTCCTAATTAATCCATCATTAAATAGCCTAATTAGCCCTCTAAACCATTCCTAACTTAATCTCATATTTATACCAATCAGCCACTAAACTATCCACTTAACTTTCAATCAAGTCCTGCCTTCATTCCAATTTAGTCCAAGCCACACATTCAATTCACATACATGCCAATTCAGATTAATTCTTTTAGGGTACATGTCCGGCCATGACACAAATGGTTGTGACCGTGAGGTACCATGTTTTGCTTAAATAATCACTTATGTCGTGCACATGAATGCACATTATTTCAATCAAGTTTAATATCATCCAACAAGGATTATTATGGATTAGCATGATGAGTTAATGTGATAGCACGATGTGGCTAATGAATATGACTTGCTCTATATACTATGAGTATGTGTAAGTGAATTTTACAGGAACTTATGAGCATGATGGAAACTCTATGTGCCTCTATACATGATGGATTATACTGGGACAATTATTATGAAACTATGTGTATATTCTATTATGTAAGTGAATGAATAAACATTAATCAGAATTAACAATGTAAGCATGCGAGTCAAATAGTGGATAGATAAGCATGCCTATAGGGTCAAAGTGCTGCAGCCCAATGCGTTCGATTCCTCTGGAATCGCGATGTGATTTGAATCCTTACTGGATACTTCAATGTGAAACACTGATTATGTTAATTTTATTGTACCTTAGGGTACCAATGCGAATGTGAGTATCCACGGATAAACTATGTTTACTGTACCTTAGGGTACCAATGCGATACCCATTATCCGCATTTTTGAATTGCAAGCAAGAAAACTATAATGATTGTGTTAATAAATAAGAAATGATAATCTTGTGTATATACATATTGATAAGAATGCGATGTACATATGAAAAATAAGTGACAATGCAAATCCTAATGTGATTATTCAACATGTATGGCTATGTATTAAGTATGAAGCATGATAGTTAGCACGAACCTTGTTGTGCTTATAATATGGAAGTTATGTATTGGTTCGATTAGAAAGTTATCATTGTACTTTATCCTAAATTTTCGGATATAACGTTGAATGCATGAATTATGAGGAGAGGGATTGTGCAAGTTAATTGATATGTGATTCTTGGATATTATATTATTATATTTTTTTGAATTTTGTTCCCCACTAAGCGTTATCGCTTAGCATGGATGTTCTATCCATGCAAGTATCTGAAGATAGTATTTTGGGAGACAGTCCTGCATCGCCAATGGCCAACACACTAGGGTCCGCTGTGTAGTATGAGTGTTTTGTAATTTGTAATATGTATAATGTAACTATTAGATTTGACTTGTAAGAGAAGGGATGTAATAAGTAAATATGGTATATGATAATAAGATGACAGTATGTATATTTGTATGAGTTTTGAAAAGTATTTCCACTACATGTGAAGAAATTTATTAATTCGGAACTCTGTTTGTAAAAATGTTTTATGCGCATGTGATTATGTTATGGCACTCCATAGCCATCGTAGTTGAGTTCTTCATGTAGTTAGGGGATGTTACAATCTATTCCATGAATAAATCAAATTTATGAAACTTAAACCTTCAAACTCAAAATTTCCTTTTGTACTGGTCTTCTAAACTGCAAATTTTCCCCGAGACTGATTCCCTTCACCTGAACCTACATGGATAAACACCCGTGCTAAGCTTACTAGCTTAGTGAGGAAATGAACATGATGCAGACAACCACTCACAGAAGTTGTCGTAAGCACATGCTGTAATGCCCATTCTCGACTACTTGTTTAGCTCAACTAAGCAATCGAAAATAGTCGCCACACAATCTGTAGCACCCTTATACGTACACTGCCGACTTAAAAATACTATGCGATTACCAAGATTGCACTAAGGTCGACCTGCACTTGCTATCAAATTTCGCCTAATTTTTTTTTCTACACTTAAGTTTTTATTAACGTAACCATTCATTTCACTTATTAAATTCACTTAATAATTTCACTTATTAACTTAATTGCCGATTGACCTATAACTGTGTAATATTACTATTCATTTGGTATAAATTTCGGCAGTATAACGGCTTGTTTTTCTAGCTTCCCAAACCTGCACTTTTCAAAACCACAGCCCCGGCAAGGGCGCAACAATAATATAATCAAACCATACAATTCGCAGTCTCAAATATTCAACCATAGAGTCATAATATCCACATGCATAAATACATAAAGTTACCACATCATCCATCCCAAACTTTATATACATGTCAATCTATAATTCCAAACATGCAAATATAAATTTCTAAATTTCTTCCTTTCGCTTGCTCCCATGGACTGAGGTATGCTGCTCCAACCTACGGCATACCTACATTCAGTCAAAACAAGCTACGTGCTGAGCATTAGAATGCCCCGTGTCCATAAATTTCCCCTCCTAAACTAATTATTTAATTTACTATATTAATATATTCTATTTATTATCTTTAATTTAATTACTCAATTAACTCATCAATTAATCTCATAATTAAACATTAAAACGTTTTACTCACTAATTATGGTTTTATTCTTTCATTCTAGCTCTTATTTCCATAATTACATTTTTACCCTTAATATTTTTCATTGGTTTCCAATTTTACCCTTATCTTTTTCTTTAATTACATCCATGTCCTCACTTTTCACTTAATACTATTTATGTCCCCACTTTTAGACTAATTCCACTTATGTCCCTTCCTTTACACTAATTCCATTTATGTCCTCATTTTTACACTTAATTACCATTATGCCCTTAATTATTTTCTATTTACAATTTTGACCTCACTTAATCTTATTTTCCACTTTTACCCCTTAATAACTTCTTTAATTAATAAAATACCCTTTTTTGCTTCAAATTTCCACTTTTACCCTTATAATTTTTAGAAATTACAATTAGGTCCCTACTTTATCACTTTTTCACCAAATTACCATTTTAACCTTATATTTTACCAAAATTACCATATTACCCTTATCTTTACACTTTTTACCTAACTTTTACATTTTTTTACCAACTTTACGTAAAATTACCGTTTTACCCCAAAACTTTCTTTTTATTCTAATTTAGTCCCGTTTTCACTCATTTTCACAATTATTACTATTTTAACCCATTTTATCACATATTTACTGTTATGCCCTTAGAATGGACCCAGTAGAAAATTTACCGACCGGGTATGCGGGACGTGGGCTCCACAGACCCACTACACTATAAAATGACCCAATAGGACCATTTATCACTGCACTGCACTACACTGATCACTGATAGACACTATACACTGAGATAAGCCGTCACTGGCCTATCTATAGCGAGTCGTTATGACTCATACCACGGCGTGGAATTCCTATGGCTAGCCAATTATATCCTGGACTAGATTTCACTACCAGACAACTACTAAGGGCAATATTTCATCAAATTCATATGAGAATTCACATTACGCCAACATGCATATTTCGGCATACACATTATTTTCTCTTGTAGTTTTTCATACACACTTATTTATCCATTATTAGCCATATTATGCCATTATATAAGTTAAACCATCAAAATGTACACTTACATTACCATAAACACCATTCGGCCAAGATGTCACATTTTCATATTATGCACTTTAATTTCATTTAACCACTCAATCATACTCTTTACATGCTAAACATACCATAAATGCCATTTACATGCCATAGTCCATTATATATCTCAATGAATTCCATCATAAACCATTTGGCCAAACCATTACAAATCCATTATGTTTTCTTTTAAATCTTTGAACCATCCTATCATGCACTACATATGTTAATCACATTATGAGCATTATTTATAAGCCTTAAAACTCATTAAAACATCATGATTTTCTTAGAATTCCATTCGGCCACTATTAGGACTTTCATACCAAATTGATTAAATTTTATCTAATCATATTTATACACTATATTAAGTCCACTAATCATTAATATCTAGTTAAATTTAATTAATCACTTCATTTTCTCATACCTACACTTAAACATAACCTAAAATTCAACATAAATCAAAGGAAAATGATGGATTTAGTAACCGCAAACCTCAAATACTTGCTTTAAACCTCTCTATGCTTGCTTTTTCTTTCCTTTGCTTGGTGAAACTCCTTCCTCACCTTGAGTTCCTACCAAAGAAGAATATAAAAGTCCACATATCATCAAAACTAAGCTTTCTTTTTACAAACTAACATCATAAATGAACTCTACACCCTTAAAAACCCCCCCAGAGGGACCAATAAACAAAATTAAAAACACCTAAAACACAAACCCCAAAACTTAACCTAAACCTTGTACACTTGATTTTTCCAACTTCCAGTGCTCAAAATGGATTTTAATCACTTTTATATGATCATAAAGGAGCTAAAAATATGTCCATGGGGTTGGATTTTAGGGAGAGATTATAACAACCCAGATTACACCCTAGTAGGATTTGCTGTATTTTTAGTAAGTATATGGTTGTGTATTTGTAAGAAAGGACAAATTCGAATGAGTGCATGGGTGAGTGGAGGAATTGAAATGAAGATTGGTCAAGCTTTACTTTAAGGATTTCTGGTTAAGGTTCTGCTACGAGCGCGATATGGTCGCGTAACAGAACAATCCTGTTGAAATCTGTTAAAACATGATTTAAGTGGATTTTTGATTTGCGTTTTGGACTAGTTGTCACACCCCAAATATGGCCTAGTTGGAATTAGCAAGATTAATTGGACATTAAGGGTATTTTGGTAATTTACTCAAGAGAATTAAGGGCTTAATTGAAAAGTTAATTAAAGTTTTGAGAGAAGAATTTTTATTAGTGACCATTTGGTAATTAAGTGAGGACATAAAGAGTTATGCAAGGAGCTGTTGGTAAAAGTGTGGTTAGTGGAATAAGGGGTCCAATGCATGAGTGCCAAGTGGATAAGTGAGTGTGTGCATGTTGAGGAGTAGAGAGAGAAGATGCATGAATTTTTAGCTTCCTGTAGAAGCTATCAGATTTTGCCCTCTCTCTTCTCTCTCTCACGTTCTCTTGCTCTCTTTCTCATCTCCATTTTTTGCTCTCAAAGTTTTGCTTTTGTTGTTCTTTAACATAAGAGCTAGGGTTTGAGATTTGAGTAGCTGCAAAGAGGTAAGTGGCTAAAAGTTTTCTTTGGGTTTTCTTCTTTTTCTCCTCTCACGGTTTGGTTTGAATTTTATAAGGTTTTGGTTTTTGGGTTATCTGAATATTGGTTTTGTTTAGTTGGATCTTTGCAAGCATTTGAAGAGAAGAGGAAGGATAAAGGAAAAGGAAAAGTTGTAGATTGAAGTTAGTGGAATTTTTGAGCTCCATTCCAGGTTTGGCAGTTTATTTGGAGTGTTTTGTCCATCTCATTTTGGATCCTATTTTTGAGTTAAATGTTAATATTATTTGTGTATTTATGGTATATGAAAATGCATGAGTAAAATAGCTTTATGTATATGAATATTGATAGATGATATAATTGAGATATTTAATTTACTTGTGTTGAAATTGCTGATTGAATGATTATTGAGCTTACAATTTGAGTATATACCCTAGTTTAGAGAGAATTTTGTTTATGTCTTACCAGACCTCTGTGTATTATTTTGATCATAGCTAGAGTTTGAAAACTCCAATATGAGTGTTTGTTGTGCCATTTGAACCTCGACTAACATACCTTTAAAAGTATAACAGTGACCATAAATTAATTCTGTCATTAAGAGGCTTAAAATTGGCAAAACTCGAACGTGTCTCTGGCCAGGTGGGCTCATTGGAACAGTCCGTAGTGTTTGATTCATATCTATTGGTTTATGAGACCAAATGACCGGAAACTTGCTCCCTTGGAAACTAAACATCCTAGGGAACAATTCTTGAGAAGGATACTTTGTCTAAAAATGAGGTCTAGAGGTCGGTTTAGGCGATACAATTTTGGAGTGAAAAGCAGTCTCGTAAGTTCCGGTGGGGAGCTACTGTCGGGAGCGCGATAGAGTCGTGACCTCATGACAGAAAAACTCACATAAGGAGTTTTCTACTTCATTTTGAGCCAATGGTTGGTATGGATCAATTCCCTACCTTTCCCCTCAACATATTTGTATACTTTTATGTGTTTTCTTTTCAGAATTGACCCCTTAATATACCGGAGTGTCCCAAGGTCTATCTAATGCATGATGAATCATGTATACCAATGTATATGTATATTTATGAGCTATGGGTAACTTAAGCATGATTAACTATGTATGCAAATGCGTATAAAAATGTGTGTGCTAATATGTAATAATATGTACAAGTTAGTATGCAATCATATATATATAAAGTGTTGTATGTGAATGAGTTTAGGATGACATTGGTAGTATACACTACTATATGACAATGAGTTGTGTGTATATTATTGTATTAAATTTTAAGCCTGATCAGTCATAGTTAGTGGATAAGATAAGCGCTTATCTAGGGTTGAGTAATATGTGTGAGTGTAGCTACCATATGCAGGCCCCGTTTGGGTCTTGATTCGGCCCTGTTTGGGTCTTTGATTTGGCCCCGTTTGGGTCACATAAGATGTTTGAGACCCATGTCTCCATATGCTTGGATACTGTGTCCTATCAGTATCAAATTCCTTTATCCACTAGTTAATGAATATTAGGCTTATATGTTAATATGTGTTGTATATGAATACGATGATCAATGAGATGTTATATAATAAATATGTATGAATTCATGGTAGGCATTGCGATACGTACTTTAACCTATATGCTTGGGATGTATAGTGTTTATATTAAACTATACGTAATAAAATGCTTATATCATGCTACTCCTTTGCATTTATAGTAATGTGAATTGTACATTGCATGGCTATGTATATGAAATATGATTGGTTATGTTGCAATACTTGAAGTTAAATATGATTCAATTAATTACTTGTTTTGTATTATGAGAATACATATGAGGTATAAGTCATGATATTATACCATGTTTATTAATAGGATTGATGTTTCATATGATTATAAATGGAATATTGCTTACATGTTTTATTACCATATGAGTCATGAGTTGTTATAGTAGTTGTTGTATATGCATGTTCTGTTTGTGTTGTTCCTCCCCACTAAGCGTTATCGCTTAGCACGGGCTCTTTTCTCGTATAGGTGGCAGGTTCTTTTTGGAGTCAGACATCTACAGGTCGGCCACTAGAAGTCTTTATTTGGAGTTATTTAGTCTTCCGCTGTATTTTTGTATATGGAGTATGATTTTTGGAAAAATGTAATTTTGTAAAGGATGATTTTGTATATGTATATGTTTAATGTTTACAAATCCCTTTTGTAAAACTATATGATTATTTATATAAGGATTTGATATCTTTATAGTTATATGTAATTGTTTCTAGCATGCTTGAGTATGTAAATGTATTTGTGAGCATGGCACTCCGGCATCCTTCCAACGGGGGTATCGGGGTGTTACAGCTTGGTATCAGAGTGCTAGTTTAGTCGATTCTGGTCCTATGTGATTGTTTGAGTATAGAGTCTTTACATGAGAGTCTGTCTAGAGTCGTGGCCTAATGCAGATGTTGTTTTGTGTAGTGTCTAGATGGAGTTGGATCCAAGTGAGTATATGGGCGACATGATGGAAAGTGTGAATCCGGTTGGAAGTAATCTGGAGGCCTGCACATGAGCGTGCACCAGTCGAAGGTTAGGGTTTTGATCCGGCATTAGTACAAGGCTTACTGCAAGTGGTAGATAAATTGACTGCTCCTAAGGCTCCTTCTGAGCTTATAGGGAAAAGGGGAGCAAAAGAATTCCATGGAACCTCCTTGGACGAATCAGATGTAGCGGAATTCTGGTTGAAGAGAACTGATAGGATTTTACAAGAGATAGCTTGCCCTTCGCATCAACGAGTTAATTGTGATGTATCGCTTTTGCAAGGATTAGCATATGATTGGTGGAACCTTGTGCTTCTCAATCCCCATAGACCAGCTGAATTGACATGGGAGTTCTTCGTGAAAGAGTTTGAGAAGAAATATGTGACCAAGGCTTATCGGGAGGCAAAGTGGAATGAATTTATCAATTTGAAACAGAGGAACTTATCGGTCAACGACTACAAGAAAGAGTTTAGTTGATTGACCAAGTATGTGCCCCAACCACTGTTGAAGGAAGACTTTAAGTGCCAACATTTTTAGGGTGGATTAAGAGAAATCATTAGAGGTCCATTGTCCGCTATGGCAGTTATGCATCCGGTTGGATACTATCAGTTAGTGGCTACAGCAATAAAATTGGAAGAATCCGAGATGGTGAAGCAAAGAATAGAACAGAAGAGGAGAGCACCGGATGGTGGAGTTGCTAGTAACAAGAAGTCTAAAGGTACTCCGGTAGGACAATGAACTAGAGGGACTGCTCAAGTGCCTTCTGAGGTAGGAAGTGTAGCACTGCCCACGAGTAGAGGAAATAAAGCACCGGAGTGTGAGCATTGCCAAAGGTACCATTGGGGTACATGCCGTAAGATCACGGGTGCATGCTTCAAGTGCAAAAGTATGGATCATCGGTTTGCTAGTTGCCCTAATCGATAAGAGAATAAGAGCCGACAAGTGAGTCAAGCGGGCGGAGGTAGATCGAATGCGACTAGAAGTAATCGGGATAGAAGTAGAGCTCCTTGGGCTCCATCGGAGACGGTGCAATGACCTGGTGCTATGAAAGAGTATAATCGGCCTAGGGTGTATACATTGATCGAAGAAGATGCGACGGATACCGCAGGTCCTTCTGGTAAGTATTGATTAGTTAAGCTTTGATTTAGTTCGGTTTTGGTATTTGGGATGTGAGTGATTAGCGGGGAAATTTTGAAGACGAAATTTCTTAAGGGGGAGAGATTTGTCACACGCCAAATATGGCCTAGTTGGAATTAGCAAGGGTATTTTGGTAATTTATGCAAGAGAATTAAGGGTTTAATTGAAAAGTTAATTAAAGTTTTGAGAGAAGAATTTTTATTAGTTACCATTTGGTAATTAAGTGAGGACTTAAAGAGTTATGCAAGGAGTTATTGCTAAAAGTGTGGTTAGTGGAATAAGGGGTCCAATGCATGAGTGCCAAGTGGATAAGTGAGTGTGTGCATGTTGAGGAGTAGAGAGAGAAGATGCAAGAATTTTTAGCTTCCTGTAGAATTGTTTAGTTGTGCATGAATTGGCAAGACATGATTGTGAATTGATCTTTTGATTGGTTATCAATCATATGACCTGTTGTGTTAAGCCTGATCAGTCATGTTAGTCGATAGATAAGCATGCTTATAAAGGGTTTTGCACAGCTGCTTTGTAGACCGTTATGGTCTTTTGTCTAGAGACTTTAGTCTCTTTTATTACCTTCGGGTATTCGGATGTTTCCAGACTTATATCTTTTGTTTTTAGATACTGAGTTATTACCAGTATCTTCAGTACCCGTATATATGCTGTTCCTGAATGCTTCCGCTTATGTTCTATTCTTGTAAGTTTTCGCTTCAGTTTTTGCATAAGCATTTGTGTATGAGTTTAGCGTGTGTGACATCCCGATATTCCTCCCGAGGGGTGTTGAGGCGCCACAGAGATGGCTTGAGAAGTGGAGAAAATAAAGAAGAATGCAGTTCGGTCACACTAAGAAGAAGATAGGCAGTGGAGTGGCTGATCTATCTAGAGAAATCCAGCCATTTCCTCCCTTTTTTTGTCCCTTATTGAACCAAACCAGTCCAACCAAAGTGCTCTGACCGATTTAAACAAAAATTTCGATTTTTCGGGTCAATTTCACTTTTTCAAAGAATCTCCATGTTACTCACATTATTTCCACTTATAACTAATTCCATTGTTCTTAAAACATCAAAAGTAGGCTTCTTGCAAATTTTTAGCTCAATCGGAGTCCATTTGTGCTCCTGTTCACTTAAACTGGTTCGATTTAACCATTTTCGTTTCCACCGTAAAACTCAACTCTAAAGCTATCAAAAATTACAAAAAATTATTCTAAGCCATTATTCTACTTATACTACACCCTTTTGAGCATAATAACCATTTTTAAATATTCAGTCAAACCCCGATTCAATTTGAACCGAACCAAAGGCTAACTTCAGAATGACTTTCGGAGGCCTATTTGACTCCGTTTTCAGCTCAAATTTTACCACTAGACTCCTGACGACCCAAAGATAATTTTTGCAAAATAAAATTTTTTCTAAAAAACAACAGTCGGGTTCACTGTATAGCTGCCTCGGAGTTACCCATCCCAGAATTACTATAGTTCCGGCACACTTAACACTAAACTTTAACACTGGCAATATCACTCATTACACTATTCGACGCTGCGATTATTATGAAGACACTGAAAACATACACTGACACTTCTAGACCGGTATTTGGGCCACTACACAATCAATCACATGCACTTCTAGTTCCAATACATATGAAAAAATCCTGTACAAATAAATTTCATTCTCATGCAGCGGATAATTCACACAAACATATGCCTGATACACATACTTGCATCTACTATAATGCTTAAGATTACAACTTAATCAATTATTTCTTTACATACTTATAATATCCCAAAATGAATATTTACATGCCACATAATAATACAAAACTAACCTACACTATCGACAGCCCTAGTGTTGACCGTTGCCAATGCGGGACCGTCCTTCCAAACACTTCGCTTCAGAATCTACACGGATTAGAAACCCGTGCTAAGCGATAACACTTAGTGGGGAAATGAAACACAATATGCAAGGATATATATATATATATACATAGCATATTATAATCAATAAGAATTTCCATGTTAACTATCATGTCCCACATCTACATCAAACATATATTCAATACAATTTGCATCTCAAGAAAAACATATTCAAATTTCCGATGTCGCATACACATCCCATTTATAACTGTTTGTACCACACATAAGAATCACGTTATTTGATTAATCACAAAATTATTATACCCAGGCCTGCAACTCAATGATGCGGATAACGGGTATTGTATCAGTACCCGGAGGTACAGTAATCGTATCAATATCCGTAGATACAATATTTTCGCATCAGTACCCGAAGGTACAGTAAATGGTCAATAAATAAGAGTAAGTTCGCCTAAGGGAATCCAGTATGGACTCATTTCGCATTAATGATCCCAAAGGACTCAAACACATTTGGCTGCAGCTCTCAAACCCTATAGGCATGCCTATCTATCCACTACTTGACTTGCAGGCTAATTAATTAATCCGGTTTATTCATGTAGTCATAGAAAACACATATATATTTATATCACCCTTATAATAGCATTCAAAAGGTGTTATCACAATACTTATTTATTACGACATAGCAATATATATATTTCTACATGCATAAAAATAATCACAATACTCATACACATGTTCATACTTCAATCAAACTTATTGATTTGCCAACTTAAATCAACTAAGAGGAAATTTCAAAGTCGCAGAAGTGTCATGCTCGCGACCCCTCTCGCACTCGTGACAGACTCAAGGTTAACCTTATGTCGTGATTGCGGCCCGGATCGTGCCCGTGACAGAAGCCGATACTCGCCACTGTTGCGCTCACGACAGAAGCTAAAGCTTACCAAAGGAGCATTCTGTCGCGCTCGCGACAGAACTGAACTCTCCATGCAAAGCTCCCTTACCCTACTCTCATGCTTCCACATTTAATCACTTATGCACATAGAACCTTCAAAACCCATTTTAACCTGTTATTTACCAACACGGTCTTCTAAACATTTACTTGTTTACGTGCCAAAATTTCATTAACACAATTCTTAATATTCTAATCTTATTTTTAAGAAGTTATAACCAACTAGAGTGCAGAAGTTAGAAGCCTAAACGTTCCCCATTTACCAAAGCTTAATCCATACTTTTATAAAACACTCTTAGGAACATTGCGTTAAACCCAACTTTCGCACTTACATGGCAACAACACAAATCACTTAAAAACAGGGTATCCCATCAAAATCCACATCGTATGACCAATTTATCATACCTTCATCTCACAATTTCAGTTCAATTTGTATTAGCATTATACCATACATTTCTAATTCAACAATCACATAACTTATTCAAATAAGACATAAATTCATAAAATATTAATAACAACGGAATTAGTGTTTCCCAACCTCTTTGCCTAAGCTCCTCTTAGCTCACTTGTCCTCTTGTACAATCACCTTCTCCTTACCCTTGATCTTTCTTGATTCGACAACTACCACAATGTCCAATTTCCAGAATTAAAGCCTTGAATCAATTCACACATTCATAAACTTATGGAAACAAGAAGGAGTAGAAGAAATAGAACCAACTACTAAATCACTTACCTCAATTGCTAACAATTAACCTTGCAATTACGGAACCACTTAATCACTTGACAGAATATATGTGTTCTAACTAATGAAAAAGATGAAACTATGAAGGAGATGAGGAAGAACAGTCGAAGAAGAAGTCCAAATGCAGAAAATAGCACTTTCTCTCTCTTAAGCACTATATATTGCATGAATTATACAAGGTGGCAAGTCCACAAATGGACACCCGGATTCCACTAAGGTTCCCTTAATCCCATTTAGTAAAAATCTGGATTTAATTAACACTAATTAACCTCAATTAGTTATAATCATACACATCTACCAATTAATCACTTAAACTTTCTCATTTATACAATTAAGTCCACATTTTATTACATATAGGTCCAAAATTAACATATTCAATTCAAACTCACCCCAATTGCCCTAATAAGACCAATTAGCTACTAGGGTATAAATCGAGCCATTACAAATCTCCCTTCCTAATAAGAATTTTGTCCTCGCAATTCATACCTGAATCAAACAACTAAGGATATTTCTCTCGCATAGCTGCTTTCGGTTCCCATGTCGACTCTTCAATTCCATGATGTTGCCACAACACTTTCACTAATGTAACTTGCTTGTTCCGAAGCTGCTTTACTACTCTTGCCAAAATTTCTTTTGGTTTCTCATCATAGGAAAAGTCCGACTGTACTTGCACTGGAATGATATGGGATTCATCCGAACGATATCTTCATAGCATTGACACATGAAAAACATCATGAAGTTTAGCTAAAGGTGGAGGTAATGCTATCCAATAAGCCACGGATCCCTCTCTTTCTAACACTTTATATGGTCCAATGAACCTCGGACTTAACTTTCCTTTCTTTCCAAACCGCAACACTTTCTTCCAGGGTAACACTTTTAGAAACACTTTACTGCCCACCTCAAATTCAATGTATTTCCTTTTTAAATCTGCATATGATTTTTGTCTATCACTTGCAACCTTCAATTGTTGCTGAACTATCCTTGTTTTTTCCTTAGTGTCCCTTACCAAATCCGGACCAATTGCTTTGTGTTCACTCAATTCTATCCAACTAACTGGTGTACGACATTTTCTTCCATATAATACTTCATATGGTGCCATTCTAACACTCGCTTGATAACTGTTGTTGTAAGCAAATTCCATCAATGGAATGTACTTATCCCAACTTTTAGAGAAATCCAAAACACAAGCTCGAAGTAAATCCTCCAACGCTTTAATAACTCTTTCTGACTGACAATAACTCTGAGGGTGAAACGCCGTGCTAAACTTCAATCTTGTACCCAAAGCAGTTTGCAAACCCTTTCAGAACTTGGAAGTAAATCTCGGATTCCTATCTTACATAATCGATAAAGGTATACCATGCAGTCTAATAACCTATTTCACATACAATTCAGCCAACCAATCCATAGAGTAATCCAGTCGAATTGGTATGAAATGTGCTGACTCAGAAAATCGATCCACAACTACCAACACAGAATCATGTTGCTTCGATGTCAAAGGCAATCCAGAAAAAAAATTCATGGTGATGTTGTCCCATTTCCACTATGGGATGGGAAGAGGATTCAATAACCCATGTGGAACCTGATGTTTTGCCTTCACTTGCTGACAAGTCAAACACTTTGAAACATAGTCCACAATATTCCTTTTCATACCAGACCACCAATAAAACTGCTTTAGATCCTGATACATCTTATTTCCACCAGGATGCATGGTAAAAACTGTAATATGCGCTTCATGCAAAAGCCTCTTTCTCAATTCCTTATCACTAGGCATACACAATCGGTTCTTATAAAACAGAATACCTCTTTCATTCATTGAACAATTAGTCTTGTTACTATTTTTGACTGACTGCAGAATTTGCTGCAATTTAGGATCACTTTTCTGCGCATCAACTAACTCATCCCTCAAAATAGGTCTTGCTTTCAACTGTGATAATAAAGCTCTATCTGAAGCAAACCTCCCCTCAGTTTGCCGTAACAATAAAGCTGAAAATGACTTTCTACTTAGAGCATCTGCCACTACATTTGTTTTACCTAGATGGTAATCCATAATACAGTCATAATCCTTTAACAATTCAAGCCATCTCCACTGTCTCAAATATGTTTAGATAAATATTATGTTCATAATATCAATCATACCTCATACAATTCATATGATGAAGCATGCAATATAATTCAATCAACACACTTTAGCACTATTCAATATTCTAAAACATATCAGAATTCAATGTGGAACCATATTATGCCAATGATTAATAACGCGTAATTTGAATCATGGAATAACACAATGTACACTTAAGCATAGCATGTTATTCTTATAGAAGGATCTGATTAAAGAAATGCATAACATATTTTACATTTTAATATAACATGTTGGGGACTAAACGTGTCATGGCCGGACTTGTACCCTAGTTGCAATTAGTTTAATTTGGGGTCTAAGTGTAATTAAGTGTGTAGGATTGGACTTAATTGAAAGGCTAAGGGAATTTAAGAGGTTAAAAAGGGAATTGTGCATGATTAGTAAGAAGTGGATTAACTAAGTTAAGTAAGTGTGGGTTAGAGAATAAAATAATATGATTAAATGGATAGTGGAGGAAGAATTGAGAGTGGAATCCGTGTGGCATCATGAGAGTTAGCCACCTCCTTCTTTGCATGCATTTGCCTAGAGAAGTGAGAGGTGAGTGTGTGTTGGCCTCATTCTTCATTTTTCTGCATTTGACTTTATCTTTCTTCATGCTTCCGTGAGTGAGGATGAGAGTGGTTTAAGTGGATGTATGCATATAGCTAATTGGAGCAAGAATTAAGTGTTAAGACCTAAGGGTAAGTGATTATGTGTGCTTATTCTCATCTTCTACTCTTCTTCTTGGTTTTGATTTGGTATTGGTATGAGAATTGATGGGTTGTGTTCAATCCTGGAATTTGAATTGGTTTTGCTAGCTGAAGAAGTGAAGAGAGATAAGGGAAAAGCTGTAATCGGAGAGCCGAGCGTCCGTCGAGATTAGGAGCTAAGGCGACGAGGTTTGGGAACAAACCTTAATTGTGTCGTTGTATGATTTGTGTTGGTTGAACAGAGATTTGAATTGAATTGTATGTGTATGCGAAATTGAATTTGAGCATGAATTATGTGATGCTAGATTATGTGATTGTAATAGTAATATTATTGGTGATATAATGCTTGAGAATGATTATGATTTGTGCTATTATTGAATGTCAAAACAAAAAGGGAAAACAGGTATTTGCTAATTGATTATGTGGTTGATGTTAATGGGTTGATTACCAAAAGTGAGAGTGAGATTTGAAGCTCAGATGAGAAGGAAGAAATGGACTGAAAAACATAACTATGTCATGGTGTTTTTGCATAGGTCACGGTGACAATCAAATTGATTGTGACCATGAGATATGCTTTAGTTCAATTCTGCCTACTTGATTTTTGTATGTCACGGTGACAATGGAATTCATTGTGACCGTGAGGTACTTAAGAGAGCATTCTGTTTTGCAAAGTGAGAATATGTCACGGTGACAATGGAGTTCATTGTGACCGTGACATACCCTCAAGATGCATTCTGCCGAGACTTGGGAACATGTCACGGTGACAATGAAATTGATTGTGACCATGACCTGTCCCCAGTTTGCATTCTGTTTTGAACTTCAACATGTCACGGTGACAATAAAATTCATTGTGACCGTGACCTACCCTATTTTTGCAATATAACCCTAATGTGTTCAGACTTTCTAATGGTAAGTCTTCAAGTGAAATGAAGGACATTGTGAGTAAGTGTTAAGCGGGTACACTTGCATACTATGTGATAAATCTTGAATGCAATCAAATATGTAGTTATGAACTATGAAGAATGAATTTGGAAGTATATTGAATATGCAAGTGAATGTGATATGAGTTATCTCTGTATGTGATGTGAAAAGCAATCAATGTGAACTGAATAATTTGTTTAACAATTTAAGCCTGCGAGTCAAGTAGTGGATAGTTAGGCATGCCTATAGGGTCAAGTGCTGCAGCCCCATGCGTATAATGTGTCTGATTCCATGGGAATCACAATGCGAAAATAATGTGAATAATCCTTGCTAGATGATATTATAAGTGAAATGATATTTTGGTACCTGAGGGTACCCATGCGTAAGTGTAATCTCGATTAGATTCTTGTACCTGAGTGGTACCAATGCGATACCCGTTATCCGCGTCATTGAATTGCAGGCTATCTGATTAATCAAATAATACAGGGAAGTGACTATAATATAATAAAGCATGTGATGTGGATATGTGAATAAGTGATTGATGCTTTATGATTGAATGTAGTAATGGACAGTACTATGCTTAAAATGATATTTGCTTGATAATAATTGCTCTGGCATGACTTCTAGCATGTAATGTATGGTGTTTTTGAGGTGTGATAAATTATTTTCTATATATGAGTTCCCCACTAAGCGTAGTCGCTTAGCATGGATTTACTCTAATCCGTGCAGGTACGGACCAGAGGTGATCGAAGGACGTCCCCACATTTTGTACGGTCAACAGTAGGAAATAGGAAGTGTAGGTTCTTTGTTTAATATTTTGGGATTTCTGTATAAGCTTTTGTACCATCGTATGTATAGCGGGTATGTAAAGGCATGTAATAATCTGATAACTATGAATGTTAACCCAAATATGTATGTGCAATGCGTGTGGCTATGGAAATGCACTATAAGTAGTTGGCATGTGATGTGTGAGTTAAGATCGTATGTGATGAAATTTTATTATTCAGGTTAAGCATGTGTTCTATTGTGTGTGTGCGGTCTTCTCTAACTAAGATTAGCTGAGCTAGTCTGTCATTAGGGAATGGGCGTCACAAGTTGTGGTATCAGAGCTTAGGTTGAGTCTTTTCTGGGAATTGGGTAGATAAGATGTGTGTAGTTTGTTGACCTAATGCGGAAGTCCTTGTTTAATATGTGTAGTAACGATGGATTCTGGAAGGCATACCGGAGAAGAATCTGCCGAAAGTGTGAATCCTCGTGAAGATGAGGTGACGGGGTCTGGACAGTCTAGGTCGGTTGGTTTCGGGAATGAGATTACGTTTGGGCCTATGGAAGCTATGATGAAACTGACACAAGATATGGCGAGAGTGATGGAGCGTATGTTGGCGCCTAGAGCCTTAATAGAATCTTTGAGAAAGCATGGTTTGGAGGAATTCCATGGAACAAGGTTAGATGAGTCAGAAAAAGCAGAGTACTGGATTGAGAAGGTGGAGAGGATTCTTAAGGAGATACGGTGTCCTCTTGACCAGTGGGTTGAATGTGTGGAGTCACTACTCCAAGGCCCTGCATATGATTGGTGGAAGCTGGTCCTGCAGAACCCGATGCTTCCTGAACCATTAGACTGGGAGTTCTTTGAAAGGGAATTCAAGAACAAGTATATCACTAAAGCACATCGTGAGGCAAACTGGAAGAAGTTTCTGAGTTTAAGACATAGAACCATGTCGGTGGCGGAGTATGAAGCGGAATTTTGTCGTCTAAGCAAGTACGCGCCAAAAGGTGTTTTAACCGACGTGTTGCGGTGTCAACAGTTTGAGGAAGGGTTGATTGAGGAAATTAAAGCATTGCTGATTTCTCTAACAACGGAACAGAATATAAGTTTTTATCGAATTGTACAAGCAGCTTTGAGAGTTGAAAGGACGTTGGTAGCTCAAAGAGAATGGAGACAAAGGAAGAATGCAGGTAGAGGTGGTTCCCAGATGGGGAAAAGATCAAGAGATTCTCATGTGGCACCACCTGCGGAATCTGGGTTCAGTTCTGCAGCAAGAGGTAAGAAGCGTGGCGCTCCCTCAGCATCTGGTTCGGGAAGAGGAACATTTGGTAACAGAAGTGAGGTTCAGGAGTGTCCTCATTGTGGTAAGAGGCATAGAGGAGAATGCTGGAGAGTGATGGGTGCTTGTTTTAGATGTGGAAGCACTGAGCATTTCCTTGCTAATTGCCCGAATGCTTATGAGATGTCAGGAAATCAACAAGAGCAGAGTGGGGGTGGTTTAAATTTGCCTTCTACTAATAGAGGAAGAGGAAGAGGACGTGGCAGAGGTAGCCAGTCCAGGGGTGCAGTTGATTCTGAAATTGTGGATAGGCCTGATGCGGCACCAGTGCGGACTTATGCTATGAGGGCACGAGAGGATCAGGATGCGCCTGAAGTGATAGCAGGTACTATTCTACTCTGTGGTGTGGAAATATTTGCACTTATTGATCCTGGCTCAACTCATTCTTATGTGTGTAATAAAAAGATATGTGAAAAGATGCCTATAGTTGCATGTTTAAAATATGATATATGTGTGTCTAGCCCTTTGGGTGGTAACATTAATGTGAACAGAGTGTATAGAAACTGTGCATTAGAAGTTCAAGGTAGTGTGTTTCCAGCGGATTTGATTGAACTACCGTTTGATGAGTTTGATTTGATTTTGGGCATGGATTGGTTAACCAAATATGATGCGGATGTTAAGTGTAAGAGGAAGATTGTTGTACTCTATGATGGTAAGGGGAACAGAGCGACAGTGAGGGGAGTGTGCACTAACCCTCTTGTGAATGTGATATCTGCTATGCAAGCCTGTCGGTGTATGAGAAAAGGATGTGAAGCTTATCTAGCTTTGGTGATAGACAGTAAGAGAGAACATGTGAAGATACAAGAGATACCGATAGTCAGAGAGTTTCCTGACATGTTTCCTGAAGAATTGAGCGGTGTACCACCGATAAGAGAGGTTGAGCTATCGATTGATGTGGTGCCTGGGACAGTCCCTATATCTAAGGCACCGTACAGAATGGCTCCAACTGAGTTGAAGGAATTGAAAGAACAGCTGCAAGAATTGCTAAATAGGGGTTTTATTAGACCTAGTGTTTCACCTTGGGGAGCACCAGTGCTATTTGTCAAGAAGAAAAATGGTACAATGAGAATGTGCATCGATTATCGGCAGTTGAATAAAGTGACAGTAAAGAATCGGTACCCTTTACCTCGGATTGAAGATTTGTTTGATCAGTTAAGAGGAGCCGGTGTATTTTCAAAAATTAATTTGCGTTCAGGGTATTATCAGTTGCAAGTGAAGAAAGAAGATATACCTAGGACTGCATTTAGAACTCGATATGGGCACTATGAGTTTCTGGTGATGCCTTTTGGGTTGACTAATGCGCCAGCTGCATTTATGGATTTGATGAATCGGGTATTCAGACTGTATCTGGATCAATTTGTGGTAGTATTCATAGATGATATTCTGGTTTATTCAAGGGATGAGAAGGAGCACGACCAGCATTTGAGAATTGTGCTCCAGACACTGCGGGAGCATCAGTTGTATGCCAAACTAAGTAAGTGTGAGTTCTGGCTCAAAGAGGTGTCATTTCTGGGTCATGTGATCTCATCTGAGGGGATTAAAGTAGACCCAACTAAGATAGAAGCAATTGTGAATTGGAAATCGCCTAAGAATGTGCTGGAGGTTCGCAGTTTCTTAGGGTTGGCTGGATACTACAGAAGGTTTGTGAAAGGATTTTCACTGATAGCTTCACCGTTGACAAAATTGTTACGAAAAGGAGTGAGGTATGAGTGGTCTGAAAGATGTCAAGCGAGTTTCAATCAGTTGAGGAAGATGTTAGTAGAAGCACCGATTCTTACATAGCCTATGACTGGCAAAGAGTATGTGTTGTATACCGATGCTTCAGGTGTCGGGTTGGGTTGTGTATTGATGCAAGAGGGGAAGGTGATAGCATATACGTCAAGGCAACTGAAGCCGCACGAACAAAATTATCCGACTCATGATTTGGAATTGGCAGCAGTAGTGTTTGCTTTAAAGATTTGGCGACATTACTTGTATGGTGAGAAGTGTAGAATTTACACCGATCACAAGAGTTTGAAATATCTGCTTCCACAGAAGGAATTGAATCTGAGACAGCGGAGATGGCTCGAGTTGTTTAAGGATTATGATTGTATTGTGGATTATCACCCAGGAAAAGCTAACGTAGTAGCGGATGCCTTGAGCAGGAAGTCAATTTCAGCATTACAGTTAAAGCGGATCAAGTGGAGGTTTTCTGTAGACGGAGCTTTATTGGCACAGTTGAAAGCAAGACTGGTCCTGAGAGACGAGTTAATGGTTGCTCAGAGAAATGATGTGAGGTTGCAATAAGTTTTGCAGTCAGTCAGTGATATGGATAAGACTGACTATTCAGTGAATGAAGACGGGGTACTGCTGTATAAGAATAGAATGTGTGTGGCAAGTGATAAAGAATTAAAGAAGAGATTGATGCATGAGGCTCATAATACGATTTTCACTATGCATCCAGGTGGAAACAAGATGTATCAAGATATGAAACAATTGTACTGGTGGCCTGGGATGAAGAAAGATGTAGTGGAATATGTGTCTAAGTGCCTTGTCTGTCAACAAGTTAAAGCGGAGCATCAAGTGCCTCAGGGGATGTTGCATCCACTCCCTATCCCACAATGGAAATGGGATAATATCACGATGGATTTTGTATCTGGATTGCCTCTGACCTCAAGACAACAGGATGCAGTATGGGTTATTGTGGACAGATTTTCGAAATCGGCTCACTTTATACCAGTTCGGATGGATTATTCTATGGGAAAGTTGGCTGAATTGTATGTAGGAGAAATTGTCCGATTGCATGGGATACCCTTGTCTATTGTTTCTGATAGAGATCCCAGATTCACTTCTAAGTTTTAGAAGAGCTTACAAGCGGCTTTCGGTATGAAATTGAACTTTAGTACTGCTTTCCATCCGCAAACTGATGGACAATCGGAAAGAATTATTCAGGTCTTGGAAGATTTGATGCGAGCATATGTTTTGGATTTGTCTAAGAGTTGGGATAGGTATCTTCCACTTATGGAATTTGCTTATAACAACAGTTATCAGACCAGTATTGGTATGGCACCGTATGAAGTCTTGTACGGAAGGAAATGTCGTTCACCGATTTGCTGGACAGAATTGAATGAGAGCAGAATCATTAGACCTGATCTAGTGAGGGATACAGAAGAGAAAGCTAAGATCATACAGCAAAGGTTGAAAGCAGCAAGTGACAGACAGAAATCGTATGCTGATTTGAAGAGAAGGGACATTGAATTCAGTGTGGGCGATAAAGTATTTCTAAAAGCATCTCCTTGGAGGAAGGTGCTAAGATTCGGTAAGAAAGGAAAATTGAGTCCGAGGTTTATCGGGCCATACGAAGTGCTTGAAAGAGTAGGTTCAGTAGCTTATCGGTTGGCTTTGCCCCCGGCTTTGGCTAAGCTGCATGATGTATTCCATGTATCCATGTTAAGAAGATATAGGTCGGACGATTCCCATGTGCTACCTGTACAAGAAGTGGAAGTGCAATCAGATTTTACTTATGATGAGAAGCCGAAAGTGATTTTAGCAAGAGAAGTGAGGCAACTTCGGAATAAGCAAATACCACTTGTGAAAGTGCTCTGGCAACATCACGGTGTTGAGGAAGCAACTTGGGAACAAGAAGCGGCTATGCGAGAGCAGCATCCACAACTGTTCCACTCAGGTATGAATTTCGAGGACGAAATTCTTTAAGGAGGGGAGAGTTGTCATGGCTGGACTTGTACCCTAGTTGCAATTAGTTTAATTTGGGGTCTAAGTGTAATTAAGTGTGTAGGATTGGACTAAATTGAAAGGCTAAGGGAATTTAAGAGGTTAAAAAGGGAATTGTACATGATTAGTACGAAGTGGATTAACTAAGTTAAGTAAGTGTGGATTAGAGAATAAAATAACTTGATTAAATGGATAGTGGAGGCAGAATTGAGAGTGGAATCCGTGTGGCATCATGAGAGTTAGCCACCTCCTTCTTTGCATGCATTTGCCTAGAGAAGTGAGAGGTGAGTGTGTGTTGGCCTCATTCTTCATTTTTCTGCATTTGACTTTATCTTTCTTCTTGCTTCCGTGAGTGAGGATGAGAGTGGTTTAAGTGGATGTATGCATATAGCTAATTGGAGCAAGAATTAAGTGTTATGCTTGAGTTCAAATTGATTGTGACCGTGAGATATGCTTGAGTTCAATTCTGCCTACTTGATTTTTGTATGTCACGGTGACAATGGAATTCATTGTGACCGTGAGGTACTTAAGAGAGCATTCTGTTTTGCAAAGTGAGAATATGTCACGGTGACAATGGAGTTCATTGTGACCGTGACATACCCTCAAGATGCATTATGCCGAGACTTGGGAACATGTCACGGTGACAATGAAATTGATTGTGACCGTGACCTGTCCCCAGTTTGCATTCTGTTTTGAACTTCAACATGTCACGGTGACATTGAAATTCATTGTGACTGTGACCTACCCTATTTTGGCAATATAACCCTAATGTGTTCAGACTTTCTAATGGTATGTCTTCAAGTGAAATGAAGGACATTGTGAGTAAGTGTTAAGCGGGTACACTTGCATACTATGTGATAAATCTTGAATGCAATCAAATATGTAGTTATGAACTATGAAGAATGAATTTGGAAGTATATTGAATATGCCAGTGAATGTGATATGAGCTATCTCTGTATGTGATGTGAAAAGCGATCAATGTGAACTGAATAATTTGTTTAACAATTTAAGCTTGCGAGTCAAGTAGTGGATAGTTAGGCATGCCTATAGGGTCAAGTGCTGCAGCCCCATGCGTATAATGTGTCTGATTCCATGGGAATCACAATGCGAAAATAATGTGAATAATCCTTGCTGGATTATATTATAAGTGAAATGATATTTTGGTACCTGAGGGTACCCATGCGTAAGTGTAATCTCGATGAGATTCTTGTACTTGAGTGGTACCAATACGATACCCGTTATCAACGTCATTGAATTGCAGCCTAACTGATTAATCAAATAATACAGGGAAGTGACTATAATATAATAAAGCATGTGATGTGGATATGTGAATAAGTGATTGATGCTTTATGATTGAATGTAGTAATGGACAGTACTATGCTTAAAATGATATTTGCTTGATAATAATTGCTCTGGCATGACTTCTAGCATGTAATGTATGGTGTTTTTGAGGTGTGATAAATTATTTGCTATATATGAGTTCCCCACTAAGCGAAGTCGATTAGCATGGATTTACTCTAATCCATGCAGGTACGGACCAGAGGTGATCGAAGGACGTCCCCGCATTTTTTACGATCAATAGTAGGAAATAGGAAGTGTAGGTTCTGGGTTTAATATTTTGGGATTTCTGTATAAGCTTTTGTACCATCGTATGTATAGAGGGTATGTAAAGGCATGTAATAATCTGATAACTATGAATGTTAACCCAAATATGTGTGTGCAATGCGTGTGGCTATGGAAATGCACTATAAGTAGTTGGCATGTGATGTGTGAGTTAAGATCGTATGTGACGAAATTTTATTATTCAGGCTAAGCATGTGTTCTGTTGTGTGCGTGCGGTCTTCTCTAACTAAGATTAGCTGAGCTAGTCTGTCATTAGGGAATGGGCGTCACAAAACGATCATGAACTTGGCATTCATAGTTCCTTCGCATTCGAAATACGACATGCAATACAAATCATAACAATTAACATATCTAAATCCAAACCATACAGTTTAAATCCAACGATAATTTAACAGGATCACTATAATCCAAAACTTATTCCAAAATACCACATATAACTTATCATGGATAACATATTATTAATCGCAAAAAAATTAAGATAATCATTCATATAAGCAAGGTAATATAGCACACAGTAGAGGAAAAAGCCATAAAAAGCATTTGAAAATCATTTTATACAAATTGATTACGCGGGGAATAGGGCAAAATAGAAAAGCCAAAAAGCCGTGGGAGTCCTGAGCAACCTTCACGAGTCATGAAGGTTGCTCACGACTCGTGAGCATTGCTCACGTGTCGTGAGCGTTGCTCATGACTCGTGAGCTTTGCTCACGTAACGTGTGAGCATTGCTCACGTCTCGTGAGCGGCTCACAGCCCTCTTCCTCCCTAATCGATTTCCGAAAAATTCCCAGAACACAACCCAACTCAAATCCAAATGATTCTTACTTGAAATTAGCTTCCTTAAGCGCGCAAAAACCAACATAATTAATACAAAACACTCCCGTAACAATTACACATCCAAAAGAGGAAATAGCCAAATTAAAACTCCAAAATATTAAAACCCAGAAAACGTGACAATAAGCTCAAATTCTCCTCAATTCCATTTTCAAATTCTCAATCTTCATACATTAACCACAAACAAAACCCATTCATTCAAATTCCAACATGCAATATCAATACATTAACTCATCATCAAAAGAATCGAATAAAATAAATACATAGTAGCTAATCAAACAACAAAAACCCATTAATTGCAATTTTGCCAAACTTCTAAACCAAACAAAACCAGACATAACAAAGTAAAGCTCCCAAACCTCATTGAAGCACAACCCAACGGATCTTCACTCTTTAATCTTTTCCTTGCCTATACACTTCTTCTTACCACCACAAACTTGCACAAACAAAACCCAGAATTACTCTTCCAAAAACCCTAACTCAAAATAGCAAAACCAGGAGAAGAGGAAGAAGAAGAACATGCAGAAAACCCTAACCCCAACTTACCTCTTCAAGCAATCTTCAAGCTCTACCAAGATACCAACTCACACATAGCCAAGGAAGGGAGAACAAGAAACGGGAAAGGGAAAGAAGAGCAAGGAAGAGGAGAGGAGAGAGCAAAACGTAAAATGTGATCTGCTCCTCCCTCTCTCATTATTTTTCTTTTTCTTCTTTTCCCACTAATTGCCCACCTACCAAGGCACATGGCAGCCTCCTATTGGCTCCAACCAAAATATGTTGTCTTATTACTCTTTAATCCTTTGACAAACTTGCACTTTACTCACTAGCACAGTAAACTTTAATTATCTTTTCAATTAGGTCCTTAATACTCCAATTCCACATGCACACATTACCAAAATACCCTCACTTGTCCTGACTTAGCATGCACATTCCGACTAGGCCCGATTTAGGGTGTGACAACTCTTCCCTCCTAAAAGAATTTCGTCCTCGAAATTCACTTACACCAGAAGAATTCCCAACAACACACTCCAAGTCTTCAACAAACTCTTACACTTCACTTTCAAACTAATCACTTGCTTACACTTATCGCCATCGCTATACTCTTAAATCACTTTCTTATATTCATCTCAAACACGTTCACCAGAATATTACTCAACTGCGCATCAGAAATCAAATCACAAACATTTCACACATAAACCATTTAACTTTCACCGATATCTACTCAAATCCTTTAATACTTCAAAGATATTCGTCATACATACCGTCCTCTTAACAATACTTCTATTAAACTCCAAAATATTTTTACATTCACTTGTATAAGATTCTGAAATATTCCATGTACACCTTGTCAGCTTTCTCACAATCAAAACGCATATGCAAATGCTTCTCATGTATGGTCAAATGGATGATAATGCAATGAGATTGTGATGGCTCATGTATGCAGAGTGATGCAGAAGAAATGCAAATGATGCTATAATGATGCACTTTGTCCCATCCCCATGATTCAATATATTTTTATTCAAATACTTTTTTTTTTCTGGAGATAGCTGACAAGTATACAGAGAATTACAAAAACCTGACAGAATCCAAACACCCTTCAATCTCAAAATACCAAAACAAACTTTACTCAAACATATCAAAACAAACTTACCGGAAGGCTCTACAGGCTCCATCACTTCACTGCGGTGCGCAACAAATCCCGATGGCACACAGGTGGCTCTAAGCAGTTCCTCTACATCCTTTCCAGCTTCCCGAACTAGATTCTCACTCATCTTCTTAGGACAATCAGCGACTTGGTGTCCCATGCTACCACATTTGAAACAAGCTCCAGTCATCAGCCGACACAAACCTCGATGTCGCTTCTGACAGTGCTGACATAAAGGCGGTACCCACTTCTTCTTACACTTGTCCCAATGCTGCTTCTGATAATGTTGACACATCGGAGGTTCTCGAATCCTCTTACCCGCTGACATCTCTCTACCCGATCCTTTTCTCTTTTGGGGTACATGCCGAACAAATTCTTGAGAAGCTAGAGGAGCAGTCAATCTATCCAAAATCTGAATCAACCCTTGTACTAAGGTCATATCATAAGAAACAAGTCCGGAATTTCCAACCGAAGGATGCTCTGAAACACTCTGACAAGCACTAACGGGATTCACACTTTCAATTGTCTCGCCCACATTCTCACTAGGTTCAAACTCCATCTAGACACGACACAAGACAAGACACATCTGCATTAGGCCATGACACGAAACTGACTCTCATGCAAAGACTCAACACATAACAAACAAGACAACCAGAACCACCAAACCTGAGCTCTGATATGACTAACTGTAACACCCCCACCGTCGCCCCCGTTGGAAGGGCGCCGGCGGGCGTGCTACCCGATGCTCACTCACATACATGCATATATACACTATGCAGAAGCATACATTCATACATAATCATACATGCGTAAACACAGGATAATTAAAAACTTACCTTGCGGGCAAAAGCTCGTCATGCATTAACTCACACACTCGCAAGCACTAAGTGAAAGCATAAGCACATACACACACACATACACTCTTTCTTTCGGCGGAAGCATAAGGCGAATAATAAAACCGAGGAATAACTTCATACATAAGCATTTTAATGCTTACATCATCAAAAATATTACATCAAGTTGATTGCATAATAATTACATATACAAAAGGCTATAGAAATACAAGATTCAAAATACAGAAGCTGAACAAAATACAAAACTTTTAACTCCTATGTGGCCAACTTTGCAGATGCGTGACTCGAACAGAACCTGCCACCTGCACGGGAAAAGAAGCCGTGTTAAGTGATAAACGCTTAGTGGGGAGAACACACAACCAATATGGACGACCATTCACAATGGTCGTCAAGTTATAACACATGCAAATGGCATATGCAGACATTCATATCACATATATAATCACGCTTGCATATTAAAGACATTCATTCGGACACTCATATCCATATCCATATACTCATGTCGAAAACAACTAAGGCAGACAGAATACCATACGCAATACAAGTATTATCATGCAGAACTACATACAACCTCACATGCATATACTTACTGGGATATCGAATATCAGTACCTTACCGTGCATAGTCACATGAGATTTACACATGAAATTGTCATATCCAAGTACCCTTACCTTAATTGAAAACCCATTCGCATGTTATACGATTACCATGCAATAACGCACCCAACTATCATGCCAAGAACACTAGCTATCGAAACATACTTTTGTCATGCCATAGCCCACACACACACTGGCCAAAACCCAAGGGAATACGTCAAAACACCACACTTCCACTGCGCAACTTTATCACATAAAATATCATGCCATGAAACGCAGACACATGACAACATGCCGAAGATACTACAATAGTTGAAACCAAAGGAACATATAGCAAATATTACATTCAGAGCATACACTAGTTCACATGCTACCAAAATAGTTAACGGCACAGAATCACATTCATATACATACTAAATAACCATATCAGTCCGTAAATTTAAGCTCACATTCATATACATAATATTTCATATGCTTATAACCTAAGTAGTCAGATTCACATTCTCATAAGCATAACATAATAAAATATATTCATGGCATTTGAAAGATCATGATCACAGTCATGCACGTTTTAATTCCAGTACTTATATCCATAACTGATGGTATACAAATACATTCACAATATGATATACATATATATATATATAGATAAATATGTCCAAATTCACATTTTTGAGTCACAATCAACCCATTCAGAGATTCATAGTCACATTCGGATACATAACTGATTGACATGTCTAATATTATGCTCATTCTGATATCTCATTCTCTTGTTCATATTAGCCAAAACAAACAGAATACCTGCTGACTCACAATAGTGGATAACGAGTAAACGCATAGCGTACCTTACGAGCATGAATCGAATACATAGCGTACCTTACGGGTACAAATCGAATGCATAGCGTACCTTATGGGTATGAATCGAAAACCATTTTATTTTATCACATTTAAAACATTTTTACAATAGGGACCTTAAATATGATCCAAAACGCATAAGGGGTTCACGAGGAACCAAACGGAGACCTGATCGGGGTCCAGACAGAACTAAGGGCTGCAGCTAAGAGACTCTATTAGGCATGCCTAACTATCCACTAGACTGACTCTCGCAGGTCATGCATAAACGAAAGCATGTTTTAAGTCACATGACATAGTTCATCATGCACAATACTGAGCATAATAGACGTATCATTAAGTTCACACTATCCACGTGCATCATCCAACTCATGTGTCGATTCACAATATATATATATATATATATATAGGTCATCATGCATAATCCAGAGTCTAATAGATAAATACATATGTTCATAATATCAATCATACCTCATATAATTCATATTATGAAGCATGCAATATAATTCAATCAACACATATCAGAATTAAATGTGGAACCATATTATGCCAATGATTAACGATGCATAATCTTAATCATGGAATGACACAATGTACACTTAAGCATAGCATGTTATTCTTAGAGAAGGATCTGATTAAAGATATGCATAACATATTTTACATTTTAATATAACATGTTCGGGACTAAACGATCATGAACTTGGCATTCATAGTTCCTTCGCATTCGAAATATGACGTGCAATACAAATCATAACAATTAACATATCTAAATCCAAACCATACAGTTTAAATCCAACAATAATTTAACAGGATCACTATAATCCAAAACTTATTCCAAAATACCACATATAACTTATCATGGATAATATATTATTAATCGCAAATAAATTAAGATAATCATTCATATAAGCAAGGTAATATAGCAGACAGTAGAGGAAAAAGCCATAAAAAGCATTTGAAAATCATTTTATACAAATTGATCACATGGGGAATAGGGCAAAACAGAAAAGCCGAAAAGCCGTGGGAGTCCTGAGCAACCTTCACGAGTCATGAAGGTTGCTCACGACTTGTGAGCATTGCTCACGTGTCATGAGCGTTGCTCACGACTCGTGAGCTTGCTCATGCATCGTGAGCATTGCTCACGTCTCGTGAGCGGCTCACAGCCCTCTTCCTCCCCGATCGATTTCTGAAAAATTCCCAGAACACAACCCAACTCAAATCCAAATCATTCTTACCTGAAATTGGCTTCCTCAAGCACGCAAAAACCAACATAATTAATACAAAACACTCCCGTAACAATTACCCATCCAAAACAGGAAATAGCAAAATTAAAACTCCAAAATATCAAAACCCAGAAAACGTGACAGTAAGCTCAAATTCTCCTCAATTCCATTTTCAAATTCTCAATCTTCATACATTAACCACAAACAAAACCCATTCATTCAAATTCCAACATGCAATATCAATACATTAACTCATCATCAAAAGAATCGAATAAAATAAATACATAGTAGCTAATCAAACAATAAAAACTCAGAAATTGCAATTTTCCCAAACTTCCAAACCAAACCAAACCAGACATAACAAAGTAAAGCTCTGTAGACACCGGGTCCCGAGTAGCTTTGATCAGGATTACCCGATGATGAAATTTAGCTATGCCGGCTTATAGGCAAAAAGATTGGAGTTCGGAAGTGATTTTTCCTTGTTTTTTCGATGAGCAAAAAGTGTATTTTAAAAATATTTAAAAAATATTTTTTAAAATTATTTTGGAGAAGAAAAAGTGTGTTTTAGGTTGATGGTGTTTTATATAAAAATTTAAAAAAAAAATTACCCGAAAAGCACGGCTGTGCTTTGCGCTGCACAGCGCGCAGTGCGTGCGCGAAAGCACAGCTGTGCTTCTTTGAAAGCACGGCTGTGCTTTGCGTGAAGCGCGCACTGCGCGGTGCGCGCGCGAAAGCACAGCTGTGCTTTTTTGAAAGCACGGATGTGCTTTTTTGAAAGCACGGATGTGCTTTGCGCGCAGTCGCCCCATTTTGCCCCATTTTTGACCCCACTCGTTGTTGAACGATTTTTGGACGGTTTTTGGGTAGTTTTTGAGTGCAAAAACACTGGAAAAAATTCAGAAGAAGGAGGAGGACGAATTAAGAACATTTTAGAGAGCAAAAAACTGGATTTTTGGGTGGTTTTACTTAGAAAAAAAATCAATCTTTATACTCTGGTTCTTAGAGTTTTTCTTCAAGTTTCCAAGCTATTTTCCAAGCATTTTCACAAGGAAGAGACAAGGAATTCAAGACTTCTACCTTCAATTCTTCAAAACTAAATTTGAGGGTAATTATTCTCGGTTTTACTCTTTAATTCTCTTGTTAATTTCATTTATTTTTTTTTTCAAATAGCTTTTAAACATGTAAATTCTTTTAGTCCCTATAATTCTCTTCTTTATTTTATCTTTTAATGGTTCATTTAACAAGTTAATTCTTTTAAGTTTATTATATCATTTTCATGTCAAGGTGTTTATTTTTATGCCATTATGCATGTTCAACTTAGGTTGTTAATGTTCTTTACATCCATTGATGTTTATTTTGGCTATTATTGTTATAAATGCTAGTTTTATTATCATAATTTATATTACACTCATTTATTGATGTCATTAGGTATTAGTATCATTATTACCATTAATGTCATTGTTCATATTTTGCATGCATGTTAAATTTCAAATTTATTTTCTTATGCCTTTTATGTTAGATATTACTTTAGGCTTTATTATGCATGTTAACTTTTATTATTCTTATGTTATGTTTTCATGCACATCTTAGGAGTATTAAAATTGATTGTTACTAATCTTTCATGCATGTTAATCACCATTATGAATAAATTGCATTTGCCATGATGTTATCTCGCTTTATGCTTGTTAAATTGCATCATAATTATTTTTATGCATGTTATAGTATTTTAGGCATGTTATATGGTCATTATACATATTATCTTTTATGTCATCTCATCTCTTTGGGTTAATTTCTAACATGAATTTCTTCTATTATATTTTTGGTTGCAAATCCTTATTTTATTCTCACTTGAGCATCCCATGCACATGAAGGAGGAGTTGCGGAGTTTGGTATTTTCATTGCACATTTTCAATTCTCATTTTATTTATATTTCCTTGTATATATTCGTTGAATAAAATGTTTTTTTATGCACGCACGAATAAAAATCACAAAAATAGTTTTACTAAATTAATTTGGATTTTTCATAATAAATGGGACCAATGTCCTAATTTTCATCCCAAATAAAATCATCACATCCAAAATATTTTCTTTAATTGTGCATGCAGGGACCAAAGTCCTCAAAATAAATAATACCCCGATTTTTGTATGTATCGCACCTTTATGAAGGGAGTTGTATTCCGCTCCTTGTATTATTGTAATTCATTGCTTTACTTGCTCATTTATGGCTTTCCAAATATGAATAAATGCGCCTTCGATTAATTGCATCGTGTGGAGAGAGAGCGAATCAATGTTAATTAAAATTTGATCATAAAATAATCGAGGTAGAAATAGATGAGAAATCCCGAACCCAGCTCTGGTCTTCGGGCTCAAGAGGTTAGAGGTCATCCTTCAAGATACTTCTTGAGTCACGAGGCTTTAGCACTAATCCTAGGCTCCTTAGGGTGAGGAGTACACCTTCCATGATCCCTATAGCTTGCCCAAAATGGATACCAAGCGCAGTCTTAGGCTCTCCGAGGCGAGGGAAACTTTCCCAATGTTCTATTGGGTGGCGACTCCATGAAACCTCCGTGTTGCTCAATATAGACGCACTTGCGATTCATCGCAAGCTGTCAACGGACCCACAAATGCCCCGATCGCCCTCAAGCGGGCGGTCCCATGGGCGGCCGCGGGGATCCGGCGCGCGTCACAAGCTCCCAAACCTCATTGAAGCACAAACCAACGGATCTTCACTCTTTAATCTTCTCCTTGCCTATACACTTCTTCTTACCACCACAAACTTGCACAAACAAAACCCAGAATCACTCTTCCAAAAACCCTAACTCAAAATAGCAAAACCAGGAGAAGAGGAAGAAGAAGAACATGCAGGAAACCTTAACCCCAACTTACCTCTTCAAGCAATCTTCAAGCTCTACCAAGACACCAATTCACACACAGCCAAGGAAGGGAGAACAAGAAACGGGAAAGGGAAAGAAGAGCAAGGAAGAGGAGAGGAGAGAGCATAACGTAAAACATGATCTGCTCCTCCCTCTCTCATTCTTTTTCTTTTTCTTCTTTTTCCACTAATTGCCCACCTACCAAGGCACATGGCAGCCTCCTATTGGCTCCAACCAAAATATCTTGTCTTATTACTCTTTAATCCTTTGACAAACTTGCACTTTACTCACTAGCACAATTCTTTCCTTGTAAACTTTAATTATCTTTTCAATTAGGTCATTAATACTCCAATTCCGCATGCACACATTACCAAAATACCCTCACTTAACCCGACTTAGCATGCACATTCCGACTAGGCCCGATTTGGGGTGTGACATATACAATCACCTTCTCCTTACCCTTGTTCTTTCTTAATTCAACAACTATAACAATGTTTAATTTCCAGAATTGAAGCCATGAATCAGTTCACACATTCATCAACTTATGAAAACGAGAAGAAGTAGAAGAAAGAGAACCAATTACTAAATTACTTACCTCAATTGTTAACAATTAACCTTGCAATTACGGAACCACTTAATCACTTGACATAATATATGTGCTCTAACTATTGAAAAAGATGAAACTAAGAAGGAGATGAGGAAGAACAGCCAAAGAAGAAGTCCAAATGAAGAAAATAGCACTTTCTCTCTCCTAAGCACTATATATTGCATGAATTATATAAGGTGGCAAGTCCACAAATGGACACCCGGATTCCACTGAGGTTTCCTTAATCCCACTTAGTAAAAATCTTGATTTAATTAACACTAATTAACCTCAATTAGTTATAATCATGCACACCTACCAATTAATCACTTAAACTTTATCATTTATACAATTAAGTCCACATTTCATTACTTATAGGTCCAAAATTAACATATTCAATTCAAACTCAAACCAATTAGCTACTAGGGTATAAATCGGGCAATTACACATGCACTTGTATAACCATGTATTTATGCATAAACAAGGTAGTTATAAAGTAAGTATGCACCTTCATATCACTATTACATTCAAATTGCATGCATTTAAAGCAAATATACCATTTCTTTCATTTTTTTTTAATTGGAATTTAAGTATTTAAGTAGGTTACCTTTACTTAGTATATTATTTCCTAGATAATCATACAATATGCAAGATAAGAATTCTACAACTATATGAGTCACATTTCACTAGTCCATATGACTTACATTCTTAAAATTATTAATTTATATTGATCAAATTCATTTAAGTGTACTCTAATTGCATATAAGATTTTGGCCTCATATTATTATATCTATATATAAACATGCAGGAGTACAGTGATCATAGTGTACATGTACGAATACCATATGAACACATAACACATTAAATGCACATACCAACTCCATATACCAATCATAACTCACATTGTAAAATTCTCGTGCAATTTATGCTTTTGAGAAGTTTATTTTCACTTACTCTATAATTACAACTTGTCTCTATCCCACATATACCATTTAGTTTACATAATCACTATTAGATCACATTTATATTCAGAACATAAATCATGCTATATGCACATATTCAGATCATATGTATCATAATATTCATGTATTACATTAACATGTACTTGTACACTTAACTCTTTGGCAACTTATCATTTCATCTAAGAGAACTATTCGAAATTCATATTTTAAAGTTATATCTTACCGATTATAATATAAAATATATCATAGATCGTAAAAATAAAATATGCTAAACACAACCAAAATGAGTACAACATTTGTAAACATATTTAATTATGACAATTATGTATATTCCATATTAGTTCATCTATTTATAGCAATTTATTTATTTTTTGTAACTGTGATTCTCCTGCACTTTTTTGTGGGTGTGGATAATATGAGTGATACGGGCATAACACAAGATATGAAATACATAAATATTCGAAAGTATACTGTACTATATGAGACATTTTAGTCTCAATGAGGAAACCATAGGTATTGAACTATATGCAGCTGCATCGGGCACTCTATAAGCATGCCTATCTATTAATGACCAAGACAAATAAGCAAGTACTATAATTATGTCTCTCTTATCTTCATATTTTTCTTATTTTAAATCTTTAATCTATTATTATTTTCCCAATTATAATCATATAATCAGATCATGTCACACACACACACACACACACATATATATATAACATGTGCTTGTAGCTACTTCAACTGTATATATATCATAAGTACATATAGTTTCTGTAAATACTTATGATTCTCATATTGTCATTCAATATGAAACATGTTACACAATCAAGTAATAGGGTTTTGTATAAGGACAGTCTACAGGATCCAAGGCCAACAAAAGAGTAATGTTAGGTGCTATAAATATGTGCTCTTTTTAAGTTGTAAAGCCTATTAAATGTAATAGATATTTTTTTAATATGAGATAGATTATATCTATATATATGTGTTTGTGTGTGTGATGACAACTCTTCTGATCATTAATATGTATATTAAAAAAAATAATTAGTCCATAGATAAATATATATGTCTATTATTGGCAATGTAAGTTAGGTTATAATATGTACATACATGTTGGATATTGTAATACCCCACCTAAACTAATAAGTATAAATGAATGTGTCATTATGAATACACGTATGAGATATATATACTTTATGTACATGGTTATAAGTTCTATATAGAAAGTGTTACATTATAACATTTAAAAAAATTTACCGTTGAGTGTGATTCCTTTTTCAAAAACATTTTCATTTTTATTATGATCAGATAATTAAATGTATTCCCTAAAAAATATTTATAGCTATTAAGCAAAAACATATATTTTTCATTTTCTAAAAACGTTTACTTTAGGATAACCTGTTTTAGCAAATAAACTAAGTCAATTAGGTTAAATCAAACCATTTTAAATATAGAAAATATTCAAATGCATATGCAGTGATTTATATGTGAATATTTCTTATTATGATTTTACAAAAGTTTTCTAATAAAGACTTATTGTTCAATTTTCAATAAAATCTTCTGATCTTATTCGACTTTAAGTAAATTACTAAGACAACACAATTATGAAGCTACTCTATAGAGCACTCTTGACAGATGTGAATCATATCTACAAAATAAATATTAATTTAGGCCTATAAACTAATTTATTTTGAATTTTTTTATCTATTAAAGTCCATATAAATTTGAGATTATATTTTTTTGAGCCAACATAATTTAATGTTAATTTTATCAAACTATTAAGGGAATTAAGTTTTATCCTTAATAAATAAATAATTAAAAATAATATTTGCTATTATTGATATTATCACATTAAGGAATTATTAGAAATTTTTTGTATTTTATTCTTCTTGTAATAGCCCAAAATTTCAATAGCCATAAAAAGCATATTTTGGGTGCAATCATACCAACACTAATGCATCGAATCCTATTGGAACTCCGAAGTTAAACGTGCTTGGAGAGTAGCATTGAGATGGGTGACTTCCTAGAAAGTCCTCAAGGTAAAAAGTACACCTGAAGGAGGAAAATTATGTTATTTGAATATTGGAAAATACTAGTTGCGACTATTACAAGGATAAAATTTGGAATGAAAATGAGGTCAAATAGGCCCCCAAAAGTCAAAAATAAGAAAAAACCTCAGGTTCAGTTCAACTAGTAACTAGTTTGACCATGGGTTTGACCGAGTCTTTAGAAATAGTAAATGACCTCTGAAAAATTATCTAAAGGCATAGATTGATTCTAAATAGCATGGGGAACAATTTGATAGTGAAAAAGTAATTTTACGGTAATACTAAAAATCGGTGAATAGGACTAGTTCAAGTAAACTGGATCAAAAATGGACCCTGATTGAGTTAAAAAATTTTATATGGGCTAAATAATATATTCTAAGAATGATGGAATCAATTTTATGAGAAATTGAACTTGGGAAGTGAGAAAAATAAATTAGGGTTACATATGGACTTATTAATGGGCCTAAGTTAAATTAGTTTAACCAAGCCTGAGCCCCCTCAAAACATCTATATAAGGCTGATTTTCTAAAATTCTATCCATTTCTCCTCCCTTTCCTTTTGGCCGAATCGTTCTTCTCTCTCTCCATGGATTTTCTTCATTTCTCTTTCATGGTTTCCACCAAATTTAACCGTCCCAAGTAAAATTCACCTCTCTTTTCATTGGTAGTGGCCTCTATAGCTCACTTGAAGTGAAAGAAGTGGGAGAAAGTAAGTAGACAAATTTATGTGACAAAATTGAGGTAAGTGAAATTGAGTTCTATAATTTGGTTTAAAGGTTCATATGAGTAATTTGAGATATGTAAAGTGTTTTTATGTTGTTATATTGAGAAAAGGAAGTACATTGATGGTGGATTCTTAGAATGACATATTCGGCCACTTTAGGAAATTAAGGAGAGAATGATGTTTCAAGGATGGAAGGCTAAGGAAATGAAGATTAAAGTGTGGAAATCAAGAATATAAGGTTAGTGGATACAATATCCTTTATTTTCCATTAATTTTATTTAGTTATGTATAATATGGAATTGTGTGAACTATGCATGTATTATTGAAATAAATGTTATAGACATGTTTATGGAGCTTAGGAATGATAATTTGAATGGTTAAAATTGAATGAACGAATTGGAATGGAAAACCTTAAGTTGGGCTGAATTGGTACTAAGGGTATCTTAGGGTATGTTTTGTAGTTTAATGTTAAATAATTTTTCAACAAGGTTAATTAGCAAGTAATTAAGTGGATTAAATGAAAATTAGTAAGAAATTAATTATGGAGAAAGGATGGAGGTCTTAGCTAAATGTATATATGAAGAATATTAAGGTATACTTTGTATATTAATGCTAATTAGGTGTACATTAGTGTTAATTAGAATGAAATGAAGTTAATTGAATGAAAAATAAAACAAAAATAAATTAGTTTGCCGAATATGAACCATGGCCGAATGGATCAGTATGGAATATAATGGCAGATTTTGTAATTTAATGAAATAAATATCATAATGTGATTGTATAATTAATTTGGAGTGTATACAAATTTATTTGGAATTTTTATAATATTATTGAATATAGCTTATATTGATAATATATTATGTAATAAGTAAAAAAAATTATGGAATATTCTATTGTCACACCCCGATTTCCCCCTAGTAGTCTGAGCCATGTGTATGTGTGCATGTGTGGGTGTGTTAGCATGTATTAAGGGTATTCTTGGGTAATATGCATGTTTTGCGGGTTTTATTAGAGTGCGGGTGCATATATGTTAGTATTGTGTGCATTAGTGGAGTTAGTTTTTTGTGTGGTGTCATGCATGTTAATTGGGTGTGAGTGGTCAAGTTGCACCAATCTTAGGGTGACTTATTGCTAGGGTTTTGGGAAGTGGGTATAAATAGAAAGAGAGAGAAAAGGAAGCAGCCATTTTGCTATCTCTTTCCCATTTTTCTTCCTCTTCTCTTTTCTAGTGTGCCCTCGTAACACCCCGTTATCCCTATTGGAAGGATACTGGAGCGCTATGTGCACAAATACATCTACATTACTCAAGCATGCTTAAAAAAGAAACATGTAACCATAAATATACCAAATCCATATATAATAACCATATCGTTTTACAAAAAGGGATTTGTAAACATTTAACATATACAAGATATATTTTAATAAATGTTACATTTCAAAAGTCAAAATCTGTGTATACACAGTAACAAAAGATGTACAAAAAGATTCAGGAGCTAAACACAAAAAGAATCTCAAACTCCTAGTGGCCAACCTTGCAGATGCTTGACTCCAAACCGATCATGCCACCTACACGGGAAAACAACCCGTGCTAAGCGATAACGCTTAGTGGGGAGGAACAAAACAACATAGATATGCATAACATATAACAACAATAACAACTAACGAGTTAATAAAAATAAAGCATGTAAGCAACATTCACTTGTACATCATAGTTCCTATTTACACACATACAACTAAACATTATTTATTCATCAGATGCACATTCATATGTACTCAAACATGTAACTTATAGCCATATTCATATTATTGGAAACATATATGATAGACACATATCTAAAAGAAACATGTGTAATAGTTCGATTATTCATTTAACAAGTGGATACGGGAGTTTGATACTGATAGGACACAGTATCCAAGCTTGTAGTGACATAAGTCACGGTCATGTAGTCATGTGTACCCGAAGGTAACTCAAATCATGTGGGGACCCAAATGGAATCAACATGTAGCAGCTGCACTCACACATATCTCAACCCTAGATAAGCGCTTATCTATCCACTAACTATGACTGATCAAGCTCAAATAACATCTCGACTGTATATTAAAAGCATTGCTATATAGTAGAGTATACTTCAAATGTAACTATATAATTCATGTATAAACTTTATTAATCACGTACATATAACAGGTAATAAAGAACTCATAATATAATACAAGTATATGTTAAGTCATGTACCATGTAGAAGAAGAATCCATGTGAAAAGAGATGAAAAATTTTTCTGAAAATCAGGGCAAACAGGAGGACTTACAATCGCCCTCGTGATGGAAGTCGTTATCGCGACAGTAGCCAAAAGCGCACTATGTGAGATGTTCTACCCGAGTCGTGTATGATTTCACCACTCGTTTTGAAGTTGCCTCACAGAAGGAAGCCAGCACGAGTCGTGATCCTTTTGCACGACTCGTGTTGAATTCCATAGATAGAAGATGGCACAAGTCGTTAGTCCTCTTCACGACTCGTGTCAATTTCCCCCCCTCAGTCCTTCGAGTCGTTAGTCATCTTCACGACTCGTGAAGATGACAAACAACCTCCTCCGAGTTGTGCTATGCCTTCATGACTCAGGTCAAGCATCATCTGCATAGGTGAAATCTCGCTCTGTGAGAAATAGAATTCGCGGTTCAATCGCGCTCGAGAGAACCTCGCGTTCGCGGTAGAATCGTAATTTCCAATCCCAACTAAAACGCAGAGACTCTCAAAGCTTTAAAAATCAAAACCCATTTTACCCAAAATCATATAACAAGTAAAATCATATAAAAATGTACCTTGTATGCTTTCAAATCATGCTTATAACAAAATAAACTCAAATTGCTCAAAATTTATACATCATTAAACGACATGATTGAAAATGATAGCATTTCATCCAAAACCCAAAAATTCATCTCAATTATCATATTCACTCAAATTAAAATTGACATACAAACATTGTAACCCTAGTATTTTTAAATCATATACACTGTCTACTAACTACATGTAATCACATATATCAAATCATACAAATTCAAGGATTAACATACTAAAAACCAAAATTCAATCCAAAGTGAGAAAGGACCAAAACACTCCCAAGCAAACTCCCAAACCTGTTGCAGATCTCCTTCTAGCTTCAAGACCCAAACTTTTCTTTCCCTTTGTCTTCCCTTCTCTCTTGAAATGCTTGCACAATTCCAACCAAAACAAAACCCAATTATTCCCAAGCAAAACAACTGTATATCCCAATCAAATCTAAGAAGAAGAAGAAGATGAAGAAAACCCAAGATAACTCAGCAACTTACCTCTGGAAACTCAGTTCTTAATCTCTTAGAACACAGCTCATTGTTAAGGAATCAACACATGTAAACCCAGAGAGCAGCAAAAAGGAAAATAAAGAAAAGAAAGAGGGAGAACGGGAAAGAAAAATGAAAGAAAACAAATCCTGTTTCTTCCCTCTCTCTTACTTTCAAATCCCACTAACTCTCCACCTAACCATACACCTGTCAAGTTCTCATTGGACCCCTTATTCCACTACCTTGCCCTTTTACCATTTGCTCCATAACAATTGACTAATAGGTCCTTGATAACTACCTTATAATCACTAAAGAATTTCTTTCACTAATACTTTAATTACCCTTTTCAATTAAGTCCTCAATTGTCCACTTCCCACATATACATTTACAAAAATACCCTTATTAAATCCATTTAACATTTAATTTTGGACTAGGCCATATTTGGGATGTTATAGCCCTAGCTTGGATCCAAGTGATTTTTGGTGGAAATTGATCATCTCTTAAGTTTATTTGGTAAGTTGGTTGGGTTTTCTCCTCTTCTTCCTCTCCTTCTCTTGGCCTATCAGAATGTATTTTAACTTAGAGTTTTTGTGTGTTTGTGTGTTCTTCTTGGGTTCATGGGTTAGAAGTACCTACTCGTGATCCTAAGGGGAAAGAGAAGGCAAGTGGGAGTGGAGCTTGCATCTAGGAGCATAAGATTTACAGGTTTGGGAATTTATGTGTTTTGACGTATTCTCTTGATTTTATACTTTTGGTATACTTTTGGAAAGTGAATGTTTAATGAGGTTCATGTGAATGAAATGTTATGAGTTTTGGTTGATTTAAGTTGTGATGCATGAATGATGATTATGGGAACAAGTTTGAGTTGGATGGATTTTACTATGATTTTTTGGGTGTGCTACTGTCGAGAGTCTGGTTTTTGGTTAATGCATGAATTGATTGTATCAAGTGCTATAAGTTGTGTTTTTGCCATTGTTTGTGATGCTGGGAATGCTCGATCCAAGGTGAGTTGAGGTTTGATTGGATTTTTGAAGTTTTGGGTGAGCTTTGGAGCCAAGGGAGCTCCGCGAATTTTTCTACAGATTTGGAATGTGACTCTCTGTCGCGAGTGCGATGATCATCGCATGTGTGATAGTGGTCTGTGAATCCAGGTCCTGATTGAGCTACCATCTTTCGATCGAAAATGCCATGGGTGTTTTGACGCTCGGCTGCCGATCGAAAAATGGGAAGTTCCCCGATCAGGAGAGAAGGATAGCATGATCTGTGCTTGCGGGGAAGCCAGGTCACGAGACGTGCATTAGAGCATGACTTGTGATATGGTGATGGGCAGCGACACGAGTCGTGATGTCTTTCCCGACTTGAATATCCCTTCTCTTCCTTCGCATTCGGCTCTCGGCTCTCAGTTTTCATCCGTTCGACTAAGAAGAGCATCGATATGAGTCGTGTCGATCCTGCATGACTCGTGTCCTTCATCTCTTCCACTCGCGATCGGCCTCTTGGCAACTTGAGGCATCGACATGAGTCGTGTTAACCTGCACAACTCATGTTCTTCACCCCTTCTTCCTCGCGATTGGCCTGTTGGCTACTATCGCGGGTGCGACTCTTATCGCGATCGCGATGGTGACCCTTTGCCTACCCAGTCTTTCTGAGATGCTCCATTTTTTTGAAAATGAATTTCAAATCTTTTCCTTCTTGAACTTTACTACTGTATGGATTATAATATGCTTTTATATGTATAATGGTATGATTTCTTCATGATAAATTATATGTTATGCTTTGGAAGATGAATATATTATGCATGACCTGCGTGAGAATCAGTTTAGTGCATAGTTAGGCATGCCTAATAGAGTTCAGTAGCTGCCGCCCTCTGTTCTATTCGGACCCCGATCAATTCCCCCATTTGGTTCCTCGCGAACCTTAATGTGTTTGGATCTTGTTTAAGATCCTCTCTGTAAAATGTTTTTGAATGATAAATGTGATGTTGCCTTTAGATTCATACCCATAAGGTACCACCATGCGTTCACTCATTATCCACTATTGTGAGTTAGCAGGTGTATTTTTTATTGTGTTACGCTTATGAGAATGAGAAATCCGATCGGCTAGGATTATAAGTATGTGAATTTATATGTATACGAATGTGAGCATGGACTTTCGAATGTTATGTATGTGACTCAATTATGATTGTATCTTATATGGTTATCAGCATATGCCTTTATGTATGCGTTTTGCCTCGATGATCATTGTGAATGGACATCCATAGTATTGTTATTGTTTGTTTCCCCACTATGCATTATCGCTTAACATGGGTGTTTCATCCGTTCAGGTGCGGATGGTGGTTAGCTTTTGGGAGAGTCACTGCAAGTCAAGCCAACACAGAGAGTTTTGATGTTAGGTCTTTGTATTTATGTTGTGATTCCTTTTTGTAATAGTGAACTCTAATTGTATTTATTCTTTTGTTCAGCTTCCACGTTGTAATTTTGAAAGATGTAATTCTTTTGGTAATATCAGAATGGTTATGTAATGAATATTATTATTGCATCTATGAATGAATGACCAGTTTGGAATTTAAAGTTTTAAATTCAGCTGTATATATGTATGTTTATATTATGTGGATGAACGTTATTGTATCTGTTTGCTTGGTGACACCCTTGCTCGTACTGGTTCTCACTCCATTGCGGATGGGTTCTCATACGTATGGGTAGGGGGTGTTACAGTTTTTGGTATCAGAGTGCCGATTTAGGAATTTTTTGGGTGTTGTTGTGCATAGATATATGTCTAGGACTGTGTTGGTTGATGCGGTTATTTTTGTGTTTGTTTTAGATGGAATCTGATTCGGTGCATGGGTCACTTAAGGGGTCTACTGAGAGTGTGAATCGTCAAGCAGTAGATCCTTCAGTGTCTATTTTGGCTCAAACAACTAGGGTTCAGCCTGAGGCCGTAGCCATACCCTTTGAGGCAATGTTGAAGATTTCTCAGGATATGGCTCGAGTCTTACAGAGAGTGACAGCTTCGAGAGCCCCTATTGAGAGTATGAGGAAATCTGGTGCAGAGGATTTCTATGGGACTAGTTTGGATGAGTCTGAGTATGCTGAGAAATGGATAGAGAAGATAGAATGTGTTCTTGATGAGATTCGGTGCCCTCCTGATAGGCAGGTAGAGTGTGTTGTGGCTTTGTTGCAGGGATTCGCCTATGATTGGTGGAAGTTGGTCCGTAGGCATCCCCAGTTTCCTGACCCGATTACTTGGGAGTTCTTTGAGAGGGAGTTTACAAGTAAGTATGTGACTTAGGCTTATAAGGATGCGAAGTGGGCTCAGTTTCTTAGTTTGAAGTAGAGGGCTATGTCAGCTTCTGAGTTTGAGAAAGAGTTCAACCGTTTTGCAAAGTATGCTCCAGAGGCTATTCTGACATAGGAGTTTGGGTGTAGGCACTTTGAGGCTAGTTTGAATGAGTCCTTGAGGGCTATGCTGATTTCATTGATGAGTAATCTGAGTATTGGGTATTATCAGATTGTTCAAGCAGTAATGCGGGCTGAAAGATTAGAGTTAGTTTTGAGGGAGAGAGCTCAGAGAAGAAATCCCCCTCATGGAGGATCATCATCATCATCATCGTGTAAGAGGTCTAGGAACCTGCAGGATGAGTCTTCTTCAGGTCCAGCTTCGAGAGGTAGGAGGCAGGGTTCTGCCATGAGTTTGAGTTCTAGTAGAGGTGGTTCGGGTAATAGGACTGAGGTATTGCTCGAGTGTTCTCACTGCAGCAGGCGCCATCGGGGTGAGTGTACGTGGCTCACGGGTGGTTATTTCCGATGTGGGAGCACTGATAACTTTTTGGCTAGCTATCCTAAGTTGAGTGAGGCTTCTGGTAATCAGCGTGAGGCTAATAGAGTGGGTTTGAATGCACCACAAGCCAATCGAGGTAGAGGCCGAGGTAGAGGTCGAGGTGGTTGGCCTAGAGAGGGAGCTCCATCAGAGTCGATTGATCGTCCTTTGACGGTTCCAGCTAGAGCATACGCTATGAGAGCGCAGGATGAGCAAGATTCCTCGGATGTGATTGCTGGTAAGTTCCTACTCTTTGACACTGAGTTGTATGCTCTAATTGACCCTGGTTCCACACACTCATATTTATGCACAAGTAAGTTATTTGATAAGTTGCATGATGTTGATCAGTTAGATTATGAGGTTTGTGTGACCAGTCCCTTAGGGCATAGTGTCAATGTGAGTAGAGTGTATAGGAATTGTCCTCTTTTGGTTCAAGGTGTTGAGTTTTCTGCGGATTTGATTGAGTTGCCATTTCGAGAGTTTGATCTGATCTTGGGTATGGATTAGTTAAGTAAGCATTGGGATGTGGTTGATTGTCATAGGAAAGTGGTTGTGTTGCGAGTTAGAGATCAGTCTTCTGTTGTGGTTAAAGGTTTGGGTTCGAGTTCCTTGAATAATGTCATTTATGCTATACAAGCTAAGAGGTTTATGAGGAAGGCTTGTGAAGCATTTTTAGCAGTGCTGTTGGATTCTAAGTGTGATCAGGTTAAGATTGAGGATATCCCAGTTGTTAGGGAGTTTGGAGATGTGTTTTCGAGCGAGTTGCCTGGGTTGCCGCTGGAGAGAGAGGTGGAGTTGTCCATAGAGATAATGCCGGGTACTTTGCCCATTTCGAAAGCACCTTATCGAATGGCTCCTGTAGAGTTGAGGGAACTTAAGACTCAGCTATAAGAGTTATTGGATAAGGGGTTTATTAGACCCAACATATCTCCGTGGGGAGCTTCGGTGTTATTTGTTAAGAAGAACGATGGTACTTTGAGAATGTGCATCGACTATAGGCAAATTAATAAGGTCACAGTGAAGAACAAGTATCCTTTGCCTAGAGTTGAGGATTTGTTTGATCAGCTTAGAGGTGCGGGTGTTTTCTCCAAGACTGATCTTCGGTCGAGTTACTATCATCTTTGGGTGAAAGATGTGGATGTGGTTAAGACTGCATTTGGGATGCGGTATGGGCACTATGAGTTCCTTGTAATGCCATTCGAGTTGACCAATGCACCTGCGGCTTTTATTGATTTCAAGAACCGAGTGTTCAGGCCATATCTTGACCGATTTATAGTAGTGTTTATTGATGATATTATGGTTACTTGAAGGATAAGAGTGAACATGAAGAGCATCTTCGGTTAGTGCTGCAAGTTTTGAGGGAGTACCGTTTGTTTGCGAAGCTTAGTGAGTGTGATTTCTGGCTTTGAGAGGTGTCTTTCTTAGGTCACATTATTTTATCTGAGGGTATTCAAGTGGATCCAGCTAGGATTGAGGCGGTTGTGAATTGGAAAGCGCTTAGGAATATTCCTAAAGTGAGAAGTTTCCTTGGTTTAGCTGGGTACTACCATCAGTTTGTGAGGGATTTTCCAGTCATTGTTGTTCCTATGATGAGATTGTTGAGGAAAAGAGTTAGATTTTAATGGTCGAATAAGTGCCAGGCGTGCTTTGAGAAGTTGAAGAGATTGTTAGTTGAAGCTCCTGTACTGACTCAGTCCCGATCGGGTAAGGAGTTTATAATGTATAGCGATGCTTTAGGTGTTGGGCTCGGATGTGTGTTGATGCAAGAGGGTAAAATTGTTGCTTATGCATCTCATCAATTGAAGCCTCATGATAAGAACTATCCGACGAATGATTTGGAATTGGTGGCTGTGATCTTTGCTTTGAAGATTTGGCGATATTATCTGTATGGGGAGAAGTGTAGGATTTTCATGGATCATAAGAGTTTGAAGTATCTCCTCACACAGAAAGAGTTGAACATGAGACAGCGCCGATAGTTGGAGTTGTTCAAGGATTATGACTGCATTGTGGATTATGATCCAGGTAAAGCAAATGTGGTCGTGGATGCTTTGAGTAGGAAGACGGTTTCGGCTTTGTTCTTGAGGCGGTTCAGATGAAGATTGGATTCAGATGGGGCATTGGTTGCCCAATTAAGAGTGAAGCTGACCTTGAGACAGTCGATTGCGGATGCTCAGAAGGATGATTTGAGATTGCAGCGGGTTCTCACTCCATTGCAGATGGGTTCTCCTACGTATGGGTAGGGGCTATTACAGTTATGGCTAAGTAAAGTTATGATATAAATAAGATCATGATAAAATAATAAGTGGAGTAAAAATGAATTTAATAGAAAAGTAATTAAGTACATGAATGGTAGTGTAGTAAACGAAAAATATGTAATGATTATGGATATGCATGTATAATAAAGGAACCAAAAGTAATATATAAATGCTTAATTATTGAAATGAAGAATGGAATTAAGTTTAAGAATAAAAGTAAGGTTATGTTAAGGCATAATACGTAATGAATATGACTAATATGTAGTGATTATGGTATATATGAAATGAATATGGCTATTAAGAAATGAATATGGCTATTATGAAATGAACATGGTCATTATGAAAAAATTATGGTTAATATTAAATAATTATGGATATATGTATGTGAAATTTATGAACGTAATGTATATGGTATGTAGCCCTTAGTATACTTATAATGGCCTAAAAATTTTGACGATGAGAACAGTGACTCAAGTTAAAAATTAATGGAAAGTTAATTTTTGACCCATAAGATCTGGATTTTATTTATTTACTTTAAAAGTTACATGTTATGCGAGCCGAACCTGGCAAAGGCCCTCTTTGAACCCGCTTTTAGGGTTCAAGGGATTGGTTCACGTATTTTTGATCTTGGGCATCATGAGTCATTTTGGATGCCTCCTTTCCAATAGAACAATGGAAAGGATCATCTAGACTCATGATGCCTTTGGGCACCGTTGAGATATTTTGGAGTCGCCACCCAATTTACAAGAAATTGGGAAAGGACTCTAACCTTTATTGGTTAAAACTAGAGATGGTGTTCGGAACTTCACTCTTATTAATGACTTAAGTTAATTTTATATATAAGTTTTTAAGAAATCAAAATCCCATCTCTTATCTCACTCGATTGTGCATTGAAATTAAAGTGCATTTGCAAGCATATTGAAGGCGATAAATAAAGTAGTAAGTAAATAAATAAATTACGAACGAAAATTGGGACAGAACAATCACCCAAAAATAAATTACAAAAAAATGGGACAGAACAATCCCCAAAATAAAATAAGAAAGCATAAATAAATAAAACTTGCCCTAAAATTAATTACAAGGGCCCCAAAATGAATAAATAACACATACAAAATAATTAAAAAAAATCATACATAAATCGGGAGATTTATAGAATTTTAGGATCATTGCTTCCTTTTTATTAACTTAAAAAGATTGGAGAACTATTTTTGGGTATTGATTGAGAAAAATCGGGATGAGTGATCCCATTTTGCGAAAACTAGTTCTCCATTTTAAGGTGAGATTTTTATTGGTTAAAATAGGATATTGGTTAATTTTAATAAGTAAAAATCCAAGTTATTAATTATTGTAAAAATGTGATTCTCTGTAATACAAACAAATATGAAATACATTTTTACATACAACAAATAAAAAATAATAAAATGAAAGAAAATACAATAAAAATACAAACCCTAAATTTGACAGTCTTTGGTCTCCTGGTCCTCCAACCCATGTACGAATATAACTTGCATAAATAAATAAATATTAAGACCACAAAACAAAAATAAAATGAATGTTTGTAAAGTAAATTGAATGAATAATATATGAGTAAATAATCAAATAAATACTAATAAATAAAATAAATAAGTCGATAAAAATAATCAAACGGTGATAAATAATTCAACAATATAGCATTAATAATTGTTGATAGAAATTGATTAAGATAGAAATTAAATAAAGCAAATTATATTCATCCATTTACATACGGGTTCTTAGATAAAACAAAAAAGAAAAGGAATGAACAGGGAAGAGGAGGGCAGTACACGACTCGTGCATCCTTGCACGAGAGCACGAGTCGTGCACATCTTTAACGACTCATGCAAGGATGCACGAACTGTGAAAGACTGCTGAATGGGATTCGAATCGTGCAAAGATGCATGACCCAATCGTAAAGGAAAAGAAGAAAAGAACAAGAGATGCACGACGCGTGAAACAAAGAGGGAGAATAGGGGAGCAAGACACGATCCAATCGGATAGCAAGAAAAACAAGGGTACGACTCGTGTAGCAGGGACACGAGTCGGACGGGGAAGAAGACTTGGATGAAGAAGACATGATCCGATCGGAAAAGAACAAAAGAACGAATGAACAAAAACAACAAATATGACACGATCAGAAAAAGCACGGCACTGACAAAACAAGGAAAACAAAAGCACGATCTGATCAGGAGATCATTGTCACATCCCAAAAGTGGCCTAATTGGAATTGGCAATTTTAATTGGAAAATATGGATATATTGGTAATTGTTACAAGAGTAATTAAAGGCAATTGGGTAATTTACAAGTGAAAGAGGATTTAATTGCAAGGAAATAAAAGTATTTTAATTGCAGATTTTTATTGGTGAGTAAAAAGTAATTAATAAGGACCTATTAGAAGATTTGAAGGAGCTGATAGTAATTGGTTTAAGTGAACCAGTTCATGTATGCCAAATGGAAAGGTGAGTGTGTGCATGTGGGGGAGAGAAAAGAGGGTTTCAGAAATTTTGTGTAGCTTCAGAAGGAAGCCATCAGATTTTAGTCGCTTTCTCTCTTGCTCTCTCTCACGTTAGCCATTCCTTCCCCTTTTCCATTTTCTGTTCTTTCCCATTTGCATGTGTGTTCATCCGTTTTGAGCTAAGGTTTTGAGCTTTGAAGGGATTTTAAGAGGTAAGTGGCAGAAGTTCTTTAGGTTTTTGGTTGAATCTCCTTCTTCTCCTCCTTTGGGTTTATAAAGATTATGTTCTTGGGTTAATTGAATGTGGTTTTATCTGTTTGCAAGCATCTGAGGATAAGAGAAAAGAGAAGGGAAAAGGGAAGGTTGTTGATTAAAAGTTGCAGTGGTCATTTTTGAACTTCATTACCAGGTTTTGGAGTGTCTGTCCTTTCTTATGTTTGGATCCTGTTTGCTGTTTTGATATGAACGTTGTTCTGTGTGTTTGTATATCAAAATGCATGAGATATGTACTGTGTATACATGATTCCTGTAGAAAAGAATGATGTTGAGTATGCAAATGAGATGAACATGCATGAGTTTGAATGTGGAACCCTGGGATGTTGACGTTCTGGTATTGCCTCTATTCGAATAGTAGAAATATGTTATTTGTATAAAAAAAATGCTGTAAATGTGCTCTGGAGACTTGAAGGTATGTATTCGAATAATTATTGTATGAAAAATGGTTTTAGACAAAAGGGGGTTTTGATTTTGGTTGTACTCTGTTTTCACGACTTTCTGGTTTTTATGTTTTCTGGAAATTCTGAAGGAGAAGCAGAAGTGAGAGAAGAAGATCACGTGACGTGATGAAGAATCACGCCGACCCTCTTCTCTGAAGAGGATCACGAGACGTGATGCAGCATCACGCCGTGACCTGCTTCCTTGGGGAAGTCACGAGACGTGATGGAGAGTCACGGCTCGTGACCCTCCCATTCCCTGCATGTCACGAGTCACCACTGCCCGAGTGACTCATGACATCCCCTCTCTTCTCTGGCGTCACGAGGCGTGACGGAGGGTCACGACTCATGACTGCCTCTGTTTTTGGCGTGGTGCTCGCATGAAGCCAGTGTCACGAGTCACCATTGCCTGGGTGACTCGTGACTGGCCTCCCTCCCTGCTGCCCAGTTTTAAAAAGCAAAAGTTTAAGCTTCTATTGCTTGGGGTTTTCACTATTTGACTCAAGAACAGGTTTAAATTTGAGTTATAATTTAATAATTGTTTGATTATGAGATTTGTGTACATGATTAATAATTAATGTACATAATGTAAATGTTAATAAATTTACATGAAAATGGATATTTCAATGTGAGTTATATGTTCGTATTATCTCCTGTATTTGATATATATATATATATATATATATATATATATATATATGTTTCTGAATTAGAACAATATACATGTATACATGAGTTATAAGTTCGTATTTAATGCAATTCTCATGATATGATTATTGCTTGAGTTTCTTTTTAAGTTGTGTTATTTTAAGCCTGAATAGTCATAGTGGTGGATAAGTAAGCGCTTACTTAGGTCAGGGTGTGTGTGCAGCTGCTATATGATAAAATGTTATATGCGGGTCCCGTTGGGATCCTTGTTTCGACCCCGTTTGGGTCTATATGGAAATTAATGCGAGACTTCGGTCTCTATATAAAAATCACATGTTTGAGACTCATGTCTCTATATGCTTGGGATACTGTGTTCTATCAGTATCCAAATGACTGCATCCACTTCTAAAGAGTATTTTCAGACTAATCAGGCTATATGTTAAATTGTATTGCATATGTTGAGATGCTTTTTGACAGGATTAAAAGTATATGATGCACATGAATTCTTGCATAACGTTATATTATGCACCTTGTATCTATCTACTTAGAATGGTGAGAATTATGTTAATCCTAGTATGAATTGAGTGGTAATTACTTGTAATGTATGTTTATGCATGTCAAGTAAGGAATTTGGAAATATGTTTATATGTAATTTTAAAGCCTTTGATTTTGAATCATAGCTTTATTGCACGTTTATGTTGCGTTGAGATTATATTAATGTTGTAAATATTGTATATGTATATTATTCGTTTGTTTTGTTCCTCCCCACTAAGCGTTATCGGTTAGCACGGGTTATTTTCCCGTGCAGGTGGCGAGTTCGGTTTGGAGTCAGATATCTGCAGGTCGGCCACTAGAAGTCTTTTTGGATGAAGTTATTTTTGAGTCTTCCGCTGTTATTTTATACATGGCTTGTTCATAGCAAAATGAATCTTTTGTAAAGGAACAACTATTTTTGTATATGTATTTGCTTACGAGCCTTTTTGTAAACCGATATTGATATGATATATGTTCAAGGACTTGCTATATTATGATTAAAAGTTTCTTTATTTCTCATATTAGTTTTTGTTTATTAGTGTGTATTTGGATTCGTATATGTGTTTGTCCGCGTGGCACTTCGGTATCCTTCCAACGGGGATAACGGGGCGGTTCAATCATGATTTGACTAATACCAAGACCCGACTCGATCAGCAGGTCACGACTCGTATAGAGCAAAGAGACGATCAGACAAACAAGAAAAGAGGGGCGAACAGAGTAACGCTAACAGACTGAATAAACATGATATCATTCTATCAAAACATGCATAAAAAATCAACAAACATGCTGATTAACCACAATAAATATTTTAGGCTCATGTCTGATAATAAACAGCAACCAATATGCCATATACAGATTAATAAAATCAAACGATAAATATATACAGTATGTACATCACAAGCAACTCAGTAAAGAAAAATAAGAAATGAATAAAGAAGAAAGAAAGAAGAGGAGGTTTATCCCAATATTTACCCTCATATATGATCTTTGATTTCCAAATGAAGAAGTTCTGGATTTATTCTTTGCTTCTCTTGAGAAAAAGAATAAAATAGTGGCTGATAAAACTTTTAAAATGTAATTTACGTTAAGGAAAAGATGAAAAATTTTTGAATCTCAAACCTCAGGAATTAATTTCCTAGATTCAAGAAATAAATCAAGAATGCTTTGAGAACAAGAATTGTTTTTCTTACTCTCCCAAGCTTTTCCCTCTGTCTCTTTTTTGCTTTTTTGCATTTTGGGCTCCTCTCCTCTCTCAGTTTCTTAGCTTTTTCTTTTTATATCTCAGAGAAGATTAAATCTTTTCTTTTCCCCAAATCCAGCCATAAACCATCATTTTTCAACCAAATCCCCGAAATAATGGAACAGGGACTGCTGGGGGCAGTCGAGCGCTTGAGGCAGGTGAGACCTATCTCACGCTACTCCTCACCAACATGAGAGCTACATCTCATGTTAGTGAGATAGGCCTCACCTAGTGAGGCTACCTCTCACCAACGTGAGATGGGCCTGACAAATATGAGGCTGCATCTCACGTGGGTGAGATGGGCCTCACACTACAGGCCCTCAGAAGTACCCCTTGCTTCTTTTTTTTTAAAAATAAAAAATGAAAAACATATTTTTCGAGGAAATCATCACTTCTATTTGTCTCTTGCCTGTGAGCAGGTATCATTTTCATCACTGGGTAACTTCGGTCTGGGCTATCTCAGGACCCGGTGTCTACATTATATAATTAATTATTTGGATAATTTTAGTTAAATAAATGATAATATGTAAGTGTGAATTTAAATAGACAATCAAATAATAATAATAATAATAATAATAATAATAATAATAAGACATATAAATCCTATAATTCTAGAATTGTCTATGGTAATGTAGGAAAAAAAAGAAAATTTGAGGGGATGAATAAAAAAAATGGGAAGCAAAAGGGAGGGGGAGAACATAATACAAGGAACACAAAAAGAGAGAGAGAGAGACAGACAGAGAGAGAGCTCTACGATGGGCGGCTCCGGCGACAGTCGACGGTGACGAAGCGACGCTCTCCCCCACGCCGATCAACCACTGCATCATTCCCCCCCCCCCCCCTCTATAATAGCTTGAATTATAATCTAGTAGCAATATTGGTCTAATTGGGTAAATTTTAATTGAAGTTTGCTAAATTTTGGACTTAAGGTTATTGAATTAAGGACTTGATTGCATAAACAAAATAAGTTTAAGTGGCCAATTTGTAAGTGCGCATAATTAAGAGTAGAAGTGGATTAGTTAAGTGTTAATGGTGTTTAGTGAGCAAACTAGATTTTGTGTGTGAGATAGTGGAAATCCCTTATATCCCTCTTAGGTTGTGCCACCTCACCCATGACATGCAACATAAGCCTTGGAAGAGAGAGAAAACTCCACTTTTTGCATGTGATTTTCGGCAGTCTCTCTCTCTCTCAAAAATTCTGATCTTCTTCTTCTTCTTATTCTTCTTCTTTTGTTCCTTTGTGAGCCATTTCTTTAGTTCTTGATCTCTATAATTTCTATTGTTGCTCAATTGGTGCCTTGGTTGTGTTGAGTTTTTAAGTTATCAAGGTAAGTGATTAGTGTTAGTTGTTATTCTTCTATTCCTTCATGATTCTAAGTTATTGCGGGAATTAATTCTTTGTTGAAATCTGGAAATGGATATTTGATGCCGTGGTTGATCAAAAGACGGATAAAGGAAAGGCAAAGATTGGTGAACCAAGTGCAAAGTGAACTTGAGAGGAGCTTAGGAGAGGAGGTTGGGAACACTATTTCGTGTATTGTTTATTGTAGGATGAATACTTTGATACATGATTAAATTATATCGTTGATGAACATAGAAAATGTGTAATTATGTGCTTTTGTGAATTGAATAGAATGATGAACTGATGTGGTGGTTGTTGGCCATAAGATTGAAATTAAGCATGATGTTCTTTTTTTTTTTAAGTGACTTATGGTATTATTATGTAAAATGTATGATTGTGGCTTAATGTTATTTTGAGCATGTCGGATTGAGGGTATGTTCATTGGATAGTTCTGTATGCGTTTAGAGTTTTGAATTTTAATAATTGAATGGATTTCAAGCTTGACTAGCTTGAGAGGGTAAAAACTGGATGTGTAGGGTAAATGTTTTAATAGGGTTGTATAACTATAACTTTAATTATATAAATTTAATTTCAACAAGACAAAAGGGATTAGGTTCCTAAGAGATATATCTATCAATGTACTAGAAATAGCCATTCTGAATTGGGGACCCTATGGTCTTGAGTGTGTGTGCCTAAGTTGGTTTAAGCTTGTAGGAGGGCTTTTGGAGCATATGTATTGTTTCTATAGCCATAACTACTTAGATATATGACTAGAAATAATGAGAATTGTGCCTTTGTACTCATAACATGTAGATAATTAAGTGTTTAGAAGGTCATGAGCGCAGACAATTATGTTAGGATGGGTTTTAAAGGTCATAATTATTTTTGAGGTAGAATGCATGATCACAAGGTGTGGAGTGTGGAGCATTGAACAGAAAATTCAGTTATGTCGCGAATGCAACACGGGGTCATTGTAGTGGCCCAAACATCAGTCTAGAAGTGTACAGTGATTGATTGCAGTGTCTTTAGTGCGATATCAATGTAGAGTGATGTCATAAGTAAGATTATATGGAATAATATTGAGTGTAAAGTGTGTTTGTGATATAGGAATTTCAGGGTGGTTAACCTTGACGTAGACATATAGCCAGCCCGGCATCCATCGGCCAAAAAATTCTAATTTGGTAAAAATGATCTGTGGGTCGTCAGGAGTCTAGTGGTCAAATCTGGAGTGAAAACGGAGTGAAATTGGCCTCCGAAAGTCATTCTGAAGTTGGCCTCCGGTTCAGTTCAAATTAAACCAGGGCTTGATCGAGACTTTAAAAATAGTTATTGAGCTTTAATGGATTTGTAGTGGGAAGTATAAAGCCATAGAATAATTTCCTGTAAGTTTTGTCAGCATTAGAATTGGATTTTACGGCATAATAAAAAGTGGTTGAATCAGACTGATTTAAGTGAACCGGGGCTTAAATGAACTCCAATTGAGCTAAAAATTTGCAAGGAGGATATTTTTGATATTTTAAGAATGATGGAATTAGTTATAAGTGAAAATAAGGTTAGGAACACATAGATTCCATGAAACAGTGGAAAATAGCCGAAAAACCGAAATTGTGGTTCAAACCGGTTGGACCGCTTCGGTTTGATCGGTTTAGTTCATTTTCACACTATATAAGGAAGCAAGAGGCCAGATTTCTCTAGAGAAATCCAGCCTCCACCACCTTCCTTTCTTATTTCTTTGGTCGAACATTTCTTCTTCATTTCTTCTCCATTTTTCTTCAATTCTTCTTCCATCTTTCCCCAAAATCTAGCCTCAAAGATGAATTTCACTCCCTTTAAAAACTAATAGAAGTGATTGGAGTCCATTTTAAGCTTTGGATGTGGGATTTTTCAAGTGTTCAAAGGTTAGGGTTCATTTTGAGGTAAGAGATTTAAGTGGTTTTAATTAGGTGTGTTGGTCCCTATGGGGGTTTTCAAGGTTGTAGAGTTCATTTATGATGTTAGTTTGCAAAAAGAAAGCTTTGTTTTGATGTTATGTGGCGATGGTAGGTTATTATGGTGAGGAGGAGTTTTCTCAAGCTAAAGTGAAGGAAAAGGAAGCTTAATAGGGTGTAGAGCAAGAATTTGAGGTTTGTGGTTACAAAATCCCCTTATTTCCATTGTCTTAAGTTGAATATTAGGCTATGTTTAAGTATGACTAAGTGATTAAGGCATGCTAAATTAAATCTAACTTAATATTCATGATTAGTGGACTTAAAATAGTGTATAAATATGGTTAGATTAAATTAAAACTATTTGGTATGAAATTCCTAATGCAGGCTGAATGGTAATCTAAGGAAATAAATATTGAATATATGGGTTTTATGACATATAAATTATGGTTATAATGTGTATACCATGTGTAATGTATAATGGAATAGTTAAAAGATTGAAAAACAAACTTAATGAAATTATATAGGTTTGGCCGAATTGATTATTAAGGAAATTAATGGGATATGTTGTGTAATATGGCTTGTAATTAGTATTTATAACATGTATAACATGTAAAGAGAATGATTGAATGATCAAGTGAAATTATAGTGCAAGATAAAAAAATGTGTCATTTAGGCCGAATGGTATACAAGACATATATTGTAACACCCCAACACCCCTCGGGAGGATATCGGGGCGCTACGCGAACTCGAACGCATACATATATGTATACTAGCGGAAGCGATAGCAAAATACACATCAATACAAGATAAGAAAATCAAATAACACTTGTGCCCAACATGCATTTTACAAATATTATACATATTACAAACTATTGTCATTTTACTTTACATGTTCGTTTCTGTACATATATTACAATAAACATTGACATACAATGATTATACTTTTCTATTATATAATGATGTTACTCAAAACATCAAAAGCAAACTCTATCTTATACACAAGGATCAAAACAAAAACTCCTAGTGGCCATGACCTGTAGATGCACTCAGACTGATCCAACCCTGCAAACCTACACGAAAACAAACATTTGTGCTAAGCAATAACGCTTAGTGGGGATGAAAATAAAGCAAAGGACTTCTACCGAAGTCGCACACATATCACATGCATCATTTATAAGCATGCTCAACACAAATCAGTATTCACATGGTCTATACAATCTTGTGTCCACATGCATATAAGCTTATTCAGTTACAAATTATTTTCACATGCATATAAACTTGTATTCACATACAGGTCATATATACATAATCTCATATACCATAACAAAAGGGCAGATATACAGAACGAAACTTATACATCAACTCTTATACACTTCAACATATAAAATAAGAATAGCCTGAAATCCTTTAGTTGTGGATACGGGTGCTATATAAATAGAAGACCAAAGTCTCAGAACATGTACTATATCTGTATCTGTATGACCATCTCGGAGGTCGGTCGCTTCGTCTAAACGGGGTGATCGATAGCAACTGCGCAGTAACCCTTTATAAGCATGCTTATCTATCCACCGCTATGACTCTTCAGGCTGAATATATAAACTCTATGTACTCTATCATATACATTCTATCTCTCAAACATTATAACATGATTCAAGCATATATAATCAATATCACATTGCAAATCATGTTCAATAATTAAAAAGCGTATAACATTTAATTCCATTTATAAACTCTTATATCATACCATCATTTACATGTAATTTAATTAGAAAGACATTCATATACCAATTTAATAATGTTAGACACAAGTTAGACAAGTGATAATAACTTCGAGTAAAGTTCGGGTTTGATTCGGGATGGAAAAAGGATAATTTCGGGTGAAAAATGAGGTTACACAGCAGTAAGGCACTCCATACCACCGTGTGGGACGTGAAAATTGGGTAAATAAGGGACAGAATGGTTTTACACGGCGGTAAGGAATTCCTTACCCCCGTGTAAACCTATTCTGCCTCACTAGTTTAGGACAGACTGTAGGTCTAAATTTGCGATGCATTTTCGACATAGTCAGAGACATTTTCAGGCACCACTCTCTCATAACAATTATTCCTTAGGATGTTAGCTTTAAAATGGGACACATTACAGGTCAATTGGACATCTATAACTCCAGATATAAGCTAAACAACCTATACTGTTCCAATAACCCAACCCAAACAGAGACACTTCGGTTTTTAATGTTTTGAAGGATCTTAGAGCAAGAATTGGCTTCCGGTTCTTTAGAGACAATTTTATATCTATGTCTTATCTTTCTAATGGCACTGGAATCATCCAATTAGGAGGTCTAAAACTATACTTATGACAAAAACAATACACAGAGATCTGATAAAAACTGAATAGAATTTCCCCAAAATCACACCTTACACACAAAAGCTATATGGAACCCATCTAACACATCTAAAAATCATGCAAAATCATCCAATACATAATCACAAACATATATACAAACATATATCATAAAACACTGCAAGCAATCAAAATGAATAACATAAAATTCGCACACGATCCCATCCTCTAGGAAGCTTGATATTGTGTTCTCTACTCGATTCCGACCTTCTCTTTACCCTTATCCAATTTCTTGATCACAGCTTAAACCAGGACCATACAAAGCACTTAAGTTAATCTTCTTTCTACTTTAAATCAAAAACATGAATATGGGAAGAAAAAGGAGGTCAACTCAAAAGACTAACTAAACTTACCTCTCAAGACTCTCATTCAACCTTTCTTTGATTCTTCAAACCAATCCAAGAGAACCAACTCAAGGTAAACCAAAAGAAAAGCAAAGGAAATGGGAAAAGAATGGAACACGGCATAAAATAATGGAAAAATAAGAAGAATGAAAGCCAAAAGCAATAGTAACGTGGGACAAAAGGAAGAAAATGGAGCAGCTGGTCAATGCTCATCCAAAAATTAAATTCCCACTTTCCAAAATTAAATACATGTATATCTCTTTAGCCACTTAATTCTTTTAATTCATATGTATCTCTTTGATAAATACATGTATTTAAACAAACTAAGTGTCAATCTCTTACGATGCAATGTGTCAAGAGCCCCATCAACCACACCCACAAAAACACAGCTGTGTTCTACCCAAAAGCATAGCTGTGCTTTCATGCAAACTCACTCTTTTATACACATAAATCCTTGAATTTTCGAGCAAAACTTTGCAATTCTTTCAGGGCCAAATCGAGTTGTTACATATATTATGTGTATTTTTATGGTAACTCATTTAATGGCATATAATGGCTAAACAGTGATAAATGAGTGTGTATGTAAAGTGGTAAGTGAAAATGAAGTGTATGTCAAAATATGTGTGTTGGCATAATATGATATTTATATGAACTTTGATGAATTATTGCCCTTAGTATTTGTCTGGTAGTGAAATCTAGTTCGGAATATATATGGCTAGCCATAGGGACGTTAGTGTAAGCCGCGGTGGCAAGTCATGGCAACTTGCAAATTTAGACCAATGACGGTCTATATGTCACTGTAGTGTAAAATGTATGTATAGAGTTGTCGGACTGTAATTTGGCACCCTAGTGCCACTCCGACACTATCAAAGTGTAATTTGGCCCCCTAGTGGCCACTTCGATAGGTTAGGGCTATAGACTATAGTCCCGTATATCCATTTTAGTGTTGACTACTAGTTGTTACTAGGGGTAAAGTTGAAAAGAATTGATTAAAAAGAGATTCATTGTAGAATATAGTAAATAAAGAGTAAAGAAAGGACTAATTTGAAGAAAATGAACGTTTAAGGGCTAAAATGTAATTTACCATGAAAATGACTGATTAGTGGATTAATTAATATATGATAAAATGAAAAGTAAATAATTGTGGAATTATAATTAGATAATGGCATAATTGTAACTAAAGTGAAAAGAAGGGCAACATCGTAATTTAATAATAATATAGGGGCATTTTGGAAATTATGTAATTAAAGTGATTAAGATAGCGATAAATAAGAAATTAAGTGAAAATAGGATTAAAATGATAGAAATAGAAAGTTTGAGGGCAAAATTGTAATTATGTTCTTAATGGGTAAAAATAGTGTTAAATAGGTGAAAAGTGTAATTAAAAAGGGTATTTATATAAATGAGTGGAAATGTAGGGACTAAATGGTAATTTTACAATAAGTTAGTAAAAAGTAGTAAAGTTAGGTAAAAAGTGTAAAAGTAAGGGTAATATGGTAATTTTGGCAAAATATGAGGTTAAAATTGTAATTTGGTGAAAAAGTGATAAATTAAGAACGTAAATGTAATTTGGTAAAATTATAAGGTTAAAAGTGGAAATTTGAAGTGGAAATTTTATATTTTGGTAATTAAAGAAGTTATTAAGGGGTAAAAGTGAAAAATAAGTTTAAGTGAGGTTAAAAATGTAAATAAAGAATAACAAAGGGTAAAATAGTAATTATGTATAAAAAGGATATAGATGGAATTAAGGAAAAAGAAAGGACATGGATGGAATTGTGGTAAAAGTGGGGACATAGATGTAATTAATAAATAAGTTAAGGGTAAGAATGGAAACAAGGGATTGAATTGTATTTAGTGAAATAAAGAAGAAAATAATAGTAAATGTAAGCATGATTTTAAATGTAAGGTAATTAGGTAAAAGTGTAATTAGTGGAATAGTAAATTTAATGAAAGGATTTAATTGTAATTAGTGTATAATAAGGTTCAATGCTTAATTAGGTGGTTAATTTAGTGGATTAATTGATCAAATAATAATAATAATAATAATAATAATAATAATATAGTTAATAGAATAAAGTAGTATAGTTAATTGAATAATTAGTAGTAGTGAAAATTTATGGATTTGTAATCATCACTAGACATATTAATACTCAACAGGTAGTTGTTTTGACTGCGTGTTGGTACGCGTTAGGTCGGAGCAGCATACCTTAGTCGGATTGGAGCAAGCACCGAAAAAGGAGAATTGAAGTTATATTTTGTATATTATGGTATTTTTGTATTGGCATGTATATAAAGATGGGATTTAATTATGTGATGGTTTATATGTATTTATGTATATGAATGATGTGACTTCATGGATGGATGTGGTTGTGAATGGACTGTGGAGTTTGAGATTTATAGGTTTGGCTAGTGAGAAATATAAGCTGTTATACTGTCAAAATTTTGACCAAATGAATAGTAATTTTAGATAGTTATACGTCAATCGTCAACCAAGATAATAAGTGAAAATGTTAATTGAAATTGTTAAGCGAATTTGTTAAGTGAATTGAATGATCAAGTGAATAAAAGTTTTAAGTGATAAAAAAAAAATTAGCCACAATCTGCATTAAGTTTAGATTGACCTTTAAACGAGCATGGTAATCGCACAGTATATTTTCGGTCGGCTGTAACACCCCGAATGTACCCTAGAAGGATTTGTATATTTCTAGGGATTTTGGTGATCGAAACTGTATGATTTGATAGTTAGAGTGATTATGTAGGAGAAAAGATATGATTATAATTAAGAAAAAGGGTAATTTGGTAATTTTGCATGCATGGATTTAATTGAATGGAATAAATAACTATGAGGGCTAAATTTTGAAAATGTATTAGTTTCATGCCGAATGTATGTGAGTTGTGGTGTCAGGTGGGCCGAAAGTACGAATTCGGTATTAATGCAAAAGTTTCGGCAAGTGCGGCCAATTTCAAAATTGTAAAGTATTAATTTGGGACTTAATTGAAGGGGGTAAGGATTTAATTGTGGGCCAATGTAAGAATTATATATATGTATTATGCTAATGTAAGATTATAGGAGAGTTGATGGACCAAATAGAGGAATTGTCATAAGAATCTTTTATTGGGCCAATAGGAAAGTGACACTTGGCATTAGAGATTAGATAGAATTTAAGAAGGTAGAAAGTAAAGGGAGTCCAACCACCACTACAAATAATATTGTCCCATTTCCATTGTGGAATAGATAGAGGATTCAATAACCCATGTGGGACTTGATGTTCTGCCTTCACTTGCTGACATGTCAAACATTTAGACACATAGTCTACAATGTCCTTCTTCATACCTGGCCACCAATACAGTTGCTTCAAATCCTGATACATTTTGTTCTCGCCTGGATGCATAATAAAAATAGTATTATGGGCCTCATACATCAATCTCTTCTTTAACCCTTTCACACCCGCAACACATATCCGATTCTTATAAAGCAATATTCCGTCTTCACCCACTGAATAATCAGTCTTGTCACCACTTTTGATTGACTGCAGAGTTTGTTGCAATTTAGAGTCACTCCTTTGTTCAGCTATCATTTAATTCTTTAAAACCGGTCTTGCCTTCAACTGAGCTAGCAATGCTCCATCTGTAGTAAACCTCCATTTAACTTGCTTTAACTGTAAAGCCGAGACAGACTTCCTGCTCAGTGCATCTGCCACAATATTAGCTTTACCTAGGTGGTAGTCCACAATGCAATCATAGTCTTTAAACAGCTCCAGCCACCTACGCTGTCTCAAGTTCAATTCTTTCTGAGTTAACAAATATTTCAAGCTCTAGTGATCAGTGTAAATTTTACACTTCTCACCATACAAGTAATGTCGCCAAATCTTTAAAGCGAACACCACATCTACTAATTCTAGATCATGTGTCGGGTAATTCTGCTCATGCGGTTTCAATTGCCTGGAGGCATACGCTACTGCCTTCCCACCTTGCATTACCACACAACCCAAACCTACACCTGAGGCATCGTTGTACAAGACATATTCTTTGCCAGAGATATGCTGTGTAAGGATTGGTGCTTCTACCAACATTTTCTTCAGTTGAACAAAACTTGCTTGACACTTTCCTGACCATTGAAATTTAACTCCCTTTCGAAGCAACCTTGTCAATGGTGAAGCTATCACTGAGAACCCTTTCATAAAACTTCTGTAATACCCAGCCTACCCTAGAAAACTGCAAATTTCTAGCACATTTCTAGGTGGCTTCCAGTTCACAACTGCTTCAATGTTAGCCGGATCCACCCTAATACCCTCAGAAGATATCATATGGCCCAAAAAAGACACTTCTCGCAGCCAAAACTCACACTTATTCAATTTAGCATACAACTGATGTTCCCGTAATATCTAAAGCACACTACTCAAGTACTGCTCATGCTCTTCCTCATTTTTTGAGTAAACCAGAATGTCGTCAATAAACACGACCACAAACAGATCCAAGTATGGCCTGAACACTCTATTCATTAAGTCCATGAATGCAGCAGGCGCATTAGTCTACTCGAATGGCATTACTAAGAATTCATAATGTCCATATCGAGTTCTGAATGCAGTCTTGGGTATGTCCCCTCACTTCACTTGTAACTGATAATACCTCGACTGCAAGTCTATCTTAGAAAACACACCTTCTCCTCTCAATTGGTCAAATAAATCCTCAATTCCAGGCAGAGGATATCGATTCTTTACTGTTACTTTATTCAGCTGTTGATAGTCAATACACATTCTCATGGTCCCATCTTTCTTCTTAACAAATAGGACTGGTGCTCCACAAGGAGAAACACTAGGTCTTATGAAACCCCTGTCCAATAATTCCTGCAACTGAGTTTTCAGCTCCTTCAATTCCGTAGGAGCCATTCTGTAAGGCATTTTAGACACTGGCACTGATCCAGGCACAATATCAATAGACAATTCAACCTCCCTTACTAGTGGCACGCCACTCAGTTCTTCCAGAAACACATCAGGAAACTCCTGTACAATGGGTATATCCTGAATCTTTGCTTGCTCTCTTTTAGAATCCAACACCAGAGCCAAGTAAGCCTCACATCCCTTCCTCAAACATCGATATACTTGCATTGCTAATACCACATTCACAAGAGGGTTTGCACAAACTCCCCTCACTGTCACTTTACTTCCCTTACAAACACGGAGTACCACTCTCTTCTTCTTACAGTCAACCACTGTATTATATTTACTGAGACAATCCATACCCAGTATTAGATCAAACTCATCAAAAGGTAACTCAATCAAATCGACTGGAACCACACTATGCTGAACTACAAATGAACAACCCCTATACACTTTGTTCACATTCACATTATTTCCCAAAGGACTTGATACACATATATCATTTTTTAAACATTCAGCACTAGGCATCTTATCACATACCCTTTTAGAACAAACATACGAATGAGTTGATCCAGGATCAATTACTGCAAACATCTCTATGCCATAGAGTAAAAAAGTACCTGCTATGACTTCAGGTACGTCCTGATCCTCTCGTGCCTTCATTGCAGAAGCCCAATTCGGTGCCATAATAGGTCTTTCCACCGTTTCTGAATTAGTTGCAGCTCTAGACTGGCCGCCTCTGCCATGTCCTCTTCCTCTTCCTCTTCCTCTACTGGCTGGAGTTAAATTAGAACCACCTCTACTCTACTCTTGCTGACTTCCAGTTACCTCATATGCATTTGGACAGTTGGCTAAGAAATGCTTAGTACTTCCACACCTAAAACATGCACCGGTTACCTTCCAACATTCTCCTCTATGTCTTTTACCATAGTGGGGACACTCATACACTTCATTCTTGGTACCAGATGCACCTCTACCAAATCCAGACACAGAAGATGTCCCACGCTTCTTACCCCATGCTGTTGAGCTGAACACAGATTCAGCCGGTGGTGCTATAGGAGAATCCCTTAATCTCTTGTGAGCATAAGCCCCACCTCGATTGGAATTCATTTTCTGCATCCTCTCTCTTTGTACTCCCAATGACCTCTCAGCACGCATAGCAGCTTGAACTATCCGCTAGTAGCTTACATTCTGCTCAGTAGTCAGTGAGATCAGTAACGCCTTAATCTCTTCAATCAGCCCTTCTTCAAACAGCTGACACCTGAACTCCTCAGTCAATACACCCTTTGGTGCATACTTACTCAATCGACAGAACTCCTTCTTATACTCTGCTACAGTCATTTTTCTCTATCTCAAATTCAGAAATTGCTTCCAATTTGCCTCCTTAAATGCCTTGGTCACAAACTTATTCCGGAATTTCCTTTCAAATAATTCCCAAGTAATTGGATTCGGGAGCATCGGATGCTGCAGAACTAGTTTCCACCAGTCATATGCTGCACCCTGAAGCAACGATATTACACACTCAACTCATTGGTCCGGGGGACATCTTATTTATCCCAACACCCTTTGCACCTTCTCTATCTAGTATTTCGCCTTTTTCCGACTCATCCAACCTTGTACCATGAAACTCTTCTACTCCATGCTTTCTCAAAGATTCTACTAGAGCCTTTGGTGCTGTCATTTGGTCCAGCACCCTTGCCATATCCTGTTAAATCTTTAGTATGGCCTCCACTAGAAGCATTGGAACCTCATTGCAAAAATTGATTGGCCCTGACTGACCAGACCTCGTCACTTTTTCTTCCCAGGGATTAACACTTTCGGCTGTCTCCTCTCTTCAGTGGTGACTAGGGTTGTCACTAGGATCCATCGATTTACACAATTTACACAAGGACATCCGTATTAGGTAAACACTAATATACACATCCTACTACCCAGTTACCCATAAAGGACTAAACTTAGGCTCTGATACCATAACTTGTGATGCCCAGTCTCAACCACTAGAACAACTCAGCTGTAGCAGTCGAGAACGGCCACAACACAGTAAACATAAGCACATATCATCATCATGCATGCATGCTAATACCTGAACAATTAAATTTCATAATTCATGCATTCATACACAGCAGATATTACATGCTAGAACTGGCACATCTACATACTTATATACATATTGATACAATACCTAGTTATTACATCCATACATATTGCTCTGATACAAAAAGGATTAAACATTACATACACAAAACTCATTGCGCACTCCCTAAAAGCCTACACTATAAGTACTGTTAGTGTTTACTAGTAGCAATGCGGATCCATGCTTCGCGATCACCTCGCCTCCGAACCTACATGGATTAGCAAACCTGTGCTAAGCGATAACGCTTAGTGGGGAAACAACATACACACGTATATACTTTTATAGCATACATTGCAATAATTATTCAATTATAAGACATATTTTAATACAAGCTTGATAACAGTTAAATCAGTTTAACAAGGCTCATGTATCATGTAGGTACACATTCTGTATTCAAAAATTTATATAATTACAACTCATACACAATAATCATCGTAATAGTGTATACATTTACATTAAACTCAATTAACTTGTTCACATATCACATGGTTTACTTATTACTCATGTTAGTTAATCTTGCCTGCAATTCAAAGATACGGATAACGAGTCTCGCATTGGTACCACATGGGTACAGTAATCACATTGGTATCCGTGGATACCTCACATATGTACTAATACCCTAAGGTACGAAACTTCAACATAATATCACATTGGAATCTAATAAGGATTTATATAACCTTGTGATTCCAGAGAAATCAGATGCATTGGGCTGCAACACTTAGACTCTATAGGCATGCCTATCTATCCACTACTTGACTTGCAGGCTAAGGTATCAGTTGATTATTATACTTGTTATGGCATTATGACATTATAGAATTATCCCATTAAATTTCATTACACAATTCACATTCACTGTTATTCACATCACCATTCTATCATTAGACTTAGACAGATTATTGCATGAGCATATACATATATATACAAGAAATTCATCACTATAATCCTCATGCTTGTATATTCATTGTCACAAGTTTACAATTAAATTCAATTCATATTCATACAAATCATCAATAGATAGCTAAGATGACACTTATTAAGGTTTATGGTAAGATAAGTTCAATTGGAACGAAAAAAGAGATAAAAATCAAAGTCTTAATTTTGCAAAACAGAAGCATTTTACACGGCGGTATGACAATGTCTTACCGCCGTGTAAGACACACTACACAGGGGTATGATCAAGTCATACCGCCGTGTGGAAAGCCACACAAAACACCTTCAAAATAGAGGACATTTACATGGCGGTATGGTCACTCCTTACCTCCATGTAAAATCTCACACTTGGGTGGAATAGAATTACACGGGGGTATGGCCCATTCCATACCACCGTGTATCTCACTCAGCCCAAATTTTTACATGAAATCTTAGCTACTTTGGAAATCAATTGCACCCCAAAATCATTTTAACATACATATACTTCTCACTCAATGCATACATGATCTTTACTCATGCTTGTTTTCACCTTAACCAAAACAAACATTAGATACAAGTAGTAATAATTAAGATTTATCCACAAAATCTCAAGCTTTCTTCCCTCAATTTATCCACACATAGATGAACTCACTTATTCCATTCTCAACTCATTCCAATAAACCTCAACCACATTTAACATTCAAATCGAGCACAATTTAAATCATAACATTCAAACATAAGGATAGTTTCCCAAACCTCCTTTTCTATGCTCCTAATGAGTCCCCTTTGAGCTAGGTTCTCCACCCTTGGCCTTTCCTTTATCTTGCTTCAATATCTCAACTACACACATGATCCAATTTCCAGGATTGGAACATAATATCATTACCAATCAATTTCAAAAGAAAAGAAAAGAAGAAGAAGGAGAATCCATTAAATTAACCACTTACCTTGCTAATTGTTCATCCTACATTTCCTAATACCATGCAATCCATTGAATTCTCACACACACCAACTATAAATCTCAAGATTACTCAATGAAATGAAGAAAGAGGAAAGTAAGAAGAAGCTCAGCCGAAAAGAAGAAGAGAATGCAGCAAAAACTGCATTTTCTCTCTCCAAATTCCCTTATATTGCATGGCCTGAGAGAGGTTGCAGCTCCACGAGACCACACGTGGAGTCCACAAGTTTTTTCGTAAACAAGCCTATAGTGCACAAAAGATAGGAAATTACAAGATATATAACTAATTAAGATTAATTTGCTGCTAAAACTTTCAACTACTCTCTTGCTAGGATCAATTATTAAGATAATTCATTCTCAAATTAAAGTTCAAAACATTCACAACAGGAATAACTAGAGGCAAACTAAACTAAGATAGGAAAATTCAGACAACCATAATTAAATACACAAGAACTAAAACAAAATAAAACATGCAAATACAAATAAATAATCATAAAAGATGCAAATAAATTAAATAAAATATAATAGCTGTTAGTTACATATTAAGATGTTGGGGTTACTCCTCCTACCCCACACTCAATATCTTGCTGTCCCAGCAAGTCAAAAAGCTACAAAAAAATTAAAATAAAAACAGGAGAAAGGATGTCTCCCTGCTCAAAATTCTGGAGGTGGTGGCGGTGGGAAATGCACATCAAATCGCACAGTTAAAGAGGAAAGTCCCAATAGCACCTGATCCATCTGTGACTGAAGATCGGCTTGAGATGTGGTGATGGTGTCCATGCGCTCCATAAGAGCACTGTACTGCTACGAAGAAAATTGCTCAGGCTCTAGAGCTGGAGGGGCTGGTGCTTTAGGGTCTTCCTCTTGCTCATTGGGCAAGCCTCCTATACCTAACTATACTCCCTGCAGATACTCTTTGCGAGTAGTCAATCTATAGCTATCAGCTATTGTCTCATCAGTCACTATGACCTTCATATTCTTGAGCATCTTCTTGTCAATTACAGCAATGGATGGGAGTGATTTGATCTTTCCGAATGGGTGATGTACACCCTTAGCAACAGCAGTGACCAACCCACCAAGTGCTATCTTTTTCACCTTTTTTGGATTCCACTGCATCTCTTCCAATTTATGCCATACATGTGGGGCGCCATAGTCCAAGAATAATTCTAATTGATAACTTCAATTTATTACTTAGTTTTGATAGTGTTTTCGTATGATTTTTGGGTGTTCAGTTGTGTTTATTATCATATTGTGTCTACTTTAGGTTAATTTTTTCAATCTTAGTTAATTTGGATTTTTTGTGCATCTTGGATAGCTTTTTGATTGAGTTTGAATTGTGTTTGCAGGAATTTTCTAGGTACCTCACGGTCACAACCAAACTGGTTTTGACCGTGACATACAAAAGATTCAAAAACAAAAACTGGGCATATATACCTCACGGTCACAACCAAATTGGATGTGACCGTGACATAGATCTTCATCGGGCATAATGTAGGTATGAGGTATCTCACGGTGGCAACCTATCTGGTTGTCACCGTGAAATGAAATTTACCAAGGCAGAACCAATTGAGAAAGCACCTCACGGTGGCAACAAATTTGGTTGTCACCGTGACATAAGGAATTCCTAGGCAGTAGTTGAAGTTGAGCACCTCACGGAGGCAACGAAAATAGTTAGCACCGTGACCCCTCTCCTGTGCTCCAAGCAGAATCGCGTCTTCAATAACCTCACGTTGACAGCCATTTAGTTGCCACCATGACCCTGCTATCTCACGGTGGCAAGAATTTAATTGTCACCGTGACCCATCTGCATTTATATATACAAGTTTCCTATTTGGTAATGCGAGTTGAGATTTTTTAGTCCATTTTCAAGGTAGGATTTCAGATTTGGGATTTTTCTGAGCTTTTCGATTGTTCTTAATTTAGGTTTTCAATATTTCCTTTATATTAAATTACATATAAAGAGTTTTACATTAGAAACACATAGATTAATTTCAATACACAATTTTTACATTCGGATTTCCAGAATTTTTCTCCATCGAAGATTCAAAGAATAAGATCGAAGAACGTGGGATTCAACCGGGATTTCTCCTCAATGAATTTATGGGTTTATTCTTTCCTTTTCTTTTTTTTTTTATTTTTTAATGGATCATGAACAGTTTCTTAGTTGTTTGGGGGATCTTTGAATCCCCTACCCGTGATGTGAATTAAAAACATCTTTCGAATTTATATATATGAATGAATGGTTTATTTCACTAGTTCTTATTGTTAATTCATGGGATTTATTTTCTCAAGTTAATTTCCAGTTTTGATGAATGATTTATATCATGTATCTTTATTGGTTAGTGAGTTTGTGTGGATTCAATGCCATGAATATTTATACTCAGTTTTTCTATCATGTTTGTTGTTTCGTTTGGATTGCTCCAGAATGGGAATCTAAATGTGCAGGATTTTATGGTTTAAAACTAGAGGGAGGAGTGAAATAATTGAGTTTTGGGTTGTTTGGCTCCGGAATGGGAAAGCAAACCGAACTTAGGATTTTAGACCTGTGCTTAGGCTAATTGTATTGCTTGCTTCGGAATGGGACGTCATGTAATTAGAATAGCTTGCTCCGGAATGGGACGCTTGGGTTAAGAGGGTTATCCCGATTTCATTCGTATATGTTTCTTAGATTAATTTAATTCACATTTGGGTATGGGGTGGATGAGTGAACCCGAGCAACGTTCTTTATTTTTGAATTTTTGTTGTTGATTTCTGCCATCAATTTATTTTTACCTAGATTTTTACTGTTTGTTTAATTCTTTTATTTTGATTTGCCTTTTCGTTGTTTAATTTCATTATTTTTAATCAATAGATAACTCAATCAATTCAACGATTGGGAATTCTTTAGCATACATTTGATTTTCGTTACTTGCACACACAATCCAATGGGTATGATAATTCGGGGTCCTAAATTTACCCCCACTATATTACTTTCCGATTCAGTACACTTGCTGAGGTCACGTCAAGTGTTGGAATAAGCTCATCTAACTCATTTTTTACCACTGTCATCCCCCCCCCCCCCTTCTTAGGGACACATTGCATTGGACTAACCCATCTACTGTCAGAAATAGGATAGATAATACTTGAATCAAGGAGTTTGATTACCTCCTTTTTCACCACTTCTTGCATCGTCTGGTTGAGTCTCCTTTGAGGCTGAGCTGCTGGTTTGCATTCTTCCTCCATCAGGATCCGATGAGTACAGTAGCTTGGGTCTATCCCCTTTAGGTCCGATATCTCCCATCCAATTGCATCCTTGTGCTTTTTTAGCACCTCGAGCAGCATCGTCTCCTCCAAACTTGTAAACAGAGAAGAAATAATCACTGGTTTTGTTTCATTCTCTAAAAACACATATTTCAAATGAGAAGGAAGGGGTTTAAGTTCAGAATTTGAATCCCCCTTTTTCGGATTAGAATCTTCTTGCTGTGATTCCTCCTCTTCGCCTTCTTTGTCCACAGCTGCTATCACTTCTCCCCCTATTTCATCTTCCAATTCTTCATCCTCCAATGAATGTATCAAATTCACATTCAATGGATCAACTACCAATACTTTTTCTTGAAATTCTTCTACACATTCATCCACTGTGTCCACAAAATAAATAGACTCCTCCATATCACTCGATGGATATTTTTGAGCCTTGTTCATGTCCACCACTAGCTCTTTATCATTGAACCTTAGGGTGACCGTTTGACCATGTACATCGATCAATGCCTTTGCCATATTCAAAAACGGCCTCCCCACAATAAGTGGTACCTTCTGATCTTCTTCCATTTTCATTACAATAAAATCTACTGGAAAAATTAATTTTCCCACTTTCATTAATAAGTCCTAAATCACCCCTTTTGGTCTCCTTACCGACCTATCTACAAGTTGGAGTCTCATTCCCATCTCCTTGAGCTCTCCAAGATTAAGTTTCCTGCAAACAAAGTACGGCATCAAATTTATGCTAGCATCTAAATCACATAAAGCACTTCCATAAAAATCTTTTCCAATTTTACAGGGTAGAGTGAAACTACTTGGATCCTCCAATTTTTCAGGAATCTCGTTCACTATTATAACACTGTAATTTTCAGTGAGCTGCACAGTTCCATGCCCTTCTAATTTCTTTTTATTTGAACATAATTCTTTCATGAATTTTGCATAGTTAGGCATGTGAGCTAAGGCTTCAGCAAATGGTAAATTAATATGCAGTTTCTTAAACATCTATAGAAACCTAGCTAGTTGCTCATTTTTCTTTTCTTTTCTAGCCACAGCAGGAAATGGTAATCTGTTAATATCAAGATCCTCTACTTTAGGATTCACTAGGCTCTTACCCTTATCACTCATAGGAGCATTTTCATTAACCTCTACCCTAGAGTTAGAGTTACTTACCTTTCGTATTGGCTCCTCCTTACTTGTTGATGGTGAAGAAATTTTACCTTGGTCCTCTCCTTGCACTACCTCCTTGCTACTTCTCAATGTGATTGCTTTAGCCTCTTCCTTGGGATTCCGGTCCACATTTGAAGGAAAAGTGCCCGGTTGTCTTTGAGATATAGAAGTTGCAAGCTGACCCAACTGAGTTTCTAAATTCCTTATGGATGCATCTTGATTCCGGTTCCATTGTTCTTGAGATTTCCACCTTGCTTCTTGGTTAGCCATGAATTGTTGCTGGCTATTCACAAACTGTTGTTGACTGTTCATGAAGCTTGCTAACATATCTTCAAGGTTTGGCTTCTTTTCTTGCACAGGTGGCCTTGGTTGATATCCCCGTGGGTGGTAAGATTGAGGTTGTGATTAATTTAAACCCTGCCGTTGGTTGTGATTTGGTGGATATGGTGTTTTGTAATGAGTGGATGGTTGAGGTTGGTATGACTGGTTGTAGTTGTGATGAATGGTTTGGTTGAAGGGGGCTATTGCTTGTGAATGGGATGATGAAGTATTTTGATTTCCATCCTTCTAAGGGAAGTTTGGGTGACTCCTCCAACCCGGATTGTATGTGTTACTGTAAGGGTCATTTCTTCAGTAATCTCCCACAGCATTTACATCTACCATTGTTCCACCCTCTTGAACATACTGCCCACCTTCAAACAGCCCACTCTCTTGAGAAACGGAGGCTACATTTTGAACTTTCAATCCACTCATCTCTTTCCACATTGACTCAATCTATGTCTTCAGTATCGACACTTCATCCACATCATATATCCCTTGCCTTTTTAGAACTGATCTGGGAGCAGCCCATTGAGCATCATTTGCTGATCCAGCAGATGGAAAGCTTCTTCTGGTAGCCTATTTAAAAATGAACCTCCCGATGATGCATTAAAAAGGGACCTTGTCTGTGGTGTAACCCCAAAATAGAATGTTGTCATCAAATGGTAGACCGCTATCTCATGATGTGGACAACTCCTCAATAACCTCCTAAACCTTTCCCAAGCCTCATGAAAGGGCTCCTCATTCATTTGGCGAAAACCCAAAATACTTTTGCGGATATTTGCAGTCTTTGTAGGAGGGAAAAATCTCATCAAAAACTTCTCTTGCAACTGATCCCATGATCTGATTGACTGGCTCGGTAACATTTGCAGCCATTCCCTCGCTTTTTCAATCAAAGTAAAAGGAAACAATTTTAATCTTACCGCATCAGATGTCACCCCTGGAATTTGGACTGTATCGCTAACCTCTAAAAATATATCCAGGTGCTGCGCAGGATCTTCCAATTCTGAACCCGAAGACTGGTTCCTCTATACCATATTGATGGTTGCTGGTTTAAGCTCAAACTGCACTCCCCTAGGTAGCACAATCGTCCAATGATCCTCATTCCATCTCAGCACAGCATAGTCCCTTATCGTCCTCTTCTTAGGGACCTCTTCTCTATAATTACCCGGCATCTCTTCTTGTGCCCTCGTCACTTATTCGTTCTCGAGAGGAAATTCATCAATGCGAGGATTATTTTCCATATTGTTTTCCCAAGTAGCTCTCCTTTGTTGATGTAAAGTCCTCTCAATTTTAGGGCCGTAAGGTGCGATTTGTCCTTGTCTCAATCTGCTCATGCACCACAACTACCTAAAAAGAATAAAATAAAATAAAATAAGAAAAAGAAAAACACATACAAATCACAATCAGAACACACAAACAACGCCAATCCCAGGTAACGGCGCCAAAAACTTAACGCAACCTCAGCAAGTGTACTAAATCGGCAAGTAATACAGTGGGTTAAATTTAGGACCCCGAATTATCATACCTAAGGGATTGTGTGTGCAAGTAACGAAAATCAAATGTATGCTAAAGAATTCCCAATTGTTTGAATTGATTGAGTTATATATTGATTAAAAATAAAGAAATTAAACGACAAAAAGGCAAATAAAAATAAAAGAATTAAACTGTCAGTAAAAATTTGGGTAAAAATAAATTGATGGCAGAAATCAACAAGCAAAATTCAAAAATAAAGAACGTTGCTCGGGTTCACTCATCCACCCCATACCCAAATGTGAATTAAATTAATCTAAGAAACATATACGAATGAAATTGGGATAACCCTCTTAACCCAAGAGTCCCATTTCGGAGCAAGCTATTCTAATTACATAACGTCCCATTCTGGAGCAAGCCATACAATTAGCCTAAGCACAGGTCTAAAATCCTAAGTTCGGTTTGCTTTCCCATTCCGGAGCCAAACAACCCAAAACTCAATTATTTCACTCCTCCCTCTAGTTTTAAACCATAAAATCCTACACATCTAGATTCCCATTCCGGAGCAGTCCAAACAAAACAGCAAACATGATAGAAAAACTGAGTATAAATATTCATGGCATTGAATCCATACAAACTCACTAACCAATAAAGATACATGATATAAATCATTCATCAAAACTGGAAATTAACTTGAGAAAATAAATCCCATGGATTAACAATAAGAACCAGTGAAATAAACCATTCATTCATATATATAAATTCAAAAGATGTTTTTAATTCACATCACGGGTAGGGGATTCAAAGATCCCCCAAAAAACTAAGAAACTACTCACGATCCATTACAAAATCAAAACAAAAAGAAAAGGAAAGAATAAACCTAGAAATTCATTGAGGAGAAATCCCGATTGAATCCCACGTTCTTCGATCTTCTTCTTTGAATCTTTGATGGAGAAAAATTCTGGAAATTTGAATCTAAAAACTGTCACACCCCAACCTATACCATGGATACTTCTATTGAATTAGAGGGAGAAGAATCCAAGATAGATAGGAGTGTCACATCCCACTAGTGCAAACACGCTAACATCACATCCAGAAAAAAAAACATCTCAGGGATAAATTAAAACTTTTGAAATAAAGAAGAGTGATACAGAACAAAATGAATACTTTCATTAATATACAAAAGAAAGTCTTTACATCTTACATCCGATTACAAAAAGAGCAAATATACAAAAGCCCAAAATACACTGTTCTGAAGGGCTAACAAAACATTATATCTGATACAAAAGAAAGGAAAGCCTAGACTATAAAACTTCGATCTCTAGTTACGTTGGCCTTCCCGATGCGACACGCCCAGACCATGCGTACCAAAACCTTCCACACCTGCACGGATAAACACCCGTGCTAAGCGGAATCGCTTAGTGGGGAAACACAAATGCATAACCGCCACTCACACTGACGACAACAGAAAGCACATGAGAATGATACAATTATAGATATATAATCATACATAGTTAATTCCAATAATTATATCATAATCCAAAAATTCTTGTACAAAGACACACTAGCACCTGCTTAATAATAATTAGTGGATAACGAGTACCCATAGATACTTGAGAGTATCGGTATCGTATTATAAACACATAGATACCCGAAGGTATCAAAACATTCTTTTTATTTTTCTTCCAAATTGTTTTCACATAGAATCTTAAGAAAGATTCAAACAGAAGGATCGCGAGGATCCGATCGGGGGACCTGATCAGGGTCCAGAATCGTACACATAGCTGCAGCAACACATAACTCTATTAGGCATGCCTAACTATCCACTTATCCGACATTAGCAGGTTATACGAAATCTTGTCAAATTAACATACATATTATTCATTTAAATAGATATTCAAGGCTTTAATGAAAGAATGCATGCAAAAAGAAATCAAGTCATTAAGCAAAAAGGGGAAGAAATCAAATTTGGAAGTCACGTTTGTCGCGCTCGCGACAGAAGCCAAACTACACCCCCCCCCGACTCGTCTCGCGATCGCAAGTGACCTCATGCTCGCGAGAGGATGAAGGTGCTGCTCTCTGTCGCGCTCGCGAGGGTTGTCGCGCTCGCGACAGAAGAGAGCCTTGCACTTGCTCGGAGGTTGAGCGCTCTGTCGCGCTCGCGACAGAGAGTTCCCTAACGACTCCTCAGCGTGACACTCCTCGCGCCGGCGCGAGGGCTGGAACCTCCGCGCTCTATCGCGCTCGCGACAAACACGGGTTTTTCAGCTCTTACGCCCAAAATCTGCAAAAATCTCATACAATTCACATCCAAACTTCCAAAATTGATTCTAAACCTCCAAATTAAGTAACACAAGCATCCATAACTCATAACATAATTAAAAACCCAGCTTTATCACCATTTAACTTAATAAAATCAAGCCAAATGCATACCCAATTCTAGAAAATCCCAAAACAGTACATTTAACAACAATTACAACTATACACATAGTTTCTTGCAAATCCTTCAACAATATTCATTCTCTAGCATTATATATCTAACTAACTTCAATTTAAAATATAATTATGCTACCCGTAACTCTAATTGAAGCTAAAAGTGTTAGAAACCAATTCAAATCACAATTACACATATGAAACAAATATTCCCAAACCTTATCTCCTTCGCTCCTACTCGTGAGCTCTGCTCCTGCTAGCGATTTCTTTCCCTTTTGCCGGTCTAGGAGACTCCTCTGAACCACAAACCCATACCAACCAAGATTAAATTCTATAATAACCTACATAAACATATACAAATACTTTAACCTAGAGAAGAGGAAGAAGTAGAATCTAAAACATCAATAACTCCTAACTCACCTTTGAGCTTTAAAATCACAAGCCAATCAACTCTATTCACTCAAGTAAAGAAGAGGGAGCAAGATTGTGCAAAGAAAAGGAAGAACAAAGAAGAAGAAAAAGAAAAGAAGAGAGTGTGGCGTGAGGAAAGGAGAAGAAGAACGGGAAACAAGAAGGAAATGGCTGTTCTCTCTCTCTCTCACCAAACCCATTAAATGCTAACTTATCATTTATGCCACATGTCACTCTCCCCATAAGGCACTTGCCCTATAACACACCCTACTCCCATACACTCCTATACACACTAAACTATCCCTTGCTCACATCTTATTCCCAAACATCAAATCATATACTAACCTATCTCCTCTTCTCAAACTAATACATATACAAACACATAACAAAAATAAATAATTAAGTCAAATAATCCACACATGCAACATATAACATACACACATACAAACACAGACAGGCTCAAACTACTGGGGTGGTTTTGGGGTGTTACAAAAACTGTGTACTGAAATTAATCTATGTGTTTCTAATGTAAAACTCTTGATTTCTAATTTAAATCTAAAGGAAATATTGAAAATGTCACACCCCAAAATAGCCCTGGTCGGAATGTGTATGCGAAGTCGGGAATGCAAGGGTATTTCAGTAATTTGTGCATGAGAAAATTTTGGATAATAAGGACTTAATGGTAAATAATTAATTTAGTATGTTAAGAAGAGAAATGTTAGTGTGTGTTTGTGGTATGCGGTTGTAGGGTGTTTTGGTGGTGGCATTGATCTAGTGAAGTGTGAGTTTGGTACCTTGGCATGAGATATTTGTTTAAGAAAAGGATTGGGTGCATGTAAGTGTATGGTGCATTGGTTTGAGAAGTCTAAGTGGATTTTGTGGTCCTATTGGGAGCATTGTTAGGTGGGCATTGAAAGAAGAAAAAGAAGAAAGGAAAGAGGAAGAGAGAGGGAACACAGATTGCATTCCCGTTCTCTCCTCTCACGCTTCCTCTTCCTCTTCTCTCCTCCTTTCTCTGCTTTTCCTTTCTTTCTCTTTTGGCTTGGAGTTGTATTTGGCTTGGATGGTGTTTTGCTTGAAGAGGTAAGTTGGGTTTAAGGGTTCCTGCATGCTGTGTTTCTTCTTCATCGTCATCTACTAGTTTTGCTTCAGTTAGGGTTTGGACTAAGATTTTGTGGGTTTCTTGTTTGTGCAAGCTTTGGATTGCAAGAAGAAGGTTAAGGACAAGTTGAGGATTGAGGATTGAAGCTTAAAGTGTGATTTTTGGATCTTCAATTCCAGGTTTGGGAGTATGTTTTGAATGCATGCAATGTTTGGGAGCTCTGTGTTCTTCAATTTCAGTTTGAGAATTAATTGGATGTCTCTGCCCTATTCTCACTAAGGTTGTAAATAAGTTTGCATCGTTTAATTTCTGGAATTTGGTGTGTTTTGGAATGGGTACATGTATGATTTATGTGAGTAGATGTGTTAGTAATGCATGTTAATGTTTGAATTGAAGTTACTGAGTTTAGGGATTTGAACTTACTGTAAATTCTAGGGTTTATGGTGTTTATGCATGATTCTGTTTATTTTGATTGATTTAAGTTGCTATTACTGTATTTTTGATGCATGGAAGATCGACTGGAAGGTAAGATGAGATTGCTAGTGTTTTGAATCAAATTGAAATGGTTTTTATCGAGTTCTTTGAATTCTGGGCATGCTGAGAACGGAAAATCGCGATTCTGATAGAATTTCCATTTCCAGTATTCGTGTGTGTCGTGACTGCCTTGTGAGAGGCAAGTCACGAGTCGTGACTTAGAGTCACGACTCGTGACTCCTTTGTGAGGCAAGTCACGGGTCGTGACTCCCAGTCACGACGCGTGACTCTGTCTCCCAGTCACGATGCGTGACTTCTCGGCGGGCTGGAAGTAGCCGCGAGGCGTGACTGCCTGTGTAAGGCAAGTCACAACTCGTGACTTCGAGTCACGGCTCGTGACTCTCTTGTATGTCTCGAGGCGTGACTTAGAGTCACGTCCCGTGACTCCCTTGCATGTCACGAGGCGTGACCTAGAGTCACGTCCCGTGACTCCCTGTTGAGGCATGTCACGAGACATGACATAGAGTCACGACTCGTGACCCTCCTTTGAGGCCAGTCACGAGTCGTGACATGGCTCGTGACCGACCTCCCTTCAGCCGCATTTTCTGATTTAGCCCAGTTTCAACCAAAATGAATTTTCTATCTCTTCTGTATGGACATATGTACTGTTTGATTCATGTCTGCTCTTGTATGGCCTTTTCTGTTTTGCCTTGTTCCCCAATTGACTAGTTTTCTTATAAAATGACTTTCAAATGCTTTTATGGTTTTTTCCCCTACTGTGTGCTATATTACCTCGTTTATATGAATGATTTATTTGTGATTAGTAATATATTATGCATATCCTTGATTAGATCCTCCTTTAAGAATAATCTGCCATGCTTAAGAGTTTATTGTATCTGTCCACGATTAAGATTATGCATTTTTAATCATTGACATAATATGATTCCACATGTGTTCTTGACAAGCTTTAGTATATTGAGTAGTGCTAAAATGTGGTTGATTGAACTATTGCATGCTTTAGAATATGAATTGTATGAGGTATGATTGATATTATGCTATGCCAAACTTATTTCAATAATATGGTTAATGTCTGAATGTATTATTATGTTTTAGCCTTTGGATTCAATGTGTTATGCTTAAATGTAATTTTGGATTATGCATGATCTATACTTAATTATCCTCACCTACCGCATGATTAGGATTTTGTATTGATAATCATTGGCATGGTAGTGCTTCCATACCTGATTTTTGATATGCTCTAGAACTGTTTAATGTTAAAGTGTGTTGACTGTATTATGTTTTGCAATAGGATTTGTATGACGTGTATGACCGACTTTATGAGCATATTGATATGTCTATCCTACTCTGGTTTATGCATGATGTATATATATTTATGCGTTGTGCAATTCGAAACGTGAATGGTTTTATGCATGACCTGCGAGAGTCAGTCTAGTGGATAGTTAGGCATGCCTAATAGAGTCTCTTAGCTGTAGCGCCCTTTGAATGTTTGGACCCCGATCAGGTCCCTGTTTGGTTCCTCGCGAACCCTTATGAGATAGGATCTTGTTTAAGATCCCCTTTGTAAATGTTTTGTGAAAGTTAAAAAGGAAAAAGTAAAAATTGGTTTTCTCGACTCGTACCCGTAAAGTACTGCCCGTATCGGCTCGTACCCGTAAAGTACTGTCCGTATACTCGTTATCCACTATTTTGAGTCAGCAGGTATTCTATTTGTTTTGTCTGATATGAACAGGAGAATGTGAATGAGCACGATAATGATTTGGGAAATCAGTTTCTAAGTATATGAACGTAGATTTGAACTTCGGAATGTATGTCTTTATATTGCAAGCATGATTTTATATCTGACACCATTATTCGTACTTGTCATGGGATGTGTTATAAGTTTCAGAATGTTTTGAATGTGATTCGACTAATGTATTTATATATATGTTACTCAAGCATGGTTTTATTATATATAAGCATGTGAACCGAAGCAGTTGTGGCTGTAAGTATGTAAGATTTAACTGTACTTTCCGCATGGTGATGATATGAATGTGATGTTATGTGATTATGCCTTTGGTCTCCGCTATTCGAGTGTTATCGGCATGATATTTTATATATTAGAGTTGCGCAGCGGTATTGTGGTGTTTTGGATGTCATCTCTTGGATTTTGGCTAGTGTATGTATGGCATGTCAAAGTATGTTAGATAGCTAGTGTTCTCAATATGAGGATTGGGTGCATTATCATATGGTAATTGTGTCGCTTTGGATTGGGTTGTCAGTTCATGCATGGGTTTTTGGTTATGACTTTTGCTTGTGGAGATCTCTGGTGACTTCGTACGGTAAGGTACTGATATTTGATACCATTGTAGGTATATGCATGTGATACTGTATGTGGCTCTGCATGATGATACTTGTATCGTGTATTGTATTATGTCTATTTTGGCCTATTCTTGATATAAGCATATGGTTATGGTTATGAGTTTCCGGATTAATGCCTTTACTATGCAAGCCTGATTATATATGTATTCTGAATGTTGCATTTGCCATTGTGAATGTGTTATGCCTTGACGACCTTTGTGAATGGCCGTTCATACTTTTGTGTGTTCTCCCCACTAAGCGTTTATCGCTTAGCACGGATTTCCTTTCCGTGCAGGTGGCAGGTTTGGTTCTGTTCGAGTCGCGCTTCTGCAATGTCGGCCACGTAGGAGTTAGAAGTTCTGTATTTTGTCAGCTTCTGTACTTCAGTTTGTTTTTTGTATTTCTGTATTATTGTATATGTAATACTATGTAAGAATCTTGAGTTTACTTTTGGGTAATGTAATCGTTAGTATGTTTTTATGTTAAGTTTCCTTTATTTTATCACTCGCTTTATGCTTCCGCTTAGTGCCTGCGTGTGTGTGAGTTATTGCATGATCAGTCTGTGCACGCATGTTAAGTTAAGTTTTTAATTAACCCGTATTTTCGTATGTATGTTATGTATGAATGTATGCTTCCGCATCGCGCATGTGCATATTTGTGTGAGTGAGCGTCGGGTAGCGTGCCCGTCGGCGTCCTTCCAACGGGGGCGGCGATGAGGGTGTTACAGAAAACCTAAATTAAGAAAAATTGAAAAGCTCAGAAAAATCCCAGATCTGAAATCCTAACTTGAAAATGGACTAAAAAATCTCAACTCCCATTGCCAAATAGGAAACTTGTATATATAGATCCAGATGGGTCACGGTGACAATGAAATTCTTGTCACCGTGAGATAGCAGGGTCTTGGTGGCAACCAAATGGTTGTCACCGTGAGGTTGTCGAAGACGCGATTCTGCTTGGATGCACAGGAGAGGGTTCACAATGATAGCTATTTTCGTTGCCACCGTGAGGTGCTCAACTTCAGCTACTACCCAGGAATTCCTTATGTCACGATGACAACCAAATTTGTTGCCACCTTGAGGTGCTTTCTCAATTGGTTCTGCCTTGGTAAATTTCATGTCATGGTGACAACCAGATAGGTTGCCACCGTGAGATACCTCCTGCCTGCATTCTGCCTGATGAAGATTTATGTCACGGTCACAACAAATTTGGTTGTGACCGTGAGGTATGTATGCCCAGTTTCTGTTTTTGAATCTTTTGTATGTCACAGTCACAACCAGTTTGGTTGTGACTGTGAGGTACCTAGAAAATTCCTGCAAACACAATTCAAACTCAGTCAAAAAACTATCCAAAATGCACAAAAAATCCAAATTAACTAAGATTGACAAAATTAACCTAAAGTAGACACAATATGATAATAAACACAGCTAAACACCCAAAAATCATACGAAAACACTACCAAAACTAAGTACTAAATTGAAGTTATCACAGTACCTGAGGGCTTCCTTCCATAGGCTCCTCCCCATCTATCACAATAATGTCAAAACCACTTAAAGGCTGTCTCGCAATCTCTAATATTGAGACCTGATTCTCCCTTGCAGCCCTTATCGTCATGACCTGCCCCTCATGAGGAATCTTAATCATCTGGTGCAAACTAGAGGGGACCCCTCCCAACTTATGGAACCAAGGCCTTCCCAAGAGGGCTGAGAAATTGGCAGGAATGGGCAGGACTACAAATTCCACTTCGATTTCCACTGGCCCTATCTTGACTACTGTCTTGAATGTCCCGGAAGCCTGCCTCTGTAAGTTATCATAAGCTGTGATTGTTAGATCAGACTTAGCCAACATGTCCTCTGTTACCCCAAAAGCTGCCATTGCCACCAGCAGGCATACATTAATTGATGAACCATTGTCCACCATGACACATGCCGTGTGCTTTTGATTGATCTGAGCCTATATGTATAAAGGGCAATTATAATTGCGTCCTTCGGCTGGCAAGTCTGCACTTGTAAATACCACATCTTCCCCAGCACCCCCCTTTACTACCTCCAGCAACTCTGTGGATGATATGGTTGTGGCCACTGTTGTCTTACATAAAGCCTCCACTATCTTCTGTCTATGAGAGGGAGACTGCCTTAATAGATCCCATATTGAAATTTGAGCCGGAGTCTTTTTCAGTTGCCTAATTATCGAATCCTCTTCTGGCCCTCTTTCTTTTTGGTTTACCATTGGATCTTGCAAACTCTCAACTTCTGGAGCTACCCTTCTACTCCGGGTTACTGCTCCAACCTTCTTCTCCTCCTTCTTCTCTTCTTCCTCCTCCGATCCCCAAGGGTCGGGAAATGCTTCATCTTGAAAATCTATGCTTTCATCTCGACTTTCATCAGTGGACCAGCAATCGATCACTGCCATGGGTAGCCCTTCTTCACTTACCTCGTAGAGGCTCGTAATAGCAGTGTTGGCATCGATGCCGTATAAATCTCTCAATACAAACCATTCAGGCAGACTGGACCCGATCATGAATATAGGTGGGGGCACTGCATTATGCAATTGTCTGTCAGATGTCCAGTATGTTGGTGATAAGCACAATATTCGTTCTCCTTATGGCTTAGTTGTCCTTGGGTCCTAGCTGTCCTAGGTTGCAGGGGTTGTAGTTTCCTTTCCTTCATCAATCTCTTTAATACCCATGATAAAGGTCGACCCGAATTTGAGAAGTACCTCTGACTCACACCTGTTGCCGATACCTCAGTTGTCTTCCCACTTCTATTACCGCTACTAGAACTTGCTGACTTATTTACCCCTTGATTAGTATAGCCCCTCTTGGCATAAGCTTCACTGCTTGCCCTCCTGGCCATATATTCACCTTCTGCCTCTATAACGATGTCCTTCAAAGACTCCCAATCTCTCAATCCCTTCATCTTTAGTCCATCTCTCAGATACAGGCTCGCATTTTTGATGAACAGTCGTATCTGATCTTGAGTATCTGGCTTCTTTTTCATCTCCATTACCCGGTTTCTACATCAGGTCAGATACTGGTGGAAAGACTCACTTGCTTTCAGCTGTAGCAGCTCCAAATCCTTCAGAGTTACTACCATTCTTGTACTACAATCATACTGTCTTAGAAACTCCTTTGTCAGCAACTCCCAATCCTCCTTCGTCCTTCGGTCTATCCCATGATACCAATCCACCGCTGGGCCGGTTAAGCTTAGATAAAAATACTCAATCTTTTGTCTATTTGTTAAAGTGGTACCCTTTATTACCAGCGAGTACTGCTTTATGTGTACGGTGGGATCGAAAGTGCCTTCAAATTTGGGAATATCAGGCATCTTGAATTTTTGAGGGATCAGATCATCACTGTCCAGCTCTCGATCCTCAGGGTTCATTCCTCTTCCTACCTTTAATATCCTCATCATAGCTTCAAACCTTTCTTCCATTTTTCTCCACATTGCATTCTCCGGCTTGGGCGACTTTCCCTTTACTACCGTTTGTTTATCTTGCTCCTCCCATAAGTCAATCATATATTTAGGGCCTTCTCTACGCTCGACAGGCGCTGGCGCTCTTGGCTCAACCACAGGTGGATCAACTGCTGCTGGGGGATCCTCTCTAGTAGCCCCTTGTTCATCTTGCCCCCCAACTAGAGCAACAACCTGCTGCCCAGCAAGTGGGGCTAGGGTAGTGGCAAGGTTGCCCATCATCGCTATCATCCTGGCCTCAAACTCTTCTAATCTTTTCCCCACTTCTTCGGCAATCATTATCCTAGTTGCATCAGAACCACTTGCTAGATTAGACATGCTTGTTTTTACTGATGATTTAGAAGACAATATCTCACTAACCTCTAAAAAAGAATCCGAACTCTGGTCTGACACTAGCTCTTGCAATCTAAAGAGTGAAATCTTCCTCAACCGACCGTTAGGACCTCTAAACCAGCTGGATGAAACTATGATGGCTGCTGAACACACCTCCGTTAGGATAATGCATGATTTGAAGTGCAATACATGGCCATACTGATGCAGTATAGACAAACACATGCAAGCAGACAGATCCTTCCAGCCTTATCTCTCCCACACACGTGGTCGTACTGTCTCTTTCCTAGGTGGGCTTTATCCAAGGGTTAACAGGGAATCCATTGGACACGTATAGTGTACGGTGCATAACCGGCAGCATAACATCTCTTGTCTAATGTACATACGTGTGGGTGTTTGGCCATTATGTATTTAAATAATTCAACTAAACTAAGATGGGCCCACAGGGGCATGAAAGCCTTTGATGAAAGACCATCTAATTTAATTGATTTTGTTCAATATATGATGGCCCAAATAACATGCACGATATCATGGTACATTTCACCTAGTGGAAGTATCTATTGCCGTTACCTGAGCTTTGGTCAAAGGTGGTGTTACTTTAGGTCTACCCAAGCATGGTCCCTGCCAATTTGTCTAGCTCATCACGAGCATAGCAACCGATCGAATCTCCATTTGATATAACATTTGATGGTATGAGGCTTGGGCTGGTGATTATCCCGAGCACTTCCCTACAATGAGTGAAAGTAGGGTCGTATTTTAGGAACGCACCGGCGTAGATAGGGGACCAACTAACATAGTTCTAAGGCTCTAGTGGATGCAATGTTATTTCAAATAGAAATGGAATTTTTGATTCTTAATAACTCAATTATAATTTTTAACTTAAGTCGCTTTCAAAGCAAAGTTTCGATCATTCCCCAGTGGAGTCGCCACTATGACGCGCACTGAACCTAGCAAAGGCCCTCTTTGAACTCGCTTTTAGGGCTCGAGGGATTGGTTTGTGTCTTTTTGATCTTAGGCATCATGAGACGTTTTGGATGCCTCCTTCCCAATAGAACATTGGAAAGGATCATCTAGTCTCATGATGCCTTTAGGCACCTTTGAGGTATTTTGGAGTCGCCACCCAATTTACAAGAAATTGGGAAAGGTCTCTAACCTCGGGGGTCTTAAACAAAATAAGGTGTTTGGAACTTCACTCTTGTTAATAACTTAAGTTTATAATTGAGTTTTTAAGAAATTAGAATTCCATCTCTCATCTAACATGATTATGCATTGAATTTAAAGCGCATAACAACCACATTGGAAAGCATTTAAATAAAGCGATAAATAAATAAATAAATTACATGTAAAAATTGGGACAGAACAGTCCCCCAAAAATAAGAAAGCGTAATAAAACTTGTCCCAAAATTAATTACAAGGGCCCGAATGAATAAATAACACATACAAAATAATTAAAAATGCATTATACATAAATCGGGAGGTTTATTAAATTTTAGGAACATTGGTTCCTTTTTAATTATCTTAAAAAATTTAGAGAACTATTTTTTGGGTATTGATTGAGAAAATAGGGATGAGTGATTCCATTTTATGAAAATTAGTTCTCCATTTGAAAGTGAGATTTTATTGGTTAAAATAGGTCATTGGTCCATTTTATTAAGAAAAATTCCAATTTATTAATTATTGTAAAAAAAACATGATTTTCTATAATGCAGAGAATTTAAAATACATTTTACATACAACACATAAAAGTAATAATAATAATAATAATAATAATAATAATAATAATAATAATAATAAAAAGGAAATACAACAAATAAAAATGCAAACCCTAAATTAAAGGTCTTTGGTCTCCCGGTCCTCCATCCTGTGCACAAATATAACTCGTATAGATAAACAAAATTTAAGTCAACAAAAGAAAAATAAAATGAATGTCAATAAAGTAATTAAATGAATAATGTATGAACAAAAACTAAATAAAAACTAATAAATAAGCTAATTACGTAAACCAATAAAAATAATTAAAACTTGATAAATAATATAACAATAGCATTAACAATTATTAATAGATTAAAAAACTGGAAAAAATAACAAAGTGGATTAGGACAGAAATGTACAAGATAAAATGGAACAAAATTATATCACAATCATGCATTTTACAGTTCACATGCTTGGACAATCGGGTTAGACAAGAAACGCCGAAGAAAGGGGAGGACAGAAGACTAGTGCACGACTCGTGCACTCATAGCACGAGTAGTGCAATGGGTGCACGACTCATGCACCCATTACGAGTCGTGCAATGTTTGCCAGAGGAACGCGAATGATCGGGCAAGCAAAAAAATAGAGTCACTATCCGATCGGGAAAACCGCAGCTCGGACAGATACAAAGACAAAATCTGATCGAGCAGTCACGATTTGTACAAAATGAAGAGACGATCAGACAAACATAAAAATAGGGACGAACAGAGTAACGCTAACAGACTAAATAAATATGATATTATGCCATCAAAACATACATAATAGAATGATAAACATGCCGATAAGTCATAATAAATATTTGAGATTCATGTATGATAACAAACAACAATTAACAGGTTAATAAGATCAAACAAGAGATAAACACAGCATATACAATGAAAAGAAATAACTGGTAAAGCAAAACGAGAAAGAGAAAGAAAAGGGAAAAGAAAGAAAGAAAAGAAAGAAGGAGATGGTTATCCCAGTATTTACCCTCAGATATGATCTTTGATTTGCAGATGAAGATGTTTTGGATTTCCTCTTTGCTTTTCTTGAGAAGAAAATCAAAACAGAGACTGATAAAACTTCAAAATGTAATTTACGTTAAGGAAAAGATGAAAGATATTTGAATCTCAAACCTCAGGAATTAATTTCCTGGATTCAAGAAATAATCCAGGAATGCTTTGAGAACCCATAATTGTTGTTTTTGCTCTCCAAGCTTTTCTCTGTTTCTTTTTCTTTCCTTTCTGCCTTCTCCTAAATAACCTCCCTCTCTTCTTTTTCAACCCTTTCTTTTATATCTCAGACAGGATTAGATCTTTTCTTTCACCAAATCCAGCCATAAACCATGCTTTTTCAACCAAATCCCCCGAAATAACGGTAGAGGGGATGCTGGGGACAGTGAGGCACGTGAGGCAGGTGAGATCTGTCTCACGCTACCTCTCAACAGAGTGAGATGGGCCTCACGTAGTGAGGCTGCCTCTCACCAATGTGAGATGGGCCTCACAAACGTGAAGCTGAATCTCACATGGGTGAGATGAGGCTCACACCACAGGCCCCCAGAAATAGCCGCCCTCTCCTTTTTTTTCTTAAAAAAAAAATTAAAAATGAAAAACATATTTTTTGAGGAAATCATCACTTATATATGTCTCTTGCCTGTGAACAGGTATCATTTTTATCACTGGATAACTTCGGTCTGGGCTGTCTTAGGACCCTATGAAGAAATCTGGTTTTGTAAAGAGTTGAAGAGTCTTACCAATTCATGCCTCTTCTGTGGCTAGAAGTTTTTTTTTGGCATAATTCTGACATTTATTTTTTTCTCATTTGTTTGAGGAGTAGTCCTAGCTCCAGTTGTTTTTAGAAGGCTTCAATCCATTACTAGAGTTAAAGTTTTTTGTTTTGGGCTTCTTCATCCTCGATTGCTTAAGCCAAAGATTTGATTTCTGTATCGGATGATATTGCGACAGGTTTTCATTTTAGTCGTCTTGTTGGACTACTTTCCCCCCTTTTGATTTTCTAGGCATGTTTAAGACCTGTTTTGAAGGAACTCTTTGGTCAGAAAATCTAGAATTGAGTTTTGATCTCCTTTTATAAATTCAGTTTCAAAATCGAAAAAACTAAGGATTACTTGCAATCTAAAAAAATCTATTTTGAAGCGATGTTTTGAACATCTTTTTTTAAAACTTATTTTACTAATTTATAATCTGTAAAGACACAAAACCTACCCTAGTCATACTAAGGTGTAATTATGGTAGGAAAAGGATCGAATATGCTTGATTTGTGATGGTTATACCCAAAGAACCTAACCATCATTAATCAAAAAGATTCGGCAAGTATTGACAAACGGTTATTTATTCTAAAAGCTACTAAAGTGCATTAAAGAAATTATTATAAAGATGTAATTATAAGTTAAACTAAAATTAAAAATGTAAATGTATGAATTTAAAAGAAAGATAGGATTGATCATGTAAATTTCAAGATGACCAATCATATTATAACACATTTCTATTCTATAAATGTGAAAGTGATGGGTATTTAAACTTACTGGGTGGTGGAAAAAGGAAGAAAAGTTCTAGAATTTCTCTCTTCTATCCTCACACCAATTCCTTTCCATCTAATTGGTTGATTAATGGTTTTTGAAGTTGAAGTATAGTTTACAGCATTTTGTGTAAAGAGATAGGTAAGAAACGAATTAATTTTTCTTCATCTTCTTCCTTCTCTTCTCATTTTGAGAATGGATGATGTTGACAATTAGGTGACTAAATATGATGTTGATATGAATTTTTTATGTCAAATAGGAAGGGAAGTCAGTAGGAGAGAGGTAAAAGAGAAAGGGGTGTGTAGACACTGGGTCCGGAGGTGGCAAAAAAAAATATATATATATAAATAAAAAGGAAAAACTAATAATAAAATGAAATAAAATAAAAAGGAGGAAATCAAGGAAAGAAGGAAAAACCTGGGAGAAACCTATAACCCTAGATATAAAAGGAGAGAGAATAACCTAACACAGGGGGTTGGGATTTTGAGAGAACAAGGTTAGACAAAAAAAAAAGAAAACCAAACCAAAGAAAATGTAGGAAACCGAAAGGAAAGAAAAAAGGAAAGGAAGAAAAAAAGAAAAAGAAAAGGGATAGGAGGCAGAGAACGAAGACGGAGGAAATCCGGTGCAGCAAGCACCGTGCCTCGCATGGACGACCGTGCCACCGCAGTAGCCTCCCCCAACGCTGTCGTTCTCTCTCTCACAGTTTTCTCTCTTGGCGACGCGAGACCTTCATCCTTCTTTTTCGAAAACCTTCGATGGTAGATGGCGACGTGAGCTACACCGATCGATGAAGGAGATCGAGGTGTGTCTTCTGGCGATCACCGATGGCCCTCAATCACCGGTGAGGAGTAAATCGGAGCAGGAGGAACCAAGCCTGCCGACAGCGTTTCTAGCAAATCGACTAGGCTTCTCGGTGCGTGGCCACTTGCAACGAACTCTCGGCGCCCCGATCTGCCTTCCGATCACCGGTGAGCTTCCAGCGGGCTCCGGCGAGGCAGCAGGTAAGTTAATTATTTTTGTTTTTATTTTTATCTATAATATTAATATTATTTATATTTATTTATTATTAGTATTATTGTTTGTTATTTATTATTATTATTGTTATTATTATTATTACTATATTGTTGTATGTTAATATTATTTTGTCATTATAATTAGGGTGAGCATGGACCGGTTAATCGGTCCATGAGCCCCAAAAAAATCAGTCCATTAACTATCGATTTTGAAAATTACTAACCATTAACCAATCCGTTACTATAAGTTAACCAGTCCATCGGCTTTGAATTTTCGGATCAGTTAACCAATATTATTTCGGCTAACCACTATAATTATAAGATGTATTTATAAAAAAATAAAAATGTCCAAAATACTTAAAAATAAAAATTAGAAACCAAATATAATTCAATATAATATTCAAATTATAAATATAAACTAAAAATGTTGGGTCAATATGCATGCATAGGATAGAAAAATGTAATAAATGGAAAAATTGTAATTTGTTAATTTTATTAAATATTAATTATTACTTGCAACGAAAATTTTTATTTTTAAAGCAAAATATATTTAATTCGAATTGCAAGTGTTAAATGCTACCTATAAGAATATTAAAACTAACATTCCACATTTTAATTGAATATTATTTATCATATTAAATTTTAATAATTTAAATATAAAATATTTTAATTAAAGAGTTAAAATTATTAAATTAATTACAATTAGGAATTAATTATATATATTAAAAATTTTGAAGGGTAAACAAATTTGTGTGTGGAAATAAAAGTCCATCATAGATGTAAATTTTCGTTAATATATTAATGCTATATAACTTTTCGAATATATTATTATTTTAATTTTTGAAAAATTAATAAATCAAGAAATAATAACAAATACTAAATATGAACATATTGAATAATTAATAAATTAACTAAAAATTCAATTAATCGGTTACATGAGCCAAAACCATTAATCAGTCCATTAATATCAGTTTTTTCAAAACACTAACCATTAACCAGTCCATTACAATCGGTTGATCAGTCAATCGATTGGGTTTTGGACCGGTTTATCGATTAACCGTATCAACCGGTTTTTTTTGCTCACCCCTAATTATAATCATTATTATCATTATTGTTATTTGTTATTATTTTTAGTATTTGTTTTATTGTTATTATATTATTAATTGTTGTAGTTATTATTATTATTATTATTATTGCTTTTTTGTTAATTGTCATTATCATCGTTATTAGTTTCATTATCATTTATTATTATTATGATAATAATATTATTTATGTTCCTGTATTGGTTATTTGGTTAATGTTGTATTTTATTTTATTATATATTTATTGTTTATCGCACTTTATTTAGATGCTTTAATATATGTATGTCAATTGTCTGTTGCAAGATTTTCAGATGCATCAAATATTTTATTTGTGGTGTTTATCCTATTTCTATTAGATTAGGCATTTATCTAATTTATTTGATTTAATTATTTATTTATTATTTCATTTAATTCAACACATTACTGACCAATATCGTTTTCCGTCATGACTGTGACCGCGACCGTGAGGAGCATGCAGTTCGTCTTTGGGCCAGGCGAAGCATGGTCAAGGTGAATAGTTAGGATTAATTTGCTATTCAATTATTTAATATGGTTATTATTATTTCATTTTATTTTTATTCCTTTGAGGTCTGTAATAATAAAAGGTTTGTCGACCGCACTTAAAAAAAACTACAACACAAAATGTTTCTACTAAAATTGAATATTTGTTAATAAAACTAGACCAATGTCCTGGTTTTCTCCATAAAATTCACACTTGGGTTAATAACCTTTTTCTCATAAAATCACATTTTCATAATAATCATATGTGGGAACCAATGCTCCTATCTGAACAAGTATCCCGATTTATGTATGATTTTATTTTTAGTCAGTTTATTTTTTGTAATTTTTTGGCCTTTTTATGCCATGTTTTACTACCTCCAAAATAACATGTTTTATATTTCAATGTGCTTGAGTACGTCTTTCCTTTATTTGCATGAATCGTGTGAGAAGAGAGATAAAATAATTAACTCTAAAACTCAGTCATATAACATTAAATAAAGGTATTAATAAGAGTGAGGTCCCGAACTCTCTCTGGTTTTGGCCTCATAAGGTTGGAACTAATTTCCCAATGGCCTATTGGGTGGTGACTCCTATTAAACTTGCCTTGTGGTGCCCAACAGACGCCTTCGTAGGTTGATCGCCAATAATGGAATAGGGGTGAATCTCTGTCCACTGCAAAGCAATCAGTTTTGGGATGCCTAGCAGGGTTTGCGTGCATCACAGGTTGGCTAAGTGAAGTAAGGAAGCATAATAGGTTGGGAGCTCATTTCTCTTTGGTTATTTATTCATGAATTGTGTTCCATGTAATTTAAGCTTAATTGTATGGGATTGAACTATAAAAGAGTAAAATGGAGGTGATTGTACATAGATTAAAGGAAAAGAACTATATAGTTAATAGAATAGAAAATATGCCTATAGTTGTTACAGTGTCAGTTTGGATGTTTTAGGTATAACTCAATTCGTAGATCTCCAAATGGAGTGAATCCAATTGGAAAATTTACTTAAGATGTAGGCCTACATATGTTAAGAATGAACTTTATTTAATTATAGCTTTAAGGTTGTCATATTTATAGATGAAAGTTGAGAATGGAATTATGTTGCTTATAGGACCTGTCACTGTTTTATAGAGCTTAACTCAATGTATATTGACCTAAATGATATGATTTTTGTGTCAATAGAAACTTAAGACATAGATGAACATTTGCTAAGAGACACTTTGGCCTAAAAATGCTATTTAGTAAGTGAAAAAGTCCAAAAAATGAAAGACAAGAAGGTTGCTTTATTGAACCTTACATATTTAGGCAATTCAACAGGGCTACACGGCGATCAGAAAATCCTGCCCATCGTGTAAAATGCTTTTGGATAGCTTCAAATTACCTGTTTTCTTTTCCATATAGCGGTCGGGAAATCCTACTCGCAGTGTAATAGAGTTTGGCCGCCGTGTAAAGTTTTCTACTCGCCATGTAAATGCATCCTAGAATTAATTTCTGAATGTTGTTGGTTTACACACAGCCAGTAGGAATTCCTGCCTGCTGTGTAAACACCCCTGCCCACCATGTAACATTAAATTTTTAGCTTCTAAACATGTGCCTCTCATACCTTTCTAGACTCAAACCTTACCCGAGGTCCTTGTAAATTAATTAGTACGTGTTTAATTATATGAAACACCTATAGACATGTAAATAAATGAATATAATAGCATGTGCATGAGTTATCAATAGAATATATGTATAAGAAATTAAACATTAAAGTATAATTTATTGTTTAAAATGACAAAATGTAAGGGTGTAGTTGTGTAATAGGTGTTTATAGTTATTAATGAACAAAAATAAAGTGTGTTATAAATATGTATCATAGAAAGGATGATGAATTGTGTATTCAAATGTTATAGTTTTATAGATATAATATAGTATTTTAAATGACATGTAAATGATGGAGGTATGTATATGACATGCATAATTATTATTTTATTCGCATTATATGAATTTATAAAATATATGTGTGCATGGTTACATAAAGAATATGTATGTTATAGTTTTGTGAATAAAAGATGTACAGTGTGATAAAAGTACATAAAATATACGAACATATGACCTTGTGATTTAAATATTTCCTTTAAATAATATGAGTGTTAAACATGTATAGAGCCACAGTAAAGGAGTTAAAACAAGTGTAATACGTACAAAAGCCTACAAAGTGTCTAGAATGTGGATAGATAGGTATGCCTATAGGGATATAGTTGTAGCTACTATAGTCTGGCACATGAATTGTGTCCAAAGTTTTGACAGTATTGGTGTCCATAGCATAGTTCCTTAAGAGACAATAACGTCTCCATATTTTCGATACTGAATACACAGTATCCATAGCTGTAACGCCCATTCCCGACCACACGTACAGCTTTGCTACAGCAATCGAGAATGGCTGCTACAACACAACACATCACATAGCACAAACGCACACAATAGACTTATATACACAATCCTGAACTAACAAATTTCATTCAAACGCAGCGGAAACATTTTCAAAACTCATACTCATATACATAATGTCAACTTCTATTACATATCATATTTAGTTGTTACATCATATCTCTTTATATGGCAAAACTATTAATTTTATTTATAGTTTACAAAAGACCTACACAAAAATTATTCAACCCTAGTGTTGACCAGAGACAATGCAAGGCCGTCCTTCACTTGTGCTTCACCTCGGAACCTACATGGATTATCACCCATGTTAAGCGATAACACTTAGTAGGGAAACAACATACAATATATATATATATATATATATATATATATATATTCATACCATTCATTAAAAAATATCAAATACATGTTTTTTATCTATGCTTTATCATATACAAGCTTCATTAACATATCACAATATATATATAACATCATCAATAAATCTTGCTCATATACTCTTGGCATCGCATGAAAATTTCATAATACATAATAATCACATTCTTAAAATGCATAATGTTCACATCATGCATAGTTCACATCTCTTTATTATCAACTTATTAACCATACAACAATTATTATTAGCCTTGCTAGCAACTCATAGATGCGGATAATGGGTATCGCATTTGTACTCATAAGTACCACATTTCACATTTGTATCCGAAGATACACACTTTCGCATTAGTACCCGTAGGTACCGAAATAACTATTAAAATATAAACACTTATGTGAACCCCAAGAAGGATTCAATACACATTGGGGATTCCCAATGGAATCAAACGCTTCGGCTACAGTGCTTTGACCCTATAAGCATGCCTATTTATCGACTACTCGACTTGCAGGCTAAATTCTTAGCTCCATTTAATGTTTTCTTATTCGTACTATATATCATCCACTTATTCACATGAAATAATATAGTATCATTGACATCATCCACACATAAATGGTTTGCCAAACAAACTCATACTTCATTATTTATATATATATATTCACATAGATCAATGCATTTATAGTTTTCATATGCACAATCATACATAGGCCGATATCATAATTTGCACAAAATAGGACATTTAGTAAATGTCCCAAAATTGAGATTCTGTCGAGCTCGCGGCAAATCTCGACGAACCCTTCTGTCGTGCTTGCGACACAAGTCGCGCACACGACAGACCCCACAAACTACTTCTGTTGTGCTCGCGAGAATGCCCGTGCTCGCAATAGAACACAAACTGGCAACTTTGCCTGGCGGAGCACTCTGTCGTGCTCACAACAGAGCCTGAACTTAATGTTCAAACACCCAACACACACTTCCTTTTTCATGCACTTTGTAATCTCCACACAAATGACTTCCAAAAACCAACATAACATAATTTTCTGTCAACATGGCCTTCTACCCATATGTTCACCTACATGTTAACTTCTTAATGGCATAAACGTCATTATTTTTTCACTTAAGACCAAGGAGTTATGGCCAATGGAACACTACCTACTCCAAAAACCCTCCTATAGGATTTAACTATAATAATGGACACTTTTTAAGACCTTAGAGACCTCAAAACAACATGACCATTTCTATAACAATTATAGGTACAGATCTAAGGATTCCAACCCCAATAACTCCATTAATTTTAGAGTTATAAAACTCAATTTATGATACAGACAATACTAGTAGGTCAAATTACCCTACAAAACCAGTTTTACCCTATCAAGCTACTCAAGCTTGAAATCAACTAAATTGGAATATCCAATAGTTCAAACTTAGACTAGAATACCTTGGCATATGCATAGATAACACGACACTTTGAGTTCCATATTAAGTATCCATACATTAACAAATTACGTAGCAATATCTCAAGTCTCCTAAAAATAGGGTTACATGCTTAGGTCAATAAACTCATGACAATCGATTTAGCTCACTAAGCTCATCACTTCACTTCAATTCATCACATAACATAAATACACAATTTTAACTCAATTGAACACATAATATAAACATGCATTTCAAAGTTTATCTACAATCAATTTAACACACAAAATACATAGTTTCCCAAACCTCTTCTCCTATGCTCCAATGTGCTCACTTTGCACTAGGTTCTCCAACTTTCTCCTTTCCCTTGTCTTTTCTCGTTTCTACCACTACAATCAAACATCCAATTTCCAAAATTGGAACAAAGGATTACTTCGAATTGAAATCAAAAGAAAAGGGAAGAAGAAGAAGAAGAAGATGTCATTGTAATATTATCCCATTTCCACTGTGGAATCGAAATAGGATTCAACAAACTCGATGGAACCTGATGTTCTGCTTTTACTTGCTGACAAGTTAAGCACTTAGAAACGTACTCCACCATATCTTTCTTCATACTAGGCCACTAATAAAACTGTTTCAAATCCTGATACATCTTATTACCACCTGGATGCATAGTAAAGACTATATTATGAGCTTCATACAAAAGCTTCTTTCTCAACTCTCTATCACCTGCTACACATAATCAATCCCGATAATACAGAACACCTTCTTTATCCAATGAATAGTCAGTCTTATCACCATTCTTGACTGATTACAGAATCTGTTGCAACTTAGGATCAACTTTTTGTGCATTCACTATCTCATTCCTCAAACTAGGCCTTGCTCTCAGGTGAGCTACTAAATCCCCATCAGATGCAAATCTCCATTTGACTTGTTCCAATGTCAAAGCCAAAACTGACTTTCTACGACAAGCATTAGCCACCACATTAGCTTTACCAAGATGGTAATCCATAATACAATCATAATCTTTAAACAGCTCAAGCCATCTACTCTATCTCAAATTTAACTCTTTCTGAGTAAGCAAATACTTGAGACTCTTGTGATCAGTGAAAATCTTGCATCTTTTCCCATACAAATAATGGCGCCAAATCTTTAAAGCAAACACTACTGCAGCTAACTCCAAATCATGCGTCAGATAATTTTGCTCATGCGGTTTCAACTATCTCAAAGCATAAGCTATCACTTTCTCATCTTGCATCAATACACATCCCAATCTAGTTCCAGAAGCATCGCTATACATAGCATATTCTTTACCTAGAATGGGTTGAGTCAGAATCGATGCTTCAACTAACATCCTTTTCAACTGTTCAAAACTAGCTTGACACTTATTTGACAACACAAACTTAACCCCTTTACGATGCAACTTGGTAAGCGGAGAAGCAATAACTGAAAACCCTTTCACAAGACGCCGATAATAACCCTCTAAACCCAAGAAACTTCTAATCTTAGACACATTTCTGGGCGGTTTCCAACTCACAACTGCTTCTATCTTAGCTGGATCAACTTTAATGCCTTCAGAAGAGACAACATGATCCAAAAAAGATACCTCCTTAAGCCAAAACCCACACTTACTGAGTTTAGCATACAACTGATGTTCCCTCAGAGTCTGAAGCATAATTCTCAAATGCTGCTCATGTTCTTTCTCATTCTTTGAATACACCAATATATCATCAATAAACACTATAACAAACTGATCCAGATATGGTCTGAACACTCTATTCGTCAAATCCATGAATGCTGCAGGCACATCGGTCAACCCGAAATGGCATTACTAGAAATTCATAATGACCATATCGAGTCCTGAATGCAGTCTTTGGTATATCCTCCTTCTTAACTTGTAGCTGATAGTACCCTGATCTTAGATCGATCTTTAAGAAAACACCAGCTCCCTTAAACTAAATGAACAAATCCTCTATTCTAGTTAAAGGATATTTGTTCTTCACTGTTACCTTGTTAAGCTGTCTGTAATCAATTAACATTCTCATTGTACCATCCTTCTTCTTAACAAATAGCACTGGAGCACCCCAGGGAGATAAACTTGATCGTATAAAACCCTTATCTAACAACTCTTGCAATTGAGTCTTTACTTCTTTCAACTCAGTAGGAGCTATAAGATAAGGTGTCTTAGACATAGGTGGAGTACCCGGCACAATCTCAATTGACAGCTCTACATCCCTTATAGGTGGTATACCAGCCAACTCTTCTGAAAATACATCAGGAAATTCTTTCATCACTGGTATATCCTATATTCTAACTTGTTCCCTCTTTAAATCTAGCACAAGAGCTAGGAAAGCTTCACATCTTTTCCTTAGACACTGATACGCTTGCATAGCAGAAATTACATCTACTAAAGGGTTAGAATGCATACCCTTCACCATCACTTTAGACTATTCTAAACTTCTAAACACAACTATTTTCATTCTACAGTTGACAACATCTCGATGCTTACTTAATCAATCCATGCCCAAAATCAAATCAAACTCATCAAAAGGCAGTTCTATCAAATCTATAGGAAACACTTGACCTTGAACCACTAAAGGGCAACCTTTATACACCTTATTCACATTAATACTATTCCCCAACGGACTAGTCACACACATATCATAATCTAAATGATCAACTGAAGACATCTTATCACATAACTTCTTAGAACATATATTTGAATGCGTGGATCTAGGTCAATTAGTGCAAACTTTTCCCTATTAAAGAGTAGAAATGTACCAGCTATGACACAACACATCACATAGCACAAATGCATACAATAGACTTATATACAAAATCCTGAATAAACAAATTTCATTCAAATGTAGCGCAAAACAATTTCAAAAGTCATACTCGTATGCATAATGTCAACTTCTATTACATATCATATTCAGTTGTTACATCATATCTCTTTACCGGCCAAAACTATTAATTTCATTGACAAATTACAAAAGACTTACACAAAAATTATAGCGAACTATAGTATTGACCATAGACAATGCGATGCCGTCCTTCACTTGTGCTTCGCCTCAGAACCTACACGGATTATCACCCGTGCTAAGCGATAATGCTTAGTGGGGAACAACATACAATATATATATATATATTCAAATTATTCATTGAATAATATCAAATACGTGCTTTTTATCCATGCCTCATCATATACAAGCTTCATTAACATATCACGATATATATATAACATCATTAATAAATCTTCCTCATATTCTATTGGCATCGCATGACAATTTCAAAATTCGTAATAATCACATTCTTAAAATGCATAAAGTTCACATCACGCATAGTGCATATCTCTTTTTTATCAACTCAACACTCATTTAGTTGTTATCGTAACACATAAAGTTCACATTCACTTATTAACCATACAACAATTATTATTAGCCTTACCTGCAACTCATAGATGCGGATAACGGGTATCGCATTTGTACTCGTAAGTACCATAATTCGCATTTGTATCCAAAGATACACACTTTCGCATTAGTACCTGTAGGTACCGAAATAACTATTAAAATATAAACACTTATGTGAACCCAAGACGGATTCAATACACAATGGGGATTCAAACGGAATCAAACGCTTCGGCTGCAGCACTTTGACCCTATAGGCATGCCTATCTATCCACTACTCGACTTGCACGCTAAATTCTTAGTTCCATTTAACGTTTACTTATTCATACTATATATTATCTACTTATTCACATAAAACAATATAGTATCATTGACACCATCCACACATAAATGGTTTGTCAAACAAACTCATACTTCATTATTTCTATATATATATATATTCACACAGATCAATGCATTTATAGTTTTCATATGCATAATCATACATAGGCCAATATCATAATTCGCATAAAATAGGACATTTAGTAAATGTCCCAAACTTGACACTCTGTCACGCTCACGACAGACCTCGACCCTTCTATCGCGCTCCCGGCACAAGTCATGCACGCGACAAACATAACAAACCACTTCTGTCACGCTTGCGACAAAACAAAAACTGGTAACTTTTCTCATCGAAGCACTTATCGTGCTCACAACCCCTGTTGCACTCGTGATAGAGCCTGACCTTCATGTTCAAACTCCCAACACTCACTTCCTTTTTCATGCACTTTGCAATCTCCACACAAATGACTTTTAAAAATCAACATAACATCATTTTCTGCCAACATGGCCTTCTAACCATTTGTTCACCTACATGTTAACTTCATAATGGCATAAACTGCATTATATTTTCCGTTAAGACCAAGGAGTTATGGCCAATGGAACACTACTTGCTCCAAAAACCCTCTTACAGGATTTAACTATACTAATGGACACTTTTGAAGACCTTAGAGTCCTCAAAACAACATCACCATTTCTATAACAATTACAGGTACAGAACTTAGGATTCCAATCCCAATAACCCCATTCATTTTAGAGTTATAAAACTCAATTTATGACACGGACAATACATGTATGTCAAATTACCCTACAAAAATAGTTTTACCCTATCAAGCTACTCAAGCTTGAAATCAAGTAAATTGGAATATCCAATACTTTAAACTCAGACTAGAATACCCTGCCATATGCATAGATAACATGGCACTTTCAATTCCATATTAAGTATCCATACATTCACAAATTACCTAGCAATATCTCAAGTCTCCTAAAAATAGGGTTACATACTTAGGTCAACAACCTCATGGCAATCAATTTAGCTATCTAAGCTCATCACTTCAATTCAATTCATCACATAACATAAATACACAATTTCAACTCAATTGAACACACAATATAAACATTTATTTCAAAGTTTATCTATAATCAATTTAACTCACAAAATACATAGTTTCCCAAACCTCTTCTCCTATGCTCTAATGTGATCACTTTGCACTAGGTTCTCCAACTTTCTCCTTTCCCTTGTCTTTTCTCATTTCTACCACTATAATCAAACATCTAATTTCCAAAATTGGATCAAAGGATTACTTCCAACTCAAATCAAAAGACAACAGAAGAATAATAAGAAGAAGAAGAGCAATCAAATTTTCACCACTTACATTGATACAAGAACATAACTCAACCAACTAACTAATTAACCATCCAGATTTGAAGAATTTCATCAAAAGATGAAGAAAAAGAATAAGAAGACTAGAAGAGAGAATGGCCGATCAAGACATGCAGAAAATGAGTGCATTTCTCTCTCTTCAAATGCTATTATTGCATGAGATTGGTGAGGTGGCAAAGCCTCCTCATGCCTCCCGAATTCCACTACCACCAACTTAATCTTGATTAGCTTTAATTAAACCCAATTAGCACTTAAGTAATCTAACCTTTAATTAATCATACACAATTACACTTTATTAATTTCCAATTACACTTAGGTCCAAAATTAGATATCCTAATTCCAACTTGTCCAATTACCTCAATTAAGCCAAATTACTACTAGGGTAGATTTTGGGTCACTACAATAGCCGATACCCATGAGGTATCCATAGCTCCCGTTATCCACATCAATAGATAATGTGCAGGCTAAGACTAATTATAGTATGAAGAAATATAAGCACATGAATATGTTAGAGTGATATATATATATATGGTTATAGTATAAGAATTTCCAACAATATATAGTACAACATCTGTTAAAAATACATGCTTGTATCATAGAGCAGTAAAATGTAATTGTACAATAGTGTGGTTTAAAATGTTTATATGTGAATATGTGTTTAAAGTGCATTCATATGTATTTAAAATTTATAGAAATGTATAGATATATGATTTTAAATGCTTGCATATAAATGAAAGTACATAGTGCACATATATGTGGAAAAGATGTGATGATTATAAATTATGTGAATATAGATGTGTTATGATTAAAGTATTAAAGACATGGATAAAGTAGAAGACTAAAGCAATATATTCATTTAATTAATCTTATTGCTAGAAAGTAAGTGTATGAATTTTCTGAATATGTGCATGTTCATTCACATGTGAATGTTTTGACAACTTCTGTGAGGGGTCATCCATATCATGCAAGTTCCCCACTAAGCTTTATGCTTAGCACGAGTTTTTGATCTGTGTAGGTATAGGATTTTGGGCGCAATGCTAAGGACATTTCACAAGGTTGCCAGCCAATACAAAATAGGAGCAAGTTTTATGTTAATATTCTTTTTGTAAATAATTATATGGCATGTAAATATAACATTTTTTTATGAGAAAGTTCTTATGTAAATTTAAATGCAATCACTTTTATAATGTAAATATATGATCAATATATGGAAAAGTATATTTTTATGTGTTTTTAATTTGGCTTGTTAACATATTTATATATATGATAAGAGTTATTTGAAAAATGTAATAGACCAGTTATATGGCACCCACAGCTAGTATTAAATATATGTTTATATGTTATAGTTTTTTTTATGTGTAAGGGATGTTACATAATCAATGCATAGTAAAAACTTTTGATTGAGTAAATCACTTTGGAATTTTAAAATGCACATGAAAATCAAAAGAATTTCCATTTTAATGGTAGAATAATTCTTTTGACAATCATTTCAATGTGCATATGTGAACTAGATAATGCATTATCTCCCACTCACATTTTATTTTAATATGCCTGTAATGGCCCTAAATTGCAATTTTCATGAATAGTGATTTTTGGGCTGTGAATAGTGATGCCCAGGGTGGCCTGAGGTTGAAAAATGTTTTATTAGACCATTTGAAAGAGTAGGTTAGCAAGAGTCCAAGGATGAAATTTGAGGTAAAATGGAGGTCAAATGAGCTCTTAAAAGCAAAAAGGAAGGGAAAGATGAATAGTAACTAAACCATTTCAAATAGTGAACTGAACCGGTTTAACTAAGGTTTGATCGGGTTTTAAATGGTGTTTCGGACCTTCAAAAAATTATTTGAAAACATGGGCTCACTCTAAATAATATGGGGAATCATATGATAATGAAAAATTAAGTTTACGATGACACTAAAAATCGAATTATCAAACTGGTGCATATTTACCAGACCGTGAAATGGTCTCTGATTGATCCAAAAATATTTGTGGAGCCTAATAAACATTTTTTGAGAATTATGGATGTATTTTTATGAGAAATTGAGCTTGGAAAGTGGTAAGAATAAAATTGGCCAAATAATAGCTAATTAACTAAATTGGGCCTAATTGGGTTGGCTCAATTAGTTGGACGAAGCCCATAACCTGTCTAGAAGAAGTATTTAAGGCTAAAAAATCAGCCATATGTAGAAAGTCCTCCACTTCTCCTCCTCCTTCTAGCCGTGACCACATCCACCTAAAGAATTCCATAGATAAATCCTTTATTTTATTCAACAAAGTTCATTCAATTTTTTATCCCAAGAAATTCTAAAGCTCTAATTTCACATTTAACCATCCCAATAGCTCAATTAAAACAAAGGAAGTGAAAGGAATTATAGAAGAAAAGGTTTAGAATAAAAACCAAGTAAGTGAATTTAATTAGATTTTAATGGTTTAATTTATTTTTAGGGTAGAATTAAGAGTGGATATCATTATTATGTATTTATTTTGAATTATGGAAGAATTAATTTAAGGAAAATTATTGAAGATGGTTCGGCCATGGTGAGGTAATACAGGAGAGAAGGTGAAACTTAAGGGAAAAGGGAAGAAAAATGAGTAATAAAGCTTAGAGAGGAAGAATTTAAGATTAGTGGATCATCTTTTATTTTTCATTAATTTCAAGTATGTTTAAGTGTATGTTCTTGTGTGTGTGGATGAGACATGGATGTATAATTTGAAATAGGCTTAGAAATATGTTAATTAAGCTTAAAAATGTTGATTAATATGCTAAAAATTGGAAAGAATAAATCTGGGCATAAAACCCTAAAGTAGGCCGAATGAATTACTAGGATTTTATCATGATTAATTTTGATGTTTAATGTGATATAACCATAAAAATGTGTAAATTGACATGAGAAACGGTGGAATATGTGATAAATGTGGATGAAATAAAATTAAAGATTAAATTCTAACCTAGGTCGAATGGTATACTAGGGTAGGTTATGGGATATTTTGATAATTTAATAAATATAATGCAGGAAAATGAATATAGAATTAAAAATGAGTGTATAATAATTTATTGAGAATTCTTAGAATTTAATTGAATATATTTTAGTTTAGGAATGTATTATGTCTAAAATGATTAATTTGGAATATGTTAATCTAAAAAGAAATAAAAGTGTATTTGGGTTAGAAATAAATAATTAATAGCATGGAATTGAAATTGCAATGCCCCAATACCCCTTGGGAGGATATCAGGTCGCTACGCACTCACATACACATACGCATACATACATTCATGCATTAAAACAGAGAAGAATAACAATAAGCAAAAACATACTTGTATTAAAGAGTTTGAAAACTATACATATTATAAAACATCATTGTTCATCTATTACAAAATATCATTATCCATATTAGATGGTCATAATTACAGAAAATATTTACACTTCAAATACTCTAATTCTCTTTACATAACATGATATTACTAATTAGAAAAGAAACTCTATCGAATACAAAAAGGACTCCACTCAAGCTCCATCTCCTAGTGGCCTACATGTTAGGTTTCATCACAATAATTTAAATTAACGTAGCAGAATAAAATCGAAACTAAAAACAGGATCCATGTATTTTCAATTGATTTAAAAGGAAGAGATTAAGATTTACCAACCTTTAGAACAAAATTAACTCCTTATCTCTGACTACAGGCGCTGTCTCAATCATGAACACCCTCTACCGGTATCCACACGCATGAACCGACGAACAAAATTCGCAGGGGTGCTAGCTCCCGTACGTCGGACTGGATTTTATGTTTTTCTTTCTCAAAGAAAATATGGCGGCTAGGTTTTTCTCTCTAAAGAAAATCAGCTATTCTCTATCCTTTTCTCTTTTAGGAAAAATGTGATTAGGGTTAATCACTTATTAACTATATCCAATTATATATATGTATATATTTTAAACCCTAAAGAGATAAATAAGGATATTATCTCTTATTCAAAATTAAGAGATATTTCTATATATATATATATATATTTCTTATTCGAAATAATAAGAAATATTATATTAATACATATTATTATCTCATATTCAAAATACGAGATTTATTTATATGTGTATGTATATATATATATATATATATATGATTTCAAAATTAAATAAAATTCACATTATAATTTCGAAATGCCCTAATTAAAATCCATTTTGTTCATTTTGGTCTTGTTGTGTGACCCAATAGGCTTATATTAAGTTGGCAGTGGTCTTAATCTCATAATAAGCCCACAAGTCATCATTGGTCTCTAGCAAGACATTATGACTACCCAAATAATATAAATATCGTTAGTCCGATTTTAACTTGACAATAGAACATACTATTATCCTTTTGTCACACGATATCTTGTTTGAACATAAGTCATGGTACATGTCAAACTTATATTGTTCAAACATATAATTTCCCGATCACTAAGTAGACTGATAAATTCACATGACATTTGTCACACCCCAAAATAGCCCTGGTCGGATTGTGCATGCTAAGTTGGGATCGGAAGGGTATTTTAGTAATTTGTGCTTGAGAAATTTGGAGTGTTAAGGACCTAATTGAAAAGATAATTAAGTTTGTAAAGAAGAAATGTGTAAGTGAGTGAAGTGTTATTTGTCTAAGGACTTAAGAGCATTAATTGATTTGGAATAGTTTGAGTGGATTTTGTGGTCCAATTAGATGTTGCCAAGTGGCTTGTTAGGTGGGCATTGAAAGAAGAAAAAGAAGAAAGGAAAGAGGAAGAGAGAGGGAACACAGATTGTATTCCCGTTCGTCCCCTCCTCTCACGCTCCTTCTTCTTCTTCTCTTCTCCTTTCTCTGCTTTTCCTTTCATTCTCTTTGGCTTTGGCTTGGAGTTGTGTTTGGGTTGGAAGTGTGTTATGCTTAAAGAGGTGAGTTGGAATTTCTGTTTCCTGCGTGTTGTTGTTGTTCTTCTTCTCATGGTTTTTGGTTGAGTTAGGGTTTGAAGAGTAACTGTGGATTCTTCTTTGTGCAAGTGTTTGATGATAAGAAGAAGCAAAGTAAAGGCAAGGAAAGGATTGAGCAGTGATCTTGAAGCGTGACTTTGGATCGTCATTTCCAGGTTTGGGAGTATTTTGAATGCATGCAATGTTTGAACTTCTGTGTTCTTCAATCTCAGTTGAATGTCTCTGCCCTATTTCTCACTAGGCTTGTAAATGTGTTTGCATTGTCTAATTTCTGGAATTTGGTGTGTCTTGGAATGTGTAAATGCATGAATAGGATTGAATTGAAGTTACTGAGTTTGTGTTTTGAACTTACTGTTATTTTTAGGGTTTATATTCTTGAAGAAATTAAATGTGTTTATGCATGACTTTGGTTGATTTGATTGTTGAATTAAGCTGTTTTTATGTCAATTTGATGTTTGGAAGATCGATTGAAAGGTAAGATGAGTTTGGTGGTGTTTTGAATCAAATTGAAAATGATTTTATTGAGTTTTTGAAATCTGGGTGAGCTGGAAATGGGAAATCGCGTTCTGTATAATTTTCCATTTCCAGTGTGTCGTGACTTCTTTGAGAGAGACAAGTCACGAGACGTGACTCTCAGTCACGCCACGTGACTCTGTCTCCCAGTCACAACGCGTGACATCTCGGCGGATTGGACGAAGCCGTGAGGCGTGACCCCCAGTCGCGAAGCGTGACTGCCTTGTGAGAGGCAAGTCACGTCTCGTGACTTAGAGTCACGTCCCGTGACTCCCTTGGAGGCATGTCACGAGACGTGACATAGAGTCACGACTCGTGACTCTTGTGAAGAGCCAGGCGTGACATAGAGTCACATCCCGTGACTCTCTTGTAGGTCACGAGGCGTGACACTAGGTCACGACTCATGACCTTCCCTTGAGGCCAGTCACGAGTCGTGACATGGCTCGTGACCGACCCCTCTTCAGCCCCATTTTCTGATTTTGCCCAATTTTAACGTAAATGAATTTCCTATCTCTTCTGTATGGTGATAGACTACTGTATTATTCATGTCTTACTTTTATATGCTCTTGTATGAACTTATATGACATTTTCTGTTTTGATTTGTTCTCCCGTGACTAGTATCTTTAAATGACCTTGAAATGCTTTTATGACTTTTTCCCCTATTGTGATGCTTATCCTTGATTGGATTCTTCTCTTAGAATAATCTGCCATGTTTATGAGTACATTGTATCAGTCCGCAATTAGGTTGATGCGTTTTTAATCATTGGCGTAATATGATTTCGGCGTAATATGATTTCACATGTGTTCCTGACATGCTTTAGTATGATGAGTAGTGCTAGAATGATATTGATTAAATTGTTGCATGCTTTTGAATATGAATTGTATGAAGTATATTTGATATTATGCTATGCTAAACTTATATGAATAATATGGTTGATGTCCGAATGCATTACTATGCTTTAGCCTTTGAACTCAATGTGTTATGTTTAAATGTAATTTGGATTATGCATGATTTTACTTAGTTATCTTCACCTAACGCATGATTAGGATTTTGTATTGATAATCATTGGCAAGATAATGTTTCTATACCTGATTCTTGTCATGCTTTAGAACATTGTTTAATGTTAAAAGGTGTTGACTGTATTATGTTTTGCAATGAGAATTGTATGATATATGACCAACATTACGAGCATATTTATATGTCTATCATTCTCTAGTTTATGCATGATGTATATCTATATTTATGCGTTATGCGATTCTAAGCGTGAATTGTTTTATGCATGACCTGCGAGAGTCAGTCTAGTGGATAGTTAGGCATGACTAATAGAGTCTGTTAGCTGCAGCCCATAGTTCTGTTTGGACCCCGATCAGGTCCCCGTTTGGTTCCTCGCGAACCCTTTTCTGTATTGGATCTTGTTTAAGGTCCCTTTTGAAAATATCTGTGAAAGTTAAAGTATAATGGTTTAATCGATTCGTACCCGTAATGTACTGTCTGTAATCGGCTCGTACCCGGAAAGTACTGTCTGTACACTCGTTATCCACTACCTAGAGTCAGCAGGTGTTCCTTGAATGTTTATTTGAACTACTCTGATCTGATTTGGCTATAAATGGATTATCTGAATGGGTATATCGATGTAATGTATATCGGATTATTTCTGAATGAATATAATTAGGAAATACTGATTGTATGGCTTTATTGTATGAGCATGTTTATATGGATTATGTTTTAGCCTTTGCATATTGTACTTGTACTTTGAAATAACTATCAGAATGTGATATCCGTTTGAGTATGATAAGGATTTCAGGAATCAGTTTATATGTATATGGATGTGTTTATGGGCTTTAGAATGTATGTCTGTTTTATATAAGCATGTTTTTATATCTAACATGATTACCCGTACTTGCCATGTGATTTGTTATAAGTTTCTAATGCTTTGAAATGATTCGATTGGTGTATTTAAGTACATGACTTAAGCATAGTTTTGTTATATCTATTAGCATGTGAACCGAAGCAGGTTTGATGGTAAGTATGTGATGATTACTGTATTTTCTGCATGTTGATGATATGAATGTAATGTTCTGTGATTATGCTTTCAGTCTCCGCTATTAGAGTGTTTTTCGCTTGATACTTTATATATGAGAGTTGCTGTCACACCCCATTTGGCCCCTAGTAGAATGAGCCAGTCTGTCTGTCTGACTGTCTGTCTGTATGTGTAGACATTCGCATGTGTTCAGCATTTCATAAGGGTATTTCAGTAAAATATATGATTTTGGGGTTTTATTATTGTGTGGGTACATACATAGCATTAGTGTGTGAATTAATTAGGAATTACTTGTGTACACTTGAGCATACCATATTAGGGTGTTTTTAGTTGGGAATCATTTGTGTGCACTTACATATACCATTGTAGGGTACATTTAAATGGGATTATTTAGGGTGTGTGTAATGCATTTGAGATTGGTGTGAGTGATTAGTTTCACCAATAGGAAAAGGATACATATTTAGAATAAAGAAAAGAAAAAGAAAAGGGAATGAGAGAAAAGGGACATTACAGATTTACGTTCTTGCTCACTCATTCTCTTCTTCTTCAATTTTCTTTATCCCAAATACTGTGTTGAAGGTTCAAGGTCTTGTTGGTGAAGATAATCTCTCCTTGCATTCCCTAGCTTGCTGAAGCTCCACGTGATCCAAAGGGGAAGGAGGTTGCTGGACCTAGTGGAGCTAAGTGAAGGAGACTTAGATTTCAGGTTTGGGAACAATTGTTTGTGATCTGTATAATTTGGGTTTACTGGTATTTCTAGGGTTTATATGTTCTTGAAGAATTGAATGCAAATACCTTTGATTAGTTTGACTGAATACTGGTTTGAGTTGTTTATATGTTGTTTGAGATGATTTCTGGAAGGAAAGGACAGGTTTGTATTGAGTTAAATCAAATTGGGATTGAAATCTGGAAAATCTGGAAATTCTGGAAAAAAAATCGTATTACTGTTGAAACTCCCTCTGTCGCGCGATTCGCTACGCAGGAAGGCACGTCACGTCGCGTGACCCTCGGTCACGACGTGATTTGCCTGCTGAGGAGCCAGTCGCGTGACCAGCTGAAGAGGAAGCAAGTCACGCGACGTGATCTTCGGTCACGTCGTGCGACCTGCGAGGAAGAGGCAGATCACGCAGTGTGATCTGCGAGGGAGTAGCAGTGTCACGTCGCGTGACCCTCGGTCACGCCGTGACCTACATGAGCATTGCGTGATCCGCGAGGATCACGCAACGCGTGAGGCGGGAAGCAAGCAGGTCACGAGACGTGACCCTCGGTCACGCCGTGACCTGCCTGTTGAGTCGCCAGTTTTCTCCGTTCAGCTTGTTTTTCCGAAATTTCCTAGTTTTTAACTCAGAAATGAATTGGGTACTTCTTCTGAATGGACTTTACTATTGTATAATGCATGTCTTACTGATTAATGCTTTGATATGCATGATAGCATGACTTTCTGATGAATTATATTCTGTATCCTGAAATATGATCTGTTTGACGCATAACCTGCTAGAGTCGAGTATGTGGATAGTTAGGCATGCCTAATAGAGTCTGTTGCTGCAGCCCATAGTTCTGTTTGGACCCCGATCAGGTCCCCGTTTGGTTCCTCGCGAACCCTTTTCTGTATTGGATCTTGTTTAAGGTCCCTTTTGAAAATATCTGTGAAAGTAAAAGTAAAAATGGTTTAATCGGTTCGTACCCGTAACGTACTGTCTGTAATCGGCTCGTACCCGGAAAGTACTGTCTGTACACTCGTTATCCACTGTCTAGAGTTAGCAGGTATTCTTTGAATGTTAATGGAAATGTTCTGATCTGATATGACTTTGAATGGAATATCTGAATGAGATTAATGATGAAATACATATTGGTTTATTCTGTAATGCTTATGATGATGGAATTCTGAATGTATGACTTTTATATATGAGCATGCTTATATGAATTATGCAATAGACCTTGCATTTTGCCATTGTGAATGTGATATGCCTTGACGACCACTGTGAGTGGCCGTCCATAATTTATGTGTGTTTCCCCACTAAGCGTTTTATCGCTTAGCACGGTGTGTTTACCCGTGCAGGTGCGGAGGGGGTTATGCTTCGAGGGAGTCACCGTTTTCAGGCCAACACAGAAGGGTTTTAGTGTAGGCTCAGTTTTGTATTAGTTATGGATTCTTTTTGTATAGAACTCTCTGTATCAGCTTCCGCTTTTGTATCTATATTTTGTATATGTAATATTCTTTTGGTATCAGCTTGCTGATCAGAACATTATTGTAATAGCTTAACTATAGTAATGCATGATCAGCTTTTGCTTTTTGCATGTAAAGTTTTAATTATTCTGTATTTTCTGAATGTATGTTATGAATGGATGTATATTTTGCTTTGCTTTTGTTTGGTGACACCTTGTCTCATACGGCATCTCACTCCTTAACGGATGGGATCGCCTATGTATGGGAAGGGGGTGTTACAGTTAGTGGTATCAGAGCATAGGTTTAGGCGTTTCTGGGTGTTGATGTGATTGTTCTGAGTTTCTGTGATGTGTATGTGTCTAGATCTGTGTTGGCTGATACGGTTGTTTCTTGTTTGTTAGATGGCTTCTAATTCTGCTCATGGTGCGCGTGAGGAATCCGCCGAGAGTGTGAATCCTCCCGTGGTAGATCAGTCTGTTTCTGTTTCTGGGTCGGCTCAGCATGCTAGGGTCCAGCCCGAGGCCGCAGCCATGCCCTTGGAGGCTATGTTCAGGTTGCATCAGGACATGGCTAGGGTTCTGGATAGAGTGACTGCTCCTAGAGCACCTATGGAGAATCTGAGGAGAGCAGGAGTTGAGGATTTCTATGGTACCAGTTTGAATGAGTCTGAGACTGCAGAGAGATGGTTAGATAAAGTCAAGCGTGCTTTGAGAGAGATTCGATGTCCTCCCGACCAGCAGGCAGAGTGTGCTTTAGCTCTTCTTCAGGCGTCTGCTTTTGAGTGGTGGGAGTTGGTTTGCAGGCATCCTCAGTTACCGGATCCGATTACCTGGGAGTTCTTTGAGGGTGAGTTCTTAAAGAAGTATATTACTCAGACCTATAGAGATTCGAGATGGGCACAGTTTTTGAGTTTAAAGCAGAGGGCTTTGTCTGTAGCAGATTATGAGAAAGAGTTTAACAGGTTATCTAGATATGCTCCACGAGGGGTTATGACTGATGACTTTAGATGCAAGCATTTTGAGGCTGGGTTAAATGAGTCATTGAAGATTGCTTTGATTGCTTTGATGTGTATTCCTGGGGTTAGCTATTATCAGATTGTTGAGGCTGCTGTGAGAGCTGAGTTGAATGAGACTGTGATGAGAGAGAGAGCTCAGAGGAGGAGTTCTTCTCGTGGAGGATTTTCTTCGAGTAAGAGATCTAGGAACCCACAGGATGAGTCAGCATCTGGTCCGGCTTCTAGAGGTAGACGTCAGGGTTCAGCAGCTGTGTCAGGTTCTGGTAGGGGAGGTAAATCTGATGCCATACCTGTTTGTGAGAATTGCAACAAGGCTCACCGGGGTGAGTGTAGGTGGCTTACTGGGGGATGTTTCAGATGTGGGAGCACTGAGCACCGTGTGGCTGGTTGTCCCCAGTCGATTGAGGATTCAGGACCTCAGGGAGGAGCTAGTAGGGTCGGTTCGAATACTTCTCAGGCTACCCGAGGCAGAGGCCGAGGTAGAGGTAGAGGTGGTCGGCATAGAGATGGTGCTGCTTCTGAGACTGTTGAGCATCCTCCTCAGGGTGGCATTAGAGCTTATGCTATGAGAGCCAGAGATGAGCAGGGTGCGCCTGATGTTATTGCTGGTAAGTTCCTACTCCATGACACTGAGTTGTATGCTCTAATTGATCCTGGTTCCACACACTCATATTTGTGCACGGATAAAATTGTTGATAAATTGCATTCTGTTGATCAGTTAGATTATGAGATTTGTGTGACCAGTCCATTAGGGCATAGTGTCAGTGTGAGTAGAGTTTTTAGGAGTTGTCCTCTGATTGTTGAGGGAGCTGTGCTTCCAGTGGATCTGATTGAGTTACCCTTCAGAGAGTTTGACTTGATTCTGGGTATGGACTGGTTGGGTAAGTATCGGGCTGTAGTGGATTGCCATAGGAAGACAGTGGTACTTCGGGATAGAAGTCAGTCTCTTGTGTTCTTAAAAGGTTTGGGTGCTAGTTCTGTTAATAATGTTATTTCTGCGATGCAAGCCAAGAGATTCATCAGGAAAGGTTGTGAGGCATTTCTAGCAGTTGTGTTAGATTCCAGGAGAGATCAGGTTCAGATTGAGGACATTCCAGTTGTGCGAGAGTTTGGGGATGTGTTCCCGAGCGAGTTGCCTGGTTTGCCTCCTGAGAGAGAGGTTGAGTTGTCCATTGAGATTATGCCAGGTACAGCACCCATTTCGAGAGCACCTTATCGGATGGCTCCTGTAGAGTTGAGGGAACTTAAATCTCAGCTACAGGAGTTATTGGATAAGGGGTTTATTCGACCTAGCATATCTCCTTGGGGAGCTCCAGTGCTGTTTGTTAAGAAGAAACATGGATCCCTGCGGATGTGTATTGACTATCGCCAGATTAATAAAGTTACAGTGAAGAACAAGTATCCATTGCCTAGGATTGAGGATTTATTTGATCAGCTTCGAGGTGCGGGTGTCTTTTCTAAGATAGATCTTCGATCAGGGTACTACCAGCTTCGTGTTCAGGATGCAGATGTGGTTAAGACTGCATTTCGGACTAGGTATGGCCACTATGAGTTTCTTGTGATGCCGTTTGGTTTGACAAATGCTCCAGCGGCTTTTATGGATCTGATGAATCGTGTATTTAGGCCATACTTGGATCGGTTTGTAGTAGTGTTTATTGATGACATCTTGGTGTATTCCAAGAATGAGAGTGAGCATGAGGAGCATCTCAGATTGGTTCTTCAGACGTTGAGAGAGCATCAGTTGTTTGCTAAGCTTAGCAAGTGTGATTTCTGGCTTCGAGAAGTTTCATTCTTGGGTCATATCATTTCAGCTAGTGGTATCCAGGTGGATCCAGTTAAGATTGAGGCGATTGTTGATTGGAAAGCGCCTCGAAATGTTCAGGAAGTGAGGAGTTTCCTCGGTTTAGCAGGTTATTACCGTCGGTTCGTTAAGGGATTTTCTGTGATTGCTGCTCCTATGACTAGATTGTTGAGGAAAGGAGTTAGATTTGAGTGGTCAGACAGGTGTCAGTCTTGTTTTGATCAGTTAAAGCAGTTGCTTGTTGAGGCTCCTATCCTTACTCAGCCCACTTCAGGTAAGGAGTTTGTCATTTACAGTGATGCTTCTGGAATTGGTTTGGGATGTGTGCTGATGCAGGAAGGTAAAGTGGTGGCTTATGCTTCTCGTCAGTTGAAGCCACATGAGAAGAACTATCCGACGCATGATTTAGAGTTGGCAGCTGTGATCTTTGCTTTGAAGATTTGGTGTCACTACTTGTATGGGGAAAAGTGTAGAATCTTCTCGGACCACAAGAGTTTAAAGTACTTCCTTTCACAGAAAGAGTTGAACATGAGACAGCGCAGATGGCTTGAGTTATTTAAGGACTACGACTGCATTGTGGATTACCATCCTGGTAAGGCCAATGTAGTTGCAGATGCTTTGAGTCGGAAATCGGTTTTAGCTTTGTTCTTGAGGCGTTTCAGATGGCGATTTGATTCAGATGGGGCTTTGCTTGCCCAGTTGCGTGTGAAGCCTACTTTGAGACAGAGGATAATGGATGCTCAGAGAGATGATGTGAGGCTTCAGCAGATTGTGCATGAGGTTAGATCGGGTAAGCCATCAGAGTTCTCAGTTCAGGATGAGGTACTTATGTTCAGAGACCGTTTATGTGTGCCAGAGTCTGAGGATTTGAGGAGTCAGCTCATGAGTGAGGCGCATAGTTCAGTTTTCACTATGCATCCTGGCAGTACGAAGATGTATCAAGACATGAAGCAATTTTTATTGGTGGTCTGGTATGAAGCGTGATATAGTGGATTTTGTTTCCAAGTGCTTGACTTGTCAGCAGGTAAAGGCTGAGCATCAGGTTCCTTCAGGTTTGCTTATGCCTTTATCCATTCCTGAGTGGAAATGGAATGATATCACCATGAACTTTGTTTCTGGTTTGCCTTTGACTCAGAGGAAGCATGATTCAGTTTGGGTTATTGTGGATCGGCTTACGAAGTCAGCTCACTTCTTGCCAGTTAGAGTGGACTACTCCATGGACAGATTAGCCAGTATCTATGTGGATCAGATAGTTCGGTTGCATGGTGTGCCTGTGTCCATAGTGTCAGATCGAGATCCGAGATTTACTTCCAAGTTTTGGAAGGAGTTACAGAGAGCTTTGGGCACTAGGTTGAACTTCAGTACAGCATTTCATCCTCAGACCGACGGTCAGTCAGAACGAGTTATTCAGATTCTGGAGGATATGATGAGAGCTTGTGTACTGGATTTTCCGGGCAGTTGGGACAGATATGTATCCTTGATGGAGTTTGCCTACAACAACAGTTTTCAGTCTAGTATCGGTATGGCACCATATGAGGCTTTGTATGGTCGTCAGTGTAGGACTCCGATTTGTTGGACAGAGTTATCTGAGAGATCTATGATTGGACCAGACTTGGTTAGAGATACTGAAGATAAAATCAGAGTAGTGCAGCGGAATTTGAAGGCAGCCAAGGATCGACAGAAGTCTTATGCCAATTTGAAAAGAAAAGATGTGCATTTTGAGATCGGGGACAAAGTTTTCCTTAAAGTTTCTCCTTGGAGAAGGATACTTCGATTTGGAAAGAAGGGTAAGCTGAGTCCTCGTTTCATTGGACCTTATGAGATTTTGGCTAAGGTAGGACCTGTAGCCTACAGATTGGCGTTACCGATGGAGTTAGCAAAGTTGCATGATGTATTCCACGTTTCGATGCTTCGTCGGTACAGATCAGATCCTTCTCATGTTCTGTCAGTTCAGGATATCCAGGTTCAGCCAGACTTCTCTTATGATGAGGAACCGCGAGCTATTCTAGCCCGAGAGGTTAGGCAATTGAGGAATAAGCAGATTCCTTTGGTTAAAGTGTTGTGGATCCATCATGGGGTCGAGGAAGCAACTTGGGAGCCAGAGGAGTCGATGAGAGTTCAGTATCCACAGTTATTCAGTTCAGGTAAGAATTTCGAGGACGAAATTCTTATTAGTAGGGGAGAGTTGTCACACCCCATTTGGCCCCTAGTAGAATGAGCCAGTCTGTCTGTCTGACTGTCTGTCTGTATGTGTAGACATTCGCATGTGTTCAGCATTTCATAAGGGTATTTCAGTAAAATATATGATTTTGGGGTTTTATTATTGTGTGGGTACATACATAGCATTAGTGTGTGAATTAATTAGGAATTACTTGTGTACACTTGAGCATACCATATTAGGGTGTTTTTAGTTGGGAATCATTTGTGTGCACTTACATATACCATTGTAGGGTACATTTAAATGGGATTATTTAGGGTGTGTGTAATGCATTTGAGATTGGTGTGAGTGATTAGTTTCACCAATAGGAAAAGGATACATATTTAGAATAAAGAAAAGAAAAAGAAAAGGGAATGAGAGAAAAGGGACATTACAGATTTACGTTCTTGCTCACTCATTCTCTTCTTCTTCAATTTTCTTTATCCCAAATACTGTGTTGAAGGTTCAAGGTCTTGTTGGTGAAGATAATCTCTCCTTGCATTCCCTAGCTTGCTGAAGCTCCACGTGATCCAAAGGGGAAGGAGGTTGCTGGACCTAGTGGAGCTAAGTGAAGGAGACTTAGATTTCAGGTTTGGGAACAATTGTTTGTGATCTGTATAATTTGGGTTTACTGGTATTTCTAGGGTTTATATGTTCTTGAAGAATTGAATGCAAATACCTTTGATTAGTTTGACTGAATACTGGTTTGAGTTGTTTATATGTTGTTTGAGATGATTTCTGGAAGGAAAGGACAGGTTTGTATTGAGTTAAATCAAATTGGGATTGAAATCTGGAAAATCTGGAAATTCTGGAAAAAAAATCGTATTACTGTTGAAACTCCCTCTGTCGCGCGATTCGCTACGCAGGAAGGCACGTCACGTCGCGTGACCCTCGGTCACGACGTGATTTGCCTGCTGAGGAGCCAGTCGCGTGACCAGCTGAAGAGGAAGCAAGTCACGCGACGTGATCTTCGGTCACGTCGTGCGACCTGCGAGGAAGAGGCAGATCACGCAGTGTGATCTGCGAGGGAGTAGCAGTGTCACGTCGCGTGACCCTCGGTCACGCCGTGACCTGCATGAGGAAGGAGAAGTAGTGTCACGTCGCGTGACCCTCGGTCACGCCGTGACCTACATGAGCATTGCGTGATCCGCGAGGATCACGCAACGCGTGAGGCGGGAAGCAAGCAGGTCACGAGACGTGACCCTCGGTCACGCCGTGACCTGCCTGTTGAGTCGCCAGTTTTCTCCGTTCAGCTTGTTTTTCCGAAATTTCCTAGTTTTTAACTCAAAAATGAATTGGGTACTTCTTCTGAATGGACTTTACTGTTGTATAATGCATGTCTTACTGATTAATGCTTTGATATGCATGATAGCATGACTTTCTGATGAATTATATTCTGTATCCTGAAATATGATCTGTTTGACGCATAACCTGCTAGAGTCGAGTATGTGGATAGTTAGGCATGCCTAATAGAGTCTGTTGCTGCAGCCCATAGTTCTGTTTGGACCCCGATCAGGTCCCCGTTTGGTTCCTCGCGAACCCTTTTCTGTATTGGATCTTGTTTAAGGTCCCTTTTGAAAATATCTGTGAAAGTAAAAGTAAAAATGGTTTAATCGGTTCGTACCCGTAACGTACTGTCTGTAATCGGCTCGTACCCGGAAAGTACTGTCTGTACACTCGTTATCCACTGTCTAGAGTTAGCAGGTATTCTTTGAATGTTAATGGAAATGTTCTGATCTGATATGACTTTGAATGGAATATCTGAATGAGATTAATGATGAAATACATATTGGTTTATTCTGTAATGCTTATGATGATGGAATTCTGAATGTATGACTTTTATATATGAGCATGCTTATATGAATTATGCAATAGACCTTGCATTTTGCCATTGTGAATGTGATATGCCTTGACGACCACTGTGAGTGGCCGTCCATAATTTATGTGTGTTTCCCCACTAAGCGTTTTATCGCTTAGCACGGTGTGTTTACCCGTGCAGGTGCGGAGGGGGTTATGCTTCGAGGGAGTCACCGTTTTCAGGCCAACACAGAAGGGTTTTAGTGTAGGCTCAGTTTTGTATCAGTTATGGATTCTTTTTGTATAGAACTCTCTGTATCAGCTTCCGCTTTTGTATCTATATTTTGTATATGTAATATTCTTTTGGTATCAGCTTGCTGATCAGAACATTATTGTAATAGCTTAACTATAGTAATGCATGATCAGCTTTTGCTTTTTGCATGTAAAGTTTTAATTATTCTGTATTTTCTGAATGTATGTTATGAATGGATGTATATTTTGCTTTGCTTTTGTTTGGTGACACCTTGTCTCATACGGCATCTCACTCCTTAACGGATGGGATCGCCTATGTATGGGAAGGGGGTGTTACAGTTAGATATTTTTATTGTAACGACCGAGCCCGCACAGTACAGACTCGACTCCGATTACGCTCGGAGGAGGACGGAACAGACAGAGCTGCGGTGCGTTACTCACAGAACTTTACACACCCCTTGTGCATTTTTGCCTTCCGTGGGATTCGAACCAAGGACCTGGGGATAAGTCCTTAATTCATAGAATACCACTACCATTAGGCTATATAGCCTAATGGTAGTGGTATTCTATGAATTAAGGACTTATCCCCAGGTCCTTGGTTCGAATCCCACGGAAGGCAAAAATGCACAAGGGGTGTGTAAAGTTCTGTGAGTAACGCACCGCAGCTCTGTCTGTTCTGTCCTCCTCCGAGCGTAATCGGAGTCGAGTCTGTACTGTGCGGGCTCGGTCGTTACAGTTGCGCAGCGGTAATATGATGCTTTGGATTTTGACTAGTGTGTGTGTTTAGCATGTCTAAGTATGTTGGTTAGCTAGCATTCTTAACATGATGGTTTGGTTGTCAGTTCATGCATGGGTGCCTAGTTATGTCAATTGCATGGGTAAAGCTCATGTGACTCCGCACGGTAAGATGTTGATATTTGCTACCCAGGTAGGTTTATGCATGTGATATAGTATGCAGTTTAGCATGATGATGCTTATAACGTGTATTATATTATGTCTGTTTTGGTCTATCCTGGACATGAGTTTATGGTTTGATTGTGAGTTATCGTATGAATGCCTCTACTATGCCAGCATGATCATATATGTAATGTATATCCGCATTTGTCATTTGATTGTGTATGCCTCGGCGACCATTGTGAATGGCCGTCCATATTCTGGTGTGTTCTCCCCACTAAGCGTTTATCGCTTAGCACGGATTTCCTTTCCGTGCAGGTGGCAGGTTTGGTTATGTTCGAGTCACGCATCTGCAAGGTCGGCCACGTTGAAGTTGAAGTTCTGTATTTTGTTCAGCTTTTGTATTTCAGCTTTTGTAATTCTGTAGTATTGTATATGTAATTAATTATGATTTGATCTTGAGTTTTCTTTTGGGAATGTAATAGTTAGTATGTTTTTATGTTTAGTTATTCCTTTGTTTTATTATTTCGCTCATGCTTTCGTTGAATGGTCATATGCATGCTTCTGTGTATGCTTCAGCTTAGTGTCTGCGTGTGCATAAGTTATTGCATGATCAGTCCGTACCCGCAAGGTAAGTCAAGTTTTTAAATTAACCCGTATTTTCGTATGTTTGTTATGTATGATTGTGTGCTTCCGCATAGTGCATGTGCATATCTATATGAGTGAGCGTCGGGTAGCGCGCCCGTCGGCGTCCTTCCAACGGGGACGGCGATGGGGGTGTTACAGTTAGTGGTATCAGAGCCCAGGTTTGTTGGTTCTGGGTGTGTTGTTTGTTATGTGTTGAGTCTTTGCATGAGAGTCAGTTTTGTGTCGTGGCCTAATGCAGATGTGTCTTGTTTTGTATCGTGTCTAGATGGAGTCTGATCCTAGTGAGAATGTGGGCGAGACAACGGTAAGTGTGAATCGAGTGGGTGCTGATCAGAGTGTTTTCGAGCGTTCTCCAGTTGAAGATTCTGGTCGTGTTTCTGATGATAGGATTCTAGTGCAAGGGTTGATTCGGATTTTGGATAGATTGACTGCTCCTCGTGCTTCTCAAGAATTTGTTCGGCATGTACCTCAGAAGAAAAAAGGATCGGTTAGTGAAGTGCCAGCAGGAAAAAGGGTTCGAGAACCTTCGATGTGTCAGCAATGTCAGAAGCAACATGGGAACAAGTGTAAGAAGTGGGTACCGTCAGTATGTCATCACTGCCAGAAGCGACATCGGGGCCCATGTCTGAAGCTTTCAGGTGCTGGTTTCAGGTGTGGCAGTATGGAACACCGGATTGCCGATTGTCCTAAGAAGATGAGTGAGAGTCTAGCTGGGCAAGCTAGAAAGGATGTGGAGGATTTGCTCAGAGCTTCTCGAGCGCCCACAGAGTTTGTAGCGTCTAGCAAGGATTCGAAAGAGACCGCAGGTTCTTCTGGTAAGTTGCATTGCAAGCTTTTGTTTCAGTAAGTTTTATTTGTTTGAGTTGTGTGGATGTAAGTGTTTCGCTGTGAATTTCGAGGACGAAATTCTTTTAGGAGGGAAGAGTTGTCACACCCCAAAATAGCCCTGGTCGGATTGTGCATGCTAAGTTGGGATCGGAAGGGTATTTTAGTCATTTGTGCTTGAGAAATTTGGAGTGTTAAGGACCTAATTGAAAAGATAATTAAGTTTGTAAAGAAGAAATGTGTAAGTGAGTGAAGTGTTATTTGTCTAAGGACATAAGAGCATTAATTGATTTGGAATAGTTTGAGTGGATTTTGTGGTCCAATTAGATGTTGCCAAGTGGCTTGTTAGGTGGGCATTGAAAGAAGAAAAAGAAGAAAGGAAAGAGGAAGAGAGAGGGAACACAGATTGTATTCTCGTTCGTCCCCTCCTCTCACGCTCCTTCTTCTTCTTCTCTTCTCCTTTCTCTGCTTTTCCTTTCATTCTCTTTGGCTTTGGCTTGGAGTTGTGTTTGGGTTGGAAGTGTGTTATGCTTAAAGAGGTGAGTTGGAATTTCTGTTTCCTGCGTGTTGTTGTTGTTCTTCTTCTCATGGTTTTTGGTTGAGTTAGGGTTTGAAGAGTAAATGTGGATTCTTCTTTGTGCAAGTGTTTGATGATAAGAAGAAGCAAAGTAAACGCAAGGAAAGGATTGAGCAGTGATCTTGAAGCGTGACTTTGGATCGTCATTTCCAGGTTTGGGAGTATTTTGAATGCATGCAATGTTTGAACTTCTGTGTTCTTCAATCTCAGTTGAATGTCTCTACCCTATTTCTCACTAGGCTTGTAAATGTGTTTGCATTGTCTAATTTCTGGAATTTGGTGTGTCTTGGAATGTGTAAATGCATGAATAGGATTGAATTGAAGTTACTGAGTTTGTGTTTTGGACTTACTGTTATTTTTAGGGTTTATATTCTTGAAGAAATTAAATGTGTTTATGCATGACTTTGGTTGATTTGATTGTTGAATTAAGCTGTTTTTAGGTCAATTTGATGCTTGGAAGATCGATTGAAAGGTAAGATGAGTTTGGTGGTGTTTTGAATCAAATTGAAAATGATTTTATTGAGTTTTTGAAATCTGGGTGAGCTGGAAATGGGAAATCGCGTTCTGTATAATTTTCCATTTCCAGTGTGTCGTGACTTCTTTGAGAGAGACAAGTCACGAGACGTGACTCTCAGTCACGCCACGTGACTCTGTCTCCCAGTCACAACGCGTGACTTCTCAGCGGACTGGACGAAGCCGTGAGGCGTGACCCCCAGTCGCGAAGCGTGACTGCCTTGTGAGAGGCAAGTCACGTCTCGTGACTTAGAGTCACGTCCCGTGACTCCCTTGGAGGCATGTCACAAGACGTGACATAGAGTCACGACTCGTGACTCTTGTGAAGAGCCAGGCGTGACATAGAGTCACGTCCCGTGACTCTCTTGTAGGTCACGAGGCGTGACACTAGGTCACGACTCGTGACCTTCCCTTGAAGCCAGTCACGAGTCGTGACATGGCTCGTGACCGACCCCTCTTCAGCCCCATTTTCTGATTTCGCCCAATTTTAACCTAAATTAATTTCCTATCTCTTCTGTATGGTGATAGACTACTGTATTATTCATGTCTTACTTTTATATGCTCTTGTATGAACTTATATGACATTTTCTGTTTTGATTTGTTCTCCCGTGACTAGTTTCTTTAAATGACCTTGAAATGCTTTTATGACTTTTTCCCCTATTGTGATGCTTATCCTTGATTGGATTCTTCTCTTAGAATAATCTGCCATGTTTATGAGTACATTGTATCAGTCCGCAATTAGGTTGATGCGTTTTTAATCATTGGCATAATATGATTTCATATGTGTTCCTGACATGCTTTAGTATGATGAGTAGTGCTAGAATGATATTGATTAAATTGTTGCATGCTTTTGAATATGAATTGTATGAAGTATAATTGATATTATGCTATGCTAAACTTATATGAATAATATGGTTGATGTCCGAATGCATTACTATGCTTTAGCCTTTGAACTCAATGTGTTATGTTTAAATGTAATTTGGATTATGCATGATTTTACTTAGTTATCTTCACCTAACGCATGATTAGGATTTTGTATTGATAATCATTGGCAAGATAATGTTTCTATACCTGATTCTTGTCATGCTTTAGAACATTGTTTAATGTTAAAAGGTGTTGACTGTATTATGTTTTGCAATGAGAATTGTATGATATATGACCAACATTATGAGCATATTTATATGTCTATCATTCTCTAGTTTATGCATGATGTATATCTATATTTATGCGTTATGCAATTCTAAGCGTGAATTGTTTTATGCATGACCTGCGAGAGTCAGTCTAGTGGATAGTTAGGCATGCCTAATAGAGTCTGTTTGTAATGTCCCAAAAAAATTTCATTGTTTTTATTTAATAACTTGACAGGCTAAAAATTCGTTAAATGTTAATTTTAACGCATAAGAGTAGAATTTTTCTTAAAGTTGTTTAATTTAATTATTTAAATAATTTTAAGTCTATATATATATATATATATATATATATATATATATATATATATATATATATATATATATATATATATATATATATATATATATATATATATATATATATATATATATATATATATATATATATATGAGTGTTTGTTTACATACAAATAATTAAGAAAATATTAAACAAAGAAATAATCCGTAAATGGACAATTAAATAAATTATAGCATATAATTTTAGTTATGGGTCTAGAATTAAGAGGAGAAGAAAATAGACAAAGAAAGCAGGGGAGATCGGGAAAGAAAGAGAGACCGAGAGAGGGAGAGGGGGCGGCGGAAGGCAGCGCCGGCGACCACTGAAGGCGATCGGAGGTGGCGATCGGACCGTCGCAACCCGCAGCGCCGTTCCCGTGGCGTTTTCCTCCGACCCGAGGCGTCGCCGATCAAGGAGAGCGGGAGGAACCCGCAAGCTTCCTCAGCGTTTTCCGGCCAACTCCGGCGACGAACGGCGACACGAGTGGCACCGGAGGACTCCTGGTGAGCAGACGAATCTTCCGGTGGCCATGGATCCTCCTCAATCGCCGGTGACGAGCAGATCGGAGAGAGAGGAACCGAAGCTTCTCTTGCATTTTCCGGCGAGCTCCGACGGCGAGAGGCGACACGAACGGCACGACGGGACTCCTGGTGGGCAGGCGAACATCCCGGTGGCTGCGGATCATCCTCACTCGCCGGCGATGAGGAGATCGGTGTTGGGAAGAACCGAAGCTGCCGACGTCGATTCCGGCAAAACGGAGAGCAGTCACGGCGCGTGATCACCGGAAATGGAAACCCGAGGCTTCAAGCTCTCTCCCGGTGGTTTCGGTGTCTCTGGTGGAGCTCCGGCGAGACTCCGGTGAGGCTCCGGCGACGGTGAAGGGACCAAAAATAGCAGAAAATCCGGTATGTGGCCACCAAAATTACTTTCTTAAGTGATTTTGCACAAGTTAAAATTTATTAAGAGTGATTTTGCTAAACACAGTATGTGAATAATATGTTTGTTGGCTCATTGATTCGTTGGCAGTGTTGTCTTGAGTATTGGCTTAGTTGAATAGAACCTAAATTAAGATTTGTCGATTTCTAATTGAATGAAAAGAATTAGAAACTGACAGTAATTGGGAAGTAGACCAGTAATTGTAATTGAAGAATTATAGGTTAAATTGTAAGATAGGACTTAAAATACGTATATAATGCTGGTAATGGATAAATTATGACACGTAAATCAGATTAGTAATTAAATGTTGATATATATAAAGGGGTATTATAATGTGCATAACTAGGTGATGGTAGTGTAATTGGTAATGCCCGAAGAATTGATGGAAATTTGAAATGTTAAATGGGAAATCCGAATATACTCATCGGAAGTTTGAATTAAAGGTAACTCAATGAACTGGATTTAAGGTATGTGATGTGACTATATTAAAATCTGGTTGTGTATGATTTCCATTATTCATAATATTAAATTACTGTTAAGATTAAATTAGAAGCACGTGTTCTTACATATATATAAGTGTGAAATAATATAAACACAATAGTAAGTGTTGTAATAATGCTTTAGACTGCTTAGTGAATTTGATTTAGTTTAGTTATTTATTTGGAGTGGTCAATTAAAGCTTAAATAAATTAAGCAAATTAAGTTAAACTAATGAATTGAGCTAAATCAATGAAATAGAAGCAAGTAGGGCTTGGTAATTGTGTTCTGTTTTTGGGTACATCATGGAATTTCACTTGAATTGTGCATTTGGATTTATAAACTAAGAATGAATAATATATATATTGTGATGAATTACTACCGTAATTAATTCAGTCGCTATGTATGGGTCGACTTGTGAAAATTTGTTTAGTACAATTTTGTTAAATGTTACGAATAATATGATAGAGTTGCGGACTTATAATACGTGTCATTTAAAGTAAATGAAATTTAGTGTAATTTAGTATAAAAAGTTATGAGTAAAGGACAAAGTATTTTAAGCGGAATCATGTTAAGTGAATGAATTATAGAAAGTGAGTGTACTTAACAAATTAAGAGTATAGTTAAGTATGCCTAAAGACAATTATAACAATAAAGTAAATTAGTCTGTTAAGGAAGTCAGAATATCAGGCTATAAATAAAAGTAAAAATGGGTTATACGTGTTTAAATGGGGTAATTTGTAAGAAGAATTGGATAAATGAAAAATAGTGAATCCCTATTTAAACAATAATGTATTAATGGTATGGTATGAAATAAACTTAATTTGACGAAATAAGATGAAAATGAATTGAAATGGAAAGAAAGAGTAGTGTCAGAATGTATACTGATATAAATGAGGTATATTATTATTGTTAACACATTTTAATTATATAAATATGATTAATGGCTTCCTGTGAAGCAAAATCAGTGGAATGTGATAAGTAATGAAATTGTATGAGAAAATGATGATGGATGATACCGGGATTATTTCTGAAAAATTGAATTGAAATGTATATTGATCTTATTTTATGTAAAGATCAAAGTTTTGATTTATTTAAATAATATTCAATAAGGTGGCCCTATTCGATGAGCTGGTAGTCAAGTCTAGTTCAGGATATAGTGGCTAGCCATAGGGACATAAGACCGCGGATGTGAGCATGACGACTCACTTTTTTGTAGGCCAATGATGGTCCTACTTCTGTATCTGAATATCTGAATATTTGAATATCTGAATATCACTTTTTTTTGTAGGCCAATGATGGTCCTACTTCTGTATCCGAATATCTGTATCTGAATATCCGAAGTGTACTGTTCTGTATTGTAAGACAGTGGTGGTCACACAGGACTCCACTGGTATCTGAAAGACTGGGGGTAATCCTTCGGGGTTCCTTCAGGTTTGTAAGACTGGAGTGATCTCTCAGAGGTCTCTCCAGGTTATGGTGAACTCTTATGGGTTCACATCCCGTTTATCCTGTGCTTAGAGTCTGCCAGCATTGTACTATGGGCAAAACAATAAATTGCAAAGTGAATTTATGAATGTGAAATAATTGTGTGAATCAAGAAATTTAATGATGAATAAATGAAGTGAGATAAACTGGTGGGTTTATATAAATAATTTATAATCCATATTAAATGTATAACTTAAGAAGTTAGATGGCAAGTGTGAAAGTAAATGTGGATTAAAAGCCATAAAATAACTTAATGACAGAAATACAGTTGAAGGATACTAATAGATAATAGTGAAATTTAAAGTTTGATACATATGTATATATGTGTATATATATATTTGGCTGAAAGTTAACTAATGTATCTTATGACTTCGAAGTATGATAAAGCTGATGGTCCTGTGATAAAAACTTTAATTGAGTAAATGATATCAGTTAATGATTCCATGAAATTGATAATATAATGAAATAGCTTTATGTACATATATGTATATAAACTTCATAATCGCGATTGAGTGTTACATACATACATATATTAGTGGGTATTAGTGACTAGAGGGAAGCCATAATAATTGTTATGTAAAAATGAAATATTAACTGTTATGTCAGAAGCATATTGACTGGTTAATAATTCATGGAATTTGATTAGCGATGCATGATAAGCATGATTTGTACATTGTCAAAATGTTAGGAAATTTCAGTTATGGATTTGAAAACTTGAATATGCAAGTTTAAGAAATTTCAGCATTTTTAAAAGAATATTGAATACTTTGCATAAATATGGTTTTATCTTGCAAATCATTCATACTTAATTTGGAGTTAAATAGCTATTGGTATATTATTTATAAAGTATTATATTGATTATAAAAAGAAAAAGTAATTTGCGATATTAACGTATGAATGATCAATTATATGTGTATATATTATATTTATGCTTTGGATAAGTAAATTTGGTAGTCACCACTAAGCGTAAAGCTTAGCGCGTGGTTTATCCTCGCGCAGGTATAAGACAGAAATCAAGTGAATATCAGCACCGCTTCATAGAAGAAATATGAAATGGTAAGTCTGGAAAGGAAGCGAAAGAAATGGAATTTTTGTATTTGATAATTCCAATATTGGTTCTTGTGGCATGTACACTCCCTAGATAATTAGGATACTATTGTATCAAAGAAATTGTATTAGATAATTATTCATAGTAAATAGTTGATGTATTGATATTATGTTCTTGTATTTTGTATAATTGATGTAATAGTGAGCTGATGACATTGTGAGCTATTATATAAGTATGTAATTGGAATTAAATTGGAGGATGGGCAAAATTGTGTTGGAGTTTGAAATGGAGTAGGACGGATGAATATGTATGTGATTATAGAAGTGTAAAGACTTCCTGTTTACAGGGGGATAGGCAATATTATAGAGGAGACTCTGCCGAAATTTCAGTAGAATTTAAGTAGCCTATTTGAGAATGATTGTGTGAATAGTAAAGTTTATTAGTGAAAAAAAAAAAAAAAAATTTCCCGGATTTTCGTAATGATTTTAAGAATAGTTTAAGACAATTAAGTTATTATGTACAGTAAAAAGGGTGTTACAATTAGTGGTATCAGAGCAAAGGTTTAGGCGGTTCTGGCCAATAAGATATTTGGAGAATATGTGATATTGTTTATGAGAAATGAATGTGTTGTTTATTATGGACATTTCTATTTAGTTCTAAGTAGAGATAATTCGGAAAGAGTTGAATAGAAGATTAGAGGTAAGAAATTGAGATGTTCAAAAATTATGAGGTTTAAAGTATATGAAAGTGGTACGAAGGTTGTGATACTTGAGGTACCTGTCAGTTATCCTTGATAGAGGGGCAATCATTGAATATTTTATGCATGGGCTGGGTCACTATGCACTGTTCTTATATGATACGCACATTTGCATCATACTGCATACATCAAACATCATACATTCATTGTATCGGCATCACATGACTATTCATGAAAAACATCAAGTTTTATGCATATGCCCTAATTGAAAGGAAACTGGCGTGGAATATAGTAAGTGTATGAAAGTGAGGTAGATGTACCTTCATTGGAAGTAATAAGGAGTGTAACAAAGTTGAGTAAGTAAAATAAGAAATTTGAAATTCAATCTTGGAATTGAAAAAGAAAGGGGTGAAGGATCACTAAATGTGTATAAGTATGAGTAAGAGATTTGTATCTGTGTAATTTGTGGGTTTGATCCTTCTTGTTAGTGAATTAAGGTATAGAATGTGATAAGATTTCAACATACTATGGAATGGAATTGTATCTGATTAGATTGACTAATTGATTATAGCTTGAATTGGCTTATAAGAGTGAATGGAATTTGTGAACTTTTGTATAAGATTGTTAAGTAATAAGTACTGCAAGATATATATGTGATGTTTCAGAAATGGACAAATTGTGACTAGTGATACTAGTAAACTAAGAAGGAAATGTTATAGTTATTTTGATTAAAGAAAGAGTTTATTGAATGTGTAAGCGATTCTGTATTGAGAAAATAATGTATCTTAGGAGAAGGGAATTAAGTAAGGATTAAGGTAAGTAAGTAATAAGATGTGTGTACAATTGGTTTTCGAATAGAGTGTACATGCCAAAGATGGAAAATAAAGAAATGATATGATCTCGAGAATGGATATGTTATTGGCTTAAGTATGATGTAACTTGCGCCTGATTAACGCGTAATTTAAGAAGAAAGTGCACTTTTGGACACATAAAACACTTCTTAAACATTCGACAAGATTATCTTCTAGCTTTTCTAGCTCTAAGGTAATTGATCATTTTGTTGGAACGGAGTTGAATGTGGAAACGGTGTTTAAAGTAATTCAGGAAAACGGGAAAAGAAATACAGATTCAATTTTAGACTTTTCTCGCATACTCCGTGATTTAAAAATCACGTAAGAGCTGCATGTTGATTCTGATTATCGGTCTTTAGATATGATGGGTACTTTCTTAATGATTTTTCTGGTAATGAGAGTTCTGGAAATGAGGTAAATTGTTAAATTTGAGTCTGATAATGAGGGAAACGTTTTATTGTTTCTGATGAGGATGGGGTACTCTAAGGACAAGGCATTGATAGCTCTAAAGAGATGTGGACCACATGTAACAATAGTAGAGCTTATAGGTTTCATTTGTGCTGCTCCAATGGCGAAGCCAAGGATCAAGTAGTCTGATGTTGATTATCCTAATCACAAGAAGGGGAGTTTTTATGAATATGGTAGGTGAGAAAGGAAAAAGAAAATGAGGTTGGAAAAGAAATTGTCGTCTGGAGATGATGAAATGCTATGCCTCCCAAATACAATGATTGGACTTGGAGTTCCCATTGTTTCAGAGTTTATAACTCAAAGAACACTTTTAGAAACTGTTATTGGGCCACCTTATCTCTATTATGAAAATGTAGTACCTGCTCCTAATGGAGTTTGGAACACTATATCTTGGTTTTTATTGAAGTGGAGTTGGAAGTTATTGATTTTAAAATGTGTTCAGTGCTGCAAAGAAAAATGGTGAATTATGCATTTGGTCACTTTGTTTAACGGATTTTTCCTCTACTGTCTCCACAAATGGCACACAAAGTATTATTAATTATAATGAGATAATAACTTCCGTGAGATGGACGAATACAATTGAATTGTTTGCAAATTTGCATTGGGAATGCAAACTGATTGAAAGGATGAATCGTGATTATTGTGCAAGTCCAGAAAAATTTCGAGGACGAAATTTCTTTTAAGGAAGGGAGAATTGTAATGTCCCAAAAAAATTTCATTGTTTTTATTTAATAACTTGACAGGCTAAAAATTCGTTAAATGTTAATTTTAACGCATAAGAGTAGAATTTTTCTTAAAGTTGTTTAATTTAATTATTTAAATAATTTTAAGTCTACATATATATATATATATATATATATATATATATATATATATATATATATATATATATATATATATATATATATATATATGAGTGTGTGTTTACATACAAATAATTAAGAAAATATTAAACAAAGAAATAATCCGTAAATGGACAATTAAATAAATTATAGCATATAATTTTAGTTATGGGTCTAGAATTAAGAGGAGAAGAAAATAGACAAAGAAAGCAGGGGAGATCGGGAAAGAAAGAGAGACCGAGAGAGGGAGAGGGGGCGGCGGAAGGCAGCGCCGGCGACCACTGAAGGCGATCGGAGGTGGCGATCGGACCGTCGCAACCCGCAGCGCCGTTCCCGTGGCGTTTTCCTCCGACCCGAGGCGTCGCCGATCAAGGAGAGCGGGAGGAACCCGCAAGCTTCCTCAGCATTTTCCGGCCAACTCCGGCGACGAACGGCGACACGAGTGGCACCGGAGGACTCCTGGTGAGCAGACGAATCTTCCGGTGGCCATGGATCCTCCTCAATCGCCGGTGACGAGCAGATCGGAGAGAGAGGAACCGAAGCTTCTCTTGCGTTTTCCGGCGAGCTCCGACGGCGAGAGGCGACACGAACGGCACGACGGGACTCCTGGTGGGCAGGCGAACATCCCGGTGGCTGCGGATCATCCTCACTCGCCGGCGATGAGGAGATCGGTGTTGGGAAGAACCGAAGCTGCCGACGTCGATTCCGGCGAAACGGAGAGCAGTCACGGCGCGTGATCACCGGAAATGGAAACCCGAGGCTTCAAGCTCTCTCCCGGTGGTTTCGGTGTCTCTGGTGGAGCTCCGGCGAGACTCCGGTGAGGCTCCGGCGACGGTGAAGGGACCAAAAATAGCAGAAAATCCGGTATGTGGCCACCAAAATTACTTTCTTAAGTGATTTTGCACAAGTTAAAATTTATTAAGAGTGATTTTGCTAAACACAGTATGTGAATAATATGTTTGTTGGCTCATTGATTCGTTGGCAGTGTTGTCTTGAGTATTGGCTTAGTTGAATAGAACCTAAATTAAGATTTGTCGATTTCTAATTGAATGAAAAGAATTAGAAACTGACAGTAATTGGGAAGTAGACCAGTAATTGTAATTGAAGAATTATAGGTTAAATTGTAAGATAGGACTTAAAATACGTATATAATGCTGGTAATGGATAAATTATGACACGTAAATCAGATTAGTAATTAAATGTTGATATATATAAAGGGGTATTATAATGTGCATAACTAGGTGATGGTAGTGTAATTGGTAATGCCCGAAGAATTGATGGAAATTTGAAATGTTAAATGGGAAATCCGAATATACTCATCGGAAGTTTGAATTAAAGGTAACTCAATGAACTGGATTGAAGGTATGTGATGTGACTATATTAAAATCTGGTTGTGTATGATTTCCATTATTCATAATATTAAATTACTGTTAAGATTAAATTAGAAGCACGTGTTCTTACATATATATAAGTGTGAAATAATATAAACACAATAGTAAGTGTTGTAATAATGCTTTAGACTGCTTAGTGAATTTGATTTAGTTTAGTTATTTATTTGGAGTGGTCAATTAAAGCTTAAATAAATTAAGCAAATTAAGTTAAACTAATGAATTGAGCTAAATCAATGAAATAGAAGCAAGTAGGGCTTGGTAATTGTGTTCTGTTTTTGGGTACATCATGGAATTTCACTTGAATTGTGCATTTGGATTTATAAACTAAGAATGAATAATATATATATTGTGATGAATTACTACCGTAATTAATTCAGTCGCTATGTATGGGTCGACTTGTGAAAATTTGTTTAGTACAATTTTGTTAAATGTTACGAATAATATGATAGAGTTGCGGACTTATAATACGTGTCATTTAAAGTAAATGAAATTTAGTGTAATTTAGTATAAAAAGTTATGAGTAAAGGACAAAGTATTTTAAGCGGAATCATGTTAAGTGAATGAATTATAGAAAGTGAGTGTACTTAACAAATTAAGAGTATAGTTAAGTATGCCTAAAGACAATTATAACAATAAAGTAAATTAGTCTGTTAAGGAAGTCAGAATATCAGGCTATAAATAAAAGTAAAAATGGGTTATACGTGTTTAAATGGGGTAATTTGTAAGAAGAATTGGATAAATGAAAAATAGTGAATCCCTATTTAAACAATAATGTATTAATGGTATGGTATGAAATAAACTTAATTTGACGAAATAAGATGAAAATGAATTGAAATGGAAAGAAAGAGTAGTGTCAGAATGTATACTGATATAAATGAGGTATATTATTATTGTTAACACATTTTAATTATATAAATATGATTAATGGCTTCCTGTGAAGCAAAATCAGTGGAATGTGATAAGTAATGAAATTGTATGAGAAAATGATGATGGATGATACCGGGATTATTTCTGAAAAATTGAATTGAAATGTATATTGATCTTATTTTATGTAAAGATCAAAGTTTTGATTTATTTAAATAATATTCAATAAGGTGGCCCTATTCGATGAGCTGGTAGTCAAGTCTAGTTCAGGATATAGTGGCTAGCCATAGGGACATAAGACCGCGGATGTGAGCATGACGACTCACTTTTTTGTAGGCCAATGATGGTCCTACTTCTGTATCTGAATATCTGAATATTTGAATATCTGAATATCACTTTTTTTTGTAGGCCAATGATGGTCCTACTTCTGTATCCGAATATCTGTATCTGAATATCCGAAGTGTACTGTTCTGTATTGTAAGACAGTGGTGGTCACACAGGACTCCACTGGTATCTGAAAGACTGGGGGTAATCCTTCGGGGTTCCTTCAGGTTTGTAAGACTGGAGTGATCTCTCAGAGGTCTCTCCAGGTTATGGTGAACTCTTATGGGTTCACATCCCGTTTATCCTGTGCTTAGAGTCTGCCAGCATTGTACTATGGGCAAAACAATAAATTGCAAAGTGAATTTATGAATGTGAAATAATTGTGTGAATCAAGAAATTTAATGATGAATAAATGAAGTGAGATAAACTGGTGGGTTTATATAAATAATTTATAATCCATATTAAATGTATAACTTAAGAAGTTAGATGGCAAGTGTGAAAGTAAATGTGGATTAAAAGCCATAAAATAACTTAATGACAGAAATACAGTTGAAGGATACTAATAGATAATAGTGAAATTTAAAGTTTGATACATATGTATATATGTGTATATATATATTTGGCTGAAAGTTAACTAATGTATCTTATGACTTCGAAGTATGATAAAGCTGATGGTCCTGTGATAAAAACTTTAATTGAGTAAATGATATCAGTTAATGATTCCATGAAATTGATAATATAATGAAATAGCTTTATGTACATATATGTATATAAACTTCATAATCGCGATTGAGTGTTACATACATACATATATTAGTGGGTATTAGTGACTAGAGGGAAGCCATAATAATTGTTATGTAAAAATGAAATATTAACTGTTATGTCAGAAGCATATTGACTGGTTAATAATTCATGGAATTTGATTAGCGATGCATGATAAGCATGATTTGTACATTGTCAAAATGTTAGGAAATTTCAGTTATGGATTTGAAAACTTGAATATGCAAGTTTAAGAAATTTCAGCATTTTTAAAAGAATATTGAATACTTTGCATAAATATGGTTTTATCTTGCAAATCATTCATACTTAATTTGGAGTTAAATAGCTATTGGTATATTATTTATAAAGTATTATATTGATTATAAAAAGAAAAAGTAATTTGCGATATTAACGTATGAATGATCAATTATATGTGTATATATTATATTTATGCTTTGGATAAGTAAATTTGGTAGTCACCACTAAGCGTAAAGCTTAGCGCGTGGTTTATCCTCGCGCAGGTATAAGACAGAAATCAAGTGAATATCAGCACCGCTTCATAGAAGAAATATGAAATGGTAAGTCTGGAAAGGAAGCGAAAGAAATGGAATTTTTGTATTTGATAATTCCAATATTGGTTCTTGTGGCATGTACACTCCCTAGATAATTAGGATACTATTGTATCAAAGAAATTGTATTAGATAATTATTCATAGTAAATAGTTGATGTATTGATATTATGTTCTTGTATTTTGTATAATTGATGTAATAGTGAGCTGATGACATTGTGAGCTATTATATAAGTATGTAATTGGAATTAAATTGGAGGATGGGCAAAATTGTGTTGGAGTTTGAAATGGAGTAGGACGGATGAATATGTATGTGATTATAGAAGTGTAAAGACTTCCTGTTTACAGGGGGATAGGCAATATTATAGAGGAGACTCTGCCGAAATTTCGGTAGAATTTAAGTAGCCTATTTGAGAATGATTGTGTGAATAGTAAAGTTTATTAGTGAAAAAAAAAAAAAAAAAAATTTCCCGGATTTTCGTAATGATTTTAAGAATAGTTTAAGACAATTAAGTTATTATGTACAGTAAAAAGGGTGTTACACTGTTAGCTGCAGCCCATAGTTCTGTTTGGACCCCAATCAGGTCCCCGTTTGGTTCCTCGCGAACCCTTTTCTGTATTGGATCTTGTTTAAGGTCCCTTTTGAAAATATCTGTGAAAGTTAAAGTATAATGGTTTAATCGATTCGTACCCGTAATGTACTGTCTGTAATCGGCTCGTACCCGGAAAGTACTGTCTGTACACTCGTTATCCACTACCTAGAGTCAGCAGGTGTTCCTTGAATGTTTATTTGAACTACTCTGATCTGATTTGGCTATAAATGGATTATCTGAATGGGTATATCGATGTAATGTATATCGGATTATTTCTGAATGAATATGATTAGGAAATACTGATTGTATGGCTTTATTGTATGAGCATGTTTATATGGATTATGTTTTAGCCTTTGCATATTGTACTTGTACTTTGAAATAACTATCAGAATGTGATATCTGTTTGAGTATGATAAGGATTTCAGGAATCAGTTTATATGTATATGGATGTGTTTATGGGCTTTAGAATGTATGTCTGTTTTATATAAGCATGTTTTTATATCTAACATGATTACCCGTACTTGCCATGTGATTTGTTATAAGTTTCTAATGCTTTGAAATGATTCGATTGATATATTTAAGTACATGACTTAAGCATAGTTTTGTTATATCTATTAGCATGTGAACCGAAGCAGGTTTGATGGTAAGTATGTGATGATTACTGTATTTTCTGCATGTTGATGATATGAATGTAATGTTCTGTGATTATGCTTTCAGTCTCCGCTATTAGAGTGTTTTTCGCTTGATACTTTATATATGAGAGTTGCGCAGCGGTAATATGATGCTTTGGATTTTGTACCTTGGATTTTGACTAGTGCGTGTGTTTAGCATGTCTAAGTATATTGGTTAGCTAGCATTCTTAACATGATGGTTTGGTTGTCAGTTCATGCATGGGTGCCTAGTTATGTCAATTGCATGGGTAAAGCTCATGTGACTCCGCACGGTAAGATGTTGATATTTGCTACCCAGGTAGGTTTATGCATGTGATATAGTATGTAGTTTAGCATGATGATGCTTGGAACGTGTATTGTATTATGTCTGTTTTGGTCTATCCAGGACATGAGTTTATGGTTTGATTGTGAGTTATCGTATGAATGCCTCTACTATGCCAGCATGATCATATATGTAATGTATATCCGCATTTGTCATTTGATTGTGTATGCCTCGGCGACCATTGTGAATGGCCGTCCATATTCTGGTGTGTTCTCCCCACTAAGCGTTTATCGCTTAGCACGGATTTCCTTTCCGTGCAGGTGGCAGGTTTGGTTCTGTTCGAGTCACGCATCTGTAAGGTCGGCCACGTTGAAGTTGAAGTTCTGTATTTTGTTCAGCTTCTGTATTTCAGCTTTTGTAATTCTGTAGTATTGTATATGTAATTAATTATGATTTGATCTTGAGTTTTCTTTTGGGAATGTAATAGTTAGTATGTTTTTATGTTTAGTTATTCCTTTGTTTTATTATTTCCCTCATGCTTTCGTTGAATGGTCATATGCATGCTTCTATGTATGCTTCAGCTTAGTGTCTGCGTGTGCGTAAGTTATTGCATGATCAGTCCGTACCCGCAAGGTAAGTCAAGTTTTTAAATTAACCCGTATTTTCGTATGTTTGTTATGTATGATTGTGTGCTTCTGCATAGTGCATGTGCATATCTGTATGAGTGAGCGTCGGGTAGCGCGCCCGTCGGCGTCCTTCCAACGGGGACGGCGATGGGGGTGTTACAACATTGATTACACTATTAATTCATTCGAGCACGGCCATGCATTTTACAGTCCTACTGTAACACCCCAATTCCCCCCTAATAGTTTGAGCCATGTTTGCCATGTGTATGCGTGCATGTGTGAGAGTTTTGGCATGTGTCAAGGGCATTTTGGGTAAAATGCATGTTTGTTGGGCTATAATATTGTGTGGGTGCATATATGTTAGTAGTGTGCATTGAGTTGTGTTGGTTTGTGCATGCTCACATGTTGGTAGGGCGTGCATTAGTGAGGATAGCATTGTGTGTGGGTAGTTCATGCTTGTAGGGTATGAGTGGTTAATCTTCACCAATGAGGAAATGACACTCGGCTAGGGTAAGGAAAAAGGAGTAATGAGAAGAAGAAAGAGAAAAAGGAAAGCAGATTTGGATCCAAGGAAGTGTTGGTGGAATTGATCATCTCTTGACCCTCATTTGGTAAGTTTTACTGCATTTCTTCTTCTTCTTCATCTTTTCTTCTTCTTTGCCGATTTGGAGTTTTGATTTGGGTTTGTTGTGTTTGTATGATTTTTTGGTATGTTTGTTAGTTGAGCCTCCTCGTGATCCCGAGGGAAAAGAGAAGGCGAGTGGTAGTGGTGCCAAGTAATTTGGAGCTAAGGAATTTCAGGTTTGGGATTTTGTTTGGAAATTATGTGCATGTTGATGATTTTGGTTTCTTATTGAATTTCTGGAAATTATATGGTTATTGAAGTCTATAAGGATTTATATGTTATAAGTTTTGATTATGTTGAGTTAATAACTTAGATTGTGACTTGATTTGCATTATTTATACATTTGATTATGTTTTGGATTGTAAAATGCTGAATTTTGGGTTTAGATGATTTGATCTTGGTTATTGTATCATTTAATTAGATTTTGAGTTAAATACCTGAGTTTTAAGTTGATTTTGATGAATGCATGGTTTAATTTTGAAGTATGTTAGAAATGGATTTTGAGTTGGGTGGATTTCTGGTGTTTTCTGGGCGTTGGTCGTTTTACACGGCTATATGGATTCCCATACCACCGTGTAAACGCTCTCTGAAATGCTTGTCCGTCGAGCCACACGGCGGTAAGGAATTCCATACCGCCGTGTAAGTGCTCTCTAGGCACTTGAGGAAAAGAACGTGACACGAGTCGTGTCCCTTATGCACGACTCGTGCTCCCCCATTTTACACGGTGGTATGGCTTTGCCTTACCCCCATGTAAAGTGTCTTACACGGGGGTAAGACAATGTCATACCGTCATATAAACCGCTACTGCCTAGCTTTTAAAGTTTTTCCGATTTTCTTCGTTTTCGTTCCTTTTTCATTATTTATTGGTTTTAAATATTATTTAAGTTATATCATTTATCTAATATCATTAGATGGGACTTTGCTATGTCAAATTGTTGAATGTTATGGTTGAATTAAGAATGTATTATTTATGCCTTAAGTTGTGAACTCAATAAGATATGCCTAAATGTGAATTGTATTATGCATGACCTGCAAGAGTCAGTCTAGTGGATAGTTAGGCATGCCTAAAAGAGTCCTTTTGTTGTAGCCTCTGTACTGTTCTGGACCCTGATCAGGTCCCCATTTTGTTCCTCGCAAACTTCTACGTGTTCGGATCTTGTTTAAGATCCCTTTGTAAAATTTTTTGAAAAGAGATAATATGATACTATTTTTCCGATTTGTACCCGTAAGGTACCGCTACATGTCGATTCGTACCCTTAAGGTACCTCTATGCATTTACTCATTATCCACTACTATGAGTCAGCAGGTGTTATGATTTGTTCTAATATGATTATAAGTACGTGAATCCGAATGAGTATGATTATAAGTATTTGAATCTGAATGACTATATTATGAGCATATGAATCTGTTGGCATATGAATGTGTTTATTGAACCTTTGAATGGTGATGAATGGAATTCTATTGTGATTATATCTTGTGATATTCAGTATGCCATTATGTATGTGATTTGCCTTGACGACCATTGTGAATGGCCGTCCATATATTATTGTTTCTTTTCCCACTAAGCGTTATTGCTTAGCACGGTGTTTTCACCCATGGAGGTGCAGAAGGTGTATAGCTTTTGGGAGAGTCGCCGCCAGTCAAGCCAATATAGAGGGATTAGTGTTAGGGCTTTATTTTTGTAGCATGATTCTTTGTAATATAACTCTCTATTGTATATAGTTTTGTAAGCTTCCGCTATTTATCTCTGAATGATGTAATTATGATGGTATCAGAACAATTATGTAATTGAATATTGTTATTCTATTAATGAATGATCATTCTAATGTTTCTGAAAAGTTTTGATTTCCGTTATTTGTATGTATGTTTATATTATGTGAATGAATGTTTTGCACCGTTCTGCTTGGTGACACCCTTACTCATATGAGTTCTACCTCCCTTGCGGATGGGTCCTCAAACATATGGGAAGGGGGTGTTACACCTACTTATCAAGGGGCCCAACAGATATCTCTCTCATAGGAGAGGAACAAATTTGATCTTAATTATTCACTTTCCTCTGCGTAATTCTCATTATGTCCAATCATAAACTTTATAATTATCCGATTAAAGATAACGTTTGATTACGTCAAAACATAATGTTCCTTATGTAGGAAACCGTGATAACCTCAGGTCAAAGGATTCAATAACATATCTATTATAAGATCACTTATGACACTATCCCATGTAGTGATCTTACAGTGGGTCTATCCAGTACTTTGTTCTCTAACAAATACCTATAGACTTGATTTATATCATCATATATAATCATCCCATGATTATCAATGCAAATCTATACTAGTCTTAATTTATCTTTATGCCCTTTAGTGATAAATGACTAGGGACAACATGAATAACATTGTTATTCATAAACATTACAATAATGTAACATGCTAATAATATTAATGTGAAGAAAACCATTATATATAAATGAAAATGTAATGATTACATCAAGGTCCAAATGTTTGGCCTAGGGCATAACCACTAGCAATCTCCCACTTGCACTAGGCCCAATCATACATATATCTAATACCCATTGACCTAGTATGTCCATCATATTTGGCTTGTGGGAGAGCCTTAGTAAGTGGATCAACAATGTTATCATCAGTAGGTACTCTGCAAATCTTGACGTCTCCCCTCTCAATTATTTCTCTAATGATATGAAAATGCCTGAGTATATGTTTTGATCTCTGATGAGATTTGGGCTCCTTAGCCTATGCAATAGCACTATTGTTATCACAATAAAGATCCACAGGGTTGCTGATACTAGGTACTACTCCCAATTCAACAATGAATTTCTTCATCCGTACTGCTTCTTTAGCTGTATCTGATGCTGCTATATACTCAGCTTCTGTTATAGAATCAGCGACAGTGCTTTGTTTAGAACTTTTCCAACTTACAACACCTCCATTTAATACAAACACATAACCTGACTGCGATCTAAAGTCATCTTTGTCAGATTGGAAGTTTGCATCTGTATAACCATTTATTACTAGCTCATCTTCCAATCCTCCATATATTAAGAATGCATCCTTAGTTCTTCTCAAGTACTTAAGGATATTCTTAACAGCTGTCCATTGACTTTCTCTGGGATCTGACTTGTATCTGCTAGTCATGCTCAGAGCATACGAAACGTCTGGTCGAGTGCATAACATGGCATACATGATTGATCCTATACCCAAAGCATAAGGATTGATACTCATGTGATCTCACTCATTAAATGTCATTGGGCATTGAGTCTTGCTAAGAGTAATGCCATGAGACATTGGCAAAAATCCTCTTTTGGAATTTTGAATACTGAATCTATTTAGCACCTTATCTATATAAGTGCTTTGATTCAGACCAATTATCCTTTTAGATCTATCCCTATAGATCTTAATCCCAAGGATATAAGCAGATTCGCCCAAATCTGTTGAAAAAGATTTCCCTAACCATTCTTTTGTCTTTTGTATGATAGGGATGTCATTTCCAATGAGTAATATGTCATCAACATATAACACAAGAAACATCACAGCACTCCCACTAATCTTCTTGTATACACAAGGTTCATCCTCATTTTTGATGAACCCAAACTCTTTAACTATTTTATCAAAATGAAGATTCCAGCTCCAAGAAGCTTACTTCTATCCATAAATGGATCTTTGCAGCTTACATACCTTTTTAGAATTCTTAAGATGGACAAAACCCTCAGGTTGTGTCATAGACACATCCTCAAGTAAGTTTCCATTAAGAAACGTTGTTTTAACATCCATTTGCCATATCTCATAGTCATAATATGCAGCAATGGCAATAAGAATTCTTATTGATTTAAGCATTGCGACTGGTGAAAAGGTTTCATCATAATCAATGCCATGAGTTTGTTTGAACCCTTTTGCAATGAGCCTTGCTTTAAAGGTATTTACTTTGCCATCCATGTCGGTTTTCTTTTTGAAAACCCATTTGCACCCAATGGTTTTAATTCCTTCTGGTGGATTAATCAAGTTCTAAACTTGATTATCATACATGGATTGCATCTCAGATTTCATGGCTTCTAGCCATTTCTCAGATTCTGAACCTGACACGGCATCTTGATAGGTAGTAGGCTCATCTTGATCCATGAGCATTACTTTGCGACTATCTGTCATGAAAAATCCATATCTCTCGGGTTCGTGTCATATCCTATCAGATCTACGTGGTACTTATGTAACAGGTACAGGTTCCACAACAGTTTGTGAAACTTGTTGAGTTTCCACCGATGGTTCTATGTTTTCTTGTGGTTCTTGAATTTCTTCAAGTTGTACTTTATTCCCACTTGTTCTTTTAGAAATAAATTCCTTTTCTAGAAAGACACCATTTCGAACAACAAACACTTTGTTCTCAGAAGGGTTATAAAAGTAATATCCTTTAGTTTCCTTAGGATATCCCACAAAAAGACATTTATTAGATTTTGGTGCTAGTTTATCTGAGACCTATCATTTGACATAAGCCTCACAGCCCCAAATCTTTAGAAAAGATAAACTAGGAGTTCTCTCAGTCCATATCTCATATGGTGTCTTTTCAACCGCTTTAGATAGAACTCGATTCAAAGGGAATGCGGCTGTTTCTAATGCATAACCCCAAAAGGATAATGGAAGATCTGTTTGACTCATCATTGATCGAACCGTATCTAATAAAGTTCGATTCCTCCTTTCAGATACACCATTCTATTATGGTGTTCCTAGCGGAGTTAATTGTGAAACAATTCCACAATCTCTTAGATGATTGTCAAACTCTTGGCTCAAATATTCACCACCTCGATCGGATCAAAGTGCTTTAATAGTTTTACCAAGTTGATTTTGTACTTCATTTTGAAAGGTTCTGAATGTTTCAAATGATTCATGTTTATGTTTCATTAGATAGACATAGCTATATCTACTAAAATCATCAGTGAATGTAATGAAGTACTGAAATCCTCCCCTAGCATTTATGCTTAATGGACAACATACATCAGAATGTACAAGGCCTAATAAATCGGTGGCCCTTTCACTATGTCCAGTAAAAGGATCCTTTGTCATCTTGCCTAATAAACAAGATTCACAATTATCAAATGATTCAAAATCAAATGATTGCAAAAGTCCATCTGAATCGAGTTTAGATGTCCATTTCTCATTTATATGACCAAGGCGATAATGCCATAAATATATTGTATTTAAATCATTTGGTTTGGATTTCTTTGTATTTATGTTGTATATATCATGATTTTTGGATGTTTCTACATTTAGGACATAAAGCCCACAATATGAATCAGCAATACCATAAAGCATGTCATCATAATAAATAGAAAATTTCTTATTCTTAATAAGAAAAGAAAAACCTTCATCATCCAAACTTGAAACTGAAATAATATTCCTACTCAAACTAGGAACATAATAGCAATTGTTCAAAACTAACAAAAGCCCATTAGGCAAAGCAAATTCATAAGATCCTATAGCTAGAGCAGCAAGTTTTGCTCCATTTCCCACTCGTAGGTCCACTTCGCCCTTTCTCAGTTGCCTACTCCTTTTGAGTCCCTGCACATTTGTACAAATGTGAGATCCACATCCAGTATCTAATACCGAGGAAGTAGATGTTTGTTCTATTCTACTTAATTGGTCATGAAGGGCCTGGGTAAATTTCAATTTACCTTCCTTAAACTGTTTTTAACTCAGTTTTGAAATCTAAAAAGGCTTAAAAATAAGACTTTTTAGTTTTGAGTTCGTTGTCTTATCAGGGGAAATAATAGTAATTTTTCAATTTTTCTCAATACTAGTTAACTGTGTGGTAATTTTACTAAGATAAGTGTTTGTAAAATTTTTTTGTTGAAGAATATTTTTAATATCTTTGTTTGTGTTATCACTTGGAATCTTGTAAGGAGCAGCATCTATTATTTGTTCTAAATGCGCTACTTTGATTTGTCCTAATGGTGGGTGTTCTGATTGAATTTTCCTACCATCTAACATTTTTCATTCTGAAACCTTGTTCCTAGTTGTTACATGGTTCACAAATGTTGTTTTGAATGGTTATGAAATCTTGTTTTGAGATGCCTAAATTTTAAACCAATCAAAGAATAAAACATAAGCTTTATTTTCTAAGATAAAATCATAAAACTTATTTTGAATTTCTTTTCTCTTATTCAGAAAATTTTTAAAGAACTAAATTCTTTTTTCTGAATTATGAGATGCATAAAAGTCTCCATGCAAAAATTTTTGTCAACTTCAAATTCTTTTTCAATGACATTTAATTCATTAATAACATTGTCAATTATTGCAGAAAAAAATGGTGAAGTTAGTAGTGAATTATTTTATTGCTCCCCATTAGTTGTTTGAGAGTTTATGTAAACCTGATAAGGTACATTTAAAGAATAATCCATATTTTGAAAAGAAGCACTTGGAATACTTGAACAAAAAAAAAACCTTGGGTTTTGAAAATTTTCCTTTTTATGAGGAAGATAAATAATGGAGGGTAGATTTGAGGCTCTGCCCAAATCCACAGTACTATTGGAAAAACCAACATCAGAGTATCTATAGCTGGAAGCTCTACTAAAGCTTAGTTTTACCTTTCCGTTATTGTACTAAGTAATTTCCCTCAAATGAGTGTTTTTTTTGCTCGTTCAGGAGATTTTGATTTTGAAACTCCTTCCAAAAACCACTTTTCGGGAAGAGTAATATCTCTCTAAAGGATGGAATTTGGAATAACAATATTTTCTTTTGACAAATTTGTTTGTAAAAATAGCTTTTTGAAATCAACATTTTCAATTTCAGTAAAAGTAGAAACCATCATTTTGTAATGCATTCTAAAAATTATTGTTACTGGAATTGATCTTTCTAGCATTTTGTAATTATGAGTTGTGATTTGTAAAACCAGAGACTTTAAAATGTTTGGATCTTTCAAAACAATTGAAAAGTTTGGATAGCATTCAAAAGAAATCGGTCATTGACAAAGATTCGACTCAACTGAACCTATCATTGAATCTTGAAAATTTAAAAACCTTGCATCCCTTAAAACACGAAGGATTGAAGTGTTTAAGCCTTCTTTTGTTAATGGTTTGATTCCCACCTAGACAAAACCTATATGGATGAAATTATATTTCTTGTCTCGATATTTTTGTAAAGTTTTTTAAGAAAAAAGTTGGATGAATTCAAAAGGTTTTGAAATTTGAACATCACTATTTTTGTTTTGATTATGAAATCGGTTTTGAAAAAATATCGATTTCATAAATTTGATCTTTTTTTTATTTTTGGAATTTTCCAATTTTTTATTGATTTTTAAAAATTTTCAGTAGTGATTTCCTCACTATTGATGACATGTTTTTAGTTTTGTTATGTAAAGTTTGCAGTAGAAGAACTTTAAAAGGAAGTGTTTTTACAAAATAAATTATCTGTAATTCTGGAAAATTAATGGTTTTAAAAAAAATATTATTTTTTATTTGGATAACCTTGTAAGGACCTAACTGTCCGAAATGCCTATCTTGGACTTACCACCTAGCAACTATCCTTTACCCATATATAAATTTAATATAAGTTTGTATTCAAGTTGTACCCATTGGTACATACCAATAATGAATATTCAAAATTAAAAAAATAAAAAATAAAAATACATACCAGGTATGTATTTAAGCATATGCAATAAGTATTAGGTGTGTACACGGTTCTGGATTTTTTTATATCGAATCGAAGTACCGAAAAAAAAAGATCCAAAATCGAATTGCACCGTTAACTTTTTTAACTAGAACTGAACCTAATTGTGCTGTTGAATTTTTTATTAGAACCAAACCGAGTTATACTGGAACTAAATCGATAACTGTATTAAATCATACCGAACTGTTCTGAACTGAATTGGACCGAAAGAACCGATACTTATTAATTATTATATATAAGATAAGTAATTTATATATAAATATTATTTATAATTTCTATTATATAGTTATTATATAAATTTAACTTCATAATTATTTGTATGAAATATTTTAATGCACAAAATTAATATAATAAATAGTTACTAAATTAAAATAAATATTTTGATTATTAATAAAATAAATTTAATTATAATATCTATATGAATGTGCAACTAAAATAATTTATATTTAATTTAATTTATATTTAGTGTCACTCAAGTATTTCATAATTTTTCATTTTGTACAAATATTTATATACACACAAATATAATTATTATATCAATGAAATTTTACTAATTAATGTAATTATATGACTATATAATAACCTTACCAATTAATTTTATTTACTTTTAATATCACTCAACTAATATTTATTTATTTTGATATAATACTTATATAAGTAATTGAGTTGTAAGTTAATAATTTAATTATATATAATTAAATTTTACTAATTAATATAACTATATAAGTATATAATCACCTTATTAATTAACTTCATTTATTCTTAGTATCACTCAACTAGTACTCATATATATTTTGCATAATACCTATATGAGTAATTGAGCATATAAATTAATAATATAATTATATATAATGAAATTTACCAATTCAATTCATGTAATTATATAAATATATAATCACCTTACGAATTAATTTCATTTATTTTTAGTATCACTTAACTAGTACTTATCTATTTTGGTACGATACTTATATGAATAATTGAGTTGTAAATTAATAATTTAATTATATATAATTAAATTTTACTAATTCGTGTTTAATTTAATTTAGCTTTAATGTCACTCAACAACTACTTAATTTTTTTTTTGTACAAATATTTATATACACAATCACTTTACCAATTAATTTTATTTACTTTTATGCTATTTTTACATTCACCCTTGTAGCTATTAACTATAATATTAATTAATAATCTTTTAACTGTTAAGCTAAATTCAGTGAAATTGAGTATAATAACTCAACCAAGTTAATATGTGTGGATGTATTCTAACCATATAATCAGCCGAAATTGTATATATAATTACCTTATTAATTAATTTTATTTATATTTAGTGTCATTCAATTAGTACTTATCTATTTTTGGTACAATATCTATTCGAATAATTGATGATTTATTTTAATAATATAATTATATACAACTGAATAATTTGTTATATAATCACTTTATCAATTAATTTCAATTGTTTTTAGTGTCACTCAACCAATACTCATCTATTTTTATCACAATTCCTATATAAATATATAAATTAAAAATGAAATTATATATAATTATTTATAATAAAATTTTAATTTCTTTTATTTTTACCGTTACTCAACTAGTACTCATCTGTATTTAGCACAATATTTATGTGAGTAATTGAAGATGTATTTTAATAATATAATTATATACAATTATTATATTAACAAAATTTTATTAATTAATATATAATATATTTATATCAGTATATAATTATATTATTAATTAAATTTTTTATAGAGTGAATAAAGAATAAAATTTGAAAAATTTTAGTAGAAATATTTTTTATTTTAAGTTTTGGGGGAATTAAAATATTTGGAGAGAACTGAAATAATTGAAGGGAATCTGACCAGTTTTATATTTCATTATATATATATATATATATAAGAAAATAAAATAAAATAAAAAACCTAAATCATGTTTACCTCTTCCTTTTCTGTCTCGAAATCGTGTCCAGCCCCACAATTTTCCCTATCTTTCCCGTTGGTTCTAGCCTATACTTGCATTTCTTCCTTCCCGTCACCGCCACTGTCACTCCGCCAACTCTGACTATAGCTATCATTCATCATTAGGGATGTCTAGACACTGACAGCCTAGACAGAAGTTACCCAGTAATGAAAATGATACCTTTTCACATGTAAGAGACAGATAAAAGTGATGATTTCCTCAAAAAATATGTTTTTCGTTTTTTTTTTAAAAAAAAAAAGGGGGGGGGGGGGGGAAGAGATAGTTCTTAGGGGCTTGTGTAGTGAGGTCCATCTCACTAAAGTGAGATGCAGCCTCACGTTAGTGAGGCCCATCTCACTAACATGAGATGCAGCTCTCACGTTGGTGAAGGGTAGCGTGAGATAGGTCTCACCTGCCTCACGCGCCTCACTATCCTCAGCACCCCCTCTACCGTTATTTTGAGAGATTTGGTTGAAAAACGGAGGATTATGGCTGGATTTGGTGAGAAACAACCTAATCCTTCAGAGGGAGTATAAAAGGAAAAGTTAAGAAACTGAGAAGGGGAGGATTTATTTTGGGCAAACGCAGAAAAGCAAAAAAAATAGACAGAGAGAAAAGCTTGGAGAGCAAGAAAAATAATTCTGAGTTCTCAAAGCATTCTTGGATTGTTTCTTGAATCCGGGAAATTAATCACTGAGGTTGGAGATTTCAAACATCTTTTATCTTTTTCTTTAATGTAAATTACATTTTAAAGTTTTTTCAGTCTCTGTTTTGATTTTCTTCTTAAGAAGAGCAAAAAGGAAATCCAGAACTTCTTCATCTGCAAATCAAAGATCATATCTGAGGGTAAATACTGAGATAAACCCTATCTTATTTTCCTTCTTTCTTTTTATTTCCTATTTTGTTCTACCAAGTGTTCTTTATTTGTACATACTCTATATATTTATTGTTTGATTTATTGATATGTATATTGCATGTTTCTTGCTGTTTATTATCAGAAATGAGCCTAAAATATTTATTATGGTTAATCAACATGTTTGTTGATCTTTTATGCATGTTTTGATGGAATAATATCGTGTTTATTCAGTCTGTTAACTTTGTTACGTTCGTCCCTATTTTTATGTTTGTCTGATAGTCTCCTTGTTTTGTTCAAGCCGTGATTTTATGTCCGAGTCATGTCCCAGATTCATGTGTCGTGCTCCTGTTTGCCCCCGGTTGCTCGTGAAGTCATTGCACAACTTGTGCACCATTGCACGAGTCGTGCATTCATTGAACGACTCGTGCAATGAGTGCACGAGTCGTGCACTCATTGCATGACTCGTGCAATGCATGCATGAGTCATGCACTCCTGGCTTCACCCCCTTCTCTCTTCAGCTCTTCGTCTTTCTTGTATTACCCGAATGTCCGAACATAAATGCATGAGATGAAATGTAATCTACTCTATTCTACCTTGTATATTTCTGTCTTAATTTACTCCTTTAATTTTTGGTCTTTGCTCATTTTTTTTGTAATAATTGTTGCCCTCCTCCTATTGTGTTTTTGGTTGTTTTAATCCATTGGTTGCTGCTACCAATTTTGTGGTTTATTGGTTTTCTATTTACTGTTATTGGATTATTGCATTTAATATGAATTTGATTTAATTTGTTTTGTCATTAGTAATGCATTCCATGGGGTTGGATCTTGTTGGATTTTAGCATTTTTGAGTTTGAAACCAGTGTTTCTCCGGTGAAAAAATGGGTTTTTTTGCTTGATAGAGCAAAAACATAGCTATGTTTCGCAGGAAACACGGCTGTGTTTCTGCACTGCCCGATGCTTTGCTAGGGAAACACAGCTGTGTTTTGGAAGAAAACACAACTATCTCGTTCTTTTGCTTTCCTTCATTTTCTGTATGCTGCCTTTGCTTCTTTTATTTTTATCTCTTTTTTTGCTGCAACTATTTTATGTTTAATTATTTCTATTCACTTAATCGTTTATATTTAATTAGCTTAATTGATTATTATTTGACTGATCTATTAACCGTCTAAATTAATTATTTTATTCAAAAAATTTATTTGTTCATATTACATTGATTATTTAATTTATTTTACTAACATTTTATTTTATTTTTATTTTGTTGCCTCAAATTTATTTATGTATGTGAGTCATATTTGCACACGGGTTAGAGGACCGGGAGACCAAAGACCTTCAATTTAGGGTTTGCATTTTTAATTGTTGTATTTCCTTTTATTATTATTATTATTATTATTTATGTGTTGTATGTAAAATGTATTTTAAATTCTCCGCACTATAGAAAATCACGTTTGTTACAATAATTAATAACTTGGAATTTTTCTTAATAAAATGGACCAATGTCCTATTTTAACCAATAAAATCTCACTTTCAATTAGAGAACTAATTTTCATAAAATGGGATCACTCATCCCGATTTTCTCAATCAATATCCCAAAAATAGTTCTCCAAATTTTTTAAGCTAATAAAAAGGAACCAATGTTCCTAAAATGTAATAAATGACCCGATTTGTGTATGATGCATTTCAATTACTTTTATGCATTCTTAATTATTTTTATTCTTTTTTTTGTTCCTTGTAATTAATTTTGGGTCAAGTTTTATTTATTTATGCTTTTTTATTTTGGGGGATTGTTCTATCCCATTTTTTGTTCATAATTTATTTATGTACTTATTTCTTTATTTATCGCTTTCAATATGCTTGCAAATGCGCTTTAAATTCAATACATAATCGAGTGAGATAAGAGATGGGATTTTGATTTCTTAAAAACTTATTTATAAACTTAACTTAAGTCATTAATAAGAGTGAAGTTACGAACACCATCTCTGGTTTAGACCAATAGAGGTTAGAGACCTTTTCCAATTTCTCATAAATTGGGTGGTAACTCCAAAATACCTCAAAGGTGCCTAAAGGCGTCGTGAGCCTAGATGATCCTTTCCAATGTTCTATTGGGAAGGAGGCATCCAAAATGACTCATGATGCTGTAGACACCGCGTCCCGAGGCGGTCCAAGATTAGAATTACCCGATGATGAAAGTGATACTTGCCACAAGTAAAGGTGTCGAAAATGATGTTCTCCTTGTAAAAAAATCCATTTGCTCATCCAAAATTTGCAGTGCAAAAATTAGCATTTTTGCTCCCATTTTTTATTATTATTTTTTATTATTTCTTTTCTTTTCTTTTTATTTAATTTTTTTAAATTTCCTTTCGCATGCCTTGCGTACGGGCCACGCCCGCACGCAGATGTAGCGTGCGCAGCAGGGTTTGCTCGTGCGCACGCGCGGGTGCAGGGGGCGCGTCTCGCGCGAGACCGGCGCCCCCTTGTTGTCACACCCTGTCTGCCCCCTAGTCGAACGAGTAATAGATATGTGTGTGCATTTGCATGGTTTTGGCTTCCTATAGGGGTATTTTGGTATATATGCATATTTTGTGGGTTTGTTCCTGTGTGGTGGTGCATATAGAAATAAGGTGTCCATAAGTGGAGTTAGGATCACATGCATATGAGCATATAATTATGTGTGTGTATTGGATGAGATTTCATTGTGTGTGTGTGTGTGACATGTGCATCTAGTGTGTGAGTGAGTGGTTTCCACCACCAAGATTGTGACAAGTGGAGGGTGAGAAAAGAAATAGAAAGAAGAAAAGGGAAAAATCAGAATTTGGGTTCCATTTCCCGTTCCCTCTCCTTCTTCTTCTTCGTTTCCCCTTAGCCATTTTTCCCTTGGTCCAAGCTTGTGTGGTGGAGATTAGTCACTCATTGTGTTGTTTGGGGTAAGTTTCTCTACATTTTCTGTTTTGATTTTCAAGTTCCCTTCTCTTCTTCATCTTCTTTATTTAGGGTTTTGATTAGAGTTGCTTTGGTGTGTGTGTTTCATTATTTTTAGTGTTTAGCTGAGCCTACAAGAGATCCTAAGGGCAAGGAAGTTGCTGGATCTAGTGGAGCCAAGTGATTGAGCATCTAATTTTGAGGTTTGGGAAATTTGATTATGTTTTGGTTTTTTGCTTGAGATATGATTTTGGGTTTTGTATGTATGTATGTATGATTGTGGGAAATTTGAGTATGAATTTGGTTTACTCTATATGGGTTTCAAGTTTTAAAGTGTAGAAATTGAATGATAAGCTATTGCAAAATGTTTAATTCTCTTGATTCAATTTTCTGAATTTGTGGATGTTGAGTTCATGTATGTTTGAACAAATTGATGCTACATTATGTTATTTGAGTTGTGATTTTGGATGGCCAAGTTAAGGTAAGTTTGAGGTAAGTTTTTGGTGTTAATTTATTGGTCAAAATGTGCATATTTCGTTGTGGTTGATTGTGTGAAAATTTGGGAATCGTTGAAGTTGGGATTCTGTAGATTTCTGAAAAATCCAGGAGTTACACGGCGGTAAGGTCTGATCTCATCGCCGTGTGGATCGTGGGTTTTGCCTTGGAATTCTGGAGCTGTGTCTTTACACGGCAGTAAGGTCAAAGCCATACCGCCGTGTAAAACCATTCTACCCAGGTGTGAGGCATATCACACGGCGGTATGGCTTAAGCCTTAGCCCCGTGTGAGTGTCTTACACGGCGGTAAGGGTAAATCCATACCGCCGTGTAAAACGGTTATGCCCACTTCTTGCAATTTTTCCACTTCTTTCTTTTTCATTTCTTTTCCTCTCTTGTATGATTTTAAATGTTATTTAGTGTCTTTTAACATGATTTATGTCTTTAAAAGAGATATTTAGCTATATAATGAATGGATTCTATTGTTGGTTTCCAATTAAGCTAATTGCTTGCATTTGATATATATATATATATATGAAGAATAGTAAATGACCATACTATGTGAGTTTTTATAAATGATATAGAGGGTGATCACATGCTATATCATGCCATGATTATTTGTATTACATGAATATACATGTTAAGCTATAATTGCTTGCTTTAAATTGGATTAATGATTATTTGTGGATTATGTTATGCATGACCTGTTAGAGTCTAGAAAGTGGATAGTTAGGCATGCCTAATAGAGTCTTATAGCTGCAGCCCTCAGTTCCGTTTGGACCCCGATCAGGTCCCCGTTTGGTTCCTCGCGAACCCTTTATGTGTAAGGATCTTGTTTAAGGTCCCTTTTGAAAATGTTTTGTGAAAGTTAAAAGAAAAAAATTGGTTTCTCGATTTGTACCCATAAGGTACTGTCCGTAATCGGCTCGTACCCGTAAAGTACTGTCCGTATACTCGTTATCCACTCCCTCGAGTCAGCAGGTGCTTTGTATGAATTATGATATGAGGAAACGTATGTGATATATGTATGAGTTCAATGGTGAAAAGTATAATCTGTTATAAGTATATGAATATTGTTATGAGCTTTCTGATGAATGGCTTTAATTATGTGAGCATGAGTATATGCAATTTTTATGCTATGATTGTCGTATATATATATATATATACATGAGCTACGCTTGTATATTGCCTTGACGACCGTTGTGAATGGTTGTCCTTATGCTATATGTGTGTTTCCCCACTAAGCGTTATTGCTTAGCACGGTGTGTTACCCGTGCAGGTGCGGAAGGAGTTTGCATTGGGAGAGTCACAGCCATTGAAGCCAACACAGTAGGGTCTTAGTGTAGGGCTTTATTTTTGTATTTTTAGGATTCTTTTTGTATAGAACTCTCTTACTTCAGTTTTGATAATAGCTTCCGCTTATATACATGTATTTTGGGATTTGTATTTATCTATTGTATCTCTTGGGTTGATCAAACAGTAATGTAATGCTTCCGTTATATTAATGCATGATCAGCTTTAGCTGTTTTGTTTCGCAAAAGTTTTTAATTACCCCGTATTTATGTATGTTTATCTTTGATTGAATTTATTTTTATTTATACTTTGTGCGTTTACACCCTGATTCGTACGGCATCTTACTCCTCATGGGATGGGATCGCCTAAGTACGGGTAAGGGGTGTTACAAGTTGTGGTATCAGAGCCTAGGTTTAGGCATTTCTGGGTGATTGTTTAAGTGATACTATGTGTGGATACGTCTATGTTTAGGGCTGTGTTGGCTGATGTGGTTGTCCTTTTGTTTGTTAGATGGATTCTGATTCTGCTCGTGGTGCACTTGAGGAATCCGCTGAAAGTGTGAATCCTCTAGCCGTAGATCAAGATCCATCTGTTTTTGTTTCTATGTCGGCTCAATGTGCTAGGGTCCAGCCTGAGCCCGCTGCCGTGCCTTTTGAGGCTATGTTCAGATTGCATCAGGATATGGCTCGGGTTTTGGAAAGGGTGATAGCCCCTAAGGCTCCGATAGAGAGTTTTAGAAGAGCTGGTGTTGAGGAGTTTTATGAGACCGGGCTAGATGAGTCAGAGTTAGCTGAGAAGTGGCTTGATAAAGTAAAGAGAGCTTTAAAGGAAGTCAAGTGTCCTCCTGATCAGCAAGCTGAATGTGATGTGGCATTGCTTCAAGGGTCGGCTTACGAATGGTGGGAGTTAGTATGTAGGCAACCTCAGATGCCTGATTCGGTTACTTGGGAATTCTTCGGGGAGGAGTTCACAAGGAAGTATGTGACTCAGGCTTATCGGGACGCAAGATGGGCACAGTTTCTGAGTTTGAAGCAGAAGGCCATGTCAGTTTCAGATTATGAGAAAGAGTTTAACCGGTTGTCTCGTTATGCTCCGCGTGGGGTTATGACAGATGATTTCAGATGCAAGCATTTTGAAGCCGGGTTGAAAGAGTCTTTGAAGATTACCTTGATTTCTTTGATGTGTATGCTAGGGGTAAGTTATTATCAGATTGCAGAGGCTGCCATGAGGGCGGAGAAGACGGAATCATTGCTTAGGGAGAGAGCTCAGCGAAGGAGTTCTGCTCGGGGAGGTTCTTCCTCATCTTTGGGTAAGAGATCTAGGAACCCGCAAGATGAGCCATCAACTGGTTCGACTGCTAGAGGTAGAAGCCAAGGTTCTGCAGCGGTATCTAGTTCCGGCAAAGGTGGTAGATCTGATGCTATACCTGTTTGTGCTCATTGCAGTAGGGCTCATCGGGGTGAGTGTAGGTGGCTCACTGGTGGGTGCTTTAAGTGTGGGAGCACCGAGCATCGTCTGGCTAGTTATCCCCAGTTGAATGAAGATTCAGGCCCTCAGGGAGGAGCTAGCAGAGTTGGATCGAATGCTTCTCCAGCTGCTAGAGGTAGAGATAGAGGTAGAGGTAGAGGTCGAGGCGGTCGACCTAGAGATGGAGCTATTTCTGAGACTGTTGAGCGTCCTCCACCTGTTGCAGCTAGAGCTTATGCAGTGAGAGCCAGAGAGGAGCAGGATGCCCCTGATGTGATTGCTAGTAAGTTCCTACTCCATGACACTGAATTATATGCTCTAATAGATCCTGGTTCCACACACTTATATTTGTGCACGCATAAGATTGTTGATAAGTTGCATGTGGTAGATCAGTTAGACTATGAGATATGTGTGACCAATCCATTAGGGCATAGTGTCAGGGTGAGTAGAGTTTTTAGGAGTTGTCCTTTGATGATTGAGGGTGTTGAGTTCCCTGCGGATTTGATAGAGTTACCTTTCAAAGAGTATGACCTGATTTTAGGTATGGACTAGTTGGGCAAGCATCGGGCTGAGGTTGATTGTCATAGGAAGAACTTTGTGCTTCAGGATAGGAACCGAGCTCCAGTGTTTGTTAGAGGTTTGGGTGCGAGTTCTGTGAACAACATGATTTCTGCAATTCAAACCAAGAGGTTTTTGAGAAAAGGTTGTGAGGCTTTCCTAGTTGTGGTTTTGGATTCCAAGAGGGATCAAGTGAGGATTGAGGACATCCCTATTGTTCGGGAGTTTAGTGATGTTTTTCCAAGTGATTTGCCGGGTTTGCCTCCAGAGAGGGAAGTTGAGCTAGCCATAGAGATCATGTCGGGTACCATACCTATATTGAGGGCACCTTATCGAATGGCTCCTGTAGAGTTGAGAGAATTAAAAACTCAACTGCAAGAGCTATTGGATAAGGGGTTTATTCAACCCAGCATATCTCCATGGGGAGCTCCGATTCTGTTTGTCAAGAAGAAGGATGGGTCTTTGAGGATGTTTATCGATTATAGGTAGATTAACAAGATCATAGTGAAGAACAAGTATCCGTTGCCTAGAGTTGAAGATTTATTTGATCAGCTTCGAGGTGCAGGAGTCTTTTCCAAGATAGATCTTCGGTCTGGGTATTATCAGCTTCGGGTTAAGGATGAGGATGTTGTTAAGACTGCATTTCGGACTTGGTATGGCCATTATGATTTCTTGTTATGCCATTTGGTTTGACCAATGCTCCAGCGGCATTCATGGATTTGATGAACAGAGTGATTAGGCCATACTTGGACCGATTTATAGTAGTGTTTATAGATGACATCTTGGTGTATTCCAAGGATGAGACCGAGCATGAGGAATATCTCCGATTGGTTTTGCATGTGTTAAGGGAACATCGGTTGTTTGCCAAGTTGAGTAAGTGTGATATTTGGCTTCGGGAAGTGTCATTTTTGGGCCACATAGTTTCAGCCAAGGGTATCCAAGTGGATCCAGCTAAGATTAAGGCGATAGTTGATTGGAAAGTGCCTAGGAATGTTCAGGAAGTGAGGAGTTTCCTTGGTCTGGCGGGTTATTACCGTCGGTTTGTTAAGAGTTTCTCTGTGATTGCCGCTCCGATGACTAGGTTGTTGAGGAAAGGAGTTAAGTTCGAGTGGTCGGATAAGTGTCAAGCTTGCTTTGAGAGATTGAAGCAGTTGTTAGTAGAAGCTCCTATAATTACTCAACCCATCTCGGGTAAAGAGTTTGTTATGTATAGCGACGCTTCAGGTATTGGTCTAGGATGTGTTCTGATGCAGGAAGGTAGAGTTTGGCTTATGCTTCTTGACAGTTAAAGCCTCATAAGAGGAACTATCCAACGCATGATCTTGAGTTAGCAGCGGTTATTTTTGCTTTGAAGATTTGGCGCCATTATCTCTATGGGGAGAAGTGCAGGATCTTTACGGACCACAAGAGTTTGAAGTATTTCCTGACTCAGAAGGAACTTAATATGAGATAGCGTCGATGGCTTGAGTTGTTTAAGGATTACGATTGCATTGTGGATTACGATCCGGGTAAGGCCAATGTAGTCGCGGATGCTTTGAGTCGGAAGTCAGTTTCTGCCTTATTTTTGAGACGGTTCAGATGGAGGTTTGATTCGGATGGGGCTTTGATAGCTTAGTTGAGAGTCAAGCCTACCTTGAGACAGCGGATAGTTGATACTCAGAAGATTGATGAGAAGCTTCAGCGGATTGTGCAAGAGGTTAGTTTGGGCAAGCAGTCAGAGTTCTCGGCTCTTGATGGAGCGCTTTTGTATGGGAACCGTTTGTGTGTTACGGATGATGAGGAATTGAGGAAACAGCTTATGAGTGAGGCTCACAGTACAGTTTTCACCATGCATCCTGGAAGTGGGAAGATGTATCAGGATATGAAGTAGTTTTATTGGTGGTCTGGTATGAAGAGGGACATAGTAGACTTTGTATCCAAGTGCTTGACATGTCAGCAGGTAAAGGTTGAGCACCAAGTTCCTTCTGGATTGCTCACGCCTTTTTCCGTTCCGGAGTGGAAGTGGGATGACATTACCATGGATTTTGTTTCCGGGTTGCCTTTGACTCAGAAAAAGGATGATTCTGTTTGGGTTGTTGTGGATCGACTCACAAAGTCCGCTCACTTCTTGCCAGTTAGGATGGATTACCAGATGGATAGATTGGCCAGTTTCTATGTGGATGAGATAGTTCGGTTGCATGGAGTGCCTTTGTCCATAGTTTCAGACCGGGACCCAAGGTTCACATCTAAGTTTTGAAAAGAGTTACAGCAAGCTTTGGGTACCAAGTTGAACTTCAGTACGGCATTTCATCCTCAGACAGACGGTCAGTCTGAGCGAGTGATTCAGATCTTAGAGGACATGTTAAGGGCTTGTGTTTTGGACTTTCCTGGTAGTTGGGACAAGTATGTATCGCTTATGGAATTTGCCTACAACAATAGCTATCAGTCCAGTATCGGTATGGCTCCTTATGAGGCTTTGTATGGACGTCAGTGTAGGACTCCAGTTTGTTGGATGGAGTTGTCCGAAAGATCAGTGATTGGGCCAGATCTTGTTAGAGATACAGAGGAGAAGATCAGAGTTATGCAGTAGAATTTGAAAGCGGCCAAGGATTAACAGAGATCTTATGCCAACTTGAAGAGAAAGGATGTGCAGTTTGAAGTCGGAGACAAGGTTTTCCTGAAAGTTTCTCCTTGGAGAAAAGTGCTTAGGTTTGGAAAGAAAGGAAAACTTAGTCCTCGCTTCATTGGTCTGTATGAGTTGTTAGCAAGAGTTGGTCCGGTGGCCTATAGATTGGCTTTACCGATAGAGTTGTCCAAGTTGCATGATGTGTTCCACGTTTATATACTTCGCCAGTATAGGTCGGATCCTTCTCATGTTTTGTCGGTTCAAGCGGTTCAAGTGCAGTCTGATTTCTCCTACGATGAGGAACCTAGAGCTATCCTAGCTCAGGAAGTGAGGCAGTTAAGAAGTAAGCAGATTCCTTTGGTTAAGGTTTTGTGGAATCACCATGGAGTTGAGGAGGTGACATGGGCGCCAGAGGAGTCGATGAGAGCTCAGTACCTGCAGTTGTTCAGGTCAGGTGAGAATTTCGAGGACGAAATTCTTGTTAGTAGGGGAGAGTTATCACACCCCGTTTGCCCCCTAGTCGAATGAGTAATATATATGTGTGTGCATTTGCATGGTTTTGGCATCTTATACGGGTATTTTGGTATATATGCATATTTTGTGGGTTTGTTCCTGTGTGGTGGTGCATATAGAAATAAGGTGTCCATAAGTGGAGTTAGGATCACATGCATGTGAGCATATAATTATGTGTGTGTATTGGATGAGATTTCATTGTGTGTGTGTGTGTGACATGTGCATCTAGTGTGTGAGTGAGTGGTTTCCACCACCAAGATTGTGATAAGTGGAGGGTGAGAAAAGAAAGAGAAAGAAGAAAAGGGAAAAATCAGAATTTGGGTTCCATTTCCCGTTCACTCTTCTTCTTCCTCCTTCTTCTTCTTCTTCATTTCCCCTTAGCCATTTTTCCCTTGGTCCAAGCTTGTGTGGTGGAGATTAGTCACTCATTGTGTTGTTTGGGGTAAGTTTCTCTACATTTTCTGTTTTGATTTTCAAGTCCCTTCTCTTCTTCATCTTCTTTATTTAGGGTTTTGATTAGAGTTGCTTTGGTGTGTGTGTTTCATTGTTTTGAGTGTTTAGCTGAGCCTACAAGAGATCCTAAGGGCAAGGAAGTTGCTGGATCTAGTGGAGCCAAGTGATTGAGCATCTAATTTTGAGGTTTGGGAAATTTGATTATGTTTTGGTTTTTTGCTTGAAATATGATTTTGGGTTTTGTATGTATGTATGTATGATTGTGGAAAATTTGAGTATGAATTTGGTCTACTCTATATGGGTTTCAAGTTTTGAAGTGTAGAAATTGAATGATAAGCTATTGCAAAATGTTTAATTCTCTTGATTCAATTTTCTGAATTTGTGGATGTTGAGTTCATGTATGTTTGAACAAATTGATGCTACATTATGTTATTTGAGTTGTGATTTTGGATGGCCAAGTTAAGGTAAGTTTGAGGTAAGTTTTTGGTGTTAATTTATTGGTCAAAATGTGTATATTTCGTTGTGGTTGATTGTGTGAAAGTTTGGGAATCGTTGAAGTTGGGATTCTATAGATTTCTGGAAAATCCAGGAGTCACACGGCGGTAAGGTCTGATCTCATCGCCGTGTGGATCGTGGGTTTTGCCTTGGAATTCTGGAGCTGTGTCTTTACACGACGGTAAGGTCAAAGCCATACCGCCGTGTAAAACCATTCTGCCCAGGTGTGAGGCATATCACACGGCGGTATGGCTTAAGCCTTACCCCCGTGTGAGTGTCTTACACGGTGGTAAGGGTAAATCCATACCGTCGTATAAAACGGTTCTGCCCACTTCTTGCAATTTTTCCACTTCTTTCTTTTTCATTTCTTTTCCTCTCTTGTATGATTTTAAATGTTATTTAGTGTCTTTTAACATGATTGATGTCTTTAAAAGGGATATTTAGCTATATAATGAATGGATTCTATTGTTGGTTTCCAATTAAGCTAATTGCTTGCATTTGATATATATATATATGAAGAATAGGAAATGACTGATAGGAGCTAAATTGAACTATAATTTAGTATTTATTTTGTGTGAGTTTGTGTAATTAATTATGTAATTGTGTGTATAATTTGACGTGATATATTAGTTTATGTTTATTTTTATCAGTTGAGTGTTTTATGCTGTTTACTGTTGTTTTTAGGTGAAAATTGAAGAGAAAATCAGATATAGAGTGGGAAGTCACGAGAAGGGGAGCAGATCACGCCGTGACTATAGGTCACGAGACGTGACTTGATTAGAAGAAAGAATGAGGAGGAAAAGAAGAGAGGAGCTGCAAGAGATGAAGTCACGTCGTGACCAGGAGTCACGTGACGTGACTGAAGAAGAGAAGCCAGTAAAGAAAGGAAAGAAAAGAAAGAGAAGAAGAAAGAAGAAGGCACGCCGTGACCAGGGATCACGTGACGTGACGCCACAGAGAGGCTAGGAAAGGAAGGGAAAAGAGAAGAGAAAGGAGAGGAGAAGAGGCGCGACGTGAGCGAGGTTGTGACGAGGCGCGAGGAAAGCACGCCGTGATGGGAAATCACGCGACGTGACTGGCGAGAGAGGGAAGCGAAAACCAAAGAGAGGAAAGAAGGAAGAAATAGGCAAGCGCGTTCTGTCGCGATCGCGGCAACGTTGCGATCGCGACAGAGGCGACCGTTGGACGGTTTTCAGTCAAAAATCACATGAAAAGTCACCCTCTTTCACCCAAAGTTTGCAACTATTTTCAAGGGTCATTTCAAGAGACACAAGCTTTCAATTATATTCTATAAATATGTAGTTTAACTGTAGTTTTAATATACAATAGACAATAATATTGGATGAATTTTTAGTAAAGTAATTTTCTGTATTTTTAGTTAAACAATATTCTTTAGTTTCATTTTTTAGTTCTATGATTTGAAGAAGAAGATCAAGGAGGAGAAAATCTATTTCAAGAGATTGAGAAAAGGGTTGAAGAACTTCTATCTTGTTCTCTTATTTTTAATTCTTCTCCACTATTTTTATGAATGTCATTTTAATGAACTTACATATTATAATTCTTTCTATTTCTATCTATTTTCATAATCTTTCATTGTAGATTCTCTATTAATATCTTTTGCATGATCTTTATAAGTTAAAGTAATTCGAGAGTTTGCTTTATCCGACATTTAATAGAGTTTCATTATTAAGATATATTCAAGAGATTGGTATATTGAGATAATTGCTATAGGTTAGTGTTTATTCTTAAAATATGTAATTAGAAACCTCTAATTCATTAATGAAAATTGTGAGTTAGAATTTTAATTATATGTTTTAGGCATTTTAATTCATGTCGAGAGAGTAAGTTAAAAGTTTATTCTAACTTGGCTTGCATGAAAGATGAAAGATGTTAATCTAAATGATAGAATCAAGTTCATTGTTTTTAATTCTTCATGATTTATTTTATCTTCTTTTGACTATCATTAACTAGGTTTAATTAGTTTATATGTTAGATTAGATTAAAACCAATTCTACCATTAATTAATCATTGTAAACAAGATTAAAATCAATTAGTAGTAGTGTGTAAAGACGTTCCCTGTGGGATCGATATCTAAAGTACTATTTCGGTACACCGTATACTTGCGGTATGTTGCATCATTAGAAAATGCACAACAAGTTTTTGGCGCCGTTGCCGGGGAACGGTTGTTTGCCATTATAAAAATTGATTTATGATTTTGGATTACAATATTTTGTTTTGTTTTAATTTGTTTATTTGTTTAAATTAATTTTGTGTTTTGTATTTGTTTTACAGGATTTTGAAATTTCATGCCTAGTACAAGGAGTTCTTTAGAAGAGCTTGAGCCTATAAATCCTGAAATTGAGAGGTTTTTATTAAGTAACCGAAAATCAAATAAAAAGAAGAATAAAAATAGAAGATCAATTGTCATGGCTGATGAAAATCCACCACGATTGATGGACTTTGCCACACCCGCTTTGAGTGGTGCTCAACAAGGAGTGGTAAGACCAACGGTAAATGCCAATCAATTTGAAATTAAGCCTTCATTATTGCAAATGATTCAAAATAGTATACAATTTTATGGTTTGGCAAATGAGGATCCAAATGCTCATTTGGCAAATTTTCTTGAGATTTGTGATACCTTTAAGATTAATGGGGTTTCAAATGATGCAATCAAACTTAGGCTTTTTCCCTTCACATTGAAGGATAAAGCAAAAGCTTGGTTGAATTCTTTGACAAGGGGTTCTATAACTACTTGGGACCAATTGGCCCAAGCATTTTTATCAAAATATTTTCCCTTGGCCAAAACCGCAAAAATCATAAAGGATATTACTACATTTGTGCAAAATGAAAATGAGTCATTATATGAGGCTTGGGAAAGATTTAAAGAATTGCAAAGGATGTGTCCACACCATAATTTGCCAAGAGAGCTTTTGATGCAAACATTCTATAATGGTGTAAGTCCTACTACAAGAGGTACTATTGATGCTGCTGCTGGTGGATCTTTAATGAGAAAAACAATTGATGCAGCATATGAGCTTTTGGAAGAAATGGCAATGAATAATTGTATGTGGCCTCCTGAAAGAGTAAGAGAGTATAATAATTCTAATGTTAGGGGGATACATTCAGTTGATTCTATGGTTGCATTACAAGCTCAAGTTGAGGCTTTAACTCATAGAGTTAATAGCCTAGGCATGGGAGGTAATGTATCAAATGCATGTAATGTGTGTGGTCAAAATGGGCATGATAGTGGTAATTGCACTCTAGGCATAGCTAATAAAGAGCAAGTTAATTTTCTTCAAAGCCAAGGTCGTGGAAATCCTTATTCTAACACCTATAACTCTGGTTGGAGAAACCATCCTAACCTTTCATGGGGAAATAATAATGTTAACAATCAAAATAGAAGTGTAGGATATCAACAACCACAAGATAGGTTTGGGGCCTTTGAAGGTAAAATTGATAAGTTTATTGAAGAAATTAATTATAAGATGCATTCTCAAGATGAAAGCCAAAAGAAACTTGAGGCAAAAATTGATCAAATTTCTAAAAATCATGCTGCCTCTATTCATAATCTTGAGGTTCAAATAGGCCAAATTGCTAATTGTTTACCTTCTAGGAATCTAGGATGCCTTCCAAGTAATACAGAGGAAAATCCTAGGGAGAATATTAAGCCATGATTTGTCTATTTCTTTTATTTAGGTTACTTAGTTTTATTGTTTTTATTTATGTTTTTGTACTTTGTTTTAAATTTGTTTATATAGGTTATTTTTGTATTCTAGATTTTCATGTTACTAATATCTTTGTTTTATTTCACAGCTAATTTAGTAAGACTAGATTTGTTTAATAAATATATAAATAAATAAATAAATAAATAAAAAAAAGAAGCAAAGAACAAAAAAATTAAGAAAATAAAAATTTTATGAAGACGTTGGCTTCTGTCGCGATCGTGGCAAGTATCGCGATCGCGACAGAAGGCGATGAAGCAAAAAAAGAAGCCATTTCTGCAGAGTGTCACGGCGTGACATTGCCTCACGTCGCGTGATGGAGGGACTTCGCCCAAGTAAGGCCGAAGCGTCACGGCGTGATGTACCTTCACGCGACGTGATGCTCTTTGGTTTCGCTTGAGATGATCTCTCCCAGGTAAGTAAAGCGTCACGGCGTGAGCAATGGTCACGCGACGTGACGCTTTGACGCCTCCATCAGGTACGTTTTAAAATTTCTTCTTTTCTTTTCTTTTATTTCCTTATTTCACTTATTGTTTTTATATTATTTGGTTTTGTTTTGCTTTATTTTCTGCTTTAGATAATTTAATTTCAATTAAATTAACTTAATTTAACCATTTAGGAATTAGAACACATTAAAAGCGGGAACTTAAAATTTTTTTAAACCCTAAAAGTCGTGACCCTTCTATTTCATTTCACTGTTCTTTTTCTTTCTCTAACACAGGTCACGCCACTTTTCCTCTATTTCGTTTCTTCTTCAACCTTCCATCTTCTGTTTTCTTTTCGTTTTTCTAGTTTTAAAATTCCATCATTCTCTATTTGTCACTCTTCCACACTTACATACAAGCACTCCATTTCTATTTCTTTTCTTCCCTTTTCTTCACTCATTTTAGGGATTTCGGGATTGTCACTCTATATTCAGGTATGTTAATTTCTTTTCTTCTTTGTTTCATTTTCATTTTTCTTTTCTTCTTTACCTAGCACATTATATTTCGGCATTTTTCTTCAATAACAAAGTTCAATTTCGTTTGTAGTTTCTTATCTGTACTATTTCTTTTTCTTCTGTCCACTATTTTCTTTTTGTGCTTTTGGATTTGTTGGTTTATTTCATTGTATTAGAGCTCTGTATTTGGTTCTTTCATTTTCATTTTCTTTGTTTTTGTTGATTTCGGCAGTTTGTACTTAGTTCTTTTTATTTCATTTTTATTATTCTTAGTTCTTTCTGTATTTCGTTTCTTGGTTTTCTTCATCTGTGTTTCTTTCTTTGTTAGAAGTTCCAGTTTACTCTCTGTCTTTCATTCCTTGTTTCACTAAGCAAAAATGGTGAGAACAAAGAATCCCACTGTTTCTCATACTGAGCCAGAAGAGCAGGATGTTGAAGTGGTGAACATTGCTTCTCACTATGGTGCCTTATTTCCTATTTTCTCTGTAGATGAAGGTAGTAAGTATTTACTACTTCGTAACAGGTATTTGGTGCGCTGTAAGTTTTTTCCTGACTCTTTACTTAATCAAATTGGTATGCTAGAAGTAGTTAATGACATGTTAAGAGTATGTGGGTTGTTTAAATTTGCTTCTATGCGTGAAAATGTGCGTCCTGATTTAGTTTTAGAATTTTATACCACATTAAAAAAGAATGATGAGAATGAGAATTGGTTAGACTTTAGGATGGCTGGTGTACCTTACACTTTAACTTATTTTATGTTGCATAGGATATTTAGATTTTCTCAAGCTGGTTTGACTGAGCCACCTAAATCGTTTAAGCCACATGAATTTTGGACATTTTTGACTGATTTGCAAACTCGTTATAGAGCTAGGGATGCTAAATCCATGTTTATTAAAGATTTAAGGTATTGGATTTTGCATAGGATTTTAGCTTCTTTGGTTTTTAATAGGTCCGAATTCAATAGAGTTTCATATAATGAGTTGTTTTTGATGTGGTGTGTACATAAACGCAAGGACATATGTTGGCCTTTTTGGTTAGTAAGTCAATTGTTGCAATGTGTACATAAACATGATTCGCCTTTATCACATGGGCATGTTATTTCTAGTATTGCAACTAATTTAAATGTGGATCTTGGTGCTTATTATAGAGTTTTTCCTTGCCAGTATTTTAATAAGACTATGTTAGTGCGTGGAGAGGTTGTTGGCAATAATTTTCAGGAAATTCCGGCACGTGCTCGATCATGTTGGAGGGATATTGCTGGAAATGCTGCGCCACAAGTTGAGGAACAAGATGAAGAAGGTGAGGAGGAGGCAAGTGAAAATGAGGAGATGGCAGATATTCCACCTGGTGTAGCTACTGCACCTGAGGTTGGCTCATCTAGCCAAAATATGCCAGAAATGTTTGATCAAATTCTTAGCAACTTGCACCATATACAAGATCAACAAACCATTTTAGCTAGAAGACAAAGAAGGTTGGAGTACAAATTTGACAACTTCATAACACAAGTTGGGTTTCGGGTTCCTTCACCTCCACCTTCACCATAATAGGGGAGTTTTCTTTCTTTTCATTTCATTTATTTCGTTTTACTTGTTTTTGTGTGTCATTCCTACACATTGAGGACAATGTTGGTTCTAAGTATGGGGGAGTGACTTTGTTGTGTGTTGTGATTGTGTTTTTGAAATATTGTGTAGGTATTATGTATGTCAATTGCATGATTATTTTTGTTTGTGTGTTTTTATATTTCAATTAGGCTTTTAAGTAAACTTTATTATGAAGCATTATTTATTTGGTATATTGTATAGGTTGTTAAGTCATTTATTTTTTATGCTCATTTTTATCAGTTTTTCAAAAATTTTTAGCATGTATTTTAAGTTTTTCAAATTATTTTGTTTTACTTATTTCAACATTATAGATTATTTAGTCTTTTTAACTAACCATGTTTTAAAAGTTAGAATTTACTCATTTAGTTTATAATTTTCAATTTCTAGTTGTTTAAGGAAACTATAGCCATAATACTTACCTTTTATCTTTTCAATAATGGATGAGGACTAAATTTGAAAAAATACAAATAAGTGGGATGGAGCATAAAATGCACCCACTAAAGTCATATATAAAAAAAAAAAAAACAGAGAAAAGCAAGATATATATCAAAAATTGCAAAAATATGGGATGGAGCGTAAAACGCACCCATATAACTTTCTCTTGCTAGAAATTAAAAAGAAAAATCAAAGAAAAAGAAAAAGCAAAGTCTAAAAATGCCATGAGATTGGATTAAGGGTAAGTGAGCTTAAAATGTCCTAAATACAGCTAGTTGCTTGAGAATTTTAACTTTATGATTAATTTTTCTTTCTTTAGTTCATGTTTAGTATTATTAGACTTCATACTTTTTATGTTGGCATTAGTAAAGTTAAGTAATTTGTTGAATTTGAAATGCATACTCTTAAATTTTGACTTACTGATTTTATTTTATTATGAGTGTATGAGATATTTTGGTTCTTTTCAATTCTATTACATGTGCTAAATAACAGTGTTTTGTAGTAATTTTTACTGGTTATTAAATTTTCTTATTTCTTTGATCTTGCTTGAGGACAAGCAAGGGTTTAGTGTGGGGGAATTTGATAGGAGCTAAATTGAACTATAATTTAGTATTTATTTTGTGTGAGTTTGTGTAATTAATTATGTAATTGTGTGTATAATTTGACGTGATATATTAGTTTATGTTTATTTTTATCAGTTGAGTGTTTTATGCTGTTTACTGTTGTTTTTAGGTGAAAATTGAAGAGAAAATCAGATATAGAGTGGGAAGTCACGAGAAGGGGAGCAGATCACGCCGTGACTATAGGTCACGAGACGTGACTTGATTAGAAGAAAGAATGAGGAGGAAAAGAAGAGAGGAGCTGCAAGAGATGAAGTCACGTCGTGACCAGGAGTCACGTGACGTGACTGAAGAAGAGAAGCCAGTAAAGAAAGGAAAGAAAAGAAAGAGAAGAAGAAAGAAGAAGGCACGCCGTGACCAGGGATCACGTGACGTGACGCCACAGAGAGGCTAGGAAAGGAAGGGAAAAGAGAAGAGAAAGGAGAGGAGAAGAGGCGCGACGTGAGCGAGGTTGTGACGAGGCGCGAGGAAAGCACGCCGTGATGGGAAATCACGCGACGTGACTGGCGAGAGAGGGAAGCGAAAACCAAAGAGAGGAAAGAAGGAAGAAATAGGCAAGCGCGTTCTGTCGCGATCGCGGCAACGTTGCGATCGCGACAGAGGCGACCGTTGGACGGTTTTCAGTCAAAAATCACATGAAAAGTCACCCTCTTTCACCCAAAGTTTGCAACTATTTTCAAGGGTCATTTCAAGAGACACAAGCTTTCAATTATATTCTATAAATATGTAGTTTAACTGTAGTTTTAATATACAATAGACAATAATATTGGATGAATTTTTAGTAAAGTAATTTTCTGTATTTTTAGTTAAACAATATTCTTTAGTTTCATTTTTTAGTTCTATGATTTGAAGAAGAAGATCAAGGAGGAGAAAATCTATTTCAAGAGATTGAGAAAAGGGTTGAAGAACTTCTATCTTGTTCTCTTATTTTTAATTCTTCTCCACTATTTTTATGAATGTCATTTTAATGAACTTACATATTATAATTCTTTCTATTTCTATCTATTTTCATAATCTTTCATTGTAGATTCTCTATTAATATCTTTTGCATGATCTTTATAAGTTAAAGTAATTCGAGAGTTTGCTTTATCCGACATTTAATAGAGTTTCATTATTAAGATATATTCAAGAGATTGGTATATTGAGATAATTGCTATAGGTTAGTGTTTATTCTTAAAATATGTAATTAGAAACCTCTAATTCATTAATGAAAATTGTGAGTTAGAATTTTAATTATATGTTTTAGGCATTTTAATTCATGTCGAGAGAGTAAGTTAAAAGTTTATTCTAACTTGGCTTGCATGAAAGATGAAAGATGTTAATCTAAATGATAGAATCAAGTTCATTGTTTTTAATTCTTCATGATTTATTTTATCTTCTTTTGACTATCATTAACTAGGTTTAATTAGTTTATATGTTAGATTAGATTAAAACCAATTCTACCATTAATTAATCATTGTAAACAAGATTAAAATCAATTAGTAGTAGTGTGTAAAGACGTTCCCTGTGGGATCGATATCTAAAGTACTATTTCGGTACACCGTATACTTGCGGTATGTTGCATCATTAGAAAATGCACAACAATGACCAGCCTATGTGAGTTTTTATAAATGATATAGAGGGTGATCACATGCTATATCATGCCATGATTATTTGTATTACGTGAATATACATGTTAAGCTATAATTGCTTGCTTTAAATTGGATTAATGATTATTTGTGGATTATGTTATGCATGACCTGCTAGAGTCTAGAAAGTGGATAGTTAGGCATGCCTAATAGAGTCTTATAGCTGCAGCCCTCAGTTCCGTTTGGACCCCGATCAGGTCCCCGTTTGGTTCCTCGCGAACCCTTTATGTGTAAGGATCTTGTTTAAGGTCCCTTTTGAAAATGTTTTGTGAAAGTTAAAAGAAAAAGATTGGTTTCTCGATTCGTACCTGTAAGGTACTGTCCGTAATCGGCTCGTACCCGTAAAGTACTGTCCGTATACTCGTTATCCACTCCCTTGAGTCAGCAGGTGCTTTGTATGAATTATGATATGAGGAAACGTATGTGATATATGTATGAGTTCAATGGTGAAAAGTATAATCTGTTATAAGTATATGAATATTGTTATGAGCTTTCTGATGAATGGCTTTAATTATGTGAGCATGAGTATATGCAATTTTTATGCTATGATTATCGTATATATATATATACATGAGCTACGCGTGTGTATTGCCTTGATGACCGTTGTGAATGGTTGTCCTTATGCTATATGTGTGTTTCCCCACTAACAGTTATCGCTTAGCACGGTGTGTTACCCGTGCAGGTGCGGAAGGAGTTTGCATTGGGAGAGTCACAGCCATCGAAGCCAACACAGCAGGGTCTTAGTGTAGGGCTTTATTTTTTTATTTTGAGGATTCTTTTTATATAGAACTCTCTTACTTCAGTTTTGGTAATAGCTTCCGCTTATATACATGTATTTTGGGATTTGTATTTATCTATTGTATCTCTTGGGTTGATCAAACAGTAACGTAATGCTTCCGTTATATTAATGCATGATCAGCTTTAGTTCTTTTGTTTTGCAAAAGTTTTTAATTACCCCGTATTTATGTATGTTTATCTTTGATTGAATTTATTTATATTTATACTTTGTGTGTTTACACCCTGATTCGTACGGCATCTTACTCCTCATGGGATGGGATCGCCTAAGTACGGGTAAGGGGTGTTACACTTGTGGCGCATCTAGCGCGAGACCGCGTGCCCCCTGGGGAGCACATCACGCCCCTCCGTGCACAGCCTTCTTGGCCTTTTATCTGCGCGGTCGTTTTCCTGTGTTTTCTTGTCATTTTTCAGTTTTATTTTTTCTCATTTCTTTCACATTTTTGTGCAATTTTGATAAACTAAAAATGAAAGACTCTTTGTCTCTTCCCATTTTTGGGCAAGACAGCAAATCAAATAGAGTTTTGGTCTTAATTTTCAGAGAGCTGCATTTTTTTACACAAAAAAAGACTTGGTTTTCTCTCAACCAAGAACAGCAACCAGGATTTTTTAAGCAAAAATCACAAGAAATCTCCCAGTTTAAAATTTTCTTCTTCTTTTTTCAAGAACATTTTTAGTTTCTCGGATGATCTTGAGCTTGGAGAATCAATTTCCTTTGCTCATGCTTCAATCAAAAATATATTCATCAAAATAATTTATATGATTTAATTTGTTCCATAACACAAATCTTTATATTTTCTTCAAATATTTGTCACCATAAATTCAACAAAGAGGACGGATCAAGATACCGTTTTATCACATCTACAATCTCTGAGGGTAAACACTTTGGACCCATTCTCGTTTTATTTTCATTTATTATTTATTGCTATTAATTTTGTTGTTCTGCTGCCGTGATTGTCATGTTTATTGTCCCACATTTCTAAATGTTACTTACCACTGTTAACATTTTGTTTAACTATTTGATTTTCTCGTGGTTCCTTTTTTTGACTCTTATGATTTTAACCCCTTTATCTGTTACCAACAGTCCCCCTCTTACTTTCATTATCATGCTATTATTATCACTATCATGTATCACTCTCATTATTGCCATCTTATTTATTTGTTGCTAGTATCATTATTTTATGCTCATCTTGTTTTTTTTATTTTTTATTTTTATTTTTATTTTTATTTTTATTATTATTATTATTATTATTTTTATTTTTATTATTATTATTATTATTATTATTATTATTATTATTATTATTATTATTATTATTATTTTGTTTGTGTTGTTATTATTATTATTATTATTATTATTATTATTATTATTATTATTATTATTATTATTATTATGTGTCCTACACCACTATTATTATTATTACCATTTTATATTGTTATCATCATATTATGTTGTTGCTATTATTATTCCATGTTTATTCACTGTTGACATTATTATTATTATTATTATTATTATTATTATTATTATTATTATTATTATTATTATTATTATTATTTTATTGTTGTTACTATGCCATGATCATTTATTATCATTGTCACTATAATTTTATTGTCGTCGTTATCTTGTCTTTATTTTATTAATTTTTAGAATTATTACTAATATTTTTGATATTATTTTATGTCTAAGATTTAATTCAGGTCGCGTTATGTGAGTGTCCCCGTGACTTTCCGGATGTGTCACGACGCGTAAGAGGCCACGTCGTTTGGTGAGACCTTTCCTATTCCTTCTCTTCGTGTTGTGTTTACTTGTACAGTAAATGTTTTATTCACGCACGCGTCATATAAAAAATCACAAAAATACTTTTATAATTAAATTGGAATTTTTACTAATAAAATTGGGACCAATGTCCCTCGTTTTAGCCAAGGAATGAAAAATGTCATAATAAAACGAATAATTAATTTTCTCCAAAAATGGGATCACTCATCCCGATTTTTCAAACTAGCAATCAAATAACTCTTCGATCCCTTTTCAAAATAAGCGTGAAGCAACCAATGTTCCTAAACCAAACAAATGCCCCGATTTATGTATGTTTTTCTTATGTTTGATTTTATTTGATTGTTTAAATTTACGTTTATTTTCTTTTGGGCCCTTGTAATTAATTTTGAGGTAACATTATTTAATTTCCATTTGGGGTTGTATTTCGCCCTAATTTTTCTTGTAATTGTGTGCTTGGTGTGTTTAATGCTTTTCTTTATTATTTTATTTATCGCTTTCTTTGTTACTTTCCTTTATAGCATTTGAATGCTTGTAGTGCTCTTTAATTAAATACATAAATCGTGTGAGATAAGAGAGAGAATTTTAGGAAGTTAAAAACTCACTTATAATTAACCAAAGCATAAATAAGAGTGAAGTTCCGAACACCAATCTCTGGTCTAGACCGATAAGAGGTTAGAGACCTTTACCAATTTCTCGTAAATTGGGTGGCGACTCCAAAATAGCTCAAAGGTGCCTAAAGGTGCCATGAGGCTAGATGATCCTTTCTAATGTTCTATTGGGAAGGAGGCATCCAAGATGTCTCATGGCACCCATGATCAAAAGACGCGAACCAATCCCTCGAATCCTAAAAGCGGGTTCAAAGAGGGCTTTTGCTAAGTTCGGCGCGCGTCACAGAAGCCCAAGATCAAAAAGACGCGAACCAATCCCTCGAAACCTAAAAGCGGGTTCAAAGAGGTCCTTTGCTGGGTTCGGCGCGCGTTACAGGATGGATTAACATTTAATTTATTGAATATGAGGGTTTTAGGAAATTTATTGAAGCAATTTGTCCTGAATTTAAAACTCCATCTAGAGTGACTATTGCTAGAAAATGTTGTTCTTTTTTCATGAAAAAGGGATAAATTGAAAAATTTTCTTAAAATTGAATGCAAAATTGTATGTACTTGTTGAGATATTTTAATTATATTTGTATTTATTATTGTGTATATTTATATTGTAAATTTTTAAAAATATTGAATTATCCGAAATACCGTATTGTATTATCTTATTTTATTTTATACCGAAAGAACCGAACTGAAATGTACTGAAAATTATAAGAACCATACCGAACTGTACGAAAATTAATAAAAATCGAACTGTACCGAAATTTATAAGAACTAAAATTTCAATACAATACGAAAATTTATAAATGAGCGAACTGAACTAAACTCTGTGCACCCCTAATAAGTACAAATATCGAGTACATACCAGATATGGGTACTCCACTCGAATAAAAGTACCCATGTTTCTTAGAAAGAGATATAATTATGGGGTTAATGAGATAAAAAAGAATGACATAAAGTTTTAATTTTTAACAATTTTGACTGTCCAACTCATTTGGGACAAATTCCATTAATTTTTTTGGGCAATTTGGCACTACCCTCTTTGTAGTCATTTCATTTCGCATAAGTGTGGCTTTTGAAATTTTTTTTTTTTGCATTAAGAGTCGCATTTTAAAATCTATGAAAAAATATAATGCATTTTTTTAATTTTACTTCTATTTTGGTACTCTAAATGCATTTATATATTTATTGTAACTTTTTTCTATGTTAAATTGATGGGAAAATAAAAGAAGAAATAATCGAGGTAACAATAAAAGGATTGATAACTACTTATTGTTGCGCGGTAAATCTCGTTGTGGAATCGATACAAGGATCTCCTTTTATTTGGTCACCGGTCTGGCTTTTACCAACTCAAGATAAGAGCAGCTAGATCACAATCTAAAAGCCCCTGTAAGATTAACACAATAAATCATGAGTGGGAACGAGCATCCTTGTGGCATATACGTTTTCTCGTTACCAAATAATGAGGATCTCACCTCTATTTATAGAAATCCTAAAGGCTAGAGACTTATCCCTAGTCTAACTCAGAATCCTTCCTGAGATAGGATTTGGTAAACTTTATCATATTAAATAACTCAATTTAATCTGGATTGGAACTCAATCCATTAAAGAGTCATGGGCGCATCCCAACTCTATCATCTCCCACTCGCACATGACGGAACACATTCCATTTATAATTTTCAGTTATATATGCTAATAGATTGTGTGACCAGCATACCTCGAGAGCACTTTTGCTATACACCTGTTAGGGATATATAGCTTCTTAAAAAAGGTGATCCTTTTATTTCATGTGTGCTTAACCCTAGACGACCTTCTCACAATCACTGCTTTAACTCATCATCTCATAAAACATCATTCGTGTTCACTATTATGTTTCTACTTATAGAAACGCTAATAGACATGTCAGTGAACCACGAATTCTTATGAATGTGATCAAACAGTTATCTTCCCCTCTTACTATATGCCATCCATCATGATTCAACTCGCTTTTCCTGTTAGATCCGTCAGGCCTAAATTTTTCTCTAGACCTCTTGGAAACTAACCAAGCTAGCCACATTGAACCATACTTCAGGGATAAGTTAAGGGTTCTAAGGGTCGAAATTTAAATAGAGTCTCACAATAGGGAAAGTTGAGATCAATATTATTAAATTCCCATCCCTTTGGTCACTTAAGCACACACGGTATAAAATATGTGTTATGGTGTTCTTTCCTTCCCTTAAAGGGGCGCATGTCACACATTTTAAATAATGTGTATAATAAACACAATACAGAAGCGTAAGGTTGCGATGCACCGGATCACCCAACTTTAGTTCGCTTACTTAAGAACTACTTCTAGCTTTTAAGACAGAACATGGTAGTTACATATAACTAACCATCGGATACCATATGATCCTTATTTGGATATCAATCCAAAGCATACAACCTCATGTATGACTTAATCTCGTGCCTTAACAAGACATATTTTGTAATTTCTACAAGACGACACTTTTATTTTGAACAGGCTCTCGAGCATACTCATTTGTTCAAAAATCGGCTCATCTTAGTCTTTGCCAACTCATTAATAAAACTAAGGTAAACATCCTTGTGAGTGGGCTACTTCTCTGTCTGACATGCTCAAACTCAAACAAATAACAGTAAATGTTCACACATTAAACATTTACACTCATGTGTTGCCACAATGAACTTTATTATTATTCACAAATAATAATGTTAAGGGATTACAATAAAGTTAGTACACATCAAATTCTACGCAAACCCTGAAATCTAATGTGTCTCTCAAACACATCTTTAGTTACAGGTTTAGTCAACGGATCTGCAATCATATCATGTGTAGATATGTACTGTAAGTTCACATCTCCACGTGCAATTACATCTCTTATATAATGATACTTAATGTCGATATGCTTAGTCCTACTATGAAATTTTGGATCTTTTGTGTAAGCTATCGATGATTGACTGTCACTTCCTCTAAGGTAGTTACTCTTAAATGGTCCATTAACTGTTTCAGCCAAATTGCCTCTTGTACAGTAGCTGCGAAAGCTACAAATTCAGCTTCCATTGTTGATAACTCTACGCAGGTTTGTTTCTTGCTACCCCATGAGATGGCACCCTTGCCAAGCAAGAATATGAAACCTGAAGTGGATTTCCTCTCATCCACATCTCCAGCCCAATCAGCATCAGTGTATCCTCTCAATTATAGATCCTTGCCTTGATAACAGAGAGAATAATCTATTGTACCTTTGAGGTATCTAAGTATCCTCTTAACTGCTTTCCAATGTGCTTCGCTCGGGTTAGATTGATATCTACTTGCCATGCCCATTGCATAGCAAATATTAGGTCTCGTACACAAGATTGCATACATAAGACTATCCATGGCACTAGCATAAGGGACGTTTCTCATACGTTCCACTTCGTCTGGCATCTTAGGACACATCTCTGTGCTAAAAAACTGATTCTTGGCAATGGGGCAATCTATGGGTTTGCAGTGCTGCATATTGAATCGTTCAAGGACTTTGTTGATATATGTCTCTTGTGAAAGGGACAACAACCTTCTCGAACGATCTCTTGAAATCTTAACTCCAAGAATGTAGTCTGCATTACCCATATCCTTCATTTCAAAGTTGGACGATAACCAATCTTTGATTTGATTTACGTACTCTTTGTCATTTTCAACTATTAGTATGTCATCTACATACAATGTTAAAATGACAAAATTATTTTTAGAGCTTTTATTTTATACGCAATGGTCTTCATCAATCATGTTGAACCCATTCGACATGATTTATCATGAAATCTCAAATACCATTGTCACGAAAACTGTTTAAGGCCATAGATTGATCTTTTCAATCGGTAAACATTATGTTCGCTACCTTTTTCGATGAAACCTGCAGGTTGTTCCATGTAGATTTCATCATTCAATTCTCCATTGAGAAAAGCAGTCTTTACATCCATTTGATGTAACTCTAGGTCTAAACTTGCCACTATGGCAAGAATTAACCTTATAGACGTAAATCTCACAACAGGAGAGAAAGTCTCCTCATACTGCCATCAGCTTTTTGTTTCACCTTGAGAATCCATTTATTCCCAATCGGTTTGCGTTCTTCTGGTTGATCAACCAGTTCCCAAACATGGTTTGATCTCATAAAAGCCATTTCTTCTTCCATTGCATTGATCCATTTTTCTTTAGCTAGGCTCGAGAAGGCCGCTTTGATATTTTTAGGCTCTTTCTCGTCTTGTGGGATAATTAAAAGGGCTTCGTTCAAGCCTTCGATCTCAAATCGTCGGCGAGGAACACTTATCCTTTTAAACTTACGCAGTTCTGAATCTTGATAAACATGTCTCATATATTCATCATATATTCATTAAAAGGGCTCCTACTGGGACCATGTTCCATACTCGCACTGGGACCATGTTCCATACTCCCACTGGAGTCAGGAATGCTCCCACTCAAATCAGGGTCCCGAACATCCGGATCATGTAGAGGAGGAAGATCTTGACCTTCTTCCTCTAATTTCCTCCCACTTGGATGGAGTGATCCTGACGGTTCATCTTCCTGAGTTTCATAGAAAGTGAAATCTTGATTCACTTCGCCCAACTTTGGAAACTCATTTTCCAAGAATATGACGTCTCGTGATCCAAATTCAGTCATAGAACCATTCTCTTGCTCACCCATGAATACATATCCTTTTGATACTTCAGAATATCTCACAAAGATACTCTTTTTACTTCTTGGTCCCAATTTACCAAATTTACTTGAGGTATCATAGACGTAAGCAGTACAACCCCAAGGTCGTAGATGGCATAAGTCAGGCTGCCGACCAGTCCACAACTCATAAGGTGTGGATGTGACAGATTTTGAGGGCACATGGTTTAGAACATATGTGGCAATTAATAAAACATCTCCCCAATAGGAGATAGGCAAATTTTCCTCTGCCATCATAGATCTAACCATATCAAGGAGAGTCCTAATTCTCCTTTTCGTAACACCGTTTTGTTGTGGAGTTCTGGGAATGGACAACTGATGTTCAATCCCTTTTTCATCACATAAAGCTTTAAATTCATCTGAAAGATATTCCCGACCTCAGTCAGTTCTTAAAGATTTGATCTTTTTATCTAATTGATTCTCAACTAAATTCATAAAAGTTTTGAAGCAACTCAATGCTTCTGACTTGTGAGAAATCAAGTAGACATGACCATACCTTGTATAGTAATCTATAAATGTGATGAAGTAGTAGGCCCCATGCCTTGCCCTCACATTCATTGAACCACAAACATCAGAATGAATTAATTGCAATGAAAATTCAGCTCTAGTTCCTTTTCCGAACGATTTTCTCACTAGTTTTCCTTTAAGACAATGCTCACAGGTAGGTAATTCGACCTCATTCAAATCACCTAGTAAACCAGCTTTGGCTAACCGACTCATTCGATTTTTCCCAATATGATTTAATTTAGCATGCCATAATTTCACATGATTCTCATTATTATGTGAAGTAGAAGAGAATAAAGAAAAATTATTTTTATTCATAAAGTTAGGATCGATATCCAAAACAATGAAATTGTTCGAAATAAAACTAGAACCATAATAAGCATCATCCAAACATAAGCGCACACTGTCATCTTTAAAGTGTAAATCAAAACCGAGTTTTAATAACACAAGAACAGAAACTAAATTCCTACTAATATCTGGAGCATAAAGCACATCATGTAGGAGAAAGGTTTGGCCTTTGCATAAGACTAATCTACACACGCCAATCCCTCGAACCGGCACTCTTGTGTCGTTTACCACATATATATATTTTGCTCCATATGGTATTCGCCGAAATTCTACAAAGGCATCTCGATCCTTTTCTACATGGTCCGTTGCTCTTGAATGAACCACACACAAAGGATGAAATTCAGTTAGTAATACAGAACTAGATACACAAATTTCACTCACTCTTGAGTTAGAATAGTGTACCTGATTGGGCACAGTGCAGTCTCTTGCATAGTATCCTTTCTGTTGGCAGTTAAAACATTTCACTTTTGAAATCTTTTTCTTGCCTTTGGACCTTTTAGAATCCTGTTCTTTCTTCTGCCTTTTATTCCTTTTGGCAGGTTCCTTATCCCGACCTTTGAAACCCTTCCTTTTGTTTTGGTTTGAACTCGTTCCACTAGAATGGGACTGTGCCACATGCACCTCGGTATTGACCTTAATCGATGCCAATCTGTCCTCTTCAAGCTCCAGGTGACGTGCGACCTCCTCAAATGTCTTTTACACAGTCCATATGAGTCAATTGCATATTCATATGCTCCCAACTCTTGGGTAAGGAACGGATGACATCTTGAACCTGCTGCTCGTCGGTCAACTTATGACCATATTCACCAAGCTCACTCATCATTTTTTCCATCTCCCTGAGATATTTTTGCATAGAATGATCAGCTCTCTTCTGATAAGTATCAAATTTGATCGTCAAAGATCGGAGTTTAGTTAGAGTTACTCCTCCAAACTTCTCCCGCAAAGCGATCCACATATCCATTGCATTTTGATACTTACAAAATTGCTTAGTTATATCATCCTCCATAGCACTCAGCAGAATGATATGAGCAGTGGAATTCTTTTTCTTCCATGCCAAATAGACATCTCAGTCCCGCCTATGCTGGGCTATATTGCCATCCTCAGGTTCAGCCATAATCGAACTTAAGGTTTCAAGGGCCTCTTGCTACTCAATCACATACTGGATCTTCATACTCCATATTTCATAATTGTGGCCATTCAATTTCAAATCTTTGTTTAGTTCAGCGATAATTGATTTGGAAGTAGATGCCATTTGTGTCCTCTGATTCAAATGGAACAAAGTTGCACGTTATTATAGGAGATCAGGCAATACATGCAATTTACTATACACCTGAAATAATAACCTAACAAAGTTTTCTATTAGACTCAAATTCGAAAAGGTTACTAAAAGTACCAATTACCTTCTAAGTTCTAATGTCCAACTTTATAGGTTAAGATTTCATGCATAGTGAATCAGAATTATTGGATTATTTAAGTTCTTAAACTTATGAGGAAAATTTTATTGGTTTTATTTTATTAAATCTTTACTTAATAAACATGCAAACATTTCACTCATAAAATATTGCAAGGCAATTAACATTTTAAAATAAATACATTTATTAAAAAATAATTAAATGCCATAAGAAATAAACTCATTCATTCAACCAATAAATAAATCCAATAATCCTCAAATAAGACACACATGTCAAATAATAATAATAATAGGAAACATAAATCCTGTAAAACCAAATGCTAACTATAATTGACACTCATGTCAACTAGTCTAGAAAACTAGATCTCCTCAAGATCTTTACTGACACAGGGACTGATTCTTTGACCAACTTCATTAACTCATAAGTTCTTTGATGAAGCCATGGACGATGCACTTTACGTCTACTTCTTAATTTCATCACAGATGGAATGTTGCTCCTCAACACTCCTCTTTTGGCAACTCTAGCCAAAAAATGGATGATAGATTTCTTATAAACTCTATCTCCTATGTACCAAGTAGTTTCCAAAAGCTCTCTCAGAACTGGATGATATTCAAAAGAGTTAACCAACGCTTTGATTTTATCTCTGTCATCCCTTCCTAAGCTTAAACCTCATATCCAAATGCACTCCTGCGTTTGTTCATGTATAGTCAATATATGACGCACTATAGCATCAATATCATCATCTCGAATGTTCCTCCGCATTCTCATTTTGCTTACTGAACGCACTCTTGCATTTCTTAAAGCAATCCCTTGCGAGGTTTTAGGAATCATAGGTGTTCTTATCATCATTTCTGAAACACATTATAGAAATTTAAATGGTTAATACACTCATGTATAAACACATATGATTGAAACACATTTCAATCAACAAATAAGGACAAAAACACCTAAAAACATTTTTAAAATATTTTTAAAAATAGAAAACACATTTTCCATAATTATTTTATAATATTTATTTCAAAAATAGACAAAAATATTTTATGGTCATCAAAAAATTTTGAAAAACATACCAATAAATCAAAAATATTTGAAAAATGTTTTCACAAAAAAATGGAGCTGATTTGGAGGCAGGAGCTCGCCGCACGCGCCGAGGAGAGGGAGGAGGACGCTCTCACGTGCCTCCACACGTGACACGCGCGACTCCCTCTATGTCTGACATAAGGATCCACACACTGGTGGAGCTACACTATCTTGTGCACACCCTCAAAAATTTTTTTTTCTTTAAATATATATATATATATAATAAACTTGTGACCCCCCTAATTTAATTTAAGTGACCCCTCTAATTTAATTTATGTGCTCTCTCTCAAATTTTACTCTCCATATTTTTAGACACATAGATAAAATTAAAAATTTATTTATAAAAATATAATTATAACACTATTATTTGAATATTACGGGTAAAAAATTTGACATTTTTAGACATAAAAATAAAATTTGCCTCTTATCTAAAACGATGTCGTTCTGCTCTTACCCAAAACGACGTCGTTCTGCTTTTTATTACCTCTGTCCTTTCTCTTTCTTTTCCCTTTTCTTTCCTTCCATTAATTTGTTCCATTCTTGCCCCGATTTTTTTTCCCTTGGTCCAGATTTTAGCCCTTCATTCTGCCACTCGCAGCGTTCTCATCTATCGCTCCATCTACCGTCGTTGGTCGCCGAATTTTTTGCCATCTTTTTCTCTCTCAGCGTGTGACCCCTCTGACTTCGGGGTCCTGGCTCCGCCCTTGGGTCCACGTGGCACCATGTGGACACGTGATTGCCACGTGTCATGGCACGTGGCAATGGCGTGGCTTGACACGTGGCGGACTCTGATTGGTACACATGTATTCTACTGACACGTCAGCATGGCACGTGGCAGGTCTCGCCTTGCCACGTGTCCACCCCTTATTGGTCCACCTGGCTCCCACGTGGCGCACAGGGACATGTCGGATCCACATGGCATTACCGCGGTCTGCCACGTGGCTCGCGACGATTCGGCCACATGTCAATAGCGCGTCATATTATTGACACATGTTTGCGCGTGTGTGGGCCACCGCCTACGCGCACGAGCCCAATGTCCCAGTGGAATTTTGACTCCGGATTTCGACCGGTCAGGGGTTCTTGAGGTCTGTGAACACAATGGTAAGGTCAAAATAAAAAATTCCAATTTTTAGACTAGCATTTCGAATATTAAGTTTTATCCCTCGGGTTTCGGTGTACACATACACGAAATTGAGGCAAAATATACACGCATATATATTTTTCACACACAAAATAAATTTTTGATGCGTTTCATGCTTCCTAAATCTATAGATTTTACTCATAAAATTTTAGATCAATTTTAAGCCGCATGCCAGGACGCAAAAAACGAAAGCTCTGATACCAATGATGGGAAAATAAAAGAAGAAATAATCTAGGTAACAATAAAAGGATTGATACCTACTTGTTGTAGCGCGGTAAATTTCGTTGCGGAAGCGATGCAAGGATCTCCTTTTATTTGGTCACCGATCTGGCTTTTACCCACTCGAGATAAGAGTAGGTAGATCACAATCTAAGAGCTCCTGTAAGATTAACACAATAAATCGTGAGTGGGAACGAGCAGTCTTGCGGCGCATACGTTTTCTCGTTGCCAATAATGAGGATCACCTCTATTTATAGAGATCATGAATGCTAGATACTTATATCTACTCTAACTCAAAATCTTTCCTGAGATACGATTTGGTAAATTTTATCAAATTAAATAACTCAATTTAATATGGATTGTAACTCAATCCATTAAAAAGTTATTGACGCATCACAACTCTATAATAAATAATAAAATAATAATTTAGTCTCTTACAAATATTTTTAAAAATATTGAGTTGTTTCAATAATTTTTTAAATTTATCTATCAATAATAAAAAAAGAATATTTAAAATGAAATGAAGTGAGTAATAAATATGAAAGATTTAAAAATAATATGTTTTGTTTGAATAAATAAAGACCAAACGTGGTTACTGGTTGGATTTTAATATATATATATATATTTTTGTAAGGATTTCATTTTCTTTAGTCAATATGTAAAGTAAAACCTCTAAGGAAGGTACAAAGCTATTTCCAGGGTCTATGTAATAAAAACAAAAACATATTCATATTTGGAGACTGCCTAAATGTTTTATCGATAGTCGCCTAATGTCACCTACCATCCAAAAAAAAAAGTCTTAAGCTAACGTGGCCACTTTGACGATGATGTCATCATGATAAAATTCCTTATTCATTGCTCTTTCCGCGAAATATACATTTTCAATGCTAATGCTTTCTTCCAGAATCGGCCGTTAGTACAAGTCACGTGCTTTAGCGTGCCATCGACAAATCAATGGCCAATATTCAGTCAGGGCATCTCTCATTACTTTGACCACGTTGATCGTTCAACCCACCAAAATAAATACCACTGCCCTATACAGCACAATCTTCTCTTCTAACTTAATTCCTAGACAATTTACACATATAACCCTTTTCATTTTGTGGGTATCAGTAGGATCCTCCTTAAATACATTATCTGTAAACTTGAGTATGAGTGAAAACATGTCCAGTGATTGGGGCGAATTCTATCATCGCCAAACTCCATCTGCTCGTACCATATTCCGCGCAGGAGGAGATGGGGTCTCTGATGCCACGGCGGTCACAACCACAATCACAACCGCCACCAACTCATTTGATTCAGGCAATTCTAGCACAAGTGTTGGGGTTCATTTGAGCCCTGAAGGCCGGGTATCAAAGCCGGTCCGTAGAAGGTCTAGAGCATCAAGGAGGACACCTACAACTTTACTAAACACAGATACCGCAAATTTTAGGGCTATGGTTCAACAGTTTACTGGAGGACCAAGTGCACCCTTTGGCTCAGCTGGTTCACATCTTAGTTTTGCTATGAACCCTAATCGCCAAACCCATAACAATATAAATAACCCCCCTGCAGTTATGGTCCCTGCAGGATTTCAAATCCAATATCAGCAGCAGCAACTGCAAAGCCAACAACCATATAATATGTTTTCACTGGGAAACAACAATAGTCTTGCCCAAGCACAAGGTGATGGTCTTTTTAATAGGCTTGGAAACAACCCTAGGCTTTCTGATGGGTTGGTGATGGACGGCGTTTCTTCACCGATGCAGGTGGTGGCTCCTCCTCCTCCTTCCTCTAATGAGAACAGAAGCAATACTTTCTTGTTCTGAAAAGGACCTAAGCAACAAAGTTAGGCACTGACTTGTCCAAATTGTGACAACCATTGACCAATGTAAATATCGTGTTACTTGCAACTTCTTCATGGCAAGTTTTTTTTTTTTTCCTTTGTGTGGCTAATAGTAGGTTGCCACGTGTTTTAATTTTTATTTTCTTTTATTGGTTCTATCATCTATGTTTTATGATGAAACGTATAATCATTTTGGTAGAAGTAGTTTATTGTTTCCTTTAGTAATTTCTTTAATCCATTTTTAAGTTTGTTTTGAAATATATGGGCCAATGGCAATTCCTTAGAGCCCTACCCTTCTCATAAATAAATATACACATGCCTATATTTAATTTTTGTTCACAATTTTCACATGGCAGTTTCCCTTGGAAATTCATATCTACAAAAACTACCCATTTGGGGTGCGTTCCGAATACTTTCATGTTTTATGTAAAACTTATTTAAGCTTTTTGTGCGATCTTTTTCAAAAATGGGTTTTTATATTTTTTAAACAAACACACACACACATATATATATTGATAATAATTATTACAATAATATATAGTAATAATTTGTAACCACGAATAATCAAAATTAAAGATAATGAATCGATTTCATTAAAAATTTGTTCTGTAATTACAAAATTCAATTTCATATTACAAATAAAAAAAGTTGTATTCCTTTTCTTATTAAAAAATTATATTCAACCATTAAGCATCCATTTTTTTTAAATAATAAAATTATAATGAATTGATCATGACGTACATATAAAGATTTTTGTGTAATATTTTCTCGTAATAAAGGAAAAGTCTTATTTAGATACGGTATAAGTAAGATACATGAAAAATCAAAATACAAAACACCACATTTTGAAGTTTCTCGAATTGTTAGAAAACATTTTCCTCTCATTTAATAAAAATAGAAACAACAAAATTATACCGAATAAATTTATGATTTTTTTAAAAAAAAATGAAAACATCAAACGCTATAAAAAAAAATTGAAAATAGAGACAAAATTTTTTCCGTCTCTAAATAGAGATGCATAGATCTTTCCGTCTCTATATTTAAAGACGGAAAGATCTATGCGTCTCTCTTTAGAGACGAAAAAAATTCCGTCTCAAATTATTATATTTAGCGACGAATTTTTCATTCAATCGCTAAAAATGGCGGGATTGATTTCCCACCATATTTAGAGACGGTTAAATAGAGACGGAAAACTATTTTCGTCTCTATGTTTAGAGACGGAATAAATTTTTCGTTTCTAAATAGAGACAGAATACATTTTTCGTCTCTACGTAGAGACGAAATTAAAAGTCCGTCTCTATTTATCGGGGGTATAAAAACCCCCATCTCCTTTTTTCCGCCCCTCCTTCTTCTTTTCCCCCTCTCCCCCTCTTCCAGATCGCCCTGCCCGCTCCCCCTCCGCAGCCAATCGCTGTAATGGCCCCAATACCGGGTTAGCCGGAAATAGTATTTCCTGATAGTGAATAGTGACACCGGGATGAATAGTACCTCCCGGCGTCGAAAAATATTTCATTTGATTATTGGAAAATATAAGTCACAATGAGTTCGAGTATAAAATTTGGAATGAAATCGAGGTCAAATAAGATCTCAAAAGTCAGAAATAAAAAAAAATAGCAGTTCCGATATGAATAGTAATTAGGTTGACTGGAAGTTTGACCGGAGCGTAGAGAGTGCTACGGACTTCAGAAAAATAATCTGAGAATATGGACGTACTCTTATTGATTAGTAGAATCATATGATAATGAAAAATTTAATTTTGGTGACACTGAAAAATTAGGTTATCGGACTGGTACATAATTACCAGACCGAAAAATGATTTCCAATTGACCCCAAAATATTATTGGAGTCTAATGAATATGTGTTAAGAATTATAGAGTCATTTTTATTAGAAATTGACCCTAGAAAGTAAGGAAAAATATATGATTTCGGTTTGAATAGTACTCAGTTGACCGGAGGTTTGACCGAGACTTTAAAAATAGCAAATGATGTACAAAAATTTCAGGAATTTCCAAAATGACTCTAAGTAATATATAAAATTTTTGATAGTAAAATGGAAATTTTTTGAGAACATTGATAATTTTTTATCGGACCAATTTGATTAAACCGGACCGAAAATGAACTCTGATTGAAGTGAAATTTTGTGTACATCCTATTTTTGGTATGATATGAATTATGAAATCAAATTTGAAGTGATTTGAAGTTAGGAAGTGAGAAAACCATAGAAAAGTGCATTTTGGGCTTAAATGACTAAATAGGCTTATGTGGTTGGACCATTGGTTGAACTAATTTAATGCCACCATGAATAGCATTAAATTGGTAGTTGGGCAGGTGTCGCTCCCTTATCTCCTCCAGCTTTTCTCCTTTCTTTGGTGGCCGAAGTCACTCCCTCTCTCTTTTCTCTCATTTTTCTTCATGTTATGCTTGATTTCCTTCAAAATTCAAGCATTCAAAAATTAATTCAGCCTCTCCTTGTGATCATAGCAGCCTCTAGTGTCATTTGGTGGATTAAAATATAAGAAAATCAAGGATTCAAGGTTATGTCTTCAAATTGGAGGTAAGAGAAATAAGTTGATTTGATTTGATTTAATAGTTTTAATTGAGAGATTATGATATATTAAGAGTATTTATGAAGTTTATTGCATAAAAGAAGAGGATTGATGACACTACAAGAAAATTGAGTTTTAACGACCAAAATTTAGCGAAGGGATAAAAATCCGGTCGTAAAAGGATATAAATAACGAAGGGAAATTAATCCGGTCGTCAAAGCTCAAATTTTATTATTATTTAACGATGGGATTATTTCCGATCGTTAAAAGGCATAAAATCCGGTTGTTATTGGCCTAAAATAAAATGGCGGGACTTCATTATTTGCCTCCAAAAATAATTCTCAATTATTTTATTAAAATAAAACAAAAAAAATGTAAACTCAAATGGAAAGCAGACCCACAAAACCCAATTCGTGTAAAATGATTGCCAACAGGAGCCCTAATCCGTCCCCTCTTCACCCACTCGCCGCTACCTACCGCCGGAAGCCACCCCACTAGCCCCACCTTAATCTTTCTTCGTCCCTCTCTGTTCTCCGCTTCATAGTCATTAAACTTTCATATTTTCTTTTGTTAAAAAATTCTTAAAACCCCCAAATCCCTTTCCTGCTCTACATCCCTTTGTCTGAGATTCTCACCTTTTCGTAAATTTTATTTATCAATTCTCACCCTGTTCTCAGCTTCACCGTCGGAAGCAACTTGAGATTTATCAAGTACCAACATAATCGATTCATTGCCGGAAGCAAACTCTCACCCTTTCGTTAAACTATAACCCTGATGAAATAGATGTTAGGGCAGTCGTCTGCCGTTGCCCTCTCCTCGCCGCCCCGTCGCTCCTCTACCTTACCGCCGCTGCAGCACTCGAAGCCCTGCAGATACAGGTTTGTTCTTTTTTACTAGAAAGGAAGAGTAAAGCCCAGGATCTCTTTTCTTTGAGCAGCTGAACCTGAACCAGTTTCGACAAGGTATGTGTTCATTACAGAAGTTAGTCTTACTAACTCGCTTTTAATCTTTGGAATTGTAAATTAGCAGTATTGTTTCTATTATTAGTGTATGAATGTTATTTTGCATGATAAAAAATATGGTTGATAAAATTTTGTTCTTAGGAAATATATGACAATTCTTGTAGTGCATCCCTTGATCTGTGCTTTTGTTGAACTTTCATAGAACTGCAGATCTGTTTGTTTGTTATCAAGCCTATAGGGACCACTTAATTAGCTGTAATATTGGTTGAATAATTAGTGACTAACAAATTCCTTATAATTTTCAAGTTGGGTGGCAGTGTGTTGCTTTGAAAGTTTGTTTTGATTTATGCTACATTATGAGTATATATAAGATTGATGGTTTAGGAGTGTTGGGTTGTGATGTGCTAATTCTAAGATATCAATCTATAATCACAAAAGTGTTGGCTTTTATATTGGATTATTTGGAAACTGGAGAATAATGCATTTTTAGTATCAGATATTAATCACCGACATATAATCCTGGTAATTGTTTTTGCAACTTCTTCATGGTACTAGATAGAGCTCTGTTGTGTTGGTTTGCTTGTTCTGAGATGCTCTTCACGCAGGTACCATTCAATTCAGGGTAGATTGCCTTTGTTACCTAAAGGTCCTACATTTTGAATTGCTAGTTTTCTCATCCTATTGTTGTATAAATCCTGAGCAATGTGAACACATTACAGTATTTAATTCCATGAATTTCAAATAATTGCAGATGATTAATTATCAAATAACTCAGTAAATATTATTACTTTTTAAGGAGCAATAACTCTTGTTTGAGGGTCCACTTCCTTTTGAACTTGAAACTGGGTAAGTTTATTTTAAGGGTAATTAATTAGGTAAAAATTATTGATTGAAGTTTGATAATTAAGTGGGTAATTGTGTATCAGATATATTGGTGTGGATAAAGCAGAGGATGTGCAGCTATTCTACTATTTTGTTAAATCTGAATCAAATCCAAGAGAAGATCCTTTGTTGCTTTAGTTTACTAGAGGCCCTGGCTGCTTTGCCTTGTCTGCTCTTCTTTATGAAATTGGTATTTCTTCCTTTATTCTTACGATCCAAAAATCACTAATCAATTTTAGTATTTGATTAATTTGTTGATGTTTATTTATAATTATGTATAAATAGGTCCAATCACTTTTAAGGTAGTGGAATATAATGGGAGCTTACCTACATTAATCCTTAATCCATATGCATGGACACAGGTGTACAACAGATTTTTCTTTCTTTCTTTACTTAACTATTTAAATAATAATAATAAAAAACTGACATGGATAATTAATTTTCAGATTGCCAGCATAATATTTATAGATATTCCAGTATGAAGTTTTGTATGAAGTTTATGCATTTATTTTTATTTTTACCTTTTTAAGCATCTATTACCAACAACAAGCATCAAGAGAAGCTGCTACTGATGCTAAGTTCATTCTTTGTGCAACTCTCTCTCTTTCTCTCCCTTTTTTTTCAGACTTAGAACATGTTTCAAGTACAAGCCTGTACTTGCTCGCGAGAAACAAAAGGAAGTAAGCTTTGACACCATATGAATTTAAAACTAACCTCGTAACATCTAAATATACATACATCCATACATATATATACATTTATCTCAAAGAAGTGGTAGAAACGCGTAGCATATCATGTGTCGACTAAATTCCTATGCTTGTCGTTTGATACTTTGGGAAAGGTATATTTCAGATGTTATAACTAGTATATGAAGTAGAAAATTCCCCGAAGAGTAGAATGATTTAACAATCTAGTTTGCTTTGGCAGTCTAAACTTATGAGGATAAAAAACAAAATATGGGAAAGCATCTTCACTATATGCTTTGTGTTATTAAAATATTTCATTATATATTGATGAGTACCTAATTCAGCATTTGTTTACTTTCTTAATGTAGGCAGCTGGCTTTCTATACTGGACCTACAGGTACATTAGCAATTTAAGGAAATGTCGCCTTGAAAGCACCTTCTCTGTTCATCACTTTCATTATCTTTTAATTTTGATTTACTATAGAAGTTTTGAAGAAAACAGGTTAAAAATTTTGACAGATTTGGCACCAGCCCATTTGTGAATTTGAATTCTTTTCTTTGCTGATTTTTGAAGTTTTTTCTTTTCCTTTTCTTTTTCTACTGTTAACTGAATATTTCCTCATTTGGCAGTTGGAAGTCTTTTAAATGCAACTTTTGGTAATGCAACTGAATTGATAATATCAGTTTTTGCATTGAGAAGTGGCATGATACGTGTAGTTCAGCAGTCATTGCTTGGATCAATATTGTCAAACATGTTGCTGGTACTTGGATGTGCATTCTTCAGTGGTGGTCTTGTGATTGCTAACAGGGAGCAAGTGTTTAATAAGGTATGCTCTCCTTTAATAATTAATAAGGTATGCTCTTCAGCTTTTAGTCGTCAAGGTCTGATATTTTATTTCAAATTCATGTACTGTGCTGCTCAAGGTTGTTGATCTATTTTGTATCTGCTCAAATTCATATGTGTCGTTGGTCCATATAATGATGTCAATGGAGTCAGTAGAGAGAATTCTGTCTTCAATCAAACTCATCTCTAATATATATTGATTTATTTGATAATGAATTATGTATAAATTAACTTGTGGGGATTGTGATTTAGTCATTGGATGTTATGTAATTTGTAGGATAACCTGTTTTCTTCTTTTTATTTTTTTTTTTTTGAATGAAGTGTTTTTTATAATTGTTTGGGTAAATCTCCTCCATCAATTAGTTTTTGAAAGTCAAGTGCATAAATACATTTCCCTAACACAGTATTAGAGCCTATAATGATGGATCACCCACACATATCTAGTACTTAAGTACGTGAAGGGGAGTGTATGTATTAAATATATTCCATGTATGCTATTTTGTTTTGGGATGATTACATTTTTGAGGACAAGAATGGATGATTACATTTAACATGCTTTTATTTTGGTTTCTTTGAAGTTGTTTATAGAATGGATCGATCTTAGTGCTGGTAGTGACCCATTTGCCGCCTCTAATATAAATGCATCATAAATAGATAACAAATAAGTCATAATTAAATCATGCATATTACATAACTAATCGAATAGGATTAATAAAATCATATTAAATTGGCCACATTATTTACTGAATGATATATGTCGAATTTATTAGATCTGTGTTTAGATTTGGCTGAATTGATTATTTACTGAATGATATCTGTAAGTTAATCTCTTCTTAATAAAACTAATGCATACCCGGTAAATAATCAATTCAGCCTTGCATTATCATGCCATAATTTCAAAAGCGAATATTAATTTTAGCCTTTATTATATTTTCCATTATTGATATTTTTGTCTGTACCCGTGAATATTAATTTTTTCTTTTGTTATACATTTTGCAGGTCTTTAAAATTTTGGACAGTGAAGTTAGAAAGTTTATTTTTCACATTTTTCTCAAAAATCTTTTGAATAGAAATTAGTATAGAGATGAGCTATTTTCTTGACCAAGCATGTCATTGATAGTTTTTTTTTTTTGGAATTGTGACTATTCAATTTGTAAATATGACTATTTTTTGTAACTTTTCTTTTTCAATAAATGAAAAGAGCTTATAATATTTTTGTATAAAATATATGTGAATGATGTATACCATGCATATAATATTGTAAAATGATTTATATTTTAAAATACCATTTTATTATTAATGTTTGGTGTATTATAATAAATCAGAGGGCATATTATATCGGTAATTGTTGTTTGTTAGTGCTAAATACAATTAGCGAAGGGAAAATCCGGTCGCTAAAAGAAATTTTTAACGACCGGAATTCCCTTCGTTGAAAGTGAACACAATCAGCAAAGGGAAAATCCGGTCGCTAAAGGAAATTTTTAACGACCGGAATTCCCTTTGTTGAAAGTGAACACAATTAACGAAGGGAAAATCCGGTCGTTAAAAATTAGCATTCAACGACCGGAAATATTCCGGTCGTTAAAGACATTAACGACCGGATTTAAAATCCGGTCGTCTATACCTTTAACGAAGGGGCTTTTACCGACCGGATTTTCCGGTCGTTATAGGTTTTTAACGACCGAATTTCGACTTTTAACGACCGGATTTCCCTTCGTTAAAGGACATTTTTCTTGTAGTGTGAATGTTTTGTTTCCTTGTGTATTCGACCATGGAAGAGAATTTGGGGGAAAAAGAGTTTTTCAAGGATAAAGCTAAGAAAAAGGAAGCTTGAGGAGGGTTAAGCATGAAATTGAGGTTTGTGATTACCTAATCCATGAATTTTCTTTGGAAAAATTAGGGTTTTCTATTATGTTTTATAATGATTATATGTGAGTTTAAGGACATGAAATATGCTAATTTGAATGATTAAAATGGAAGAAAACTAAGTGTGAATTTTTGACATAATATGACATAAAGGTATACTTAGGTATATTATTGATATACCTAATGATTTGGTGAAATTAAGTGGTATATACGTATAAATTGAGGCTTAGTTTAGTGAAATAAGCCATGAATGAGTGATAAATAAATTATTATTGATAAACCCTAAGATGGTCTAATGGCTTAAGTGAGGATAATTGATAGATTATATGGTTTATATGCCATATAAAGTGTAAAGTGAATAAATGAGTGAATTAGAGGTGAAAATGGAGGGTTAAATGAAAAGAAATGCATGAAAAGAAAATTATTAATTTAATTGAAATTTATATTAATTGTAGACTTAATTGAGTATAAGCTTAGAAAAAGGACTGAGAGTTCTTACTATGATAATTGAAATGCTAAAATGGAATTAAAAGTAATTGTAAGGTAAATTGCCTTCATTGGCCGAATGAACCCTTAGTGTATACTAAGGTGTAACTTGTGTAATATCAAAGATTAATGGCCTAAAATAAAATTAGACATGAAAAGAAGTGTCCATAAATTTATTTGGAATTTATGAAAATTATATGAATATTTTTGGGTATGATATTCCATTACGCTCAATGTGAAAATAATGAAATGCAGTGAAATAATTGGAAGTGAAATGATATGAATTGAATTTATAACTATTGAATGGCTTTCGTATACTTATTGTATGGAAATAAGTATATGACAAGAATTGTGCCTAATTGATCAGAATAGTGATCGATTAGGATATTGAAATGATAATGCAGTAAAAGAAATGAAACTGAAGTGACTGAAATGAAAATGAAAATGTTAAAGTATGAAAATGTACTGATAAATCATATATTATATGTCATATGTCATATGTAATATCAAAGTATTAAAAGTACGAAAATGGATTTGAAACTCTATTTGAAAAAAGTGAACTTTAATAAATGTGAAAGATTTGCCCTTAGTCGTAGTCTGGCGGGTTAATCTAGTTCAGTATATGTTTGGCTAGCCATAGGGACACCATTGATACCGCGGTGCAAGTCATGGCGACTTGCTTTGCTATGACAGATTCGCGATGGTCTCTCATAGCCCTCTGCCCTCTGTTATACGTCATACGTTACATGTCATACGTCATACGTCATATGTTACATGATGGAGTGATTCTTCGGGATCATTCCCTAGTGGATTGCAGTGGGACTTTGGGGACCACGTCCCGTATATCCAGTTTGCAGATTTTCTGTCGGCATTGTACTAGGGGCATAAAAGTGATATGATTGCAAAATGATTCGAAAATGTAAAAAGTAAAGTGATCAAATGTAATTTTCCATAAAGTAATATGTAAAAGCTTACTATGTAATATGCCTAATACGAAAAAGCTTAATATGTAAAAGCACAATATGTAAAAGCGTAATATGCCAAAGTGTAACATGGAACAAGCCATGATGTAACATGACCTAATACATGAGGAGTGTAATGAATAAGAGCATAATGAATAAATAGCCTAAGTATAAAATGGCAGAATTGTAAAATGATATAATTTGGTCCAAAGGTAAAATGTCATAAGTAAAATGACTTAAAAGTGCGAAAAGTAACATGAAAATGAATAGTTATATGACAAAAGGACCTAAGTGAAAGAAATGAAAAGTTTGAGGTAAAAAGGTAATTTACCCGAATTATAAGGCAAATGGGTCATAGCGATGAAAATAACTTGAAAATGCAAAAAGTATATTGAAAATGAGAAATAAAATGGAAAAGGACTTATATGAAAGAAAGTAAAAGTTTAATGACCAAAACATATTTTACCGATAAAATAATTACTCGTGAGACTAATTGACAAGTTATAAGTTAAAAAAAGTCAATAAATGTGAAAATGTAGCGAATAAACGACAGAAATATAAGTAAATGTTAAGGGAAGGACCAAATTGTAATTTGCCAAAGGTAGGGCAAAATCGTAATTAAATGTAAAAGTACACTAATAAGTGATATGTAAATGAAAGGTGAAAGTAAAATAACAAATATGTAAAGAGTCCAAAGTTCAGGGACTAAAATATAATTTGCCACCAAAATGCCAAAACAATGACTAATATGTAATTTGTAAGCCTAATAATGATTTAAAATGAAAAGAGAAGTGAACTAGTGGCATTTCCGTAAATATCGTCGAAAGAAGGGCAAAAATGTAAATTGTCCTAAGATTGATAAAATAGGGACCAAACGGTCATTTGTACATGAAATGATAAGTGAAATGAAGAAAATGATAAAATGAATGACTAGATGAGTTAATTGCAAAGTAAAAGTTTAATACGAATTAATAAGTAAAATGAGCATGAAAATAAATGTCTGAGAACAAAATGGTATTAAGGCAATTTAGATGCCATTAAGTACATATGAGTGATATTTGTAAGTAATTGCAATTGGAGTGGAAAAAAAGTAGTGATTTAGTTAAATGAAAGAAATATTTGCTAAGTATTGAGCCAGTAGGGATTAAATGGTAAGTTGCCGATAAGAAGAGCATATAAAGGACTATAGTGTAAAATGACAGTAAGTGAAATTATAGGGAGTGATTAAGATGATAATAAGGAATTTGTTAAGTATAGTGTATTTTAATGCGTGTGTAAACACCGGGTCCTGAGATAGCCCAGATCAGAGTTACCCAATGATGATAAGACGCATTTCCACATGCAAAAAGGTTAAAAGTGATAATTTTCTTTTACAATTTGCATTTTAGAGTGAAAAAATAAAAAAATAATAAAAAATATTTTAAAAATTAGTTTTGAAAAATGGGAGCTTAAAATTATAGTATTTTTAGTCAATTTAAAATTTAAAAAAAAAAATCGGGTCTAGAGTGTCGGGCGCGGCGGCGCGCCTGTGGCAGCTCGCGGGTGCCCAGGCGCCCAGCGCGCTGCGCGCGCAAAGGTGACGCTCAATGCTGCGCGTCGCTAAAAGCGCGCGTAGCATTGCTCGCAGGGCTGCCGCTCCGACGCCCGTCCCTATATAGCGACGGGCGTCCCTACTTCTGGCCGTCGCTAAAGGGTCTAATACCCCTTTTTTCGATTTTTGGACCTAAAAATCAGTTTTTTATCCATTTTTTCAAGGTTTTAAGGGATTTTTTCCATTTTTAAAAATTAAAATAGGTAATATCTGATTTTATTAAATTTTATCCCTTTAATTAATATTTTTTTTTCTATTTTATTCATATAAAAAAAATGAGATGAAAACATAAAAGAGAGGATTTTGGCTAGGGTTTTTTCTCTTCATTTTTTCTCTCCTTCTTCCTCTCAAACTTTAAAAAATTTTCCAGATTTTTTCCCTACAAAAAAAGAACAAAAAATTGAGTTCATCTTTCATTCTTTTTTTTCCAACATAATTTCTTCTAAATATATATTTAGAAGGAATTTTTGTAACACCCCTCACCCACGTATAGCATACTGTATGGTAACCTACACAGTATGTGACAATGGGTGAGGAATGCTACGGCAAATCAAGCCAGGAACAATAATAGAAGCAGAACTATCAAAAATTTTCTCAAACATATAAACATCCACAAACAAAAAAGACATTCATATACTTATCATTACATTGTTCATAATATTTTATTACATCCCAATCGCTTCAATACAGTGTTCATTAAGAATTACATTAAAAAGGTAGACTATAATTCCTAAACATTAGCTATTACTACGGACTGGATGGCCAGACTGTTGCGGATTATCCTCGGCGACACGACTAACTCCAAACCTGCATGGATAAAAACCCATGCTAAGCACAAAGCTTAGTGGGGAAAACACATAGTATGGACGACCATTCACAATGGCCGTCAGTCATAACACACAATAAATAACCAACATCAAATCATTTAACATATAAGTACATAATTGGTCATAATTAGAATATTTTAAACATAATCACTTATAAGATTAAACAGGGTGACAGTCTTGCTTGATACATACTTTTCATGTTTTAATAATCATATATCGCATGTCATACACATCATTTATTAAGCCTATAATCAAACCCCTAATTATAATAATTAACTCTCACATATCAAATAGGTCATGAGTAAGCCGCTAATAATCTAACTTCCTATTCAAAGCATATAAATGTATCTTATATGTATAAAATCACTTTCGTTTAATTACTTCCTTCAAATTGTTGCATTATTATCGTGTCATTAAGTCATGTTAATATTACAAAGAAAATAATCAAAGCTGAAGCATATGAACTTTTAAAGACGTTACCACATTTACGCATAGGGACTCCACAGAATCCAAAACACTTATGTGTGCGAAGCGCAACTCATGCCAATGTATAAGTTACATCGTGCAAGGTGATCACATTCTCATTGGATACATAAATTTACACAAAGTTTCACTTATCTTTATCAATTCACACGTATCATTTAGTTCACATATTTATGCTTGTTTAATGCCCGCTAAGTCAAAAGGGTGGATAACGAGTAACAAACTGTACCTTACGGGTACAAATCGCAAAGTACTATCACTTTTCATAGTTCAAAAGCATTTCCCAAAACAGGACCTTAAGCAAGATCCATACACATACACATAATAGGGTTCGCGAGGAACCATTCGGGGACCTGATCAGGGTCCAAATCGTTCAAAGGAGCGCTGCAGCTACACATACAGACTCTATTAGGCATGCCTAACTATCCACGACTCGACTAATGCAGGCTAATATTTAATTGTTTCTTTTAGAAATGCTCGTGTCATAATATAAAATCTTTTTCAAAAGTACATACTTTTATTACAATCACATAATAATCCGATACATCAATTGTTCATAAAAACAATGGTTCACGTAAATATAACAATCCGTAACGTTTAATTATAATCACATTTAATTTTAATACATGCTCCACAAATTATTACAACTATAATTTGCATGGTATCGCACATCTTAAATTACACATTATGTCACATGTGAATCACAAGCCAATACTCATGTCAAATTGCTCAATCAATCATCTATTCATGGCATAGAAAAGAGTCGTGCTCGCGACCCTTGTCGCGATCCCGACAGAAAGTTAAATGGCCTCTGTCGCGCTCGCGACACCAGTCGCGCTCGCAACAGAGCCCAACCATATACTAGGAATCGTGCTCGCGACCTGAGTCGTGACCACGATCAAACCAAATGATCTCTGTCGCGCTCGCGACACCAGTCGCGCTCGCGACAGAGCTAAACATCATCCTTCTTTCTTCTCTCACTTGCATACACTTTACATAGAAACATACTTACTTTTGTCATGTCCATAACTAATTTTCTTAAACATTATTTTCCTAAATTCGTGTATAGAATCCAAGAGTTCCAACACAAATATCCCAAACTACTCAATTGCCTAAGAGTTATTTCGTAACTAAATAGTCAAATTAAAAAGTCGTCGAGATACGAAAGGTTCATTTTAATTTTAGTTTATGACACACTTAATTCCATCATTTACTTCATTCTTAACATCTCATATAAATTCTAAACTATAAATAAATCTCCTCAAGTCTTGAATCATTAAAGACTCGTAGACTTTGGTCGGTCTTATACAAATGGGCCACAATTAAGGCTAACTCTAGCATTTGCACTTTAACCCTTTATAAGCACGCTTATCTATCCACTATAACGGTAATCAAGCTCAAAAGACCGCAACTCAATTATACTCTACTTTGATACCAAGCATGAATAATAATTCAAGTACACTCATCAACTTCAAAGGCTTTTAATTCATGTGCAGTCTTTATCAATCATGTTCAACAACTAAAAGCATGTAACACTTAAATTCCACGCATAAACTCTTATATCACATCCTCATATATAGGCGCTCATGGGTTCATACATTTTTATCACACCACTTACCATCCTTAGTACATCTATACATTGTTACTTTATTAATTAAATTACCAATCTTAAGCATACTCAATTGTATTTCCCCATTGATAACGACTTTATAGTCATTTGCTAACCCCAAACATGCATAATAAGCTAAGGGGAAGGGTAAGGGGTTGACCCATGGCAACTAGGAGCTCAAAAAGAAGAAGAAAAATCCTTATATGTATTTTTCTGTCGCGAGGTCGCGACCCGTGTCGCGATCGCGACAGAGGCTCGCCTCTGGTGCCTCACGAGACTGCTTTTTATCCTAAACTTGTATCGCCAAAACCACCCACTAGACCACATTTTAAGGCAAAGTGGTCTTCATAAGAATTGTTCACTAGGATGTTACCGTTCAAATGGGACACGTTTAAGATCAATTGGACATCTAAAACGCCAGATATGAGCTACACAACCTACACTGCTCCTGTAAACCCGTTTAAGCACAAACACCTCGGTTTTTACCATTTTCAAGGGTCCTAGAGTCAGAATTAGGTTCCGGTCCTTAGAGATAATTTTAGATAAATGAATTATCTTTCAAATGGAACTATTTTCATCTCATTTGGACATCTATAGCTTGACTTATAACTAAAACGAACACTAAAGGTCCAGTGGAATCTGGACAGAGTATCCCCAGAAAATTCAAATTCGCTAAACCCAAGCCAATCCACACAACCACATCAACACAACTAATCAATTTTAAATAAAATACACTTCAAAACCGAAACTCATTCATACACAAATCAATAATTAAGAATTCACACCAAAACATATAACTTTTCCCAAACCTCAAACTCCTTTGCTCCATTAGCTTCAATGGTTGCTCTTCTTGCTTCCACACTCTTTCTTCAGTTTTATTATTCCAATTTCTTCATCAAAACATAAAATAATACTTAAGATTTCTAATTTAACAAAGAGGAATTGCAGAAATCAAAATTTATAACTTACCCTTCTATCTCTAATCTCTTATAAAAGTACTTGAGCTACAATCCATTATATACACAACTTGGGCTTGCAAGAAGAGAGAGAGAGGGGCTGGCGTGAGATGAAGAAGAAGATGAAGAGAAGAAAAGCAAGGGAAGCAACGTGAGAGAGAGGAGAGGAATGAGCAGAAAATATGTTGTCTCCCTCTCACACACACTTCTCTCACCTAAATAAAGTCAAGCCTATCTCAAATGCCACATGGCACCACCCTATAGGCTCAAGGTAGATTTTTATGTCAATTCTCCTTTTTAGCCCTTTAGCTCTTCTTTAATATTTTCTTGGCCCACTACAAGTATCATTCCTACATTGGCCCTCAATTAAAACCTTACTCCCCTCACATAAGTCCTAACTTAATACCTTTTAAATTTTCGGAATTGGCCGCACTCACCGAAACTTTTACGTTAATACCGAATTCGTCCTTTCGACACATCTAATGCCACAACTCACATACATTCTGTCTAATATTACTCCATTTTCATAAATTAGCCCTCGTAATTATTTATTCGATTCAATCAAATCCATATTTGCAAAATGACCAAAATACTCTTGGCTCACTTTTTTCTTAATTCTGATCATATCTTTTCCTACTACTTAATCAGTCCGACCATCAACTCACAAAATTTCGATCGTCAAAATCCCCGGAAATACACAAATCCTTATTGGGTACATTTTGGGGTGTTACAAATCTTCCCTCCTAAAAGAATTTCGTCCTCGAAATTCACAATCATCGGATTTCTCGTATTGTATTGTTTATCACTACCATATTTACCCATTAACATCCCACTATAACTAATTTATACACTTTGGTTAGACTGTCTCACTTCTTAGTCACCACATCATTCACATACTACATCTTAACATCCGTATAACGGAACATATTCTTAAACAATGTCAACTTGAACTCACCAGAACTATCTTACCAAATCGAGTAAACTCTATCTCCATAAATCGTCACTTCATTCCTGACCCATATCACAACTATAATCATACCATTGGTTGGAATCCAACACCGGGCTTCTTATGTAATCTACTTACATATACACGTAGAATCTTGTCTCGGTAATATCTATTACCTTAATTGCCAAACTTCACTCATGGTAACCTACACTTTACACTTCCTTGACATCTCCACTAAACGATCTCGTACTCAAAGCACAGCCTGTCAGCCACTTTTAATTGAGTCAATTTAGAGTGCTTGTCACATACAAATGAGGGATGTGAGTGAAATGAATGTACAATGATTTATGTATGCAAATGATGCAGATGCAATTTATGCAATGATAATTACTTTCCCATCCCCATGCTGATACATGATTATGTTCAGAAAATCTCAATTAATATGGCTGACAGACGCACAGAGTGCTGCCAATATCCTCAAATCAAAATCATTTACATTCTTACTCTGCATCCCTTTTAAAATAAGAAATTCCTTCCAAAATTCCAACTATATTAGAAAAAACTCTTTAACAAATTTCTTATGATACCGTTAATACTAATTTCCATATCTCTCAGCTATAAATAATCCAAAATAGACAAAAATGTGATCTATTAACTCTACACTTTCTAACTTTCCACTTAACTTATATAAAACTAACAGTTTCTAACACCAATACAGAACGAGGACATCCGCTTTGGCCGACACAAAAGAGACAGACACACTTCAAACTCCTAGTTGTCCAGAATCGACTAAACCTAGTCTCTGATACCACTAAATGTAACACCCCTCACCCACGTATAGCATACTGTATGGTAACCTACACAGTATGTGACAATGGGTGAGGAATGCTACGGCAAAGCAAGCTGGGAACAATAATATAAGCAGAACTATCAAAAATTTTCTCAAACATATAAACATCCACAAACAAAAAAGACATTCATATACTTATCATTACATTGTTCATAATATTTTATTACATCCCAATCACTTCAATACAGTGTTCATTAAGAATTACATTAAAAAGGTAGACTATAATTCCTAAACATTAGCTATTACTACGGACTGGATGGCCAGACTATTGCGGATTATCCTCGGCGACATGACTAACTCCAAACCTGCATGGATAAAAACCCATGCTAAGCACAAAGCTTAGTGGGGAAAACACATAGTATGGACGACCATTCACAATGGCCGTCAGTCATAACACACAATAAATAACCAACATCAAATCATTTAACATATAAGTACATAATTGGTCATAATTAGAATATTTTAAACATAATCACTTATAAGATTAAACAGGGTGACAGTCTTGCTTGATACATACTTTTCATGTTTTAATAATCATATATCGCATGTCATACACATCATTTATTAAGCCTATAATCAAACCCCTAATTACAATAATTAACTCTCACATATCAAATAGGTCATGAGTAAGCCGCTAATAATCTAACTTCCTATTCAAAGCATATAAATGTATCTTATATGTATAAAATCACTTTCGTTTAATTACTTCCTTCAAATTGTTGCATTATTATCGTGTCATTAAGTCATGTTAATATTACAAAGAAAATAATCAAAGCTGAAGCATATGAACTTTTAAAGACGTTACCACATTTACGCATAGGGACTCCACAGAATACAAAACACTTATGTGCGCGAAGCGCAACTCATGCCAATGTATAAGTTACATCGTACAAGGTGATCACATTCTCATTGGATGCATAAATTTACACAAAGTTTCACTTATCTTTATCAATTCACACGTATCATTTAGTTCACATATTTATGCTTCTTTAATGCCTGCTAAGTCAAAAGGGTGGATAACAAGTAACAAACTGTACCTTACGGGTACAAATCGCAAAGTACTGTCACTTTTCATAGTTCAAAAGCATTTACCAAAACAGGACCTTAAGCAAGATCCATACACATACACATAATAGGGTTCGCGAGGAACCATTCGGGGACCTGATCAGGGTCCAAATCGTTCAAAGGAGCGCTGCAGCTACACATACAGACTCTATTAGGCATGCCTAACTATCCACGACTCGACTAATGCAGGCTAATATTTAATTGTTTCTTTTAGAAATGCTCGTGTCATAATATAAAATCTTTTTCAAAAGTACATACTTTTATTACAATCACATAATAATCCGATACATCAATTGTTCATAAAAACAATGGTTCACGTAAATATAACAATCCGTAACGTTTAATTATAATCACATTTAATTTTAATACATGCTCCACAAATTATTACAACTATAATTTGCATGGTATCGCACATCTTAAATTACACATTATGTCACATGTGAATCACAAGCCAATACCCATGTCAAATAGCTCAATCAATCATCTATTCATGGCATAGAAAAGAGTCGTGCTAGCGACCCTTGTCGCGATCGCGACAGAAAGTTAAATGGCCTCTGTCGCGCTCGCGACGCCAGTCGCGCTCGCAACAGAGCCCAACCATATACTAGGAATCGTGCTCGCGACCTGAGTCGTGACCACGATCAGACCAAATGAGCTCTGTCGCGCTCGCGACAGAGCTAAACATCATCCTTCTTTCTTCTCTCACTTGCATACACTTTACATAGAAAAATACTTACTTTTGTCATGTCCATAACTAATTTTCTTAAACATTATTTTCCTAAATTCGTGTATAGAATCCAAGAGTTCCAACACAAATATCCCAAACTACTCAATTGCCTAAGAGTTATTTCGTAACTAAATAGTCAAATTAAAAAGTCGTCGAGATACGAAAGGTTCATTTTAATTTTGGTTTACGACACACTTAATTCCATCATTTACTTCATTCTTAACATCTCATATAAATTCTAAACTATAAATAAATCTCCTCAAGTCTTGAATCATTAAAGACTCGTAGACTTTGGTCGGTCTTATACAAATGGGCCACAATTAAGGCTAACTCTAGCATTTGCACTTTAACCCTTTATAAGCACGCTTATCTATCCACTACAACGGTAATCAAGCTCAAAAGACCGCAACTCAATTATACTATACTTTGATACCAAGCATGAATAATAATTCAAGTACACTCATCAACTTCAAAGGCTTTTAATTCATGTGCAGTCTTTATCAATCATGTTCAACAACTAAAAGCATGTAACACTTAAATTCCACGCATAAACTCTTATATCACATCCTCATATATAGGCGCTCATGGGTTCATACATTTTTATCACACCACTTACCATCCTTAGTACATCTATACATTGTTACTTTATTAATTAAATTACCAATCTTAAGCATACTCAATTGTATTTCCCCATTGATAACGACTTTATAGTCATTTGCTAACCCCAAACATGCATAATAAGCTAAGGGGTTGACCCATGGCAACTAGGAGCTCAAAAAGAAGAAGAAAAATCCTTATATGTATTTTTCTGTCCCGAGGTCGCGACCCGTGTCGCGATCGCGACAGAGGCTCGCCTCTGGTGCCTCACGAGACTGCTTTTTATCCTAAACTTGTATCGCCAAAACCACCCACTAGACCACATTTTAAGGCAAAGTGGTCTTCATAAGAATTGTTCACTAGGATGTTACCGTTCAAATGGGACATGTTTAAGATCAATTGGACATCTAAAACGCCAGATATGAGCTACACAACCTACACTGCTCCTGTAAACCCGTTTAAGCACAAACACCTCGGTTTTTACCATTTTCAAGGGTCCTAGAGTCAGAATTAGGTTCCGGTCCTTAGAGATAATTTTAGATAAATGAATTATATTTCAAATCGAACTATTTTCATCTCATTTGGACATCTATAGCTTGACTTATAACTAAAACGAACACTAAAGGTCCAGTGGAATCTGGACAGAGTATCCCCAGAAAATTCAAATTCGCTAAACCCAAGCCAATCCACACAACCACATCAACACAACTAATCAATTTTAAATAAAATACACTTCAAAACCGAAACTCATTCATACAGAAATCAATAATTAAGAATTCACACCAAAACATATAACTTTTCCCAAACCTCAAACTCCTTTGCTCCATTAGCTTCAATGGTTGCTCTTCTTGCTTCAACACTCTTTCTTCAGTTTTATTATTCCAATTTCCTCATCAAAACATAAAATAATACTTAAGATTTCTAATTTAACAAAGAGGAATTGCAGAAATCAAAATTTATAACTTACCCTTCTATCTCTAATCTCTTATAAAAGTACTTGAGCTACAATCCATTATATACACAACTTGGGCTTGCAAGAAGAGAGAGAGAGGGGCTGGCGTGAGATGAAGAAGAAGATGAAGAGAAGAAAAGCAAGGGAAGCAACGTGAGAGAGAGGAGAGGAATGAGCAGAAAATATGTTGTCTCCCTCTCACACACACTTCTCTCACCTAAATAAAGTCAAGCCTATCTCAAATGCCACATGGCACCACCCTATAGGCTCAAGGTAGATTTTTATGTCAATTCTCCTTTTTAGCCCTTTAGCTCTTCTTTAATATTTTCTTGGCCCACTACAAGTATCATTCCTACATTGGCCCTCAATTAAAACCTTACTCCCCTCACATAAGTCCTAACTTAATACCTTTTAAATTTTCGGAATTGGCCGCACTCGCCGAAACTTTTACGTTAATACCGAATTCGTCCTTTCGACACATCTAATGCCACAACTCACATACATTCTGTCTAATATTACTCCATTTTCATAAATTAGCCCTCGTAATTATTTATTCGATTCAATCAAATCCATATTTGCAAAATGACCAAAATACTCTTGGCTCACTTTTTTCTTAATTCTGATCATATCTTTTCCTACTACTTAATCAGTCCGACCATCAACTCACAAAATTTCGATCGTCAAAATCCCCGGAAATACACAAATCCTTATTGGGTACATTTTGGGGTGTTACAAATCTTCCCTCCTAAAAGAATTTCGTCCTCGAAATTCACAATCATCGGATTTCTCGTATTGTATTGTTTATCACTACCATATTTACCCATTAACATCCCACTATAACTAATTTATACACTTTGGTTAGACTGTCTCACTTCTTAGTCACCACATCATTCACATACTACATCTTAACATCCGTATAACGGAACATATTCTTAAACAATGTCAACTTGAACTCACCAGAACTATCTTACCAAATCGAGTAAACTCTATCTCCATAAATCGTCACTTCATTCCTGACCCATATCACAACTATAATCATACCATTGGTTGGAATCCAACACCGGGCTTCTTATGTAATCTACTTACATATACACGTAGAATCTTGTCTCGGTAATATCTATTACCTTAATTGCCAAACTTCACTCATGGTAACCTACACTTTACACTTCCTTGACATCTCCACTAAACGATCTCGTACTCAAAGCACAGCCTGTCAGCCACTTTTAATTGAGTCAATTTAGAGTGCTTGTCACATACAAATGAGGGATGTGAGTGAAATGAATGTACAATGATTTATGTATGCAAATGATGCAGATGCAATTTATGCAATGATAATTACTTTCCCATCCCCATGCTGATACATGATTATGTTCAGAAAATCTCAATTAATATGGCTGACAGACGCACAGAGTGCTGCCAATATCCTCAAATCAAAATCATTTACATTCTTACTCTGCATCCCTTTTAAAATAAGAAATTCCTTCCAAAATTCCAACTATATTAGAAAAAACTCTTTAACAAATTTCTTATGATACCGTTAATGCTAATTTCTATATCTCTCAGCTATAAATAATCAAAAATAGACAAAAATGTGATCTATTAACTCTACACTTTCTAACTTTCCAGTTAACTTATATAAAACTAACAGTTTCTAACACCAATACAGAACGAGGACATCCGCTTTGGCGGACACAAAAGAGACAGACACACTTCAAACTCCTAGTTGTCCAGAATCGACTAAACCTAGTCTCTGATACCACTAAATGTAACACCCCTCACCCACGTATAGCATACTGTATGGTAACCTACACAGTATGTGACAATGGGTGAGGAATGCTACGGCAAAGCAAGCCGGGAACAATAATATAAGCAAAACTATCAAAAATTTTCTCAAACATATAAACATCCACAAACAAAAAAGACATTCATATACTTATCATTACATTGTTCATAATATTTTATTACATCCCAATCACTTCAATACAGTGTTCATTAAGAATTACATTAAAAAGGTAGACTATAATTCCTAAACATTAGCTATTACTACGGACTGGATGGCCAGACTGTTGCGGATTATCCTCGGCGACATGACTAACTCCAAACCTGCATGGATAAAAACCCATGCTAAGCACAAAGCTTAGTGGGGAAAACACATAGTATGGACGACCATTCACAATGGCCGTCAGTCATAACACACAATAAATAACCAACATCAAATCATTTAACATATAAGTACATAATTGGTCATAATTAGAATATTTTAAACATAATCACTTATAAGATTAAACAGGGTGACAGTCTTGCTTGATACATACTTTTCATGTTTTAATAATCATATATCGCATGTCATACACATCATTTATTAATCCTATAATCAAACCCCTAATTACAATAATTAACTATCACATATCAAATAGGTCATGAGTAAGCCGCTAATAATCTAACTTCCTATTCAAAGCATATAAATGTATCTTATATGTATAAAATCACTTTCGTTTAATTACTTCCTTCAAATTGTTGCATTATTATCATGTCATTAAGTCATGTTAATATTACAAAGAAAATAATCAAAGCTGAAGCATATGAACTTTTAAAGACGTTACCACATTTACGCATAGGGACTCCACAGAATCCAAAACACTTATGTGCGCGAAGCGCAACTCATGCCAATGTATAAGTTACATCGTACAAGGTGATCACATTCTCATTGGATGCATAAATTTACACAAAGTTTCACTTATCTTTATCAATTCACACGTATCATTTAGTTCACATATTTATGCTTGTTTAATGCCTGCTAAGTCAAAAGGGTGGATAACGAGTAACAAACTGTACCTTACGGGTACAAATCGCAAAGTACTGTCACTTTTCATAGTTCAAAAGCATTTCCCAAAACAGGACCTTAAGCAAGATCCATACACATACACATAATAGGGTTCGCGAGGAACCATTCGGGGACCTGATCAGGGTCCAAATCGTTCAAAGGAGCGCTGCAGCTACACATACAGACTCTATTAGGCATGCCTAACTATCCACGACTCGACTAATGCAGGCTAATATTTAATTGTTTCTTTTAGAAATGCTCGTGTCATAATATAAAATCTTTTTCAAAAGTACATACTTTTATTACAATCACATAATAATCCGATACATAAATTGTTCATAAAAACAATGGTTCACGTAAATATAACAATCCGTAACGTTTAATTATAATCACATTTAATTTTAATACATGCTCCACAAATTATTACAACTATAATTTGCATGGTATCGCACATCTTAAATTACACATTATGTCACATGTGAATCACAAGCCAATACTCATGTCAAATAGCTCAATCAATCATCTATTCATGGCATAGAAAAGAGTCGCGATCGCGACCCTTTTCGCGATCGCGACAGAAAGTTAAATGGCCTCTGTCGGGCTCGCGACACCAGTCGCGCTCGCAACAGAGCCCAACCATATACTAGGAATTGCGCTCGCGACCTGGGTCGCGACCACGATCAAACCAAATGATCTCAGTCGCGCTCGCGACAGAGCTAAACATCATCCTTCTTTCTTCTCTCACTTGCATACACTTTACATAAAAACATACTTACTTTTGTCATGTCCATAACTAATTTTCTTAAACATTATTTTCCTAAATTCGTGTATAGAATCCAAGAGTTCCAACACAAATATCCCAAACTACTCAATTGCCTAAGAGTCATTTCGTAACTAAATAGTCAAATTAAAAAGTCGTCGAGATACGAAAGGTTCATTTTAATTTTGGTTTACGACACACTTAATTCCATCATTTACTTCATTCTTAACATCTCATATAAATTCTAAACTATAAATAAATCTCCTCAAGTCTTGAATCATTAAAGACTCATAGACTTTGGTCGGTCTTATACAAATGGGCCATAATTAAGGCTAACTCTAGCATTTGCACTTTAACCCTTTATAAGCATGCTTATCTATCCACTATAACGGTAATTAAGCTCAAAAGACCGCAACTCAATTATACTCTACTTTGATACCAAGCATGAATAATAATTCAAATACACTCATCAACTTCAAAGGCTTTTAATTCATGTGCAGTCTTTATCAATCATGTTCAACAACTAAAAGCATGTAACACTTAAATTCCACGCATAAACTCTTATATCACATCCTCATATATAGGCGCTCATGGGTTCATACATTTTTATCACACCACTTACCATCCTTAGTACATCTATACATTGTTACTTTATTAATTAAATTACCAATCTTAAGCATACTCAATTGTATTTCCCCATTGATAACGACTTTATAGTCATTTGCTAACCCCAAACATGCATAATAAGCTAAGGGGAAGGGTAAGGGGTTGACCCATGGCAACTAGGAGCTCAAAAAGAAGAAGAAAAAGCCTTATATGCATTTTTCTGTCACGAGGTCGCGACCCGTGTCGCAATCGCGATAGAGGCTCGCCTCTGGTGCCTCACGAGACTGCTTTTTACCCTAAACTTGTATCGCCAAAACCACCCATTGGACCACATTTTTAGGCAAAGTGGTCTTCATAAAAATTTTCACTAGGATATTACCGTTTAAATGGGACAAGTTTCAGATCAATGGGACATCTAAAGCGCCAGATATGAGCTACACAACCTACACTGCTCCTGTAAACCCGTTTAAGCACAAACACCTCGGTTTTTACCATTTTCAAGGGTCCTAGAGTCAGAATTAGGTTCCGGTCCTTCAGAGATAATTTTAGATAAATGAATTATCTTTCAAATGGAACTATTTTCATCTCATTTGGACATCTATAGCTTGACTTATAACTAAAACGAACACTAAAGGTCCAGTGGAATCTAGACAGAGTATCCCCAGAAAATTCAAATTCGCTAAACCCAAGCCAATCCACACAACCACATCAACACAACTAATCAATTTTAAATAAAATACACTTCAAAACCGAAACTCGTTCATACACAAATCAATAATTAAGAATTCACACCAAAACATATAACTTTTCCCAAACCTCAAACTCCTTTGCTCCATTAGCTTCAATGGTTGCTCTTCTTGCTTGCACACTCTTTCTTCAGTTTTATTATTCCAATTTCCTCATCAAAACATAAAATAATACTTAAGATTTCTAATTTAACAAAGAGGAATTGCAGAAATCAAAATTTATAACTTACCCTTCTATCTCTAATCTCTTATGAAAGTACTTGAGCTACAATCCATTATATACACAACTTGGGCTTGCAAGAAGAGAGAGAGAGGGGCTGGCGTGAGATGAAGAGAAGAAAAGCAAGGGAAGCAACGTGAGAGAGAGGAGAGGAATGAGCAGAAAATATGTTGTCTCCCTCTCACACACACTTCTCTCACCTAAATAAAGTCAAGCCTATCTCAAATGCCACATGGCACCACCCTATAGGCTCAAGGTAGATTTTTATGTCAATTCTCCTTTTTAGTCCTTTAGCTCTTCTTTAATATTTTCTTGGCCCACTACAAGTATCATTCCTACATTGGCCCTCAATTAAAACCTTACTCCCCTCACATAAGTCCTAACTTAATACCTTTTAAATTTTCGGAATTGGCCGCACTCGCCGAAACTTTTACGTTAATACCGAATTCGTCCTTTCGACACATCTAATGCCACAACTCACATACATTCTGTCTAATATTACTCCATTTTCATAAATTAGCCCTCGTAATTATTTATTCGATTCAATCAAATCCATATTTGCAAAATGACCAAAATACTCTTGGCTCACTTTTTTCTTAATTCTGATCATATCTTTTCCTACTACTTAATCAGTCCGACCATCAACTCACAAAATTTCGATCGTCAAAATCCCCGGAAATACACAAATCCTTCTTGGGTACATTTTGCGGTGTTACAATGTTGTTGTTTGATTAATTTTTGGAGACAAATATAACAATTGTTTGTTCTCAAATTTTTTTTTAACCTTTTATTTGTGTTCAATAAAATTTTTTTTCATTGATTTTCTTTTTAATCTCTTTTTGATGGAAAATTAATTTTGATACAAATAAAATAAGTGTTTGTTATCAAAATCTAATTTTTTCCATTTGATTTTTATTTTGATATAAACCAAATCATTTTTTTCTTTAATTTTAATCAATAAAAATCTTTTTTTATCAAAATCATTTCTTTAGGCAAAGAAATTAATTCTTTGTCCTTAAAGAATTTTTGATCATTTTTTATCCTATTTCTTTCTTGGAATAAAATTATAACATTTTCATCATATTACACTCTAATATTGCAAATTATCAAACAAAGAAATCGATCATCATTTTACCTTCATTGAATCCGAAACTCTGAGGGTAAACATTTTGGGCTTATTCTTTCTTTTTATTATTTTTGTTCATGTTTAATTTATTCATGTATATTTTATTAACTTCATTTATTTATTTATTTTATATATTTCAGATTTGTTTTATTTAACTTGTTTATATATGATTTTATTCTTATTCGTGTATATTATTATTATTATTATTATTATTATTATTATTATTATTTTCATTTATTTATTCATTTATTCTATTGCTTTTATATTTGTTTTAATTTAATATGTTAATATATTTTGTTCATATAAATATTGATTTTCTTATCATTTCTAACATGTAAATATTGTCTTCTTTTAATTCTTAACATGTAAATAATTTATTTCACTTTGATTACTTATTATTTTCAGCATGTAAATAATTAATTAATTTGTTTTTGTTAATCATTTTTGCCATATAAATGGTTTATGTTAATTATGAACATATCAATTAAACATGTCATTGTTTTAGTTATTTTCATCATTCTCTTATTTACTAATCTTTATCATTCTTTTTGTCATTTGTTACATGTTATATTTTTTTGTTTATTCTATTATTTGTTTACTTTCATTATTATTATTGTCATATTCATATTTTCATACATTAATTTTATCAACATGTCATATTTTATTTTATTCACATCATTTAATTAATTTGTCATTTATAATTGCATTTTTTCCATTTATTTTGGTCTGTTAACATTTTAATTCAATCATCATTCTTTTCATGTCATCTTATTTTATTTTAATTTGTCATTCATTATTTTATATATTTATTTGATTTAATTAATTTAATTACTAACATTATTTTGTTTATGTTTTGTTTTTATGTCAAAACTCATTTTTTGCTTGGACATTTTTTGCGAGCGCATAGGGAGATCTAGAAGGCTCGTTTGGTTCATATATTTATTTTTTTTATTTGTAATATTTTATTTATTTGGACTTTTTTATTTATTTTTGTCATATATATTTTTGTATAAAATTGTTTATTTAGATCCGCTAGAAAGAAAATCACAAACATTTTTTATTAATTAAATTGGTATTTTTCCTAAATAAAAATGGGACTAATGTCCTAGTTTTTCTCTTAAACAAAACCATCACACCAAAATTATTTCATAATAAATATGTATGCGAGTACCAATGTCCTCAACATTAATGAATATCCAGATTTATGCATGATTTTTATTTTATTTACAATGGGGGTTATATTCCGCCCATAGTTTTGTTGTATTTACTTTCATGTATTTTATTTTATTTATTGCTTTCCTTGAATGATCAAACTTGTGCTCTAATTATTGCATTGAAATATATGAGAAAAGGGATGAAAACTTAAATTCAAATCTCAATTATAAACTTAACCAAGGTATGAATAAATGGGAAGTCCCGAACACCTTCTCTGGTTTAAGACCCCGAGGTTAGATGACCTTTCCCAATTTCTTGTAAATTGGGTGGCGACTCCAAAATGCCTCAAAGGTGCCTAAAGGTTTCATAGGATTAGATGAAACTCTCAATGTTCTATTGGGTAGGGGATTCCAAAATGTCTCGTGTAACCCAAGATCAAAAAGACGCGAACCAATCCCTCGAGCCCCAAAAGGCGGGCTCAACGAGGGCCTTGCTGGTCCGACGCGCGTCACAGTGGCGACTCCAGGGGGAACTCTCTAAGTGGCTTCGATTCGAAAGTACCTTAGTTAAAATTTATAATTGAGTTTTAATTTAAAATTTTTATCCCTTTTCGAAATTGCATATCATATCATTAGAGCCTTAGAACTATGCTATTTTGGTCCCTCTATTAGCCCCGGTGCGTTCCCGAAGCACAACCCTACGTTCACTCAATGTAGGGAAGTGTTAAGGATAATCACCAGCCCAAGCCTCGTACCATCAAGGTATATCAAATGGTGACCCGATCGGTCGTTATGCTCGTGATGAGCTAGACCCGTCGGTAGGAACCATGCTTGGGTAACCCCAAAATATCATCACCCATGACTAAAGCCCATGTAATGGCAATAGATACTTCCCCTAGGTGACATGTACCTTAATACAATGCTTGCTATGTGGGCCATTATATATTGAACAAATTCAACCAAATTAAATGGTCTTTTATCAAATGCTTTCATGCCTCGATGGGCCCATCTTAATTTAGTTGAAATGTTTAAATACATAAAGGCCAAAATCCATACGTATGCGCATTAGATAAGAGATTATATGCTGCCGGCTTTCCACCGAGCACCATACGCATCCATTGGGTTCCCCGCTAACCCATGGATCAAGCCCACCCAGGAAAGAGACCACATTACCTCGTTTGTGGGAGTAATAAGGTTTGAAGGATCTACTTGCTTGCATGTGATTGTAAATGTTGCATAACTCACTATCATGCATTGTATATGTCATTCATGCATCATTCTAACAATCTAATTTTTTCAGCCATCATAGATTCATCTAAGTGGACTAGAGGTTCCGACGGTCGGCTAGTAAGGACAAATCTGCTCTTTGAGTTACCGGAACTAGTGTCTGACTGGGATTCTGAGTCATTCTCATCAATCAGTGAATCCTCTCTTGAATCATTAATGGCAGAAGAAGCTGGAGCTTTGACCACCCAGGACCTAGCTAGGAGGCTAGAGGATTTTGAACGGAGAATGATGGATATGATGGGCGCCATGGCTAAAAGGATGGTCCATCCACCTGCTGCTCTACAACCACAGGCAGCCCCTCCTCGGGGGCAAGCTGAACCACCTGCTGGTGGGGAGGCTCCCTTCGTTGGAGTTACTGCTCGCCAACCCAATAATGATCACAGAGCTGCCGCACCCATTGAGCCAAGAGGGGAAAGGATTCATAATCCCAACGATGATTTCCTAATGGAGGAAGAAGATGAAGAGCCAATAGTTCACCATGCTGTGAGGCCCAGGGCACCCAAGGGGGAAGACGAAGCTTTAAGGGGGATGAGGTAACAGATTGAGGCAATCACGCGCATGCTGTCAGCTGAAAAGGGGGTCAACCTAGAAGACAAAGATCTGGGGGATGAAGAGCTGCTGCCCCAAAGACTCAAGATGCTCGAGCTGCCAAAATTTGATGGCACCTCCGACCCATCCGCCCACGTCAAGCAGTACACCTTGGTCATGAAGGGCACAGGGCTGAGCAAAAAGCAGAAGGTGAAATATTTCTGCTTTAGTCTGGTGGGCCCGGCAGTTGACTGGTACCATGGGTTGGATAGGAGGTCCAAGGAGGACTGGGACCTTTTAACCGAAGAGTTTATGAAGCAGTATGACTGCAGCACCAGGATAGAGGTCACCCTAAAGGATCTCGAGCTTCTACAGCAGAAAAATGATGAGTCATTCCATGAGTACCTTACAAGATGGAGAAATAGGGTCATGGAGATGAAGAGGAAGCCTGACACTGCAGACCAGATCAGGCTGTTTATCAGAAACTCATGCCCTTACTTAAGGGACTTGCTCAGTTTTAAGGGGCTCAAGGACTGGGAGTCGCTTAAGGATATCGCTATAGAAGCTGAGGCGGCTTACCTAGCAAAGAAAGCAAGCCAAAATAACTTTACTGGGAAAGGCTATGGGAACCAGTCGGGATTCAAATCAGGAGGTACCGGGAGCAGCAACATTAGGAACGGCAAGACAGTCGAAGTGTCAGCTACTGGAGTGGGGCAACGCCAGAGATATTACTCCAATTTAGGCCGCTCCTTATCCTAGGTATTAGAGAGGCTGATGAAAGAGGGCAAGCTGCAGCCTTTGGTGCCTAGACTGGCCATGAATCAAGGGCAGCCAGGACACAGAGAAGACCAGTACTACGCCTACCACCAGCACACCGGCCACTTGACAGATTACTGCCGGACATTGAGAAATAGGATCCAGGATCTCATCGACACCAATTAGATCACGGATCCTGAGAAGAGAGAAAAGAAGAAAAAGGCAGACTACAATGCAGCCCCTCCACCATGATTATAATCGGGTCCTCTTAATCCACTAGTGAGAGTGGAAATGAAGATTATGTTCTTTCTTTTTCAATCTTTGTTATTATTTTGAGAACAATTTTTTATGATAATGTTTGGTTATTTCAATAAAATAATTTTTGCTTATTTGTATGATATTTCTATTTGATTTCATTTAACATGATCACACTGCATTTACTTTGGCATTAATTCAAATAATATGACTGCAGTTAATCTCAAAACTTTGGGGAATCCAAAGAAAATCTTGATAGCATCTGATATAACTCCTGTAGAGAGGGAAAAAAAGATAAATAATAATAAGAAAAAAACTAGTTGCAATTAGGGGATTGGATGGAAACTCACTAAGAGCATTAAAACCTTTCTGATTACCCATCAAAGCGATCCCTGGATAAGACAGAACCTAGAAAATGATTTAGGCAACATTTTCTTTGTATAGCTCTCTAAATGACCACTTCCTACCCTTATTTCATAATCGCTTGCTAGCCCGTTGAGCTTTATGGAGGTATGCTAAATGCGTGCCAGTTTTGTTATTACACATGTTAAAACTATCCCCTCGCCTAAAATGATTTTTGCCTCCCCTTAGAAGAGTGGCCGCTCTAGAAGGGATGGATGTACGTTTTAATAATTTTTTGGGTTATCAAAAATTGCCTTGGTAAGGATGAGTTTACACTTTGAGAAGAGGGTTTCAGTCATGCGCCAAAGACATGAGCTCAAAAAAAAAAAATAAATAAATAAATAAATAAAATAAAATAAAATAGAGCTCAAAATAGTAACCACTTGACAAGTTTCGATGATTACCTTTTTAACTAAAATGTTACTGAATCCAAGTTCAAGGATACCTTATATATGCAACTGAGCTGAGAATGGTTCATCCATCAATCGAGTCAATATTGCGGCCATATCTTCTCTAGCGACCTGATCCTCCTTTGACAGCCATCTACCTAAGCCTAACATTACAACCAAAGTAAGACCTCTTGATTCTTGGTTCAGTCTTATCCAATTAGCGGAGATGACCTTCTAATAAGGTTTGGTACGTAAGAAGAGGCATATGGTGTTTCTTGAGCTTAAAGCGAGGAGCCACGAGTGCATTCATGCATTCGAGTTAAGTCTCGTCCCCAAAGTTGCATCTAGAATTCACGTTCAAAGAAAAAAATTAAGAGATGAGAGAAAACATTCAATCATGAAACCCGAGAGGGCCGATTGATAATAGCAGTTGGATGCTTTCAAGATCTATCCTGAGATTAGCTGGGGTCTTGTATTCCTTGAGATCAATTTCAAACAATGATCATGTTTAATGAAATGAAAGTGAAACACATGCATTTATGCAATGATTTATTGATGTAATCATAGCAGCCCACCTTATGTGGTCCAAGTCATCTACTGCAAGTGCTTTAGTCGACTCATCCTGCTATCAAATGCCAAGACTCCTGAAAGATTCTCGGGCAATATATTCAGCCTCTTCAGCAATCAGCAGCAAAAAAAAAAAAGAGCCGTTAGAGTGAAAACTGTAACTGGCGCTCTAAGCAAAAATTAGGCAAAAGGATAGGGTGAAAACCTGGAAACAGGCAGTTTGTCCTTCAAAAAAAAAAAAGAAAAGAAAAAAAGAAAAAAAAAAGCTACTGGATTGAGTTGGGTCCATTCCAGGCAAAAAAAATAAATAAATAAATAAAAAATAAAAAGAATAAAAATAATAAGGTATAGGGTTATGTGAAAATCCGCAAAGGACGTATCTCGCGTTAAGAAAAGCTAGTGTGAAATTCCACAAGGGACGCACTACCTTCAATTAATGACTACAGGTACCGAATGAGAATCTTGCAATCCCAAAGGGCATGAAATTCAAAAGTAGCTTAAAAGGCATTGATTCTATTACAAATTGCAGCTAGCCCGGTTGTCATCTCCATGTCCACATAGATGATTCTTATCCTGCATTCCTGCATTACTCATGCATTTCACTTGCATGCTCACTATTTTTCTTGCATATTTTAGTTTCCCTATTTTGAAGAAAGAGAGATTTGATGCGGATACCGACAAAAGCCGAGTGACGACATCAGCCCAAACAATCAACCAAAGACCTCTCAGGGGGGCAACCAGCAAAAAATAAAAATCTAAGTATCAATCCAAACTTCAATTGAAGTAATCAACCAAAGACCTCTCAGGGGGCAGATCTCAACCCAAGACCTCTCACGGGACAACCACTTCTCAAAGGGCTCATAGACAGCAACCACTTCATCAAATCGAAGGGTTAGCACGATGGCAGCACTACTGCTCTATGGAGGGTTAGCACGACCACGGCACTACCACTTCATCAAAACAGAAGGGTTAGCACGGTGGCGGCACTACCACTCTACGGAGGGTTAGCACGACCACGGCACTACCACTTCATCAAAACAGAAGGGTTAGCACGGTGGCGGCACTACCACTCTACGGAGGGTTAGCACGACCACGGTACTACTACTTCATCAAAACAGAAGGGTTAGCACGGTGGCGGCACTACCACTCTACGGAGGATTAGCACGACCACGACACTACTACTTCATCAAAACAGAAGGGTTAGCACGGTGGCGGCACTACCACTCTACGGAGGATTAGCACGACCACGGCACTATCACTTCATCAAAACAGAAGGGTTAGCACGATGGCGGCACTACCACTCTACGGAGGATTAGCACGACCACGACACTAGCACTTCATCAAATCCGAACGGTTAGCACGATGGTGGCACTACCACTCTACGGAGGGTTAGCACGACCACGGCACTACCGCTTCAACACGCCCACAAGATGGCAACAACTACCACCACGAATTCGCCACTTCGAAAAGGTAAGGGCTGCCTCAGGTACGTGTCTCTTTCCTTATCTTCTTTGAGTTTAGGCTCACCTAGAAACTAGTGTACTAGATTCCCCTAAACTGGGGGCAACTGTAGACACCGGGTCCTGAGTCAGCCTAGATCAAAGTTATCTGATGATGATAATTGCCTTCATAGGCTAAAAAGGTTAAAAGTGATGATTTTCTCGTCAAATTTGCATTTTAGAGTGAAAAATTAGAAATTAAAAAAAATATTTAAAAAATTAATTTTGAAAAATGGGGGCTTAAAATTATAGTGTTTTTAGTCAATTTAAAATTAAAAAAAAATTAGATCGCGAGTGTCGGGCATGGCGGCGTGCCTGCAGCAGTGAGCAGGCTCGCTGGGCGCGAAGAGGCGACGCGCAGCGTCGCCAATGTTGGGTGTCGCTAAAAGCGCGCGCAACGTTGTGACCGCTGCGCGCCATTTTCGTGCCTCTGAACGCGATTTTCGCGCAGCGGGAAGCCCGTCCCCCTATAGCGACGGGCTTCCTTCCTGTCTTGCCCGTCGCTATAGGGTTTGATACCCTCTTTTTCGATTTTTTTCACCCTTTTTTCCGATTTTTTCACCCAAAAATCCGTTTTTTATCCCATTTTTTTTAGGGTTTTTGAGTCCAAATTAAATTCTAAAATATTTTCTTAGATAATTAATTAATAAAACTTGATTTTATTTGTTAAAATAAATTTGTTTTCCTTAATTAAATTAGGGCAACTTTTTTTTATCTTATAAATATTTTATGATGAAAAATCAAAGGAGGAGCCTCCACATTTTTTTAGACCTGAAATTTCCAGAATTCTTCTTCTTCTATTTTCTCTTCAAAAAATTTCAGATTTCTCTTTTAATTAATAAGGTTTAATTGAAATTGAAAAATCAATTTTCAATTCTTAATTATTCCAATTAATTTCTTTGTTTTTCCTCCATAAACACAAAAAATTAATCATCACTTTGAAATCAATTTCTTTTCAATTTTAAGCATACAAATTAATTCCTTTGTTTTCTCCATAAACAAAGAGAATTAATTTTATTGCTACATTATTTTTTCAATCAAGTTTCCAACAAAATCATCACTTTTCCTGTAACACCCCCACCGTCGCCCCCGTTGGAAGGACGCCGGCGGGCGCGCTACCCGACGCTCACTCACAAACATGCACGCATACACTAAGCGGAAGCATACATTCATACATAACATATATATGAAAATACTGCGGAAATTAAAAACTTTAAAGAAACGAAAGCTGAACATACATTAACTCACATACATACATATAATCACTCAGCGGAAGCATAAGGCAAAAGATAAAACTGAGGAATAACTGAAAGCTTAATTACAAAGGGATCCTTATATAAGCAAATACATAAGAAAAAGGCTACAAAAATTACAGAATCTGAAATACAGAAGCTTAACAAAATAACAGCACGCTTCAGACTCCTATGTGGCCGACCTTGCAGATGCACGACTCGAACCGAACCCAACCTGCCACCTGCACGGGAAAAGAGCCCGTGCTAAGTGATAAACGCTTAGTGGGGAGAACACACAAGCAATATGGACGGCCATTCACAATGGTCGCCAAACAAGTCACATACACGAATGGCATCTGTAATTAATCACAAGATATGGATATACATCCCGGTATAAGAGAGCCATGCGTTCGAAAATTCATAATCACATACAATCATCATACCCCAGTACTCATTAACTTAAAACCCATTCACATGCAATACAATTATCATACAGTAATGCACCCAACTATCATGCCGAGAACACTAGTTATCCAAACATACTTTTATCATGTCACAAGATGTATACGCTAACTGGGACTCAGGGTATAACATCAAACCACCACACTTCCACGGTGCAACTCTGATACATAAAATATCATGCCAACATACCGCAATCACTACACTGGCATAAACTGAGGGAACATATATCATAGCACTAGCTTCAAAGTAATCGAGAGGTCAAGATTACAATCTTAAACATATCAATTTACATACTTACAGCCACAATCGATCCGATTCACATGCTTATACACGATAAAACCATGCATGAGTCACATACGCAAATACATTAGTCGAATCACATTCAAAGCATTCTGAGATTTATAACACATCCCATGACAAGTGCGGATAATGGAGACATATATAAAAATCATACTTTCCTAATACAGACATACGTTCCAAAGCCCAGAGTCACGTTTGTATACATAGAAACTGATTCTTTAAATCATTATTATGCCCATTCGGAGGTCACATTCTTATAGTTATTCAGAGCAAAACAAAACAATAAAGCACCTGCTGACTCAAGGTAGTGGATAACGAGTGAACGGAAAGTACTTTACGGGTACCAGCCGATTATGGAAAGTACCTTACGGGTACAAATCGAAAACCATTTCTATTTTCATTCACAAACATTTTTCGGAAGGACCTTAAACAAGATCCAAACACATTAAAGGGGTTCGCGAGGAACCAAACGGGAACCTGATCGGCGTCCAAACGATAACGGAAGCTGCAGCAGGAAGACTCTTTTAGGCATGCCTAACTATCCACTAGACTGACTCTCGCAGGTCATACTTAATACAAATCATATTTCAAATCACATAATTTATATCATTATGCATAATCAGCAATAGGTGAGACATTTGAATAAGTTCATAAAGTCAAACATGCATCATACAATTTACACTTTAAGCATAACATAATAATCTTGGAGAGAGATCATAATATAGATATGCATAATACATCCAATTATATTAACATACTTTATAAAATAGTCAAAGTATAAACCTAAAGGTACCACAAGTTCGGAATTCAATCATTGGAATCACCAAAGAAAAACTCATTCAGCACAACACATCTGTCGCGCTCGCGATGCCTATCGCGCTCGCGACAGAGACCATAGTCTCTTCGCTACGCGCGCGCGACGGACTTCGCGATCGCGGGAAGGAGAGAAAGGCCCGGCTCTGTCGCGCTCGCGATGTTGTCGCGATCGCGACAAGTCGCGTGCTCGCGATAACACCGGCCAACATTGTGCTCTGTCGCGATCGCGACAGAGAGCGCACAAGCTACTGCTATCGCGGGCTCGCGATGGCACAACATCAGAATCACCGATCTCTGTCGTGCTCGCTACAGTGTCGCGATCGCGACAGAGTCATGATTCCGAAAATCTGCAGAATTTTGCAGGATCTTTCCTTCCTCAAACTCACCCACAAACACACGAAACATATCCAAAGGTCTCTTACCTCATCTCCAGCAAGCCACACATCATTGACAACATAAACCGAACATCCGTATCAAGAATTTCAATAAAACATGCCACTAACAATATCCATTTACACAATCTATAATAACAACGTTATTCATCAATCATCACAATCGCACCCACGTTAAATGCATTCATACATATGGTACATCATGCTAAGGTTACTCATGAGATTAACACATATTAATCCTCATCCTTCACAAAGTTATATCTATTATTATTTACTAGCTAAATCATCAATCTTAATCATACTCCTAAGTTTCTCCCAAAGACAACTACTTATATAGTCATTTAATTACCTTAAACATGCATAATAAGTTAAGGGGAAGGTACGGGATTGATCCGGGTCAACCGAGGGCTCAAAAATGAAGAAATAAAGGCTAATATAGGTTTTTCTGTCGCGAGGTCGCGACCCTTGTCGCGATCGCGACAGAGGCTCATCTCAGAACTCGCAAAAGACTGCTACGCCTCTGGACTTGCGTTGCCTAAACCGACCTCTAAACCTCATTTTTAGCCAAAACCTCCTTCTTAATAAATGTTCCCTAGGATGTTAACATTCAAATACAATAAATTTCAGATCAAAAGGAGATCTAGAACTCCAGATATGATCTCTACAACCCAGACTGTTCAAATAACCAGACCCAAACAGAAACACTACGAGTTTGGTCAATTTTCTAGGTCTTAGAGCAAGAATTAGCCAAAGGATATTTCTGAGACATTTAAAGGTATGGAAAACATGGTTCTATTGGCTTAAGAATCACACTATTTAGAGCTCTATAACTACACCTATGAAAGAAACAATGAACGGAGGTCAAAAGAGAACTGAACAAGATTACTAAAATCACCAAACTCATGCCTTTCAAAACCAACCCACATATGCATTAATCTCAAACAAATACATGGATTACTAACACATTGCCTCAAATTAATTCATGCATAAACTCATGTGAAGCACACAAAGTTCTAGAAAGCAAACAACAATACCAACTCATGATCTAAGGAGAATTAGGCAAATGACAACTCAAACACAAATGAAGAAAGCAAAGCTCCCAAACCTCTTGTAGACCAAAACCCAACTGATCTTCACTCTTGAATCTTCTCCTTGGCTTTAATCTTCCTCTTGGTACACAAAGCTTGCACAAAACCAAAACCCACAATTACTTTTCCAAAACCTCAACTTAAATAAAACCAAAGAAGAAGAGGAAACAAAATCCAAACACAAGAAATCCCATAACTCCAACTTACCTCTTAGAATCCTTCACAACTCAAACCTTAGCCTAAAGCTTGAGGAAAAGTCCACATGCAAAGAGAGAAGGAGCAGAAAAATGGGAATGAGAGGGTAGAAGAGAGAGGATGTGAGAAGAGGAAGAGGGCATTCCAAATGGCTTCCACGGGAAGCTGCCCCTTCCCTTCTATTCCCTCTTTCTCTCTCTCTCAATCACATTAATTGCCCCAACAACCCATACACATGTCACTCTACCATAGGTCCTTAAACCCCATCTTTTGACTTACCACTCCTTGCACCATACACCATCCACACACTAAAGATCTCTCACTTAAATATCTTAAGGCACCAAACCTCTCTCACACCCAATCATTCCTTAAAACCCACTTACATCCATGGCACCACACATACAACCCACACAATAAAACCTCTTAATCCACTTATACCCTACTTCCATATATCACAAACACACCATAAAATTCCTCCACTAAACTTATTTAATTAATTCCTTACGATTAAGTCCTCATTAATCCAACTTCCTCACGCATAAATTACTGAAATACCCTTCAGTACCCGACTTCGCATGCAAATTCCGATTAGGGCCATTTTGGGTTGTTACATTTCCTTCATCGAATCCGACTCTGAGGGTAAATATTTTAGGCTCAATTTCTATTTTATTTTTTATTTTTATTTAATTTATTCATGTATATTTTATTGTTTTTATTGATTTATTTATTGTTTTCATTTATTCATTTGTTTTGTTGATTTTATATTTGTTCTATTTAATTGTTTATATGTGGTTTGATTTTTATTCATGTGAATATTGTTTTCTTTTAATTCCTAACATGTAAATGATTTTATTTTGATTCCTCGTTATTTTTAACATGTAAATAATTAATTAACTTAAATTAATCTTTTTGCCATGTAAATAGTTTGTTTTAATTATGAACACATCAATTAATCATGTCATTATTTTAATTATTTTTATCATTCTTTTGTTTACTAATTTTTATTATTCTTTTTATCATTGTTACATGATTTATTTATTATTATTTGTTTATTTATTCATTTATTATTTTTCACTTTTCATCATTATTTTCATCATGTGTATATTTTCATGTATTAATTAATGAACATGTTTTATTTTATTTTCATCACATCATTTAATCATTTATCATATATAGTGCATGTTTCTCATTTATTTTGGTTTGTTAACATTTTGATTCAATTATCATTCTTTTCATGTCATCTTAGTTTATTTTAATTTGTTATTCATTATTTTGTATGTTTAATTGATTTAATTACTAACATTATTTTATTTGTGTTTTGTTTTTTTTTATGTCTAAACTCATTTTTTGATTTGGCATTTTTGCGAGTCCTACGGGGAGGTCCAAATGGCTCGCTCGGAATATTTATTTTTCTTTATTTGTAATATTTTATTTATTTGGCTTTTTTTTTTTAATTTTTTTTGCCATATAATTTTCTTGTAAAATTGTTTATTTAGGCCCGCTAGAAAGAAAGTCACTAAACCATTTTTATTAATTAACTTGGTATTTTTCCTAAATAAAAATGGGACCAATGTCTCAATTTTCTCCATCCAAAATCATCACATAAAAATTGTTTTATAATAATATGCATGCGAGGACCAATGTCCTCACCATTAATGAATATCTCGATTTATGCATGATCTGTATTTTATTTACAATGGGGGTTGTATTCCGCCCCTAGTTTTATTGTAATATTTTTACATGTGCTTTATTTTACTTATGCTTTTACCGCTTTTCTTAAATGTATGTTGTGCGCTTTAATTAATTGCATTAAATGTATGTGAAATGGGATGAAATAATAAATTCAAAAGTCGATTATAAACTTAACCAAGGTATGAATAAATGAGAAGTCCCGAACTCACTCTGATCTTTGGGGCTCAATGAGGCAAGATGTCTAGGACTTCCAAGATACCTCTTGAGTCTCACCAAAAGACTTAAATTTACAATCCTAGGCTCCAGGGGGTAGAGGCTGAGGCCTCCAAGATCTCTCTAGCTAGCCCAAGATGGATATGTATGCACCGTCTTAGGCTCGTTGAGGCTAGACGACCCTTACCAATATTCTATTGGGTGGCGACTCTAAGAAACCTCATTGTTGCCCAAAATAGACGCACTTGTAAATACCTTACAAGTTTTATGAACCTTTCCTGATCGCCCTAAAACGGGCTTTCGGGAGGCCACGAGGTTCGGCGCGCGTCACAGTCGGCCTAGGTTCAAAAAGTACCTTTGGCTTGCCTTTATAGCTGAAACCTCAGTCGTCTTCTCTGTCTTACTAGTACTGTTAGAGCCAGCTGACCTGCCTGCCCCCTGACTGCTATAAACTTTCCTAGCATAGGCTTCATTGCTTTCCCTCTTGGCCATGAATTCACTCTCGGCCTCTATTGTGATATCGTTCAAGGATTCCCAATCTTTGAAACTTTCATCTTTAGTCCCTCTTTTAGGTGTGAACTTGTATTTCGGATAAACAAATGAATCTGCTCAGAAGTATCGGGCTTATGTTTCATCTCCATAACCCTATTCTGCTACCTAGTGATATACTCATGGAAGGACTCTCTTAATTTCTGCTATAATAGCTCTAAGTCCTTCAAGGTGACCTTCATCTGGGTACTATAGTCATACTACTTGAGGAACTCCTCAGTCAGTAAATTGCAATCCTCTTTGGACCTTCTGTCTAACCCATGAAACCAATCTACTGAGGCTCCGGTAAGGCTTAGATAGAAATACTCTATCTTCTGCTTCCTGGACAAAGGGGTACCCTTCATGACCAGAGAGTATTATTTAATGTGCACCGTTGGATCAAAAGTCCCATCAAACTTGGGAATGTCAGCCATCTTAAAATTTTAGAGTACTAAGTCATCCCATCTAACTCTCTATCCTCAGGGTTCATCCCTCTACCTACTGTCAGCATACGGGTCATATCCTCAAACCTTTCTTCCATCTTCTTCCACATTACTTCCTCGACTTTAGGTGTCTTGCCCTTTACTGAGACTGAATCCTCTTGGCCCTCTTCAAAGAAGTCATTGTCAATATCTATAACCCTTTTAGGTTCGAGTGCACCCCTAGGCTCAGCCACCGGTGGGTGTACAATCACTGGAGGATCCTCTCTAACCGGACCTGGTCTCTCTTGTCCTACCACAGAAGCAACTGGTGGCTGCCTAGCGGGCTGTGTCCTTACGGGAGTCAAATTCCCCATCATGATCATCATCCTATTTTCAAATTCCTCTAATCTCCTACCCACTTCCTTAGCAATTAATGTGCAGGCCGTATCAGACTCTCTCGAAGGCTCAGCCATACTAAGTTCTGTTGAAAAGTCCGAAGATAAAGTCTCACTGCCTTCTGAAAATGAATCTGAAACCTAAACTGATACCCTTCCTGGAAACTCGAAGATAAGATTTTTGATCAGCCGTCCATTGGGATCCCTAGACCACCCGGATGAATCTATGATTGCTGCATAGCTTACTTTGTTAGAGTGATGCATGAATGATGCATACGATGCATGATCGTGAGCTATGCAACATGTCACAATCACATACAAGCAAGTAGATCCTTCCAACCATTTAACTCCCACACACAAGGTCAATTGGTCTCTTCATAGGTGGACTTAATCCATATGTCAACAGGGGACCCAATGAATGTGTATAGTGTATGGGGAGAAATCGGTAGCACAACATCTCTCAGAATGTACATAAGTATGAGTTTCAGCCATTATGTATTTGGACACTTTAACCAAACTAAGGTGGGCCCACCGGGGCATAAAAACCTTTGATGGAAGACCATTTAATTCATTTTATTTTCTTCAATACATAATGGCCCACATAACAAGCACTGTATTATGGTTCATTTCACCTAGAGGAAGTATCTATTGCTATTACATGAGCTTTGGTCAAGGTAATGTTACTTTAGGGTTACCCAAGCATGATCCCTGCCAATGGGTCTAACTCTTCACGAGCATAACGACCAATCGGGTCTCCATTTGATATACCAACAAGTACTAGGCTTGGGCTGGCAATTATCCTTAATACTTCCCCACATTGAGTGAACATAGGCCTGTACTTCGGGAACACACTGGGGTAAAATAAGGGTCTAAACTAGCATAATTCTAAGGCTCTATCATGATGCAATGCAATTTTAGAAGAGAGATGGAACTTTATTTTTAAAAACTCAATTACAAATTTTAACCAAGACACTTTTAGAGCAAAGTCCCCAGTGGAATCGCCAATGTGATGCATGCCGGAATCGGCCGGCCCCTTTTTAGGGAAGGCTCCCCTTTTTGAGACCCACTTTTAGGGTTTGAGGGATGGTTCACGTCATTCGATCTTGGATAACACGATATATTTTAGAATAATTACCCAATAGAACATTGGGGAAGGTCATCTAGTCCCATGAAACCTTTGGGCACCTTTGAGGTATTTTGGAGTCGCCACCTAATTTATGAGAAATTGAGAAAGGTCATCCAACCTCTATAGTCTAAATCAGAGAGTGGTTCGGAACTCCACTCTTATTAATGTCTTGATTATTTATAGATGAGTTTTTAAATTAGAAAATTCTATCTCTCGTCTCACACGATTAATGCAATTTATTAAAAACGCACTTCAAGCATAAACAAAAAAGCAGTAAATGAAAGCTGTAAATAAAGCGGTAAATAAAATGATAAACAGTCAAAGCCACACAATTACAAAGTGAAAATTATGACAAATACAATCCACCAAATGAAAAGCTAAATAAAATTAAAATGAAAATTGGGACAAAATACAATCCCCAAATGAAACAAAGCTAAATAAAATTGACCCAAAAATAATTAATTACAAGGGCTCGCAAGATATATAAACATAAAGCTAAACAATCATGCAAAATCAATCAAGAGGGATAACATGCATAAATCGTGACATTTATTTGGTTTAGGAACGTTGGTTCCTTCATGCTCATTTAAAAGAGGATCGAAGAGTTATTTCGGCTATTTGATTGAAAACCAGGATAAATTGCTCCCATTTTGAGAAAATTTAACTCTTCATTTTAATTTATAACATTTTGCATTCCTTGGCTAAAATCAAGGACATTGGTCCTAATTTATTAATAAAAATCCTGATTTAGTCCTAAAGATATTTTTGTGATTTTTTTTATCTAACACGTACATAAAATAAAACTACTTCATTTTATAAACAAACACAAACACACAAATAAGAGATAGGTAAGATGTCACCGAGATGACATAGTTTCCTACGCGTCATGACCCCTCCATTTGGTCACGAAAATGCTTAAATAAGCAGCACGACATTTTAAACCCCAAATAAAAAAACAACAATAAGAAATATTAGCAATAATTCTAAAATCAACTAAATTAAAATGAAAATAAGAGAAATATAAAATAAAATTAATACACAAGTAGAAAATAAAATAAGTTAAATTAAGCACATTAGTTTAATACGCAAATAGCACACATATAAAGATAATTAAAAATCATTCAAAAGTGTGATGATGATGATAATAATAATAATAATAATAATAATAATAATAATAATAATAATAATAATAATAATAATAATAATAATAATAATAATAATAATAATAATAATAATAAATAATAATAATAAATAAATAAAATTAAATAAATAAACAAGATGAGTGGGGAAAGCATATAAGTATGCAACAGAAAATAATAATATTTAAATATAAAAAAAATTATCACAAAAATCATACCAAAAACACAAACAATAAATTTGATTTTTCACACTCAAATAATATGTATTTATCCATTTTCGTACCAAAAGCAAAATAAAGATTGGAGAATTATATTAAAGAAAAATAAATCCTAAATCCGAAAACACACATTCATTAAATCATAGTTCATGTATTTATTAGTGCAGAAAAGTAAAATAAAATAAATAAAATAAAATAAAACGAGATAATAAAAATGGATCCAAGGATCTTTACCTTCAGAGTAGATAATATGGAAGCATGTTGTCTCATTCTATTCTCCCCGTCAAGATTCAAAAATAGACTCAAAAAGATTCAAGAAAATCTTAACTTTTTGTCTCAAAAAACTCAAGAACACTAAGACTCAAAAAATGATTTTTTTTTTATTTGATGAGAAAACCTAAGCTAAGGGAATTATTTTTCCCTTACTCCAGTTATTCCAATCTCAACAAACGTTTTTAGATAAAAGAAAATCAAAGAAATAATTTTTTGCTCTCAAGAAAACTCTTGTTCTTTCTTTTAGAAAAACTCATGTTTTTTCTCTCTAAAAACCCTTCTTTTTCAAAAAATCCTCCCTCTAAAGTCAATCTCGCCTCTCTTCGTTACTCTCTCTTTCCTTATATATTTCACCCAAAAAATAAAATCTGAAAAAATCAAGTTTTTCAGACCAATTTGGACTTTAGCCCCTCAAAAATCCGACCAAATCCCATGTCAGACGGGAAAATAGAGCCCCAAGAGGAAAGAAAATGATAGGGGGCGGCCTTACGCGAGCAAGCCGCACTAGCGGGGCGGCCTCATGCGCCCGCAGGCAGGACCCCCTCGCGCACGAGGGGGAGCGCCGCTCGCAGGGCTCATGATAGGGGGAAAATACCCCATGCGTGCGCACAACTGGGGGCAGCGCCTCGCACGCAGTAAGGGGCAGCATCGGTCATGCACGCGCTGCAGGGGCAACTCCCCATCCATGCATTCCTTCTCCGGTAGGGGAACTATATAGTCATGTTTATGAAGGTTAAAAATGAGATTTTGAATGATTAAAATGAAAAGAAATATACTTTATACCATGGACAACATGTAGGCCGAATGGTATGTTTAGGTATACATAGGTATACTTTGTGATCTAATTGCATATAATTGTATATTTAAACTTATTAACATGTGATCTAGCTAATTAAGTGATAAATGAATGAAAAATAATCGGAGGAAAAAAATGGCCGAATGGTATACCTATGGTTTACCATGGTATACTTTGATGTTTAATGCATATAAATGGTATATTTGTAATGTTTGACATGAGATCTAGCTAATTTAATGTTTAAAGGAAAGAAAAATAAATTTAATAAATATGTAATGACATGGCCAAATGATAATCTTAAGGGCATAAATGAATATTTTGTGATATAATGTTATTTTAAGGTATAACTAGGTTAATTAACTTGAAATTTAACTAAATGAGTGATAAATGGGATGAAAGTAATTTATGGAGAAAGAATTCCACCTTGGCCGAATTGTATATATAAGAATAATGTAATGTTATTTAATGATTTATTAAACATTAAGGGTATAAAAAGTTAATGGAATAAAAATTAAGTGTATAGTAATTTAATTGATAACTTTAGAATGGAAAATGAATATCTTCCCATGGAATGAAATATTATGTTTATAATGAAAAGTATATAGTGAGTTATATTTAATTTATGTCATGGCATGATTGATGCTAAAATGGAATGATTAAGTGATTTACAAATGATTTGATGTAAAAAGATTATGTTCCATTGATAATGTATATCGTAACTTAATAATGGTTAAGAGGAAAGATTAATGCCCTTAGTAGTAGTCTGGTGGTTAAATCTGGCTCAGGATAGGGACACTATATCGCAGTGGTGATCATGACATCTCACCTATTATAGGAAAATGACGGTCTTACTTAAATGATTGAAATGTTGAAATGTCAAATGAAATGAAATGTATGGGCAGTCCTCCGGGGCCCCTCTAAAATGTATTGTACCATGAAATGTAAGGGTGGTCCTTTAGGGTCCCTCTAAAATGTATTGAACCTATAGGGTTCACGTCTCGTGTATCCAGTTCAGAGATTTCAGTCGAAATTATACTAGGGGCAAATTAAGAAAAAAATGGATTAAAATGAGATTGTTTGAGAAATACAGTGAAAAAAGGGGTAATAATGGAATAAGGGATAATTAAATAGTTATATAGGTAGTTAAGTGATAATATAAGATAAGTGTTAAGATAAGATAAAGATAAGGAAAAGATAACGATAAGATAAGATATGGATGAGATAAGATAATATAAGATAAGGATGGAAATGAAATTTGACTGGAAAATTGTAGTATTTTAAAGACTAATTGGTAATTATGTAAAAAATTGAGACAATATGATAAAAATGGAATTAAAACGATCAATTTGAAGTTTAAATGGAAATTGAAGTGAAAAATGACTTACTTGAAAGAAATAAAAAGTGTAGGGATAAAATGGTAATTTAGTTCATAAATGAAGTAAATAAGGGTTAATAATGTAATTTAGTCGCATTTTAAGGACTTAAGTGTAATTTGGCATGATAATGGTAATTTGAGGACTAAACGGTAATTTGCATGTTCATTAACTGATTAAATAAGTAAATAAGATAAATTGGTGGCAATTTTGTAAACATGAGAAAATTAAGGGTAAAATTATAATTTAGCAAACGTTTAAGGACTTAAATGTAAATGTGACATAGTGTAAGGACCTAATTGTAATTATGTCATAGTTAAGGGTCCGAAATGCAAATATATATATATTTTTTAAGGGTACTGATTGTATAAATGATTTAAAGTAAAGACTATTACATGTAAATAATCGAATGGAATAAAAATAATTGCTTAAAGGTAAAATTGTAATTGTAGTAATATTTTAAGGACATAAGTGCAATTTAGTATAAGAATAATATTCTAAGGACTAAGTGGTAAATTCCATGTTAAATAAAAAAATAAATATGATATTAAGTTAATTAATGGCATTATTGTAAATAAGTGAAAAGAGAAGGACAAAACTGTAAATTAGTGAAAGTCTAGGGACTTAAATGTAATTTATCATTAGTAATGTAAAATAAGGGATTAAAAGGTAATTGACAGGTAATATGAATGTTAATTGAATAATAAATTGACAATAGAGAAAATAACAATATTACACTAATAATAAAGTAATATTAATGTTATTATTAATAATGGTATTTATGTTAACATTAATATTTATGATAATATCAATATTACAGTTAATGTTAATATTAATAAAATTATTACAGTTAATGTTAATGTTATGAAAATGACATAGGATTAATGTAAGAAAAATTGATGAGTAATATTAGTATCAGTAAACGAGCGAAAAATGTCATTGTGGTAATAAAGGATTACTGATACTGATTAGGGAAAACATGTATATGAATTTAGATCTGTAATAGTATAGGCGATAACGATACGGTTAATTGAAATGGTAAAGTTAAAATATTGTTATAGAAAGTGTTACAAAAGGCATAGTGATTAACGACTAAAGTAAAGATTTATTTAAAATATAGTATAAATTGAGTAAAAGTCTAAAGAATTAATATGTATATATAGTGAATAAAAGATATGCTTGTGTGTTCATGCATGTAATTAGTAGCGAAAAATTTAGGATATGTATCCACCACTGGGCATTTTTAATGCTCAGCATGTAGTGTGGTTACTGCGTGCAGGTTATAGAAAGAAACGAAGTGGTAGTGGCCAAAGTTTATTGATGATCGAAAGAATATTCGACAGCAAGGATAAAGGTATAGGTGTGGCATGTATACTATTGCAATATATGAATCCGAGATTGTACAGGATATATATATGAATTGTGTGTCGGTATATCTGTTATATTGTTGTATTTGTATGAATGTTATTGTTGAAAAAAAAATTTCCTCTGAATCTAATAAGTGCATTATAGTGTATTCCAGTGTAATGTTGTGGCATCCGATATCTGTACCATTTACGGGTATAGGGTGTTACACTTTTGGTTTTAATTATTATTCCCTACATTTTCCATGTGCAAGTTAACCTCCGTAAAAGGAGCAATAGTAACATGCTGATCTTCCTTTTCACTCAAACAATCGACAAAATCTTTACTTTTAATTATTCTTCATCACTCATAACCTCACCATCAAATAAATCTATAGTGTCCTCTTCAGCTGCACAAACAATTTCTTCTATGATAACTTCCTTTTTCGTTGTTTTCTCTTTTCTCTTAAACTTAGTTGTTTAAAAAGTTGTTTAAACTTCAATTTTGCATTTTCAAGGTCTTCCCTCAATAAATTAGCACTCTCATTAACCCATTCCATTCTTATTGATTTGAATGCCAGTTTGACTTGCAATGGGACATCCTCACAATCACGCGAGTTTCACTCGAGAGATGGAACTCCACTTGTGTGTCACTCAAAATTGGCTTTTACCCTTTTTTCAGCTCACACACTCAAACTTTTGTGGCTCAAGCTTGTTGTCCTTAATTACTCTTTAGAATTCAATTTCCAATCAAGATAATTCACAAATAACAAATTAAAAGCTAGGAATGTAATGAAAACACCTAACAAAGAAGATAGGCACAAAATTAGAAGCAAAAATACCGAAATGAAGAAAGATGAATTAAGTGCACAAGAGGCAGATATGCATGCTGTCTAAAAAAGATTATACCAATTAATAAGACACAAGTTGTTAATTCTAATATAACAAGAGACAAAAGTATTACATCCAAGAAAAAGCAACTTAGAGTAGAAGAAATATGAGAAAACTAATGCAAAAATGCAGAATTTGAGATTCCCTAATGAGAAACTCAAATTTGATGCAAAATGATGAGTAGACAACTAAACAAAGCAAGAAACACAAAAAAAAAAAATGCCAAACAAATTACCCAACAAAATTTGTTCACCAATTATTTTTGATTCAACCTTGATTCTAATTAGTTTCTAGATGTATAAAAACCTTAGAAATAGCCCACAAATACATATTTACCCAAGAGTCATTGTCTTGTAATTTCAACACATATAATGAAGTTTCACACCATAAACTAGATAATTTTAACCCAAGTAATCAAAAGTAATGATTCTATTTAATGGGTGCTTCGAATCCAAACCAAATTATTAAAAAGAAAAATCTCTTCTCAAAGACCACAATGCACATAGTTGAGAAATATAACTACATTCAATGTCTCATCTTCTTCCTCCTGTTTTTAGTACTTCAACAACTAATCTCTATTTTTTTTTAAAAATTATATGTGTAATGTCCCCAAATACCCCTTGGGAGGATAATAGAGACGCTACGTGCACAAACAACGCATACCATTTGATAATCATAAACTATGGCAGAACAACACTAAATCATACATGTAAGCGAAAGCAAACCTCATTAGGCAAAACATACTTAGATTAATAAACTCTTAAACTATTCATATTACAAAATGATCACATTCTTATATTACAAGATCTAAAAGCCTTACATCATCTATTACAAAGCATTCTCTTTACATATACTCTATACTTAACAAAACAAAAAGAATCTTATACAAAAACAAAACTCCACATGCAAACTCTTAGTGGCCAGCAGATGCACGACTCTAACAACCGAACAGAACCTGCATACCTACACGGAAAAACACCTGTGCTAAGCGATAACGCTTAGTGGGGATATACAGATGTAAAGGACTTCACACGAAGTCACAACAATACAAATCCATATTAATGGCATACATACTTGCAACATGCATCAATATTTTATCACATATACCGTAATATAAGCAATAATAAAGGTAACATAACATTCCTATAATATTTACCAGTACCTCTCATTCCATAACTATCATATATATGTACATTACATAACATATGCCATTATCATATACATTTACTAAAGCATTTACATATTCTCTAGCTTTATTATTTACCCTATATAGTAAGTGATAACTTATCACAACAACTCACATGTATGCATAAACATGCACAATCATAAACATATGATAGATCACAACTTTACTTGCTCATACACAAACATATAATAACTATAGCCTGAATTCACATTAATGGTGGATACGGGTGCACTAGATACTGACTAGCAGTATCGAATATCTAGAGACCGAAGTCTCAAATCATATAGTTACCTGAAGGTAACAAGCTCTAGATCCTTATGGGCCAACTCTTGACCCAAATGGGCAAACTCTAGCAGCTGTAAACTCTAGCCCTTTATAAGCATGGGTATCTATCCACTACTATGAATCCTTAAGGCTTTATATAAAATACTCACTAAAGCATATACTCTACATTTACACAAGTATCTAAACAAAGGTCACATATCAATTCATTTCATGTAAAAGCTAAACAAACCATCAAGCATATGATTCATACATATATATATTTATATCACATAGAAGCTTTACTATACATGATCATACATAATCCAATGCAATGTTGCACACAAGTAAAGACAAAAGACTAATATTCACAACTCTGCAAGTGTTGCGCTCGTGATAGAACCCAACATACGTAGATATCGCGCTCGGGGTCAATGTTGCACTCGTGACAGAATGCCAAAGTAGCTTTTGTTACGCCCGTGACAAAGCTCGCACTGATGACCAGACACAGCAAGGCAAAATTCTCACTCAAGGAGTGTTCTGTTGCGCTTACGACAGAACTAAACTTTGTGTTCAACTCCTAGGTACACAACTCTCTCATGCACATCTTTCACATACCAACCTAATATCACATGCTTGACTTCTAAAACCATGTCACATGCACCTCTAAGCTCTATTCTAACTTTAAACACAATCAAATACTAAAATCAACCAAAAATGACTCTCAAACACAATAGTCATAAATAAGTACTTTACATGCATAAACTAAGGCATATTCATAATTCTCATATAACCAATATGTAACTAATAATAGAAGTTTAAATCAGCACATACAAATTATCAGAGCTACTATATATACTTAAACATGCATCTACTAAAGATTAAGCACAAAATCAACTCAACACAAGAACATCTAATAGAAAATCACACATGATCCCAACCTCAAAAGCATCTTGAACCTCCTCTTCAAGATCAAACCTTTTCCTTGCCCTTATTCTTCCTCTTATCCAAAGCTTCTTGCATAAACATATACACAGTCTTAATCCACTTATCAAACAAACCAAACTATAACAGAAATTGAGAAGAAGAGAGATCCTTAAACCAAAAACCCATGCATACCTTCTCAAATCTCCTACTAAACCTCTTCAAATCAATCCAAATAGAATAAACTCCAACCAAAAGAAGAACAAAAACCAAATGAAGAAGAAAGGAAAGAGAAGAAACTGAGAAGGAGAGAGTAAGAGGGGTGAAAATCTTGCTGCATATGCCTAATGGGATAGATTTTCCCACTAAGTCCCTATTTATTGCATGTGGCTGCCTAGGTGCCAAACCCATAGCATGACACATGTCAAACCATCATCCACTTGTCTCACTCAAACATAATTCCCACTTGGTCCTCGATAAAGCTCTATATAAGTCCCTCAAATAAACTTCTTTCTTCTAAATACTTTTATTTCCTTTCAATTTCACCCTCATAAATACCATAACTCAAACATACATAGGAATTTGCATTACCATTCCTACTAGGGTATAATTCGGGTCGTTACAATACGATAATTAGAAAAACAAATAACTTAAAGAACAAATATGAAAATTGAAGACACAAGAATACACAAGAGCAAGATGAACTCTAATTTTAGAATCTAAAGAAAATTAATAATAATAACAATAAATAAACAGAAGATGAATAAGAATTTTTCCCAATTCAAGAAATCCCCAACCCTAATGAACCCCTAATCAATAATATGAATGTAAATGCATATGATAAAGTTGATTTGGAAACAAGAATAGAATTCACCACAAGTGATTACCTTGATAAAAATTATATTCTTGATTCAATAGAATAAGACATGCAATCATCCCTATGGAATTTGGCTAAGCCAAGAAGATGAGTACAATTCAATATTTTTCATTCAACAAAATCTACCCTTACAAATTTAATATTAGGTATTTGTACCCCTTGAAAAGAAGAAACCCTAGAGAAATGGGCTTCCCACCAAAAAAAATCTAAAGCCCAAACCTAATAATAAAAGGGTATAATGGTAAAATGATATATATAATAATATTTGATTTTATTATAGATAGAGGAAATGAAAAAGGAAATAATTAATTAAAGAAATTTAATTAATTGTTCATGGACAGAAAACTCCATAGAACTTTCAATACATGGTTTGTAATAATGAACTACACTAGCCCATTTTTATTCGAAATAAAATATTATTAGACTATAAGTATTATAGTATTGTAATAATAATATTGAATCAATTAGAGAATTAAAAAAGGCCGAGAACAAAAGTCATATATGCAGAAGCCCACTACGAGTGGCTTCTATGTAAAAAGCATATAGAAGGCCTTAATGACCTAATTCTTGGATCAATTCAAATTAAATATGATCTATAAGTGTTATGGACCTTATATATTTAATTTGGATTGATTAAGATTTTATTCAGGTAATTAAATCTAAGTCCACACAAAAGGCCTAGTATTAATGGTTCTATGCATGGCACATTTAGAATAGGCTTGGATTGGATTTAATCAAGCTAATTTAATTAATTAATTAATTAATTAAGAGTTAATTATGAATTAATTCTCCAGCCATATTTGACTTCTAATCCTATTAGAGTTATGATTTTAACTTGAAGTATAAAAGCAGTAATTCAGTAGGAGTTGAATAGCACAACAGAATAATCAGGTTCCTCTTCACTCTCTCCCTCTTTAGCTAAATTTTCTCTCTCTAGTCATAGAGATTTTAGCTACCTCTTGTCACCCAAATCCTTGGCTCATTTGATCCTTATTTGGTGTGGATTAGCATTGGAAGTGTTCGCCATTGGATACTGTGGTTTACGATAACTCGATGCAAAGTAATCAAATGCTCAACAACATTTATAGGTAATTTTTCTAATTACCTAATTAGAACATGTAGTTTCATGGAAAGATCCTTATCTAATATGGTTAAAATTTTTATTTTTTGCCTTATATGAGATGCATGTAACCATAGTAAAAACCAACACTAGTGGTGGCAGACTGTGATGGAACTTACGGGCATAATGCCTTTTAAAAGGACTTAATGCTATTGGGAGACTTTAGATCGCTATGGTTGAATCTTGAAAACTAGTGTTGGTAGCCTGTGATTGAACCTTATAGCTTGTCATGGCAACACCTTTTAGACAAGCAGAGGTAAACTATGATCGAGCCTTGTAGACTTAATGTAATGGCCCGATTTATACCCTAGTAGTAATCGGTCTAATTATGATAATTGTGTTAGTTTAAATTGAAGTTTACTAAATTTTAGACTTAAGTGTAATGTATTTTGACGGCTTAATTGAATTAATAAATAAGTTTAAGTGGACTTAATTATAGGTATAAAGAAAGTTTAGGTGATTAATTGGTAATTGTGCATGATTAGATTTAATTAAGGTTAATTAGTGTAAATGGAGATAGATTTTATAAATGTTGGATTAAGGGATTCAAAGTGGATTTTCGGGTGTCAATGGTTGGGGATGCCACCTCATCTTGGCCATGCAATATATAGTTGTTGATGAGAGAGAAATGGCAGATTTTGCATAATTGTTCGTCGTTCTTCTTCACCCGTGTTTCCCTCTTATTAAACCTGTAAATTTTAATGATTTTGAGTCAAGTGGCATTGCATGAGTAGAGCAATTCCTAAGTAAGGTTAGTGATTAGTTATAGTTCTTCTTCTCCTACTTTTTCTTATTATGTATTTTAATGGATTGAGAATTGATAATGTGGTTCCAATTCTATAAATTGGACTATGTTATAGTTGAGGAATTAAAGAAGGATAAGGGAAAAGCTAAAGTTGCAGAATCAAGTGCAAGGTGATCAAGAGGAACTTAGGAGTAGAGGTTTGGGAAAACACCCTTTCTCATGTATTAATTTTGCTATAGTTGAACTCTGATTTAAATGATTAAATATATGTTTGCAATGGACATAAATGGTGTATCTATGTGCTTAAATGAGCTGAATCGAAATGGTGAATTGATGAGCTAATTGTTGTTTATAAGCATGTTGTTTTGTTTGGATGACTTCTGAAATTATTGTGTAAATTGTGTAAATTGTTACTTGATGTGAAATTTAACATACTGAATCGTGAATGTGTAAGTTGAGTAGTGAGTTGGAGTTGGTCATGGGATTAGAGGGGCTCAGTAGTTCTGAAATTGTGTATCTTAATTGGATTGAGGGAATAGGAAGGTTTAAGGAGTAATTGTGACTCTATTCCTTTAACTTAAAACTTATAATAATGGGAATTGCATTATTGTATCCTTAGCCTATAGATAAATGAATGTTTAGAAGAACTTGTTAGCATGCAATAAGAATTAAGTGGTTAAAAGGATCCGATGTGAAAGAAGGGCTAAGAGTGGAAGTGAGGAAGTGAATCTAGGAGCTTTGGAATGGAAAATTTGGTTCTGTGGCAAGCGCGATAGAAGGTTCCTTAAGTGGGTGTTGGCTTCTATCACGGGCGTGCGCGAGCATAATAGAGGCAAAAGGCAGGGTTCTGTCACGAGCACGACTTGGGTCACAAGCGCAAAAGAAGCCAATTGTCGGGTCTGTAGCGAGTGTGACATGGGTCATGAGCGCGACACTTTTAAATGATTTTAATGACTCTTTAAATGACTTCAATTGATTAATCTATATGTTTATATGTAAGGGAACATGTGTATGATAATAATCATTCTATTATAAATGTGAATACCATCTTACACATTTGCTAAAGTGAATGAATTGTGAAATGAGCCATAGTACCATTGTTGCATATGAAATGTGATAATATGAATAAACCGAATTAATAATTTAGCCTATGAGTCCAGTAGTGGATAGATAAGCATGCCTATAGGGCCTAAGTACTGCAGCCAAATGCATTCGATTCCTCTAGAATCATTAATGCGATTTGAATCCATATTGGATTCCTTAATGCGAATTTGCTGATATCTTATTGATCTTTCAAGTACCTACGGGTGCTAAAGTGAATATGTGATATCTACGGATACTAATGTGATTATTGTACCTTAGGGTATTGATGCGATACCCGTTATCTGCATCTTTGAGTTGCAGGCGAGGCTTAAATAAAAATGTTAAATAACTGAATAATGTGAATGTTGTATAAGATATCTTTGAATAAGAATATAATGTGCATGCGAAGACGATGTGGTAGTATAAACTAAAGTGTGACTATCTTATTTGTCTATGTTCATTGAATACATGCATATTTGTTTAGGTACTGCAAAAAGTAGGCATGACTCTTTTATTGTTCTCAAGCTGCTATAGGTATGAGAATATATATGTATTGTGTTGCATTGTATATTGTTTTTCCCCACTAAGCGTTATCGCTAAGCACGGGTTTTCTAATCCGTGTAGGTTCGGATACAAAGTGATTTTGAAGGATGATCCAGCATTGGCAATGGTCAACACTAGGAGTGCTTATAGTGTAGGTTTTGGGGGTTTTGGTTAATGTATGATGAGCATATATGTATAATCTTTTGGTAATATAAGTATGTTATGTAATAGATGATGAAAGTTATGTAATATCAAACTTAATGCAATCTATATTAAAACGTGAGTATGTAAGTTCAGGCATGTGTTAATGTAAGATATCCGCTGCATATGAATGTTTCTGAAATGAAATTTAATAGTATAGGGTTTGGCATATGTGTGTTAATAGTTATATTCTGCATGTGATTGCTTTGTGACCACCGTTCTCGACTGCTCTAGCTATGCTAATTGTGTGGTCGAGAGTGGGCGTTACACTTAATGCCCTCTTAAGAGGACTTGATGCTCTTAGGAGACTTTTAATCCCTATGGTTGAACCTTTCAGAATAATAATGGTAGCTTGTGATTGAACCTTGTAGCATGCCGTGTTAACACCTTGTAGATTGGCAGAGGTAAGCTATGTTGGAGCCTTATTGACTTAATGTCCTTAAGAGGACTTGAGGTTCCTGAGAGACTTTTAATCACCATGGGTGAACCTTGTAGACTAACGATGGTAGCCAGTGATTTACCATGTAATGTGCTGTGGAAACACGTTGCAAACTAGTGAAGGCAGACTATGATGGAGCTTTATAGACTTAATGCCTCTTAAGAGGACTTGATCCTCTTGGGAGACTTTTAATTGCTATGGTTGAACTTTGTAGACTAATAATGGTAGCCTGTGATTGCACTTTCTAGCGTTGCATGGCAATACCTTGTAGACTAATGAAGGCAGATTGTGATGGAGCCTTGCAGACTTAATACCTCTTAAGAGGACTTGATGCTCCCGGGAGGCTTTTAATCGCTATGGTTGTCACACCCCAAATCGGGCCTAGTCGGAAACGGCAAGCTAAGTCAGATAAGTGAAGGGTATTTCGGTAATTTGTGCATGAGTGACTTTGATGATAAGGATTTAATTGCAAAGTAATTAATTAAATAAGTTAAGTGGGGGAAATTATTTGGTATGCATGAGGTGTATAGATGTAGGGTGTTTTGTTGTGGTTTGATCTAGTGGTTTGTGAGTATGGTACTCAGGATGTTAAGTTTTTATAAGAGTTTATTAGGTGTGAGTGGAGTTTGGTACCATGGAATTTAAGTCATTGATTTGAGGGAGCCACTATGGTGCATGTGTTGTATGGTGTGTTAGTGCATAAAGTCAAAGTGGGTTTGTTGGTCCAATGAGAGCTTGCCAAGTGGACTTGGTTGTTGGGCATTAAATGTGAAAAGAAGAAAAGAGAGAGAGAGAGAGAGGGAGAAAACAAAATTTTCATTCCCGTTCTCCTCCCTCTCACGCCTCCTCTTCTTCTTCTCTTGTCCATTTTCTGCTTTTTCCTTTTCTTCTCTTTTGGCCGGATGTTTGTGCTTGCTTGGAGGTGATTTTGACTGAGTCTTGGAGTAAGATTTTAGAGGTATGTGTTTGGGTTTTTGGGTTCCTGCATTTTAGATTTCTTCCTCCTCTTCTTCTTGGTTTTGTTTGAGTAAATTGGGTTTGGATGAGTAATTTTCTGGGTTTTTGTTTGTGCGAGCTTGGATTGGCAAGAAGAAGCTTAAGGGCAAGGGAAGGATTGAAGATAGAAGCTAGAAAAGTGACTTTGGATCTTGATTTCCGGGTTTGGGAAACTCTCTATTATATATATGATATTTAGTACATTCATGTGTGATATGAGTTTCTTGAATGTGTTGTTGATGATATATGATGATGGTAGTGAGTGTTGGTTTAAATTGTTCACTTGTGCATGTGAATAGGATTTTGGGTGAAAAACTGGGTTAGAATGCACTTGACCTTTATTCAGTTCTTAAACTGTATTGGGCGTTGTAGAACTCCAAATGGTATGAAACTAGTGCCGTTGGAAAGCTAAGATATATTCCTACAAATGTGTTTGAAATAAGTTTGAGCTAATTTTAACTCTAAGTGTCCCTAAAGTGGTCAAGAAGTAGAGCTATCTTCTCTGGCCGGGTTCAGGGGAGTACTATAGGTTCTTTAGATCATATCTGAAGCTACCGATGTCTAATTGATCTGAAATTTGTTGCATTTTAAAGTTAACATCTTAGGAAAAAAATGTTAAGAAGGAAGTTTTGCCTAAAAATGTCTTTTAGATGTCTGTTTAGGCTGAGCAAAAAGGAGTTATGAAGCAGTCCTGAATTCTAGCTTCTGTTTTGCAAACTTTTGGTAGGTCACGGTGGTAACCAAATTCATTACCACCATGACATATGAAAATTCTGGGCAAAATACTTAGTTTTGGACCTCACGGTGGTAACCAAATTCATTACCACCATGACCCCTTCTGTCTTCACCATTTTATGTGTTTTTCTTCCCGAATTGAATCCGCTTTCCACCGAAACTTTCTAGGATCTATCCGATGGAAGTTTAGGACTATTAAATGAGTATAAGAATAGTTATCACTAGGAAAATAAACATGAATAAGATTAATATTAATAGCAAACTAATGAAGTAATGATGTGTAATTGTATGTATTAGAATCAAGTCAAGTTTAATGACATTATTGAGCATTATAATATTTTAATCTACATAAACGTGTATGATATGAACAAGTATCCATAGGTATGACTTAAGATCTAAGTTATATACACATGAAAGACATCACATGAAATGAATTTGCTTAATGAAATATATATATATGGGATATGAGTAGTGAATGTGTGATTGAAGTAATTGCCTAACAATATTATATGATGCATGCATTGATAATAAATGTTAATAGAATGTATTAGTATGCAAGATATCTATGATGCTATTATGGTTCATGTGGATATTTGAGTGATTATATAATATGATAATGATAAATGTGATTTAATGCTTTTAGCTTATGAATTCCTCTTTTAAATGGATATCCATAATGTGGCAAACCGGGGTAAGTAAGTATTTATATAAATGTACAATTAGTTGGTATGAATGATATAATAAAGTATGAGGAATAGCATTTTATTTTGGGCAGTGGGTATGTCACGGTGATAACCTCAAGGGTTACCACCGTGAGGTATCCCAAAAGTGCATTCTGTTTTGGGAGTGTGGGTATGTCACGGTGACAACCTCAAGGGTTACCACCGTGAGGTACCACAAGATTGCATTATGCCGAGAGTTTTGGTATGTCACGGTGACAACCAATCTGGTTGTGACCGTGACCTACCCTGTTTTTGTAAAGAGTGGTTAGTTGTTAAAAGTAAAGTTTGAATGTTAAGTTAATGATTAGCCTGATAATGTTTCTATATTTGACTCTGATAAATTTTAGAATATTGAATAGTGCTAAAGCATGTTGATGGAATTATATTGTATGCTTTGTAATACGAATAGTATAATGCATGCCTAATAGAGCCTCTTTAGCTGCAGCACCTTTGGACGTTTGGACCCTGATCAGGTCCCTGTTTGGTTCCTCGCGAACCCTTTAATGTATTCGATTCGCACCCGTAAGGTGATATCTGTATTCAATTTGTACCCGTAAGGTGATGTCTGTATTCGATTCGTACCCATAAGGTACTGTCAGTTCATTCGTTATCCACTATTTTGAGTCAGTAGGTATCCTGTTTGTTTTATCTGATATGATTAAGAGAATGTGATATTTGGATGAGCATAATTCTGGACATGTGAATCAGTTATGTACTCGAATGTGATTATGAATCTCTGAACGGATTGAATGTGACTCAAGCATGTGTATCATACATGATTATCAACATATATCATATTGTGAATGTGTTCGTATACAATCAGTCATGGACATAAGTATGTGAATTGAAAGGTGTACAACTGTGATTATGATCTCTTGAATGCCATGGTTATAGTTTATTATGTTGTGCTGATGAGCATGTGAATCTGATTAGTTATGTTTATAAGCATATGAATTAATAGGTATATAAATGTAAACTTGAATTACTGAATGCTATGGTTAATAAGTATGTATATGAACGTGATTTTGGTGCTATTGACTGTTATGGTGAAGTATGTGAATCAAGATACGCATGAATGTGCTCTTGACCATGGAATGTTACAAATAATGTGTTATGTTATGTGTTCTCTCTCTAGCTTTTCCTAGGGTAGTGATTTCGGCGTGTGGTCATGTGTTTACATTTCAGGCATGATAATTAGTAGCTACGCATGTGAAATCTCTGACATCTGATGCCCGTGAGTTCGGTAAGTGAAAGTTAATTTGTATGTGTAATTGCATGATATCGCTTGTATCCTGTATGGTATCCTGTCTGCTTTGGTTGCTTTAGTATGATTATAGAAATATGGTAACCGTATAATTATGATAATGGAAAGAACAATCAGGTAATGTATACATGAATGTGGTTATGATCTTCTGAATGCATGACTTTTTATGCAAGTATGTATATCTATCTGTTAGGACTATATGCATTTGCTATTATGAATGTGTTATACTTTGACGACCATTGCGAATGGCCGTCCATGTTGCTTGTGTGTTCTCCCCATTAAGCGTTATCACTTAGCACGGATTCTTTTGCCGTGCAGGTGGCAGGTTTGGTTCCGTTCAAGTCACGCATCTGCAAGGTCGGCCACCTAGGAGTTAGAAGTTTTGTATTTTGTTCAGCTTCTGTATTTTGGATTTTGTAATTCTGTAGTGCTTTGTATATGTAGTTATATGTAAGGATCTTATTGTAATTAAGTTTTCAGTTATTTCTCCGTTTTATCTTTCGTCTGCACTTCCGCTGAATGATTATATGTATGTATGTGAGTTAATGTATGTTCAGCTACTGTTTCCTTAAAGTTTTAATTTCCATTGTATCTCTGTATGTTTTTATGTATGAATGTATGCTTCCGCTTAGCGTATGTGTGCATGTATGTGAGTGAGCATCGGTAGCGCTCTCAGGCGTCCTTCCAATGGGGACGTAGGGGGTGTTACAATGGTTTAACCTTGCAGAGTAATAATGGTAGCCTGTGATTTAACCATGTAGCGTGCTTGGCAACACATTGTATATTGGAAGAGGTAGATTGTGATGGAACCTTGTGGACTTATTGCCTCTTAAGAGGGCTTGATGGTCCTGGGAGACCTTTTGAATGGACCATGGTTAAACCTTTAAGGTATGGATTCTTCTTAAGAAGACTTACAAAAAGACTATGGTTGAGCCTTATGAACCTATGTAGAATTCATTTAATTAGTTTGAGATATTATGCTTCATGTAGGTAATATTACCTTATTGCCCCTAATATAGGTGGACAAAGATTGTTTCGCATTTTTGGGTGAGCAAAGATTATCCAGAATTTTAATGTGTTGTGCGAATGGAAGCCTATTAGCTTGCCCCCTGCAGCGGCGTGAGCATCCTAGTGATAGGTGGTCATAAAGCTGCACTAATTCTTAAGTTTGATAATGTGAGTGCAATAAGCTTGAAAAGCTTATTAGCTTGCCCCTTGCAATCAGTGAAGCTTGCGAGTTTTGATGCTGTAATGGTTTGGCATGCACATATTGTTTTTGCTAAAGTTGCCCTTGCGTAAGTTAACAAGATGTTAGTATTATATTATATGCGATCTTTCTTTTTCTCTCTCTTTGCCCTCTCCCTTTGTAACATCCCAAAAATGGCCTAGTTAAAATTGCATGTTTAGTTGGACATTTAAAGGGGTAATTTGGTAATTGGTAAATGAATTGGGATTTAATTAAGGAATTATAAGAATTTATTGAGGTAAATTGGTATTTGTGTAAGTGACTAGAGGACAAAAAGAAAGAAAGTCAAAGAAGGGAATTAGTGGTCCAATGAGATTTTGACATGTGGATAAGTAGGTGAGTGCATTAATGGGAATTTGAAAGGAAGAAGAGAGAGGGAGAGCAGGAATTGGTTATTTCCCGTGGAAGCCATCCTCTTTCTTGCACTCTCATGTTCTCTCTCACTTCCTCAGTTCTCCATTTCTGCTCTCAAACTTTGCATGTGTGTATTCTTCAAGATTTGAGCTAGGGTTTTGAGATAGAAGTGTTCCAAGAGGTAAGTGGCTGAGTTTTGTGGCTTGAATCTTCTTCTTCTTCTCCTTCTTATTCCATTCGGATTTTATTTTGGATTATATGGTTTGCTCTTGGGTTAATTGGGTTTTGTTTTGGTTGGATTTTATGCAAGAATCTGAAGAGAGAAGAAAGAGTAAAGGAAAGGAAAAGATTGGATCTTGAAGATAGTGATTTGAGCTTCATTTCCAGGTTTGGGAGCTTTATGTGAATATGTTTGTTTATGGTTTGAGAGTGTTTTTGCCCTTCTCAGTTTGGATCAATTATTGAGTATGATTATACTGGAATTTGTATGTTTTAATACATGTAAATGTATGTGTTTGTTAGATTTGTGAAAATGAGTTGAGATGATGGAGTTATAATGCCTTGCATGTCAATTTTGAGTGGAAGCACATGAATACGAGATAAATTTTTTGGGTTTTTGGATGAACCATTGAAATCTTTGTATATGTTATTTTGATGTGCATAATTATTGTGTAATTTGAGTTGTTATTGTTATAAGCATGTTTTGAGAGCATTGGAGGTAAGGTTTTACATGATTTTGCACGATACATGGTTTTGGGGAAAGATGGGATTTTGTTTTACAAGCTCTGTATTTCCAGCGTTTTGCTGAGGAAGGGAAAACGTGCTTTTGTCGCGCTCACGACAGAAGGGAGTCTTCCTTTCCCTCACGATATCCGATCTGCTAGCATCCTTCACGACACGTGAAGTATCTTCATGAGTCGTGAAGAATGGCCCAGGATCTTCACGACGCGTGAAGCATCTTCACGAGTCATGAAGATGAACGACTGCTCCATTTAGGCTCGCTCGGCATAGCCCGTTCGGCGAGGGAGTCTTCACAACACGTGAAGTATCTTCACGAGTCGTTAAGATAGTCTGTTCGGGAAGGAGGCCGCTCGGCAGGAAGTGTTCCGCTTTGCTGATCCTGCACGACACGAAGGGAGGTGCACAACTTGGTAGAGTGTGCACGTCTCGGCTGTTGGCGCATGTCTCGGCAGAGGGGAGCACGACTCGTGCTTCCCAGGCTACTATCGCGAGCGCGATAGTGACCCATATGCCCACCTACCCTATTTTCTGAAAATGGTTTCCAAGCTTCTTTTTACATGGGTTTTCACTACATGGCACATGATTTGTCTTATATATGGACTATTAAATGATAAATTATATCTTCTTAATAAGATTTTTGTCACACCCCGAACTGGGCCTAGTCGGAATATGCTTGCTCAGTCAAAGTGAGTAAGGGTAATTCGGTAATCTGTACATGAGTAATATAGAAAATAAGGACTTATTTGCTAAGAAATTAATTAAATAAATCAAGTGAAGGAATTATTATGGTGTGCTAGTAGTGTATGGTAGTAGGATGTTAATGGGCTAAGAGATTTTATTGGTGTGTGTTTAAGGATAAGGGAATAGGGTGTGATTAAGTAATAATAATTGAGTGTAAGGAAGAGTATGGAAGTAGGGTGCTTGTGGGATCATTTCCTATGAGAGAATGACACTTGGCTAGGAGATAAGAATGAATTAATGGGTGAGTGAGTGTGAGGACAGCTGTAAACCTTTTTCCTTTTCTTCCTCTTCCCGTTGCTTTCCTCTTCCTCACGCCATTTGCAGCCTTTTGTTCTTCTTCCTCTTCTTTCCTTCTCCTTTCTTACATAATTCTGCTCTTCCCTTCTTCTTCGGGTGACTGTTATAGCTGGGTTTGTGTCTTTTGCACTCAAGGGTGAGTTTGTAGGAATTGTATCTTAGGTCTTCTCTTCTTCATCTCTAGGTTTAATTTTCAAATTATGTGGTATTTTGGTATTAAACCTAGTTGTGTTTGATTTGTGGTTCAGAGGAGCTTCCTAGATTATCTAAGGGGAAAGAAAAAGCTAGTGGAAGTGGAGTTTGCAAATAGGAGCCAAGGAGATCAGGTTTGGGAAACTTTCTTCTATCTGTATAAGAATTTTTGGTATATTCATGTATGATACAAGCTTCTTGAGTGTATTGTGATGATTTGTGATGATGGTAGTGAGTGTTGACTCAAATGACTCATTGTTGCATGTGAATAGGTTTTTGGGTGAAAAACTGGATTAGAATACACTGGACCTTTCTTCGGTTTTTACACTGTTTCGGGAGTTATAGAACTCCAAATGATATGAAATCAGTACCTTTAGAAAGCTAAGATATATGTCTACATATATGTTAGAAATAGGTTTGAGCTAATTGTAACTCTAAGTGTCCGAAAAATTGTCAAGAAGTAGACCTATCTTCTTTGGACGGGTTCAGAGAAGCATTGTGGGTTGTTTAGATCATATCTGAAGCTATAGATGTCCAATTGACCTGTATTTTGTTGCATTTGGAAGTTAACATCCTATAGAACATTTGTTAAGAAGGACGTTTTGGCTAAAAATGAGTTCTAGACTTTGATATAGGCTGTACCAAATTGTGGAGTGAACCAGTCCCGAAATTTTGCTTCTGTTTTGCAATATTTTGGTATGTCACGGTGGCAACCAAAATGGTTACCACCGTGACCTATGAAAATGCAGGGCAGAATGCTCATTTTTGGACCTCACGGTGACAACCAGTTGGTTACCACCGTGACCACCCCCTGATATGCATAATTTGAGTGTTTTTCTTCCCGAAACGTACCCGAACTTCATTGTAAGTTCCTATAGCATGTCTAACTCATTTCTAACCTTAGGAAATGAGTATGTGGGTGGTCGTTAATCCAAATTGTAAGTGATTAAAGCTATAGTATAAGAGTTTAATAATGAAATTAAATGTATATATATGCTTTTTAATTATCAAACAGGATATGCTCGTGGTATTGATCATGTATGATACGAACAAATATGCATAATCATGAATTGAGTTGTTTAATGGAAAATGCATATAAGGAATATATGATCAAAGTAATTGCCTAACAATATTATATGATGCATGCATTGATAATAATGTTAATAGAATGTATTAGTATGCAAGATATCTATGATGCTATTATGGTTCAAGTGGATCTTTGAGTGATAATATATTTTGATAATGGTAAATGTGCTTTAATGCTTTTAGTTTATGAATTCCTCTTTTTAATGGAGGCCATAATGCGACAAACCGGGTAAGTAAGTATTTATGTAAATGTATACATAGTTTGTATGAATGATATGATTAAATGTGAAGATTTGCATTCTGTTTTGAGGTTTTTGGTATGTCACGGTGGCAATGAATGTGGTTACCACCGTGACCTACCCCAGATTGGCATTCTGTTTTGAGGGTTGGTATGTCACGGTGGCAATGAATGTGGTTACCACCGTGACCTACCGTATATTTGCATTCTGTTTTGGGTTCATGGTATGTCACGGTGACAACCTAATGGGTTACCACCGTGAGGTACCCCAAGAGTGCTTTCTGCCGAAAGTTTTGGTATGTCACGGTGACAACCAACCTGGTTGTGACTATGACCTACTCTGTTTTTATAAAAAGTGATTAACGGTTAAAAGCATAATTTGAATGTTCAGTTAATGATTGGCATAATAATGTTTCTATATTGGATTCTGATTAGTTACGAACACAAGAATGTGATATCTATATGAGTATGATTTTTGGGATATGCGGATGTGATTACAAGTCTCTGAACAGGCTAAAGGTAACTCTGACCTACGTATTGTACTTTTGTTTTTATCTGTAAATGGTCTTGTTTATAGTATGTGTATATGAAGTCAGTATGTCACATAATGTGAACACTACATTTCTGTATAGTAATGTGACAAATTAATATGTATATGAATACGAGTTTGAATTACTGAATGCTGCGGCTGAAGTATATGTATATTAATGTGAATATGTCCACTGTATTCTGGATTAAATATGATGATATTTATATACTGTCTGATATGACACCTGATTTGTATGATGCATAACCTGCGAGAGTCAGTCTAGTGGATAGTTAGGCATGCCTAATAGAGTCTTTGTAGCTGCAGCGCCCTTTGAACGATTTGGACCCTGATCAGGTCCCACGACTGGTTCCTCGCGAACCCTTTGATATGAAATGTTTTTGGAATGTGGAAAAAGATGATGTTGCTTTTCGACTTGTACCTGTATGGTACATTATATTATATGTTCCCTCTGAGGTTTACCCGGTCAGAGATCGGGCTATATGTTCCCTCATGAGGTCTCCTCCTCAGTACTCGTTATCCACTATTTTGAGTCAGCAGGTATTTCGTTTGCTTTATCTGATGTGAACATGAGAATATGATATCCAAATGTATAAGATTTCGGTTATATGAACCAGTTATGAATATAAGAATGTGATATCAGTATGAGTGTGATGTTGGGAGATGTGAATGTGCTTACAAATCTTCGAGTGGGCTTAATGTAACTCTAACCTGCATATTGTACTTTTGTCCTTGTCTGTAAACGATCTTGTATATAGTATGTGTGATTGAAGCCGGTATGACGTATAATGTTGACACTACATTTCTGTATAGTAAAGTGATAAATTAACATGTACATTAAAATGTGTTTATGTTCTGGCATGATAATTAGGTGTGTTAATCTTTTAAGTATATGCCTGTGATAAGGAATATGTGAATGCACAGCTATTATATGTAAGCATATATATTTCTCGGTAAGAACTATATGTGTATGAGTCTTGTGTGTGTTATGCCTTGACGACCATTGTGAATGGCTGTCCATATTATTATGTTTGTTTTCCCCACTAAGCGTTATCGCTTAGCACGGGTTCTTTTTCCCGTGCAGGTGGCAGGTTTGCTTCTGTTCGAGTCGCGCATCTGCAGAGTCGGCCACATAGGAGTTAGAAGCGATGTATTTTGTTTAGTTTCTGTAGCCTAGATTATGTAATTCTGTATAATATGTATATGTAATAATATGTAAAGAGAATGATGTAATATTCCAGGCGATGTAAATACTTTTATTTATGTCTTAAGTATTTTCCTCTGTCCGATCTTTCGTCTGAGGATTCTATTGTATGATTGAAAGTATATATATGTGTATGCTTTCGCTTAAAGTAAGCGCATTTGTGAATTATGTATGTTCAGTTTTTGCTTCTTAAAGTTTTTAATTCTTTTGTATTTATATATGTTTTGTATCGTTTCTGTTCGGTAACACACCTACTCGTACGGCTTCCTACTCCCTTGCGGATGGGTTCGCCTACGTATGAGTTGGGGTGTTACATTTAGTGGTATCAGAGCACAAGATTCTGGTTGCCTTATTTGTTTGAGTATTGGGTCTTTGTATGTTACTTGTTATGTGTCGAGTCTTTGTTTGAGAGTCAGTTTTGTGTCGTGGCCTAATGCAGATGTGTTTTGTCCTATGTGTGTGTAATGATTAGATGTAGTCTGACCCTAATGAGAAGGTGAATGAGACGACAGAAAGTGTGAACCCAATTAGTACTGATCAAAGTGTTTTGTTTCTGTGCACCTTTTGGTTGGAATTTCGGTCCTGTTTCTAATGATAGAACATTAGTGCAAGAATTGATTCGAATTTTGGATAGGCTGATTGCTCCTAGGATTTCTCAAGGTTTTGTTCAGAGTGTACCTCAGTAAAGAAAGGTACCGAGTAAGTGGATGAGTATTTGGATTTTATAAGGTTTTGGTAGTACTCTATATGCCTGTCAGCTATCTCCAGAAAAGTGTTTATATGATGCATGCATTGATAATAATGTTAATAGAATGTATTAGTATGCAAGATATCTATGATGCTATTATGGTTCAAGTGGATCTTTGAGTGATAATATATTTTGATAATGGTAAATGTGCTTTAATGCTTTTAGTTTATGAATTCCTCTTTTTAATGGAGGCCATAATGCGACAAACCGGGTAAGTAAGTATTTATGTAAATGTATAAATAGTTTGTATGAATGATATGATTAAATGTGAAGATTTGCATTCTATTTTGAGGTTTTTGATATGTCACGGTGGCAATGAATGTGGTTACCACCGTGACCTACCCCAGATTGGCATTCTGTTTTGAGGGTTGGTATGTCACGGTGGCAATGAATGTGGTTACCACCGTGACCTACCGTATATTTGCATTCTGTTTTGGGTTCATGGTATGTCACGGTGACAACCTAATGGGTTACCACCGTGAGGTACCCCAAGAGTGCTTTCTGCCGAAAGTTTTGGTATGTCACGGTGACAACCAACCTGGTTGTGACTATGACCTACTCTGTTTTTATAAAAAGTGATTAATGGTTAAAAGCATAATTTGAATGTTCAGTTAATGATTGGCATAATAATGTTTCTATATTGGATTCTGATTAGTTACGAACACAAGAATGTGATATCTATATGAGTATGATTTTTGGGATATGCGGATGTGATTATAAGTCTCTGAACAGGCTAAAGGTAACTCTGACCTACGTATTGTACTTTTGTTTTTATCTGTAAATGGTCTTGTTTATAGTATGTGTATATGAAGTCAGTATGTCACATAATGTGAACACTACATTTCTGTATAGTAATGTGACAAATTAATATGTATATGAATACGAGTTTGAATTACTGAATGCTGCGGCTGAAGTATATGTATATTAATGTGAATATGTCCACTGTATTCTGGATTAAATATGATGATATTTATATACTGTCTGATATGACACCTGATTTGTATGATGCATAACCTGCGAGAGTCAGTCTAGTGGATAGTTAGGCATGCCTAATAGAGTCTGTCACACCCCGTTTGCCCCCTAGTTGAATGAGCCATATTTTGTATGTGTATGCAATTGCACGAGTTTTGAATTATAAGGGCATTTTAGTAATTTTGCATGTTATAAGAGATTTGCTTGCATGTGGGTGTATGCGTGGTGCCATGGTGTGAGTTAGTGGGATTGGAATGGTGTGTGCGTGAGTGCACCAAAATAGGTTGTGCACTAGTGGGTTTAATTTAGTATGTGGGCATGCATATGGTTGTAGGGTATGTGTTAGTTGGGAGAGTCTAGTGTGTGTGTAGTGCATTAGCATCTAGGGTGTGAGTGACCAAATCCCACCCTTAGGATCTTGACATGTGTCTAGGGTTAAGAAAAGAAAAAGGGAAAGAAGAGAAAGGGCAAAAAAAATCAGATTTCCTCATTGTGTTTCCCGTTCTTCACGCCGCCCTCTTCTCTTCTCTTCTTCTTTTCTTCTTCTCTTGGACTTTGGTTGAGATTCAAGGTTGCTAGTGGGGTTTGATCATCACTTTGTAGTAATTGGTAAGTTTCATGCATTCATTTTACCTTTGTTTGAGTTTTCATCTTCTTCTCTTTTCTTGTTTTTGAAATGGGTTTGAAGTTTGGATTTTTGGCTTTGTTTGCTTGTTCTTGGTTGGGTTTCCTAGTTGAGCCTCCCCGGGATCCTAAAGGCAAGGAAGTTGCGGGATCAAGTGGAACTAAACACTAGGAGCTAAGGATTTTGAGGTTTGGGAATTTCTTCCTTTTTATGTGAAAATGTTCATGAGTGGGTTCTTGATGTTTTCTTGGAATTAGGTTGTTAGATGTCCTTTATTTTGATGGTTATGCTATGGGTCTTTGTTTTAGAATGTGGAACTTGCAAGATTATGAATTAATCATGATGAATTCGGATTTGAAGTAATTTGATGCATAAATGGAGTTTGTGAATGATTATTGAAATTAAATGTTCAAATTGATGGATTGGATGAAGTTTATTGTTAATAAATGTTGTATTATGGTTGTTTATGCTTTTGGATGGCTGGATTTGAGGTAAGTCACCTTTGTTTGAGATTTGAGTGGTTGGAGGAAGAAATGGAAGAGGAAAATCTGCAGAATTTCTGCAGATTTTCAAAATCCCGACTCTGTCGCGATCGCGACTACTGTCGCGAGGTCGCGACAGAGAACGGTAGTGGGAGCTTCATTGTCGCGAGCACGCGACGTCCGCCGCGAGTCGCGACAGCCGAAGTGTTATATACCTTCTGTCGCGAGCGCGACAACTGTCGCGATCGCGACAGAGAGTATTGTTGCCAGGTGTTATCGCGACCACGCGATCCGTCGCGAGATCGCGATAGCACCCTTTGCCTTCTGTCGCGATCGCGACATCTGTCGCGAGCGCGACAGAGCCTGACTCTTCCGTTCTCCCCGCGGTCGCGAAATCTGTCGCGCGCGCACAGCGAAGAGACTTTGGTCTCTGTCGCGAGCGCGACAGTCCCTTGTATGCTGAATGAGTTTCCTTCCTTCGCGTGTGCCTTGAACTTCAGTTTACTTTAGCAGTTATGAGATTTATGCTTGGTATTCTATAAATGATATGCAAGTGTAACCATGATATGATTATGCCCATTTGATGATGATGATTTTGGAAACTGTGAAATGGTTTGAATGATATATATATATGACCTGCTAGAGTCTAGTCAGTGGATAGTTAGGCATGCCTAATAGAGTCTTTGCTGCAGCTTCTGTTATTTCTGTTTGGACCCCGATCAGGTCCCGTTCGTTCCTCGCGAACTTCTGTATTGTGTTTGGATCTTGTTTAAGGTCCTTCTGGAATTGTTTATGAATGAAAGGTTAAAATGGTTTTCGTATTCGATTGGTACTCGTAAAGTACTTTCTGTTCACTCGTTATCCACTACCTTGAGTCAGCAGGGATTTCATTGTTTAAAGTACTTGTATGAAATGTTATATGAACAAATACATGTTTTATTCTTATGGATTCAATGAAGGAAAGTACAATCTGTAATGAGAATACGATTATTGATATGAATCTTTATGGTGAATGGCTTTATGTACTTACGTATGTGAATTGCCTTGACGACCATTGTGAATGGTTGTCTTTATGCTTTGTGTGTTTTCCCCACTAAGAGTTTTTCGCTTAGCACGGTGTGTTTACCCGTGCAGGTGCGGAAGGAGTTGATTTTGGGAGAGTCGTCGCCATCAAAGCCAACACAGCAGGGTCTTAGTGTAGGGCTTATTTTTGTAGCTTATAATTCTTTTTGTATAGAACTCTCATATGATTTTGTATTAGCTTCCGCTTTTGTAATTGAAATTTTGGGATATGTAATTATCTTTTGTATCTCTAAGTTGATCAGAACAGTAATGTAATGCTTTCATTATATTAATGCATGATCAGCTTCTTTGAATGGTATTGTAAAGTTTTAATTTACCCTGTATTTTGGTATGTATGTTTACGTATGAATGTATGTATATTTCTGTATCTGTGTGGTGGCACCTTTACTCCCACGGCATCTTACTCCATATCGGATGGGATCGCCTACGTATGGGTAAGGGGTGTTACAAGTTGTGGTATCAGAGCTCCGGTTTAGGCGTTTCTGGGTGATTGCTTATATGATGCTATGTGTGTATATGTCTATGTTTAGGGCTGTGTTGGCTGATGTGGTTGTCCTCTTGTTTGTTAGATGAATTCTGATTCTGCTCACGGTGCGCTCGAGGAGTCCGCTGAAAGTGTGAACCCTCCAGCGGTAGATCCTTCTGTCTCTGTTTCGGTGTCGGCTCAACATGCTAGGGTCCAACCTGAGGCCGCTGCCATGCCTTTTGAGGCGATGCTTAGATTGCATCAAGACATGGCTCGGGTTTTGGAAAGAGTGACTGCCCCGAAAGCCCCGATAGTGAGTCTGAGAAGAGCTGGAGTCGAGGATTTTTATTGATCTGGGCTTGATGAATCTGAGTTAGCTGAGAAGTGGCTGGATAAAGTTAAGAGAGCTTTGAGGGAAATCAGGTGCCCTCCTGATCAGCAAGCGGAGTGTGCTGTAGCCTTGCTTCAAGGTTCAGCATACGAATGGTGGGAGTTGGTGTGTAGGCAGCCTCAGATGCCTGACCCTTTGACATGGGATTTCTTTGATGAGCAATTTTCTAAGAAGTATGTGACTCAGGCGTATAGGGACGCAAGATGGGCGCAGTTTCTGAGTTTGAGGCAAAGGGCCTTGTCTGTGGCAGATTATGAGAAGGAGTTTAACCGGTTGTCCCGTTATGCTCCGCGTGGGGTCATGACGGATGATTTTAGATGCAAGCACTTCGAGGCCGGGTTGAATGATTCTTTGAAGATTGCTTTAGTTTCTTTGATGTGTATGCCGGGGGTACAGTATTATCAGATTGCTGAAGCTGCTTTGAGGGCAGAGAAAGCGGAAACTTTGATTAGAGAGAGAGCTCAGCGCCGGAGTTCTGCTAGAGGTGGTGTTTCCTCATCTTCGGGTAAGAGGTCTAGGAACCCGCAAGATGATCCTGCGGCTGGTTCGGCTTCAAGGGGGAGAAGGCTAGGTTCAGCTGCAGTGTCTGGTTCTGGTCGGGGTGGCCGGTCTGACGCTGCACCCGTTTGTTCGAACTGCAGTAAGGCTCACTGGGGTGAGTGTAGGTGGCTTACTGGTGGGTGTTTCAGGTGTGGAAGCACTGAACACCGTGTGGCTAATTGTCCTCAGATGAGTGAAGACTCGGGTCCTCCGGGAGGAGCTAGCAGAGTTGGATCGAATGCTCCGCAGGCCCCTAGAGGTAGAGGTAGAGGAAGAGGTCGAGGCGGTCGACCCAGAGATGTAGCTGGTTCTGAGACAGTTGAGCGTCCTCCTCAGGGTGCCGTTAGAGCTTATGCAGTGAGAGCCAGAGATGAGCAGGATGCCCCTGATGTGATTGCTGGTAAGTTCCTACTCCATGACACTGAATTATATACTCTAATAGATCCTGGTTCCACACACTCATATTTGTGCACACATAAGTTTATTGATAAGTTGCATATGGTAGAACAGTTAGACTATGAGATTTGTGTGACCAATCCGTTAGGGCATAGTGTCAGTGTGAGTAGAGTTTATAGGAATTGTCCGTTGATGGTTGAGAATGTTGAGTTTCCTGTGGATTTGATAGAGTTGCCCTTCAGGGAGTATGATTTGATTTTGGGTATGGACTGGTTGAGTAAGCATAGAGCCGTGGTTGATTGTCATAGGAAGACTTTCGTGCTTCGAGATAGGAATCGAGTTCCCGTGTTTGTCAGAGGTTTGGGTGCGAGTTCCGTGCACAATGTGATTTCTGCTATTCAAGCTAAGAGGTTTATGAGAAAAGGTTGTGAGGCTTTTCTGGCTGTGGTTTTGGATTCCAGGAGGGATCAAGTTAGGATTGAGAACATCCCTATTGTTCGAGAGTTCAGTGATGTTTTTCCGAGTGACTTGCCTGGTTTGCCTCCAGAGAGGGAAGTTGAGCTAGCCATAGAGATTATGCCGGGTACCACACCGGTGTCGAAGGCACCTTATCGGATGGCTCCTGTAGAGTTGAGAGAACTTAAAACTCAACTGCAAGAGCTGTTGGATAAGGGATACATTCGACCCAGCATATCTCCTTGGGGAGCTCCGGTACTGTTTGTTAAGAAGAAGGATGGATCCTTGAGGAAGTGTATAGACTACAGGCAGATTAATAAGGTCACAGTGAAGAATAAGTATCCGTTGCCCAGAGTTGAAGATTTGTTTGATCAGCTGCGAGGTGCGGGTGTGTTTTCTAAGATTGACCTTCGGTCTGGGTATTATCAGCTTCGTGTTAAAGATCAGGATGTGGTCAAGACTGCATTTCGGACTCGGTATGGCCACTATGAGTTCCTTGTTATGCCGTTTGGTTTGACTAATGCTCCAGCGGCATTCATGGATTTGATGAATAGGGTGTTCAGGCCATACTTAGACCGGTTTGTAGTAGTTTTTATAGATGATATTTTGGTATTTTCCAAGGATGAAGCCGAGCATGAAGAGCATCTTCGGTTAGTTTTGCAGATTTTGAGAGAGCATCGGTTGTTTGCTAAGTTGAGTAAGAGTGATTTTTGGCTTAAGGAAGTGTCGTTTTTGGGTCATATAGTTTCAGCGAAGGGTATTCAAGTGGATCCAGCTAAGATTGAGGCGATAGTGGATTGGAAATCGCCTAGGAATGTCCAGGAAGTGAGGAGTTTCCTTGGTCTGGCGGGTTATTACCGTCGGTTCGTTAAGGGTTTTTCAGTGATTGCTGCTCCGATGACCAGGTTATTGAGGAAAGGAATTAAGTTCGAATGGTCGGATAAGTGCCAAGTTTGTTTTGAGAGGTTGAAGCAGTTGTTGGTTGAAGCTCCTATATTAACTCAACCCACCTCGGGTAAGGAGTTTGTTATATATAGTGACGCTTCAGGTGTTGGTTTGGGATGTGTTCTGATGCAGGAAGGTAAGGTAGTGGCTTATGCTTCTCGACAGTTGAAGCCGCACGAAAGGAATTATCCGACGCATGATCTTGAGTTAGCTGCAGTTGTCTTCGCTTTGAAGATTTGGCGTCATTATCTCTACGGTGAGAAGTGTAGGATCTTTTCGGACCACAAAAGTTTGAAGTATTTTCTGACTCAGAAGGAATTGAATATGAGGCAACGTCGTTGGCTTGAGCTGTTTAAGGACTACGATTGCATTGTGGATTACCATCCGGGTAAGGCCAATGTAGTCGCGGATGCGTTGAGTAGGAAGTCAGTTTCTGCCTTGTTTTTGAGAAGGTTTAGATGGAGGTTTGGTTCCGATGGAGCTTTGTTAGCACAGTTGAGGGTCAAGCCTACTTTGAGACAGCAGATAGTTGATGCTCAGAAAGTAGATGAGAAACTTCAGCGGATTGTTCAAGAAGTCGGTTTAGGTAAGCAGTCAGAGTTTTCGGTTCAGGATGGGGTTCTTCTGTTTGGAAACCGTTTGTGTGTGCCGGATAGTGCAGAGTTAAGAAGACAGATTTTGGATGAGGCACATTGTTCAGTTTTCACCATGCATCCTGGCAGTGTAAAGATGTATCGGGATTTGAAGCAGTTCTTCTGGTGGTCTGGTATGAAGAGGGAAATCGTGGACTTTGTATCTAAGTGCCTGACTTGTCAGCAGGTCAAGGCTGAGCACCAGGTTCCTTCTGGTTTGCTCACGCCTTTGTCTATTCCCGAATGGAAGTGGGATGACATCGCCATGGATTTTGTCTCCGGTTTACCTTTGTCTCAGAGAAAGCATGATTCTGTTTGGGTTGTTGTCGATCGACTCACGAAGTCTGCTCACTTTTTACCGGTTAGGATGGATTATTCGATGAGTAGATTGGCCAGTATGTATGTTGATGAGATAGTGCGATTGCATGGAGTACCTCTGTCCATAGTTTCTGATAGGGACCCAAGGTTCACATCTAAGTTCTGGAAAGAGTTGCAGCGAGCTTTGGGTACCAAGTTGAAGTTCAGTACAGCATTTCATCCGCAGACAGATGGTCAATCCGAGCGTGTGATTCAGATCTTAGAGGATATGATGAGGGCTTATGTTTTGGACTTTCCGGGTAGCTGGGACAAGTACGTATCATTGATGGAATTTGCCTACAACAACAGTTTTCAGTCAAGCATTGGTATGTCACCTTTTGAGGCTCTGTATGGACGTCAGTGTAGGACTCCTGTTTGTTGGACAGAGTTGTCTGAGAGGTCAATGATTGGGCCAGATCTGGTTAGAGACACAGAAGAAAAGATCAGAGTTGTGCAGCGAAATCTGAAAGTGGCCAAGGATCGACAGAAGTCTTATGCCAATCTGAAGAGAAAGGATGTACAGTTTGAAGTTGGGGACAAGGTTTTTCTTAAAGTGTCTCCTTGGAGAAGAGTGCTTCGATTTGGAAAGAAAGGGAAGCTTAGTCCTCGCTTTATTGGTCCATATGAGGTATTAGCAAGAGTTGGTCCAGTGGCTTATAGGCTAGCTTTGCCGTTGGAATTGTCAAAGCTTCATGATGTGTTTCACGTTTCTATGCTCCGTCGATATAGATCGGATCCTTCCCATGTGTTGTCGGTTCAAGAAGTTCAAGTGCAATCAGATTTTACCTATGATGAGGAGCCTAGAGCTATCCTAGAACGGGAAGTAAGACATCTGAGGAATAAGCAGATTCCTTTGGTCAAGGTTTTGTGGAATCACCATGGGGTTGAGGAAGCAACTTGGGAACCGGAGGAATCGATGAGATTGCAGTATCCGCAATTGTTCTGTTCAGGTGAGAATTTCGAGGACGAAATTCTTGTTAGTAGGGGAGAGTTGTCACACCCCGTTTGCCCCCTAGTTGAATGAGCCATATTTTGTATGTGTATGCAATTGCACGAGTTTTGAATTATAAGGGCATTTTAGTAATTTTGCATGTTATAAGAGATTTGCTTGCATGTGGGTGTATGCGTGGTGCCATGGTGTGAGTTAGTGGGATTGGAATGGTGTGTGCGTGAGTGCACCAAAATAGGTTGTGCACTAGTGGGTTTAATTTAGTATGTGGGCATGCATATGGTTGTAGGGTATGTGTTAGTTGGGAGAGTCTAGTGTGTGTGTAGTGCATTAGCATCTAGGGTGTGAGTGACCAAATCCCACCCTTAGGATCTTGACATGTGTCTAGGGTTAAGAAAAGAAAAAGGGAAAGAAGAGAAAGGGCAAAAAAAATCAGATTTCCTCATTGTGTTTCCCGTTCTTCACGCCGCCCTCTTCTCTTCTCTTCTTCTTTTCTTCTTCTCTTGGACTTTGGTTGAGATTCAAGGTTGCTAGTGGGGTTTGATCATCACTTTGTAGTAATTGGTAAGTTTCATGCATTCATTTTACCTTTGTTTGAGTTTCCATCTTCTTCTCTTTTCTTGTTTTTGAAATGGGTTTGAAGTTTGGATTTTTGGCTTTGTTTGCTTGTTCTTGGTTGGGTTTCCTAGTTGAGCCTCCCCGGGATCCTAAAGGCAAGGAAGTTGCGGGATCAAGTGGAACTAAACACTAGGAGCTAAGGATTTTGAGGTTTGGGAATTTCTTCCTTTTTATGTGAAAATGTTCATGAGTGGGTTCTTGATGTTTTCTTGGAATTAGGTTGTTAGATGTCCTTTATTTTGATGGTTATGCTATGGGTCTTTGTTTTAGAATGTGGAACTTGCAAGATTATGAATTAATCATGATGAATTCGGATTTGAAGTAATTTGATGCATAAATGGAGTTTGTGAATGATTATTGAAATTAAATGTTCAAATTGATGGATTGGATGAAGTTTATTGTTAATAAATGTTGTATTATGGTTGTTTATGCTTTTGGATGGCTGGATTTGAGGTAAGTCACCTTTGTTTGAGATTTGAGTGGTTGGAGGAAGAAATGGAAGAGGAAAATCTGCAGAATTTCTGCAGATTTTCAAAATCCCGACTCTGTCGCGATCGCGACTACTGTCGCGAGGTCGCGACAGAGAACGGTAGTGGGAGCTTCATTGTCGCGAGCACGCGACGTCCGCCGCGAGTCGCGACAGCCGAAGTGTTATATACCTTCTGTCGCGAGCGCGACAACTGTCGCGATCGCGATAGAGAGTATTGTTGCCAGGTGTTATCGCGACCACGCGATCCGTCGCGAGATCGCGATAGCACCCTTTGCCTTCTGTCGCGATCGCGACATCTGTCGCGAGCGCGACAGAGCCTGACTCTTCCGTTCTCCCCGCGGTCGCGAAATCTGTCGCGCGCGCACAGCGAAGAGACTTTGGTCTCTGTCGCGAGCGCGACAGACGTCGCGAGCGCGACAGTCCCTTGTATGCTGAATGAGTTTCCTTCCTTCGCGTGTGCCTTGAACTTCAGTTTACTTTAGCAGTTATGAGATTTATGCTTGGTATTCTATAAATGATATGCAAGTGTAACCATGATATGATTATGCCCATTTGATGATGATGATTTTGGAAACTGTGAAATGGTTTGAATGATATATATATATGACCTGCTAGAGTCTAGTCAGTGGATAGTTAGGCATGCCTAATAGAGTCTTTGCTGCAGCTTCTGTTATTTCTGTTTGGACCCCGATCAGGTCCCGTTCGTTCCTCGCGAACTTCTGTATTGTGTTTGGATCTTGTTTAAGGTCCTTCTGGAATTGTTTATGAATGAAAGGTTAAAATGGTTTTCGTATTCGATTGGTACTCGTAAAGTACTTTCTGTTCACTCGTTATCCACTACCTTGAGTCAGCAGGGATTTCATTGTTTAAAGTACTTGTATGAAATGTTATATGAACAAATACATGTTTTATTCTTATGGATTCAATGAAGGAAAGTACAATCTGTAATGAGAATACGATTATTGATATGAATCTTTATGGTGAATGGCTTTATGTACTTACATATGTGAATTGCCTTGACGACCATTGTGAATGGTTGTCTTTATGCTTTGTGTGTTTTCCCCACTAAGCGTTTTTCGCTTAGCACGGTGTGTTTACCCGTGCAGGTGCGGAAGGAGTTGATTTTGGGAGAGTCGTCGCCATCAAAGCCAACACAGCAGGGTCTTAGTGTAGGGCTTATTTTTGTAGCTTATAATTCTTTTTGTATAGAACTCTCATATGATTTTGTATTAGCTTCCGCTTTTGTAATTGAAATTTTGGGATATGTAATTATCTTTTGTATCTCTAAGTTGATCAGAACAGTAATGTAATGCTTTCATTATATTAATGCATGATCAGCTTCTTTGAATGGTATTGTAAAGTTTTAATTTACCCTGTATTTTGGTATGTATGTTTACGTATGAATGTATGTATATTTCTGTATCTGTGTGGTGGCACCTTTACTCCTACGGCATCTTACTCCATATCGGATGGGATCGCCTACGTATGGGTAAGGGGTGTTACAGAGTCTTTGTAGCTGCAGCGCCCTTTGAACGATTTGGACCCTGATCAGGTCCCACGACTGGTTCCTCGCGAACCCTTTGATATGAAATGTTTTTGGAATGTGGAAAAAGATGATGTTGCTTTTCGACTTGTACCTGTATGGTACATTATATTATATGTTCCCTCTGAGGTTTACCCGGTCAGAGATCGGGCTATATGTTCCCTCATGAGGTCTCCTCCTCAGTACTCGTTATCCACTATTTTGAGTCAGCAGGTATTTCGTTTGCTTTATCTGATGTGAACATGAGAATATGATATCCAAATGTATAAGATTTCGGTTATATGAACCAGTTATGAATATAAGAATGTGATATCAGTATGAGTGTGATGTTGGGAGATGTGAATGTGCTTACAAATCTTCGAGTGGGCTTAATGTAACTCTAACCTGCATATTGTACTTTTGTCCTTGTCTGTAAACGATCTTGTATATAGTATGTGTGATTGAAGCCGGTATGACGTATAATGTTGACACTACATTTCTGTATAGTAAAGTGATAAATTAACATGTACATTAAAATGTGTTTATGTTCTGGCATGATAATTAGGTGTGTTAATCTTTTAAGTATATGCCTGTGATAAGGAATATGTGAATGCACAGCTATTATATGTAAGCATATATATTTCTCGGTAAGAACTATATGTGTATGAGTCTTGTGTGTGTTATGCCTTGACGACCATTGTGAATGGCTGTCCATATTATTATGTTTGTTTTCCCCACTAAGCGTTATCGCTTAGCACGGGTTCTTTTTCCCGTGCAGGTGGCAGGTTTGCTTCTGTTCGAGTCGCGCATCTGCAGAGTCGGCCACATAGGAGTTAGAAGCGATGTATTTTGTTTAGTTTCTGTAGCCTAGATTATGTAATTCTGTATAATATGTATATGTAATAATATGTAAAGAGAATGATGTAATATTCCAGGCGATGTAAATACTTTTATTTATGTCTTAAGTATTTTCCTCTGTCCGATCTTTCGTCTGAGGATTCTGTTGTATGATTGAAAGTATATATATGTGTATGCTTTCGCTTAAAGTAAGCGCATTTGTGAATTATGTATGTTCAGTTTTTGCTTCTTAAAGTTTTTAATTCTTTTGTATTTATATATGTTTTGTATCGTTTCTGTTCGGTAACACACCTACTCGTACGGCTTCCTACTCCCTTGCGGATGGGTTCGCCTACGTATGAGTTGGGGTGTTACAATTTTTATATAATTTATATGTCTTCTAAATTGATCAATATACATGTATACATGAAATTATATAGTTATATTTGATTTATTCTCTGTTATATGATAATAATACTAGATCATAATTGAGTTGTTATTTGAGCCTGATATTCATAGTAGTGGATAGATAAGCACTTATCCGAGGTTAGAGTGTGACTGCAGCTACTATATATTACAAGTTATAATGCTTTTCTTAGAATGTCGAGGGATTCTTCTTTAGAAGAAAGAAATTTCTGGAAGTGGTAATCCTAGGAATTCAGAACCGCAAACTCTTGCTCCATCTGAACTAGTGAGCAACGTTGGTGATGTCTCAGTTGTACCTTTAGAGGCTCTGCTTAAAATATCACAAGAATTGGTAAAAGTATTGGATCAAATGGTTGCATCTGGAGCTCCAATAGATTTGAGAAGTGATCTCCTTCAGGAAAAAGGTTTAGAGATTTACAAGAAACTCTCGTAGCCTATTCTCGACCCATCATTAGCCAATATGATGTATTACCCATCTATTTATTTACTTGTTATGAATTCAATTACAACAAATTTATCAATTATTATTACCTATACTAGGAGTTGTGGCATATGGAACTATACTTGCTCCGAATGCCCTCCTATTCACATTAATCAACCTATTCACCTCCATTGAAGACCATACGACCCCCAACTCAAAATGGATCCTTCTACATTCCTTTTATTACATTACTAAAGATTAAAGTTCTCACATCTAATTCATAATAACCTACATTAATGTGTTTAAGTTTACACAATGCCACAAGTCAATTACCTTACCAAGTTAGTTCTATTAGCAAAATTTGGCACATTTAACTTAAAAATTTTAGGACATTCTTCCTCTATACACATGCAACTAGCCAATCGTCACAAGTCACTCTGTAACACCCGCTACCCATACGTAGGCGAACCCATCCACAAGGGAGTAGGAAGCCGTATGAGTAGGTGTGTTACCGGACAGAAGCGATACAAAGCATATAAAAATACGGAAGAATTTAAAACTTAAGGAGCAAAAGCTGAACATACATAATACACCAACGCACATACGCTAAGCGAAAGCACCCACACATGCATATTTATAATCATACAACAGAAGCCTAAGACGAAAGGTAAAACAGAGGAAATACTTAACACATTAACATAAAAATATTTACATAGCCCAAAATATTACATCATAATCTTTACATATTATTACATATACATATTACACAGAGATACAAAATCCAAAATACAGAAGCTGAACAAAATACAGAACTTCTAGCTCCTATGTGGCTGACCCTTACAAATGCGTGACTCAAACCGAAGCAAACCTGCCACCTGCACGGGAAAAGAACCCGTGCTAAGCGATAACGCTTAGTGGGGAGAACAAATAAGAATATGGACGGCCATTTACAATGGTCGCCAAAGCATAACACATTCGAATGACATATGCATATAGATCTAACAGATAGATATTTATAAACTTGCACATAAAAGTCATGCATTCAGAAAATCATAACCAATTTCAAAAACTCGCGTTGAACAAACCAAAGCAGACAAAGTACCTTACAAGATACAAATGTCATCATGTAGAAACAGTTACAATCTCATATGCATATACTTACCGAGGTATCAAATATCAAACCACATTACGTTTAGCTACTCAACAATTAAACATGCAGCCTTCATACCAATAACCCAAACATTAACTGAAAACCTATTCACATGCAATACAATTACCATGCAATAGCGCACCCGACTATCATGCAAAGCTATGAGACATTTAAACATACTTTTGTCAGGCCATAACACACACACTAGCCAAAATCCAAGGAACAATGTCCAAACCACCACACATCCCCTGTGCAACTCTAATACATGAAATATCATACCATGGAACATAAACACATGACAACATGTCGAAGATACTACAATAGCTAAGACCAAGGGAAACATATAGCATAATATTAAATTTGTTGCATTCGCTAGATCAAGATTATATTCATACTCAATTTAATTCATAAATCAGTTAACAGCACAAAATCACATTAATATACATACAAATTAACCATAGCATTCCGAAGTTCCAGCTTACATTTATATACATTTTAATTTATCTCATCACTATACAGAAGTGCAGTATACATATTATACGACACACATGAACAATATACACACAAAAAACAAGGTCATTTACATGCAAGCAGAGAATACGCAGTATACATGCTTGAGTCACAATTAATCCATTCCGAGATTCATAATTGCATTCTCATCTTCATATCAGACAAAAAAAATAGAATACCTGCTGACTCACTTTAGTGGATAACGAGAAAATACGGTAACAGTACGGTAACGTACCTTACGGGTACGAATCGAAAAGCAACATCATTTTTTCACATTCAAAACATTTCAGTAAGAGGACCTTAAACAAGATCCATACAGTATAAAGGTTCGCGAGGAACCAGCTAGGGACCTGATCGGGGTCCATTCGTTCAAAGGGGCGCTGCAGCTACAAAACTCTATTAGGCATGCCTAACTATCCACTAGACTGACTCTCGCAGGTCATGCATAAAATAATTCATGTTTTGCATTGCATAATATATATATATCATCATGCATAAATCAGAGTATGATAGACATATCATTTCTTTCTAGTATTAGGCACACATCATGCAATTGACATTGCTAAGCATATACTCTAACCCAGTCACATACTTTTAACATTACTCTAAAGCATATCAGAATCAAATATGGGAAACCATATTATGCCAAAGATTGTCCAAACAAAACCCATATCATGCACTAGTATAATTCATGTCAAATATCATATCATATATTATTCTTAGGGAAGAATCATGAATTAAGATATTCATTACACAGTTCACATTTTAGTAGAAAATGTTCACAATAAATAACCATGAAGTTGGCATTCATAACTTACTTGTATTCAAAAGGCAATATGTGATACAATTCATAATATTAACACTGATAAACTAAATTTTACAACTAAAATCAAACGATAGTCTAACAGGGATTACCGTCACTAAACATATTATAATCAAACATAGACATACCATCATTTGACAATCATATACTTCAAAATACAAATACTAACAATCATTAAGCAAAAACATGTTCCATGCAATAGTGAGAAATCGTGCAAAGTGAAAGAAAAAGGTCATTTTCGAAAACTGGATAGAAATAGGGCAGACAGACAAAGGTTCTATCAAGATCGCGACATGAAGTCGCGCTCGTGACAGAGGCCTGAAGAAACCCCGCTGAGTAGGACTGTGCATGACTCGTGCACATGAGCACGACTCATGCTCATGTGTGCGAGTCGTGTCTAAAGAGCTCGACTCGTGCTCTTCGCTGCTGGCCGGACTGTCTCTCTGGTCGAAGAGAGAAATCAGAGGAAGAGGGAGAAGTCGGCACGTTTTGTGCTTCAAGAGCACGACTCGTGTTCTTGGAGCACGTCTTGTGCTCTTCTGCTACTAATCAGTCATGCTGAGGGAGAAAGGAGGAACAGCACGAGGCAAAAGGAGCACGACTCGTGTCTCAGGAGCACGACTCGTGTTCATGGAGCACTTCTCGTGCTCTTCCTCCAAAGGAAAACAAAGCAAGCAAGCTGAAGGAGAGGGGATGAGCATGACTCATGCTCTTGTGCACGACTCATGCTCTTCCTCTCTCCTGGTTAGAAGTGTATCTATCGCGATTGCGATGGATGTCGCGCTCGCGATAGAAGCGTGTCTTCTATTCCCAGCCAAAAATGCAGAACTTCCTCTTTTTCCAAAATCATTTCAAAACCTTTCAAAATCCATTCAATCATGCACAAACTCTTACCTTAACACTCAAATGCATTCCACAACATGCTCATGATTAAATCACACTCAATTAACACAAGATTCAACACTTAAATCAAAGAAATCAAAGAAATAGTAGATCAAGAACACTAAAACAGGGGTTATCCAATTCAAGCAATTATCATACCAAAATTAACATGCACTCATCCTAATTACTACACATACATTACTAGAGCAATTACCCAACAAAATATTGCATAAACCCATGCCAAGACACTTAAAATCCCAGAAATCAAACACCAATACACATACACACAAACTTGATCCTAGAAAAGAGAAAGAGCAGAGACAACTCCCAAACCTCTTTTAAAGCACAACCACACTTCTTCAAGCTTTAATCCTCAATCTTTTCCTTGCCCTTGAGCTTCCTCTTGCCACCCAAAGCTTGCACAAACCAAAACCCAAAGAATTACTCTTCCAAAACCCAAACTTTCCCCAAATCAAAAGCAAAACAGAAGGAGAGGAAGAACTAAACACATGCAAACCAAAACTAACTCTTACCTCTTCAATCTTGCCCCAAATCTCTACCAAAATCACCAAGTCATGTGCCCAAACACCAGCCACAAGAAAGAAAAGGAGGAAGTGCAGAAAATAGAGAAGAAATGAGAAAGAATAACCGAAGAAGAGAGGAGAACGGGGAGCAGACTTGTTCCTGCGTTCTCCCTCCATCTTTTCCCTCTTTTCCTTTCTTTTCATTTAATGCACACCTACCAAATCCACTTGTCTACTTCCTATAGGTCCACATATTATAATATTACAAGCCCACTTAGCACAATTTTATTGGCTCTCACTCATAAATATCTTGACTTCATACACTCAAACACCATACACATACATACACAATAGATAACCTCCTCACTTAACATCTTATTAATTTAATCTCTTCAATTAAGTCCTTAATAAATCCAATTTCATATACACTAATTACTGAAATACCCTCATTCGTCCCAACTTAGCATGCACATTCCGACTAGGCCCGTTTTGGGGTGTTACACACTCATCAATGACGATTCCATCAAATAGGAAAAGAATTACAACATGAATATTATTCCAATGCAAGTATTCATAATAAGGCACAAGATAGCATAACATATCACAATAAATCTCCTCATCATTACATACCATATCAATGCATGCATTTCATATTTACACAACTTAACTCAAGATTCATAAAATGCTATGAACATAGAGTTTCTCAAACCTCTACTCCTTTGCTCCTTGCCAAAATTACTTGGTGCTTGTCTCACCAACCTTGGCCTTCCCATTGTCCCTCTTAGGTTCTACCTTTACAACCAAGGCCCATATTTTCCAGAAATGGAGAACAAGAATCAAAATCTCATTTTTAAATACAAGAAGATGAAAGAAAAAGGATTTTGGGTAGGATAGATGCTTACCTTCTAAAATGAACACATGCATTCACACATGTAACCTTTCTAGTCTTCTAAAATGCAGCAGGAATTTCACTTGACAAACCAAAAGGAAATGGAAGAAAGAAGAAGAAGAAGAAGAAGAAGAAGAAGAGAAATTACAAAAATGGACAGAAAGATGGAGGAGGAAACATTTAGTGAGAGAGAGGAAGAAAGAAGAAAATGAAAGAGGGAGATGGGAAAGGAAAGCTGCCGCCCCATGCAGCCAACCCCAACTAATCTCTCTCCTACATGCATAACCCCATGTGGCATACACTCTCTCTCATGCACCATCCTATATGGCAAATACAAAAATGGATCATGGGCTTCTACTACAAATCTACCCTATTAATGAGCTTCTAGCCTTAAGCCCTCTTGAGCCATCTAATATGAACTAAGCCCACAATCCTAATTTGTCTAAGCTGAGCCCAAAGTGCAATTCTGATTTATTCAAGCCCACTTAACACATGTAATGCAAGTCCAGCCCTCAAACAATATCAAACCCAATAACATTTTGGTCACTTAAACAATTTCAATGATGCAATTAAATCCCCATTGAACACGCATTAAAATTCCAAATTTGAGAATTCTACAACATGCCAGAAATAAATTCCGATAATTGAACACACATACTCCTAGGGTGACATACGAGTTGTTACGATTCTCCCCTCATTAAAAGAATTTCGTCCATGAAATTCATACCTGAGTCGAAAAGATGATGGTACAATTCTCGCATAGCCGCTTTGGTTTCCCAAGTCGTCTCTTCAATCCCGTGATGTTGCCAAAGCACCTTAACCAGCAAAACTTCCTTGCTCCGCAGTCGTTTCACTTCTCTAGCCAGAATCTCAGTCGGTTTCTCATCATAAGAGAAATCTGATTGCACTTGCACATCTTGCACTGGGATAATATGGGATTCATCCAAACGATACTTTCGTAGCATTGAGACATGAAATACATCATGAAGCTTTGATAATGCTAGCAGTAAAGCTAATCGGTATGCCACAGATCCCACTCTTTCTAATACTTCATATGGCCCAATAAACCTTGGACTTAGCTTTCCCTTCTTACCAAACCTTAACACTTTCCTCCAAGGAGATACCTTAAGAAACACTTTATCGCCTGCATCAAATTCAATGTCTTTCCTCTTTAAATCCGCATACGATTTCTGCCTATCACTTGTAGCTTTCAACCTTTGCTGAATTAGTTTGCTTTCTCTTCCATATCCCTTATCAATTCTGGCCCAACAACCCTATGCTCGGTCAATACAGTCCAACAAATTGGAGTTCTACACTTCCTCCATTAATGGAATGTATCTATCCTAACTCTTCGAGAAATCAAGCACGCATGCTTGAAGAAAGTCTTCCCTTTTAGACTGTCCATAGGTTTGCGGATGGAAAGCCGTATTAAAATTCAACCTCGTGCCCAAAGCAGCTTGAAAACCCTCCCAAAACTTTGTGGTAAACCTTGGATCTTTATCAGAAATAATGGACAGAGGGATACCATGTAACCTCACAATCTCCTTTACATAAAAATCAGCCAATCGATCCATTGAGTAGTCAAGCCGAATTGGTATAAAATGAGCTGCTTTTGAAAACCGATCAACCACTACCCACACGGAATCATGCTGTCTTGACGTCATTAGTAAACCCTAAACAAAGTCCATGGTTATGTTATGCCACTTCCACTGTGGAATTGGAATGGGACTCAACAAACCATGAGGAACCTGATGCTCTGCCTTCACTTGCTGGAAAGTTAAGCACTTAGAAACATAATCCACCACATCCTTTTTCATACTAGGCCACTAATAGAACTGCTTTAAGTCTTGGTACATCTTAGTACCGCCTGGATGCATGGTGAACCCCATGTTATGTGCATTATGTAATAATCTCTTCTTTAGCTCCTTATCATTGGCAACACATAATTGCCCTCGGTAACACAACACACCTTCTTCACTTATTGAAAAATCAGTCTTATCCCCCTTTTTCACTGACTGCTCAATTTGCTGAAGCTTGAGATCACTCTTTTGTGCACTAACCAACTCATCCTTTAATACTGGCCTTGCTTTCAATTATGCCATCGAAGCACCATCATAATCGAATATCCACATAAACCTTTGGAAAAATAAGGCTAAAATGGATTTCTTACTCAAAGCGTCGGCTACCACATTTGCCTTACCCGGATTGTAGTCCACGATGCAATCGTAATCCTTAAATAATTCCAACCACCTTCTTTATCTCAAGTTCAGCTCCTTCTGAATGAGCAAGTACTTAAGACTCTTATGGTCCGTGAAGATTTTACACTTTTCACCATATAAGTAATGCCGCCAAATCTTCAAAGCAAACACTACTGCAACCAGCTCTAAATTGTGTGTAGGATAATTCTGCTCATGTGCCTTCAACTGCCTTGAAGCATAAGCCACTACTCTATCTTCTTGCATTAACACACATCCCAATCCAATTCTTGAAGCGTTGCTATACAGAGCATACTCCTTACTTGAAATGGGTTGAATCAAAATTGGTGCTTCAATTAGCATCCTCTTTAATAGCTCAAAACTGGCTTGGCACTTATCTGTCCACTCAAACTTAACTTCCTTACGTAGTAGCTTAGTAAGCAGAGAAGCAATCACTCAAAACCCCTTGTACAAAAAGAAGGTAATACCCCGCTAAACCCAAGAAACTTTGCACTTTGAATACATTCTTAGGGGGTTTTCAATTCACCACCGCCTCAACCTTAGCCGGATCCACTTTAACACCCTTAGAAGAGATAATGTGACCCAAGAAGGACACCTCCTTCAACTAAAACTCACACTTGCTTAACTTTGCGAACAACTGGTGTTCTCTTAATGTTTGAAGCACAATTCTCAAATGTTGTTCATGGTCCTTCTCATTCTTCGAATACACAAGGATATTATCAATAAACACAACTAAAAATTGATCCAAATATAGTCTAAAAAGCCTATTCATTAGATCCATAAATGTAGCAGGCGTATTTGTCAACCTGAATGGCATCACGAGAAATTCATAATGTCCATATCGAGTCCTAAAAGCAGTCTTAGGAATATCCTCCTTCTTCACTTGCAATTAGTAATACCCCAATCTTATATCAATCTTGGAGAACACACTAGCTCCCTTCAACTGATCAAACAAATCCTCGATTCTTGGTAAAGGGTATCTATTCTTCACTATCACATTATTCAGCTGCCTATAATCGATGCACATCCTCATAGATCCATCCTTCTTTTTGACGAACAATATTGGTGCTCCCCATGGAGACACACTCGGCCTAATGAAGCCCCTATCTAGCAGTTCTTGCAATTGCAATTTTAATTCCTTCAACTCGCTTGGAGCCATCCGATAGGGTGCTTTAGACATAGACGTTGTACCGGGCATAATATCAATGGACAATTCTACTTCTCTCCTTTGTGGTACACCCCAACTCTTCAGGAAAGACATCAGGAAATTCCCTCACAATTGGAATATCCTGGATTCTCACCTGATCCTTCCTAGAATCCAAGACTAAGTCCAAGAAAGCCTCACAACCCTTTCTCAAACATTGACATGCTTGCATAGCTGACAAGACATTAGACAAAGGATTGGTACAATGACCACGCACTATTACTTTAATTCCCTCACTACTACTGAGCACAACGGTCTTCCTCTTACAATGAACTATGGCACTATGCCTACTCAAACAATCCATTCCCAAAATTAAGTCAAATTCATCGAAGGGTAGTTCAATTAAGTCTACCGAAAACACATGTTCTTGCGCCACTAATGGACAACCCCTCTGCACTTTATTCACTTTCACCACATTCCCCAAAGGACTTGTCACACCCCATTTGCCCCTTAGAAGTTTGAGCCATGTTTGTGCATGTGCATTGTATATGTTTTGGCATATGATAAGGGTACTTTGGGATAATTGCATATTTATGGGCTTTAATATAGTGTGGGTGTTAGTGTAAGCCCTAGCCCCAATACATTGTAATAAAACACTTTAGTTAATAAATGAGGCATTTGTTTTACCAATTGTATTCCTGTGCATATCAATTGATAGAACTATCCAAGAATGTTGTTTCAGTTTAAGTTATCATGTGTGAGGCACATGGTTGTAAGACCTTGAAACAAATGAGACTTCATTCTAAATATCCCTAGTCAGTCATTGTTATGGGAATAACAAATGAATTAAGACTAGTATGCTCTCTCTGATTAGTTGAGTTCTGTCTTACGGATCATAAGGACAAAAGTGTCAATCAGAGATCATAGATACATGTTTATAACATGGTATTTGGATACGATCCACACATGAGAACACTACATGGTACAAGTCATAAGTGTTCCTCATATGCAAGTTTTGTATCGGAGTTCTTAGACCTAAAATCTCTATGAAACTCTTTATGAATTACTGTGTACTTTGACATACACCTAACGTGCTCGTAACTGAGTGACAAGTATGGGTATGCTTGGGTATGCATTGATTCATGTTAGAGAGCATGAGAGAAGTAAAGGGATTACCCCTCTCTATAAGAGAGAAAAATATCATCGGCCACTTGATCAGTGAACTGAGAAGTGTATGGCCATACCGAGATGTAATAATGTGCAATCATTATTTATCTGAGAGTTCAGTGTCACTGGAATATCAAGAAAGGAATTAACTTACATATAAGGATGACTAGTTCCATGCCTTATATTAATTCTGATATTTATGGGTAAGGGACTATACAAAATTGCATTAGGTCACCAAATGCCATTTGCATTTTCATTTAATTTGGAATGCTATAATATCTTTCTAGAGAATATATATAGCCTTTGAATTAATTCATTAATTCAATTGCCAATATTAAATGGACCTATAGGATCGCACACAAAGCATTGGGCATAAAATATTTAAATAAGGCATTGAGCATTAATTTGGACTTTTAATAAAAGTCAAGCTAATGTATGTAATGGGTATTAAATTGCTATTGGACCTTGGTCCATGAGAGAGAGAATATTCGGCCCACATAGGATTAATTTCAATTGATTAATTAAATCAATTAAGTTAATTGAGTATTAAATCCTAGTGGCATTTAAGTCAAATTAAATCACCTAATAATTACCATGTCCTAGCCGAAATTCCAAGTATGATATACAATGGAATTTCAGCACATGATTAAGTGATTGTATATTTGATTAAATATATGTTAAGGTAATATTTCAAATTAATTTGAATTTTGAATTCAAAAGTGAGTTTGAAATAAATTGTGTTACTTATCTTTAGGAAGGATTTTGAGTTTGAATCAGATTATCTAAAAGTAATTGAAATTCAAATCAAATACTTGCCAAAAAGAAAATATACAAAATATAGAAAAGATAAAAAGAGAAAAAACCTAATATTGGAGGCTAGGTTTTTGCGTGAAACACATCTTTTTCTCTCTAAGTTTTCTCTTGGCCGAAATACTCAAGGAGAAGGACCTTCCTTGCTTGCTTGGATTATTAGGCATTAAAAGCACCTAAAGAAAGTACAAGATAAAAATCTTGTAGCTTTAATCATTGCCATTACACAATACCTAAAGTTGAGAGCTAGAAATCTCGGTTTTAAGATTTGCTTGAAAGTGTGTGTGTGAACATAGAGAGGAGTGGCGTAAAGGCTGTTCCTTGGTTTTGGTGATCAAGATCTAAGGTGGATTATATCATCCTGGTTGCTGATCATTATCAAATCCAAGTCTTAAGAGCATCTAAAGTTGTAAGTTTTAAAACCCTAAAAGCGCATGTTTCGATTCTTGTTATGGAATTGTTTGATGTGTATGATTGTTTTTGATATTTTTCCGCTGCGTTATCTACATACACATACCATGACATATTCCATCAGTGGTATCAGAGCCTAAACATGCTTATTTTAGTGCTTTAGATGCATGAAATAATTCATTAAAAATCGTTACTTTTAATACATGCAATGCTGAAATTTTCTGTTTTGAGTTTTTTGCATTGTTTTGGTGTAAAAACGATTTTAATTGATTAGATAGGTATTATAATTAATATGACATGTTAATATACTGTCCTAAGATGTTCTAGGAGCTATTATTAGTCAGATTTAATTGGTAATACCTGATGGTATATGTTAATATTAAAACTAGGTGCTTTTTGGCATGTTAATTGTTAATTAAACAACTAGTTTTGAATATTAAATGTAAAAACGTTTTTGGCATGTTTGTAAGTGGTTTTTAATGATTAAATATCAGGTCTGGACATTTTTAAAATTTGGTTTTAATTCTGGTCCATGACAATTTAATTGATTAATTTTAATATCACTTAAAACAATGACTAGTTTGTGTTTGTTACATGTTTAATCAACATTGTTTGTTTTGATTTGATTAAAATGGTAAACACACATTTAGATCAGATTGGTACAATATATTAAATCATTTTTATGACCTTATTTGAATTATTAATTGACTCATAAAATTGATTTAAGGGTTTGTGCATTTTTGTGGCATCACATAAGCATTAAACAACTAGTTTTGTTGTTTGTTTGTTTTTATATGTATGCCGTGTATCATATATATGTTCTTCATGTTTTTTATTTTTTTTAATTCATATCGGTACATATTATATGTATTTTTAATGTTTATGGGCAGTATGACATAATATTAAAAAATGGCAAAATTGGAAATTATACTAGAGTTGATTTATAGCACAAATCTAACTAGTTTGTGTTTTGGGCTTTTAAGAGAACTTATTCAATAAGAGGATTTAGTCCATTGGGCCTCGGCCCAGGCCCATCATAGGGTCATCTCTTAAAGGTTCAAGTACACAATTTCCATTAATGGGCTTGGCTAATTTAATTAAAATTGGACTTTGTTTGATCCATGAATGTTATGTATATTAATTTGCTTGTTTGGTGTGATAAATGGATATGCATGGTGCATTCATGGGCCCTGGGTTTTTGTAATTAATTATGGCCTGCGAGCCATTATGTATTATTGTAAAAGTTTCATTTATTTCTTAGAATAGAATTTACTTGAAGACTTTGTAAATCAAGATGAAGCCCACCGGAGTGGTGAAGCCCAACTCGAAGATTCTTGTGTAATAGTATAGAATCTTAGTTGTAGGTTTTATGGGCCCATGTTTGTCACGCTTTACTTTATGCAATTATTTATATATGCATGCTATGAATGGATGACAAAGCGTATGCCATGTAAGCCGTAATAAAATGAATCCCTAAAATAGTAAGTCACAAAGTTGCCTTCCTAATTCGAAACATGTCAAGGCATCGATCATCGGTAACGTAGACTAGGAGTCCTAGATGCGCCCGATTATCTTTGTGAGGCATGAGTTGTGAATGTAGGTTGGACTTAACATGGAAAGGGATGCCCGGACCTAGGCAACTAATAAATGGGTTTGTGCTATAACATCTTAAGATGTTAGCCCATTTGATCCAAGAGTCATGTACGAGTCATGATTGGAGTTATCCTACCTAAGTAACTTAACTTGTTAGGTGTACAAGCTCAGCTTGACTAATAAGGTTGTTGTGAAAAGTGGATCTTGGCCCACATTAAATCACTAACGCGAATTATTTAAAGGGATATTAATTCGGTTTGTGGGATTATTAATAAGACCTCATTTAATCTTGCTAAATTTTATTGTAGATTGAAAAATGGCATCTTCAAACAACAATTTCTCATTGCGATCGGTCCTTGAAAAGGACAAATTGAATGGCACCAATTTCATAGACTGGTCTCGAAACTTAAGGATAGTTCTTAAGCAAGAGAAAAAGTCGTATGTTTTGGATGCACCCTTGCCTCAAGAACCTGGTAGGAACGCCTCTGTGGTTCAAAGGGAAACTTTTGAGACCAAGAAGAGCGACTCCAATGATGTGACCTGTTTGATGCTAGCCACTATGGTGCCTGACTTGCAAAAACAATTTATGGACCAAGAGGCTTATGCGATCATGGTGCACTTAAAGGAGATGTTCCAAGAGCAAGCTCGTCACGAGAGGTTTGTGACAACTAAGGCCTTAATTTCCTGTAAGATGGCAGCAGGTACTCCTGTTAGTACGCATGTACTCAAGATGAAAGGGTATCTTGATACTCTTGAGAAGCTTGAGGTACAAGTACCAAAGGAATTGGCCACTGACTTGATTTTAGGATCATTGGCTGATGATTATGATCCATTTGTAATGAATTATAACATGCATGCGATGAACAAGTCAGTTACTGAGCTTCATGGGATGCTTAAGAATGCTGAAGAAAACATTCGAAAGACCAATCCCGTACTGATGGTTCAAGGGGGCATCAAGAAGGGACCCGCTAAGGGAAAAGGAAAGGGAAGGGCAAAACCCAAGAATGACCTGACTCGGCTCAAGTCAAATGGGAGTACACCTCAGGCCCAATCCAAGCCCAAGGCACAAAAGCTCAAGGAGAGCGAGAGCACTTGCTTCCACTGCAACAAAATAGGGCATTGGAGGAAGAACTGTGCTCTCTTCAAGGAAGAACAAAAAAAGAATGGAGCCAAGGCGTTCAGTTCAGGTATTTTTGTTGTTGAAATTAACCTTTCTATTTCTACCACTTGGGTACTAGATACCGGTTGTGGTTCTCACATTTGTTCAAATGTGCAGGGGCTAAGAAATAGGAGGTTACTTGGGAAGAATGAAGTGGACCTCCATGTGGGGAATGGAGCACGAGTTGCTGCCATGGAGATAGGCGACTATCAACTCACTTTACCTTCCGGACTTTGTTTAGTTTTGAAAAATTGTTATTATGTACCTGCTATAAGCAGAAACATTATTTCAGTTTCATTGTTGGATTTGGATGAATTTGATTTTGTTATTAAAAATGGCAATGCTCATATTCGTCGCTAAGGCATTTCATATGGCAATGCCATGTTGCAAAATGGCCTTTATATCCTTGATTTACAAAACAAAGAGTCCATATACAACATTAATACAAAGAGGGTTAAATCAAACGAATTGAACCCTACTTACTTCTGGCATTGTCGTTTGGGACATACAAACGAAAAACGCATTTCAAGACTCCACAAAACTGGAGTACTTGGGTCATTCGACTTAGAGTCTTATGATACATGCGAGCCATGTTTGCATGGAAAAATGACAAAAAGTCCTTTTAATAAGAAAAGTGAGAGGACTAATGGCTTATTGGAACTAATACATACCGATGTATGTGGACCATTAAGTACACAAGCTAGAGGTGGTTTTAGCTACTTCGTAACGTTCACAGATGACTTCAGTAGATATGGCTATGTCTATCTAATGAAGTATAAATCTGAAACTTTTGAGAAATTCAAAGTGTTTAAGAACGAAGTAGAAAAACAACTTGGCAAAAGTATAAAAGCCATTCGATCTGATAGAGGTGGCGAATACTTAAGCAAATATTTTGACGGTCATCTAAAAGAGTGTGGTATTATTTCACAGCTCACTCCTCCTGGAACACCACAATGGAATGGTGTGTCCGAAAGGAGAAATCGAACTCTATTAGACATGGTTCGATCTATGATGAGTCAAGCAAATCTTCCTATCTCTTTTTGGGGCTATGCATTAGAAACTGCTGCGTTTCTACTAAACCGTACTCCAACTAAAGCAGTTGAAAAGACACCATACGAGGTATGGACTGGGAAAGAACCCAATATGTCATTTCTCAGGATTTGGGGCTGTGAAGCACATGTTAAGAAATTAACATCTGACAAACTAGAGTCCAAATCCACTGTCTGCTTATTTGTGGGTTATCCCAAAGAAACAAAGGGATACTACTTTTACTCACAAACCGAGAACAAAGTATTTGTTGCTCGCAAGGCTGTTTTCTTGGAAAAGGAGTTCCTTCTCAAGAAAGACAGTAGGAGTAAAGTAGAACTTGGAGAAATTCAAACGCCACAAACTCCTATACAGGATGAGTTGGAAATGGGATCAAGTTCACAACCAATTGTGGAACAAGAACCCATTGCACAAGTACCTAGAAGGTCCGGTAGGGTACGTCAGGGGATTGAGAGATATGGTTTTCTAATCACCGACAGTGACACTATTGAGTTAGTAGATCGTGAGGATCCTACTACCTACCGAGAAGCTATTGAAAGCCCAGACTCGAAAAATTGGCTTGAAGCCATGAAATCCGAGATGCAATCAATGTACGATAACCAGGTTTGGACCTTGGTTGATCCACCGGAAGGTGCTAAGGTAATTGAATGCAAGTGCCTATTTAAACTCAAAGCTGATAAGACCTACAAAGGTAGACTAGTAGCAAAAGGTTTTCGACAAACACATGGTGTAGACTATGATGAAACCTTTTCGCCTGTAGTCATGCTCAAATCCATTAGGATCTTGCTTGCCATAGCTGCATATCATGATTATGAGATATGGCAAATGGATGTCAAAACTGCTTTCCTTAATGGAAATTTACTTGAGGATGTGTATATGACACAAGCTGAAGGTTTTGTCAATCCCAAGCATCCTAAGAAGGTTTGCAAGCTTCAGAAATCCATTTATGGATTAAAGCAAGCATCCCGAAGTTGGAATCTTCGTTTTGATGAGGCAGTCAAAGAATTTGACTTCGTCAAGAACGAGGATGAGCCTTGTGTATACAAGAAGGTTAGTGGGAGCATAGTAGTATTTCTGGTCCTGTATGTGGACGACATCCTTCTCATTGGGAATGACATTCCAACATTGCAAAAGGTTAAGCAATGGTTGGGGAAATGTTTCTCAATGAAAGACTTAGGTGAAGCTGAGACAGTACTTGGCATTCGGATCTACAGAAATAGATCGAATCGGCTATTGGGACTAAGTCAAGAAAAGTACATAGACAAGGTACTAAAGCGTTTTAGTATGGGAGACTCAAAGAAAGGGTACATACCTTTGGCTTTGGGAGTTCCTTTAACTAAAGAACAGTGCCCTAAAACCAAAGAGGAAAGGGACAACATGAGTAGAATCCCATATGTATCTGCTATTGGATCTATCATGTACGCTATGTTATGTACTAGGTTGGATGTTGCTCATGCACTGAGTATAACCAGTAGGTTTAAGCAAGACCCTGGTGAAAAGCACTGGTCTACTGTAAAAGGCATTCTAAAGTACCTGCGAAGGACTAAGGATCACTTATTGGTGTATGGTGGTCAGGAAGAGCTCGTCATACAAGGCTATGCCGATGCTGCTTTTCAAACCAGCACTCAGGACTTAATATCGCAATCTAGATTCGTTTTTGTTTTAAACGGTGCTGCTGTCAGCTGGAGAAGCTCAAAGCAAGAGACCGTTGCCGACTCAACTACAGAATCTGAGTATATTGCAGCAAGTGAGGCTGCAAAAGAGGCTGTTTGGATTAGAAATTTCATTTCTGGATTAGGAGTGGTCCCAAGCATCCTAGATCCATTAGAAATTTTTTGTGACAACAACGGGGCCATTGCACAGGCCAAAGAGCCCCGGTCACACCAGAAATCCAAACACATACTCAGGAGGTACCACCTGATCAGAGAAATCATTGATCGTGGGGACGTCAAGGTCAGCAAGATAGCAAGTGAAGACAATGTAGCAGATCCTTTGACGAAACAGTTGCGTCCAAATCTGCACGAAACTCATTTGAGAGCATTCGGTCTAAGGGCTATGCCCAATTGGGACTAGTGCTAGTGGGAGATTGTTAGTGTAAGCCCTAGCCCCAATACATTGTAATAAAACACTTTAGTTAATAAATGAGGCATTTGTTTTACCAATTGTATTCCTGTGCATATCAATTGATAGAACTATCCAAGAATGTTGTTTCAGTTTAAGTTATCATGTGTGAGGCACATGGTTGTAAGACCTTGAAACAAATGAGACTTCATTCTAAATATCCCTAGTCAGTCATTGTTATGGGAATAACAAATGAATTAAGACTAGTATGCTCTCTCTGATTAGTTGAGTTCTGTCTTACGGATCATAAGGACAAAAGTGTCAATCAGAGATCATAGATACATGTTTATAACATGGTATTTGGATACGATCCACACATGAGAACACTACATGGTACAAGTCATAAGTGTTCCTCATATGCAAGTTTTGTATCGGAGTTCTTAGACCTAAAATCTCTATGAAACTCTTTATGAATTACTGTGTACTTTGACATACACCTAACGTGCTCGTAACTGAGTGACAAGTATGGGTATGCTTGGGTATGCATTGATTCATGTTAGAGAGCATGAGAGAAGTAAAGGGATTACCCCTCTCTATAAGAGAGAAAAATGTCATCGGCCACTTGATCAGTGAACTGAGAAGTGTATGGCCATACCGAGATGTAATAATGTGCAATCATTATTTATCTGAGAGTTCAGTGTCACTGGAATATCAAGAAAGGAATTAACTTACATATAAGGATGACTAGTTCCATGCCTTATATTAATTCTGATATTTATGGGTAAGGGACTATACAAAATTGCATTAGGTCACCAAATGCCATTTGCATTTTCATTTAATTTGGAATGCTATAATATCTTTCTAGAGAATATATATAGCCTTTGAATTAATTCATTAATTCAATTGCCAATATTAAATGGACCTATAGGATCGCACACAAAGCATTGGGCATAAAATATTTAAATAAGGCATTGAGCATTAATTTGGACTTTTAATAAAAGTCAAGCTAATGTATGTAATGGGTATTAAATTGCTATTGGACCTTGGTCCATGAGAGAGAGAATATTCGGCCCACATAGGATTAATTTCAATTGATTAATTAAATCAATTAAGTTAATTGAGTATTAAATCCTAGTGGCATTTAAGTCAAATTAAATCACCTAATAATTACCATGTCCTAGCCGAAATTCCAAGTATGATATACAATGGAATTTCAGCACATGATTAAGTGATTGTATATTTGATTAAATATATGTTAAGGTAATATTTCAAATTAATTTGAATTTTGAATTCAAAAGTGAGTTTGAAATAAATTGTGTTACTTATCTTTAGGAAGGATTTTGAGTTTGAATCAGATTATCTAAAAGTAATTGAAATTCAAATCAAATACTTGCCAAAAAGAAAATATACAAAATATAGAAAAGATAAAAAGAGAAAAAACCTAATATTGGAGGCTAGGTTTTTGCGTGAAACACATCTTTTTCTCTCTAAGTTTTCTCTTGGCCGAAATACTCAAGGAGAAGGACCTTCCTTGCTTGCTTGGATTATTAGGCATTAAAAGCACCTAAAGAAAGTACAAGATAAAAATCTTGTAGCTTTAATCATTGCCATTACACAATACCTAAAGTTGAGAGCTAGAAATCTCGGTTTTAAGCTTTGCTTGAAAGTGTGTGTGTGAACATAGAGAGGAGTGGCGTAAAGGCTGTTCCTTGGTTTTGGTGATCAAGATCTAAGGTGGATTATATCATCCTGGTTGCTGATCATTATCAAATCCAAGTCTTAAGAGCATCTAAAGTTGTAAGTTTTAAAACCCTAAAAGCGCATGTTTCGATTCTTGTTATGGAATTGTTTGATGTGTATGATTGTTTTTGATATTTTTCCGCTGCGTTATCTACATACACATACCATGACATATTCCATCAGTGGGCGCATGTATGGTATTAGAGTGTATGTAAGTTGGTTTATGTTTGTGTGTGTTTGCTCACATGGTTGTAGGATGTAAGTGAGTAAGTTGGGTTGTAATGGTGTGTGCACGAGCATATGATAGTAGGGTGTGTTTTAGTGAGGGAGGTCTAGTGTGTGTTGTAGAGCATGTGGTTGGGTGTGAGTGATCAAATCCCACTAATGAGGAAATGACATGTGTCTAGGGTTAGGAAAAGAAAAAGAGGAAGAAAGATAAGAAGGGGAAAAAGCAGAATTATTTCCTCATTCTCGTTTTTCTCTTCTCCCTACTCTTCTTCTTCCTTTTCTTTTCTCAAAAGAGCCCTAGCTTGGATCCAAGTTGGTGTGCTGGGAATTGATCATCTCTTAGTCTTCTTTTGGGTAAGTTTTCTGCATTTTCATCATCTCCTTCATCTTGTTCTTCATCTTCTCTTCACGTTTCTGGTTTGGGTTTTGATCTAGGGTTTGTTGTTTGTGTGATTTGTTGGTTTGTTTGGTTAGTTGAGCCTCCTCATGATCCTAAAGGGAAGAAGGCGTCGGGAAGTGGTGCTCATTAGATTGGAGCATAGGAGTATCAGGTTTAAGAACTTTCTTTGAATTGATGTTCATATGTGGATTTTCATATATGCATGAATTGCTGGAAATTTATGATGTGTGAATAGGCTTATATTGGTATATATGATATGGGTTTTGAGTTTTGATGAGTTATGTTGCATAATTATTGAATTATTGAATCAAATGTGAAGTTGATTGAACTTTGCTGCAGAATTTTCTAGTTTTGCGATTATTGAGATATTGATTTGTGAATTGATAAATTGATTGTAATTAATTGTGAAAATATGTTGTTTTATGTTGGTTATGGCGTTTGGAAGGCCTATTTTGTGGTAAGTTGTAGTTTAAGTTTGATTTGGGTGAAAATGGTTTTGATTTGAATTTTCTGGGCTTCCTGCGTTTTTGTTAAGAAATGGAAATCCTGATGCTGTCGCTAGCGCGATAGAACGAAATTTCCAGCTCTTGCGTCTGAAGGCTGAGGACTTGCTCACGAGTCGTGAGCAATGCTCACGAGACGTGAGCAATGCTCACGAGATGTGAGCGTCGTGAGCAACGCTCATGAGTCGTGAGGAATGCTCACGAGACGTGAGCAATGCTCACGAGACGTGAGCAATGCTCACTGGCCATTCTGTTACGATCGCGACAGTGACACCAATATGCCCTGTTTCTCTCATGTGCTCTAATTTTCTAAAATGGGTTTTAAATGTCTTTTCTTGGCTTTTTACTGCTGTATGCTATATTATTTTGCTTATATGTGTAATAGCATGATTTCTTCATGACAAATAACATGTTATCCATGATAAATTATATGTTGTGTTTTGGAACATGATTCGGATGATGCATGACGTGTAAGAGTCAGTCTAGTGGATAGTTAGGCATGTCTAATCGTGTCGTTTAGCTGCAGCCCTCCATTCTGTTTGGAGCCCGATAAGGTCCCCGTTTGGATCCTCGCGATCCCTAAAAAGTTTTGGATCTTGTTTAAGGTCCCCTCTGTAAAATGTTTTGAATGTGATAAAATACAATGGTTTTTGATTCGTACTCGTAAGGTACCGTCACTATTTGATTCGTACCCGTAAGGTACTGTCACTGTATACTCATTATCGACTATTGTGAGTCAACAGGTGCTCTATTTGTTTTATTCTGCTTTGATATGATTACAAGAATATGATATTCGAATGTGCATAATGATAAGTATGAGAAATCAATTAATATTTGTATGAATGTTGATATGAGCTTCTGAATGTATGTCTTTATTCTGCAAGCATGATTATATATCTGACATGATTATTCGCATATTTCATATCGTATGTGTTATGTTTTGATAACCATTGTGAATGGCCGTCCACGTTATTTGTGTGTTCCCCACTAAGCGTTATCGCTTAGCATGGTGTTTTATCCGTGCAGGTGCAAAAGGTGCTGTGTTTTGGGAGAGTCACCGCCAGTCAAGCCAACACAAAAGGGATTAGTGTTAGGGCCATTTTTGTAGTATTATATCATGATTCTTTTTGTAATAGAACTCTCATTGTTTTAGTAATTTTGTAAGCTTCCGCTCTATTTATTTTGGATATGTAATTCTTTTGTTTGGGCAATTGATCAGAATATTATTGTAATGATTTTGTTATATTAATGTATGATCAGTCGTTGTTTTTCAAAGGTTTTAATTTTCGCTGTATTTCCATATGTTTATGATGATTGAATGTTTGCTTTGCCTCATTCTGTTTGGTGCGACACCCCTGCTCCTGCATCTCACTCCTATCCAGATGGGTTCGTTTACATATGGGTAGGGGTTGTTACAGGACTAGTTATGCATATATCATAATTCAAGCTGTTAGCAATAGGCATCTTTTCACGAATTCTCTTAGAGCATACATACGAATGAGTAGATCCAGGATCAATCAATGCAAGCATTTCTGTATCATAAAGTAGAAAAGTACCTGCGATGACTTTAGGTGCATCCTGATCCTCTCTAGCTTTCATGGCATAAGCTCGGGTCGGTGCAGTTGGAGGCCTATTCACGGTTTTAAACTCAGCTCTACCTCGAGACTTGTTAGCTCGACCACGTCCTCTACCTCTACCTCGGTCAGCTGGAGGCAAATTTGACCCACCATGACTAGCCACTTGCTGATTCCCATCCACCTCATATGCCTTGGGGCAATTAGCCAACTAATGCTTATTACTGCCACATACAAAGCAAGCCCCAGTCACCTTCCAGCACTCCCCTCTTTGCCTCTTACCACAATGAGGGCATTCATGCACTTAACTCTTGTTACTCGATGCATCGCTACCAGAACCAGGTGCATGAGATAATCCTTGCCTTTTACCTCTAGTAGCGAGACTATTCACCGATTCAGCTAGGGGCGCTGTAGGAGAATCTCTTGATCTTTTTCTCGAATGTACCCCACCACGGCTAGGGTTTCTCCTTTGCATTCTTTCTCTCTGCACCTCAAGGGACCTTTCAGCTCTCATAGCTGCCTGCACAATCTGATAGTATGCAACAGTCTGGGATGTGGTCATGGAAATCAGCAATGCCTTGATCTGCTCTATTAATCCTTCCTCAAATTGCTGACATTTGAACTCATCTATCAGCACTCCCAGCGGTGCATACTTGCTCAATCTACTAAATTCCTTCTCATATTTGGCCACAGACATGGCCCTTTGCCTCAAATTGAGGAACTGCTTCCAATTAGCTTCTTTGTATGCCTTAGTGATATACTTGTTTCGGAACTCCTGTTCGAAGAAGTCCCAGGTAATTGGGTTTGGAAGCATTTGATGCCTCAATACCAACTTCCACCAGTCATAAGCAGCTCCTTGAAGCAAAGACACAACACATTCAACTCTTTGTTCAGCTGGGCACTTAATCTCATCCATCACCCACTGAATCCTCTCATCCCAATATTCATCTTTAGCAGACTCATCCAAGCTAGGATTCTAAAGGAGCTTTCGGTGCTGTCATTCGGTGAAGCACCCTCGCCATGTCTTGCGACATTTTGAGTAGCGCTTCTAACGGAACCATGGGCACATCTCGCCCCACACTAACTGGTGCAGTTTGCCCAGATTCAGACACTTCCCTATCTTTAGGATTCACACTTTCCGCAGTCTCTTCTCTAGCATCTTGAGATGGGTCCATTGATTTGAGGAATAAACAAGGACTCCCGCATTAGATCAACACTTATGTACACATCCTAATCTATACTATGCCCAAAAATGACTAAACCTAGGCTCTGATACCACTAAATTGTAACACCCCACTCCCATCCACTTGCATAGCTATGCTACAGTGGTTAGAAGCGGTTGCCACAACACTAATCACATGCAAAGTTCATACTAAACACATGCATAATATCATATTACAACATTCCAAGTCAATTAATTTCGTTCACATACAGCGGAACATTCACATCGCATACATAAAATCCATACAGTCCGATTAAATTACATCCCATATTGAGTTATACAATAATTAAAATGTGCCAATAATTTTATCATTAGTTACATGCCTTAACAAAAGTATCCAAAATCTACACTAGGCAATAGAGACCTAATGTGTTGATCAGTCCAAAATGCAGGGACGTCCTTCAGATCACTTCGCCGATGAACCTACACGGATTAAAAACCCGTTCTAAGTGATAACGCTTAGTGGAGAAACAGTAACAATATAAACAATATTCAAGCAGGCATATTTACATAATAATAACCATTGATTTAACGTAGCATACATGGCAACATTCACCTTTCATATATATAAATATAACATGCTTCCATCATCATAATTAGTACCTTATTAACAGTTATATAGCATAACAATAAGTTATAACACTTATCATACTCACTCATGATAAGAATATGTTTTGCATCGAACCATATTACATCTCATCGCATCATGAATACATATTTATATATATACAAAATGAGTCACATGTACGTATAGAAACATACTCATTGAGTAACTTCTTTAATTATTAAGCCTTGCCTGCATTTCAAGGACGAGAATAATCTGGTATTGCATTTGTACTCAAGAGTACGATCAATTCAATTGAATCAGTATATATACACATTTATTGCATTGGTACCTGAGGGTACAAGAATATTCAATAATTCGCAATCCTAATTGGATTCATTGGTGATTCCAAACGAATCAAATGCATTTGGCTGCAGCACTTAGACCCTATAGGCATGCCTATCTATCCACTACTTGACATGCAAGCTAAACTATTAGTCTTGTTATTGTTATTATCATTGCAAATATAATCTTTACACCATATCATGTTTTTATGTTATAGTTCACATCACATCTTCTTCATCATTGCATATGCATAATACCATAAGAATATATACATGTACCAATGTATATCTCATACATGAATGATCATAATCATATTAAATAATAAAGATTGAAATCATGTACATGCTCAAATATCACTAACACAAATGCTTTATCAAAACTTAAAACAAATAAGAAAACATTTCTAAAATATAATAGTATCACGCTCCCGATAGTGTCGCGCTCGTGAAAGATTGGAGTTCTAATTGTGTCGTGCTAGCGACAGTGTCATGCCCGCGACATTGTCGCGCTCGCGATAGAATGCAGTCTTGCCTCTGTTGTGATGGCACTCCGCGTGCACTCACGATAGAAAGTCCACTTAACTAGTAGAGCATCCTGTCGCGCTCACGACAGAACTGGAATTCCTCATTCAAAGCTCTTCCATCCTCTCTTCCCAAGCCTCATTTCTCCCTCTTTCGCATGCCACTCCCGTAGCCTATTCTCGACCCATTATTATCCAATATGACGTATTACCCATTGTTTATTTACTTATTATGAATTCAATTACATCAAATTTATCAATTATTATTACCTATGCTAGGAGTTGTAGCATATGGAACTATACTTGCTTCGAATGCCCTCCTATGCACATTAATTAACCTATTTACCTCCATTGAAGACCATACGATCCCCAACTCAACATGGTTCCTTCATTCCTTTTATTATATTACTAAAGATTAAAGTTCTCATATATAATTCATAATAAACTACACTTTATGTGTTTAAGTTTACACAATGCCACAAGTCAATTACCTTACCAAGATAGTTCTATTAGCAAAATTTTGGCACATTTAACTTACAAATTTTAGGACATTCTTCCTCTATACACATGCAGCTAGCCAATCCTCACAAGTCACTCATTAATGATCATTCCATCAAATAGGAAAAGAATTACAACATGAATATTATTCCAATACAACTATTCATAACAAGGCACAAGATAGCATAACACATCACAATAAGCAATCTCCTCATCATTACATACCATATCAATATATGCACTTCATATATACACAACCTAACTCAAAATTTATAAAAATGCACATGAACATAGAGTTTATCAAACCTTTACTCCTTTGCTCCTTGCCAAAATCACTTAGTTCTTGGCTCACCAACCTTGGCCTTCACTTTGTCCCTCTTAGGTTCTACCTCTATAACCAAGCCCATATTTTCCAGAAATGTAGAACAAGAATCAAAATCTCATTTCTAAACACAAGAAGAAGATGAAAGAGAAAGGATTTCGTGTAGTATAAATACTTACCTTCTAAAATGAACACATGCATTCACACATGCAACCTTTCTAGTTTTCTAAAATACAGCAGGAATTTCACTTGAAAAACTAAAAAGAAATGGAAGAATGAAGAAGAAAAATAAGAGAAATTACAAATATGGAGAGAAAGATGGAGGAGGAAACATTTTGTGAGAGAGAGGAAGAAAACAGAAAATGAAAAAGAGAGATGGGAAAGGAAAGCTGTCGCCCCATGCAGCCAACCCACAACTAATCTCTCTCCTACATGCATAATTCCAAGTGTGCCCAAGTGGCACACACTCTCTCTCTCTCATACACCATCCTATGTGGCAAATACAGAAATGGATCATGGGCTTCTACTACAAATCTGTCCTATTAATGAGCTTCTATCCTTTAATCCTCTTGAGCCATCTAATATTAACCAAGCCCACAATCCTAATTAGTCTAAGCTGAGCCCTAAGTGCAATTCTGATTTATTCAAACCCCCTTAAAACATACAATGTAAGTCCAGCCCTCAAACAATATTAAACCCAATAACATTTTTATCACTTAAAGAATTTCAATCATGCAATTAAATCCCCATTGAACACGCATTAAAATTCCAGATTTAAGAATTCTTCAACATGCCATAAAATAATTCCCATAATTGAACACACATACTCCTAGGGTGACATACGGGCTGTTACAAGAAGAGGAAGTCAAGGCAGAGGTAATCGTTCAGAAATGGTATCGTATCAAGATTAGTTAATAGTCCTACAATGGTTCCAGTACAAGATCTGGCTAGGGAGGTGAGAGAGGACCAAAATGGATTGGAAGTAATACCTGGTACTTATCGGCTCCCTAAAGAGTTATGTGTTAAAGTGTGTATTGAATATTTTGATTATGATACATATGTGATTAGTCCTTTAGGGCATATTGTAAATGTGTATAATGCGCATGAGAACCGTTCTTTTATGATTCAAAGTAAAAAGTTATCTGTTAATTTGATTGAAGTGTTATCCCATGAATTTGAATTAATTCTGAGTATGGATAATTTTGGAATTAAGAATGATGTGGAAAGTAAGATAAAGTGGTGACACTTTATACGCTTGTCAGCTATCTCATTGAAATCATTTGAACATGAGCATATAGAAACATGGGGATGGGAAAAGTGCATTGATACCACATAAACTGCATTTTTACATCATTTTGTATACATACACCATCATATATTCATTCACATCCCTTGATCATGTTTGCAAAACATTTATTTATATGTTTCATTCGAAGAAACGGCAGACAGGATGTACATACAATGTATGGTGTTAGAAAAAGGACTATTGAGGAAGAGTAAAGTGTTTGTTAATGAAAGTATGAAGTGTGAGTAACTAAAGTTAAGAAGAGGAAGTTATTTACGAAGTTTATATAAGCAATTGCGAATAAGATTTTGAATAAAGAATGAATAACATTAGTGAAAGAAGTAACAAGCATACCCCATAAATTTCATGCGTCCAGAAATTGCGCAATAAGAGAATAAAGGTAGAAGTGTTTGAGTATGAATCATATGTGTTTGGGTTTCTGAATAGTGACAAAGATAGCAACTGATCTGATGATATTGATTGACCTGAAAGAAGAATTATGGATCATCAAGTCGCAATTGAATATTTTATGTGAAAGACTGCAAGTGGTGGATAAAAGTGTTAAGTAGCTTTGTAAGATAGAATGTAAATATGCATATGGTGATAAGGTTTTCTGTAAGTGCCTCAATGGAGGAAAGCTAAGTATCCTCTATTGTTGGATCATATTTGCAATTCGTGAATGAAATTATTTTAAGGACAGGAGAGTTGTAATGACCTGAAATCTACCCTTGTAGTATTTTGGCTTAACTAGGGTAATTGGATGAGCTTGAGTGGGATTTCTAATTTTGGATCCAAGTGTAATTTGGAATTGATGACCTTATTTCAAAAATAAAATAAGTTTAGTGACCATTTAGTAGTTGAGCATGATCAATTAGAGGATGGATTAATTAGCACTAAGTTAAATTAATTAAAGTTAATTAATCTTGAGTGGGAGTTGATGGATTTTCGGGTGTCAATTCCTGCCCTTGCCACCTTATCCTCTTACATGCAATATAAACTTTGAAGGAGAGAGAAAACTTCATTCTTACATGTGATCTTTAGCTGCTTCCTTTTAAAGTTTTTGTCCTTCTTCTTCTTCTTCTTTCTTTCGTGATCCATCTCCTTTAACCTCTGATTCCATAAATTATGTTGAGTGATCAAGTGATTGATTAGTAAAGTTGAGTTTTTGAATGGGTAAGGTAACCTCTGCTTTCCTTCCTTCTTGATTGACGCTTTATTTTTTTTAATGCATGACCGTGTGAGAAGACATATAGAAATTTAAAATTGAAAATGCATTTATAATTAATGAAGGCTTTAATAAGAGTAAAGTTCCAAATCTTTCTCTGGTTTAGACCCCGAGGTTAAACGAACTTTCCCAATTTCTAGTAAACTGAGTGGTGACTCCAGAATACCTCAAAGATGCCAAAAGGCTTCATGGGATTAGATGAACTTTCCTAATAATCTATTTGGTAGGGATTACAAAATATCTCATGTTGCCCAAGATCAAAAGATGCGAACCCTCTCGGGCCCTAAAAGCGGGTTTTCGGGAACAGGTCGGGTCCGGCACGTGTCACAGCTTGCCACTAGGAACTTGAGTGGAGTTCTTTTAGTATATAATAGAGTTTCTTTGTATTAGGCAACATCTTGATATTGTAAAGATAACTTTTTGTATATGTAGTGTAAATGTTTATAAGAAGCACATGATCATGTAATATAAGAATGATTTTATTTTGTAACATGCATATCTAAAGTTTATTAATACATGCATGTTTGTGTAGTGATATTTTCTTTCCACTTATGAGTATGATATTCCACTATAGTATATTTGATTGTATCAAATGTGTGAGTGCGTAGTGACCCGATATCCTCCCAGGTGGTATTGGGGTGTTACAATCTCTGTCACAAATAGTAGCTAGGGTCAAAATTTCTTCATCCCAAAAACCATTCACTTGTTTGGTTACTCTGATTTCCCAATTGTAGACGTCATTAAAGACCTCAAACCTAGGAATGATCTTGCCATTAATCCATTGGGGCTCAGCCTCTCCGATATAGGCACAGATTGACATTGCTAGCATGAAACTCTCCTTAATGTGGGGGATCTCCTTCGTCTTCTTCTTACTCTTCATGGTGGTACATTTATACCCTAAACCTTTTTGGTCCTTCTGTACCCTCGTTATGATGGCCATTTGTGGTCCTTGAGAGTTTTTACCCAAGCGTACCCCTGGAAGGAAGGATGATAACTTCAATTTAGTACTTAGTTTTGTTATTCTTTTTGTGTGATTTTTGGGTTTTTATTTGTGTTTGTTATTTTGTTTTTGTTACTTTTAGTTAATTTTGTCAAATTTAGTTAAATTAGGTTTTTATACACGTTTGATAGCAATTTGATAGTGTTTTATGTTGAAATACAGGAATTAACGGTAGCTCATGGTCATAACAAAAGGGTTGTGACCGAGACATATATTTTCTCAAGGCAGAATTGCGATCACATGTACCTCATGATCATAACCCTTTTATTGTGACCGTGACATATAGTTTTACACGTCACACTTTAAAGATGAGGTGCCTCACGGTCACAACCAATTGGTCGTAACCATAATATGTGGATTTTCAAAGCAAAACTGAAAGAAGAGGTACCTCACGGTGACAAATGATTTGTTGTCACCGTGACATAGAATTTTTCAAGGCATATCTGAAGGCAGAGCTACCTCACGGTGACAACCATTTTAGTTGTCACCATGACCTAGAGCCATCCAAGGCAGAATCAAAAATCAAGTATCGCACGGTGACAACCACTTTTGTTGTCACCGTGACCTCCTTGCATATTCAGGATAGAATCGATTTTTCAACCATCTCACGGTGACAACCATTTGGTTGCCACCGTGACCACCAATACCTCATGGTGACAACCATTTTGTTGTTACCGTGACCCCTTCGAAGCTATATATTGCAGGGTGCTATTTGGCAAAAGAAGCTCTTTTATTTTTCTGAGATTAAAAAGAGCGTTTTTAGATTTATGTTTTTATGGGTTTTTCTATTGTTCCTAACTTTAGGGTTTTGATATTTTCCTTAGATTTACACTGAAAGTAGATAGATTTACAGCAAAATACATAGATTTAACACAAGTACATAGCTTAGATACTTAGATTTTCTTAGTTTTGAGTCCATATCCACTGAAGCCTTGAAGAAAAAGATTGAAGAACTTAGGATTCAACTGGGTTTTCTTCCTCAATGAATTTCTGTGTTTATTCTCTCCTTTTCCCTCTTTACTTTGTAATGGATAGTGAGTTATCTTCTAGTTGTTTGGGGGATATTTGAATCCCCTGCCCATGATGTGAATATTGAACATATTTTGAGTTTATATATATAAATGAAGGTTTATTTCACTGTTGCTTATTGTTAATTCATGGGATTTCATGTTTTCAGGTTGTTTTCCAGTTTGGATGAATGGTTTTTACCATATATCTTTGTTGGTTGTTGAGCTTGTATGGATTGAATACTATGAATGATTTTACTAAGTTTTTCTATCATGAATGCTGTAGAATTTTGGATTGCTCCGGAATGGGACTCTACATGTGCAGGATTTTATGGTTTTAGTACTAAAGTGTGGAGTGAGATAGATGAGTTTTGGGTTATTTGGCTCCAGAATGGGAAAGCAAATCGAACTTAGGATTATAGACCCGTGCTTAGGCTAATTTTAAGGTTTGCTCTGGAATGGGACGTCATGCAATTAGAGTAGCTTGCTCCGGAATGGGACGTTATGCAATTAGAGTAGCTTGCTCCGGATTGGGATGCTTGGGTTAAGAGGGTTATCCTGAAATCATTTATATATGATATTAGGTTAAATTAATTCACATTGGGTATAGGGTGGATGAGTGAACCCGAGCAATGCTTCTTTTATATTGTTTTTATTCTGTTTTAGTTTTCTGGTAGAAATGTTATTTAATCTTAGCTAGTTGTGTTTTAGTTGTTTAATTTATTGTCTTATTTTAACAGCTCAACACCTCTTTCACTCAAAAATCTGGGAATTCTTTATCATACTTTTAATATTCACTACCTTGCAACCACAATCCCTTGGGTATGATAATTCAGGGTCTTAAAATTAACACCCTATATTACTTAGCCGATCTAGTGCACTTGCTAGACACTTGCCAAGTTTTGGCGCCGTTGTCGGGGATTTGCGTTGTTGGTGAGTTTTGATTGTTATCTGTATGCATTTTCTTTTTCTTATTTTACTTTTCTTTATTCTTTTTAGGTAATTGTGGTGCATAAATAGATTGAGACAAGAGGAAGTAGCACCCTATGACCCTAAAATCGAGAGGACTTTACATCAACGAAGGACAGCTAATATAATTGCCCAAATACCGGGTTAGAAGTGTACAGTGAATGTTTACAGTGTTTTTAGTGTGATATCAGTGTAGAGTGATGTCATAAGTATGATTATATGGAAAAATATTGAGTGTAAAGTGTTTTTATGGTATAGAAATTTCAGGGTGGTTAACCTTGGGAGAGCTATACAACCGGCTCGGCATCCGTCGGCCAAAAAATTTTAATTTGCTAAAAATGATCTGTGGGTCATCAGGAGTCTTGTGGTGAAATCTGCAGTGAAAATGGAGTGAAATTTGCCTCCGAAAGTCATTCTGAAGTTGGCCTCCAGTTCGGTTTAAATTGAACTGGGGTTTGATCGAGGTTTGACTGAGCATTTAAAAATAGTTATTGAGTTCTAATGGGTTGGTAGTGGGAAGTATAAAGGCATAGAATAATTTCCTATAAGTTTTGTCAGCATTAGAATTGGATTTTACGGAAGAACAAAAAGTGCTTGAATCGAACCGATTTAAGTGAACAGGGGCATAAATGGACTCTAATTGAGCTAAAAATTTTTAGGGAGGCTATTTTTGATATTTTAAGAATGATGGAATTTGTTATAAGTGAAATTAAGTTGAGTAACATATAGATTCTTTAATATAGTGGAAATAAACCGAAAATTAATATTTTGGTTCAAATCGATCGGACCACTTCTAATGGACCAGTTTGGTTCAATTATGGACTATATAAGGGAGGGGGAAGAACAGATTTCTCTAGATAAATCCAGCCAAAACCGCCCTCCTTATTCTTTCTCAAAGCTGAATCTATCTTTCCCCACTTTCCTCCATTTTTCTTCTTCTTTTCTCCAATTTCTCCCTAAATATTTGCCTCTTAATCAAACTTCAGCCCCTCTAGAACATAGAGACAGTGATTGGAGTCCATTTTGAGCACTGGAAGTGGGATTTTTTCTTGTGGACAAGGTTTAAGGTCAAATTTGAGGTAAGAGATTTAGGTATTTTTAAATTAGTTTATTGGTCCCTATAGGGCTTTTCAAGGGTGTAGAGTTCATATATGATGTTATTTTATAAAAAGGAAGCATGGATTTGATGTTATGGTGCTGTTTCAATTTAGCCACCTTAGGTTTTCAAGGGAAGATTGTTGTTTTATGGGTTAAAGGCTACAAAAAGGAAGCTTAGGGAGTGGAGATCAAGGAAATAAGGTGAGTGGATACAATATCCTTCTTTTTCCATTGATTATGTATGTGTTTTAGATTATGTCTAAGTGTGAACATGACATTTAAGCATGTTTAATTAAATCTAACTTGATAAGCATGCTTATTGGACTTAAATAAGTATATAAATATGCTGACAATAAATTAAAACATTATGGTATAAAAATACACATGTTGTATGAACACTTAAGGAATTCATAATGTATATATGAGTTTTATGGCATATAAATGATCATTATAATGTATAGAACATGTATAGTGTATGATGGAATAGTTAAAAGATTAAAAAGCAAAGTTAATGAACTTATATAAGCTTGGCCGAATGGATTATTAAAGGAAATAATGAGATATGTTGTGAAATAAGGTATATAATTTGTAATTATGATGAGTATAATATGAAAATAGTATGATTGAATAATTAAATGAAATGAAAGTGAACATAGTGAGAAGCTAGTGTGTTGGCCGAATTAAATAATAAAGAATTTAATCATGTATATTTGTATTTATGGCATGTAAAGGATGTTTATAATAATCATAACATGCAATTGGAATAATTAAGTGGTTAAATAAATTAAAAGTGAACATAATGATATAATTATGCTTTGGCCGAATTGAGTGCAATGGAATAATAAAGTGTATTTTGATCTTTTAATGTATATAATGGCATTAAATGATTAATTGATGATAAACGAGTGTGTATGCAAAATTATAAGTGATAATGAGGTGTATGCCGAAATGTGTATATTGGCATAACGTGAAATTCAAGTCAAATTATGATGATATTTGCCCTTAGTAATAGTCTAGTATAAAAATCTACCCCAGGATATAATTAGCTAGCCATAGGGATTCCACATCGCGGTACGAGTCATGGGGACTCGATATTGATAAGCCAATGATCGTCTATCTCAGTGTACAGTGTATACAGTGTTTACAGTGATTAGTGTAGTGCAGTGTAGTGATGAATGGTCTCATTGGGATCATTCTATAGAGTAGTTGATCTGTGGGGTTCACGTCTCGCGTATCCGATCGAAAGATTTTCTACTGGGTTTATACTAGGGGCATTATGGTAATAAAGTGATAAAATTGGTTAAAATAGTGATAAAAGTGAAAATGGGACTAAATTGGAATAAATAAAAAGTTTAGGGGTAAAATGGTAAAGTGACATTAATTAGGTAAAAGTAGTAAAGTTAGGTAAAAAGTGTGAATGTAAGGGTAATATGGTAATTATAATAAAATATGAGGTTAAAATGTTAGTTTAGTGTAAAAGTGATAAATTAGGGACCTAAATGTAGTTTGGTAAATTAATAAGATTAAAAGTGGAATTTAAGCGTGAAAAGGGTAAATTGGTAATTAAAATAATTAAGAAGGGTAAAAGTGGAAAAAATAAGATTAAGTGAGGTTAAAAGTGTAAATAAAGAATAATTAAGGACATAACTGGGATTAGTGTAAAAGAAGGGATATAGATGGTATTATGAAAAAAGTGGGGACATAGATGTAATTAATGGAAAAGCAAGGGTAATATTGGAAAACCCAGGAAAAAGATTAAGGGTAAAAATGTAATTAATGAAATAATAAATTTAATAAAAGGATTAAAATGTAATTAGTGTATAATAAAGTTTATTGTTTAATTAGATAATTGAATTGATGAATTAATTGGCTAATATAATTAATGATTTAATATAAAATAATAATAGTAAATTAAAAGTGAAATTTAGATCAATTAGTGGCCTAATTGAAATTATAGTAAATTGAAGCGGTAAAATTTGGAATTTAAGTTAAGGCAAGGAGTAAAGTTTAATTTGGATTAAAATGCTATGGTAAGAGTTAAATGATAAAGTGTGTGATAAAATAATGAATAAGTATAGTAATGAAATTAAATAGTGACATTTTGTAATTTAAAACAACCAAGGGTAAGATTGTATGTTAATATAAAGATTAGAGACTAAATCATAAATTCACAGTAGTAAAACTAATTAAGATATTATGGTGTAGTTAATTGTTGACACAGAAATTAAGTGCATATTTGTTAAATGGGTGAATAAGTAATCGATGAAATTGGAACATTATAGTGTAATTAATAAGTAAATGAATAATGATTTTAAATTGACCTAAAGTATATTTAGGCATATGAGTGTAATTAAATTAGGTTTATAAAGTGACAGACTTGTAAATAGAATATAAGCAGAGGTAAAAATGTGAATCAGTGACACTAATGTGAATAAGTGGAAAGTAAGTAAAATTAAGGTAATTGTTCGAATAATGTTAATGTAGGGATCAAATAATACATTAAATAAAGGGCGACTATTGATTAAAAATACTACAACATTAATTGGAAAAATTGACTAATAAGTGAAGTGATGGAAATATCGATTTGGATATACATTGGTAAATTAGGGAATGACACATGAATTAATAAATTAACAATGTAAATAATATTGATAATCTTAATAAAGTGAAACAAAATGATACAATTGTAATTGTAATAAATACAAAGATATAAATTTTAAATTTTAATTATGGAAAGATTATTAAAGGGGACTGTAATGACTCGAAATGTACCTTAGAATGGTTATAGTGTTAATTGCTTAATAGGGTATAAGAGTAATTGGATCAAGTGTGAATTTATGAGTAAGTGAGGACATAATTGAAAGAGAAATTAAAGCATTTGAAGAAGGAATTAAGAGGGAGTTGGCCAAGGATTAAATGGATAATTGCTATAGACTAGACATGTGGCTTAAGGAGGACTTGCCACCTTGCATTTTACATTAAATATAAGTGAGAGTAGTGGAGGAGTTAGTGGGAATCTACTGCATGTTGGCCGGCCACTTGCTTCTTTCTAATTGTTCTTCATTGCTCTTCATTTTCTTAGCATTTTATTTCTACATATTTGTTGAACTTATGAGCTGGGTTGTTTTGAAGAGGTTTACTAAGATAAATTGAGAAGATAAGTTGATGGAAGCTATCTTTTTCTACCCCTTTTCTGTTTTGATTTCAAGTTTGTTATGATAAATGGATTAAGTGAGTGTTGTTGGTTAATTGTGCAAGAAGCTGTGGAAAAGAGGAAGGATAAAGGCAAGGAAAAAGTGTGAGTTTGAAGAGGAGAGTTGATCAAGCTGCTTTTTGAGAGGTTAGGGATTATGAGCTATATTTGGCTAAAGTGCATATGTTGTTTGCTTGATATTGATGTGTTTTTGTGTGATAATTGATAGATGTTATAAGTTGATATATGTAATTGAGATGTGTGTTGAAATTATTGATTGAATTGCCATGAGTTTATGATCAAACTATGAACCCTAGTTTTAGGGGAAAACTCTATTTATATTTCACCTGACTTTCGTGTGATGTTTTGGTCATAAATGGAGTTTGAGAACTCCAAATTAAGTGATTCTTACGCCATTAGAACCTTATTTCATACCTATAACAGTTTCAGAAATGACTATGACCTGATTCTTGCTGTAAGACCCTTAAAATTGGCAAAAACATAAGTGTCTCTCATCTGGCTGGTTCATTGGAATAGTATAGATTGTTTAGGTCTTATCTCACATTTTATATTTCCAAATTCCCTGATATTTGTTCCACTGGAAACTTAACATCCCAGGTAACAATTGTTAAGAGGACATTTTGCCTAAAAATGAGGTTTAGATGTTGTTTTAGGTGATACAAATTTGATGTGAAAAGTAATCTCGTAGGGCACCCGATGGAACCTAGTATCACGAGTGCGACAGAACAAGCTATATGAAGACTCTGCCTTCTAGTTTGGAGCCCATGGTTGGCATGAATCAATTCTCACCTTTACCCTCTTCTAGTTTTTGCATTTTTGTGTGTTTTTCCTTCTCGAAAGGCATCTGAACTTCATTGTAAGTTCCTATAACTTGTCCAATTCATGCATAAGATTATCAAATAAGTATATAAATGTTTGTTAATTGAACTATATGAATATGATTGTAGTTGTATATCATTAGTATATGTATTTATTGAGTTGTATGAGCAATAGTATAACATGATAGTTGAATAAAGTAATGCATATGGCCATGTGTACAAAGTGTTTATTACAAGCCTGAGATGTTCATAAAAGTGGATAGATAGGCATGCCTATAAAGGGTTAGATGTTTTCCAGCTGCTAGAATGGCACCGACAGGTGTCTAGATGTTTGGTGCCTTTGGTATCTAGATGTTTGATACCTTCGAGTATCTAGATGATTTGAGACTCCGGTCTTTAGATGTTTGATACTGTTCATCAGTATCAAGATGTTTACCTGTATCCACTTACATTATGAAGTCAGGCTATTAACTATTTGCAATATATAAGAGATGTTACTATTTGTTAATAAGTTATTGAGAATGCTAATAGAAATACATGATTATTATACCAGAGATGTTAATATGAGTTTACAAGTGCATATGAGAAGCTATTATTTGTACATGAATATCCTAGAGATATGCCATTGTGTTTATATGTATACGAATGTACATGAGATGCAATGATATGGTTTTACTTGTTATTTGTGATAATAGTTAAAGTTAGAAGAATATGAAAATGATATAGGTTACACAAAAGTTATAGATACATTAAAAGCATGTTTGATAGTATGCTTATTATGTTACAAGTATGATAAATGCCTGTTTCTTTTAATATGCTCTGAAATGAATAGCATGCCAACTATTGATATGTTTTGATGATTAATGCTTGTGACTTCGTTAGAAGTCTATTATTTTGAATATCTCCACTAAGCGTTATCGCTTAGCACGGGTATTTTTCCCGTGTAGGTATGCAGGTTAGTAAGGAGTTGAGCATCTGCTGGTTATGGCCACTAGGATACAAGTTGAAGTTCTTTTTGTATATGTGATATAGTACTTTTGTATAGTTTAGTATATGTATATGTAAAGCTTTTTTATATATAATATGTAAATGTTCTAGTAAGAGAATGCTTTTGTAATGTATAAAAGACAGCAATATGACGTAATGCAAATGACTATAAGAATTTGTTTTTAGCATGTGTATGGATATTTGATTATTAGTTGTTTAAGTATGTTGGAATTATTTAACTTGAATGTGTAAGCGTGCGTAGCGACTCCGATATCCTCCCAAGGGGTATTGGGGGTGTTACAGGGATATAGTGAATTAAATTACAAGTGTGGGATTATTGAATAAAGGCTATAAGGACTAACAAACTAAGTGTGTAATTTGCTAAATTGAAATATTAAGAATATCAAATTAAGTAGAATGGAAAATAAGGATTTTAAGGGCAATAGTGTTAAATGATAGTGTGATTAATAGGAAGTGTCAATATAAAAGAAATTGATAAACCCATTATGATGTTTATTATATAAGTGAATAAAAATTGAAAAGGAATTTACATATTAATGATAAAACTACAGTGATATAAAATGGGGATTAGATGGTTGTTAAGATTTACATTAAATATATAATATTGAATAATTGACAAGGAATTTCTAGAATAAAGGATAGAAGTGACAACTATGTTAGTAATAATAGAAATAGTGTCGTTTAGAGAGAAAGAAAGAAAATAATGATAAAATAGTAAATATTCAAATAAGCTACTGATTAAATTATAGTGTAAACCATTCAAGAATAAATATGCCTCGAAACCGAATAAAGTGGTTAATCCAGTGAAAGATTTAATATAGTGAAGGATATTAATGTAAGAGAGTTAGTATAGTGTAAAAGAGTAAAAAAAAGTATTACGAACGTAAAGAAAGCAAAAGTAATAGATCAGTGTCATTAATGTCGAAAATAATAACTAATACATAAGTGAACCAATAAATAATAGAATGACTGATTATAGACTATAATTCGGTATATAAGTAAAGAAAGAAAAGAAGAATGGTTAATAGAATTGATTATTAACTGACAGACTAAAGGTAATATAATCAGTGTTGATATTGTAACTGTACATAGTAAAGATATTGACAATAGAAACAAAAAGGATAAAGGAAGTGATAAGAATAATTATAGAAGCAAAGTAAATAAACATGTTTATAAGATAATTTTGAAATGATCGATATAACTAGCTTTTAAAGTAATAGAATTACGTAACAACAGAATATCGTAGGAGTTAACAGTGCAAGTGGTAGTGAAATTGACGATGACATAATAGTGTTTAATGTAATTATAGAATAGTGATGAAGGTAAAGATATTGATAGTGATTAAAGAAAAGATAATGAGTATCATAAAAGTATATTAAAAATGTCTAAAAGACTCAGAAATAAATATTACCATAATCTAAATAAAGGAAAACAATTACATATGCATGCATGTAGGATTAGTATGAAAAACTTAGGATATGTATCCACCACTGGGCATTTTTATGCTCAACGCGTAGAATGCTATGTGCGCAGGTTATAATAGTTTAAGCGTGGCCAAAGACGTAGTGAAAATAGAAGGAATGATCGATGGCAAGGATTGAAGGATTGGCATGGCATGTATACGATTGTAGTAGGGAGAAGCAATGGTATGGGTACGTGAACTGTATGTTAGTGCATTGTTAAATTTATTGTATATGCATGTTGTGAATGTTATTTAAAAAAAAAAAATTCACAGGATTATCGAGTACTTTATAGTGCAGTGCTGTGACATCCGGTATCCATATCATTACGGGTATAAGGGTGTTACAGCTAATAGATAAGAAGTACCTAAGCAGAGGACGATTAGGGACTACGCCGTACCAAGATGGAATGAAAACCATAGGACAATTGTGCTGCCTAGGGGGTACAATTTGAGCTTAAACCAACAACCATCACAATGGTACAGAGAAATCAGTTCTCCGATTCAAATTTGGAAGATCCTGCTCAGCACATTGACATATTCTTAGAGGCACTAACACGTTTCAGATTCCAGGTGTTCCTACTGATGCAGTTAGGTTAAAGTTGGAATGGCTTCAGATGTTACCAAGCCAATCAATTTGGTCATGGGATCAGTTGCAAGGGAAATTTTTGATGAAAATTTTTCCTCCTACTAAGACTGCAAGTATTCGCAACAGCATAATGAGTTTTCACCAGATGAATGAGGAGCCTTTCCATGAGGCTTGGGAGAGGTTCAAGAGGCTATTGAGAAGCTGTCCACACCATGAGATAGCTATTTACTAATTGATGATGACATTCTATGCTGGAGTTACACCACAGACAAGGTCATTATTGGATGCATCATCTGGAGGCTCTTTTTTAAATAGGTTGACGGAAGAAGCTTTCCATTTGTTGGATTAAATGGCATCAAATGAGTCTCAATGAACTACTCCTAGATCAATTCTGAGAAGACAAGGGATGCATAAGTTGATGAAGTGGCACTACTGAAGGCATAATTAGAGTTAGAGAAGAAAGAGTTAAGTGGGCTGAAGGTACAGAATGTAGCTTTAATTGCTCAAGAGAGTGAATTATATGAAGGTGGGCCATGTATTCAAGAGGGTAGAGCTATGGGAGATGTGAATGAGGTAGGAGATTATCTAAGAAATGATCCCTACTGTAATACATACAATCCGGGTCAGAGGAATCACCCGAGTTTTTCTTGGAAGGATGGAAACTAGCATGCCTCATCTTCTTAACCATAAGTAAGAGCCCTTTTCAACCAAAATGTTCATCACAACCACAACCAATCTTACCAACCTCAAGCAACCACTCATTACCAAGCCCCATATCCACCACATCACCAACAAGGGAAAAGTTCAAACCAATCCCAACCTCAAGCATATCACCCACCTGGATATCAACCAAGATCACCTGTGAAAGAAAAGAAGCCTAATCTTGAAGACATGCTAGCTAGTTTCATGAATAGTTAACAGCAATTTGTGAATAGTCAGCAGTAATTTATGTCTAGTCAAGAGACAAGGTGGAAATCAGAAGAGCAATGGAACCGAAATCAAGACGCTTTCATGAGGAATCTAAAAACACAATTGGGCTAGCTTGCAACTTCAGTGTCCCATAGACAACCGGGGACTTTTCCTTCAAATGTGGACCGAAATCCCAATGAGGAGGCAAAGGCAATTACATTGAGAAGTAGCAAGGAGGTAAAACAAGGAGAGGAGAAAGGTAAGTCATCTTCACCATCATCGAATTTGGAGGAGCTGACACGGAAGGTAAGAGACTCTTGCCCTAGGGTAGAGGTAAATGTGGATGCTCCTACAATTGATAAGAGTAAAAGCCTAGTGAACCCCAATATAGAGAATGATGACATAAATAGGTTGCCATTTCCTGCTATAGCTAGGAAAGAGAAGAAAAATGAGCAAATAGCTAGGTTTCTAGAAATATTTAAGAAATTGCACATCAATTTACCTTTTGCTGAAGCCTTAGCTAACATGGCCAATTTTGCTAAATTCATGAAAGAACTTTGTTTTAATAAAAAGAAATTAGAAAGGTATAGGACTGTGCAACTTGCAGAGAATTGTAGTGCAATAATCATGAACAAGATTCCGAAAAAATTGGAGGATCCAGGCAGCTTGACTTTACCTTGTGAGATTGGTGAAACTTTTGTTTGAAATGCTTTATGTGACTTAGGGGCCAGCATTAACTTAATGCCATATTCCATGTGCAGGAAACTCAATCTAGATGATCTCAAGGAGATAGGAATGAGGCTCTAACCTGCGGATAGGTCGATAAGGAAACCTAGAGGGGTAATAGAGGACCTACTAGTGAAGGTGGGAAAATTCATTTTCCCTGTGGACTTTGTAGTCGTGGAGATGGAGGAAGATAGGAAAGTGCCGCTCATTGTGGGGATGCCATTTTTGAATACTGCGAAAGCCTTGATTGATGTACATGGTCAAAAGGTCACCCTGCGATTCAACAATGAAGAGTTGGTCGTAGACATGAACAGAGCTCAAAAGTATCGATCCAGTATTTATAGGAGTCAATTTATTTTGTGGATAAGGTGGATGAATGTGTGGAAGAAACTCAGGGGAAGGTATTACTAGATGATCCATTCAATTTGAGGTTAATGCATTCCTTGGAGAATGAAGAGTTGGATGAAGTCGGAGGAGAATTAATAACAGCCATAGAGAAAGAGTGTGGAGAGGAGAAATCAAAGCAAGAAGGGTTTACTCCACAAAAGGGAGATTCAAAATCTGAACTTAAACCCCTTCCTCCTCATTTAAAGTACGTATTTTTAGAATATGAAACAAAAATAGTAATTATCTCTTCTATATTGTTAGGTTTTGAACAGGAGATGCTGCTTGAAGTGCTGAAGAAGCACAAGAAAGTGATTGGATGGGAAACATCAGACCTGAAGGGGATCAACCCAAGCTACTGCACTTACCAGATTCCGATGGAGGAAGAATGCAAACCGATAGCTCAACCCCAAAGGAGGCTTAACCCAACAATATAGGAAGTGGTCAAAAAAGAGGTACTCAAACTCCTCAATTTAGGTATAATCTATCCAATCTCAGATAATTAATAGGTTAGCCAAGTGCAATGTGTTCCTAAAAAAGGGGGAATGACAGTGGTTAAGAATGAGCTCAATGAACTCATTCCAACTTGTACAGTTACGGGTTAGAGAGTCTGTATAGATTACAGGAGACTGAACAACGCCACTAGGAAGGATCATTTCCCATTGCCATTTATTGATCAGATGCTAGAGAGGCTAGTAAGGAATAGATTTTATTATTTCTTAGATGGGTATTCGGGGTATTTACAAATCCCCATAGCCCCTAAAGATCAGGAGAAAATGACCTTTACCTGCCCTTATGGCACATTTGCCTATAGGAGAATGCCCTTTGGGTTGTGTAATGCACCGGCTAAGTTTTAGTGGTGCATGATTGCAATATTGCATTACTTTATAGAGAAATTTATGGAGGTCTTCATGGATGATTTCACCATTTATGGGAGACACTTTGAGAGTTATTTAAAGTATCTTGATTTGGTGCTAGGGAGCTGTGAGAAAACCAACTTAGTATTGAATTGGGAGAAATGCAACTTTATGGTGAGGGAAGGCATTGTGCTAGGGCACAAAATTTTCCAAAAGGGAATAGACATGGATAAAGCCAAGGTAAAAGTCATAAAGAAACTCCCACCCCTAACAAGTGTCAAGGGAGTCAGGAGCTTTTTAGGACATGTGGGGTTTTACCGCAAGTTTATCAAAGATTTTTCAAAAAATGCAAACCAATATGCTGATGAAAGATACTCCTTTCGATTTTACTGGTGAATGTTTGTTGGCATTTGAAACCTTAAAACAAACAATTATTTCAGCCCCGATGATTATATCTTCGGATTGGAATTTGCCGTTTGAGCTAATGTGTGATCTGAGTGATTTTGTAGTAGGAGCAGTACTCGGGGAGATGGTGTTCCATACAATTTATTATGCAAGCTGTACCTTGACTGGAGTGCAGGTTAACTACACCACAACCAAGAAGGAACTTCTTGCAATTGTCTTTGCTTTTGAGAAGTTCAGGCCATATTTGCTAGGTGTAAAAATTGTGGTGTGGTCCGACCATGCAGCCTTGAGACATCTCTTTGAGAAGAAGGACTCGAAGCTAAGATTGATCAAATGGGTGCTCCTTTTGCAAGAGTTTAACCTGGAGATTAAAGACAAGAAGGGGGCAGAAAATTTTATGGCGGATCACTTGTCTATTTTGGAGCACGATCACATTGAAAAATGGGAGATTTTTGATTTATTCCCTGACGAGCGTATTTGTGCTTTATTTATGTGCGAAGTTATTGTGCCTTAGTATGCTTAGTGGGGAGGAAACACAAATAAAAGACTTCTAATGAAGTCGCAAGCAAAACAATCACGAAAGATGAAGAATCCACTCACATTGCAAACATTCAATGCAAACTATAATCCCAACATAACCATAACTTATATGCATCACTAACCAATAAACCCTTCAATAAGTCATTAACATCAAGTACATATACAAAGGACGGTACAAAAATCACAATACATAAAAGGTACATAGAAACACTAGCCAAAACAGAAACACTAGCCTGAATTTACACTGGTGGTGGATACGAGTACACTAGATACTGCGTACAAAATCGAACACTGGGGACCGTAGTCTCAAAACATTTTTAAAATCACGGGATACCCGAGGGTATCAAACATTAGACCCTAGAGGGGCCACACACTAGCAGCTGCAATCACTAGCCCTTTATAAGCATGCACTACAAGAAATCTGCAAAATAGAGATGAAAAATAGAGACAGAATTTCGTCTCTAATGAGAAATAAAGACGAAAATAGATACGAAAATATACCGTCTCTATTTTGGTGGTCTCTAAATTTTAGAGACCAATTCCATCTCTAAAAATAGAGACGGAAAATATCATTTCGTCTCTAAAAATAGAGACGAAAAGTTCATGCCGTCTCTAAAAATAGAGACGGAAAAATATTTCCGTCTCTAATTAGAGACGGAAAAAGTTTTCCGTCTCTATTTTTAGAGACGGAAAATGCTTTTCTGTCTCTAATTTGAAATGAAAATTTCTTTTTCGTCTCTAAAAATAGAGACGAAAATTTCATTTCCGTCTCTAATTAGAGACGTAAATATGTTTCATTCTCTATTTTTAGAGACAGAAAAGAACTTTTCATCTCTATTTTCAGAGACGAAAATTAATTTTTCGTCTCTAAATTAAATAATTTTTTAATAAATTAATTATATTGTTTAGTTGTAATTATTAATTATATTTGCCGTCTCTTATTCTTTTTTTAGTACATATATTATAGTTTTTAATAAGAAAACTATAATTGCCAAAATTTATATAATGAACAAAGCATTAAAAAAAATAAATAACTTAAATAAAAATATTAAATAGTAATGTATGTAATTTAGTATGACTACAAATAAAAGTATTCGAAAAAATTAAAAACAATAACTAAGATGGTGGACTCTAAGCAGAACAAGCCAAACCCCACCAAGTAAAAAATCTGCATCATAATAAAAATACCATTAGCTGGATGTCTAATCTATAAATAAATAAACCTCAATTGTATCGTATTAAGCATCTCCATGAGTTGAAATATTTCAAACTATTAACAGATCACATATTTAATACCAAAGAATCACAATATCAAAACACATTCACAATCTATCATATTCAGCCACAAATATATGACGTTAATTAATTAACAAAAACAATAATGTAAACAAGATGATAACAATGAGAAATAGGTCTTTAACATTTTCAGATCTTTTCAATACTTGATTGGAAATTAATGTCATCGTACACTGCTTCTAAATTTTTACCCATTCCTAGCACTCAATTCGGAATGAAAAATCTTAGCATAATGGTGAGAATAAAAGCATTAGCTACAAATTCATTTATAATAACAGCACAAATCAGATAGTTCAAACTATTTAAGATGTAGAACTTGTATAGAAGTATTTCAAGAGTAACATCATAGCCACACAAATTTCAAGAGTAACAGCATAACCACAAAAATTTCAAGAGTAACAGCATATCCACACAAACTTTTGATTAAAGTGGAAATGTATTTTTGTGTCTCAATAAAGTAAGATATTATTGAGAAAAACCTATTAACAAGATAACTACCCAGTGAGGCCTATTTGCTTAAAGACCAGAGTGAGTTGGAATATATATATATATATATATATATATATATATATATATATATATATATATATATATATATATATATATATATAACCATCTAGCATAAAAACAATATTTCAAGGATAAATATAAAGATCTTTAGAAATTCAATCATTAATTGATTAGTCCTTTCAAGCAATATCAGAAGCTATAATTACATCTCACCAACCATTATTGAGAAATTTTCAGCCTGCACTACTAGTAAACTAAATACAATGGGTACGACAGTGTGAAGGAGATGCAACTTACCCCAACCAATAAATTATCAGAGATTACATCAATTGTTGGAAGGATGCCACTGTAATTTTCAGAATGATCAAAAGTTAGCTTCTGGAAGACAAATTTGTCCCAGTGAATTATGCATGCTAATGAAATGGAAAGCAACTTTCAAAATTTGTCCAGACTATAACTCAAAATTGCAGAACATGAGAACTTACGTCAATGACATCCCATGGAAGACTATCGGAGGAGCAATAGCAGGAAATATACAGAAGCCTATGTGAACCTGCAAATGGAACATATCCATTGAAAAGTAAGAAGAGAACTCTAGCAATTACCAGATTTGACAAATTAACAAGTTATGGCAGTGACCAAACTCACCAGGTAGAACAGGAAAAACCAACTGAACTTCAATGCACTATCTGTCCTACAAGATTTAGGAATTGAGCAAGTTAAGAAACAAATGACAACATGAACATTGCAAAACTTGCTACTTCATGTTAAGCATAGAATTCTAGGCACAATTGTAATCGAATAGATCATTTTGACTAATTAAATATTATTTGGACAAATTAAATGTTTTTTTACAAATTAACATATAGTTATTCTACATATAAATATAATATTACATATAATAATTAAAAAAAATAATATAGATATTACCTGATGCAGATCTCGCCGGGCAGGAACGCCGGAGCACGGGACGGGCCGGAGAACAACGCCGGCGTCGACTCGTCGGTGGCAAGGGGACCGGACGGCGATGGGCAACGTAATAGGGTAGTGGAATAGGAGGAGAAAGGGGGAAAGAAAGAAGCCGGGAAAAAAAGAAAGAGGAGGGAAAAGATAAAAACGCCGGTGTTTACTTGACGGCGGCGGTGGGACCAAATGGCGGCATGCTTGGGAACCGACGGAGGGGGCAGAGATCTGAAATAGGGGGGAGAGGGAGGAAGAAAGAAGAGGGGAAAAACAAAGAGGGGAAAAAAAGAAAGGAAGGGAAATTTAAAAACCCCAAAATTTAGAGACAGAATTTTTAATTCCGTCTCAAAATAGAGACGGAATTCCTAATTCTGTCTCTAAATAGAGACGGAAAATCCATTCCGTCTCTAAAGTAGAGACCGAATGCGTATTCCGTCTCTATTTAGAGACGGAATATTCATTATGTCTCTATTTAGAGATGGAATACTAATTCCGTCTCTAAGTTTAGAAACGAAAAATGTATCTCGTCTCTAAAAATAGAGACAAAATGGGATTTTCGTCTCTAAATAGAGACGAAAAATGTCAAGACCGTCTGTACATTCGTCCGACTGGCCGTTCACACGATCCCGGATTCGCGGTCGGGAACACTTCCGGTCAAGACTCACAGAACTTTATACCCCCCTTGTACGATTTTGCCTTTCGTGGGATTCGAACTCAGGACCTGGGGATAAGTCCTTAAATTCCTAGAATCCCACTACCATTAGGCTGGTCTAATGGTAGTGGGATTCTAGGAATTTAAGGACTTATCCCCAGGTCCTTGGTTCGAATCCCACGGAAGGCAAAATCGTACAAGGGGGGTATAAAGTTCTGTGAGTCTTGACCGGAAGTGTTCCCGACCGCGAATCCGGGATCGTGTGAACGGCCGGTCGGACGAATGTACAGACGGTCTTGACAATAAAAGGCGCCTTTTATTGTCAAGACCGTCTGTACATTCGTCCGACCGGCCGTTCACACGATCCCGGATTCGCGGTCGGGAACACTTCCGGTCAAGACTCACAGAACTTTATACCCCCCTTGTACGATTTTGCCTTTCGTGGGATTCGAACCTAGGACCTGGGGATAAGTCCATTGATTCCTAGAATCCCACTACCATTAGGCTACTGGCCTAATGGTAGTGGGATTCTAGGAATCAATGGACTTATCCCCAGGTCCTAGGTTCGAATCCCACGAAAGGCAAAATCGTACAAGGGGGGTATAAAGTTCTGTGAGTCTTGACCGGAAGTGTTCCCGACCGCGAATCCGGGATCGTGTGAACGGCCGGTCGGACGAATGTACAGACGGTCTTGACAAAAAATGTATTCCGTCTCTAAATAGAGACGGAATAATATTTTCGTCTCTATTTTGAGACGGAATAAAATTTCTGTCTCTATTTAGAGACGAAAAACATTATTCCGTCTCTATTTAGAGACGAAAAAAATAATCCGTCTCTAAATTTGGAGGGAAATAAATCCTGCCATTTTTAGCGACCGACTCCAAAAGCCGTCGCTAAATATCTAAATAGAGACAGAAAAGTAGAGACGGAATTTTTGTCCTCTCTAAATATAGACGAAATTTTTTTTCGTCTCTAAACTGATTTTCTGTCTCTCAATAGAGACGGAAAAATTTTTGTCTCTATTTTTCGTCTCTATTTTTAATTTTTCTTGTAGTGATGCTTATCTATCCACTACACTGACCATTCAGGCTTACTCAGACACACTATATACGATCACTTAGGCTTTGCAAAACCAAAGAATTTTATCACTAATCATAATGAACTTGGGTGAGAAACCATGCAGAGCAAAGCAAAAAAATAAAACCTTTGATGCCCAGGGGAGGGTCGTGCTGGCGAGAACCTGTCGCTCTTGCCCCTCATCGCGCACGTGACATGCTGAATGCTTGCAAAAGACAGGAAGAATGAGCCTCTATCGCGCTCACGACATCCATAGCGCTCGCGATAGAGGGGGGTACCCCATCGCGTGCTCGAACAAAGGCGTGTTCGCGATGAAGCACGGCATGGCAGATGCTCGATTTACCGAGCCCCGCCGCGCTAGCGACAAAGGTCACACTCGCGGTAGAGACCGGACACTGGCCTCTTTGTGCTCGCGCATGAGAAGGGGCGCGGCCCAATCGAAGCTCGGCCTACCGAGCTCTCTGTCACGCTCGCGACGAAGGTCGCGTACACAACAGAGGGCTCCTCACCACTCTAATGGCCATCCTGCACTTTGTCATGATCGCGACAGGAGTCACGCTTGTGATAGAGTCGAGAATTACCCAGAAAATTTGTAGTTCTACACCTCACTCCAAACCCAACAATTTCAAAACCACTCATTCATGCAATTTCATGTTATTCATCACTCCAATTCATTCAAACATGCTCACGATCAACTCATACACTTCATACACTAATTATAAACAAGAAATACACTTAAAAAACAAATTACATCACAAGAACATTAAACCCAAAATCCACACAAAACTTATGCCAATAACACTCCAAAATACAAATATCCCATTATAGCACTAACATGCAATGCCATCAAACTCACTCTAACTAACACATGCATTTACACATACAAACCACTAAAAATTCTAGGAAAATCATACAATCAAAATTATAATCCGAGAAGAGATGGGTAAAATAACTCCAAAACCTCAAAATGAAGCTTCAAACCTTTTCTTCAAGAACCCACTTTCTCTTCACCCTTACTCTTTCTTCTCTCTTCCGATTATTGCACAAATAAACCCAGAAATTCTCTTAATCAAACATCAAAAACCCAAAATCAAAACCAAAGGAAGAAGATGAAGATTGGAGACAACAAACCACTTACCTCTTCAAAATCAGCTCTTAAACTTAGGAAATCCAAACTCAAATCTTGAAGAATTTCACAAGGAAGGAGGTAGAGGGCAGAAAAATTAAGAAAGAGAGAGTGAGAGAACGAAAAAGAGGAAGAAAGAGGAGAAGGAAGGTAGCTTCCATGGGAAGCTATCCAATTTTTGCCCCCTCCCTCTCTCTTTCATTTCCATTAATTGCTCTCAACCAACTTGCCATGTGTCGCTCTCCCCTTAGTCCAAAAGTCAAGTCTTCCTTAATTTCTTTTTAAGTCCTTGTCTAATATCCATTCACTCACTAAATAAATTCCTTCTCATAAATACTTTAATCCCTTTTTAATTAGTCTTCAATTAAATCCAAATTTTCTTGTGCAATTACCGAAATATCTAATAAATATCCAAAAACTCATGTTATTTCTACTAGGCCCTTTTTAGGATGTTATAATGAAAACTGATTTATTGTCACCGTCACATATAATTTTTGAAGGCAAATCTGAAGGCAGAGCTATCTCACGGTGATAACTATTTTAGTTGTCACTACGACCTAGAGCCAGCCAAGGCAGAATCGAAAATCAAGTATCTCATAGTGACAACCATTTTTGTTGTCACCGTGACCCCCCTGCACATTCAGGACATAATCGATTTTTTTCAAACATGTCACGGTGACAACCATTTGGTTCCCACCGCGACCCCCAGTACCCCACGGTGGCAACCATTTTGTTGTCACGGTGCCCCCTCCGAATCTATATATTGCAGGCTGCTCTTTGCCAAGAGAAGCTCTTTTATTTTTCTGAGATTAAAAATAAGGTTTTTAGATCTGAGTTTTTCTATTATTCTTAACTTTAGGGTTTTGATATTTTCCTTAGATTTACACTGAAAGTTGATAGATTTACAGCAAAATAAATAAATTTAACACAAGTAAATAGCTTAGATACTTAGATTTTCTTAGTTTTGAGTCCATTTCCATTGGACCCTTGAAGAAGCAGATTGAAGAACTTGGGATTCAGCTGGGTTTTCTTCCTCAATGAATTTCTAGGTTTGTTCTTTCCTTTTCCCTCTTTACTTTGCAATAGATAGTGAGTAGTCTTATAGTTGTTTGGGGGATCTTTGAATCCCCTACCCATGATATGAATATTGAACATATTTTGAGTTTATATATATAAATGAATGGTTTATTTCACTGTTGCTTATTGTTAATTCATGGGATTTCATGTTTTCAAGTTATTTTCCAGTTTGGATGAATGGTTTTTACCATATATCTTTATTGGTTGTTGAGCTTGTATGGATTGAATACTATGAATGATTTTACTTAGTTTTTCTATCATGAATGCTGTATATTTTGGATTGCTCTAGAATGGGACTCTAGATGTGAAGGATTTTATGGTTTTAGGAATAGAGTGTGGAGTGAGATAGATGAATTTTTGGTTATTTGGCTTCGGAATAGGAAAGCAAACTGAACTTAGGATTATAGACCCATGCTTAGCCTAATTGTAAGGCTTGCTCCGGAATGGGACATCATGCAATTAGAGTAATTTGCTTCCGAATGGGACGCTTGGGTTAAGAGGGTTATCCCGAAATCATTTATATATGATATTAGGTTAAATTAATTCATATTGGGTATGGGGTGGATGAGTGAACCCGAGCAATGCTTCTTTTATATTTATTTTATTCTGTTTTAATTTTCTACTGGAACTGTTATTTAATCTTAGCTAGTTGTGTTTTAATTGTTTAATTTATTGACTTATTTTAACAGCTCAACACCTCTTCACTCAAAAATCTGGGAATTCTTTAGCATACTTTTAATATTCACTACCTTGCAACCACAATCCCTTGGGTACGATAATTCAGGCTCTTAAAATTAACACCCTATATTACTTAGCCGATCTAGTACACTTGCTGGACACGTGCCAAAGGACATCTTCTTCATCATGCTGACCACTTGGGGGCTGCCTGTAATGTCCTCCTCCTTACTGATCACAGCCATGTGGAAACTGCTAAAGGGTTGTTTTTAAATCTCTACCACAGAGACCTTATTTTCCCTTGCAACTTAAATCATCACAGCCTACCCCTCATGAGAGATTTTGATCATCTGGTGCAGAGTGGATGGCACCCCTCCTATCTTGTGGAATAATGGCCTCCTAAGTAATGCTGAGAATTTGGTAGGAATTGGGAGGACCACAAACTTTGCTTCTATCTTGACTAGTCCTATCTTGATTAGTCCTGTCTTTACTACTTCTCTAAAGGTCCCTATTGCTTGTCTCCTAGAATTGTCACAGGCGGTGATTGTGAGATCTGACTTACTCAACATACCCTCATTTAGACCGAATGCAGGGATTGCTACTAGAGGACACACGTTTATAGAAGAGCCGTCATCAACCATTACACATGTAGTGTTCTTTTCATTGATTTGTGCCCTTATATACAACGAACGATTATGGTTGCGACCTTCGTAGGTAAGTTCACATATGAATACATAAGACTTTCTCTAAAACTCCCCTTCACAATGTCAAAAAGTTTCATTGATTAGATGGTGGTTGTTACTGTTGACTTGCACAAAGCCTCTACCAACTTTTGCCTATGCGGTGGTGATTGTCTTAGCAAGTCCAATATCTATATTTGAACCGATCTTCTCTTTAACTACTTTATTATCGGGTTTTCTTCCTGCTCCATCTCCACAAGTGGTTGTTATGGTTCCTGCTTCTTCTCAGCTTCTAGAACTACCCTTCCGCTCCGGGTCACTGCTCCAATCTTTTCATCGTTTGAGCCCTAAAGAAAATAGGGCTCGTCTTATTCCTTTTCACTTCCACTCTCACTAGTGGACAAACAGTCACTCATCGCCATGTCAATCTCTTCTTCACTCGCCTTCTGTTCATGGAGTGTGATAGTTATGTACTCATTTCCAAAAAGGTCTTTTAACACATACCATTTGGGCAGATTATACCCGATCATGAAAATTGGCGAGGGCATATTATTGCATCCGGACTACTTTTAGCTCTCCCTCCGCTCCAAATCATTGATCTATTTGGTATTAATAAAATCCTAAATCTTATCTCAAAAAGTCCGACGACTATCCATTTTGTGCCCCGTAATTGGTGATATGCACAATATTCGTTGCCGTTGCGTCTCAGTTGCCTTAGGTTCCTGGCAGATCCGGATTGTAGCTTCCCCTCCTTTATCAATCTCTTCAACACCCATGATAACGATCTACCCAAGTTCAAGTAGTATCTTTGGCTTGCCTCTGTGGCTAAAACTTCTACAGTCTTTCCTATCCTATTGCCACTAGAACTTGTTGATTTGCTTTCCCCCTGACTGGCATATGCCTTCTTAGCATAATCATTGCTTGCCATTTTTTACTAGTATTCACTTTCAGCTTCTCTTGGGTTGTCTTTCAAGGACCTCTAATCTTTTAGCCCCTTCATTTTTTTGGTACGGATTGGCATTCCTGATGAACAGCCTAATTTTGTCGGGAGTGTCGAGCTTGCGCTTCATCTCCATAATCCTATTCCTCTACCCCGTAAGGTACTCATGGAATGACTCCCTTGACCTCTGTTGTAGTAGCTCTAAGTCCTTCAGGTTGACCTCCATCCTCGTACTGCAATTGTATTGTTTGAGGAATTCCTCAGTCAGCAGGTCCCAATCTTCCTTTGTCCTCCTATCGAGCCCATGATACCAGTCGATTACGAGCCTTATTAGACTCAAACAGAAGTATTTTATCTTCTATTTTCTAGTTAACATTGTACGCTTCATCACCAGTGAGTACTGCTTAGCATGCATTGAGGGGTCTGATGTACCATCAAACTTCAAAACATCGGGCATTTTAAAATTCTGAGAGATTAGGTCCTCGCCATCCAACTCCTTATCTTTCGGATTCATCCTTTTCCCTGCAGTCAACATACGAGACATTGCAACTAATTTCTCCTTCATCTTCCTCCACATTGCATATTCAGGCTTAGAGGTCCTGCCTCTTACCACCTACTCCTCATCTTTGAAGAAGTCGAGGTCAGGGTTATGGACCCTTCTTTATTCCGGTGTTATTGTGGTTCTATGGTCCGAAATTAGCACAACTTCAGGAGGATCTTCTCTGGCTTGCTCTTACCCCTTTTGCCATACATCAGGAGTGTGATGTGGTTTTTCGGCAGGCGATGTCACTGCAGTTATAAGGTTTCCCATCATTGTAATCATCCAGGCTTCAAACTCTTTAAACCTCATTTCCATTTCTTGCGACCTTCTATTCATCTCATTGGCAATAAGAGCACAAGTTGGATCAGGTTCTCTATATGGGTTAGCCATATCGATTTCTAATGAAAACTCCAAAGAGTATGTTTCGCTACTATCCGAGAGTGATTAAAAACCAGTCTGTTAGCCTTTTTGGCAATTCAAATACTGGATTCCTGGATAAATAACCGTTGAGACCTCTGGACTACTTAGGTATGATGGTTGCAAGCCCACACTGTCAGGATAATGAATGGATGTGATGTAATGCACAGTCATGCCGATGCAGCATAGACAAACACATACAAGTAAAGTAGATCCTTCCAACCTTGTCACTCCCACACATGAGGTTATGTAGTCTCTTCCTAAGTGAGCTTAGCCTAAGGGTCAACGGGGAACCCAATGGATGCGCATGGTGCTCGTCAGAAAGCCGGCACATAACCTCTCTTCTGTAAAGCACATATGATTCAAACAATTCAAAATGAATAACATAGGTCCATCGAGGTTTGAACACCATCAGTGAGTGACCATCTAATTTGATTAAATTTGTTCAATATGCCATGGTCCACATAGCAAGCAAAGTATTAAGGCTTATTCCACTTCTGGGAAGTATCTACTTTTCATTAAATAGGCTTGAGTCAAGGGTTTATATTTCATGGCTAACCAAGCATGATCCCTACCAATGGGTGTAGGTCATCATGAGCATAACGACCGATCGGGTTATCTTTTAATATACCAAAAATGGTACTGGACTTAAGATGTAGATTATCCCTAACACTTCCCCTATATTAAGTGAACATGAGGTCATGCTTTGAGAATTCACCGGGGTTGAAAGGGACCAATTGGCATAGTTCTAAGGCTCTATAATTCAATGCAATGCAAGTTTCAAAAAGAGATGAAATTTCGATTGAAAATTCATTTATATATTAGTACTTTCAAAATGAGGTTTCTAGGTCCCCAGTGGAGTTGCCACTGTGACGTGCACTGAACCCATGTTGTTTCCCAGAGGCGCGCTTTTAGGGTCCGAGAAGAGGGTTCATGACTGTTTTGGGCAACAAGAGGTGTTTTGGAGACACCACCCAATAAAACATTGGGAAAGTTTCTTCTTGCTCGTTGAGCCTAAGACTATGCATATACATCCATTTTGGGCTATCAAGAAGGCATCTTGGATTACCTTCCAATGCAGCACTGGAAGGGTCATCTAGCCTTTTAAAGCCTAAGACTATGCATGTGTCTCTATTTTGGGCCATGAAAGTATCTTGGATTTACCTTTCAATAGAAAGTTAAAAGGGTCCTCTAATCTCATGAAGCCTAAGGCTATGTAAATACTTCTATTTTGGGACTTCATGAGGGTATTTTGGAATTAACTTCTAATAAAATATTGAAAGGGTCATCTAACCTCATAAAACCTAAGACCAGATGAGTTCAAAACTTTGCCCTTATTCATACCTTGGTTAAAGTTATAAGTGTATTTTTAATTAAGCTTCCATTTCTCTTCTCAGTCAGCTCATGCAATTAATTCAATTGCAGACATCAATCCTTTAGAAATCATTAAAGCAAAATTAATAAAAGGCATTAATTTATAGTTAAACCAAGAGTTTAAAAGTTTAATGACATGTAAAGAAGTCTAAGAAAAATGAACCGAAAATTTATGCCCGTGTTGCCCATTTTGGCTTTCCTTTTGTCATCCTCAGCCAAAATGAGCGCACAAAACCCATCGTAAAAACATGTTAAATGTTAAATAAAAAATAAATTAAAATATTAAATGCTGAAAAACTGATAAGTAAAAAACAATAAAGAGCACTACCTGTTTAGAAAACACATGGTGTGATGATATAAAATAAATATTAAAGAAAAGAAGGAGCAAAGCATAGACAAGAGTCAAGGACAGGCAAGAAAGGCTGAGCGACGGGCATCTAAAAGGTGACTGACGAAAGGATGGTGGTTCCCTGATGGCCCGTCTCTCATTCGAGCAATGGCAGTAAGTGGGGGCTTCTTCCTGTCGATCATTGTCAGAACCCAAAAACAAGAGGGAAACTCCATAGATGCATGTTTAAAGATCCAATTTCACATTCTTTACATATTTGTCATCTTAAAACCACCAAATAATATCATAATTAGTTCACAAAAAAGGTTCATCAACAAAATAATCCAAATTAACTAAATTCACATTTCATCAAAATAAGCATATCACATCACATTTTTGAAATTAAAGTATGATTAAACAAATTATAATCCAGAATGTTAATCTTACCTTGAACCTCACATAATCAGACTAAGAAATTAGTGAGAAAATCACTTTTACTGTCTACTTTCTCTAAGATTTCTAATATAATGAAAATTAAAGTAAACCAAGAAAAGAGAAATAATTTCTCTTCCTCAATTGAACTATTTGATGTTTTAAAAACAAATTTTGAAAGAAAATAGACGTTAAAAGAGAATTTTGATTTAAAAAATTGCTTTTTGCTTCCAAAAAGCTTCTCTTGAAAAAGAAAAAAAAAACCCTCTTCCTCTCAAGAAGTTCCCCCTTCTAGGCTCTAAATCATCTCAATATATTGGCTCTAACCTTTGAGAATTTGGATTTTTAAGAAGAAAAATCAGTCTTTTAAGTTAAAAATCCCCTTAAGTCCTCCAACAATTGTAGAAAATCCTATCTTTGATGCCTAGGATCAAAATTCAAAATTTTCGTAGAGGGAAATTTGCGAAATCGATACCAGATGACAACCGATGGGCATAGCTCACAAAGAAAACCGAATTCCTGCTCTCTTTCGGGGAGGGGGTATCCCCATGAGCGACAGACGAGCGTCGATCATTCGGTAGGCCATCCCTTCCAAGGCACACTCAAATAGGCATCTTTCATGCGAGCGATGACTGTCACTTGCTTTAGCGACAGGCATTATTTGTTAAATTGTCGACAGGTGCCGAAGGGAACGACAGGTATCCCTCACCATAGCGATGGGTGTCCCTTGTGAGGGATGGGCATCGATCACCAAAAATTCACAGTTTTGATAAAAATTCTCTGTTTTTTAAATTAATAATAAAACAAAAGGATTTTTAACTATAAATGAATCCAAAATTTGTGAAATTCAAGTAAAAAACTCGTAACTTTAGCCTTTCACCTGTGTAACAGGCATAAGTATCCTCATCCGAAAACTCTGATTTGGACTGCCTCGGGACTCGGTGTCTACAATTGAGTAAGTGAGAATATTTAATAGGACCTAAGAGGCATTATTCTGGTGAAAGAAAGATATCATATTTACATTGATCATAAATGTCACACCCCATAAGTGGCCTAATTGGAATTAGCGATTTTAATTGGACAATTAAGGGCAAGTGGGTAATTTGCATGAGGAAAGAGGATTAAATTGCAAGGAATTAAAAGTATTATTTATTGATTTTATTTTAGTGAGTAAAAAGAATTTGTTAAGGACCTGTGAGAAGATTGTGAGGAGCTGTTTGTAATTAGGATTAAGAGAACCGTGCATGTGTGCCAAGTGGAGATGTGAGTGTGTGCATGTGGGTGAGAGAAAAGAGATGTCTGAGAATTTTAGCTTCCAGGAAACGAAAAGTTCTCTCTCTTGCTCTCTCTCTCACGTTAACCACTCCATTTCTCTTCTTTCTCTGTTCTTTCTTTCCCATTTGCATGTGTGTTCATCTGTTATGAGCTAGGGTTTTGAGCATTGAAAAGCTTTCAAGGTAAGTGGCTGTAAGTTCTTTGGGTATCTCCTCTCTTCTTCTTCTACGGGTTTGGTTGAGTTTTAAGTTATGTTCATGGGTTAATAGAATGTGGTTTTGTCTATTTGTAAGCATCTGAAGATAAGAGGAAAGAGAAGGGAAAAGATAAGATTGTGGATTGAAGGTTACAGTGGAAGTTGGAACTTCATAAACAGGTTTGGGAGTGTCTGTCCTTTCTCATGTTTGGATCTTGTTTGCTGTACTGATATGAACATTGTTTCTGTGTGTGTTGGAATATCAAAATCCATGAGAAGTGTAATGTGTATATATGATTTCTGTAGAAAAGAATAACTTTGTGTATGTTAATGGGATGAATATGCATGAGTTTGAATGTGGATTCCTGGGAAGTTGATGTTCTGGCATTGCTTCTGTTTTGATTGTAAAATGGTATAATTTGTATTAAAATTGCTGTAAATGTGCTCTGGAGACTTGAAGGTACGTATTCAAATATTTATTGCATGAAAAATGGTTTTAGACAAATTGGGATTTGTGTTTTGGGTTGTACTCTATTTTCACGATTTCTCTGGGTTTTTACGTTTTCTGGAATTCTGAGATTTTGAGAAGGAGAATCAGTTTGAGTGAAGAAGTTCACGTGACGTGACGGAGCATCACGCCGTGACCTCCTTCTTTGGGAAGTCACGTGACGTGATGGAGCATCACGCCGTGATCTCCTTCCATGGGAAGTCACGAGACGTGATGGAGCATCACGCCTCGCAACCTTGCCTTCCTTGCGTGTCACGAGATTTTGTCTCATGACCTTCCCTCTCCTCTCTGGCGTCACGAGGCGTGAAAGAGGGTCACGACTCGTGACTGCCTCCATTTTGTGTGGCGTTCGCGTGAAGCCAGCGTTACGAGGCACCACTGCCTGGGTGACTCGTGACTGGCCTTCCCTCTCTGCTGCCTATTTTCCAAAAGCAAAGTTTTTAAGCTTCTGTACATGGGGTTTTCCACTGTTTGAATCTAGATCAAGTTCAAATCTGTTCTTTAATTTAATAAGTGATTAAATATTATTTGTGTTCATGATTAGTAATTAATATACATGATTTAAATGTTTATAATTTACATGAACATGGATTATTTTAATGTGAGTTATATGTTCTTATTATTTCTGTATTTATATATATATATTTATATGTTTCCGAATTTGATAAATATACAGGTATACATGAGTTATACGTTGTCTTTAATTCTCATGATATGATAATGATATTTGAGTTTTGGAGAAGTGTTTTTAAGCCTGAATAGTCATAGTGGTGGATAAGTAAGCGCTTACTTAGGTCAGGGTGTGTGTGCAGCTGCTATATGATAAAATGTTACATGCGGGTCCTGCTTGGATCCTTGTTTCGACCCCGTTTGGGTCTATATGGAAAATAAATGCGAGACTTCGGTCTCTATATGAAAAATCACATGTTTGAAGTCTCTATATGTTTGGGATACTGTGTTCTATCAGTATCCAATGGACCGCATCCACTTCTAAATGGTTTTTCAGACTAATCAGGCTATATGTTAAATTGTGTGGCACATGTTGAGATGCATATTGACACGATTACAAGTATATAATGCACATGAATTCTAGCATAACTTTATGATATGCACCTAGTATCTGTGTACTTAGAATGGTGAGAATTACGTTGATCCAAAATATGAATTGAGTAGTTAATTGCTTGTAATGTATATTTATGCATGCCAAGTAAAGAACATGGAATATTTTTATATGTAACTTTGATGCCTTTGATTTTGAATCATAATTCTATTGCACGTTTATGTTGCAGTGAGATTATATATTATTGTTGTAAATATTGTATATGTATATTGTTAGTTTGTTTTGTTCCTCCCCACTAAGCGTTATCGCTTAGCACGGACTCTTTTCCCGTGCAGGTGGCGAGTTCGATTTGGAGTCAGATATCTGCAGGTCGGCCACTAGAAGTCTTTTTGGATGAAGTTATTTTTGAGTCTTCCGCTGTTATTTTGTTCATGGCTTGTTAATAGCAAAATGAATCTTTGTAAAGGAACAATTATTTTTGTATATGTATTTGCTTACGAGCCTCTTTTTGTAAAACGATATTGATATATATGTTAAAGGTTTTAATATAGTATGATTAAAAGTTTCTTTATATTTCATCTTTTATTTTATTTATTAGTATGCTTTGGATTCGTTTATATGTTTGTCCGCGTGACATTCCGGTATCCTTCCAACGGGGATAACGGGGTGTTACAATAAAAGCCTCAAGTACTTATCCATGTAAAAGAGTATAAATTAGGATGAGAAAGTTGCATGAAGTTATTTAAGGATTTAAATTACGTCATCAATTATTATTCAAGCAGTGGGGGAATATAATAGTTCATATTAACGATGTCCTGTACACCTTTGGGGGCCATGAATGCTCAATTGACATTAACAAGTAATGGAGTTATAGTAAGTTGAAATGTGTTCAAGTCAAAACTTGATTCAATAAGAAAGTAAGGACATAGAAAGAAAATGGGAAGATTTATAGTTGCGGTTTATGGACAATTTTAAGAGAGCAGATGGACATCTATTGGTGAACATGAGCTTTCAATGTTAGAAAACACAAAAAAAATGTCCTAGTTGTCACACCCCATTTGCCCCCTAGTAGAATAAGCCTGTCTGTCTGTCTATCTGTCTGTCTGTATGTGTAAGCATTCGCATGTGTATAGTATTTCATAAGGGTATTTCAGTAAAATGCATGATTTTGGGGTTTTATTATTGTGTGGGTACATACATGGCATTAGTGTGTGAATTAATTAGGAATTACTTGTGTACACTTGAGCATACCATATTAGGGTGTTTTAGTTGGGAATCAATTGTGTGCACTTACATATACCATTGTAGGGTGCATTTAAATGAGGTTACTTAGGGTATGTGTAATGCATTGTATTTTAGTATGAGTGATTAATTTCACCAATAGGAAATGGATACATATTTAGAATAAAGAAAAGAAAAAGAAAAGGGAATGATAGAAAAGGAACTTACAGATTCATGTTCTTGCTCATTCACTTTCTTCTTCTTCAATTTTCTTTATTCCAAATACTGTGTTGAGGGTTCAAGGTCTTATTGGTGAAGATAATCTCTCCTTGCATCCCCTAGCTTGGTAAGTGCATATCTTGTTTGTGTTTTACTGTAACTTTACATCTTCTTCTTCTTCCTTAAGTTTAGATTTAACTTAGGGTTTTCTTTGTGGATGTTCTTGCTGTGATTGTGTTTAGCTGAAGCTCCACGTGATCCAAAGGGGAAAGAGGTTGCTGGACCTAGTGGAGCTAAGTGATAGAAGTTTAGAATCCAGGTTTGGGAATATCTGATTGTGATTTGTGTGATTTTGATGTTTACTGCAAATTCTAGGGTTTATATGTTCTTGAAGAGCTTGAATCAATTAGTCTGGATTTGGTTGTTTAAATGCTAAATTGAGTTGCATGTATATTGATTATGTGATTTGAGATGATTTCTGGAAGGTAAGAACAGGTTTGTATGGACTTAAATCAAATTGGGATTGAATTCTGGAAATTCTGGAAATTCTGGGAAAAACGAATTACTGTAGAAACTCTCTCTGTCGCGTGACTCGCTACGAAGGAAGGCAAGTCACGTCGCGTGACCCTCGGTCACGGCGTGACCTGCCTGCTGAGAAGCCAGTCGCGTGACCAGCTGAAGAGGAAGCAAGTCACGCGACGTGATCTTCGGTCACGTCGTGCGACCTGCGAGGTAGAGGCAGATCACGCAACGTGATCTGCGAGGGAGAAGCAGCGTCACGTCGCGTGACCCTCGGTCACGCCGTGACCTGCATAAGCATTGCGTGACCCGCGAGGATCACGCAACGCGATAGGCGAGAAACAAGCAGGTCACGAGACGTGACCCTAGGTCACGCCGTGACCTGCCTGTTGAGAAGGCCAGTCACGCCAGTGACCAGCCATTCCTCGCCCGTTTCTCCGTTCAGCTCATTTTTCCAAAATTTCCTAGTTTTTAACTCAGAAATGAATTGGGTACTTCTTCAGAATGGACTTCACTGTTGTATGATGCATGTCTTACTGTTTGATGCTTCGATATGCGTGATAGCATGATTTTCTGATGAATTATACTCTATATCCTGGAATGTAATCTGTTTGACGCATAACCTGCTAGAGTCAAGTAAGTGGATAGTTAGGAATGCCTAATAGAGTCTTTAGTTGCAGCCCTCAGTTCAGTTTGGACCCCGATCAGGTCCCCGTTTGGTTCCTCGCGAACCCTTCAGTATAGAATCTTGTTTAAGATTCCCTCAGTATATAAATAACATGTTTTGATAAATGATATAATATTTGACTTGTACCTGTGAGGTACCCTCAGTATTCGATTCGTACCCGTAAGGTACCCTCAGTGCACTCGTTATCCACTGTCTAGAGTCAGCAGGTATTCTTTAAATGTTAATGGAATTGTTCTGATCTGATCTGGCTTTGAATGGAATATCTGAATGAGTTAATGATGAAATACATGCTGGTTTATTCTGTAATGTATATGATTATAAGGTACTGAATGTATGGCTTTTAAATACAAGCATGTTTATATGGATTATGTATTAGTCCTTGCATTCTGCCATTGTGAATGTGATATGCCTTGACGACCACTGTGAGTGGCCGTCCATAATTTATGTGTGTTTCCCCACTAAGCGTTTATCGCTTAGCACGGTGTTTTTACCCATGCAGGTGCGGAAGGAGTTTTGCTTTGAGAGAGTCGCCGTCATCAAGCCAACACAGAAGAGTTTTTAGTGTAGGGCTCAGTTTTGTATTTGTGATGATTCTTTTTATATAGAACTCTCTGTTCCAGTTTGTATCAGCTTCCGCATTTGTAATATTATTTTGTTCCAGCTTGTCGATCAGATCATTATTGTAATAGTTTAATTATAGTAATGCATGATCAGCTTTTGCTTGCTGCATGTAAAGTTTTTAATTATTCTGTATTTCTGAATGTATGTTATGAATGGATGCATATTTTGCTTTGCTTTTGTTTGATGACACCTTGTCTCATACGGCATCTCACTCCTTATCGGATGGGATCGCCTACGTATGGGAAGGGGGTGTTACAATTAGTGGTATCAGAGCATAGGTTTAGGCATTTCTGGGTGTTGTTATGATTGTTCTGAGTTTCTTGGATGAGTATGTGTCTAGATCTGTGTTGGCTGATACGGTTGTTTCTTGTTTGTTTAGATGGCTTCTAATTCTGCTCATGGTGTGCGTGAGGAATCCGCCGAGAGTGTGAATCCTCCCGCTGTAGATCAGTCTGTTTCTGCTACTGTGTCGGCTCAGCATGCTAGGGTTCAGCCCGAGGCCGCAGCCATGCCCTTGGAGGCTATGTTTAGACTGCATCAGGACATGGCTAGGGTGTTGGAGAGAGTGACTGCTCCTAGAGCACCTATGGAGAATCTGAGGAGGGCAGGAGTTGAGGATTTCTATGGTACCGGTTTGAATGAGTCTGAGACTGCAGAGAGATGGTTAGATAAAGTGAAGCGTGCTTTAAGAGAGATTCGGTGTCCTCTCGACCAGCAGGCAGAGTGTGCATTAGCTCTTCTTCAGGGATCTGCTTTTGAGTGGTGGGAGTTAGTGTGCAGGCATCCTCAGTTACCGGATCCGATTACCTGGGAGTTCTTTGAGGGTGAGTTCACAAAGAAGTACATCACTCAGACCTATAGAGATTCGAGATGGGTGCAGTTCTTGAGTTTGAAGCAGAGGGCTTTGTCTATAGCAGATTATGAGAAAGAGTTCAACAGGTTATCTAGATATGCTCCACGAGGGGTTATGACTGATGATTTCAGATGTAAGCATTTCGAGGCAGGGTTAAATGAGTCTTTGAAGATTGCTTTGATTTCACTGATGTGTATTCCTAGGGTTAGCTACTATCAGATTGTTGAGGCTGCTGTGAGAGCTGAGTTGAATGAGACTGTGATGAGAGAGAGAGCTCAGAGGAGGAGTTCTTCTCGTGGAGGATCTTCTTCGAGTAAGAGATCTAGGAACCCACAGGATGAGTCATCTTCTGGCCCGGCTTCTAGAGGTAGACGACAGGGTCCTGCAGCTGTGTCAGGTTCTGGTAGGGGTAGTAGAGCTGAGACTACGCCAGTTTGTCCTCATTGTAGTAAATCACATCGGGGTGAGTGTAGGTGGCTCACCGGTGCATGCTTCAGGTGTGGGAGTTCTGAGCATCAGTTGGCTGGTTGTCCGAAAGTGCTTGAGGATTCAGGTTCCCAGAGAGAGGGCAGTAGGGTCGGTTCGAATGCTTCTCAGGCTTACCGTGGCAGAGGCCGAGGTAGAGGTAGAGGTGGCCGGCATAGAGATGGAGCTGCTTCTGAGACTGTTGAGCATCCCCCTCAGGGTGCCATTAGAGCTTATGCTATGAGAGCCAGAGATGAGCAGGATGCGCCTGACGTTATTGCTGGTAAGTTCCTACTCCATGACACTGAGTTGTATGCTCTAATTGATCCTGGTTCCACACACTCATACTTGTGCACAGATAGAATTGTTGATAAATTGCATTCAGTTGATCAGTTAGATTATGAGATTTGTGTGACCAGTCCATTAGGGCATAGTGTCAGTGTGAGTAGAGTTTTTAGGAGTTGTCCTCTGATTGTTGAGGGAGCTGTGCTTCCAGCAGATCTGATTGAGTTACCCTTCAGAGAGTTTGACTTGATTCTGGGTATGGACTGGTTGGGTAAGTATCGGGCTGTAGTGGATTGCCATAAGAAGACAGTTGTACTTCGGGATAGAAGTCAGTCTCTTGTGTTTCTGAAAGGTTTGGGTGCTAGTTCAGTGAATAATGTTATTTCTGTGTTGCAAGCCAAGAGATTCATCAGGAAAGGTTGTGAGGCTTTTCTAGCTGTTGTGTTAGATTCCAGGAGGGATCAGGTTCAGATTGAGGACATTCCAGTAGTGCGGGAGTTTAGTGATGTGTTCCCGAGCGAGTTGCCTGGTTTGCCTCCTGAGAGAGAGGTGGAGTTGTCCATTGAGATCATGCCAGGTACAGCACCTATTTCGAGAGCACCTTATCGGATGGCTCCTGTAGAGTTGAGGGAACTTAAATCTCAGCTACAAGAGTTATTGGATAAGGGGTTTATTAGACCGAGCATATCTCCTTGGGGAGCTCCTGTACTGTTTGTTAAGAAGAAAGATGGATCCCTGCGGATGTGTATTGACTACCGCCAGATTAATAAAGTTACAGTGAAGAACAAGTATCCCTTGCCTAGGATTGAGGATTTATTTGATCAGCTTCGAGGTGTGGGTGTCTTTTCCAAGATAGATCTTCGATCAGGGTATTACCAGCTTCGTGTTCAGGATGCAGATGTGGTTAAGACTGCATTTTGGACTAGGTATGGCCACTATGAGTTTCTTGTGATGCCGTTTGGTTTGACAAATGCTCCAGCGGCTTTTATGGATCTGATGAATCGTGTATTTAGGCCATACTTAGATCGATTTGTAGTAGTGTTCATTGATGACATCTTGGTATATTCCAAGAATGAGAGTGAGCATGAGGAGCATCTCAGATTGGTTTTGCAAATGTTGAGAGAGCATCATTTGTTTGCTAAGCTTAGCAAGTGTGATTTCTGGCTTCGAGAAGTGTCATTCTTGGGTCACATTATTTCAGCTAGTGGTATTCAGGTTGATCCAGCCAAGATTGAGGCGATATTTGATTGGAAAGCGCCTCGAAATGTTCAGGAAGTGAGGAGTTTCCTCGGTTTAGCAGGTTATTACCGTCGGTTCGTTAAGGGATTTTCTGTGATTGCTGCTCCTATGACTAGATTGTTGAGGAAAGGAGTTAGATTTGAGTGGTCAGACAGGTGTCAGTCTTGTTTTGATCGGTTAAAGCAGTTGCTTGTTGAGGCTCCTATCCTTACTCAACCCATCTCGGGTAAGGAGTTTGTCATTTACAGTGATGCTTCTGGAGTTGGTCTTGGATGTGTGTTGATGCAGGAAGGAAAAGTAGTGGCTTATGCTTCTCGTCAGTTGAAGCCACATGAGAAGAACTATCCGACGCATGATTTAGAATTGGCAGCTGTGATCTTTGCTTTGAAGATTTGGCGTCATTACTTGTATGGGGAAAAGTGTAGGATCTTCTCGGACCACAAGAGTTTGAAGTACTTCCTTTCACAGAAAGAGTTGAACATGAGACAGCACAGATGGCTTGAGTTATTTAAGGACTATGACTGCATTGTGGATTACCATCCTGGTAAGGCCAATGTAGTTGCAGATGCTTTGAGTCGTAAGTCAGTTTCAGCCTTGTTCTTGAGGCGTTTCAGATGGCGTTTTGGTTCAGATGGGGCTTTGCTTGCCCAGTTGCGTGTGAAGCCTACTTTGAGACAGAGGATAGTGGATGCTCAGAGAGATGACCAGAGGCTTCAGCAGATTGTGTATGAGGTTAGATCGGGTAAGCCATCAGAGTTCTCAGTTCAGGATGAGGTACTTATGTTCAGAGATCGTTTGTGTGTGCCAGAATCTGAGGATTTGAGGAGACAGCTCATGAGTGAGGCGCATAGTTCAGTCTTTACTATGCATCCTGGCAGTGCAAAGATGTACCAAGACATGAAGCAATTCTATTGGTGGTCCGGTATGAAGCGTGATATAGTGGATTTTGTTTCCAAGTGTTTGACTTGTCAGCAGGTAAAGGCCGAGCATCAGGTACCTTCGGGTTTACTCATGCCTTTATCCATTCCTGAGTGGAAATGGAATGATATCACCATGGACTTTGTTTCTGGCTTGCCTTTGACTCAGAGGAAGCATGATTCAGTTTGGGTTATTGTGGATCGGCTTACGAAATCCGCTCACTTCTTGCCGGTTAGAGTGGACTACTCCATGGACAGATTAGCCAGTATCTATATAGATGAGATAGTTCGACTGCATGGTGTGCCTTTGTCCATAGTGTCAGATCGGGATCCGAGATTTACTTCCAAGTTTTGGAAGGAGTTGCAGAGAGCTTTGGGCACTAGGTTGAACTTCAGTACAGCGTTTCATCCTCAGACCGATGGTCAGTCTGAGCGAGTTATTCAGATTCTGGAGGATATGATGAGAGCTTGTGCATTGGATTTTCCGGGTAGTTGGGACAGATATGTGTCTTTGATGGAGTTTGCCTACAATAACAGTTTTCAGTCGAGTATTGGTATGGCACCATATGAGGCTTTGTATGGTCGTCAGTGTAGGACTCCGATTTATTGGACTGAGCTATCCGAGAGATCTATGATTGGACCAGACTTGGTCAGAGATACTGAAGATAAAATCAGAGGAGTGCAGCGGAATTTGAAGGCAGCCAAGGATCGACAGAAGTCTTATGCCAATTTGAAGAGGAAAGACGTGCAATTTGAGATCGGGGACAAAGTTTTCCTTAAAGTTTCTCCTTGGAGGAGAGTGCTTCGATTTGGAAAGAAGGGTAAGCTGAGTCCTCGTTTCATTGGACCTTATGAGATTTTGGCTAAGGTGGGACCTGTAGCCTATAGATTGGCGTTACCGATGGAGTTAGCAAAGTTACATGATGTGTTTCACGTTTCGATGCTTCGTCGGTACAGATCAGATCCTTCGCATGTTTTGTCAGTTCAGGATATTCAGGTTCAGCCAGACTTCTCCTATGATGAGGAACCGCGAGCTATTCTAGCCCGAGAGGTTAGGCAGTTGAGAAATAAACAGATTCCTTTGGTTAAAATATTATGGATCCATCATGGAGTCGAGGAAGCGACTTGGGAACCAGAGGAGTCGATGAGAGCTCAGTATCCACAGTTATTCAGTTCAGGTGAGAATTTCGAGGACGAAATTCTTATTAGAAGGGGAGAGTTGTCACACCCCATTTGCCCCCTAGTAGAATGAGCCTGTCTGTCTGTCTATCTGTCTGTCTGTATGTGTAAGCATTCGCATGTGTATAGTATTTCATAAGGGTATTTCAGTAAAATGCATGATTTTGGGGTTTTATTATTGTGTGGGTACATACATGGCATTAGTGTGTGAATTAATTAGGAATTACTTATGTACACTTGAGCATACCATATTAGGGTGTTTTAGTTGGGAATCAATTGTGTGCACTTACATATACCATTGTAGGGTGCATTTAAATGAGGTTACTTAGGGTGTGTGTAATGCATTGTATTTTAGTATGAGTGATTAATTTCACCAATAGGAAATGGATACATATTTAGAATAAAGAAAAGAAAAAGAAAAGGGAATGATAGAAAAGGAACTTACAGATTCACGTTCTTGCTCATTCACTTTCTTCTTCTTCAATTTTCTTTATTCCAAATACTGTGTTGAGGGTTCAAGGTCTTATTGGTGAAGATAATCTCTCCTTGCATCCCCTAGCTTGGTAAGTGCATATCTTGTTTGTGTTTTACTGTAACTTTACATCTTCTTCTTCTTCCTTAAGTTTAGATTTAACTTAGGGTTTTCTTTGTGGATGTTCTTGCTGTGATTGTGTTTAGCTGAAGCTCCACGTGATCCAAAGGGGAAAGAGGTTGCTGGACCTAGTGGAGCTAAGTGATAGAAGTTTAGAATCCAGGTTTGGGAATATCTGATTGTGATTTGTGTGATTTTGATGTTTACTGCAAATTCTAGGGTTTATATGTTCTTGAAGAGCTTGAATCAATTAGTCTGGATTTGGTTGTTTAAATGCTAAATTGAGTTGCATGTATATTGATTATGTGATTTGAGATGATTTCTGGAAGGTAAGAACAGGTTTGTATGGACTTAAATCAAATTGGGATTGAATTCTGGAAATTCTGGAAATTCTGGGAAAAACGAATTACTGTAGAAACTCTCTCTGTCGCGTGACTCGCTACGAAGGAAGGCAAGTCACGTCGCGTGACCCTCGGTCACGGCGTGACCTGCCTGCTGAGAAGCCAGTCGCGTGACCAGCTGAAGAGGAAGCAAGTCACGCGACGTGATCTTCGGTCACGTCGTGCGACCTGCGAGGTAAAGGCAGATCACGCAACGTGATCTGCGAGGGAGAAGCAGCGTCACGTCGCGTGACCCTCGGTCACGCCGTGACCTACATAAGCATTGCGTGACCCGCGAGGATAACGCAACGCGATAGGCGAGAAACAAGCAGGTCACGAGACGTGACCCTAGGTCACGCCGTGACCTGACTGTTGAGAAGGCCAGTCACGCCAGTGACCAGCCATTCCTCGCCCGTTTCTCCGTTCAGCTCATTTTTCCAAAATTTCCTAGTTTTTAACTCAGAAATGAATTGGGTACTTCTTCAGAATGGACTTCACTGTTGTATGATGCATGTCTTACTGTTTGATGCTTCGATATGCGTGATAGCATGATTTTCTGATGAATTATACTCTATATCCTGGAATGTAATCTGTTTGACGCATAACCTGCTAGAGTCAAGTAAGTGGATAGTTAGGCATGCCTAATAGAGTCTTTAGCTGCAGCCCTCAGTTCAGTTTGGACCCCGATCAGGTCCCCGTTTGGTTCCTCGCGAACCCTTCAGTATAGAATCTTGTTTAAGATTCCCTCAGTATATAAATAACATGTTTTGATAAATGATATAATATTTGACTTGTACCTGTGAGGTACCCTCAGTATTCGATTCGTACCCGTAAGGTACCCTCAGTACACTCGTTATCCACTGTCTAGAGTCAGCAGGTATTCTTTAAATGTTAATGGAATTGTTCTGATCTGATCTAGCTTTGAATGGAATATCTGAATGAGTTAATGATGAAATACATGCTGGTTTATTCTGTAATGTATATGATTATAAGGTACTGAATGTATGGCTTTTAAATACAAGCATGTTTATATGGATTATGTATTAGTCCTTGCATTCTGCCATTGTGAATGTGATATGCCTTGACGACCACTGTGAGTGGCCGTCCATAATTTATGTGTGTTTCCCCACTAAGCGTTTATCGCTTAGCACGGTGTTTTTACCCGTGCAGGTGCGGAAGGAGTTTTGCTTTGAGAGAGTCGCCGTCATCAAGCCAACACAGAAGAGTTTTTAGTGTAGGGCTCAGTTTTGTATTTGTGATGATTCTTTTTGTATAGAACTCTCTGTTCCAGTTTGTATCAGCTTCCGCATTTGTAATATTATTTTGTTCCAGCTTGTCGATCAGATCATTATTGTAATAGTTTAATTATAGTAATGCATGATCAGCTTTTGCTTGCTGCATGTAAAGTTTTTAATTATTCTGTATTTCTGAATGTATGTTATGAATGGATGCATATTTTGCTTTGCTTTTCTTTGATGACACCTTGTCTCATACGGCATCTCACTCCTTATCGGATGGGATCGCCTACGTATGGGAAGGGGGTGTCACACTAGTGATGTATTTAATTAATATAATGAAATGTATTTATGATGTGGAAATCTACCGATAGTTGTACGATACGAGAAGTAAAACATGGAAACATGTACTAGGTGTTGATGAATAAGTTTTGAGGTGCATGGATGACTTGGTGAGGAATTGGGAAAGATATCTTCCAATAATAGAGTTCATGCAACCACAAGTAAACACATGAGTAACACCCCTTACCTATACGTAAGGGAGCTCACCCGCATAATGAAGTGAGAACCTGCATAGGCAAGGGTTGTCACCAAGCAGAACAAAGCATACGCAAGGAAGGACATACATATATATAAGAAGGCACATAAGAATCTCAAAAGAACTTATCAGTCTCATCTATTAATATACCAAAATATTCATTACAGAGCTAAAGTACAAAGTGATTCTTACATAATTTACAAAATACATAACTAAAAATATTACAAAGGTAGATATAAACAAAAAGCTTTACACTGGAGTGCTAAATACAAAATACAAAAAACTTCAACAGCTTCCACACCTGGACGGATGAACACCCGTGCTAAGCGATAACTCTTAGTGGGGAAAACAAGAAATGAATGACCACTCACAGTGTACGTCAAATGTAATATGCATACACATGGTACATACATTTGGATAAAGCATCATAAATCTTCCACAAATTACATACGTCATACCAAATAACTTCAATCAACATAATACATAATATCAATGTAATGAATCACAACAGTTTACATCACAATATACAAACATATAGGTAAGCTAGCAAATTTAGAGCGGTGGATAATGAGTGAACACATTGGTACTCGTAGGTACAACAAAAGCAGTTTCTTTCCTTTTTAATAAAAAATATTTTCATATTGGGGGATCTTAAACAAGATCCAACTCATAAGGATTGCGAGGATCCAAATGGGGACCTGATTAGGGTCCATAACACATTGGGATACAGCTAATAAAACGCTACAGCCATGCCTATCTGTCCACTTGCTTGACTATTACAGGCAAAACATTTATAATGCTCTCTGATTCATCATATGGCAATAACATATCTCATGAAAACATTACAATTTAACATCATTTGATACGCAATAATTCGATAATTGTAAATTAATAGTAATGCTAGGTTCAATAGAGTTAAATAAAATCGAATTCAGAAAATACAAATATTCAGAACATGAAGCATTTACATGGCGGTATGGCAAATCCTTACTGCCGTGTAAGACATCTCACATGGTGGTCAAGAAAACCTGATCATCGTGTAGTCTACCGAGCAAGAAATCCTTAGGAAACAAAATGCATTTACACGGCGGTATGAAAGTCCTAACCGCCGTGTAAAAATGGACAAAACTAATTCAAGAAAATAGAATGTATTTACACGGTGATAAGACAACTCCTAACCGTCGTGTGACCCAATGGAGAAGCAGAACTCATACACAGAATACGATCACATGGCGGTAACAAATTTTTTACCGCCATGTGGATCAAGAAAAGCCCAGAATTTTAACGTTTTCCCAACTATTCACTTCTCAAATCCTATCCCCAATTCAAACCACAATTACCACACACAACTCAAGCCATCAGAACAGGAAGCATTTAAATGGCGGTATGGCAAATCCGTACCGCCGTGTAAGACATCCCACATGGTGGTCAAGAAAACCTAACCATCGTGTAGTCTATCGAGCAAGAAATCCTTAGGAAACAGAATGCATTTACACGGCGGGATGAAAGTCCAAACTGTCGTGTAAAAATGCACAAAACTAATTCAAGAAAATAGAATGTATTTAAACAGCGGTAAGACAACTCCTAACCACTGTGTGACCCAAAGGAGAAGCAGAACTCATACACAGAATACGATCACACGGTGGTATCAAATTTCTCACCGCCGTGTGGATCAAGAAAAGCCCAGAATTTTAACATTTCCCCAACTATTCACTTCTCAAATCCTATCCCCAATTCAAACCACAATTACCACACACAACTCAAGCCATCAAAACTCAACTCAATAAAATTTAAACCCACAATAAACACATCTCAAACACACCAATTTATAAAACCACCCATTTTCATGCAAACTATAATTTAAATAAAAGCATAAAATTCCCAAACCTTTGGCTCCTATGCTTCTCAAGAATCAATGGCAGCACTACCACTTGGTTTCTCCTTCCCCTTGGGATCTCTAGCGAGAACTTTCGAGCCAAACAACCAAAACACCATACACTCAAAACTCAAACACATGCCCAACATCAATCACGCAGGAAGAGAAGGGGAGAAGAAGAAGAAGAAGAAGAAGAACACAACCACTTACCCGAAATCTGGAATTTACCCACACAATCCAAAGATCACGGCAAATAAGGGAGATGAAGATGCAAGGAAGAGGAGAAGAGGGAGCTAGAAATGGGAGAGCAATGGGAAGAGGAGCACAGAAATTTGAGTTCCTCTTTCTCTCTCTTTTCATAAAAAAGTCAACCCTCATCCTCTCTTCCTCTTTCCTAATCTCCTCCATCCACTTTTCAAGATCTTATGGTGGGTTAGGCGAATTAAATTCTAATCCTTCATCTCTTCTCAAATGTCACACAAGACACACAATTAAAAATTATCATGCAATAATACCCTTAAACTAAATAAATCATACAATTAAATCTTTAGACTAATAATAACACATATAAGACTCACATCACCAAAATGCTCAAAACTACTACAGTGAAAATTTGGGTGTCATATAAGGAAATATAGACCACCCCTATTATGAAAAAAAGCTTGTGAAGATAAGATATTAAGGCCAAATTTGATTGGAGAATGTCAAAATCAAATATTTAATAAAGAAAGATCAAAGTTGTACTACACAATTAGAAATTTTAGACAAATTTAGAGAAAGCAATTATTTAAGAGATAAAAGGGGAAAATTACTCGCCAAAGATTTATTAGAAGTGAGGTATGGCTTGAAATTTTAACATCGTCATATCTAGAGACAATTGTATTTAATCAAACCTAGCAAGTAGAGAAAAATAAGTTAGGAGCTTTCTAAGAAGTTAACCACTTTAGGAATAAAAAAGGCTCATTAATGGAAATGTTTTAGACTGACTCTAAAATTGGGGAAGTCTTGAAGGTAATAGAAGAATATAAGAGGATGAATATTGTTTTATTGTTCAAATTCAGATAAATTTCAAGGATGAAATTTTCTAAGAGAGGAAGAATTGTAACAGCTCAAAAATTCGAGTCTGTAAATAATAACTATGGATTTAAGAATTTGAGTTAGTTGGGTTAAAATAAATAAATTACTAAAATAATAATAAAAATAATTATAATATTAACAATAAAAATAAAATAAAGATAATAAATGAATAAAGAGAGAGCGAGAGAGAGAGATAAAAATAGGGAACAAAAGAAAACAACAAGGAGTGGGAGGAGAACCGAAAAAGTAGGGGAAGGGGAAGCAAAAACCCAGATTGGACAGGGGAAGGGACAGAGTGCCGGTAACCCACGCACTAGCAGTGGAGACAGCCAGCGCTCGCAATGGTCACCGTACCACCTCCTTCCTTTCCCGAGCGTTACCTCTGTCTCTTTCTCCTCTCTAAACTAAAGGCTTTTTATGGGATTTTCGGCCACCTCTGACAATGGGTGGCGATGCGGACAACATCTGAGGGTTGCCAATAGAGAGATGAGTCTTTCACTGCCCTCTGATTATCCACACTTGCCAGCAGTAGGTAGATCGAAGAGGAGGATGTCGTGACCTTCTGACGCCATTTCCGGCCAAATCGCAGAGCTGTAAGGCGCATGACCACTGGCGGGAGGCTCCTAACGCTCTGATCTTCATTTTGCCAGTAGCGATGTCATCACCAGCGAGGCATTGATAAAGCTCTAGTGACCCGCGACCGATCAACCACATTGAATGCTAATCAGAGGAATTTGACTCCTAAATGTAAGTGCTCTACTAAATTTACCTTTTTCCTAAATTTTTGAGTATTATGAATATATTACTAACTACAAAATGATTAGAATTGATAAATTAATTTGATAAAAGCAAAATTCGTTGTTCAAAAATATGTATTAAGAACTTAAATTTAATATTGAACTTGAAAATGAGATGATTAAATAAGATTAGTGTTGAAAGGAGAATTGGTGGCTTGAGATTGTTACTGGGTAATGTAGTTGGTTTGCTTAATTACAATTAGAAAGGATAAATAATATCATATTAGAATTGAAGAAGTTTAAAGAGCCAAATTTAACAAAAATGCTAGAGTTAAATAAGTTAATTTTGTATAAGTTATTTAAGGGTAGGAACTAATTTAATTTTCTTTCATTTAATAATATTCTGATAAATAAAACGGTGTTGCGAAAAGCTAATTAACATGATAAAAATATTAAAAATTTGTCTAGTATTAACATGGGTTAAATCATATAAGTTAGTTATAAATATTTAGACTCACTTGATGTCTTGATAAGAATTATATTGAGAATACTAATTATTAAGATGTGTGACTATATAGGACAATTATATATATATGTGTATGGGGTTATGTGTATAGTCATTTGAAAAATATTGATTATAATTAAGCATGTTAAAAGAAATTGAAAGAATATGAGAGAAAAGTTTATGGGTATAATTAACACTACTTTTAATGTTTTATAGATTTCGCAAGTATGTAAGCTTGAATAAATTGTTATAATTATTTGAAATTGACATAGAAGTTAATTTGGATGTAAAGTAAAGTGTAGGAAATATTATAGGTAAAAAAAAGAAAACTTAGGTTACTACATCACACCAGAACATACATTATGGAAGAAGTGGAAGTATACCATGTACATGTATTTTTGATGAATTATAGCTAAACTAATGAAATTAGGATTAGAAATAGGGAGAACATGTGATTGAAAGGAAGCAATGAATATAATATCCGTATAAGATATCAGGGTCGAAATGAACATAAGTCAGTATATAAGCTCCGATATTATAACTTGTCGAATGTATTTATTGACGAGCATGCTTTAAATGTTTACAAATATTTATGAAAGAATTTAAGAGTACAAATTGAATTTTACATGTATATAAATATGTATGTATATGTATATGCATATGTATATGTATATGTATATGTATATGTATATGTTTATGTCTATGTATATGTGTAAAGTATATGCAAAATGTTTTTATTTGGTCCTTGCATGATATGTGAGCATGAAATTATGGTTACAGACATTGGAGCTTTGGCTCTTTATAGTTTACTAGAATATAACACCTGACAGTTACAGATATAGGGGTCCCACGGTAGCTTACTGTCGATAGTTATCGGTGGGATTTTATGCCTAACAGTTTATCTAGGATTTTATCCCTGATAGTTTATTTCATTAGTACATTGCTTGCATTGGGCCTAACTTAATTATAACATGAGCATTTATAAGGATATGATACAATCAAAAGCACGTGATAGTATATTGTTTTGATTTGATAAATTATTCCTAATTATTTAGATACTAGAGTATTTATGATAAACCTTGTTATGTGTCTCCAATTAATTCAAAATTTTTGAGATTATGTTATAGATGAAATTTCATTGCATGACTTATTTAAGTTATAGTATATGCGCAATAAAATAAAATAACAATGAACGTAATAAAGTAAAATTAGTAGAGCGCTCCCACTAAGCAAATAACTTAGTGCGTGGTGTTTTCTGTGCGTAGGTTAAAGAACAATGTACACAAGATGGAAGAGATTCGTCCAGTGGATTTGTATCAAGGCTACGGAGGTGGATGTATCGAAAAAGTTGTTTATTGTATATTTTAGATTCTTTTTTTTTTTTTAGTTTTGGCATATATACTTAATAGATAAATTTTGGAGAAATGCAAATTTAATTTGAGAGTTAATTATGTAATTGATTCTAAAATAAGCATTTATTGGTACATATACGGATGATATTATTGCTAATATATTATGTATAGTCTAAATAAGTATTGAATGCTGATAGCTATACAAATTGCAAAGAGATGTATGATTTGGGATATAATAAAGGATGGGAAAACTTGTGTTGGAGTATGTTGTGTAATTTTGGAGTATATGAATGATTTTAAAAGTGTAAATGAAATTTTCCTTTTAGGAGGATAGGCAATATTATAGAGAAAATGCGGCCAAAATTTTTGCATAATGAATAGTAAACTTTGGTGCATATCAAATTTTTGAAAAGAAATTTTGTTATTCATATATTTGTGAATAATAGAATAGCTTGTAACATTCTTATCCAGTTCGGTCAGCGGATCGAGTACAACCTTTTTATCCCTAAAGTTTCATATTTTGCTCATTACTACGGTTTTACCCCAACTTTTACATTTTATTACTATTTAGTCCCAAAAACCCAACTTTATGCAAAAATTACCGTTTTATCCCCAGTCTGATCTTTTTACTACATAATTACCGTTTTACCCTTAACGAACAAATTTTATTCATTTTTCACAGTTTAGCCTTTTAAACCTCAATTTGGTCACATTATTACTATTTTCACCTTGCAATAATAAATTATTTTTAAATTACAATTTTACCCTTTTTATGTTCATTATTTTTTCATTTTCACATATTGACCCCAGTAGTTCTTGAGGAAACCACACTGATGAATCGGATGTACGGGACTAAGAGCCCAAAGGTCTAAGCTAGTGCAATCCCTGTTTCCATATGTACATCAACAATTGTATATATCGGTGTGGAACCGCCTTTGGTCCACTTGAGCGAGGCGCAATAACTCGCTATCCCGATGTCCCAATGGCTAGCTAATTACATCCTGTACTTACGATTTTTCTACTAGTTACTAAGGACAAAATAATTATGATTACATTTTCTCATTTTATCCCATTGTTTTCATTCTTTCTCATATTTCCACATTATATAATGGTACATATTTTAAGTACCTTATACCATATTTGTCTCATATCATACATTTCATGACATTTCAAAATATCTCATCGCATTTAATAACATCAGAACATATTCCATCATATTTCATCAATTTACATTCATTTTTCCTTATGTATCCAATTCGGCTAACGTGTTCCTAAATCATCCCATTCCTTTTTCTTCAAATTGTTCCATTCATGTTTTTAAGGCATCTAAAGCTTATTTCTATCAATTATTCATCATAATTTCACATGTATACCCTAATTCCTGCACTTACATAATAGGTTCAAATTAGAGTTTTTCATATTATACAATTTCATGTATTTAACCTTACAATTCCACTTAATTAACATCTAATCTAACTTATTTAACATTAATTTCAATTTAGGACATCTTGGAAATTCATGTTGATACATAATTATGCAAAAATTGAAATACTTAAATTTTATGTATTTACATACCTTAATCTCCTTCTCTTTTCCTTTCTCCTTCCATTTTCGCTCAATTCCTTACCTAGGCTGAATTCATTGAATTTTTCACACAATTTTAACATAATTTACATAAGCTCGACCTAATTCCTTGAATTTCTACCTAATTTTAACAAAATTCTACAGTTTTACTTGGCATAATTCTCTTCTTTAAATTTATTCAAGTTTTTTTCACTTTTCCTTCAATATTTGCTTGTCTAGGGCTACGAGGATGACTAATCTTTCATTTGAGTGGAAAATTTAGGTAAAAATCTATGGTTTTCGGAAGACAGAGAAAGAAAAATTGAGGTTTTCATGAGTAAGTTGAATTTAGTTTCTAAGGAGGAAGAAGAAGATGATTTGGCTTCAAGAAAATTTTTGATTTTTTGTCCTTATATATCCCCAAATGAAATGCCAAGATTTATTCAATCACTATTTAATCCATGGGTCAATATTCGGCCACTTGTCATCCTCCAACAAATTTCTAAATTTTTTTGTCAAATTTTCATGAAATTATGTCCACAAATATGAAAAAATATTTCTTTGGGTGTACATAAATTTTTGAGTTAAAACTAGGTCTTTTCGGTGAATTTTTCGATTCGACGGCACATTTACTGGTCCGATAAATCACTTTTCTTTCTCAACTAGAAATTAACTTTTTGCCTCTAAAAATTCCATTAAAATATTTACAATGGGTCTTTAAAGTCAGATAAATTTTCAAAAGTCTCTAACATTTTTTCTAACATCGGTTAAAATTTAATTAACACCAACACTATGAGTGACACTATTCACAGCTCGAGAAGTACTATTCCCATAGTCAAAATTTTTGGGGCATTACATTTCTACCCTATTAATTAAAAATTTTGCAGTTAAGATTTTACCTGAGCCAAATAACTGAAGATATTATTGTCGTATCGTTTCTTCAAGCTCCCACAAATACAAATCTAGCGTACCATTTTTTGACTCAGCTAGACAAATAAATGAAGATCTTAAGAGAATACAACACTATATTAGATATTCATCAAACACATTCATTTAGATCATCATTCTGAACTAAATCTAAATAAAGCATTTGAATCACTTTCATATAGAGATAAGCAAGAAAAATAAAATTGCAACAACATGTATTTATCAACAGAAAGCAGAGTTATTTACATGGGTATGGGGATTCAAGGAATCCCTTAACAAGTAAATAACTACTCACTCTTCATTGAAGTAAAGCAAAAAATAAACGAAATAATTGTAAAATACTTCTTTAAATCTTCAGCACTGAGAGTTCTTACAAAATTTAAGCTACTCTTCACTGATGAATCAAAAGTCGTAAAGTTAAATCTAATAATAGAGGTGAGATAAAGAGCTAAATTAATTGAATAATCAATAAAACCTATTATAAATACCCAAAACTAAATGCTAGATCTAAAATTATGGATAGAAAAGAATAAAAACAAAGTTTATTGAGAAAAAGAATCCAGATCCCTAAAAATTTAGATCAACATGCTTAAATAGCAAACATACTATACGGTAGTTAGGAATTCCTGCCCACTATGTAGAGGCAGTTACAATTTGAAGTCTTGGGTTACACGAAGATCAAGAATCCCTAAGAACTGTGTAAAATGCTTCTAGATAGAATCTTACATTTTCTTCCAATCTAAATGACGGTTAGGATTCTTTGCCCGTCGTGCAAAGTATCTATAGATTTCGCATTTTTACGATCACACAATGGGTAGGAAATCTTTCCCGCCGTGTGAAATACCAAAAACTTACAAATTAAGAAACAATTTACTCCAATTAAAGCTCACAAGGATCTAAGATTAATTAAAGCTAAATTAAAATAAATTAACAACTTAAAAACAAAAAATTCAACTAAAAACAACACAAAACAAAACATTAATTTGAACATATCTATACTATTCACCCCGAATGGCACTATTTATAGCTCGGGAAGTACTATTCACATAGTTAGAATTTTTGGGGAATTACATTTCTCTTCTACTAATTAAAAATTTTGTCCCCAAAATTTTACCTGAGTCAAATAGCTGAGGATACTATTATCGTATCATTTCTTTAAGCTCCCACATTGCTTCCTCAATATTGTGGTGAGTCCAAAGAACTTTGACTAGTGGAATCTTATTCCTCACCTATCTAACTTTCCTTGCAAGAATCCTCACTAGTTCCTCGTCATAAGTCAAGTATTCTTTCAACTCCACTTCCTTTGGTGTGATCACATGTGTCGGATTAGATCGATATCTTCATAGTATCGACACATGATACACGTCATGGATCTTTTTTAGCTCCTAAGGTAAGTCTAGTTTGTAGGCTACATGTAATGGTCTAAATACTAGGTGATATGAGCTTAAATAGCTCATATTTAATCCATGTTTTATGAGTGAAATATTACTTATGTGTAGTTAATTGTTTTAGAATTAGGTATGTTTTATGTGTTTGTATAAGTTTTGTGTGTGTAGGAGAAAAGAGGAGAAAATATGAGAAAGGAGTAAAAATGAGCTAAAGAAGAAAGGAGTTCTGTCGCGGGCACAACATTGCCACAAGCGCGATAGACGGACGCCAAGGAAGAGAGAAGAAAGATGAGGAAGAAAGAGAGAAATAACATATCGTGACTAAAGAGCCCATCGCGAGGTCGCGACAAAACATGGAAAAGGCTAGCGCGAGGAAAGCGAGCGAAGGTTCGGGCATCCTCTGTCGCGAGCGCGACAGAGAGGAACGTTACACATAATTTTTCAAACAATGCTTTGAAAAGGCATGACTTCTCACCAAGATTTACAACTTTTTGAAGAGACACTTGAAGGAACACAATCTTTAGATGTTTATATATATTATTTTCAATTGTAAATGTAATATACAGAATTTTTAAGTAGTTTTTTCTACAGTTTTGAAGAACGGTTTTCTTTTAGTTAAATTTCTTAGGTAGTTTTTATGTTTTGAAGAAGAAGATCAAGGAGAAGAAAATCTATTACAAGAGTTTGGGAAAAGGGTTGAGAGATTTCTTTCTTATACTTTTATCTTTTATTTCTTCTCTGTAAATTAAATGAATATTTCTTTAATGAATTTGAATGTTATTATTATTCTCTTCTTCCATCTATTTTAAGAGTCTTTGAATGCAAAATTTCTATTAGTATAATTGCATGATTTTTCTAAGTTAAGATAGAGTCGAGAGATCATTTTAACTTAAATCTAATAGAATTTCATTATTAAAACATAACTAGAGAGATCAGTATGTTGAGATAGTTGTTATAGGTTGATTAAACAATCTTAAAGCATATAATTAGAGTTAACTAGTTCACTAATGAGAATTAGGAGTTAGTGCTTTAAATGTATACTATGAGAATTCTAATTCATGTCTAGAGAATGAGTTAGAAAAATATTCCAACTTGGCTTGTATGAAAAGATGATTACTATTAATTGAATTGATAGAATCAAGTTCATTATCTTAAGTTCTTCATTAAATATTTTATCTTCTTCGATTAACATAAAATAGGTTTAATTAGTTTATTAATAGAGTAGTTTAGATTTAACCAAAAAATTATTGATTATTGTAAACAAGATTAAAATCAAGTAGTAATAGTGAGTAAAAATTACATTCCTCGTGGGATCGATATCTTTTGTACTATTTCGATACACCGTATACTTGCAGAAAATTAGCACTTGTAAAATATGCTAACAAGTTTTTAGTGCCGTTGCTGGGGAATAAATAATTTTTGCAATTATGAATCTTGATTTATGATTTTGGATTACAATAATTTATTTTTGTATTCGTTTGTTTGTTTTGTTCGACTTTGTCTTTTGTTTTTGTTTGCACAGGATTTGATAGTTCATGTCGAGTACAAAAAGCTCTCAAGAAGATCTTGAACCATTGAATCCTGAAATCGAAAGATTTTTGTCAAGTGACCGAAAATTCGACAGAAAGAAAAATAAAAATAAGAGATTTATCATGGCTGAAGAAGGAAATCCACCAAGGCTTATGGACTTTGCCACACCCACATTAAGTAGTGCTCAACAAGGTGTGGTAAGACATACGGTAAACGCTAATCAATTTAAAATTAAACCTTCTCTCTTACAAATGATTCAAAATAGCATACAATTTTATGGATTGACAAATGACGATCCTAGTGCTCATTTGGCAAACTTTTTAGAGATATGTCATACTTTTAAGATAAATGGTGTTTCGGCTGATGCAATTAAGCTTAGGCTTTTTCCTTTCACTTTGAAGGACAAAGCCAAGGCTTAGTTGAATTCACTTATAAGGGGATCTATAACCACTTGGGACCAATTGGCCCAAGTATTTCTGTCAAAATATTTTCCCTTATCCAAAACTGCCAAAATCATAAAGGATATCACTACTTTTGTGCAAATTGATAATGAGTTTTTGTATGAAGCATGGGAAAGGTTTAAGGAATTATAGCGAATGTGTCCACACCACAACCTTCCAAGGGAGCTATTGATGCAAACATTTTAAAATGGAGTTAATCCTACCACAAGAGGTACTATAGATGTTGCAGCTGGTGGCTCTTTAATGAGGAAAACTATTGAAGCAGCATTTGAATTGTTGGCGGAAATGTCAATGAACAGTTGCATATGGCCTACCGAGAGAGTAAGGGAGTCTAATTCTTCTAATACTAGGGGAGTACATGCACTTGATTCTGTAGTTGCCTTGCAAGCTCAAGTAGAAGCCTTAACTCAAAAACTTAATACTTTAGGAGTGGGAGGTAGTCAGCAAAATGGTTGTAACATTTGTGGGCAACTAGGACATTCTAGTGAAGGGTGTAATTTGGGGGTAACTAATAATGAAGAGCAAGTTAGTTTTATTCAAGGTCAAGGGCATGGGAACCCTTATTCAAATACCTTTAACCCCGATTGGAGAAACCATCCCAATTTTTCATGGGGAAATAATAGTAGCAACTAAAATAGAGGGGTAGGTTTTCAACTAACTCAAGATAGGTTTGGAGCCTTAGAAGTTAAGATGGATAAGTTTTTAGAGGGGATTAATATGAAGTTTAACTCACACGAAGAGAACCAAAAGAGGCTGGAGACAAAATTTGATAAAATCACAAAGAACCAAGCCTCATCCATCCATAACTTAGAAATGTAAATAGGGCAAATTGCCAAGGCTTTACCTTCAAGAATGTAAGGGAATTTACCAAGCAATACGGGGGAAAATCCAAGGGAGCATCTTAACGCAATCAAATTGAGGTCAGGTAAATCCTACACTAATGAATTTGTTAATACTAACAAAAGTGGAGATGTGCAGGAAAATGGGGAGAAGAATGACTATTATGTCGCGAGCGCGATGCCTGTCGTGAGCACAATAGAGGAGAGACAAGGCAATGTCGCGAGCGCGACAGCAAGAGGAGAGTCTTCTGTCACAAGCGCAACACCTATCGCGGGCGCGACAGAAGGGGCATCTAAGGCTAATTCTTCCAAAGTTTTTCAACCTTGTCCACCATTTCCTCAATGTCTTAAGCAACAACACCAAGATAAGCAATTCCAACCTTTCATTGATAAATTAAAGTATTTGCATATAAATTTGAATTTTATTGAAGCTACAACACAAATTCCTAATTATGCAAAATTTTTTAAAGATTTAATTTCCAAGAAAAGGAATTGGGAAGACATATCTACTGTGGCATTAACTGAAGCATGTAGTTTTATAATTTCTAATAATTTGCCCACTAAGCTTAAAGATAATGGGAGTTTTACTATTCCTTGTACTTTAGGGGATGTTGAGTTTCCTAAATGTTTATGTGATTTAGGGGCAAGTATTAATCTCATGCCACTATCTATCTTTAAGAAACTAGGATTGGATTATGTTAAGCCTGCATCAATGGTATTGTAATTTGTTGACCAATCAATAAAAAAACCATTTGGAATTGTTGAAGACGTGCTTGTGAAAGTAGATAAATTCATATTGCCTGCTGATTTTGTTATATTGGATTTTACTTATGATGTAAAATGCCCTTTGATATTGGGAAGACCTTTCATGAGGACTGGTAGGGCTGTAGTTGATGTATATGAAGGAACTCTAGTCTTACGAGTAGGGGAAGATAGTGTAGAATATCACATGGATAAAGCACTAAGATACCCCATGGATGATAATGTTTGCATGAAAATTGATATCATTTATGCATGTGTTGTGGAAGTAATGGAAGATGTAGGTTATGAAGAGGACAGTAATGAAGAGGAAGTTCATGAAGAGGTGGAACAAGAAAGCTCAAGGCCAGAAACTTTATTAAGACATGAAGCACCTTTACCACCTTCAATAGTAAGTCCTCCTAATGTGGAATTAAAAGAACTACCTAACCATTTGAGGTTTGCATTTCTTGGCCCTAATCATACTTTGTCTATCATAGTGTCTAACAAATTATCTAATAAACAAGAGTCTTTATTGTTAGAAGTTGTTAGAAAAAGGATAAGAGTATTGGTTGGCAAATTTCTGACTTAAAAGGAATTAGTCCTAATGTTGTCATGCATAGGATTAATATGGTAGATGAGTGTCAAGCAAAAGTAGATAGAAAAAGAAGATTAAATCCAAATATAAAAGAGGTAGTGAAAAAAGAAATCATTAAATTGCTTGATGCTGGGATTATCTATCCAATTTCGGATAGTGCTTGGGTGAGTCCCATTCATTGTGTGCCAAAGAAAGGGGGGGATGACTGTAGTGAAAAATGAGAATGGGGAATTAATTCCTACTAGAACCACAACCGGTTGGAGGGTGTGTATTGATTATACGAAGTTAAATTCAGCCACTAGAAAAGACCACTTCCCTTTACCATTTATTAACCAAATGTTTGAGAGGATAGCGGGCCATTCTCATTATTGTTTTCTTGATGGTTATTTGGGTTACTTTCAAATTTTCGTTTACCCTAGTGGCTAAGAAAAGACTACTTTCACTTGTCCTTATGGGACTTTTGCCTATAGGAGAATGCCTTTTGGGCCTTGCAATGCACCAGCTACTTTTCAAAGATGCATGACCTCTATTTTTGGGGACATGATAGAATATATCATGGAGGTTTTCATGGATGATTTTTCTGTCTATGGTGACTCATTTGATTTATGTTTGAAAAACTTAGATAGAGTTTTGGCTAGATGTGAGGAGACTAATTTAGTTCTTAATTAGGAAAAATGCCATTTTATGGTAGAGGAAGGGATAGTGCTTGGGCATAAGATTTCAAGAAAGGGAATAGAGGTGGATAGAGCAAAAACAGAATTGATAGAAAAATTACCTCCACCTACTACACTTAAGGGTGTAAGATATTTTCTTGGGCATGCTGGTTTCTATAGGAGATTCATTAAGGATTTTTCTTTATTTGCTAAACCTTTAACTAATTTATTGATAAAGGATGTGCCTTTTGAATTTTCTAATAAATGCATGAATGCTTTTAATACTTTAAAGGAAGCTCTCGTAAGTGCACCTATAATCACTTCTCCAAATTGGAACTTACCATTTGAAATTATGTGTGATGCAAGTGACCTTGCAGTAGGATGTGTTTTAGGTCAAAGACAACGTAAAAATTTGCATGTTATATATTATGCTAGCAATACATTGTCACCTCCTCAAATTAATTATACAACCACTGAAAAAGAATTGTTCGTTGTGGTTTATGCATGTGATAAGTTTAGGTCTTACTTGTTAGGATCTAAGGTCATTATATATATGGATCATGCAGCTTTGAGTTACTTATTTGCTGAAAAGGATGCCAAGCCTAGACTTATTCGTTGGGTTTTATTGTTGCAAGAATTTGATCTTGAAATCAAAGATAAGAAAGGCTCTAAAAATTCAGTTGCTGATCACTTGTCAAAGTTGGAAAACAATAAAGGACTTCTAGGAGATAACATTGAAATTAATGAATCTTTTCCGGATGAATCATTAATGTCACTAAAAGAAGTTCATGTACCTTGGTATGTAGATTTTACTAACTTTCTTGCTGCAGGAATTTTACCACATGGATTGATGTAGCAGCAAAGGAAGCAATTTTTTAGTGATGTTAAAAACTATATTTGGGAAGAGCCATTCTTATTTAAAATTAGTGGGGATGGTATCATTCGTCGATGTGTGCATGAGGAAGATTATGTGAACATTTTGACTCATTGCCATTCTTCTTTATATTCGGGTCATAATGGTGCTAATAAAACTGTCTCTTGAGTCCTTGAATGTGGTTTCTATTGGCCTACCTTTTTTAATGATGCTAAAAATTTTATAGCTAAATGTGATAAATGCCAAAGGTTTGGGAATATTGGAAAGCGTGATGAAATGCCTTTGAAAACTATTTTAGAAGTTGAAATCTTTGATGTGTGGGGGATAGACTTCATGGGTCCTTTCCCTACATCTTTTGGCCAAAACTATATATTAGTTAGAGTAGATTATGTGTCAAAGTGGGTTGAGGCTCAAGCATTGCCAACCAATGATTCGAAGGTGGTGATCAAGTTTTTGAAGAAGCTCTTTACAAGATTTGGAGTGCCAAGAGCCATCATAAGTGATGGAGGTAAGCATTTCATTAACCATTCTTTTGATTCATTATTGCATAAATATGGAGTGCATCATAGGGTAGCTACTCCTTATCATCCTCAAACAAATGGCCAAGTAGAGGTTTCAAAAAGAGAGCTTAAGTGGATCCTAGAGAAAACAGTCTCTAATTCTAAGAATGATTGGGCACATAAGCTTGATGATGCTTTATGGGCATATCGTACTGCATTTAAAACACCTATTGGGATAACACCTTATAGGCTAGTATATGGAAAGTCATGTCATTTACCTGTAGAGTTAGAGCATAAAGCTTATTGGGCCATTAGGACTTTTAACTATGATCTTAAGGATGCTAGTGTAAAGAGGTGTTTACAATTGAATGAGCTTGATGAGTTACATCTTCTTTCTTATGAAAATGCAAAAATTTATAAAGAAAGATCCAAGAAGTGGCATGATGCTCGCATTCGATATAAGAATTTCAAGGTTGGAGATAAAGTCCTCTTATACAATTCTAGGTTAAAGTTATTTCTTGAAAAATTGAAATCTAGGTGGAGTGGCCCATTTGAGGTGGCACAAGTTTTTGACCATGGCTATTTTGAGTTAAAGAATGATAAAGGAGAATTGTTTAAAGCTAATGGTCAGAGATGCAAAGTGTATTTGGATGGCACAATTAAAAAGAGGATGGTCTCTAGTATCTCTTTTAAGTTGGTTACTTAGTTATTTGTAAATTTCTTTTTCGATTTATGTTATTTAGTTACTAAATTATTTTTATGTTGTTTTATGTACTAATACTTTTTAATTTTTGTTCTACAGGGTTTTATTACGTTAGTATGTCATAGTTGTTAAAAAATATTTATTGTTTTTACCAAGGGAAATTTTGTTCTTTGTCAAGTTCTTCACTGTCGCAAGCACGACATCGTCGCCGGTGCGACAGTGAGGGGATGGAAGTTTTTCAATATTGGTGATTCGCTTCTGTCGTGGGAGCGACATCGTTGCGGGCGCGACAAAAGGGGTGACTTTGTTTTTGTGGCAATATCACGACTAGTCTCGTGAGCAGGATTTTTCAAGTTTCAGTTCTGTCGCGCTCGCGACAGTGTCGCAACGTCGCGACAGAACGCGGGATTTGAATTTCCTATCCATTGGGCAGTTAATTCTCTTCGCCTATATATTTGTTAAACCCTAATTTCTCTATTTCCCTATTATTTTGAGTGTCTCTTCCGATCTTTTAAAGTTTTCTCTCCATTTTCTCTCAAATCTTCTTCTTCTTCTCTTCAATTTTCTAGGGTTTCTGAGTTACATTTGTTCTTCTTGATTTTCTCTTCTTCGTTTCCACTTTTATTACTAACGATTTTTAAAGATGGTTCGCACTAAATCTGTGGCACACAAGGAGAAGCGAGATCTTGTAGGCTCTAGTACGGGATCAGAGTCAGCTCATCTTCAAAACAGGTTTGATTGCCCTTTTCCCATCTTTAGTGAAGAAGAAGGTGAGAAATTTGTTTATTTTAATAAAAAGTCCTGCGTTGGTATGTGGCACCTTGATTTTGCTTTATTGGAAACTTTAGGACTTAATGATCAATTTAACAACTTTCTTAAGTACATAAAATGGGGACAATTTATTACTTTCTCTTTACCTGTCAAGAAGGCTTGGGCGCTGGAATTTTTTGTTTCCCTTGAATAAATTAATAAACGTAAAACTCAATTGAAATTTAGGCACCAAGGGGTTGAGAATGTTTTTGGTTATGAAGAGATGCATGCATGGTTTGGTTTTCCTTTAAATGGTAAAAATTTTGATCCACATGTGTTTGACCCTAACCCTGTTTGGAAATGATTAACTGGTTTGGATAATTTTAATAACAAGAACTCTACTAATCGTCATATTAACAATGATGCTTTAATGTTGTTTCATAAATTTCTATGTCATGCATTGTGTGGGAGAGTTGAAAGTACTAAGGTACAGACTAAGGACTTATTTGTTTTGGATCTTTTGCAATCTCATAAATCAGCTGATTCAGTTGATTTTATTTTTGATGGGTTATATCATGCATCTTCAGCTAGGAGCAAAACTGTTGGCATGTGTCATATGGTGACAGGTATTATTCTAGGCTGTTTAGGGGATTTGCCTAATTTTTTTTTGGATAAAAATGAATTCGTTGCTATGTTAGATGCTGCATACTTAAGGCGTGCTAATGTGTTGACTAAAGGAGGTTGGCCTCCTAGATCTATTAACCATGGTGCAGGTGGACCTAGTATAGATAAAGGGAAAGGAAAGGCTCCCAAGTCTTCTTCAGCAGCTGTGGTTCATGAGTCTTCAGATGAGGATTCATTTGAGGACGAGGAGGCTGCTGGGGTTAACGCTACTGCTGGTGGGAATGCAGCAGAATCTAGATCTCATGTTGGGCTTGAACAAGTGGTGCATAGATTGGATGGTATAGAGGCTGCAAACCAAAGTTTGGCAGCTAGAATGGACGTCCTTGAAACTACTATGAGGGCTGTCCATAAAAATCAAACCAGCATCAGTCGAAAACTTCTCTCATTTTTCCGCAAATAAAATATCGAGTTCTCTCTAACTCCACCCAGCTCCCCTAGTGGGAGTTTTTGAGTTTATTTCTCCTCTTTCCTTTATTTTTATGTTCTATTTATGTTATTTTTGTTTTGTCTTGTGTTTTGCATATTGGTTATTTATATGTTGTGTGTTTATTGCTCTTTCTCACAATAGGGACATTATGTTCTTCAAGTGTGGGGGAGTGCTCTGTTTTGTGTTTATTTTTAGTTATGTATATATGTGTTTGTTTGATTAGTGTAGCCTGTGTTATGCATGTGCTGCTAGTTTTAGGTTTTTATGTTTAGGTTGTTTTAGGTTATTTTTGCCATTTGATTTTGGAGGTTATATATTTGATGTTTATTTGGAAATAAATGCATGTATAGCTTGAACATTTTACATTTAGTCTAAGTAGTCAAATTTTTGAACATTATTATTGTTTATTTTACTTTGGCATTCTCATGTGCTTAGTGAAGGGCATTATTTAGGAAAGCACTTTGGTGTAGGTTCTTTTTAAGTTAAATATCTTTTCACATATGAACATAGATTGTTTTGCCAACTTATTGCTTAAGGTAGTTGGACCTATAGCTATGTGGGCTTTTGAGCCTTATACAATAATTTTTTCTTGTATGAGAGCCTTGATATGCCATATCCTCCAGAACTTATTTTTAGTAAATTTTGAGTCTACATTATTAGTATGGGATGTACATGAGATATGATAAGGGAACTTAGATTAAACCATTTTTGGCTTTCTTTAAAGAACTTACCTTTTTGACTTTAGGTAGCCAAGTTTGAGCCTATAACTTATTTTATTGTTAAGCATATATTTAGCCATATCCTTTTTGCTAAACAATAAATATTTTCTTGTTAATTACCCTTATTGTGGAGAGAATTAGGATTGATATAGCATGGGAGATGTAGTTGTTATTGAAAAGCATGATGGTCGTTGAAGTGTAATGGACATTCCCTTATTTTTCAAATTCAGTATTAGAAATGCCAGTTTCTAAAGAAAAGAAAGAAGAAAAAATAATAAGTGGCATGGAGCATAAATACGCCTACTAGAGTGTATAAAAATAGAAAAAGCAAGATGTATAACCAAATGGTTAATGTGTGGGATGGAGCGTAAAATGCACCCATACTACATTCTCTTGCTACTTGAAAAAAAAAAAAGAAACAGAAAATATAAGGAACTAGCATGATATTAAAAGGGAATTAGAATAGAAGTAAGATTATCATGTTATGCATAGATTTGTGAATCTCTAATGTTATGTTGATACTTTTTCTCTACACAGTAGAAGCTACCTAAATCCAAATTATCCCACCTTTACCTAAGCCAAGTTACAACCCTTATAAGACCCTTTGATCTTATTTACTGCCTTATACTAGTAGAGGAGAGGTTTACTAATTACAAGCCTATGGTATGCAATGGCATATTTAAGGAATGAGAAAAACACTAACTTATAAACACTTGAGTGATTGAGTGCTTGAAAATATAGTGTTTGAGTGAGAATTACCTTAGGTAATGCTTTGTGCGAAATAATCTTTACACGTGTTAAGATATTTAAAATCTTGAGTTCAAACATCCTTATGCTTTGCAATTTCATAGTTTTCCAATTGTACATAGGGGTTGAAGTCTAATGAACAATGATAATGTTTAAGAAGTTGCATACTTAGGCTAATATGATGTGAGGTGATAGTTTATGCGTGTGATTTCCAAATATTTATCAAATATGATTATGAGCTCCAAGGTTTTGTGCATGTTATTTTTCATATGTTTGTTTTGTGCATGTTGTTTTTCTTATTGATAGGATTTGCTTGGGGACAAGCAAAAGTTTAAGTGTGGGGGTTTGATATGAGCTTAAATAGCTCATATTTAATCCATGTTTTATGAGTGAAATATTACTTATGTGTAGTTAATTGTGTTAGAATTAGGTATGTTTTATGTGTTTGTGTGAGTTTTGTGTGTGGAGGAGAAAAGAGGAGAAAATATGAGAAAGGAGTAAAAATGAGCTAAAGAAGAAAGGAGTTCTGTTGCGGGCGCGACATTACCGTGAGCGCGACAGACGGCTCCAAGGAAGAGAGAAGAAAGAGGAGGAAGAACGAGAGAAAGAACCTATCGCGACTAAAGAGCCCATCATGAGGTCGCGACAAAGCACAGAGAAGGCTAGCGCGAGGAAAGCGAGTGAAGATTTAGGCGCGCTCTGTCGCGAGCGCGACAGAGGGGAACGTTACACATAATTTTTCAAATAATGCATTGAAAAGGCATAACTTCTCACCAAGATTTACAACTTTTTGAAGAGACACTTGAAGGAACACAATCTTTAGATGTTTATATATATTATTTTTAATTGTAAATGTAATATACAGAATTTTTAAGTAGTTTTTTCTGCAGTTTTGAAGAACAGTTTTGTAACACCCCCAACGCTGTCCCCGTTGGAAGGACGCCGACGGACGTGCTACCAGATGTTCACTCACACAAATAAGCACATGCACAATGCGGAAGCGTACTTTCATACATAACATGCATACAAAAACACGGGTTAATTAAAAACTTACCTTGCGGCACAGACTAATAATGCCATAACTCACACACACGCAGGCACTAAGCAGAAGCATTCCCAATAGCATACATATGAACATTCAACGGAAGCATAAGCGAAATAACTTAACAAAGGAAAACTAAACATAATAACAAACTAACTATTACATTCCCAAAGAAATCTCAAGATCAACATCTAATTAATTACATATACAACAATACAGAAATCCGAAAACTGAAATACAGAAGCTGAACAAAATACAGAACTTCTAACTCCTATGTGGCCGACCTTGCAGAAGCGCGACTCGAACAGAACCAAACCTGCCACCTGCACGGAAAGAAAATCCGTGCTAAGCGATAAACGCTTAGTGGGGAGAACACACCAGAGTATGGACGACCATTCACAATGGTCGCCAAGGCAAAACACATTCAAATGACAAATGCGGATATCCAATATACATATAAGATCATGCTTGCATAGCAAAGGCATTCATCCGGAAACTCGCATACATAATCATATACCTATGTCAAGAATAGACAAAACAGTCATAATACAAAACAAGATACAAACATCGTCATGCTGCATTACATGCTATAACACATGCATAAACCTTCATGGGTAACAAACATCAGCATCTTACCGAGCGGAGTCACACAAGCTTTACACCTGCAAGTAACATAACTAAGTACCCATGCATGAACTGACAACCAAACCATCACGTTAAGAATGCTAGCTAACGAACATACTTTAACATGCTAAACACATGCACTAGTCAAAATCCAAGATACAATATCCAAAGCATCAAACTAAACTCAGCATTCCAGAATTAATCAAAACAATCGAAATCAAGTTCCTCAAACATATAAACCCTAACATAAATACAGTAAGTTCAAAACCTAAACTCAGTAACTTTAATTCAATTCACATCATACATACTGACACATCCACTCACTTAATCATGCATATAAACATGCCCATTTCCAGAAATCAAGCAATGCAAACTCATATACATCTAAGTGGAAGAAATAGGGCCAAAAAGACCTAAAATTTCACATGCAGTAAGCAAAGCTCCCAAACCTGGAATCCTTAGCTTCAAATCCACACTTCAAACTTTAATCCTCCATCCTCTCCTTGGCCTAAAGCTCTCTTGCAATCCAAAGCTTGCACAAATAAAAACCCACAAATTACTCTTCCTAAACCCTAACACAAAAAATAGCAAAACCAGGAGAAGAGGAAGAAGAAAAACATACAGGAAACCCTAACCCAACTTACCTCTTCAAGCAAAGCACAAACTCCATCCAGAACCCAATCATGCACACAACCAAGGAAGGAGAGGCAAGGGACGGGAAAAAGAAAAGAAAAAAATCAAAGAGGAGAAGAAGAATGGAGAAAACGTGATCTGCTCTTCTCCTTCATTCTTTGTCTCTTTTCTCATTTTCCCATTTTGCCCACCAAACAAGACACATGGCAGCCTCCTATTGGCTCACACCAAAATATCTTGTCTTAATGCTCTTTAATCCTTAAACAAATTACTCTTCACTCACTTACACAATTCTTTCCCTACAAATTCAATTATCTTCTCAATTAGGTCCTTATTATCCAAAATCCACATGCACTAATTACTGAAATATCCATCACTTAACCGACTTAGCTTGCCGATTCCGACTAGGCCCGATTTGGGGTGTTACAAATCTTCCCTCCTAAAAGAATTTCGTCCTCGAAATTCACATACACCAGAAGAAACTCCAAAACTACACTTCAATTCATCCGCAGACTCATACACTGTATTCTAAAACTATTCACTTACTTACACTTATTACTATTGCGGTGCTCTTAATCACTTCCTACTCAGCTTACACCAAACGTAGAATACTTTCTTATATTCGCATCAAACACATTTATCAGAACAATTATTACTTAAATGCCCGACCGAAATTAAAACCCGAACACTTTACACATAAACCAACTAACTTCGCCAGTTGCTACATAAATCCTTCACTACTTGAAAGATGTCCATCATACTTACGTTTCTCTTTACCATTAACACTCCTATCAAACTTTAAAATCCTTTTTACGGCCCCAAAATACTCTTTCTGTTCAATCTTTAATCAAACACAAAACACTTTCCTAAACGATTGCTGAGCGCGTCATTTATACTCTTAATCTTAATATCAAATAGTACATATATACCCTGTCAGCTTTCTCTCAATCAAAACATATATGCATATGCTTATCATGTATTATCAAAGGGATGATGATGATGTAATGAGATTGAGATGATTCATGTATGCAGAGTGATGCAATTGATGCTATAATGATGCATTTTGTCCCATCCCCATGATTCAATATGCTTTCATTTAAACACTTTTCTGGAGATAGCTGACAGGCATATAGAGTACTACCAAAACCTTATAAGATCCAAATACTCATCCACTTACTCGATACCTTTCTTTACTGAGCTACACTCTGAACAAAACCTTGAGAAATTCTAGGAGCAGTCAGTCTATCCAAAATTCGAATTAATCCCTGCACTAATATTCTATTATTAGAAACAGGACCGGAATTCTAACCAAAAAGGTGCACAGAAACGAAACACTTTGATCAGTACTAACTGGGTTCACACTTTCTGTCATCTCATTCACCTTCTCATTCGGTTCAGGTTCTATCTAACATAACACACATAGGACAAGACGCATCTGCATTAGGCCACGACACAAAACTGACTCTCAAACAAAGATTCGACACATAACAAGTAACATACAAAGACCCAATACTCAAACAATTAAGGCAACAAGAATCTTATGCTCTGATACCACTAAATGTAACACCCCCAACGCTGTCCCCGTTGGAAGGACGTCGACGGACGTGCTACCAGATGTTCACTCACACAAATAAGCACATGCACAATGCGGAAGCGTACTTTCATACATAACATGCATACAAAAACACGGGTTAATTATAAACTTACCTTGCGGCACAGACTAATAATGCCATAACTCACACACACGCAGGCACTAAGCAGAAGCATTCCCAATAGCATACATATGAACATTCAACGGAAGCATAAGCGAAATAACTTAACAAAGGAAAACTAAACATAATAACAAACTAACTATTACATTCCCAAAGAAATCTCAAGATCAACATCTAATTAATTACATATACAACAATACAGAAATCCGAAAACTGAAATACAGAAGCTGAACAAAATACAGAACTTCTAACTCCTATGTGGCCGACCTTGCAGAAGCGCGACTCGAACAGAACCAAACCTGCCACCTGCACGGAAAGAAAATTCGTGCTAAGCGATAAACGCTTAGTGGGGAGAACACACCAGAGTATGGACGACCATTCACAATGGTCGCCAAGGAAAAACACATTCAAATGACAAATGCGGATATCCAATATACATATAAGATCATGCTTGCATAGCAAAGGCATTCATCCGGAAACTCGCATACATAATCATATACCTATGTCAAGAATAGACAAAACAGTCATAATACAAAACAAGATACAAACATCGTCATGCTGCATTACATGCTATAACACATGCATAAACCTTCATGGGTAACAAACATCAGCATCTTACCGAGCGGAGTCACACAAGCTTTACACCTGCAAGTAACATAACTAAGTACCCATGCATGAACTGACAACCAAACCATCACGTTAAGAATGCTAGCTAACCAACATACTTTAACATGCTAAACACATGCACTAGTCAAAATCCAAGATACAATATCCAAAGCATCAAACTAAACTCAGCATTCCAGAATTAATCAAAACAATCGAAATCAAGTTCCTCAAACATATAAACCCTAACATAAATACAGTAAGTTCAAAACCTAAACTCAGTAACTTTAATTCAATTCACATCATACATACTGACACATCCACTCACTTAATCATGCATATAAACATGCCCATTTCCAGAAATCAAGTAATGCAAACTCATATACATCTAAGTGGAAGAAATAGGGCCAAAAAGACCTAAAATTTCACATGCAGTAAGCAAAGCTCCCAAACCTGGAATCCTTAGCTTCAAATCCACACTTCAAACTTTAATCCTCCATCCTCTCCTTGGCCTAAAGCTCTCTTACAATCCAAAGCTTGCACAAATAAAAACCCACAAATTACTCTTCCTAAACCCTAACACAAAAAATAGAAAAACCAGGAGAAGAGGAAGAAGAAAAACATACAGGAAACCCTAACCCAACTTACCTCTTCAAGCAAAGCACAAACTCCATCCAGAACCCAATCACGCACACAACCAAGGAAGGAGAGGCAAGGGACGGGAAAAAGAAAAGAAAGAAATCAAAGAGGAGAAGAAGAATGGAGAAAACGTGATATGCTCTTCTCCTTCATTCTTTGTCTCTTTTCTCATTTTCCCATTTTGCCCACCAAACAAGACACATGGCAGCCTCCTATTGGCTCACACCAAAATATCTTGTCTTAATGCTCTTTAATCCTTAAACAAATTACTCTTCACTCACTTACACAATTCTTTCCCTACAAATTCAATTATCTTCTCAATTAGGTCCTTATTATCCAAAATCCACATGCACTAATTACTGAAATATCCATCACTTAACCGACTTAGCTTGCCGATTCCGACTAGGCCCGATTTGGGGTGTTACAAGTTTTCTTTTAGTTAAATTTCTTAGTTAGTTTTTATGTTTTGAAGAAGAAGATTAAGGAGAAGAAAATCTATTACAAGAGTTTGGGAAAAGGGTTGAGAGATTTCTTTCTTATACTCTTATCTTTTATTTCTTCTCTCTAAATTAAATGGATATTTCTTCAATGAATTTAAATGTTATTATTATTCTCTTCTTCCATCTATTTTAAGAGTCTTTGAATGTAGAATTTCTATTAGTATAATTGCATGATTTTTATTAGTTAAGATAGAGTCGAGAGATCATTTTAACTTAAATCTAATAGAATTTCATTATCAAAACATAACTAGAGAGATCAGTATGTTCAGATAGTTGTTATAGGTTGATTAAACAATCTTAAAGCATATAATTAGAGTTAACTAGTTCACTAATGAGAATTAGGAGTTAGTGCTTTAAATGTATACTTTGAGCATTCTAATTCATGTCGAGAGAATGAGTAAGAAATATATTCCAACTTGGCTTGCATGAAAAGATGATTATTATTAATTGGATTGATGGAATCAAGTTCATTATCATAAGTTCTTCATTAAATATTTTATCTTCTTCGATTAACATAAAATAGGTTTAATTAGTTTATTTAATAGAGTAGTTTAGATTTAACCAACAAATTATTGATTATTATAAACAAGATTAAAATCAAGTAGTAATACTGAGTAAAAATTACATTCCTAGTGGGATCAATATCTTTTTTACTATTTCGGTTCACCGTATGCTTGCGGAAAATTAGCACTTATAAAATATGCTAACACTAGGTAATAGTGATCAATAATTTTTGTAGAGATCATAGTGTGGTTTAGGGGTGAAAATAACAGTATTAGTAGCCTAAATGACAGAGGAGTTAAAAGATTAAATGTGCGAGGGGTATACAAATTCTAGGATGGGTATCCGGGAAGTTTTCTAGAGAAAAATTACAGCAACTAGTCAAAAATATTTTATTGGATCCTTAAAAAATATGAGTTATTAGGAGTCTAGTGATGTAATTTGGAGTGAAAATAAGGTCAAATAAGTTCCTAAAGGTCAAACAAAAGAAAACCTTTGGTTCGTTTCAAATATTTGACTAAGTTTTGACCTAATTTTTAAATATAGTAAATTAGCTCCAAAAGTTGTTTTGAAGGTATATAATGACTTTAAATAATATCTATGAATTTTTGATAATGACAAATTAATTTTTACGACAATACTGCAAAAATGTCTAATCGAAACGGTTTAAGTGAACCGAACCTGAAACAGACTCCAATTAAGCTAAAATTTTACGTGGAGGCTAAATTATATATTTTAAGAATGAAACAATTAATTTTGGGAGAAAATCAATTTGGGAAGGGATAAAAATCATTTTGGTTAAAAAATAGGTTTAAAATAAAAAAATGGGCTTAAATAGGTTGGACCACTTTGGTTGGATGAAGCCCAGCCTATTAAACCACCTATAAATAGCCTAAAGATAACAATTCTCTAGAGAAAACTTGAAAAACCCAGCAGCTCTCTCGTCCTCCTTCTTGGCTGAATTATTCATCTTGGCTTTCCATCCATTTTCTTCTTTTTGTCTCATATTTCTCCCTAAATCTAAACCTCCCAAGTAAATTTTAGCTCCTCTATAATCTAGTGGTGGTGATTTGAATTCATTTAAAGTGTTAGAAGTGGGAAAAATCAAGCATTTAAACTTAGGGCGTAAAATTGAGGTAAGTGAAATAGGTGTTTTTAATTTGGTTTAGCGATTCCTATAAGTACTCTAAGATGTGTAGGTTATGTTTATGTAATTATTTTGTAAAAAGGAAGCAAGATTTTTTATGAAATTTTGATGTATGTATTTGATCTCCATTAGGTATCAAAGGTGACGAAGGTTCCTCTAAAGGCAAAGGTAAACAAAAGGATATTTGAGATTTTTTTGCAAGGATTTGACATTTATGATTACAAAATCCATCTATTTTCATGATTAAACTATTATTTTAGGTTACATTTAAGAATAAAGTATGTGAAATATGCATGTATAATTGAACCAAACCTTATACCCATGTTGAGGAAGGTTAAAAATTATTGTTTGGATGCTTAAAATGAAAAGATAAAATTTTGGTGATGGACCTATACTTTCGCCGAATGGTATTCGTAAAGTAAACCATGATATAGTTTGATATTCAATGTATATAAATTGTATATATACAATATTCGACATGAGATCTAACAAATTGAATGATTAAGGGAAATAAAAATAAACTTAATGTGTGAAGAATGCTTGGGCCGAATCGTATGCTTTATAGTATATATGAATACTTTATGATATAATGTCATTTAAAGGTATATCTAGGTAAATTAACTTGTAATCTAGCAAAATGAATGATAAATGAGAGAAAAATAAATTATAGTAAATGAAACCTAGCTTGGCTGAATGGTATTCATAATGAAATTATTGTGTAATTTGATGATTTGTTAAGTTTAATTGCATAAAAGGATAATAGAATAAAAATTAAGTGCATAATAATTTATTTGATAATTTTAGAATTGAATTGAATGTATCGTTGTGAAATATTGCATTAAGTTCATGATGAATGTTTGAGAATTAAAGATTATTGTAATTGCCCTTAGTAGCTTGGTAGTTAAATATAGCTCAGGGTATAGTTGGCTAGCCATAGAAACTTTATACCGCGGTTCAGGTCATAATGACTCGTATAGGTAGGCTAATAAAAGTCTACCACCTCATTACAATCACAATTATTACTATCACTGATACTGATATTACTGTTTACTGTATACTGTAGCGGCCCTATGGGGTCCATATCCTGTATATCTAATCTTGAGATTTGTACCGGATTAATACTATGGGCAAAATTGTAAAAGTGATTTAAATTGAAAAAAAAACTAAGTTAAAACGGATGTTAGAATGATAAAAGGACCTAAATGAAAGACATAAAAAGTTTAGGTGTAAAGCGGTAATTGGGTCAATAATCGCTTAATCAGGTGTAATAAAGGGAAAAATGAAAATTAATGGTTAATTATGTAATTTTAGTTACATTTTAAGGAATAAAGTGTAATTTAGCAGAATAAAAATAATACGAGGACTAAACAGTAATTTGTAAGTTAAATAATGGGTTAAATGAGAAAATAAGATTAATTGGTGGCATTTTGGTAATTATGAGAAAATTAAGGGCAAACTTGTAATTTAGTAAAAGTTTAGGGACCTAACTGTGCAATTGCCATAGATGAGGTACTAAAATGTAATTATGGATTAATATAGGTATTAATTGCATAAGTGACTCAAAAAGAAGGATTAATAAGTGAAAATAAAAACTATTGTAAATTAATGGTTAATTAGAATAAATATTAGTTTGACACATACAAACACACGCACATATATATATATACATTGGTATAGGTATGTGTAACTTAGTATTTGGAAATCCTTTGATTTGTAATCACCACTGGGCATATTTAATACTCAGCACGTAGTTTTATTTAACTGCGTTTAGGTACGCCTTAGGATGAGGAGCAAAGCATACCTCACATTTTGGGAGCAGAACGAAGAAGGATTTAATCAAAGGATATTATGTGTCCTAAGTAATATGGCATGTATATGTATTTGAAATATTATGGTTTTGGGTATTGGCATGTATGCGAACTTGATATCTAGATGATGAGACAATATTATAGATGCTATATATGTATATGGACTGTATGTGGATGATATGTGATGATATTGTTGTTGTGCCCCTGAGTTGAGCTGTGGATTGTTTGCTTTGCAGGTTGGGTAGCTTAGTTTTATAGTCGTTATATTGCCGAAATTTTGATCAAATGAATAGTAACTTTAGACAGTTATGGGTCAATCGGCAAGTTGGATGTTAAGGATAATGTTATAGATAAATTTAGTTAACATTAAATGGTTAGTCAACTTAGGTAAGTAAGGTAATAATGAGGAATGGTTAAGTAGAAAAAAAATTTACTTGCTTTCACATTAATCGCATAATAGACAGATTTCCAACAATCATGGTAATCACTTTAGGTGGCTTAATGTATGTACTATAGGAAAAGATATAAGGGTCTTACATTTATTTTGGTATCCGAGCAAGGCTTAGGTGATTCTAAGATCAGAGTGGGGTTTATGGGATTTGATTAAATGCATATACATGCCAATTGATGAATGTAAAGTGTTGTGAGACTAATGTATGATTTCTCCTTTTTGTTTTATGGTGAGGAATGGCTTCCGATAAAAGTGTCAGTGTAGGTGATGGTGAGAGTGGGGGCTCTTGTAATACCCCAAATTGCACCCTAGTAGTTTTGGACATGTTTAGGGGATCTATATATGTATATTGGGATAAATTGGTATAATTGTGATTATGAGTTATACATAATTGGAATTAATCTAATAGAAGAGGTTAATGTAGTAATTTACTTGTGAGGACTTAATTGCTTAAATATGTGGCTTTAATTACATTAATTAAGAAGTTGAATGGGCCTAGAATGATTATCATAAAGTAAGAGTTAGATGTGAGAAAGCAAGAAAGAAAAAGGGCTAATGGGAAAAGTGGAAAGTGTGCACCAATCACCTTTCAACAGGTGCTCACTCTAGAAAGTGGAAGAGAGTTCATGTCTTTATAAGCCATGAATGTCGACTGATTTTGGGAAGAAAGGAGCCAGCCAGATTCTTCTTCCCCAAGCTAATGTTCTCTTCTTCTTACACCTGAGGATTTGTTTGAGTTTATTTAAGTTAAATTCTAAGTAGTAGATTAGCTTAAGAGTGGTTTTGAAGCACTTAAGGTATGAACAAGTTACTATTCATCATCTTCTTCCTCTTTGTTTTTTAGAGTGCAAGTTGTGATATGTATGTATATTTATGAAAGTTGATATGGTTTTGCTATTTGACATTGAAGAAAAAGCAGCTGTAAGAGAAGAAAGAGGAAAGGAGGTGAAGGAGTAGAAAAATAAGTGATTTTGAGGTTTGGGAATTTTCTATTCCTTTGTATTCAATTTATCTATAATTGAGTAATAGAGGTGTTTATGTGCTTGAAAATATTACCAAGATGGTATGGGAGTTATTTAAGTGTAGAATAATAATTATGGAAGTGGTTTCATGTGTAAAGAATGAGTTTAGATGTATTTTTGGGTTAGAAATCGTAAAACAGGGCATTAATACATTTTCCAAAAAAGCACAGCCATGTTTTATAAAACACAATGTGTTTCGGAAAGGCACAACTATGCTCTAGAAAAACACAGTTGTGTTTTACTATAACAGTGCATTTTTGTTGAGTTACATGACGGTCGGATAAACCTTACCGCCCTGTGATCATGCCAGAACTGAATCATTTGAATTGTTTGGTGGCCCATACGGGGGTTAGGACCTTCTGAGCACTGTGTAGAAGATTTACATGGTAGGCAGGAGTACCTTTACCGCCATATAAATGCATTTTATCAAGCAACTTGTGATTTTAGATATACCATATGGCGGTCAGGACTTTCTGCCCACCGTGTGGTATCCTTTACATAGCGGTCAAGATTCTTCTTACCGCCGTGTAAATGCATTATGTTTTGAAAATGTCTAATTTCCAGCATTCCACACAGTGGGCAGGTTTTCATGACTGCAGTGTTACCCCTTTTTTTCAGAAATTGTTTGTGAATTTTTACTATCAAATAGTTTCTAAATGACACCAAATTTCGTGTAATGATTATTTGTCATCAATAATTGATATTCATTGTATTTTTGCACTGTTCTATAGACTACTTATATGAGATATATGTGTACTATGCAAATTTTCACTTAAAGGCATGGTATTATAAATGTATAAAATGACTGAAAGTTAAATTCATGCTCTCTTGCCTGCTTTAGACCGAGTAGTGGATAAATAGGGATACCTATAGGCACTCTGCCTGCTGCAGCCCTCATTTGTCCTGTAGCCCCCGTTTAGTTCATCACTTATTTCAACAGAGATAAAGAATATAAGAAAATTGTATTGTACCACTGAGTAGCCCCGTTTGTACCTTTGAGTACCCCCGTTCTGTACTTTTCCCGTTATCCACTCCCCTAAGTTAAGGCAGGCAACTGTATAATATTATTATGTGCTGATTACTATGAACTGAAATATACTCGCTATCGATATACGGTTACTTTCTATTCTATTTACATTGAGGTTATGATTATGCATTATGTATCTATTAATGATCTATATTTTTGCATTCATTATGTGTGCCTAGTGTCTACGACTGGTGTGAGTAGCTGTCCATCTAATGTATTCCCTACTAAGCCTTATGCTTAGCATGGGTGTTCTATTCATGTAGGTCAAGAAGATTAAGCAACCACCAGGGACATCCTGCATTAGCTAAGGCCAACACCTCTATAGAAGAACCCATATGTATGGTTTACTTTTGTTATAAGTTTTGCATTTAATGTCTTTTTGGCTTGTAATTATATATTTCAACACTGTAATCAGACATTTATATTATTGGAATGTCTTTTACGTAATGCAATGAGATATGGATATTGTTACAGTTTCTTGTATAGCCTAATGACTGAGGAAATTTTATATTTCCAGCTGTTAGACATGTATTCTATTTGTGCACTCTTTTGTTCTCCAAAAGGGATATAAGAGAGTGTTACATTTATTGGTATTAGAGCCTAGGTTTAGGCGATTATGGACAAGTAGTAAAACCCGATTGTTCATTCATAGGATTGTGTTGGCCTAATGCGGATGTTCTTATTTTCTTATAGCGTTCAGAATGAACTCATCAAGGGGCACTGATGAAGGGTCAGTAGAAAGTGCAAATCTTGGGGATCGAGATCCATCGGTCTCAGGTCCTGCTGAACCACCAAAAGAGGACCGAGATGTTCCTGTCGTACCAACTAAAGCCTTGCCTAAAATTTCATAAGATAAAGCACGTGTTTTAGATCGGATGACAACCACTAGAGCACGAATTGAGGCAGCTAGGAAATATGAGGTTGAAGAATTTCATGGTATGAGTTTGGAAGAATCTATTAAAGCTAAGTATTGGCTTGAGAAGTTGCAAAGAGTGTTTGAGGAAGTGAGATGTCCTCCTAAGCAGATAGCACCTTCTACGGTTTCCCTTTTGCAATGTGCCACTTATGATTTGTGGAAATTGGTTTGACGCTATCCCCAATACCCGAATCCACTTACTTGGGATTTCTTCATGCAAGAATTCAAGAGTAAGTATATTACTAAAGCTTACAGGGAGACAAAGTGGAAGCAAATTATAAATATGAGACAACAAAATTTATCTATAGCTTAATATGAAAAGGAATTCAGCCATCTTAGCAAATATGCTCTAGAACCTGTTCTCATTGAATTATTCTAATGTACACAGTTTGAAGATGGTTTAAATGATTCTATTAGGAGATATGCTGAAGTTACTACCTCTTTACAACCGGTAAATTTCTATTAATTAGTACAAGCTGTTATAAAAGTTGAAAGATCTGAGATAATTAGCGGTGACAGAAGTCAGTGGAGGAGTTACTCCAGGGGTGGTTCCTCCTTAGGTAAAAGAGTTAGAGAGTCCCAAACTGAATCAGTATAGAGTTCTGCTACCAAGGGAAGAGGGCAAGGAACTCCTGTGGCACCCTACAAGATGGCTCCAACTGAATTAAAAGAATTAAAAGTTCAACTGCAAGAGCTCCTGGATAAAGGATTCATTAGACCTAGTGTTTCTCCTTGGGGTACACCGGTCTTATTTTTGAAAAAGAAGGATGGTACTCTTCGGATGTGTATTGATTACCGGCAAATTAACAAGGTGACTGTAAAGAACAAGTATCCTTTGCCCCGGATTGAAGACCTTTTTGATTAGTTAAAGGGACCAGGTATCTTTTCCAAGATTGATTTGACGTCAGGATATTATCAACTTCGGGTAAAAGATCAAGATGTTCTTCCAATACATGATATACGAGTGCAATCGGATTACTCATATGACGAAGAACCCAAAGCCATTTTAGCTTGGGAAACAAGATAACTTCGATATAAGCAAATACTTTGGCAACACCATGGGATCGAAGAAGCAACTTGGGAAGCCGAGGCAGTAATGAAAGCACAACATCCTCAGTTATTACATATAAATAAGAATTTCAAGAACAAAATTCTTTTAAGGGGGAGAGAATTTAAGGCCCCAACTTGTACCCTAGTCGTATTGGATACATTTAGGTTAAAAGAATGGCAGAGACTATCTATTTGGTTCAGTATGCATGTTAGGGACATAACCGGTATTAATTAAAATGTCAAGGGTAAAATGGTCATTTGACTCACATGGACTTACATGCATAAAATGGATTATTTAGTATGCTAATATATAAATAAGATACAACGAAAATGTAAATGTATGATTATGTAGTAGATTAAGGATTGAAATGGAATTATGTAAAACAACAAATCACATTAAACGACATGCAAATTTCTAGAAATATGAAGAGAAGCCTTCATGGCTTAAAAAGCCATGAAGGTCGGCTAAGGGGAAAAACACAGAAAGCCATCTATTCTCCTCTCTCTAAACTCACTGTTCTATTAACCCAAAATCATCAAAATCTATACTAACTTGCTTAGAGTGATTTTTAAGCTAAAAGGATTAATTCTAGGTGTAAGCTTGCATTAAACGAGGTAAGAATTTTGTGTTATTTATCATCTCTTTCTTCTAGTTTTTAAAGAGTATAAGTTGTAGCTTATATAAACTAAAAACAATTCTGTTATGTAAACGTGAAGAAGAGGCACCCGCCGGAGAAAAGAAGCAAAAAGACGAAGGAGAAAGGAAGTGAAGGAGAGGGAGACAAGAAGCTATCTTGCGGTTTGGGATTTGTGTGTTTTATGTACCTTTAATTATTAAAATGTTATTGATTTGTACATGGATATTTCATGTGAAATTGAGTTGAAATGTGTTGATGATTGTAGTGAAATTGATTGAATTGGAAAGGTTGAATTTTAAGGGCAAACTCTGCCCAAATCCAGTCAGACCTTTAGGTATTATTTTGCTCATAAGTTGAGTTATACAACTCAAAATTAGATTATTTTAGTTCTTTTGGAAAGCTAATACATACTTATAAACCTTTGATAGAAATATCCATGACCAAATTCTGAATTTAAGATGCTCGAAATTCAGCTCTAAGCTGACAAATGGATTCTGCCATCTCAATTGTAAGTGTCTGGATTGTTTAGGTCATATCATTAGCTATAGTGATCCAAATAACCTGAAATTTTTTCCATTAGTAATTTAAAATCTTGGAAAATATTTTTTAAGAAGGCCACTTTGAGTAAAAATTCCATTTTCTATCTCATTTTGAATGTACAATGAGAGGGTCAAGATTTGCCCTGATTCAGGTCTTGTCCCCAGTGGTGACTATCGTCACTACTGGACATGATTGGGCTCTGTCACAAGTTGTAACAATTGTCATGACTCATGACAGCAAGCCTCTATCATGAGTCTTGACATAGGGCACAACTCGTGATAGCCTTGTTGCCTTTCCCTTTGTTTCTTTTATTTTTATTTTTTCCATATATGCAATTCTCAAGTTAATATTTGCAATTGTAACCTTAATATATTATAATATAATGAATATGAATCCTTGAAACATGAGAATGGAATGGGAATCATGATTAAATCTATTATAATATATTATAATCTTATATATATATATATATATATATGGAAATATGAATTTAGATGGAATATATGGAACAAAGTGCTATTTTATTTAATGATATTATATATGGAATTTTGCATGATAAAATAATTAAATTAATTTGTTCAAGACAAGGGAATTGAAATAAATGGTACAACTTTAATTTATTTATGAGTATAAAGTAAACTTATGAGCAATAAAATTAGTCGTCTGCTTGTGTCCGGGTTGTGGATAGATAGGCATGCCTATGGGGACTTTAAATGCTGCAGCCTACTATTCTGTTCTGTTGGCCCCACTCGGGTCATTATTTCTGCCCCGTTTGGGTCTTCTGTCGGCCTAGTTTGGGTCACCTTCTATTACATAAATATAAATAATTAATTAAAAGTGAATTTGTAGCTATGGGTACCTACTGTTCTGTATTCCCATTATCCACTTCCTTAGGCATCGCAGGCCATTTAAATGATTATTACATGTGTTAAATAAATTGTGGAGGTCACAAGTTCCTAAAAGTTTGTGATGTGTTTATTCAGTATTATGTATTACAATGTTTAATTTTGTTATGTAGTGTTCATATACGTTTGTTTATCATATGTGTGTGTATGTATCGACGATCGCTGCGAGTGGTCATCCATGTCATACTAATTCCCCACTAAGCTTCATACTTAGCACGGGTGTTTCATCCGTGTAAGTACTGAAGTAGGAGATAGTGCCAAGGACATCTCGCAATCTTCAAAGCCAACACACTAATCAGAGCTTCCTTATGTGGGTTTTGTGTTTTGATACTACTTTTTAAATATAATCTTTTTGTAATAAATATGTATTAAGTAGTGTATGCCGTATGTATGTAACTTAAAATAGTTTTGTATTGCCAATTAATATGAACTATAGTATGAGTAACTTGATATGGTACTTCCATATAAAGAGAAAAATTTTATAACCCTGATTTTGATAAATGTTTAGTTACAATTAGTATTACTAAGTTTTGTAGCAAATTGTTAACACTATTTGCCCTGCTTAGTAAAGCTACAAAGACAAATGTGGTTCACTACGTGTGAGTAAGGAGTGTTATAATTACTATTCATGCATACTAAATGATCCCAAATCAAACATTGAGGTAACAACTATACTAATAAACCACAATCATAAATAGTCTCAAATAAATAGAAGTACTATGCATCACACCGACCCATAATCTATCTATATAAGTTCAATACATGCCAATACCTAAAACCATAACAACTTAAGTTCATATACATGCCCGTTACTTAACATACATAATATCCTTTAACAAGATTTTCTTCGATTCAACTTCCAAAATTTGTGAGGTATGCTTTAGGCTCCTCATCCTATGCAATACCTACACGCAGTCAAATAAAACTATGTGCTGAGCATTAAATATACCTAGTGGTGATTGCAATTCTAGGGATTTCCAGTAAACTAGCTTCACATGCATAAATCATAATATATGTAACACCCTTAACTCTCTCTACTATACGTATAGTAACCAGATATCTAGCTTTCACGGATGTACTAACATTACAAGACTATGCTACACTAGACAGTCCAGCATAAATTTTTTGCATTCATATATTGATAACGTCCATAAGCAACAATAACAATAAAACAGTCAACATATATTACTCTATTTAAAACTTTACATTAATCAAAACATAAAACATAAAACCGTATCGTCCATCGAGATCGTATATGTAACACCCCAATACCCCTCAGGAGGAATACCGGGATGCTACACAAAAAAACACACACACTCAAACAAAAACCAACTAAAACGAATACTCATGCATGAAGAGCGGCGAAAAAATCATATATGAGTAAACAAACATACTATAAGCGAAAGCAGAAACATCTCAATTCAAAACACTAACTTATATAGCTGAACTTAAAGTCTACCTATAAAAAAGCCATACATCATCATATATCAATATTACATGCCTTTCCTTACATATACAAAACTTCTATACAAAAAGAATATTCCTATACTCTATACAAAAAGAATATTTCAACTCCTAGTGGCCAGCAGATGGGAACCCTCACCGCAGAACTAAACTTGCAAACCTACACGAAAACAAAACATCCGTGCTAAGCGATAACGCTTAGTGGGGATGAACAGAAATAGAAGACTTCCAACGAAATCACAACAAATACAATTTACATGCATATAACACAGGTACTTGCGTCAAAATTTAGAAGATTATCATAAAAAAATAGCATAAGCATGACTATAACTTGTTCAAAATCAAAACAAATACAGAAGCAATAACAATTGCTAACATTCTGAAATAACATAACATATAACTGATATAAATTCACATATAACTCACACATACTATACAATATAGCTTGAGATGATGACGATAGTGGATACGGGTAGCAGAATACTGTCGAGCAGTGTCAAAAGACCGAAGTCTAGGTTTTCATCAGACCGGAGTCTAAAAGTTTTATTACAGAAGATCGAAGTCTAAAACTGAACCCATACAGGTCGACAAGAGCAGCAGCAAAACTCTAGTCCTTAATAAGAATGCTTATCTATCCACTTCCTTCATCGATAAAGCTTAACATATCAACTATACACATAAACTCAACGTTCAAATATCTATTCACATTTACATATCAAAACATTTCGTGAATAAACTGAATAAACCTCTAACCATATAATTCATACCTAGATATCATACATACAACCTTCATTATACTTGCCCAACATGCACCAATGCAATAACACACAAAAATGAGCACAAAAGACTCTAAATCACAAAACTGGACAGCGTCGCACTCGCGACCCTTGTCACGCTTGTGACAGAACATAAACCTCATAACTGTCATGCTCGTGAACCTCATCGCGCCAGTGACGATGTTTGCGCTCGCGACTAGACACGGCATCGTTCGGCCATGCGCGAGTGAGCTTGACAGGGCTAGCGATGCACGCATGCAAACCTCGTCAAATGCATTCTATCACGCTCGCGACCCTTGTCGGTCTCGTGACAGAACAGAACTATGTGTTCCAAAACTCACAAATCACATACTTTTATATGCATACTCACTCTTCTACTACAATCACTCACAAGCATACTTCAAAACTTGCCAAACAATATACCACTAACACTTAAAGGTTCTAAATTAATAATTAACATAAATCTCATACTAAAACCAAGTAAGAAACATGATCAACAAATCATGAACACATGCCTCTCAAATACACAATTAAGCATACTTATAACCAACTTAATCTAAAATAAGGCCAAAGCTCACAATATTCAAACTAACAGCACATGCATATACTTAATTTTAATTCTAATCACAACATGTATCAAATACTCTTGAACTATTCACATGCACAAATCATAAAGCACACGATTCCAACCTCTTGAAGCAGCCGAAAACCTCCCAAAATCAGGCCTTGTCCTTGCCTTTCTCCCTTCTTCTAGCCTCAGCTTCTTGCAATACCCAAATCAAGAACAAACTCTTAATCCTAACTTAACCAAACTCAAAGAAAGGGGGGTGCAAGCAGAAACACAAATCCAAATACACTTACCTCTTGACCTTACTCCTTATCAATACTCTTCAATTAATCAAATTCAAATAGCAGAAATTTAAACCAAAAGCCAAACAATCAAAGAGAGAAGAAATGAAGGGCAGAAAACCACGAGGAAGAGGGAATGAGAGAAGAAATTTGCAAGCCAAAACCCTTAAGGACAGAGAATCCCACTAATAAGCCTTATATTGAATGTCCAAGTCCATGTGGCATCACCACAACTAGCCACTTGTCACACAAGGGCCAAATGTCCACTAACATGCAAAGTTTCTTTTAAGTACCTCAAATCCTTTTCTTCTTTCCATCAACTTATAATTCCATTCAATTAAGTCCTTATTTCCACTTATTCTAAAAAAAATTCAGAAATTAACACCGCTAATTCTACTAGGGTGCAAATCGGGATGTTACAATTCTCTCCACCTTGAGAAATTTCGTCCTCGAAATTTTACCCGATACCAAATAGATAACACTACACTTACTATAACAGAACTCATATTAATCAAACTTTAAACAAATGGAAACTTACCAAAATGCTTGATCATCTTCCTTATCTTTGATCACGGCGAAACACCGAGCTGGACCACCTGTAACACCCCGATACCCCCATTGAAAGGATACCGGAGTGCCACGCGCTCACAACATAAGCATACATGCGGAAGCGGAAGCACTAAAGCGAAAATATAGATATACAACATAAAAAAAAATTATGCATTAATTACAAAAGATTTACATAAGGATCCTTATATACATATACATAAACCATATACAAAAATATAGGAGCTGAATTACAATACAAAAAGGAGTAACTCTAACTCCCAGTAGCTGACCTGCAGATGCGTGATACGAACCGAACAAACCTGCCACCTACACGGGAAAAACAACCGTGCTAAGCGATAACGCTTAGTGGGGAAGAAACACAAATAAAAGACTTCGAACGAAGTCGCAAGCAAAACAAACACTAAAGAAACAAAGGGCATAATCATTGTATTAATTTAATTTATAAACCAGGCATAACAAAAAAATGAATGCCACTAATAAAATCACTTAAAAAGAGAGAATCATCTCATGCATAAACATATATCGATGCAACTATCATAACACACAATCAACTCAGAAGCACTAGCCAACAGAAACACTAGGCTGAATTTACACTGGTGGTGGATACGGGTACACTAGATACTACGAACAGTATCGAAAACTAGAGATCAGAGTCTCAAAACATTTTATTTGAAAACAGGAGATACCCGAGGTATCAAACACTAGACCCTAGAGGAGTTAAACACTAGCAGCTGCAATCACTAGCCCTTTATAAGCATGCCGATCTATCCACTACTATGACCATTCAGGCTTACTCACTCACACTATGCAACAGTCACTTATGCTGTACAAAACACAATAATGAATCACTAATCATAATTAGATATCATTACAAACATGTCACTATCAAATTATTCGCTCAGGATAACAATACTCATAAGTAAAAACGAGTGAGAAACTAAGCAGAGCGAACACCAAATAAAACATTTGATGCTCAAGGACGGGTCGCGCTTGCGACAGCGGCATGGCTCGCCCCTTATCGCGTACACGACACGTTGAACGCTTGCTAAAAATAAGCAGAATGAGCCGCTGTCATGTTCGCGACATTCGTCGCGCTCGCGACAAAGGGTGGGGTACCCTATTGCGCGCTCGCGACGAAGCACAACCCGGCAGACACTAGACTTACCGAGCTCTGTCGCGCTCGCGACAGAGATCGGACACACCCTCTTCGCATTCGCTCTCGAAGGCACGCTCGCAAAGAGCTCGGCCAACCGAGCTCTCTGTTGCGCTCGCGATAGAGGGCTCCTAAGCACTCCAATGGCTGTCCCGTACTCTATGGCGGTCGCGACAGAGTCGAGGATTGCCTAGAAAACCTGCACTTCTGCCCTTCACTCCAAACCCATCCATTTCAAAACCACTCTGTAATGGCCCTAACACCGGTCTAGAAGTGTCATTTCATAATTTTAGTGTTACCATGATAATTGCAGTGTCAAACAGTATAAGGATTGAGTTTTCCAGTGTCAAAGTTTAGTGTTGAGTGTGTTAAAATTATAGTAGTTCCGGATCGAGTGACACCAGGGTGGCTATACAGCGAACTCGGCTATCCGGTGCCCGAAAAAATTTTATTTCGCAAAAATGATCTGTGGGTCTTAAGGAGTTTATTGGTGAAATTTGAACTGAAAATGGAGTTCAATCGACCTCTGAAAGTCATTCTGAAGTTGGCCTCTAGTTCGGTTCAAATTGAACCGACGTTTGACCGAGATTTGAACAAGGGGTCATTAGTGGGTAAATTGGCCTAATAGATGTTAAGTGTGTAAAATAAGACAGTGGAAGTGTTATTTGTGAATTTTGACAGTTTAGAGTTGTATTTTATGGCAAAAGAAAAATTTGATCAAATCGGACCGATTTAAGTGAACCGATGCCCAAATTGACTTCAATTGAGATAAAAATTTGTAGGCAGCCTATTTTTGATGCTCTAAGATCAATGGAATTGGTTAGAAGTGAAAATAATGAGAGGAACATAGATGCTTTCGAAAAGTGGAAATGAACTGAAAAACAAAAATTTTTGCTTAATTTGGTTAGACCACTTCGTTTGGAATGGTTCAGTTCATTAGAGGACCATAGAAAGGGAGAAGAGGCTGGATTTATCTATAGAAATCCAGCAAAAGTTGGGATCTTCTTCCTCCTTCAAAATCGAATGCACTTTCTCTCTCTTTCCTCCATTTTTTTTACTTCTTCTTTCATTTCTCACCAAATCTTAGCTTCCTTATCAAACTTCAGCCACTCTAGAACATGGAGACAACATTTAGAGTCCAATTGGTGCACTAGAAGTGAGGATTTTATTGTGTTCAAAGGTTAGGGTAAGTTTGGGGGTTTTTAATTCAAGGGTTTTTAAATTGTTTTATTGGTTCCTACAAGGGTTTTTGGTGTTGTAGAACACGTTTATGATGTTATAATTTGCATTTGAGGCTTGGTTTTAGTGATATGAGTGTTTTGTAATTCGGACAAGGTAGATTCTCTAAGGGAAGAGGAAGCTCCTCAAGCAAAAGGGAAGGTAAAACAATCCTAGAGGGATGTAGAGCTTGAAAAATAGGTTTGTGGTTACTAAATCTACCTATTTCCTAATGTTTATGTTGATTTTTAGGTTATGTCTAAGGTTAGGTATGTGATAGTGATGATTTTAATTAAATCTAACTTGATATTCATATTTAGTGGGCTTAAGTTAGTGTATAAATATGATTAAGTGAAGTTAAATCAAAGTGGTATGAAAAATGTTTTAGATGTCGAATGGAAACCTTAAGTAAAAATGATGTTTTAATGGGTTTTTAAGCTTGTAATTGATGTTTATAATATGTGTAATAAGTGAAATGCATGATTGAGTGAATTAAAGAATTAAAAGAAACCATAATGAGTGGTTGTGTGCTTGGCCAAATGAGATAATGTGGAATAAAATGGAATATGTGATGGGTTTTGGCATAATAATATCATATTTGAGATGTATAACATGAAATAAGTGTAGTTAAGTGACTAAGAGAAATTATAGTGCATAATATGGAAATTTGAACTCTTGGCCAAATGGTACATGTGAGTATATATATATGTGTTTTGATTTTATATGTAATATAATGGCATATTATGACTATGTAATGATAAATTAGTGTATATGCAAAGTGGCATATGGAAATGAAATGTATGATAAATTATGCATATTGACATAATGTAATAATTATAAAACTTTTGAGAAAATATTGCCCTTAGTAGTTGTCTGGTAGTCAAATCTAGTCTAGGATATAATTGGCTAGCCATAGGAATTCCACACCGTGGTATGAGTCATGGCGACTAGCTATTTATAAGCCAATGAGAGCTTATCACAGAGTACAGTGATATTCAGTGTATAGTGTAGTGCAGTGCAGTGAAATTGGTGCTATTGGGACCATTTTATAGTGAAATGGGTCTGTCGGGCCCATGTCCTGCATATCTGGTCCGTCGATTTTCTACAGGGTCCATACTAGGGGCATATTGGTAAATATGCGATAAAAAAGATTAAAATAGTCAAATTGTTGAAAATGAGTAAACAAATAGGACTAAAATGAAGTAAAAAGAAATTTTAGGGGTAAAATGGCAATTTTACTAAAAGCCGGTAAAAATAAGTTAAAAGTGTAAATGGAAGGGTAAAATGGTAATTTTGGTAAAATATGGTGCTTAAATAGTGAAACAGTGAAAAAGTGATTAAATAGGGACTAAATTGTAATTTTGCTAAATTGCAAGTTAAAAAGTGGAAAAAATGAAGTAAAAAGGATATAATTGTAATGAAATAAGGATAAAAGTGGAAAATAGGCATAAATGAAATTAGTAGTGGAAATATTAAATAAATAAGGGTATTTTGGTAATTAAGTGTTAAAAATGGATATAAGTGTAATTAAGGTAAAAGATGGGATATAATGGGTAATAATGTCATTGTAAGGACATAAGGGTAATTATTGGAAAAGAAAGGGACATAGATGGAGTTAATGGAAATGATAAGGACATAAGTGGAATTAAGTGAAAAGATTAGTGATTAAAATGTAATTAATGGTAAATAAAGAATTAAGTGAAATAAATAAATAAATAGTGTAATTAAGTGAATTAAAAGTATGATTAAGTGATTAAATAAATAGTAATGTGATTAATTAAGTGAAATATTAAGTGAATTAGGAAGTAATAATAATAAGTGGAAATAATAAGTATATATATTTATAATATGTTAATAAAATAGAATTAGTTAGGAAATTTATAAATTGGTAACCACCACTGGGCATTCTAATGCTCAGCACGTAGTTGTTTTGGACTGTGTGTAGGTACGCTTCAGGACCGGAGCAGCATACCTCAGTCATTTTGGGAGCGAGCTGAAGGACTTGAAGATAAATTTATTTTGATGTATGTAATAGAGTTTACTTTGGCATGTATATACCTAACTTAGTTATGGAACTTGGCATGTAATGATATAATATGTTATATTATCTGTGTGAATTATTTTGTGGTTGTGTGATGAACGGCGGATGGGAATTGTATGAATATAGGATGATACTACTATTGTGCCCTTGCCGGGGCTATGGATTTTCAAATTTGCAGGTTTGTGTAGTGCAATTTACACGCCATTATACTGCCGAAATTTATACCAAATGAATAGTAAATAAGACAGTTATAGGTCAATCGATAGCTAAGTAAGTTAATGTGAATGTTTAAAGGAAATGTAAGATGAATAAGGAATAAAGTATTAAGTGGGCTAAGTGATAGTAATAACAAGTGTAGAGAAAAAAAAATTGACCCGTATTTTCATAAGTGAATGACTGTTAACCGAACATGGTAATCACACAGTATCGCGAAGTCAGCAGTATACGTATAGGGTATAAGGTTGTTACATTTATTTTTGTATCAGAGCAAAGGTTTAAGCGATTCCAAGATCGGAGTGGGGATTTATAAGTGATTGTGTATACATGCCAATGAAAGGAATATTTTGTTATAGTACTGATGTATGCTTGCTCCTCGTTATAGTGAACAAATGGCATTTGATTGAAGCTACATTGTTGGGGACAGTGAGAGTGGGGCCTCGGCCAGTGTGGGTCGAGCTGAGACTCCACGACAGCAAATGGCGCAATCAGCGTCACCTCTTTCGCCCCAACCGGAATTTTTTACTATGATGACGGAATACATTCGACATCAAATCCATATTAAGATGGAACAAAACTAGCAACAGCAACAATAGCCAGTGCCAGTGCCATAAGTAGCTCCAGTATAGAGAAAGCCTATCCTGGAGCAGCTTAAAAAGAAGGGAGCTGAGGACTTCTTTGGTAGAGAATTGGTGACTTCCGAACAAGTAGAATCAAGAGATTGTTTGAGATCGTTCATAGTACTCCAGAGGAAAAGTTTGAGGGCACAGTGGCATTATTGCAGGGTCCAGAATACTTTTGGTTGGACTTAATGAGAAAGTATACCCCAGATGATCAGCTAAATTGGGATTTTTCATCGACCAGTTTGAAAAAAAAATACATTGGTGATGAGTATAAAGCTGTGATGCAAGATGCCTTTTGGAGGTTGAAGCAGGGTAACAGAATAGTGGTTGAATATGAAAGAGAGTTTGAAAGATTGAGTGGCTACCTTGATGATGCATTGAGGACCGAAGCCTGATTGATGGAGAGATTTGAGAGGGGTCTCCACACTCGAATCAAGCAAATTGTTGGTGGAGAGAGGCATTGTAGACACCGGGTCCCGAGTCGGTCCAAGATCGGGATTACCCAAAGATGAAAATAAAGACTAATTCATAAGCGAGAAAATAGGAATTGATCATCTCTTTGTCAAATTCTTCTATTTGTCTCAAAATTCTTTTGAAATGTTTATTCTTATTCTTATTTTTATTTTTATTTTATTTTCATTTGTATCTTTATTTTTCATCTATATTTTGCATTTTATTTTATTATATTTTCTGAAAAAAATTTAAAAAAAAAATAAAAAATTTCGGTGGCCGTGCGGGGGCTGCCACGCGCTGCCATGCGCGTAGCGTTGCTCCGCGAGCGAGCGCGCGCGGCATCTCGCCCACCCGCACAGGTTTCCCCCCCAGCTGCGAGAAATCTCGCCAGCTCCGCCCAGTTTCCGCCGATTTCACCAATTTCAGTCGAAAATCAATTTTTTCACATTTTTAGTGTAAAAAATGATTTTTTATTGTGATTTTTTCAGATTTTCTTGAAATTTGACAAATATTAATCAAATTGGGTTGGTGTTAAAAGTCAAAAAATAAAAAAAAATAATTAAAAATAAATAAAAAAATTAATTGTAAATATTTGACTTTTAGGATTTTATTTTTAATTTTTGAGTGTTTTTTGTTTAAATTGAGGAAGAGGGAAATGGAAAAAAGCTGGAAGTGGACTAAATGGAGAAGAGAATGGGGTTTTGACGGAGGATTGATTCATTTTTGGAGGAGGAAAGAAAAGGAAAATATTGATTTTTTGGTAAGAAAAATTCTCTAAGTGAATGGATCTTTACTAAGGCATTTTTGGTGAGGTGTTCTTGAAGGAAGAGATGTGTATTTTGCTGGAAAAATAAGGAATTTCTTATTCTTCGAGTTCATCTTTTCTTTTTCTCAAAATTTAAAATCATTTTCTTTAATCTTCTTAATTTTCTTTTCTTAAATCTAAACATTTTCTTCTTTAATTCCATCTAGTTTTTCTTATATCTAAAATTTTTATTGAACTTGAAAATTTTGAGAAAGGAAAATTAATTTCCTTAAATTGAGTTTTCTCATCGAACATCAAATACAAAAAAATCAAATCATTTGTGAATTTTAGTGTTCTTGAGTTATTTGAGACAAAAACTCAAGATTTTCTTGAACATTTTTTTCAAGTTTATTCTCGGATCTTGACAAGAGATTAGATCGGGACATATTGCTTCCATATTACTTAATTTTGAGGGTAAAGATTCTTAGATCCATTTTTTTCTATCTCATTTCATTTTATGTATGTTAGTTTATTTACTCTTTTCTTGCATTGATAAATATGTGTTTTTAACTTGAGATATATTTTTTTTAGCACGAGTTTTCAATCTTTATTTTGTTTTTGGCATGAAAATGGATAAATATATGTGATGTTTGGAAATTAAAAATAAGATTTGCATGATTTTCTCCTTTAAAATTATTTCTTGTGATTTTTTTGCATGCTTAAATATTATTGTCTCATATCACATGTTTAATTACCTCCCTCTTGTATATTCAAATGATTTTACTAGATCATTATTATTATAATTATTATTTATTGTTACTATCATAATTATATATGTTGTTAGTATATTATTATTATTATTATTATTATTATTATTATTATTATTATTATTATTATTTATTGTTGCTATCATCATTTATCATTATTATTATTATTATTATTATTATTATTATTATTATTATTATTATTATCATCATCATCATTATTATTATTATTATTATTATTATTATTATTATTATTATTATTATTATTATTATTTTTGTTGTTGTTGTTATTGGTATTATTATTGTTATTATTTTCATTATTGTCATTATATTTTGCATGGTGTTATTTCATGATTTAGCTATGACTATTATTATTAGCGTGCCTTGCATGATTTTTTATTTTATGTGTGATGTTAATATATTAAATTTATGTGTTTAAGCTAACTTATTTTACATTTTACTGGTGTATTAATTTATATTAGATTTCCTTTATTTGCTTAATTTTGGAATTATTACTAATATTTTTATTATTTTTTTTGGGCAAAAATGTCGTGCTTAGTTGTTTGAGCATTTATCATGACAAAATTCCTCGCGCCACGTAGGAGTTTATATCAATTGGGTGAGATATTTCCCATCCCTATTTATGTTACTCTGTTTTGTTTGTAAATAAAATAAGTTTATTTTATACGCGTGTCAAATAAAAAATTACAAAAATATTTTGTACGACAAAATTGGGATTTTTATTAATAAATTGGGACCAATGTCCTAGATTTTAGCCAAGGAATGAAAAATATCACGAATTAAAATGAAGAGTTAAATTTTCTAGAAATTGGATCACTCATCCCGGTTTTCGACCCAATGCTCAAAATAACTCTTCGATCCCTCTTCAAATAAGAATGAGGGAACTAATATTCCTAAACAGAATAAATATCCCGATTTATGTATGTTATTTTCTATGTGTGACTTTGTTTTGTCTGTTTTAAATTTATGTTCATATATCTTGTGGGCCCTTGTAATTAATTATTTTTGGGGCAATTTAATTTTCTTTCACTTGGGGATTGTATTATGTCCCGATTTCCATTTTAAATTTTATTTAGCTTTTCTTTTCTTTTGGGGGATTGTATTTGTCCCAATTTCTTCTTTGTAAATGGCATGTTTGCGTGTTTACCGTTTTGTTTACCGCTTTCTTTACAGCTTTCATTTTATCGCTTTCTTGATGCTCGAAATACGCTTTCAATAAATTGCACTAATCGCGTGAGGAGAGAGATAGAATTTTCAAATCTAAAAACTCCCTTATATTTAACCAAGGTATAAATAAGAGTGAAGTTTCTAACACCTTCTCTGGTTTAGACCGTAGAGGTTAGATGACTTTTCCCAATTTCTTGCAAATTGGGTAGCGACTCCAAAATACCTCAAAGTTGCCTAAAGGCTTCATGGGACTAGATGAACTTTCCAATGTTCTATTAGGTAAGGAATTCCAAAATGTCTCATGTTGCCCAAGATCAAAAGATGCAAACCAATCCCTCGAGCCCTAAAAGCGGGTCTCACCTACAAGGGCCTTTGCTAGGTTCGGCGCGCGTCATAGTGGCGACTACACGGGGGACTGTTTGTGACTTTGCTCTGAAAGTGTCTTGGTTAAAATATATAAAAGAGTTTTTAAAACCTAAAATTCTATCTCTTTTCGAAAATTGCATTGCATCATTTTAGAGCCTTAGAATTATGCTAGTTTGGTCCCTATTCTTACCCCGGTGCATTCCCGAAGCATGACCCTATTTTCACTCAATCTAGGGAAGTGTTAAGGATCATCACCAGCCCAAGCCTCGTACCATCATGGTATATTAAATGGAGACCCGATCGGTCATTATGCTCATGATGAGCTAGACCCATTGGCAGGGACCATGCTTGGGTAGCCCTAAAGTATCACCACCCTTGAGCAAAGCTCATGTAATGGCAATAGATACTTCACTTAGGTGAAATGTACCTTAATACGATGCTTGCTTTGTGGGCCATTATATATTGAACAAAATCAACCAAATTAAATGGTCTTATATCAAAAGCTTTCATGCCCTGATGGGCCCATCTTAATATGGTTGAAATGTTTAAATACAAAAAGGCCAAAAATTCATATGTATGCACATTAATTAAGTGATGTTATGTTGCTGATTTTTTGCCGAGCACCATACGCATCCATTGGGTTCCCTGTTAACCCATGGATCAAGCTCACCTAAGAAAGAGACCGCATTACCTCGTGTGTGGGAGTAATAAGGTTGGAAGGATCTACTTGCTGGTATGTGGTTGTAAATGTTGCATAACACAAAATCACGCATTGTACATGTCATTCATTCATCATTCTAACAATTTAAATCTTTCAGCCATCATAGATTCATCTAAGTGGATTAGAGGTTCCGACGGTCGGCTAGTAAGGACAAATCTTCTCTTTGAATTATCGAAATTAGTGTTTGACTGGGATTTTGAGTCACTCTCATAGATCAGTGAACCATCTCTAGAATCATCGATGGCAGAAGAGACTGGAGCTTTGACCACACAAGACCTTGCTAGGAGACTAGAGAACTTTGAATAGAGGATGTTAGATATGATGGGCACCATGGCTGACAGGATTACTCATCCACCTGCTCCACAAGCACCTGTCGCTCCACAACCACCAGCAGTCCCTCCTCGGGGGCAAGTCGAACCACCTGCTGGCAGGGAGGCTCCCCTCATTAGTAATGCTGCCCATCAACCTATCAATGAGCACAGAGATGTTGAGCCTATCGAGCCAAGAAGGGAAAGGATCCCCAATCCCAACGAGGATTTCATGATGAAGGAGGAAGATAAAGAGGTAATAGCACCTCAAGTTGTGAGGGCCAGAGCACCTAGGGTAGAAGATGAGGCAATAAGAGGGATGAGACAACAAATTGAGACGATCACCTGCATGTTATCAGCTGGGAAGGGGGTCAACCCTGAAGATAGAGATCTTAGGGATGAGGAGCTGCTAGCCCAAAGGTTTAAGATGTCTGAGCTGCCGAAGCTCAATGGTACTTCAGACCCATCTGCACACATCAAGCAGTATACCTTGGTGATGAAAGGCACAGGGTTGAGCAAGAAGCAGAAGGTAGAATATTTCTGCCTCAGTTTGGTGGGTCCGTAATAGACTGGTATCATGGGTTGGATAGGAGGTCCAAGGAGGATTGGGACCTTTTGACTGAAGAATTTATGAGGCAATACAACTGTAGCACCAGAATGGAGGTCACCTTAAAAGACCTCGAGCTCTTACAGCAAAGGAGTGACGAGTCATTCCATGAATACCTCACTAGATGGAGGAATAGGGTTATGGAGATGAAATGGAAGCCTGACACTGCTGACCAAATCAGGTTTTTTATCAGGTACTCCTGCCCTTACTTGAGGGACTTACTAAGTTTTAAGGGGCTTAGAGATTGGAAGTCACTTAAAGGCATTGCTGTAGAGGCTGAAGGAGCTTACCTAGCAAGAAGGCAAGGCAAAATAACTTTACCAGGAAGAATTTTGGGAACCAGTCAGGGTACATATCATGCAGTGCCGGGAGCAGTAATAACAGAAATGTTAAGACGGTCGAGGTTTCAGCTGCCGAGGTTAGACAGGGTCAGAGATACTACTCTAACTTAAGCCGCTCTCTTTCTTGGGTATTAGAGAGACTGATGAAGGAGGGAAAGCTACAACCTTTGATGCCTAGGCCTGCCATGAATCAAGGACAGCTAAGGCACAGGGATGACCAGTATTGCGCCTACCAATAGCACACTGGGCACCTGACAGATTATTGCTAAACTTTAAGGAACAAGATCCAAGATCTTATCGACTCCAAACAAATTACGGATCCTAAAAAGAGAGAGAAGAAGAAGGAAGGTTATAATGCAGTCCCCCCACCATATACATGGGTTTGGTCTACTCGAGTGGCATGCTTTGCAAGAGCTGGAAGAAGATGATTACGTCGCTGTCACCCGTCAAGAGATGATTGAAGAAGGGATCCCCATGGCGGCAGTAGATTGATAATCCACTAGTGAGAGTGGAGAAGAACATTATGTTTTTTTTAGATGCTTTATTTCTTTTTAATTCAAGAACTCCTTATGACAGTTTAGTTATTTTAATATGATGAACATTTATGTTTATTTTTATGGTATTTTTTTAATGATTTCATTTCCTATGATCACGATGCATTCATTCATTTTTGACGTTAACCCAATTAATACGACTCCATCTAATCTCGAAACTTTGGGAAGTCCAAACAAAATCTTGATAGCATCTGATATAACTCTTGAAGAGAGGATAATTTTGAGAGATATAAAATAAAATAAAAAAAGAGCCTTTGCCTTGACCTAGTATGACATGCTGAAGATTGATAAGGACATTCTTGAGACCAATGCTACTTCCACGTGCCAACATGACGACGAATCGGATTTTGAAAGCCATTCCTTTGCACCCCCAACATCTGGGTCGCATATGGTGCTGCCAAATAAAATCAAACCCCGAGAGCTACACCAGAAGTTGGACGAATAAAACTTAGGACCTTCACGAGAAACATATAATTCGTTAGAACCAAACCGTGTGACCCATTTCCTCCCGACCATTTGAAATGCGTACCCTAAAATCAATCAAGATTGACCTTTAACCATCCGGGACCCTTATAGCCCAATTTAGCAGGACAACTCTTTACCTTTCAACCAAAAAAACAACAAAAAAACAAAAAAACAAAAAAAAAAAACAAAAAAAAAGAGAAAAAAAAAGAGAGAAAAGAAAAAACATACAAAAAAAAAAAATAAAAATCATAATCTTTGCCCCAGATCATCCGAGCCTAACCAGTCCCCAATCTCAACTGTTGAAAAATCATTTCAGAATTTGAACCACCAAAGCCAATAAAAGCAAAGTGTGCATCCAAGCCTAACCTGCCCCCAATCGTCAAGCCAAACCTATCCCCAATCTCAGCCATTGAAAACCATTTCAGAATTTGAACCACCAAAGCCAATAAAAGCGAAGTGTGAGATTTCACATCCAAGCCCCAAATAAGGAACCCATCACCTTAACCGGTCTACACAAGGGTAAAGAACAAAACTTTGATACAAAAAAGAACCACTCTCAGAAGTAGCGGCCTCTCCGGCTAAAGAAGATGAAAGCAAATTCAACCAACACTGACGGACTGAAGGAAGGTTCGTGGCAAAGGCTAAAAATAAAAAGGAGAGAAAATATTCAATCATGAAAACCCGAGAGAGATGATTGATAACAGGAGTTTGATGCTCTCAAGATCTATCCCGAGATTAGATGAGGTCTCATATTTTTTGAGGTAATGCCAAATAGTGATCATGCATTATGAAATCAGATTAAAATATATGCATTTATGCAAAGATGTATTGGTATGACCAGAGCAGTTCATCTTGCATGCTCAAAGTTGTCTAGGTCCAGCATAGAATCAGCACATTGTTACTGTCTACCCTTTACCATTCTCGCTACTCAAGCACTTCAATCAACTCATCCAGCTATCAACTGTAAGACCAATTCTACAGTATCCTCATGATAGAAATCAAACTCATACAACCATAATTTGAGACATAAGTACATCCCAATCATATCCAAAAGATCTTTGGTAACAACTTCAGCACCGAAAAAAAAAGGCCGTTAGAGATGAAAACCGTAATTGGTGCTCTAAGCAAAAATTAGGCCAAAGGGCAGGGTGAAAACCTAGGAACAAGCAGTCTGTCCTGCAAAAAATAAAGTGAATAAAAGTCGCTAAATTGGGTTAGGTCCATTCCAGGCAAAAAAAATAAGGCACGAGGTTATATGAAAATTCGAAAATGAAGCATTTCCCGCTAAGAAAAGCTAGTGTGAAAATCCACAAGGGACGCACTACCTTCAAAAAATGACTACAGGTTTCAGATCAGAACCTCATAATCCCCCAGAGGCATAAAATTCAAAAGCAATTCCAGGGTGCACCGATTCTGCTGCAATTTACGACCAAACCAGCTGTCGCTTCCAGATCCACTTAGACGAATTCTTGTCAAGCATTACTGCATACATATATATCTCACGTGCATGCTCACTATTTTTCCTGCATATTTGGCTTTCTGAGGTATTGCAGAAAGAGAGAATCAATACGAACACAAATAAAAGGTGAGTGACGACATCGATCAAAACACCAAGCCAACCAATCACAGACCTCTCAGGGGGCAACCAATCAAAGACCTCTCAGGGGGCAAGCAACAAAAGACCTCTCAGGGGGCAACCAACCAACCAAAGACCTCTCAGGGGGACAACCAATTAAAGACCTCGCAGGGGGCAGCCAGCCAAAGACCTCTCAGGGGACAGCTAGCCAAAGACCTCTCAGGGGACAGCCAGCCAAAGACCTCTCAGGAGGCAAGCAACCAAAGACCTCTCAGGGGGCAACCAAGCAACTAAAGACCTCTCACGGGGCAACCAACCAACTAAAGACCTCTCAGGGGGCAACCAATCAAAGACCTCTCAGGGGGCAGCCAGCCAAAGACCTCTCAGGGAGCAGCCAGCGAAAGACCTCTCAGGGGGCAAGCAAACAAAGACCTCTTAGGGGGCTACCAAGCAACAAAAGACCTCTCAGGGGGCAATCAACCAACCAAAGGGCTCTCAGGGGGCACCACTTCACATCTCAAAATGGTTAGCACGATGGCGGCACTACCATTCTACGGAAGGTTAGCACGACCACAGCACTACCACTTCAGAAGGGTTAGCACGATGACGGCACTACCATTCCATGGAGGGTTAGCACGATCACGGCACTGCCACTTCACATCTCAGAAGGGTTAGCACGATGGAGGCACTACCATTCTACGGAATGTCAGCACGACCACGATACTAACACTTTAGAAGGGTTAGCACAATGACGGCACTACCACTCCACAGAGGGTTAGCATGATCACGGCACTACCACTTCATGTCTCAGAACGGTTAGCACGACGGCGGAACTACCATTCTACGGAAGGTTAGCACGACCACGGTACTACCACTTCACAAGGGTTAGCACGATGATGGCACTACCACTCCACGGAGGGTTAGCACGATCACGACACTACCACTTCACATCTGAGAAGATGGCGGCACTACCATTCCACGGAAGGTTAGCACGACCACGGCATTACCACTTCAGAAGGGTTAGCATGATGACGGCACTACCACTCCACGGAGGGTTAGCAAGATCACGGCACTACCACTTCACATCTCAGAAGGATTAGCACGATAGCGGCACTACTATTCTACGGAATGTTAGCACGACCACGGCACTATCACTTTAGAAGGGTTAGCACGATGACGGCACTACCACTCCACGGAGGGTTAGCACGATCACGGCACTACCACTTCAAATCTCACAAGGGTTAGCACGATGGCAGCACTACCATTCCACGGAAGGTTAGCACGACCACGGCACTACCACTAGAACAAAGACTTATATGCTGACTGTAAATACCACTTCAACGAGGATTTACACGATCACGGTAACTCGTTTTAACGAAGAATAATATGCCGACAAGCTGGCGACAACCATCACAACAACATCGTCCAGTCTGGAAAGACGGCCGCCTCAAGTACGTCCTTCTTTCCTTTCTTTTCTGAATTTTGGCTCATCTAGGCACCTGCGTGCTAGTTTTCCCAAAATTGGGGGCAACTGTAGACACCGAGTGCCGAGGTGGTCCAAGATCAGGATTACCCAATGATGAAAATAAAGACTGATTCACAAGCGAGAAAATAGGAATTGATCATCTCCTTGTTAAATTCTTCTATTTGTCTTAAAATTCTTTTAAAATGTTTATTCTTATTCTTATTCTTGTTTTTATTTGATATTTATTTGTATCTTTATTTTTCATCCATATTTTGCATTTTATTTTATTATATTTTCTGAAAAAAATTTAAAAAAAATAAAATAAAATTTTAGCAGCTGCCCGGGGGCTGCCGCGCACTGCCCTGCAGACGTGCAGCGCTGCTCCGCGAGCGTGCGTGTGGCATCTCGCCCGATCGGTGAGATTTCTTATTGATCCACGGAAGTTTCCCCCCCCAACTGCGAGAAATCTCGCCAGCTTCGCCCAGCTTCTGCCGATTTCGCCAATTTCAGCCGAAAATCAAATTTTTCACATTTTTAGGGTAAAAAATAATTTTTTCTTATAATTTTTTTAGATTTTGTTGAAATTTGACAAATATTAGTCAAATTGGGTGGGTGTTAAAAGTCAAAAAATAAAAAAATTAATTAAAAATAAATAAAAACATTAATTGTAAATATTTGACTTTTAGGATTTTATTTTGAATTTTTGAGTTTTTTTTGTTGAAATTGGGGAAGAGGGAAATGGAAAAAAGCTAGAAGTGGACTAAATGGAGAAGAGAATGTGATTTTCACGGAGGATTGATTCATTTTTAGAGGAGGAAAAAAAAGGAAAATATTGATTTTTTGGTAAGAAAAATTCTCTAAGTGAATGGATCTTTTCTAAGGCATTTTGGAGTAGGTGTTCTTGAAGGAAGAGATGTGTATTTTGCTGGAAAAACAAGGAATTTTTTGTTCTTGGAGTTCATCTTTTCTTTTTCTCAAAATTTAAAATCATTTTCTTTAATCTTCTTAATTTTCTTTTCTTAAATCTAAAAATTTTCTTCTTTAATTCCATTCTAGTTTTTCTTATATCTAAAATTTTTATTGAACTTGAAAAATTTGAGAAAGGAAAAATAATTTCCTTAGCTTGAGTTTTCTCGTCAAACATCAAATAAAAAAAATCAAATCATTTGTGAATTTTAGTGTTCTTTAGTTATTTGAGACATAAACTCAAGATTTTCTTGAACATTTATTTCGAGTTTATTCTCGGATCTTGACAAGAGATTAGATCGAGACATATTGCTTCCATATTACTTAATTTTGAGGGTAAATATTCTTGGATCCATTTTTTTCTATCTCATTTCATTTTATGTATGCTAGTTTATTTACTTTTTTCTTGTATTGACAAATATGTGTTTTTAAGTTGAGACCTATTTTTTTAGCTTGAGTTTTCAATCTTTATTTTGTTTTTGGCATGAAAATGGATAAATATATGTGATGTTTTGAAATTAAAAATAAGATTTGCATGATTTTCTCCTTTAGAATTATTTCTTATCATTTTTTTTATGCTTAAATATTATTGTCTCATATTACATGTTTAATTACCTTCCTTTTGTCTATTCATATGATTTTACTAGATCATTATTATTATAATTATTATTTATTGTTACTATCATCATTATATATGTTGTTAGTATATTATTATTATTATTATTATTATTATTATTATTATTATTATTATTATTATTATTATTATTATTTATTGTTGCTATCATCATTTATCATTATTATTATTATTATTATTATTATTATTATTATTATTATTATTATTATCATTATCATTATCATTATCATCATCATCATTATTATTATTATTATTATTATTATTATTATTATTATTATTATTATTATTATTATTATTATTATTATTATTATTATTATTATTATTATTTTTGTTGTTGTTGTTATTGGTATTATTATTGTTATTATTTTCATTATTATCATTATATTTTGAATGGTGTTATTTCATGATTTAGCTATGATTATTATTATTAGCGTGCTTTGCATGATTTTTTATTTTATGTACGATGTTAATATATTAAATTAAAGTGTTTAAGTTAACTTATTCTACATTTTATTGGTGTATTAATTTATATTAGATTTCCTTTATTTGCTTAATTTTGGAATTATTACTAATATTTTTATTATTTTTTTTATTGGGGCAAAAATGTCGTGCTTATTTGTTTGAGCATTTATCGTGACCAAATTCCTCGCAACACGTATGAGTTTATATCACTTGGGTGAGACATTTCCTATCCCTATTTATGTGACTCTGTTTTGTTTGTAAATAAAATAAGTTTATTTTATGCCTGTGTGAAATAAAAAATCACAAAAATATTTTGTACGACAAAATTGGAACCAATATCCTAGATTTTAGCCAAGGAATGAAAAATATCATGAATTAAAATGAAGAGTTAAATTTTCTAGAAATTGGATCACTCATCCCGATTTTCGACCTAATGGTCAAAATAACTCTTCGATCCCTCTTCAAATAAGAATGAGAGAACAAATGTTCCTAAACCGAATAAATATCCCGATTTATGTATGTTATTTTCTATGTGTGACTTTGTTTTGTCTGTTTTCAATTTATGTTCATATATCTTGTGGGCCCTTGTAATTAATTATTTTTGGGGCAATTTAATTTTCTTTCACTTGGGGATTGTATTCTGTCCCGATTTCCATTTGAAATTTTATTTAGCTTTTTTTTCATTTGGGGGATTGTATTTGTCCCAATTTCTTCTTTGTAAATGGCGTGTTTGCGTGTTTACCGCTTTATTTACCTCTTTCTTTACAGTTTTCATTTTATCGCTTTCTTGATGCTCGAAATGCGCTTTCAATAAATTGCACTAATTGCGTGAGGAGAGAGCTAGAATTTTCAGATCTAAAAACTCCCCTATATTTAACCAAGGCAAAAATAAGAGTGATGTTCCGAAAAGCTTCTCTGGTTTAGACCGTAGAGGTTAGATGGCCTTTCTCAATTTCTTGTAAATTAGGTGGCGACTCCAAAATACCTTAAAGGTGCCTAAAGGCTTCACGGGACTAGATGAACTTTCCAATGTTCTATTGGGTAAGGAATTCCAAAATGTCTTATGTTGCCCAAGATCAAAAGACGCGAACTAATCCCTCGAGCCCTAAAAGCGGGTCTCGCCTACGAGGGCCTTTGCTAGGTTTGGCTCGCGTCACAGGCATCCAAACTTGAGTTCCCTAGTTGCTGCATGGATAAAGGTGGAGACATCACAGGCGGATGAAGCAGAGAGGCATGCACAGTTTCAGCAGAAAAGAAAATCAGGGCAGTCTAGTGAAGCTGGTGATCAGAGTAAGAGATCTCGAGGACCACAGCCATCTCAGAGTAGAGGTTCAGCAGCACCTGCTCGCAGTCAGAGGAATATAGGGGGACGAAAATGTTCCAGCGTCTTCAGTAGGCAGTGCACCCCGAGGTAGAGGCAGAGGCAATCCCCAGTAGTGCAATCTTTGTGGCAGATCTCATCTGGGTGAGTGCAAATATCTGTTAGGTGCATGTTTTAAATGTGGTTCGAAGGAGCATTTGGTAGAAGATTGTCCGAATGCAGTGCCACTTTTAGTGACTTCCCCAGCTCCTGGTGCGGGCCCTTCAGCACCTAGAGGGCGAAGCAGGGAGATAGCATCACACGCATCAGCTAGACCTCCACGTCCACCTCAGGGACAGGGTCGTGCAGCAGGCCGCACCTATGTAGTGAGGGCCCGAGATCAAGAGGATGCTCCCGACGTGATAGTAGGTAAATTTTCTTTGTTTTCTGATTTAGTGTATGAATTTATAGATCCCGAGTCCACACATTCATATATCAGCACAGATATTGCATGGGGAAATGGGTCAGATAGTTCTCGTTTAGACCATGATATCCTAGTGAGCAACCCATTGGTTCATAGCATGATAGTGAATCGAGTGTATAAGGATTGCCCCATTAGTGTACAGAATTGTGTTTTCCCCACCAATTTGACTGAACTCCCCTTCAAAGAGTTCGATGTTATTTTGGGCATGGATTGGTTAGCCACTTATTATGTAATGGTTGATTGCAAAAGGAAGAGAGTGACTATTAAGACTTATGATGATCGAAAAATAACAGTGGTGGGCTAAAGACTAGATTATCTGTCTGATGTTATTTTGGCTACACCAGCAACGATTGATTAGAAAGGGTTGTGTGGCTTATTTATGCTATGCAATGGAAGCAAAGAAGGGGATGCCTAATCTATCAGATGTGCCTACATTGTGTGAGTTCCCAAATGTGTTTCTAGAAGATCTTCTAGGTTTGCCACCCGATCGAGAGTTTGAATTCTCCATTAATGTAGCCCCAAGGACTGCACCAGTTTTCATTACCCTATATAGAATGGCACCAACAGAGCTGAAAGAATTGAAGATTCAACTGCATGAATTGCTCGAGAAAGGCTTGATAAGGCCTAGCATATCACCATGGGGAGCTCCAATGCCATTTGTGAAAAAGAAAGATGGATCTTTCTGATTGTGTATTAACTATCGGCAGCTGAATAAATTGACAATCAAGAATGTCATTGAAATTATAAGTTTCTTCGGTTTAGCAGGCCACTACAGGAGGTTTATTAAAAGCTTTTCTATTATTGCAGCACCTTTAACACGTCTATTGCAAAAGAAGATGAAGTTTGAGTGGACAGGAAAGTGATTGCTTATGCCTCCCGATATCTTAAGAATCATGAAAAGAACTACCCCACACATGATCTTGAGCTTGCAGCGATAGTGTTTGCATTGAAGATTTGGAGGCACTATCTTTACGGTGAAAAGTGTTACATTTTTACAGACCATAAAAGCTTGAAATACTTGCTCACACAGAAGGAGCTTAATCTTAGACAGCGAAGCTGGCTCGAGTTGATAAAGGATTATGAATGTTTTATCGACTACCACCAAAGAAAAGCTAATATAGTGGCGGATGTGCTTAGTAGAAATTCATGGTAGCATTAAAAGCAATGAATGTAAAGCTTGATGTGGTTGATAGTGGAGCATTGATAGTTGAGTCACAAGTTAAGCCTGATTTTGTGCAGCAAGTTAAAGCCGCCCAGAAGCAAGATGATAAGTTGATTGCAGTGATAGACCGAGTGAAGGATAGTGGCAGTGATGATTTTGCAGTGGCTCCAGATGGTAGTGCGTACAACAAGGAAAGACTGTGCATGCCCAATCACCCAGAATTGAAGAAAAGTATCTTGATAGAAGCGCACCACAGAAGTTATGTTATGCACCCAGGGGGTAATAAGATGTATCAAGATTTAAAGATGCATTATTGGTGGCCAGGAATGAAGCGAGATGTGTTAGATTTTGTGAATAAGTGTTTGATATGTCAACAAGTGAAGGCAGAACACCAAATACCATCTGGGTTACTCTAGCCTATCTTTATACCAAAATGGAAGTGGGATCGAGTGACTATGGATTTTGTAATAGGGTTGCCTCTCACCCGAAGGAATCATGATGCAATTTGGGTAATTATCGACAGACTTATTAAATCCGCCCATTTCTTACCAGTGAGGATGGACTTCCCATTGACCCCGATTGGCGAAATTATGCATTAATGAAATACTGAGGTTGCATGGTGTACGCACCTCTATCATTTCAAATAGAGATCCTTGCTTCACTTCTCAGTTTTGAAAGAAGCTAGTGATAGACCGAAATCTTATGCTGATTTGAAGAGTAAGGATATAGAATTTCAGGTGGGCAATAAAGTGTTCTTGAAGGTTTCTACATGGAAGCGGGTTCTCAGATTTGGAAAGAAGGGTAAATTGTCACCTAGATTCATTTGGCCATATGAAGTGATACAGCGAGTGGGTCCAGTGGCATACAGGTCAAAGTTTCCACATACCTTGGAAAATATCCATGATGTGTTCCATGTGTCGATGCTAAGAAGATATTGATATGACCCTAGCCACGAGATTGAACCAGAAGAAGTGCAAGTGCAAGCTGACCTAACTTATGAAGAATATCCAGTGAAGATCTTAGCTAGAGAGGTCAGACAGCTCAGAAACAAGCAGATACCATTCGTGAAAGTGCTCTGGAACCATCACAATGTGGAAGAGGCGACATGGGAGCCTGAAGCAACAATGCAACAACAGTATCCACAGCTATTCCATTCAGGTAAATTTCGAGGACGAAATTATCTTTAAGGGGGGTAGAATTGTAATGGCCCTAACTTGGTAATCACACAGTATCGGGAAGTCGGCAGTATACGTATAGGGTATAAGGGTGTTACACACTCAATCATGCAATGCCATGTTAATTCATCACTAAAATGCATACAAACATGCTAAAGATCAAGTTATATACCACATACACAAATTATTAGCTTGAAAATACAATTAAATCAAAAGAACATGTAAACCATAATTTACACTATCTCATACCCATTTCACTTCAAAAACTAACATATATCTCAACCAAACACTAACATTTCAAACCATCTTCACTACTCAAACAAACACTTGCAAATACAAATACATAACACTCAAAATTCCAGAAATTAACACTCAAATTATAATGCGTGAAGAAGATAAGCAAGACAACTCCCAAACCTCAAAAATGAAGCTTCAAACCACTTCTCTTCAAGACACCACTTTCTCCTTGCCTTTACTCTTCCTTCTCTCTTTGGATTCTTACACAAATAAACCCAAAATTTCTCTTAATCCAACATCAATTACCCAAATAGAAACCAAAAGAAGAAGAAGATGGAGACAACTAACTACTTACCTCTTCAAACCAGCTCTTAACCTCTATAAACCCAGTTCAAATTGAAGACTAACACAAGCAAGAGTGATGAGCAGAAAAATGAAAGAGAAAGAGGGAAAGAGAATGGGAAAAGAGCAAGAAAGAGGAGCCAAAGCTTGGCTTCCATGGGAAGGAAGCAGATTTTCTGCCCTTCCCTCTCTCTTCCATCCCTTTCAATTAATGCTCCACCTAACAAGCCAAGTGGCGAGTTCCAATTGGTCCCTTAAGTAAAATATCTTGACTTTACACTTTGGTCCTTAGTAAAAACTCACTTAGGTCCTTGACAATTACTTTTTCCACACTTAACAAATTATTTCCTTTATAATTTTAAATCCTCTTTCAATTAAGTCCCCAATTAAATCAAATTTAACTTACATAATTACCGAAATACCATTAATTACCCAAATAATCATGCAAAAACTACTAGGCCCTTTTTGGGATGTTATAATGCTCTCCCACTTAAGAAATTTCGTCCTCGAAATTTCTACGCTAGGCAAACATGCATCCTAAAACCAAAATTGAACTCAACCCAAACTTAAGAAATCAAAGCTTATCGAAAGGACCTACAAGTTCCGCTGTATCTTGCCTGATTATAGCATAAACTCGAGGGAAAACACCTATTACTGCCGGCTGTTGCACAGTTTCTGATGGCGACTGAGAAGCTCTACCTCTGCCTCTGCCACTACCGGCTACTCTAGATCTGCCTCCACTCACTCTACTCTCTATCTGATCCTCAACCTCTCTCTGATTCGGGCAATTAGCCAACATGTGCTCGAAACTCCTGCACTTGAAACATGTCGCCGAATTCCTATGACGCTTGGCCCAATGGCACTTTTTGCAGTGCTCACACGCCGAAATCATGCTTCCCTTGCTAGAGGGTGGCACTACACTCCCAACCTCCGAAGACACTTGAACCGAACCCTTGACTCCTTGTCCATTCGGAGCACCTCTAGACTTCTTACTATCAGTTACTCCACCTTCCGGGGCTCTATGCTTCTGCTCAATTCTTTGCTTGACCATTTCAGATTCCTCTAACTTCATTGCTCCCGCCACTAGATGATAATAGCTCACTAGTTGCATGACTGCCATGGCAGATATGTTGGGTTTCACCGGAATAATTCAAATTAAACGCAGCGGAACAAAATTGAAACCCGAAACAGGATCCAAGTATTTTCGATTGACTCAAAAAGGAAGAGATTAAAATTTACTAACCTTTAGAACGAAATTAACTTCTTTAATTTGGACTTTAGGTGCTGCTTCAATCACGAACACCCTCTACCGGTATCCACATGACGAACCGATGAACAAAAGTTCGCAGGGGTGCTAGCTCCCTTGGGTGCGAATGGATTTTTCTTTTCTTTCTTTCTCTCTCAAAGAAGAACGGTGGCTAGGGTTTTTCTTTATTATTTTCTAATAAAGAAGAATACAGCCACTCGAACCTCTATCACATTGAAGAACGTGAATAGAGTTTTTTATTAGGTTAGACTTCTTATTAACATGTATCTATATACATGTAAATAAGTTTTAAACACTTAATAATGATATTATCTCTAATTCAAAATTAAGAGATATTTTCATTATATATATATATTTATTTATTTATTTCTTATTCAAAATAATAAGAAATATCATATTATCTCATATTCAAAATAAGAGATATATATATGTATATAAATATATATATATAAATGTGTAATTTTGAAATTAAATATAAATACCAATATTTATATTTTATTCCAAAATAACCTAATAAAATTCATTTTGTTCATTTTGGTCTTGGTGTGTGACCCAATAGGTTTATATTATGTTGGCAGTGGGCCTAATCCCATAATAAGCCCACAAGTCATAATTGGTCTCTAGCAAGACATTATGACTACCCAAATAATATAAATATCGTTAGTCCGATTTTAACCTGACAACAGAAAATGTTATTATCCTTTTGTCACACGATATCTTATTTGAACATAAGTCATGGTCCATGTCAAACTTAAATTATTCAAACATATAATTTCTCGATCACTAAGCAGACTGTTAAATTCCAATGACATTGATCACACTATCAATTCATTTGAGCATGGCCATGCATTTTACAGTCCTACTTATCGAGGGGCCCAATAGATATCTCTCTCATAAGAGAGGGACAAATTCCATCTTGATTATTCACTTTCCTCTGCATAATTCTCATTATGTCCGATCATAACCTTTATAATTACCCGATTAAAGATAACATTTGATTATGTCAAAACATAATGTTTCTTATGTAGGAAACCGTGATAACCTCAGGTCAAAGGATTCAATAACATATCTATTATAAGATCACTTATGACACTATCCCATGAAGTGATCTTATAGTGGGTCTATCCAGTACTTTGTTCTCTAGCAAGTACCTATAGATTTGATTTATATCAACATATATAATCATCCCATGATTATCAATGCAAATCCATACTAGTCTTAATTTATCTTTATGCCCTTTAGTGATAAATGACTAGGGACAACATGAATAACATTGTTATTCATAAACATTACAATAATGTAACATGACAATAATATTAATGTGAAGAAAACCATTATATAAATGTAAATGTAATGATTACATCAAGGTCCAAATGTTTGGCCTAGGGCATAACCACTAACAATCTCCAACTTGCACTAGGCCCAATCATACATATATCTAATACCCACTGACCTAGTATGTCCATCATGTTTCGCTTGTGGGAGAGCTTTGGTAAGTGGATCAGCGATGTTATCATCAGTAGGTACTCTGCATATCTTGATGTCTCCTCTCTCAATTATTTCTCTAATGAGATGGAAACGCCTGAGTATATGTTTTGATCTCTGGTGAGATCTGGGCTCCTTAGCCTGTGCAATAGCACCATTGTTATCACAATAAAGATCCACTGGGTTGCTGATACTAGGTACTACTCCCAATTTAGCAACGAATTTCTTGATCCATACTGCTTCTTTAGCTGCATCTGATGCTGCTATATACTCAGCTTCTGTTGTAGAATCAGCGACAGTGCTTTGTTTAGAACTTTTCCAGCTTACAGCACCTCCATTTAATACAAACACATATCCTGATTGCGATCTAAAATCATCTTTGTCAGATTGGAAGCTTGCATCTGTATAACCATTTATTACTAGCTCATCTTCTAATCCTCCATATATTAAGAATGCATCCTTAGTTCTTCTTAAGTACTTAAGGATATTCTTAACAGCTGTCCAGTGACTTTCACCGGGATCTGACTGGTATCTACTAGTCATGCTCAAAGCATACGAAACGTCTAGTCGAGTGCATAACATGGCATACATGATTGATCCTATAGCCGAAGCATTGAGTCTTGCTAAGAGTAATGCCATGAGACATTGGCAAAAATCCTCTTTTGGAATTTTGCATACTGAATCTATTTAGCACCTTATCTATATAAGTGCTTTGACTCAGACCAATTATCCTTTTAGATCTATCCTTATAGATCTTAATCCCAAGGATAGAAGCAGCTTTGCCCAAATCTTTCATAGAAAAAGATTTCCCTAACCATTCTTTTGTCTTTTGCATGATAGGGATGTCATTTCCAACGAGTAATATGTCATCGACATTTAACACAAGAAACATCACAGCGCTCCCACTAACCTTCCTGTATACACAAGGTTCATCCTCATTTTTGATACACCCAAACTCTTTGACTGTTTCATCAAAACGAAGATTCCAGCTCCGAGAAGCTTGCTTTAATCCATAAATGGATCGTTGTAACTTACATACCTTCTTAGAATTGTCAGGATGGACAAAATCCCTAGGTTGTGTCATATACACATCCTCAAGTAAGTTTCCATTAAGAAACGCTGTTTTGACATCCATTTGCCATATCTCATAGTCATAATATGCAGCAATGGCAATAAGAATTCTTATAGATTTAAGCATTGCGACTGGTGAAAAGGTTTCATCATAGTCAATACCATGAGTTTGTTTGAATCCTTTTGCAACAAGCCTTGCTTTAAAGGTATTTACTTTGCCATCCATGTTGGTTTTCCTTTTGAAAACCCATTTGCACCCAATGGTTTTAATTCCTTCAGGTTGATCAATTAAGTTCCAAACTTGATTATCATACATGGATTGCATCTCAGACTTCATGGCTTCTAGCCATTTCTGAGATTACGGACCTGACACGGCATCTTGATAGGTAGTAGGCTCATCTTGATCCATGAGCATTACTTCACGACTATCTGTCACGAGAAATCCATATCTCTCGGATTGAAGTCGTATCCTATTAGATCTACGTGGTACTTATGTAACAGGTACAGGTTCCATAATAGGTTGTGAAACTTGTTGAGTTTCCACCAATGGTTCAATGTTTTCTTGTGGTTCTTGAATTTCTTCAAGTTGTACTTTACTCCCACTGGTTCTTTTAGAAATGAATTCTTTTTCTAGAAAGACACCATTTCGAGCAACAAACACTTTGTTCTCAGAAGGATTATAAAAGTAATATCCTTTAGTTTCCTTAGGATATCCCATAAAAAGACATTTATCAGATTTTGGTGCTAATTTATCTGAGACCTGTCGTTTGACGTAAGCCTCACAGCACCAAATCTTTAGAAAAGACAAATTAGGAATTTTCCTAGTCCATATCTCATATGGTGTCTTTTCAACAGCTTTAGATGGAACTCGATTCAAAGTGAATGCAGTTGTTTCTAATGCGTAACCCCAAAAGGATAATGGAAGATCTGTTTGACTCATCATTGATCGAACCATATCTAATAAAGTTCGATTCCTCCTTTCAGATACACCATTCCATTGTGGTGTTACTGGCAGAGTTAATTGTGAGACAATTCCATAATCTCTTAGATGATTATCAAACTCTTGGCTCAAATATTCACCACCTCAATCAGATCGAAGTGCTTTAATAGTTTTACCAAGTTGATTTTGTGCTTCATTTTGAAAGGTTCTAAACATTTCAAATGATTTATGTTTATGTTTCATTAGATAGACATAGCCATATCTACTGAAATCATCTGTGAATGTAATGAAGTAATGAAATCCTCCCCTGGCATTTCTGCTTAATGGGCCACATACATCAGAATGTACAAGGCCTAATAAGTCAGTGGCCCTTTCACTATATCCAGCAAAAGGATCCTTTGTCATCTTGCCCAATAAACAAGATTCGCAATTTTCAAATGATTCAAAATCAAATGATTGCAAAAGTCCATCTGAATGGAGTTTAGCTTTGCGTTTCTCATTTATATGACCAAGGCGACAATGTCATAAATATGTTGTATTTAAATCATTTGGTTTGGATTTCTTTGTAGTTATGTTATAAATATCATGATTATTGGATGTTTCTAGGTTTAGGACATAAAGCCCACAATATGAATCAGCAATACCATAAAGCATATCATTATAATAAATAGAACATTTCTTATTCTTAATAAGAAAAGAAAAACCTTCATTATCCAAACTTGAAACTGAAATAATATTCCTACTCAGACTATAAACATAATAGCAATTGTTCAAAACTAACAAAAGCCCATTGGGCAAAGTCAACTCATAAGATCCTACAGCTAGAGCAGTAACTTTTGCTCCATTTCCAACTCGTAGGTCCACTTCACCCCTTTTCAGTTGCCTACTCCTTTTAAGTCCCTGTACATTTGTAGAAATGTGAGATCCACATCCAGTATCTAATACCCGGGAATTAGAAGTAGATAAGTTAATCTCTATAACATAAATACCTAAAGGAGTAGTCTCACCACTCTTCTACTTCTTTAATTCTTCCAAGTAAAGCTTGCAGTTCCTCTTCCAATGACTAGGTTCATTGCAGTGGAAGCAAACTCCCTCCTTTGGAGGTTTAGCTTTGGGCTTGGGTTTGGGCTTAGGCTTACCACCAACTTTTGCCTTGGCCTTAGCCTTAGCCTTACCCTTGACTTTCATGCCTTTCACTTTGTTGACCATCAGAACATGGCCAGGCTTCTTACTAATGCTTTACTCAGCTGTTTTGAGCATGGCATGCAGCTCGGCTATAGATTTCTCCATATTATTCATGTTGTAGTTCATGACAAATTGGTCATAACTATCAAGCAATGAATTAAGGATCAAATCCGTTGCTAGTTCCAAACTGAGGGGACATCCAAGCCTCTCAAGGTGATCAATATAGCCCTTCATTTTCAAACCATGAGAGCTAACTGAAGAACCTTTAGCCATCTTACAAGAATGCAAAGCCTTAGTAGTCTCATACCTTTCTTGCCTAGCCTGCTATTGGAAGGTTTACTTGAGATGAGTACTCAACTCATAAGCCTCCATGTTTTCCAGATGCTTCTGAAGCTCTGGAGCCATGGTAGCCAACATAAGATAGCCAACGTCCACAGAATCATCAACGTGTTTCTTGTATTTGACTTTGACTGCCCTTGTGGCATCAGCAGGTGGCTCATTGGGAATAGGCTCACAGTACATACAGCTTCCTTTCTTGCTTGAGTACAATTCTCAAGTTTCTGAACCAGTCAAGGAAGTTAGTGCCAGTTTCCTTAAGTTTGTCCTTCTCAAGGACTGATCGCAGCGACATAGTAGAAGTATTATTTGATGCCATTAATCTACAAACATGCAAGATAAACAATATAAGTACCAATTTCATTTTAGGTTTTCTTATAAACTCCCACTAAAATAATAACCCACAATAATAATTACTATAATTATAATAATTTAGTGGGCTAAGATCCATATTTCACTTAACTCTGAGTCAGCTTTGGCATGACACTTATAGTTAAGTTATTTAGGTAGGTAGCTCATTTACCAATTATATCTTATATAACTCTTAGATCATTATTGGGATTTTGACATCATATGTCCCGGTATGTTATAATCCCATCTTATGCCCTTAGGCCCAAAGCCGTTTTGATAGCCTAATTAAGTCTAACCATTTTAAACATATGAGTAGCACTATTACTTATCTTGCCTTACTAGGATAACCTAATGCACTTCGCTTTGGCAGAACCCACATTTTGGTGATCTTAGTCTTGACAAGTGTTTTAATAATGGGTGGCATATGACTTAAAATTATGGTGAGGGATTTAATTTTAACTTATGATGTCTAATTATTTATATACATCATGCATCAATTCATACATGCCATCTCATACACATATATAAACATTCATCGCATCACATACTAAGAACATATGCATAATATATATAAAACTGTGTCATAGCATGGCCAAATCTATATTGATCCTCATAAGGCAATATGAAGATCAAAGGTCAATCCTAGGTGTGAAAAATGGACTTGATCAAAATCTTCCATCTTGCACCTTCATCGCCATGGATTTGGATTTATCTTCATTGTTGCTCTTCGCCTTCATTACAATAATAATACAAAGATATTCTTCTACAACTATTGAATAAAATAAAGATTACAACAAAATTAACGACACGCAGGTCATATTTAAAAATTACAAACCCTTAAAATAGATAAAATAAAATTAATCCACAAAAGGTTCAATTGGCCATGCTATGCACCATGCAAAGATATCATACATAAACATAATAAATCATATTTATTTCATATCATGCATAATATACATTATTTCATAAATTGATATATTAAAATTACCTAGTGATAATTATGAACGAAATATAAGGCGCTACAAAGAGGTAGCAGGGCTGCCCAAAAAAACCTTATTCTGTATGTATAAGAAAACAATTCTATTGATCATATCAGCCATCATTTAATCATGTTAAACAATTTAATATATACAGAATACCACCAATAAATAATTATCCAATAATCATTTAAAAGAGGCTACATAAATAGCTGCATGAGTCATGCTCATGAGCACGAGTCGTGCTTACAAGCACGCCAGTACAGCCACACGGGAGCACGACTACATTAGTCGTGCTTGAGCAAGATAGCACGAGTTGTGCTCATGAGCACGGCAGTACGGCGGATTACTAGAATCCCTTATGTGAGCACGAGTCGGACACATGAGCACAACTCGTGCTCTAATGTCCGACTCGTGTTCATGAACAATTTCATTAAGCTGTCTTCTGTAAACCCTATTCTTTGTCGGAAAATTAAATGATTTTTGATCAAATCAGCAATCGTTTAACAGACACAGAATAGGATCATTGAAAATTTCGTATTAAACACTTTAATACCACAAGTTAATCGCATTAACATAATCAATTAACACATAATTAAATTCATAGCCCTTAGAAAACAAGATTACGTTTTTAACAATGAAAACAGTAATCAAAACCAGTGTATCAACATACATTCCAACAGAATCGAATATATACATATCACATACATATAAGTTTGAATCAATCGAATATACAAGTGGCTCTGATACCATTGTTGGGTTTCACCGGAATTATTCAAATTAAACGCAGCGGAACAAAATTGAAACCCGAAAAAGGATCCAAGTATTTTCGATTGATTCAAAAAGGAAGAGATTAAAATTTACTAACCTTTAGAACGAAATTAACTACTTTAATTCGGACATTAGGTGCTGCTTCAATCACAAACACCCTCTACTGGTATCCACACGACGAACCAATGAACAAAAGTTCGCAGGGGTGCTAGCTCCCTTGGGTGCGAATGGATTTTTCTTTTCTTTCTTTCTCTCTCAAAGAAGAACGGTGGCTAGGGTTTTTCTTTCTTATTCTCTAATAAAGAAGAATACAGGGGTTAATTACGTTTGTGGTTATCGAATTTTGGTGCTTATAACCAAATGGTTATAATAAAATAATTTGTAACACAGAAGTCATCAAATTTTTATTTTTTTTTCAATTAAGGTAAAAATGACCGAAAATTTAATTTTTTATCACCGGAGGGCCCCGCAAATATGCCACGTCATCAGCAATTTTTTAGAACGCATCCAGTCAGCATGCGATATGACCCATTTACATGGAGGAATTGATACGTCAGCAAGTACACGTGTTATGTCAACCTATACAAAAAGATAAAAAAAAAGTTTTATTGATGTGTACTTACTAATGTGTCAATTGTTTCATGTAAGCGGGCCATATTGGCATATTTGTGTAAACTTTCGGTGACGAAAAATTAATTTTTGGTCATTTTTACCTTAATTGAAAAAAAATAAAAGTTTGATGTATTATGTGTTACAAATTATTTTATTATGACCATTTGGTTATAAGCACATAAATTCTATGACCACAGATGTAGTTAACCCAAGAATACAACCACTCTAACCTCTATCACATTGAAGAACGTGAATAGAGTTTTTTATTAGGTTAGACTTCTTTTATTAACATGTATCTATATACATGTAAATAAGTTTTAAACACTTAATAATGATATTATCTCTAATTCAAAATTAAGAGATATTTTCATTATATACATATATATATTTATTCATTTTTTTTATTTATTTCTTATTCAAAATAATAAGAAATATCGTATTATCTCATATTCAAAATAAGAGATATATATATGAATATAAATATATATATAAATGTGTAATTTCAAAATTAAATATAAATACCTATATTTATATTTTATTCCGAAATAACCTAATAAAATCCATTTTGTTCATTTTGGTCTTGGTATGTGACCCAATAGGTTTATATTATGTTAGTAGTGGGCCTAATCCCATAATAGGCCCACAAGTCATAATTGGTCTCTAGCAAGACATTATGACTACCCAAATAATATAAATATCGTTAGTCCGATTTTATCTTGACAACAGAACATGTTATTATCCTTTTGTCACACGATATCTTGTTTGAACATAAGTCATGGTCCATGTCAAACTTAAATTGTTCAGACATATAATTTCTTGATCACTAAGCATACTGTTAAATTCAAATGACATTGATCACACTATCAAATCATTTGAGCACGGCCATGCATTTTACAGTCCTACTTATCGAGGGGCCCAATAGATATCTCTCTCATAAGAGAGGGACAAATTCCATCTTGATTATTCACTTTCCTTTGCATAATTCTCATTATGTCCGATCATAACCTTTATAATTACCCGATTAAAGATAACGCTTGATTATGTCAAAACATAATGTTTCTTATGTAGGAAACCGTGATAACCTCAGGTCAAAGGATTTAATAACATATCCATTATAAGATCACTTATGACACTATCCCATAAAGTGATCTTATAGTGGGTCTATCCAGTACTTTGTTCTCTAGCAAGTACCTATAAATTTGATTTATATCAATATATATAATCATCCAATGATTATCAATGCAAATCTATACTAGTCTTAATTTATCTTTATGCCCTTTAGTGATAAATGACTAGGGACAGCATGAATAACATTGTTATTCATAAACATTACAATAATGTAACATGCTAATAATATTAATGTGAAGAAAACCATTATATAAATGAAAATGTAATGATTACATCAAGGTCCAAATGTTTAGCCTAGGGCATAACCACTAACACGATAATGGTCCTCTAATTACCTCTCTCAATCCATCCTCAAACTGTCGACACTTGAAGTCCTCAATCAACAACAAATCAGGCACATACTTGCTCAACCAACTAAATTACTTCTCATACTCACTAACCGACATATTCCTTTGTTTCAAACTAATGAATTCCTTCCATTTTGCCTCTCGATAGGCCTTAGTCACATATTTCCTTTCGGCATAAAGAATTCCCAAGCCATCTCAACTAGTCGCTGAGGATTGCGAAGCACCAGCTTCCACCAATTATATGCCGAACCTTGAAGTAATGATACAGCACAAGACACTCTCTAATTCACGGGACAACTAATCTCTTGCAGAATCCTATCAATCCTCTCTAACAAAAACTCTGCCAGATCCGACTGGTCTAAAGAAGTCCCACTAAACTCTTTCGCTCCCCTCTTTCTTAACAATTCAGAAGCAGCTTTGGGAGCGATCAGTCTGTACACTAGCTGTAACAATCCCTGTACCAATGCCGGATTCTCATATCCAATACCAGGATTGTCACACCCCAAAATAGCCCTGGTCGGATTGTGCATGCTAAGTCGGGATCGGAAAGGGTATTTCAGTAATTTGTGCTTGAGAAAGTTGGAGTGTTAAGGACCTAATTGAAAAGATAATTAAGTTTGTAAGGAAAGAAATGTGTAAGTGAGTGAAATGTTATTTGTCTAAGGACTAAAGAGCATTAATTGATTTGGAATAGTTTAAGTGGATTTTGTGGTCCTATTGAGAGCTGCCAAGTGGACTGTTAAGTAGGCATTGAATGAAGAATAGAAGAAAGGAAAGAGGAAGAGAGAGGGAACACAGATATCATTCCCGTTCGTTCTCTCCTCTCACGCCTCTCGTTCTTCTTCTCCTCTTCCTTCTTTGCTTTTCCTTTCGTTCTCTTTGGCTTGGAGTTGTGCTTGGCTTGAAGTGTGTTTTGCTTAAAGAGGTGAGTTGGAATTTCTGTTTCCTGCATGTTGTTATTGTTGTTCTTCTCTTGGTTTTTGGTGGAGTTAGGGTTTTGAAGAGTAACTGTGGATTCTTGTTTGTATAAGCCTTGGATTGTAAGAAGAAGCAAAGTAAAGGCAAGGAAAGGATTGAGGACTGATCTTGAAGCTGAAAGTGTGATTTTTGGATCGTCATTTCCAGGTTTGGGAGTGTGTTTTGAATGCATGCAATGCTTGAGAGCTTCTGTGTTCTTCAATTTCAGATTGTGATCAAATTGAATGTCTCTGCCCTTTTTCTCACTTAGGTTATAATGTGGTTGCATTGCCTAATTTCTGGAAATTGCTGTGTTTTGAAATGTGTATGCATGATTATGTGAGTAAATGTGTTAGTAATGCATGATAGGGAGTGAATTGAAGTTACTGAGTTTAGGTTTTGAACTTACTGTATTTTAGGGTTTATACTCTTGAGGAATGTGAATGTGGTTATGCTTGATTTTGTTTATTTTGATTAATTTCTGGAATGTTGAGTTTAGTTTGATCTTGAGTATGTTGTGATATGTATTTGAGTAATAAGGTAAGAGTTTATGCATGATTGAATGATTTCTGAGAGGTTTTAGAAAGAATTTCTGGGTAACGATGGAAAATCTGCATGTTTGCGATAGCGGGAAAGAAGAAGGAGGCGGCTCACGCTAGGTGAGCTATGCTCACCCTACGTGAGCAACCTTCACGTGACGTGAAGGTTGCTCAGGTCGCCCGACTCTTCTATTTTGCTTCTGTTTTTCTTTCCCCAAGCGACCAGTTTTTATAAAATGATTTCCAAACGCTTCTTAATGGTATTTTCCTTTACTGTGTGCTATACTACCTTGTTGATATGATTGATTATCCCAATTTGTTTGGTATTAATAATATGTTATCTATGGTAAGTTATATGTGGTATTTTGGAATAAGTTTTGGATTATAGTAATCCTGTTAAATGACTGTGGGATTTTAACTGTATGGTTTGGATTGAGATATGCCTATTGTTGTGATCTTTATTGCATGTCCTATTTCGAATGCGAAGGATTTATGAAGGTTAACGTTCTGACTATTTAGTTCCAAACATGTTCTGTCTTAATGAAAATTATGTTAAGCATATCTTTAGTCTATTTCTTATTTAGGAATAATTTGCCATGCTTAAGATTATGTTGTAACTTTCCCCGATTAAGATGATGCGTCTTTGGTCATTGGCATAATATGATTCCACATGTGTTCCTGACATGCTTTAGTATTATGAGTATTGCTAAAATATGATTGGTGGAATTTTCGCATGCTCCAGAATATGACTTGAATGAGGTATGATTGATATTATGCTATGCTATATTTATTTGAATAATATGGTTAATGTCTGAATGCATTATTATGCTTTAGCCTTGGAACTCATTGTGTTATGTTAAATGTAATTTGGATTATGCATGATTTATACTTAGTTATCTTAATCTAACGCATGATTAGGATTGTTTTTATTGATAATCATTGGCAAGATAAGGTTTCTATACCTGATTCTTGTCATGCTTTAGAACATTGTTTAATGTTAAAAGGTGTTGACTGTATTATGTTTTGCAATGAGAATTGTATGATATATGACCAACTTTATGAGCATATTTATATGTCTATCATTCTCTAGTTTATGCATGATGTTTATATATTTATGCGTTATCCGATTCGAAGCGTGAATTGTTTTATGCATGACCTGCGAGAGTCAGTCTAGTGGATAGTTAGGCATGCCTAATAGAGTCTGTTAGCTGCAGCCCATAGTTCTGTTTGGACCCCGATCAGGTCCCCGTTTGGTTCCTCGCGAACCCTTTTCTGTATTGGATCTTGTTTAAGGTCCCTTTTGAAAATATCTGTGAAAGTTAAAGTATAATGGTTTAATCGATTCGTACCCGTAATGTACTGTCTGTAATCGGCTCATACCCGGAAAGTACTGTCTGTACACTCGTTCTCCACTATTATGAGTCAGCAGGTACTTTATTGGTTGTGTTACTTTGAAATAACCATCAGAATGTGATATCCGATTGAGTATGATAAGGATTTCTGGAATCAGTTTATATGTACATGAATGTGAATATGGGCTTCAGCATGTATGTCTGTATTATGTCAGCATGATTTTATAGTTAACATGATTATCCGTACTTGTCATGTGATTTGTTATAAGTTTTTGAATGCCTTGAATGAGATTCGACTAACGTATTTATGTATGTGACTCGTGTATGGTTTTATTGTGTATAAGCATGTGAATCAGATCGGTTGTGACGGTAAGTATGTAAGATGTAATTGTACTTTCTGCACGGTTTTGATATGAATGTGATGCTATGTGATTATGCCTTCAGTTTTCGCTATTGGAGTGTTTCCAGCATGATATTATATGAATCAGAGTGGTGCAGCAGAAGTATGGCGCTTTGGATGTTTTCTTTGGATTTTTGACTAGTGTGTGTGTGTTTAGCATGTCAAAGTTTGTTGGTTAACTAGCATTCTTAACATGATGGTTTGGATTGTCTGTTCATGCATGGGTACTTAGTTATGTCAATTGCATGTGTAAAGCGTATGTGACTCCGCACGGTAAGATGCTGATATTTGTTACCATTGTAGGTTTATGAATGTAATATAGTATGTAGTTCTGCATGATGATACTTGTATCGTGTATTGTTTTATGTCTGATTTGACCTATTCTGGACATGAGTATATGTTATGGTTGTGAGTTATCGAATGAATGCCTTTACTATGCCAGCATGATCATATTTGTTATGAATATCCGCATTTGTCATTTGAATGTGTTATGCCTCGGCGACCATTGTGAATGGCCGTCCATATTCTTGTGTGTTCTCCCCACTAAGCGTTTATTGCTTAGCACGGATTTCCTTTCCGTGCAGGTGGCAGGTTTGGTTCTGTTCAAGTCGCGCTTCTGCAAGGTCGGCCACGTAGGAGTTAGAAGTTCTGTATTTTGTTCAGCTCCTGTACTTTAGCTTTTGTATTTCTTTAGTATTGTATTTACGTATTTGGTTATGTAAGGATCTTTTTGTAATTAAGTTTTCTGTTACTCCTTCGTTCTGTTATTTCGCTTATGCTTCCGTTGAATGGTCATATGTATGCTTCTGTGTATACTTCAGCTTAGTGTTTGCGTGTGCGTAAGTTATTGCATGTTAAGTCAAGTTTTAATTAACCCGTATTTCTGTATGTATGTTATGTAGTAAAGTATGCTTCCGTGTTGTGCATGTGCATATCTGTATGAGTGAGCGTCGGGTAGCGCGTCCATCGGCGTCCTTCCAACAGGGACGGCGATGGGGGTGTTACAAGGATCTTCGGCTTGATATTGTTCAGGAGCAGGCCGATAAACTCTTACTGGGTTCACACTACCAGTTGTCTCACCCACATTCTCACTCGGATTAGACTCCATCACACTACACAACAGAGCATCTGCATTAGGCCAGGACTCAAGACAAACTCACATACAAAGACTCCATACCAAGACAATCAGAAGAATAGAACTACCTAAACCTGGCTCTGATACCAACAAATGTAACACCCCAATACCCCCGTTGGAAGGATACCGTAGTGCCACGCGCTCATAACACAAGCATACATGCGAAAGCGAAAGCCCTAAAGTAGAAATATAGATATACAACATAAAAAAAATTATGCATTAATTACAAAAGATTTACACAAGGATCCTTATATACATATACATAAACCATATACAAAAATGCAGGAGCTGAATTATAATACAAAAAGGAGTAACTCTAACTCCTAGTAGCCGACCTGCAGATGCGCGACACGAATCAAACAAACCTGCCACCTACACAGGAAAAAGACATGTGTTAAGGATAATGCTTAATGGGGAGGAAACACAAATAGAAGACTTCTAATGAAGTCGTAAGCAAAACAAATGCTAAAGAAACAAAGGGCATAATCACTGTATTAACTTAATATATAAACCAGGCATAACGAAAACATGAATGCCACTAACAAAATCACTTAAAAAGCCAGAATCATCTCATGCACAAACATATATCGATGCAACTATCATAACACAATATCAACTAAGAAGTACTAGCCAACAGAAACACTAGCCTGAATTTACACTGGCGGTGGATATGGGTACACTAGATACTGCGAAAAGTATCGAACACTGGAGACCAGAGTCTCAAAACATTTTATTTGAAAAATAGGAGATACCCGAGGGTATCAAACACTAGACCCTGGAGGGATGAGACACTAGCAACTGCAATCACTAGCCCTTTATAAGAATGCTTATCTATCCACTACTATGACCATTCAGGCTTACTCACCCGCACTATGCAACAATCACTTATGCTGTACAAAACCAAATAATAATTCACTAATCATAGTTAGATATCACTACAAACATGTCACTATAAAATTATTAGCTCAAGATAACAATACGCATAAGTAAACACGAGTGAGAAAACAAGCAGAGCGAACACCGAATAAAACATTTGATGCTCAGGGAAGGGTCACGCTAGCGACACCTGTCGCGCTCGCGACAGTGGCATGGCTCGCCTCTCGTCGCATACGCGACATGCTGAACGCTCGTGAAAAATATGCCGAACGAGCCTCTGTCGTGTTCGCGACATGCATTGCGCTCGCGATAGAGGGCGTTGTACCCCATCGCGCGCTCGCGCAAAGGGGCGCTCGCGAAGCAGCACAGCCCGCAGACACTTAGCTTACCGAACTCTGTCACGCTCGCAACAGAGATCGGACACACCCTCTTTGCATTCTCGCTCGAAGGCACGCTCGCGAAGAGCTCGGCCCAACCGAAGCTCGGCCTACCGAGCTCTCTGTCTTGCTCGCGAGAAAGGTCACACTCGCGACAGAGGGCTCCTTAGCACTCCAATGGCTGTCCCGTACTCTGTCGTACTCGTGACAGAGGGCTCCTCAGCACTTCAATGGCTGTCCCATACTCTGTTGCGCTCGCGACAGAGTTAAGGATTGCCTAGAAAACTCGCACTTCTGCCTTTCACCCCAAACCCAACCATTTCAAAACCACTCAATCATGCAATGGCATGTTAATTCATCACTCAAATGCATACAAACATGCTAAAGATCAAGTTATATACCACATACAAAAATTATTAACTTGAAAATACAATTAAATCATAAGAACATGTAAACCATAATTTACACTAACTCATACCCATTTCACTTCAAAAACTCACATATATCTCAACCAAACACTAACATTTCAAACCATCTTCACTACTCAAACAAACACATGCAAATACACATACATAACACTCAAAATTCTAGAAATTAACACTCATTATGATCTGAGAATAAGATAAGCAAGAGAACTCCTAAACCTCAAAAATGAAGCTTCAAACCACTTCTCTTCAAGACGCCACTTTCTCCTTGCCTTTACTATTCCTTTTATCGTCAAATTCTTGCACAAATAAACCCAGAATTTCTCTTAATCAAACAACAATTACCCAAATCGAAACCAAAAGAACAAGAAGATGGAGACAACTAACCACTTACCTCTTCAAACTAGCTCTTAAGCTCTATAAACCCAGCTCAAATTGAAGACTAACACAAGCAAGAGTGAAGAGCACAAAAATTAAAGAGAAAGAGTACGGGAAGAGAGCAAGAAGGAGGAGCCAAAACTTGGCTTCCACGGGAAGGAAGCAGATTTTTTGCCCTTCCCTCTCTCTTCCATCCCTTTCAATTAATGCTCCACCTACCAAGCCAAGTGTCAAGTTCCAATTGGTCCCTTTAGTCAAATATCTTGACTTTACACTTTGGTCCTTGGTAAAAACCCACTTGGGTCCTTGACAATTACTTTTTCCACACTAAACAAATTATTTCCTTTATAAATTTAAATCCTCTTTCAATTAAGTCCCCAATTAAATCCAATTTAACTTGCACGATTACCGAAATACCCTTAATTACCTAAATAATCAGGCAAAAACTACCAGGCCCTTTTTAGGATGTTATACCACCCAAATGTATCAGTTTCTCAACCATCTCCGATGGTGCTTGCACTGTCTGCCCTCTACGCTTGCCTCCTCTAACAGATCCAGTCACTCCCATGTTACCCTTACTTTTTGACTGAACTGAACCTTCCTTCAAATCAGGCCAATTGGCCAGCATATGCTCCATGCTGCCACATCTAAAGCACGCTCCAGTGAGCTTCCTACAAGTGCCTCAATGAAACCTCTCACAGTGCTCACACTTGGGCACTGTACTTCGTTTACTCGATGGTGCCAAAACACTACCCTTGAATGCCGGCTCACGACCCGATCCTCGGGTAACCGGCCCACTAGTGGCCTCTTCTTAGCACTTGGCAAAACACTATCCGTTACTTTCCTATTATGTTCTTTTCGCTGCTTAATTGCTTCTTACTCCTCTAATTTTATTCCTGCCGAAACTAATTGAGAGTAACCTACCGGTTTCATGACAGCCATAGCCGAAAGAGGACCTCTGATGCTCTCTCTTAACCCGTCTTCAAACTGGTGACACCTGAATTCCTCAGTTAACAGTAAATCTGGCACATACTTACTTAACCTACTGAATTCCTTCTCGTATTCACTTACTGATAAACCCTTCTGCTTCAAACTTACAAATTCTTTCCACTTTGCTTCTCGGTAAGCCTTAGTCACATACATCTTCTCAAACTCTTGCACAAAGTAATCCCATGTCACCTCTATAGGTCGCTGGGGATTCCTTAACACCAACTTCCACCAGTCATATATCGTACCTTGTAATAGACACACTGCACAATTAACTCTCTGTTCCAAAGGACAATTTATCTCTTGTAGAATTCTGCCCGTCTTTTCCAACCAATACTCAGCTGAATCCGATTGATATAAAGTCGTACCACTAAATTCCTCTGCCCCTCTCCTTCTAATCAAATCAGTTGGGGCCTTAGGGGAAGTCAACCTCTCAATCAGATGCATTAACCCTTGTACCAATGCTGGCTCACCTTGATCAGCACCCAACCCTTCAGCTCTAGGGCTCTCAAGTGCAGGTCGATTAACCCTCACAGGATTAACACTACCCGTCTTCTCACCTATCTCTTCACTTGCATCGGACTCCATCTACACTCTCTACACAAAACAACATCTGCATTAGGCCACGACTCTAGACAAACTCGTACACATATAAACATCTTATAGGCCATAACCCTCTACCTAAGCTCTAATACCACAACTTGCAACACCCCAATACCCCTTGGGAAGAATACCGGGATGCTACACAACAAAACACATACAGTCAAACGAAAACCAACTAAAACGAATACTCATGCATGAATAGCGAAAAAATCATACATGAGTAAACAAACATACTATAAGCGAGATCAGAAACATCTCAATTCAAAACACCAACTTATATAGCTGAACCATATGATGGTTTGCTTGACTTATACATGAATGGAATGGTTATGCATCCTTGGTTGGATACTTGTATAATTATTGAATATGTGATATGGTGATTAGAGTGTTTGTTGAGCCTGAAGTGTTAAGGTAGTGGATAGATAAGCATGCTTATAAAGTGTTTTGCGTAGCTACTATGTAGACTCGTAAGATTTCGGTCTCATCTGTTACCTTCAGGTATAAGTATATTTGAGACTTATGTCTTTTGTGTGTTCAGATACTGTGTCCAATCAGTATCTTCAGTACCTGTATCCACAACTTATGAGAGTTCAGGCTTCCTTGTTAGTTATTTGACTTTGAGCTATTGCTTTAGTAATTGAATTGTTATTTTTGGAGAATTCATGTTAATGCTTGAGATAAGACCATGCTTTAGAAAGTGTATATAATAATATTATGACTAAGGCATGTGTTATGTATTGTGAGAATGTACGTGATTATTATGCGCATGAAGGGTACAGGTAATTTTTTTAGTCATGCTATCGATAATTATGTTCATATTATAATATGCCTTTACTTATGGATGATTGTTGTAGTGAGTATGATTGTATAAATCTTATGTATTGTTGTCACTATATGTGTTGTCCTTTGTATCTGTATATTCCCACTAAGCGTTATCGCTTAGCATGGGTGTTTTATCGGTATAGGTATGCAGGTACGATTTGGTTGTGAGTCGTCCATCTGCTGGCCACTCGGATTGGAGTGAAGCTTTTGCTTTCTGTTAAGATTCTTTTTGAATAGTTTATGCTAAGGAGATACTTTGTCGTTGATGTCATGTATATTTTGATCTTGTAATGAAATGATGGTAAAATTCTTTTTGTAATATGAATATGTTTTTGTTAATCGATGTTCCGCTTTTAGCGTGTTTATGTATGTTTTGTATTGCTTCCGCTTCAGTATGCATATGAATGTCTTTGTATGTTATTATGAGCTTGGGTAGCAACCTAGTATTCCTCCCAAGGGGTATTTGGGGTGTTACATGACTGATCGATGCTTATGACAATTTCGGTAAATTTGTTTTTTAACTTATAAAATCATTTATTTTTTTCTAAAGTCTTATGTCACTAGTATTCTTATTTAATCTAGTTTAAACCTTTCATTTAACTTATCACATCACTTAATCAATATCTTTAACATTTAACATGTCCATATCACACAATACATAGTAAATACTAAACCATTAGATATACATAGCATCAATTCCAACGTGTTACATATACATCAATCCTAACTCTTGCATATACATGCCACTACCACTATTCATTCAATAAAAATTGGACAGCAAAACATCTATAACATTAGCTACCGAAACCCTGCAAATCAAACAACCGCACAGCCCAACTCAGGGGCACAACAAGTATATCTTAATATACATTCACTATCTTAATACATATCAGTCCAATACATATAAACTAATCCATTTAACAATATCTTCACATATAACTATTTTACTAACATATGGCGTTTACATATACCTATCAATAACAATAACATTCTAATAAGCATACACATAATACTTTTTGCTGCGATTCGAGGGTTTAGTCTGACCTCATGGCTGACAGTTTGCCTGGTCTGCATATCCTCCACCTGGTACCTACACGGAGTCAAACAAACTACGTGCTGAGCATTAAATATGCTCAGTGGTGATTACGAATCTAAAAATTTCCAATGCTAACTTAGGCACACACATGCACAAACAAGCTATACTTAATTATTTCCTTAAATTCATGTAATTCACTTAGTGTCATATTACATTACAATCCTCCATTTAACCTTAGTACAGGCAATTTACAATTTAGCCCCTAAACTTATTCAATACTTATTAGCTTACCTTTCCATTTAACTAATCACTATTTTATCATTCCATTTGCATTTAATTCACAAATATTGCTCTTATTCACTTGATGGCATCTAAATTGCCATTTAGTCCTTTGACTTTCATTTTAATCCTCAACTCTCATTCTAGTCCTCATTTGACTATCACTTATTACATTTAATCACTTAATTTCATATTACTCTATTCTGCTATTCTTTTAACACTTTTTTACATTTTAAACATGTAAATTTATAGTTTAGTCCCTCATTTGTCACTTTTGTGTCCAATTGATATATTGATTCATATTAAGTTTTTACATTGCATTTAATTACAATAATCATTCATTTTATCATTTTATTCATTTCATTTATCATTTCATGTACAAAATTATCATTTAGTCCTCATTTTATCACTTTTAGGACAAATTATATTTTTGCCCTTCTTTTGACGTTATTTACGGAATTGCCACTAGTTCATTTTTCTTTTCATTTCAAATCATCATTTGACCTACAAATTACAATTTAGTCCTTGAATTAACATCTTCATGGAAAATTACATTTTAGTCCCTAAACTTTAGATTCTTTATGGGACTATCATTTTAATTTCACTTTTCATTTACATGTCACTTTTTAGGGTACCTTTACTCCTAATTATGATTTTCCCTTACTTTTGGCAAATTACAATTTTGTCCTTCCTTTAACATTTACTTATACTTTTGTCATTTATTCACTATATTTTCACATTTATTCACTTTTTAACTTATAACTTGTCAATTAGTCTCACAAGTAATTGTTTTTGTGGTATATTACATTTTGGTCCTTAAACTTTTATTTTCTTTCATGTAAATCCTTTTTCATTTAAATTTTCATGTTTACTATACTTACTACATTTCCCGGTCATTTTTATCATTATGACCCATCTGGCTTATAATTTGGGTAAATTACCATTTTACCCCAAACTTTTCATTTTGTTTCATTTAGGTCCTTTTCTCATATAACTTTTCATTTTCACGTTACTTTTCACACTTTCAATTCATTTTACTTATGACATTTTGCTTTTGGCAGAATCATATCATTTTATGATTTTGCTTGTTACACTTAGGCTTTTTACCTATTAAGCTTTTATTCATTATACGTTTTACATGTTATATCATATTACTTATGGCTTTACATGTTATCCTTTGGCATGTTATGCTTTTACATATTATGTCATATTACATAATGGCAGGTGACATTATGCCATTACACGTTACACTATTGCATATGATACTTTTATATATTAAGCTTTCACATGTTACACTAGCTTATTACACCTTTATCTATTAGACTTTTTCGTATTAGGCGTATTACATATTAAGCTTTTACATATTACACTATGGCATATTACATTTGATCATTTTACTTTTTACACTTTCAAATCATTTTGCAGCCATATCACTTTTATGCCCCTAGTACAATCCTGGCAGACAATTTGTAAACTGGATATACGGGATGTAGGCCCTAAAGTCCCACTGTAATACACTGAGGAATGACCTTGAAGGGCCACTCAAACACTTTCATATAACATATAACGTGTGATTTATGACATGTAATATATAACAGAAGCTATGGGAGACCATCGCGAATCTTACCGTAGCAAAGCAAGTCGTCATGACTTGCACCGCAGTAACAGAAGTCCCTATGGCTAGCCAAACATATCCTGAGCTAGATTATCGCCAGAACACTAAGGGCAAAACTTTCACATTTATCAAAATTCACCTTTTCAAAAAAGACTTTCAAATCCACTTTCGTTTACATATAACATATATCATATAATATATAACTTGTTAATGCACTTTCATACTTTAACATTTTCATTTTAATTTCATTCACCTCATTTTCATTTCTTTCACTTCACTATCATTTCAATACCCGAATCGATCACTATTCCAATCAATTAAGCACAATTTTCACTATATACTTATTTCTCATAATAAGTATACTTAAGCCATGCAATGGCTATAATTTCATTTTAAAGCTTATTTCATTTATTTTATATCATTTTAAATTCAATTATTAAATATTTATCATTATTTTCACTTTGAGCATAATGGAGTATCATACTCAAAAATATTCATATATAATCCATAAATTCCAACAAAATTTATGAACACTTGCTTTCATGTCTAAATTTATTTTAGGTCATTAAACTTCAATTATACTCAAGAGATACCCTAGTGTACACTAGGGTACCATTCGGCTAAGGTGAACATTTCACCTTACAACTTCCTTTAATTTCATTTTAACAATTCAATAGTCATTTTAAGGGTCCTTAATTATTTTTCTAAGCTTGTACTCAATTAAGCTTACATTTAACATAAATTTCACTTATGTCAATTATTCAATTTCCATGCATTTCTTTTAATTTAATCTTTCTTTTACACTTCTAATTCACTCATTTAACAAATTTCTATCTCCTATAACTTTAATACCATATAACACATATCATGCTCTTCTTCTTGAACCATTCGGCCCTACTTAGGGTTCCACTCCAACATTTTACTTTTCATGCACATATCACTTATTACACTAAGTTAAGCTCCAATTCATAGGTATCTACCAATTAATTTCATTTAAACACTGGGTATACCATAAATATACCTAAGTATACCTTTAGGTCACATTATGTCCAAAACTTGCTCTTAGTTTTATTTTATTTTAATCACTCTAATTAGCTTTGTTACTCTCCTTAAGCTCAATTACCACCTCAATTTCAATTATACATGCAAATCACACATAGTCATACATAAACATAATCTCAAACCCTAATTTTTCAAAGGACAATCATGGATAATGTAATCACAAACCTCACATCCATGCTATAGCCTTCACAGGCTTCCTTTTTCATAGCCTTAAACTTTGAAAAGCCAATTTCCTCCAATTCCTCATCCATGGGTGACAATAAAAAAACACACATCAATTTTCTTCTTTTATCAAATCTAACCTTATAAACATACTCTAGACACCCTAGAGTACTCATAGTGTAACACCCCCACCGTCGCCCCCGATAGAAGGGCGCCGGCGAGCGCATTACCCGACACTCATTCACATACATGTACACATATACTATGCGGAAGCATACATTCATACATATTCATACATGCATAAATGCGGGATAATTAAAAACTTACCTTGCAGGCAAAAGCTGGTCATGCATTAACTCACACACTCGCAAGCACTAAGTGGAAGCATAAGCACATACACACACATATATACACTCTTTCAATCAGCAGAAGCATAAAGAGAATAATAAAACCGAGGAATAACTTAATACATAAGCATTTTAACGCTTACATCATAAAAAATATTACATCAAGATGATTGCATAATAATTACATATACAAAGGGCTATAGAAACACAAGATCCAAAATACAAAAGCTGAACAAAATACAAAACTTTTTACTCGTAGTGGGGAAAACACACAAGCAATATGGATGACCATTCACAATGGTCGTCAAGGCATAACAGATTCACAATGGCAAATGCGGACATTCATAACACATATATAATTAGGCTTGCATGGAAAGGCATTCATTCGAAAATTCACATCCATATCCATATACTTATGTTGAAAATAAGCCGAAGCAGACATAACACCATACACGATACAAGTATTATCATGCAGAACTACCTACTATCTCACATGCATATACTTACCAAGGTATCGGACATCAGCACCTTACCGTTCATAGTCGCATGAGATTTATACGTGCAATTATCATAATCGATTACTCATACATTAACTAAAAACCCATTCACATGTTATAAGATTACTATGTAATAACGCAATCAACTATTATGTCAAGGGCACTAGCTATCTAAATCTACTTTTGTTATGTCAAAGTACACACACACTGGCTGAAGCCCTAGGGAAGACGTCGAAACACCGTACTTCCACTGCACGACTCTACTGCGTAAAATATCATGCCATGTAATATAGACACATGACAACATGCCGAAGATACTACAATAGTTGAGACCAAAGGAACATATAGCCAAATATTACATTCAGAGCATACACTAGTTCAAGATCAGATTCTTATACACTTTAACTTGCCTCATCATCATCCATTACTGCACATGCACTTACCGAAGCCGATCCACATACATTGCACCCCAAGTAATACATTTGTGATCATTCAATAGTCCAAATTGCCTTATTATGCATACTAATTCACATGCTACCATAATAGTTAACAGTACAAAATCACATTCGTATATGCACTAACTAACCATAATAGTCCATAATTCAAGCTCGCATTCATATACATATTAATTAATATGCTTATAACATAACTGGTCAGATTCACATTCTCATAAGCATAACATAATGACTATACTCATGGCATTCGAAAAATCATGGTCACAGTCATACACGTCTTAATTCCCGTACTTATTTTCATAACTGATGGCATACAAATACATTCACAATATGATATACATATATATATACAGATAGATATGTCTAATTCACCTGTTTAAGTCACATTCAACCCATTCAGAGGTTCATAATCACATTCGAGTACATAACTGATTCGCATGTCCAGAATTATGCTCATTCGAATATCCCATTCTCTTGTTCATATCAGACAAAACAAACAGAATACCTGCCGACTCAAAATAGTGGATAACGAGTATACAAACAGTACCTTACGGGTACGAATCGGACAAAGGGTACCTTATGGGTACGAATCAAAAAACCATTTTATTTTATCACATTGAAAACATTTTTCTTAGGGGATCTTAAACAAGATCCAAACACATTAAAGGTTCGCGAGGAACCACACAGGGACCTGATCAGGGTCCAAACGTAACTGAGGGCTGCAGCTAAGAGACTCTATTAGGCATGCCTAACTATCCACTAGACTGACTCTCGCAGGTCATGCATAAAAGAAAGCATGTTTCGAGTCACATGACATAGTTTATCATGCACAATACTGATTATAATTGGCATATAAATAAGTTTACACTATCTACATGCATCATCCAAATCATGTGTCGATTCACAAAATATATATATATATATATATATACATATATAGGTCATCATGCATAATCCGGAGTCTAATAGACAAATACATATGTTCATAATATCAATCATACCTCATACAATTCATATTATGAAGCATGCAATATAATTCAATCAACACACTTTAGCACTATTCAATATTCTAAAACATATCAGAATTAAATGTGGGGCCACATTATGCCAATGATTAACGATGCATAATCTTAATCATGGAATGATACAATATACACTTAGGCATAGCATGTTATTCTTAGAGAAGGATGTGATTAGGCATAGCATGTTATTCTTAGAGAAGGATATGATTAAAGATATGCACAACATATTTTTCATTTTAATATAACATGCTCGGGACTAAACAATCAGGAACTTGGCATTTATAATTCCTTCGTATTCGAAATACGACATGTAATACAAATCACAACAATTAACATATCTAAATCCAAACCATACATTTTAAATCCCATAATCATTTAACAAGATCACTATAGTCCAAAACTTATTCCAAAAATACCACATGTAACTTATCATGGATAACATATTATTAATCACAAATAAATTAGGATAACCATTCATATAAGCAAGGTAATATCGCATACAGTAGAGGAAAAAGCCATAAAAAGCATTTGAAAGTCATTTTATAAGAAAACTATTCACATGGGGAAAAGGGCAAAACAGAAAAGCCGAAAAGAGGGAGTCTGAGAAACCTTCACGAGTCATGAAGGTCGCTCACGACTCATGAGCTTTGCTCACGTATCATGAGCTTTGCTCATGTAACGTGAGTGTTGCTCACGACTCGTGAGCTTTGCTCACGTAACGTGAGCATTGCTCACGACTCGTGAGCTTTGCTCACGTAACGTGAGCATTGCTCACATCTCGTGAGTTGTTCACTGCCCTCTTCCTCCCCGATCGATTTCTAAAAACCATAACAGAACACAGAATTCCCAGAAAATCACCCCAACTCAAATCCAAATCATTCTTACCTGAAATTAGCTTCCTCAAGCACACAAAAACAAACATAAATAATACAAAATCACTTCCTTAATAATTACCCATCCAAAACAGGGAATAACCAAATTAAAACTCAAAATATCAAAACCCAGTAAATGCAAATTTCCCAAACCTGTAATCCTAGCTTCAAAACCACACTTCAAGCTTCAATCCTCCATCCTTTCCTTGCCCTTAGGCTTCCTCTTGAAACCCAAAGCTTGCACAAACCAAAACCCACAAATTACTCTTCCAAACCCTAACTTAAACAAAAACCAGAAGAAGAAGAAGAAGAACAGGAAAAACCAAAATTGCAGGAACCCTAGCACCCAAGACCCATATACATACCTCTTCAAGAAATCCTCAAGCTCCACCAACTCACACACAGCCAAGGAGACAAGCGCACTCAATGGGAAAAGAAAGAAAGAAAAAGAATGAGCAGGAGCTGGGAGGGCAGAAACGTGATCTGCCTTCTCCCTCTCTTTCTTTTTCTTTTTTCTTCTTTTCCCATTAATTGCCCACCAAACAGCCACATGGCAGCCTCCTATTGGCCCCAACCAAAATATCTTATCTTAATACTTTTAGGTCCTTAACAAACTCCTACTTAAATCCTTGGCAACTCACACTTCACTCACTTACACAATTATTTCCTTACAAACTTAACTTATCTTCTTAATTAGGTCCTTAATTACTCCAATTCCACATGCACACATTACCAAAATACCCTCACTTATCCCGACTTAGCATGCACATTCCCACTAGGCTCGATTTGGGGTGTGACACATAGAAACCATTAAAACAAATTAAACCAAGCTAAATCTCTTACCTCCATTTTGAGACAAAATCTTTGATCTTCACTTTTCTTAGCTTTTAATCCACTAAATGAATGCTAGAGGGTACTATAAACTCACTGAGGGGCTGAATTAATTTTAGCATGCTTAGATTAAACAAGAAATCAAGCAAGGATTGAAGAAAATGGAGAGAAAGAAAAAAGAGAGGCACTTCGGCCACACTAAGGGAAAGAGAAGGCAGAATAGATAGAGATGATGCACCTAATTGTTCTGCTATCAATTGCTTTTATAGCGGCCCAAAATGGTTCAACCAATGGTCCACCCTATAAAGTCCAATTGCACTTTTTAGGCCCAATATGCATTTTTCTATGTTTTTCTCACTTCCCAACTCCAAATGTAACACCCCGTTATCCCCGTTGGAAGGATACCGGAATGTCACGCGGACAAACATATAAACGAATCCAAAGCATACTAATAAATAAAATAAAAGATGAAATATAAAGAAACTTTTAATCATACTATATTAAAACCTTTAACATATATATATCAATATCGTTTTACAAAAGAGGCTCGTAAGCAAATACATATACAAAAATAATCGTTCCTTTACAAAGATTCATTTTGCTATTAACAAGCCATGTACAAAATAACAGCGGAAGACTCAAAAATAACTTCATCCAAAAAGACTTCTAGTGGCCGACCTGCAGATATCTGACTCCAAACCGAACTCGCCACCTGCACTGGAAAAGAACCCGTGCTAAGCGATAACGCTTAGTGGGGAGGAACAAAACAAACGAACAATATACATATACAGTATTTGCAACAATACTAATTTCATCACAACTATAAACATACATTACAACAATTAACTATTAAATTCATATTTAGAATTAACATACTTCTCACCATTCTAAGTACACATATACAAGGTATATAAATATAAAGTTATGCAAAAATTCATATGCATCATATACTTTTAATCCTGTCAATAAACACCTCAACATATGCAATACATATTAACATGTAGCCTGATTAGTCGGAAAGTGCTATTTAGAAGTGGATACGGTCGAACGGATACTGATAGAACACAGTATCCCAAGCATATAGAGACATGAGTCTCAAACATGTGATTCTCATATAGAGAGCAAAGTCTCGCATTATTTCCATATAGACCCAACAGGATCGAAACAAGGATCCAAACGGACCCGCATATAAAGTTTAATCATATAGCAGCTGCACACACACTCTGACCTAAGTAAGCGCTTACTTATCCACTACTATGACTTATCCAGGCTTAAGGACACAACCCATCAACTCAAGTATCAATATCATAACATGAGAATTGAAATTAATACTAATCTATAATCCATGTATACATGTATACTGATCACATTTGAAACATGTAAATATAAATATTAAATACAGAAGTTAAAAGGACCTATAATTCACATTGAAATAATCATACTCATGTAAATTATAAACATGTAAATCATGTACATTAATATTAATTATGACCACAGTTCTCATAATTAAACAATTATTAAAATACAATTCAAATCTTTAAAACCCAAACGTTTGATATGTACTGAAAAATCCTTTAAACCAGAAGTTAAAATTATGCTTTTAGGAAAACAGGGTAGCAGGAAGAAGGCCAGTCACGAGTCACCCAGGCAATGGTGTCTCGTGACGCTGGCTTCTCGTAAATGCCATGCAAAACAGGGGCCATCACGAGTCGTGACCTTTCGTCACGCCTCGTGATGCCAGAGAGGAGAGGGGAGGTCACAAGTTACCCGGGGCACTCAGGGAAGGGGAAAGGTCACGTGGCATGACTCTCCGTCACGTCTCGTGACTTTCAAGGGAAGGAGGTCACGGCGTGATGCTCCATCACGTCACGTGACCTTCTTCAGGGGAGAGGGTCACGGCGTGATGCTCCATCACGTCTCGTGATCTTCTTCACACAAACTGCTTCTCCTTCTCAAAACTTTAGAATTTCCAGAAAAACATAAAAACCAGAAAATCGTGAAAACAGAGTACAACCAAAACTCAAAACCCCATTTTGTCTAAAACCATTATTCATGCAATGATTATTCAAACACATACCTTCAAGTCTCCAAAGCACATTTATAGAAATCTTAATGCAAATCACGTATTTTCACTATTCAAACAGAGTCAATTCCAGAATGTCAACAACCAAGGATTTTGCATTCAAACTCATACATATTCATCATATTGCATGCTCAACATCATTCTTTTTCTACTGTAATTATGTCTACAACATTAAGTAACTCTAGCATTTCGATATACAAACACACACATAAATACATTAATATCAAAACTACAGACAGGATCCAAAATGGGAAAGAGGCAGACACTCCCAAACCTGTAATGAAGTTCAAAATGTCCACTGAACTCTTCAATCCACAATCTTTCCTTTTCCCTTCTCTTTTCTCTTATCTTCAGATGCTTGCAAACAGATAAAACCACATTCCATTAACCCAAGAACAGAATCGCTATAAACCAAAAGGAGAAGAAGAAGGAGATTCAACCATAAAAACCAAGAAAACTTCTGCCACTTACCTCTGGAAATCCCTTCAAAGCTCAAAACCCTAGCTCACAACAGATGAACACACATGCAAATGAGAGAAAGAACAGAAAATGGAGAGGGAAGGGATGGCTAACGTGAGAGAGAGCAAAAGAGAGAAAAACCTCACGTCTTTAGTTTCCAGGAACTAAAAACATTCAGACCTCTCTTTTCTCTCACCCACATGCACACACTCACTCTCCACTTGGCACACATGCACGGTTCACAAATCCACTAAATACTCTTTTACAATCTGCTCCTTCTATTACCAATAAGCCCTTGTCAAATTACTCTTTACTCACTAGACTAAAAATCTGTAATTAATTCTTTATTAAAACCTTGCAATAAAATCCTCTTTTCCTCATGCAAATTACCCACTTGCCCTTAATTGTCCAATTAAAATCGCTAATTCCAATTAGGCCACTTATGGGGTGTGACACCAAATCACTCCAAATTTGATTCCATAATTCATATTATGTAAAAACTATGCTGTACATAAAATTTTAGCCTAATTGGAGTCCATTTTTGGTCCGGTTCAATAAAATCGGTTCAGTTCAATAATTATCAATGTTCTCAATTCTCGTTTTACTACCAAAAATTCTACATGTCATTTAGAGTCAATTTGATAATTCCTGCAATTTTTGGACATCATTTGCTATTTTTGAAGCCTCAGTCAAACCTGCGGTAAATCGAGTACTATTTAAACCGAAATCACATCTTTTTCCTTACTTCCTAAGGTCAATTCCTCATAAAAATGACTCCATAAGTATTAACACATATTTATTAGACTCCTACAATTTTTTGGGGTCAATCGAAAATCATTTGTCGTTCTGGTAATTATTTACCAGTCTGATAATCCAATTTTTCAGTATCACCAAAAATTAATTTTTCATTACCACATGATTCTACTCATCAATATCAGTATGTCCATATTCTCAGATCATTTTTCCGAAGTCCAGAGCATTTTTTACGGTCCGGTCAAACTCTAAGTCAACCCAATTACTATTCACACTGAACCCGCTACTTTTTCGTATTTTCAACTTTTGACGCCCTATTTGATCTCAATTTTACTCTAAATTTTAATTTAGAACTTATCATGACTTATGTTTTCCAATAATCAAATAAAATATTTTTTGACTTCGAGAGGTTCTATTCACTTCGGTGTCACTATTCACTATCGAGAAATACTATTCCCGGTTAGCCCGGTATTGGGGCCATTACACATATCCTAAATTTTTCATACTATTACTAAATGCATGCACACAAAAGTATATTTCTTTATTCCCATTATGTGAACATTAATTCTTTAGACCTTTAGATAGTTTATGTCGTACTTTTACTATCTTAATAATTTTTGTGCTTTAATCATTTATCTTATACCTTTGTCGTTACTTCAGTAATCATACTTTAACTTTACTATTACTGTTATCAATGTCATTATTATTTGTACTGTTAACTTTAACATTAATACTATTATGTTCCGTCTGTTAATTCAATGACCAGTTATATTAACAATCTTGTAATTATCTTATTAACGTATTCATTTGGTTTTCATTATTTACTTATAACTTATTTACATCAGTTACAATCTGCACTTAGGCACAGCATCCGTTACTGAAATATCAATTGAGAAGTCATCATCGTTTTTATTAACCATACTGGTTAACCATTATCATTTCCTTTATATTCCTTGATATTTCTCTTACTCTTTCAGTTATATTAATCTTTTTATGTTTTATATTCATATTATTATCTTTTACTTAATCATTTCTTTTACAGTACCATTATTATAACTGTGATCAATATACATTTACATTATTTTCCTATTTTATTTCAATCAGTTACATTTCGTATTATACTCTTGAATTATCAATCACTTAATACACTGACTTATCTATATACTTAATATTTCTATTAATAACTATTTCACAATTTATTTTACTATTACTATGACTAATAATACCATTATTAACTGTAAAATCTAAATTACTCATATTATTAATATTATAATCATAACAGTTAACATTATTTCCTCATTAACTTTTATCATTTTACTGACAGTCTATTTTCTTTCATGTATATGGTTTTATCACTTACATTCTCATATGGCCTCTTTTTAACTTAATTCATTACTATTCTAGACTTCCAATAACAGTTCAATCATTTATTAACATTATTACTGTAACACCCCATTCTTCCCCTAGTAGTTTAAGCCATGTTTACCATGTATATGTGTGCATGTGTGAGTGTTGTGTCTTGGGTATTTTGGGCAAAATGCATGTTTTGTGGGCTTTAATAGAGTGTGGTTGCATATATGTTAGTAGGGTGCATGTGTATTGGGTTGTGTTAGTGTGTGCATGTGCATATGGTTGTAGTGTGTGATTTATAAGGGTTAGTCTTGAGTGTATTGTCTTGCATGAGTGTAGGGTGTAAGTGGTAAAGTTCCACCAACCAAAGGGTGACATCTGGCTAGGGATTTTGAAAGGAGGTATAAATAGAAGAGAGAGAAAATGGGACAGCCACTTTTGCTGCCTTCTTCCCCATTTTCTTCCTTCTCTTTACTCCTTCTTCCTCTTTTTCTTCATTTGTGTGCCCTGGCTTGGATCCAAGTGCTTGGTAGTGGAAATTGATCATTCCTTGAGCTTTGTTTGGTAAGTGTAGTGGTTTCTTCTTCTTCTTCTTCTTCTTCTTCTTCTTCTTCTTCTTCCATTGTTCTTGATTTTGGTTAGTTTAAGTTTTAATTTATGTTTTGTATTTGTACGGATGTTGGGTGTTCTTGATTAGTTGAGCCTCCTCACGATCCCAAGGGAAAGGAGAAGGCTAGTGGGAGTGGTGCTAAGTGATTGGAGCAAAGAAATTTCAGGTTTGGGAAATTATGTGCATTTTGATGATTTTGGTTCTTTGTTGTTTTTCTGAAAATTGTATGGTTAATTGAGTTTATGATTGTTTGTATGTCATGAGTTTTGAGGTGTTGAGTTGATAAAACTTAGATTGTGATTTTTGTTGGATTATATGTGCATTTGGTTATTTTTTGGTTTACAAATTGCTGAATTTTGGGTTGGATGACTTGATCATGGTTATTGCATGATTTTCTTTCGATTATGAGCTTTAAAGGTAGGTTTTAAGTTGGTTTTGATGAGCTGAATGTTTAAATTCTGGGTATGTTGAGTTTGGTTTTGAGTTGTGATGAAATTCTTGGAATGTTTTGGGTTTGGATCTATCCACACAGCAGTATGGTATTCAATACCACCGCGTGAATCGCGTGTTATCCTTCAGTATTGCTTGTCCTTGATTTTACACGGTGGTAAGGACTCTTCGTACTGCCGTGTAAAGTCATTCTGCCTTAAAGGAATTTTGGGCTATGCATTTTACACGAGGGTATGAAATCCTCCATACCGCCGTGTAAAAGCATTCTACCTATTGTGTTTGGCATGTTACACGGCGGTATGGTTTTACCTTACCACCATGTATGATGTCTTACACAGCAGTAAGTGTATATCATACCGCCTTGTAAAACGTCTTTGCCCTGCTAATTTTGAAGTTTTCAACTTTTGTCTTTTTAATTCCTTTTTCATTTATTATTGGTTTTTGTCACACCCCGTTTGCCCCCTAGTAGAATGAGCCTGTCTGTGTGAGCTTGCATTTGTATGTGTTCGGCATAGCATAAGGGTATTTTGGTAAAAATGCATGTTTTTGGGTTTTGTTAGTATGTGGGTGCATATATGGTATTAGTGTGTGTATTAATTGGGTAATAGTTGTGTGCACTTAAGCATAGCATGTTAAGGTGTTTTAAGTTGGGATATGCTTGTGTGTGTGGTCATACCATTGTAGGGTGTTTTTAGTTGGGAATGCATTGGGTGTGTGTAATGCATGGTTGTTTCGTGTGAGTGGTTAGCTTCACCAATAGTAAATTGACACATACTTAGGGCAAAGAAAAGGAAAAGAAAAAGCGAAGAAAGAAAGGGAAAGGGCAGATTCACGTTCCTTTTTCCCCTCACCTTCTTCTTCTTCATTTTCTTTACTCTAAGAACTCTTGTGTGGATTCAAGTCTTCATTGGTGGAATTAATCATCTCTTTGCATCTCTTTGGTAAGTAATTGTATTCTTCTCATCTTGTTTTCCATTTGTTTCATCTTCTTTTTCCTCTTTGGGTTTAGATTTAACTTAGGGTTTGCATTGTTGGATGTTCTTTGTTGTGTTGTGTTTCGCTGAGGCTCCTCGCGATCCTAAGGGCAAGGATATTGCTGGGACGACTGGAGCTAAGTGATTGAAGCTTTGAATTTCAGGTCTGGGATTTTGCTTGAGTTAATTGTTTGAATGTGAACTTACTGTAATTTTTAGGGTTTATGTTCTTGAGAAGCTTGAATGCATTTATGCTTGCTTGGGTTATTTTAATTTCTGAATTAAGTTGCAATTATCTGGTTTATGCTGTATGAGATGTTTTCTGAAAGGTAAGAACAGATTTGTGTGGTTTCGAATCAAATTTGGGATTGATTTCTGAGTTTTGGGAATTCTGGAAATGGGAAAATCGCGTTACTGTTGTATTTCCCATTTCCAGATTGTGTGTCGCGTGACTAGCCAAGAAGAAGAGGCCAGTCACGAGACGTGACTTCCAGTCACGACTCGTGACCAGCCAGAGAGTCCAGTAATGAGTGGTGACTGCAAGTCACAACTCGTGACCAGCTAAGAGGAAGCCAGTCATGACTCGTGACCGGCCAGAGAAGGCAGTCACGGGTAGTGACTGCCAGTCACGACCCGTGACCAGCCCAAAGAAAGAAGCCAGTCACGAGACATGACTCCCAGTCACGACTCGTGACCAGCGAGAGAAAAGGGAAAAGTTACGTCGCGTGACCAGCAAAGGAGAGGCCAGTCATGAGACGTGACTCCCAGTCACGACTCATGACCAGCCTTGTGAGGAGACCAGTCACGAGTTGTGATGCCAGTCACGACTCGTGACCAGCCAACCTCGTTGGTCACCCCATCGGCCTATTTTCTAAAATTTCCCGGTTTTAACTCAACAATGAATTCTGTAATTCTTCTGAATGGATTTATACTGCTGTATGATGCATGTCATACTTTTATATGCTTTGATATGAGTGATACCATGATTCTTTAGATGAATTTTATGTTATATTCTAAAATATGATTTGAATAATGCATAACCTGCTAGAGTCAATTAAGTGGATAGTTAGGCATGCCTAATAGAGTCTTTTATCTGCAGCCCTCAGTTTCGTTTGGACCCCGATCAGGTCCCCGTTTGGTTCCTCGCGAACCCTATTATGTGTAAGGATCTTGTTTAAGGTCCCTTTTTAAAATGGTTTGTGAAAGTTAAAAGTAAAATGGTTTTCTCGATTCGTACCCGTAAGGTACTGTCTGTAATCGGCTTGTACCCTTAAAGTACTGTCTGTACACTTGTTATCCACTACCCAGAGTCAGCAGGTGTTCTTTTGGTGTTCGATTGGTTTGCTCTACTCTTATGACTATATAAATGTGATATCTGCATGAGTATATTGAGGAAATGTATGTTCAACTAATATGGAAATGGATATGAATTTGAGATGCAGAATGTATGGCTTTAAATTGTGAGCATGTTCTTATGAACTATGTTATGAGCTATTGCATTTTGCCATTGTGAATGTGTTATGCCTTGACGACCATTGTGAATGGTCGTTCATATTTTATGTGTGTTTCCCCACTAAGCGTTTATCGCTTAGCACGGTGTTTTTACCCGTGCAGGTGCGGAAGGAGTTTTGCTTTGAGAGAGTCGCCGCCATCAAGCCAACAGAGAAGGAGTTAGTGTAGGGCTTAGTTTTGTAATCGATGATGATTCTTTTTGTATAGAACTCTCTTATATCAGATTTTTTTCAGCTTTCGCTTTTGTATTTATATTTTGGTTTGGTAATATTTTTTGTACCAGCTGGTTTGATCAGAATATTATTGTAATGGTTTGTTATATTAATGCATGATCAGCTATGGCTTTCTTTTCCTTTAAAGTTTTTAATTATCCTATAATTCAGTATGTATGTTATGTATAATTGTATGAATTGCTTTGCATCTGTTTGGTGGCAACTTGATTCATACGGCATCTCACTCCTTATCGGATGGGATCGCCTACGTATGGGTAGGGGGTGTTATAGTTTTTGGTATCAGAGCCAGGTTTAGGCGTTTCTGGGTGTTGTTGGTGTTGTTGTTTTGAGTTGCTTAGATGTGTATATGTCTAGATCTGTGTTGGCTGATGCGGGTGTTTCTTGTTTATTTAGATGGCTTCTAATTCTGCTCATGGCTCACTTAAGGAATCCGCCGAGAGTGTGAACCCTCAAGCTGTAGATCCATCAATTTCTGTGTCGGCTCAGCATGCTAGGGTCCAGCCCGAGGCCGCAGCCATGCCTTTTGAGGCTTTGTTCAGATTGCATCAGGACATGGCTAGGGTTTTGGAGAGAGTGACTGCTCCTAGAGCCCCTATTGAGAGTTTGAGAAGAGCTGGTGTTGAGGATTTTTATGGGACTGGGCTAGATGAGTCTGAGTTAGCTGAGAAGTGGCTTGATAAGGTAAAGAGAGCTATAAAAGAAGTCAGGTGTCCTCCCGATCAGCAAGCTGAGTGTGCTGTGGCATTGCTTTAACGGTCAGCCTATGAATGGTAGGAATTGGTTAGTAGGCAACCTCAGATGCCTGATCCGGTTACATGGGATTTCTTCAGTGAGGAGTTCACTAGGAAGTTTTTGACTCAAGCTTATAGGGATGCAAGATGGGCACAGTTTCTTAGTTTGAGGCAGAGGACTTTGTCAGTTTCGGATTATGAGAAAGAGTTCAACCGGTTGTCTCGCTATGCTCCGCGTGGGGTTATGACGGATGATTTCAGATGCAAGCATTTTGAAGCGGGGTTGAATGAGTCTTTGAAGATTGCCTTGATTTCTTTGATGTGTATGCCTGGGGTAAGTTATTATCAGATTGCAGAGGCCGCCATGAGGGCAGAGAAGTCGGAATCTTTGCTTAGGGAGAGAGCTCAGCGAAGGAATTCTGCTCGGGGTGGTTCTTCCTCATCTTCGGGTAAGAGATCCAGGAACCCGCAAGATGAGCCAGCAGCTGGTTCAGCTTCTAGTGGTAGAAGACAGGGTTTTGCAGTAGTATCTAGTTCTGGCAGAGGTGGTAGATCTGATGTTATACCTGTTTGTGCGAATTGCAGCAAGGCTCATCGGGGTGAGTGTAGGTGGCTCATTGGTGGATGTTTTAGATGTGGGAGCACCGAGCACCGTGTGGCTAGTTGTCCCCAGATGAGTAAGGATTCAAGACCTCAGGGAGGAGCTAGCAGAGTTGGATCAAATGCTTCTCAGGCTGCTAGAGGTAGAGGTAGAGGTCGAGGCGGTCGACCTAGAGATGGAGCTGCTTCTGAGACTGTTGAGCGTCCTCCTCAGGTTGCCACTAGAGCTTACGCTGTGAGAGCCAGAGAGGAGCAGGATGCGCCTGATGTTATTGCTGGTAAGTTCCTACTCCATGACACTGAATTGTATGCTCTAATTGACCCTGGTTCCACACACTCATACTTCTGCACAGATAAAATTGTTGATAAGTTGCATGTGGTTGATCAGTTAGATTATGAGATTTGTGTGACCAGTCCAATAGGGCAGAGTGTCAGTGTGAGTAGATTCTTTAGGAGTTGTCCTTTGTTGGTTGAGGGAGTTGAGCTTACAACAGATTTGATTGAGTTGCCTTTCGGAGAGTTTGATCTGATTCTGGGTATGGACTGGTTGGGTAAGCATCGGGCTATAGTTGATTGTCATAGGAAGACGATTGTACTTCGGGATAGAAGATAGTCTCCTGTGTTTATGAAAGGTTCGGGTGCTAGTTCCTTGAATAATGTGATTTCTGCGATGCAAGCTAAGAGGTTTATCAGGAAAGGTTGTGAGGCTTTTCTAGCAGTTGTGTTGGATTCCAAGAGAGATCAAGTTCAGATTGAGGATATTCCTGTAGTGCGGGAGTTTAGTGATGTGTTCCCGAGCGAGTTGCCTGGTTTGCCTCCTGAGAGAGAGCTAGAGTTGTCCATTGAGATTATGCCGGGTACCACACCTATTTCGAAAGCACCTTATCGGATGGCTCCTGTAGAGTTGAGGGAACTTAAGACTCAACTACAAGAGCTATTGGATAAGGGGTTTATTCGACCCAGCATATCTCCTTGGGGAGCTCCAGTTCTATTTGTCAAGAAGAAAGATGGATCTTTGCGGATGTGTATCGATTACAGGCAGATCAATAAGGTCACAGTGAAGAATAAGTATCTATTGCCCAGGATTGAGGATTTGTTTGATCAGCTTCGAGGAGCAGGTGTCTTTTCCAAGATAGATCTTCGATCAGGGTACTATCAGCTTCGAGTTCAGGATGCAGATGTGGTTAAGATTGCATTTCGGACTAGGTATGGCCACTATGAGTTTCTTGTGATGCCATTTGGTTTGACCAATGCTCCAGCGGTTTTTATGGATTTGATGAACCGTGTGTTTAGGCCATACTTAGATCGATTTGTAGTAGTGTTCATTGATGATATCTTGGTGTATTCCAAGGATGAGAGTGAGCATGAGGAGCATCTCCGATTGGTTTTTCAGATGTTGAGAGAGCACCAGTTGTTTGCCAAACTTAGCAAGTGTGATTTCTGGCTTCGACAAGTGTCATTCTTGGGTCACATTGTTTCAGCTAGGGGTATTCAGGTAGATCCTGCCAAGATTGAGGCGATAGTTGATTGGAAAGCGCCTAGAAATGTTCAGGAAGTGAGGAGTTTCCTTGGTTTGGCAGGTTACTACCGTCGGTTTGTTAAGGGCTTTTCTGTGATTGCCGCTCCGATGACTAGATTATTGAGGAAAGGGGTCAGATAGATGTCTGGCTTATTTTGATCAGTTAAAGCAGTAGCTTGTTGAGGCTCCTATTCTTACTCAACCCATCTCGGGTAAAGAGTTTGTCATTTATAGTGATGCTTCGGGTGTTGGCCTTGGATGTGTTTTGATGCAAGAAGGTAAGGTTGTGGCTTATGCTTCTCGTCAGTTAAAGCCACATGAGAGGAACTATCCGACGCATGATCTTGAGTTGGCAGCTGTGATCTTTGCCTTAAAGATTTGGCGTCATTATCTGTATGGAGAAAAGTGTAGGATCTTTTCGGACCACAAGAGCTTGAAGTACTTCCTCACTCAGAAAGAGTTGAACATGAGACAGCGCCATTGGCTTGAGTTGTTTAAGGACTACGACTGTATTATGGATTACCATCCTGGTAAGGCCAATGTAGTCGCTGATGCTTTGACACTACAAGAAAAATAAAAAATAGAGACGGAAAAATAGAGACGGAATGAATTCCGTCTCTAAATAGAGACGGAAATCATTTTCCGTCTCTAAATAGAGACGGAAAGAAATTTCCGTCTCTATTTAGAGACGGAAATTTCTCTCCGTCTCTATTTAGAGACGAAATTAGTTCCGTCTCTAAATTTGGTCGCTAATTATGGCGCGATTTTTTCCCGCTAAAATTGGAGACGGTATTTAGAGACGGAATAGTTTTTCCGTCTCTAAATAGAGACGAAATGATTTTCCGTCTCTAAATAGAGACGGAAAATATATACCGTCTCTAAATATAGAGACGGAATAATATTTTCGTCTCTATTTAGAGACGGTATAAATTTTCCGTCTCTAAATAGAGACGGAATGATTTTTCCGTCTCTAAATAGAGACGGAAAATACATACCGTCTCTAAAAATAGAGACGGAATAATATTTCCGTCTCTATTTAGAGACGGTATAAATTTTCCGTCTCTAAAATAGAGACGGAAAAGTCATTCCGTCTCTATTTTTAGAGACGGAAGACGATTTCCGTCTCTAAATAGAGACGGAATTTAATACCGTCTCTAAATTTCGGGTTTTTAGACCTAATTTCATTTCTTTTTCCCTCCTTTCTGCTCCCTGTATTCGCTGCCTCCTCCCTCCGTTGCCCGAGCCGTCCATCCGGCGTTTGTTCCCACCGCTGCCCTCTCCCCGTCGCCGTCCAACGACCGGCCTACCCGCCACTGTGCGCCGCTCCTAAATAAGTTAGAATTAGTGGGTATTATGAGAAATAGGAAAAGAAAAGGAAACTGTGGGTATGGAGGTAGAACGGGGAAGAGACCGAAGGAAAGAGAGAGAGATCGGAGAGGGAAAGAGGGAGTGGCTGACGGGCAGCGCCGGCGACGACACCGGCAACGAATCGCCGACGTTCCCTGCAGCGCAGCTCTCGGCGTTTTCCCTGTCCGTGGCCGTCGTCGTTCCAGGAGAGCGAGAGAAGCACCGTGAGCTTCTCTTGCATTTTCCGACGAGCTCCGACTGCGAGAGGTGACACGAGCAGTGCGACTGGACTCATGGCGGCAAGGCGAAGCTTTCGGTGGCCGTGGATCTCCCTCAATCGCCGGCGACGAGTAGATCGGAGGAGAAGAAAACTGAACCTACCGACGAAGATTTCGGCGAAATGGAGGGCGTTTTCGGCGCGTGATCACCGGAAAAGGAACCCCGAGGCGTCGAGCTTCCTTCTGATGGTCTTGGTGACTCCGGTGGAGCTCCGGCGAGGCTCCGGCGACAGCGAAAAGACCCAAAATATACAGAAAATAGGTATGTGGCCACCAAACTTATTTTTCTAAGTGATTTTTCTCATAAATTAAAAATCATTGAGAATGATTTTACTGAACACAGAATGTGAACAATATGTTGTGGATTTTTGTTGAAATTTTGGCAGTGTTGTTATGGTTACTCAATTAAATGATAAATTTAGCTACGTTATAGAACATTCCAAAGATGGGTCTGGAATTGGAGCTGCTCTCCTTGCTGCCACGAATTCAAAGTATGATCATGATTATTAGGTTTTTTAATTAACTTATTGCTGAGCATTCTGTAACTTTTGCTTCATTAATTTGAAATAAGAAAAAGGAGAAGAATTAAGAAGATACTGTTGGTTCAGGAATTCGGTTGCAGAATTGTAATTCAACATCAATTGTAGAACAAACAACTCTGTATATTTCATGGTTTTGTGTGATGTAATTTTGTGTCATGTTTGACGCAGCAATGGAGTGGATGATTTCGTTAATTCGGTTTTGTGATTCTTCCTATGTCTTTATGTAAATAGAGTAAAATGGAAATATATCTTAGCATATGGAATTGAAAGTGAACATTTTTCAAGTAAATGATAATTACCAATATTAAATTTATTATTGAAAATGGATAAACTGTTATGGTAATGAGTTAGATAAACTCATAGATTATAGCTATAAGTTGATGTAACAATAGTATATGATGAGCAAAAGGTTAACCAGAACACACTTCACTTTTTTATGTGATCATAACTTATATGTTGTACCAACCACAATACAACTTGAGGAAGTATGATAAAAGATAGTTGTTAGTTCTACTAATTGCTCTGTTACAATTCCATTTTAATTTATATTTTGTTGCAATTCAAATCATGATCTTGATATAATTTTATTGATTAGGATAATCTAATAAGGATATGATTTGTCGTATTTTTAAAATAATTTATTCCTATTAATTATACTTGTAACCAAAATTGTATATATTGCCAAGTTATCAATACAATATACATGGGAGATTCAATTCTTCACGTTTCATTCTGCATGGCTATAATATAAATATAAATATAAACTAATAAATGTAAAATAGAATGACACAAATTCTTTTTCTTTTAATAAGAGATTTTAGATACGAATATCGTAAATGCTTGAAAATACAGTTTTATGTGAATTAATATGCATGCATGATTTCAATATTGATTAGTTTATATTTTATATACGCATATTCTTACAAAATAAGATATGCATGTAAGCATGTGTGTGTATAAGTAATTTCGAAGAGTTTGGTTGTATTAAATGCAATTGTTGTCCAAATGAGTTAATATGTTCGAATTTTGGAATTTAGGATGGATAATGATTTGAGATGATTGAAACTATAATTATACAATTAGGTACTAATTGAGTTGTGATATATTTTGATTTTGTTGTAATTCAATAGTAACGACTATGCTATTATTAACGATACTGTATTAACGGAATATCACTTTAAGGGATAAATTCACAGCTGGTGGTGATTTTATCCGTTAAATTTAGATGTTTGATGTGAATTGATAAATTTTTTATTACAATGAGTATGTTGTGAAGTTGCGATTGGTTGATATTTTACCGAAGTGTTAAAATTGCTAATGTTTGACAGGGGGATAGGGACCCGTATAGGGGAAACTCTGTCCGTTTTTTTACAAAATATTTTTGGTTTTAATTTAGGGAAATTAATCATTATGTAAAACTAATTAGGGATTAAAGCGAAATAGTAGGCTAGAGAATTGAATTCAAATTAAATACTAACTTCGACCTTATGATTTTTTCTAAGCAGTTTAATATTAATGAGTAATATGGACAGAAGTTGGAGACGGTCGGCGTATTAATGAGGTCATTGAGCTACGCGGTACGGTCGGCGTACTAATGGATCGTATCAATATGCTGGAGGACTTCATTAGCCGTACATTACCTGTTGACCCGCAAGTACCGTCTGCTGGTCGTCCGCATTCTCCTCCATCTTAGTTATTATTTTTAGAATTTTTATCTTTTTTTTATTTGTAATCTCACTACACTTTTTATATATTAATACATTAAATAATACAATATTTTCATATTTATTTATTGTTTATTTAATTTTTTTCATTATATAAAATTAAGAATAATTTAAATTTAATATTATTTATTTTTAATATATAAAAAAAATCAATAAATTAGAGACAAAAATTCATTATATAAAATTAAGGAATATTTAAATTTAATATTATTTATTTTAATATATTAAAAAAAATTCCAAAAAAATAGAGACGGAATTCATTTTCCGTCTCTAAAAATAGAGACGGAAAAACTTATTCCGTCTCTATTTTTAGAGACGGAATTGAGTTTCCGTCTCTATTTTTAGAGACGGAATAGTGCTTTCCGTCTCTATTTTTAGAGACGGAAACGCTCTTTCCGTCTCTAAAAATAGAGACGGAAAGCACTATTTCGTCTCTATTTTTAGAGACGGAAACGTTCCTTCCGTCTCTAAAAATACAGACGGAACATTTTGGTCTCTAATTTTTAGAGACCGAAGAAATAGAGACGGAAAATTTCCGTCTCTATTTCCGTCTCTATTTTCAATTAGAGACGAAATTCCGTCTCTATTTTCCGTCTCTATTTCTCAGATTTCTTGTAGTGTGAGTCGGAAGTCAGTTTCAGCCTTGTTCTTGAGACGATTCAGATGGAGATTTGGTTCAGATGGGGCTTTGCTTGCTCAATTGCATGTGAGGCCTACCTTGAGACAGAGGATTATGGATGCTCAGAGGGATGATGTGAGACTTCAGCAGATTGTGCAAGAGGTCAGATCGGGTAAGCAGTCAGAGGTGCTTATGTTCGGAAATCAGCTTATGAGTGAGGCACATAGTATAGTTTTTACTATGCATCCTGGCAGTGAAAAGATGTATCGGGAAATGGAGCAATTATATTGGTGGTCTGGTATGAAGCGTGATATAGTGGATTTTGTTTCCAAGTGCTTGACATGTCAACAAGTAAAGGCCGAGCATCAGGTTCCCTCGGGATTGCTTACGCCTTTATCCATTCCTGAGTGGAAGTGGGATGATATCGCCATGGACTTTGTTTCTGGTTTGCCTTTGACTCAGAAGAAGCATGACTCAGTTTGGGTAATAGTGGATCGGCTTACGAAGTCAACTCATTTTCTGCCAGTTAGAGTGGACTACTCGATGGATAGATTGGCTAGTATCTATGTAGATGAGATAGTTCGGTTGCATGGGGTGCCTTTATCCATAGTTTCAGATCGGGATCCGAGGTTTACTTCCAAGTTTTGGAAAGAGTTGCAGAGAGCTTTGGGTACTAAGTTGAACTTCAGTACAGCATTTCATCCTCAGACAGATGGTATGTCTGAGCGGGTCATTCAGATTTTAGAGGATATGATGAGGGCTTGTGCTTTGGATTTTCCGGGTAGTTGGGACAGATATGTGTCGCTTATGGAGTTTGCCTACAACAATAGCTTTCAGTCGAGTATTGGTATGGCACCATATGAGGCTTTGTATGGTCGACAGTGTAGGACTCCGATTTATTGGACCGAGCTATCCGAGAGATCAGTGATTGGGCCAGAGTTAGTTAGAGATACTGAAGAAAAGATCAGAGTTGTGCAGCAGAATTTGAAGGCAGCCAAGGATCGACAAAAATCTTATGCCAACTTGAAGAGGAAAGACGTGCATTTTGAGATCGAGGACAAAGTTTTCCTTAAAGTTTCACCTTGGAGGAAAGTGCTTCGATTTGGAAAGAAAGGCAAGCTTAGTCCTCGTTTCATTAGTCCTTATGAGATTTTGGCTAAGGTAGGACCTGTAGCCTATAGATTGGCGTTGCCGTTGGAGTTAACAAAGTTGCACGATGTGTTCCATATTTCGATGCTTCGTCGGTACAGATCAGATCCTTCGCATGTTCTTTCAGTTCAGGATATTCAGGTTCAGCCAGATTTTTCCTATGATGAGGAACCGCGAGCTATTCTAGCCTGAGAGGTGAGACAATTGAGAAGTAAGCAGATCCCTTTGGTAAAAGTATTGTTGATTCATCATGGAGTCGAGGAAGCGACTTGGGAACCAGAGGAGTAGATGCGAAATTCTTTTTAGTAGGGGAGAGTTGTCACACCCCGTTTGCCCCCTAGTAGAATGAGCCTGTCTGTGTGAGCCTGCATTTGTATGTGTTCGGCATAGCATAAGGGTATTTTGGTAAAAATGCATGTTTTTGGGTTTTGTTAGTATGTGGGTGCATATAGGGTATTAGTGTGTGTATTAATTGGGTAATAGTTGTGTGCACTTGAGCATAGCATATTAAGGTGTTTTAAGTTGGGATATGCTTGTGTGTGTGGTCATACCATTGTAGGGTGTTTTTAGTTGGGAATGCATTGGGTGTGTGTAATGCATGGTTGTTTAGTATGAGTGGTTAGCTTCACCAATAGTAAATTGACACATACTTAGGGCAAAGAAAAGGAAAAGAAAAAGGGAAGAAAGAAAGGGAAAGGGCAGATTCACATTCCTTTTTCCCCTCACCTTCTTCTTCTTCATTTTCTTTACTCTAAAAACTCTTGTGTGGATTCAAGTCTTCATTGGTTCCATTTGTTTCATCTTCTTTTTCCTCTTTGGATTTAGATTTAACTTAGGGTTTGCATTGTTGGATGTTCTTTGTTGTGTTGTGTTTAGCTGAGGCTTCTCGCGATCCTAAGGGCAAGGATATTGCTGGGACGAGTGGAGCCAAGTGATTGAAGCTTTGAATTTCAGGTCTGGGATTTTGCTTGAGTTAATTATTTGAATGTGAACTTACTGTAATTTTTAGGGTTTATGTTCTTGAAAAGCTTGAATGCATTTATGCTTGATTGGGTTGTTTTAATTTTTGAATTAAGTTGCAATTATCTGGTTTATGCTTTATGAGATGTTTTCTGAAAGGTAAGAACAGATTTGTGTGGTTTCGAATCAAATTTGGGATTGATTTCTGAGTTTTGGGAATTCTGGAAATGGGAAAATCGCGTTATTATTGCATTTCCCATTTCCAGATTGTGTGTCGCGTGACTAGCCAAGAAGAAGAGGCCAGTCACGACTCGTGACCAGCCAGGGAGGCCAGTCACAAGTGGTGACTGCAAGTCACAACTCGTGACCAGCCAAGAGGAAGCCAGTCACTACTCGTGGCCGGCCAGAGAAGCCAGTCACGTGTAGTGACTGCCAGTCACGACCTGTGACCAGCCCAAAGAAAGAAGCCAGTCACGAGACGTGACTCCAAGTCACGACTCGTGACCAGCGAGAGAAAAGGGACAAGTCACGTCGCGTGACCAGCAAAGGAGAGGCCAGTCACGACTCGTGACCAGCCTTGTGAGGAGGCTAGTCACGAGTTGTGATGCCAGTCATGACTCGTGACCAGCCAACCTCGTTGGTCACCCCGTTCGGCCAATTTTCTAAAATTTCCCGGTTTTAACTCAACAATGAATTCCATAATTCTTCCGAATTGATTTATACTGCTGTATAATGCATGTCATACTTTTATATGCTTTAATATGAGTGATACCATGATTCTTCAGATGAATTTTATGTTATATTCTGAAATATGATTTGAATGACGCATAACCTGCTAGAGTCAAGTAAGTGGATAGTTAGGCATGCCTAATAGAGTCTTTTAGCTGCAGCCCTCAGTTTCGTTTGGACCTCGATCAGGTCCCCGTTTGGTTCCTCGTGAACCCTATTATGTGTAAGGATCTTGTTTAAAGTCCCTTTTTAAAATTGTTTGTGAAAGTTAAAAGTAAAATGGTTTTCTCGATTCGTAGCGGTAAAGTACTGTCTGTAATCGGTTCGTACCCGTAAAGTACTGTCTGTACACTCATTATCCACTACCCAGAGTCAGCAGGCATTCTTTTGGTGTTCGATTGGTTTGCTCTACTCTTATGACTATATACATGTGATATCTGCATGAGTATATTGAGGAAATGTATGTTCAACTAATATGGAAATGGATATGAATTTGAGATGCGGAATGTATGGCATTAAATTGTGAGCATGTTCTTATGAATTATGTTATGAGCTATTGCATTTTGCCATTGTGAATGTGTTATGCCTTGACGACCATTGTGAATGGACGTTCATATTTTATGTGTGTTTCCCCACTAAGCGTTTATCGCTTAGCACGGTGCTTTTACCCGTGCAGGTGCGGAAGGAGTTTTGCTTGGAGAGAGTCTCCACCGTCAAGCCAACACAGAAGGAGTTAGTGTAGGGCTTAGTTTTGTAATCGATGATGATTCTTTTTGTATAGAACTCTCTTGTATCAGTTTTGTTTCAGCTTCTGCTTTTGTATTTATATTTTGGTTTTGTAATATCTTTTGTACCAGCTGGTTTGATCAGAATATTATTGTAATGGTTTGTTATATTAATGCATGATCAGCTATGGCTTTCTTTTCCTTTAAAGTTTTTAATTATCCTGTAATTCAGTATGTATGTTATGTATGATTGTATGAATTGCTTTGCATCTGTTTGGTGGCACCTTGATTCATACGGCATCTCACTCCTTATCGGATGGGATCGCCTACGTATGGGTAGGGGGTGTTACAGTTTTAATCTTATTTTGGGTCATTTCAATTAGCTACTAATGTTAAATTGTATTTTCTTGTGCCTTATCAAATTATTTTGGATGTTGTACTTGAATACAGAATGTGTTATGCATATTTAATTTCATGGTTCTCCTGTATAAACAATGTGTTATGCTGATATGTGATTTATATTAAGCATGACCTACGAGAGTCAATTTAGTGGATAATTAGGCATGCCTAAAAGAGTTCTTTAGCTGCAGCCCTCAGTTCTGTTCTGGACCCTGATCAGGTCCCTGTTTAGTTCCTTGCAAACTTAAATGTGTTTGGATCTTGTTTAAGATCCCCTTTGTAAAATGCTTTGAAAAGATAAAATGTGATATTATTTTCCGATTCAAACCCGTAAGGTACCGCCATGCATTCGATTCGTACCCGTAAGGTACTGCCATGCGTTCACTCATTATCCACTACTGTGAGTCAGCAAGTGTTGTGATTTGTTCTGATTATGATTATAAGTATGTGAATCCGAATGACTCTATTTATGAGCGTATGAATCTGTTGGCAAATGATTATGATTATGAACCTTTGAATTGTTATGAATGTGATTCATTTATGATTATATCTTATGATTTTCAGCATATGCCATTACGTATGTGATTTTCCTTGACAACCATTGTGAATGGCCGTCCATGCTATTGTTGTTTGTTTTCCCCACTAAGCGTTATCGCTTAGCATGGTGTTTCACCCGTGTAGGTGCGGAAGGAGTATAGCTTTTGGGAGAGTCGCCAGTCAAGCCAACACAGTGGGATATTGATAAGACATAGGTTCTTTTTGTATCATGATTCTTTTATAATAGTGGTCTCTCTTTGTATTTAGTATTTTTGTTAAGTTTCCGCTATGTATCTCTAAAAGTTGTAATTATGTTAGTATCATAATAGTTATGTATTGAATATCAATATTCTATGAGTATATGTTCAGTTTGATCTAAAGTTTTAATTTTTGCTATTTATATGTATGTTTATAGTATTTGAATAGATGTTTCGTACTATTCTGTTTGGTGACAACCCAGCTCATACGGGTTCTCACTCCCTTGTGGATGGGTTCTCCTACGTATGGGAAGGGGGTGTTACAGTTTTTGGTATCAGAGCCCCTGTTTAAGCATTTTTTGAGTGATTATTGTGTATAGATATATGATTAGGACTGTGTTGGCTGATGCGGTTGTCTTTGTCTTTCTATTAGATGGATTCAAATTCTGTTCGTGGTCGCTTGAGGGGTCCGCGGAGACTGTGAATGCCTAAGCAGTAGATCCTTCAGTGTCTCTTTCGGCTCAAATACCTAGGGTTCAGCCTGAGGTTGCAGCCATGCCTTTGAGGCAATGTTGAAGGTTACTCAGGGCATGGCTCAAGTCTTCGATAGTGTGACCGCTTCGAGAGCCCCTTTAGAGAGCATGAGGAGAGCATGAGGAGTGTTTGAGGAGACTAGGTGTCCTCCAGATAGGCAAGTTGAAGTGTTCTGGCATTATTTTAGGGATCCGCCTATGATTGGTGGAAGTTGGTCCGTAGGCATGCCCAGTTGCCTGACCCAGTCCCTTGGGAGTTCTCCGAGAGGGAGTTTACAAATAAGTATGTGACTAGGGAGTATAAGGATGCTAAGTGGGCACAGTTCTTGAGCTTAAAGCAGAGGACTATGTCAATATCTGAATTTGAGAAAGAATTCAACTGTCTTCCTAAGTATGCTCCAGAAGGTGTTCTGACTGAAGAATTTCGGTGTCAGCATTTTGAGGTCGGTTTGAATAAGTCATTGCGGGCTATGATTATTTCTTTGATGAGTACTCCGGGTATTGGGTATTACCAGATAGTGCAAGCAGTAGCACGGGCTGAGAGATCTGTGTTAGTTCTAAGAGAGAGAGCTCAGAGGAGGAATCCCCCTCTTGGAGGATCATCATCATCATCTTTTGGTAAGAGGTATAGGAACCCGCATGATGAACCTTCTTTAGGTCCGGCTTCGAGAGGCAGAAGGCAAGGTTCTGCCATTGGTTCTAGTGCAGGCAGAGGTGGTTCTGGTAATAGGACAGATGTTTTGCCTGAGTGTTCTCACTATAGGAGGCCCCATCGGGGTGAGTGTAGGTGGCTCACGGGTGGTTGTTTCCGATGTGGGATCATTGATCACTACTTAGCTAATTGTTCGAGGTTGAGTGAGGCTTCTGGTGATCAACATCAAGCTAGCAGAGTTGTTTCTAATGTCCCGCAAGCCAGTCGTGGTAGAGGCCGAGGTAGAGGTCAAGGTGGTCGGTATAGAGAGGGAGCCCCATCAGAGTCAGTTGATCGTCCTTTGATCGTTCCTGCTTGAGCGTATGCCATGAGAGCTTAGGATGAGCAGGATGCCCCGGATGTGATTGCTGGTAAGTTCCTACTCTTTGACACTGAGTTATATGCTCTAATTGACCCTGGGTCCACACACTCATATTTATGCATGACTAAGTTATTTGATAAGTTGCATGATGTTGATCAGTTAGATTATGAGGTTTGTGTCACTAGTCCTTTAGGGCATAGTGTCAATGTGAGTAGAGTGCATAGGAATTGTCCTCTGTTGGTTCAGGGTGTTGAGTTTTCTACTGATTTGATTGAGTTGCTATTTCAGGAGTTTGACCTAATTTTTGGTATAGATTGGCTTAGTAAGCACCGGGCAATAGTGGATTGTCATAGAAAGGTGGTTGTGTTGCGAGATAGAGATCAGTCTCTTATAGTGGTTAAAGGTTTGGGTTCGAGTTCTTTGAGTAATGTGATTTCTGGTATGCAAGCTAAGAGGTTCATGAGGAATGGATGTGAGGCATTATTAGCAGTTGTCTTAGACTCTAAGCATGATCAAGTTGAGATTGAGGATATCCCAGTTGTTAGGGAGTTTAGTGATGTGTTTTCGAGTGAGCTTCCTGGGTTGCCTCCCGAGAGAGAAGTGCAATTGGCCATAGAGATAGTGCCGGGTACTTCGCCCATTTCGAGATCACCTTATCGGATGGCTCCTGTAGAGTTGAGGGAACTTAAGACTTAGCTACAAGAGTTATTAGATAAGCGGTTTATTAGACCCAGCATATCTCCATGGGGAGCACCGATTTTGTTTGTCAAGAAGAAAGATGGCTCTTTGAGGATGTGTGTAACACCCCCATACCCCCGGTAAGGGATATCGGGGCGCCACGCGGACACTTACGTATACACATACATATACATACGCTAGCGGAAGTGGTAATAACAAATAATTAGAAATAAGTTGGGCCCAAACAAAATTACTTTTACTATACATGTAAACTGTACATATTACCAAAACGTTATACTTATACATGTTCATTTCTCGATTCATATACATATACTTTTAACGATTACATGTAACAACTATACTCTTTATTACATAATGATGTTACTCAAAACATCACCAACTCTACCTCTAATTTATACAAAAAGACATAGCAAAACTTCCTAGTGGCCCTTGACCTGCAGATGCACGTTCTCTGGTTCGAACCTGTAACCTACACGGAAACAAACATCCGTGCTAAGCGATAACGCTTAGTGGGGATGAAAACAATGCAAGGGACTTCTTTCGAAGTCTCAAAATAAATTATATATACACCACATATATTAGTCAAAGCACACATGCATATATTTTCATGCTCATGTAAATCATGTATTCCAATTCATATAAACATATACTTGTATACACAATTATCACGTTTCATTATTCTCATGTACTTTAACTTTTATTCGTAACACTACATACAATCATTTCATGTTCCACTATACACTAGCAATACCAATAAGCCTGAATTCCTTTCACGGTGGATACGGGTAACTCTGGATACTATTTACAGTATCTTACATATAGAGAATTAACTCAAACTCCATGGAATACAAAAGGTATTCCGAACTCTGGGCATAATTAAGGCCAACTCTAGCTGCTGCACTCTAGCCCTTTATAAGCATGCTTATCTATCCACTATAACGGTAATCAGGCTCAAAAACAACTCAATTATATGCTACTCTGATGCCAAAGCATAGATTATAACTCAAGTGCACTCATCAACTTCAGAGGCATTTAATTCGTATACAGTCTTTATTAATCATGTTCAACAATTAAAAGCATGTAGCATTCAAATTTCATTACATATACATATACATCATGCAAAGCAAGACAAAAGGAAACACTCTTCAAAACAAGTAGAACAGGGCGAGAAGGGGTTCTCTGTCGCGATCGCGGCAAGAGGTCGCGCTCGCGACAGAAGACAGATTGCATAAGGGTTCTATACTCTATACCAAATGCATTATATAATAATTCATATCACATGGCATCTCATGGTCAATGCTAACTCTTGTGCCGTAGCATTGGTTACATAGATAACTAATCCTATAATCATTTGATAACCCTAAACATGTAGGGTATAAATCACGGAAACATTCTGGGGTAATACGGGTTCATTCCGGGGAGTAAAACATCAAGAAAATATATAATTTAGTTGAGGGGAAAGGTGAGGGGTTGACCCATGCCAACTATGAGCTCAAAATGAAGGAGAAAAAGCTTAAAATGAGTTGTTCTGTCGCGAGGTCGCGACATGTGTCGCGCTCGCGACAAAAGACTCGCCTTTGGTGCCTCACGGCACCACTTTTTACCCTAACCTTGGATCGCAAAAACCACCATCTAGATCACCTTTTTAGGAAAAGCGATCTTCATAACAATTGTTCTCTAGGATGTTATCTTTCCAATGGGACACTTTTCAGGTCATTTGGAGATCTAAAACTTAAGATATGACCTAAATAACCTATACTATTCCAGTGAACCCGCTAGAACAGGGTCATCTACGTTTTAACTACTTTTTCGGATACGTATAGCCAGAATTAGCTCAAGAATCCTCTTAGACATTTCTAGATACAGATCTTATGTTTCAGATACAATTTGAATGAACTCAATTGACTTCTTGTAACTCTACTTATGTCGAATACAATACACAGAGGTCTGATAACATTCTGAACAGGATTCACCCACAAACACACTTTACACATGAAAGTTGTATGTAGACCATTTAACACACATATAATCACAACATATCCATATACATACACCATAAAACACTACAAGCAATCAAAATGAACAATAAAGATCGCACGCGATCCCAACCTCTAGGACGTTGAACCGCGCTCTCTACTCGGCTCCGACCTTCTCTTTGCCTTTATTGGGCCTCTTGTCCACAGCTTTCATACACAAACCATTCAAAATAACAAAGTTACTCTTCTCTCTTACTTTAAATCAAAAACATAAATAAGATAAAAGAAGAAGACTAATACTAACTAAATAGCATTGCTTACCTTCTTAGGAGACCTAATCAAGCTCTACTAACCCCTCTCAAAGCTAATCCAAATAAATCCCTCAAAACATGTAAAGAAGAAGAAGAAGGAACGAAAGAAAGAGCAGAATAATGGAAAAGAAAGAAACTCACTTGAAAGGAGAAGAAAGAAATAGCTAAGTCCAAGTCAATCCCACAATTAACTATGGTAATAAATGCCATTTACCACTTAAATGCATATTTATCTTCTTATTCCTTTTTAATTAATCCTAATCTCCTTTAACTTAATAGAATACTAATTAAGCTCTTGCCACATGTCACCTCCCTACACCGCCATGTGTCGCTCTCCTACAAAGTTACAAATTGAAAAGGCCAATTTAAATACCCTATCACCGGAGTGGTTCTGTCGCGCCCGCGACGCTTGTCGCGCTCGCGACAGGACTCACACACACAACTCTAATCTTTCTTGAACAAAAATTCTGTCATTCTTCTAGGGCTATTTCGGGGTGTTACAATGTGTATAGACTATAGGCAAATTAACAAGGTCACAGTGAAGAACAAGTATCCCTTACCTAGAATTGAGGATTTGTTTGATCAGCTTAGAGGTGCTAGTGTCTTCTCCAAGATTGATCTTTGGTCGGGTTATTATCAGCTTTGAGTTCAGGATGCGGATGTGGTTAAGACCGTGTTTCGGATGCGATATGGCCATTATGAGTTCCTTATGATGTCGTTTGGTTTAACCAATGCACCTGCGGCTTTTATGGATTTGATGAACCAAGTGTTCAGGCCATATCTCGATCAATTTGTAGTAGTATTTATAGATGATATTTTGGTTTCCTCGAAGGTTGAGAATTAGCACGAAGAGCATCTTCGATTAGTGTTGCAAGTGTTGAGGGAGCACCATTTGTTTGCGAAGCTCAGTAAGTGTGACTTTTGGCTTCAAGAAGTGTCTTTCTTGGGTCATATTGTGTCGGCTAAGGGTATGCATGTGGATCCAGCTCAAATTGAGGCGATTGTGGATTGGAAAGCGCTTAGGAATGTTCCCAAAGTGAGAAGTTTCTTTGGTTTGGCTGGCTACTACCATCGATTTGTGAAGGGTTTTTCCGTCATAGCTGCTCCTATGACGAAATTGTTGAGGAAAGGAGTCAGATTTGAGTGGTCGGATAAGTGCCAGCTTTGCTTTGAGACGTTGAAGAGTTTGTTAGTTGAAGCTCCTGTACTGACTCAATCTATCTCGAGTAAAGGGTTTGTAATGTATAGTGATGCTTCGGGAATTGGACTCGGTTGTTTGTTGATGCAAGAGGGGAAAGTAGTGGCTTATGCGTCTCATCAGTTGGAACCTCATTAGAAGAACTATCCGACGCATGATTTAGAGTTGGCGGCTGTGATCTTTGCTTTGAAGATTTGGCTGCATTATCTGTATAGGGAGAAGTGTATAATTTTCATGGATCATAAAAGTTTGAAATATCACCTCTCGCCGAAAGATTTAAACATGAGACAGCATCGATGGTTAGAGTTATTCGAGGACTATGACTGCATTATGGATTACCATCCGGGGAAAGCCAATTTGGTTTCGGATGCTTTGAGTTGGAAGTCGGTTTCAGCTTTATTTTTGAGGCAGTTCAGATGGAGATTTGATTCAAATGGGGCTTTGGTTGCCCAATTGAGAGTGCAGCCGACTTTGAGATAGTCAATTGTGGAGGTTCAGAAGGATGATGCGAGATTGTAGCGGGTTTTGCAAGAGGTTCAGTCGTGTAAGCCGTCTGAGTTTTTAGTTTTGGATGGGGTGCTTATGTATAGGGATCGTTTGTGTGTGCCCGAGAGTGATGAGTTAAGGAAGAAGCTTTTGAGTGAAGCACATACTATGGTCTTTACTACGCATCCTGGTAGTGAGAAGATGTATCGGGATATGAAGCAATTCTACTGGTGGTTTGGGATGAAGAGAGTTATTATGGAATTTGTGGCAAACTGTTTGACATGTCAGCAGTTAAAGGCTGAGCATCAAGTCCCTTTGGGATTGCTCACTCCTTTATCCGTTTCTCAATGGAAATGGGATGATATTGTAACACCCCGAAACCACCCTAGTAGAGTGAGCCTTGTGTGTGTGTGCAAATTTGTGTGGTTTATGTTGAGCATGTGTTCATTTTGTTAAATCAATTTGCTACCACTCTTTATTTGAGTTAAGTTTTAGTGTGAGCGTGTATATGAGAGTAGTGTGTGCTAAGAGACTAGAATTGGGTAAGTTATGGAGGATGAGAGTTGGGTGTGCTTTCCCTATTGAGCGAGTGACATGTGGCATGAGAGAAGATAAGTATTGGGAAAAAGGCAGAGTGGGTTCAGCCAGGTTCTTTCTTCTTCTTTCCGTTTCTTCTTCTTATCCCTCCTTCCTGTCACTTTGCTTCCCTCTTCCTCTCTTCCCTACGTTTCTTGAATCTCTCCTTCTAACTGCATGTTTTAATGGATTCTTTGGTAGCCTAAGCTGGTGTGGTAAGTGATAAGTGATAATCCTTCTTCTTTTTCTTTAAATGAGTTTTTGTAATTGGGAGTTAGGGCTTGAACTTGTTTGGTGTTGTTGGGTTTTTTGGTTCAGAGAATCCTCCTAGAGAATCTAAAGGCAAAGAGATAGCGAGTAGGAGTGGAGCCCCTTGAGTTGAAAGTTCAGAAATTTTAGGTTTGGGAAAATTCCGTTCATTTCTGTATGTGTGTGTGTGAATTTCAGTGATTTGAGTTTAATTGCTATAATTGATGAAGTATGATATGCGTAATTGAATTTAAATGTTATGATTGTATGCATGATGAGTAGAGATATTTAATTGATGCATAATTTGATATCTGAATAAGTTAGTTGAATTGTTAAGGTTACTGAGGGTGTTTGTTGCTTCAGTTTTTGTTTTGGTATTTGAGAGTTTTTATGATAGTATTTTGCTCTTTTGAATGTCAATTGTTGGGGTTTAAGTTGATTTTTAAGTTGAGTTAAGTTTGTGGAGTTTGGAGTCAAGTTTTGCAGTGTGAAAGTTGTGTGTTCTGGGTTTCCAGCAGGTCACACGGCGGTAAGGAAGAGCCTTACCGCCGTGTGATTGTGTTCTATTTGGGGTCTGTCACGTTACACGGGGGTAAGTGCCATACCATACCATCGTGTGACAGTTACACGGGGGTATGGCTTTAGCCATACCGCCGTGTAAATGTATTCTTGCCAAGTTGGGTTTTTGAGCTGGGCGTGTCACACGGCGGTAAAGTTTTCCCTTACCCCCATATGAGATGCTTTCCACGGCTGTATGGGAAATCCATACCGCCGTGTAAACCGTCTCTGTCCGCATTTTGTATAAAATTTCAATTGTTCCTTTTTCACTTCTTTTTCCTTTATTTTGGGTTCTTTACTCTTATTTAGTGTGTTATTAATTGACAAATGATATAAAATAGTATTTTAACTCGGTCAAATAATAGTTATTGTGAATTGTATTGCATGATATATTTCGTTGAATGAAATGGGCTTAATTATGTTTTATTTGATGATTCTTTAAAATAAATGGTATGTTTAATGGGATGTTATACTTGGGAGCATAACGTACATGATGCATGACCTGCTAGAGTTAAATAAGTGGATAGTTAGGCATGCCTAATAGAGTTAGTGTTGCTGCAGCTAGTGTACGATTTGGACCCTGATCAGGTCCCCCGACTGGATCTTCGTGATCCCTGTGCACTGAATCTACGCGAAAATGTTTTTGGAACAAAATTAAAAGATTGTTTTGATACCTTCAGGTATCTATGTGTTATCAGAATAGTGTTGATAACTTCGGGTATCTATGTGTACTCGTTATCCACTGTTTTGGTTAAAGCAGGTGCAACATTGTTATTGTATATGAATTCCGAAATATTGTGTATTATGATGAATTTTATATAGTGTGTGACCATATGAATATTGTGTTTATGGTGCTTCCACGCATTGACTTAATTTATGAGAATTCAATACTTGATTGTGACATTAGCTTGTGATTATTTGTTGACGCTACTATGAGTGGACGTTGTGCATCCTTGTTTCCCCACTAAGCGATTTCGCTTAGCACGGGTGTTTTATCTGTGCAGGTGTGGAAGGTTTCGAAGGTTTAAGCAGAGTGTTTCACATCAGCAGGCCAACACGACTAGTGGATAGAAGATTATTTTTTTTATAGTATAGGGCTCTGTGTCTTTTTGTACATGGAATAATATGTACCTAGGGATCATTGTAAACCTTATGTTGTATTTTGATTTATATTAGATATAGTATTTTCAGCTGTACCTTGGCACTTTTGTAATTTTGGCTATGTATATATTATCTTCAATTTGTAAAGTTGTTTATCTATGTATATATCAATGAAAAAAGTATTGTGTTATATACCTTCTTCTTCTTTTGAAAGTTTTAATTGATACTATTATTATTATGCATGTTTCAGAGTTGTGCTATTGTATTTTGTGTGTCGTGGTGACACTCCCATCTATAAGGGTCCTTCCTTTTCCTTAGAGAGTTGGAGTTCTCACGTATAGGTAGGGGTGTTAAATTTTGTGGTATAAGAGCCATTGGTTTAGGCGTTTCTGGTCTAGTGTTAGAGAAAGGATATGTTTAGAGTTGTGTTGGCTTAATGCGGATTAGTGTGTCTGTTTTGTAGTTATGGAGTCTGCTCGTGGGTCGCTTGAGGGGTCAGCCGAGAGTGCAAATCCGTGAGAGCAAGAACCTTCTATTTTTGGTCCGGCTCAGCCCCCTAGGGTGCAACCTGAGGCCCTTGCAGTTCCTTTTGAGGCTATGATCAATATATCTCAGGATATGGCCAGGGTGTTAGAGAGAGTAACTGCCCCTAGAGCACCGATTGAAAATACGAGAAAGTTTGGAGCTGAGGATTTCTTTGGCACCAGCTTAGATGAATCGGGTAAAGCCAAGATTTGGATTGAGAAAGTAAAGCGGGTGCTAAGGGAGATTCGATGTCCTCCAAAAAGAGAAGTGGAATGTGTGGTATCTTTGTTGCAAGGCTCAACTTATGACTGGTGGAGGTTAGTGCTCAGTCATCCCCAGCTTCTAGAGCCAGTGACCTTTGAATTTTTTGAGAAAGAGTTTTAGAATAAGTATATAACCAAGGCTTTTAAATACACCAGGTGGGCGCAGTTCTTGAGTCTTAGGCAGAGGGTAATGTCAGTGGCAGACTATGAGAATGAGTTTAACCGACTTAGCAAGTATGCACCACCAGGAATTCTTACTGATGAGTTTCGATGTCAACACTTTGAGGCGTCTCTGAAGGTTATGTTGGTTTCTCTGATGTCGGTACCGAATGTTAGTTATTATCATCTTGTTCAGGCAGCCTTGAGAGCAGAGCGTTCTGAGAATGTTTTGAGAGAGAAGGCTCAAAGGAGGAAGACTTCTCGAGGTAATTCTTCTTCAGGGAAAAGATCAAGAGAATCTCAAGGAAATCCTGATAGTGAGTTTCCTGCTAGTCCCGCTACTAGAGGGAGGAGGTAGGACTCTTCTAGAGGATCAGGCACAGGTAGAGGAGGTTCAGGTGGTAGAGGCGATGTTATGCCTCAGTGCTCCCATTATAGTAAGCGCCATTGGGGCGAATGTTGATGGCTGACAGGAGGGTGTTTTAGGTGTGGTAATACCGACCATCTTTTGGCTAACTGCCCAAATTTGTGTGAGAATGCTTCAGGTGAGCAAGAGGCGAGTCGAGCGGGATCTAACGCTCCTTAAGGAAGTCGTGGTAGAGGTAGAGGATGGGGTCGTGGTGGACGGCCTCGGGAGAGAGAGTTATCTGAGTCCGTGGATCGCCCCGTTCCGACAGCTGGTAGAGCCTATGCCGTGAAAGCTAGGGATGAGCAGAACGCACTTGAAGTAATTATCGGTAAGTTTTTATTATTTGATTCTGAAGTGTATACTTTGATAGATCCAGGTTCTACACATTCTTACCAATGTTCTAGTAAGTTGGCTGATAGTTTGGGGAGTGAGGAAAGGTTGGATTATGAGATTTGTGTGTCTAGCCCGTTGGGTCAGAGTATTATTGTGAATCGGGTATGTCGGAATTGTCCTTTGATGGTTCAAGGCAGGGAATTTGTAGTTGATTTAATCAGATTGCCATTTCATGAGTTTGACCTAATTTTGGGAATGGATTGGTTATCCAAGTACCAGGCCATAGTGGATTGTCACTAGAAAATCGTGGTACTTAAAGATAAAGATCAGTTACCTGTGATTGTGAAAGGTGTGGGAAGTAGTGCTTCGCATAATGTAATTTCGGCTATGAAGGCAAAGAGGTTGATAAGAAAAGGAGGTGAAGCATATTTGGCGTTAGTTTTGGATTCTCGGAGAGAACAAATAAAGATATAAGATATTTAGATTGTAAGGGAATTTGAGGATGTTTTTCCAGAAGAGTTATCGGGTTTACCTCCGGAGAGGGAGGTAGAGTTGTCAGTGGAGATTGTACTGGGAGCATCTCCGATTTCTAAGGCTCCGTATCGGATGGCTCTGGTGGAATTAAAAGAACTGAAGAGTAAGTTGCAAGAACTCTTAGATAAAGGATTTCTCCGGCCTAGTGTGTCACCGTGGGGTGCTCCAGTTTTGTTTGTCCAGAAGAAAGATGGTACGTTACGAATGTGTATTGACTACCGGCAAATTAACAAGGTTACAGTAAAGAATAAGTATCTGTTACCTTGGATTGAGGATCTTTTTGATCAGTTAAGGGGAGCAAGAGTATTCTCCAAGATAGATTTGAGATTGGGTTATTACCAGTTGAGGGTGAAGAACGCGGATGTGGCAAAGACAGCTTTTTGGACGCGCTATGGTCACTATGAATTCTTAGTGATGCCATTTGGTTTGACCAACATGCCCGTAGCCTTCATGGATTTGATGAATATGGTCTTCAGACAGTATCTTGATCGCTTTGTGGTAGTATTTATCGATGACATCCTGATTTATTCAAAGAATGAGAAAGAGCATGTAGAATATCTTCGTTTAGTACTGCAGATATTGAGAGATCACCAGCTTTATGCTAAACTCAGTAACTGTGAGTTTTGGCTAAAAGAAGTGACCTTCCTTGGACATGTGGTTTCAGCAGAAGGTATTCGGGTAGACCCATCCAAGGTGGAAGCGATTGTGAATTGGATGCCACCTAAAAATGTGCCAGAAGTGAGAAGTTTTTCGAGTTTGGCTGGTTACTATAGGCATTTTGTCAAGGGATTTTCAGTGTTAGCTTCGCCTTTGACTAGACTTCTCCGAAAAGAGTTGAGGTTTGTTTGGTCTGATAAATGTCAAGCCAGTTTTGAGCAGCTGAAAGAGATGTTGATTAAGGCCCTTGTGCTTACTCAGCCGGTGTCGAGTAAAGAATTCATGATGTATAGTGCTGCTTCAGGAGTAGGATTGGGTTGTGTTCTGATGCAAGATGGCAAAGTAGTTGCTTATGCTTCCAGGTAATTACAGCCTCATGAGCAACACTACCCGACACATGATTTGGAGCTAGCGGCGGTAGTGTTTGCAATTAAAGTGTGGCGACACTATTTGTATGGAGAAAAGTGTAGAATCTTCACCGATCACAAGAGTTTGAAGTACCTGCTAACTCAGAAAGAGTTGAACTTGAGGTAGCGGAGATGGTTAAAGCTATTCAAGGACTACAACTGCATTATTGACTATCATCCGAGTAAAGCGAATGTCGTAGCTGATGCCCTTAGTAGGAAGTCAATGTCGGCTTTGTCTCTTAGTAGAGGAAGATGGAGATTTGATTTAGAAGGCATATTGATTGCTCAATTAATGGCTAGACCGAGTTTGAGGTAAGTGAGAATGGATGCACAGTTGAGTGATCCTGCTTTGTAGCGTGTTTGTTAAGCGGTGAAAGATGGTAAGCAGACTGAATTTTCAGTGGACAGTGAAGGAGTACTCAGGCATGGAAACCGATTATGTGTACCTGATGTGGGTGATGTTAAGAGAAAGCTTTTGCAAGAAGCTCATTCATCGGTTTTCACTATGCACCAGCGAGGAGATAAGATGTACCGAGATCTTAAGCAGCATTATTGGTGGCCAGGTATGAAAAAGGATATAGTTGAATTTGTTTCAAAATGTCTAGTGTGTCACCAAGTGAAAGTCGAGCACCAAGTTCCATCGGGTTTATTGAACCCCTTACCAATTCCTCAATGGAAATGGGATGATATTACGATGGACTTTGTGTCTGGTTTGCCGTTATCATAGCACAAGCATGATTCGGTTTGGGTTATAGTCGACAGGTTGTTGAAGTTAGCGTACTTCTTGCCTGTTCGGTTAAACTATTCTATGGACAAGTTGGCAGAGATTTATGTGAGAGAAATAGTCAGGCTCCATGGAGTTCCTTTGTCTATTGTGTCTGATCGGGATTCGAGATTTACCTCCAAGTTCTGGAAAGAGTTGCAGTCAGCTTTGGGTACTCTAAATTTTAGTACAGCATTTCATCCCAAGACCGATGGTCAGTTTGAGAGAGTTATCCAAATTCTTGAGGACATGCTTCGAGGTTGTGCATTAGACTTTTTAGGAAATTTGTATCGGTACGTGACATTAATGGAGTTTGCATACAATAATAGTCACCGGGCGAGTATTGGAATGGCCCCGATGAAGTGTTGTATGGGCGGAGATGTAGAACACCGGTGTGTTGGACTGAGTTATCGGAAAGAGCTATGATAGGTCCGGAGATAGTGAGAGACACCGAGGAGAAAGTTAGAGTTCTTCAATAGAATTTGAAGGCAGCTAAAGATAGACAACGATCGTATGCTAATTTGAAGCGTAGAGATATTCACTTTGAAGTTGGTGACAAGGTCTTTTTGAAAGTATCACCGTGGTGAAAAGTCCTTCGTTTTGGTAAGAAAGGAAAGTTGAGTCCCCGATTTATTGGACCCTATGAGATCTTGGAAAAGATTGGTCCGGTGGCTTACCGGTTAGCCCCTTCGACGGAATTAGACAAGCTACATGATGTCCTTCACGTGTCCATGCCCCGTCGTTACCGATCAGATCCTTCCCATATTTTGATAGTGCAAGATATTCGAGTTCAATCAGACTTTTCATATGATGAGGAATCGGAAGAGATTTTGGCTAGAGAAGTTAGGCAACTTCGGAACAAGCAAATACCATTGGTTAAAGTGCTTTGGCAGCATCACGGTATTAAGGAGACAACATTGGAACCGGAAGAGGCTATAAGAGCTCAGTATCCTCAACTATTTGGGACAGGTGAGAATTTCGAGGATGAAATTTTGTTAAGGAGGGGAGTATTGTAACACCCCGAAACCACCCTAGTAGAGTGAGCCTTGTGTGTGTGTGCAAATGTGTAACACCCCTTACCCATACGTAGGCGATCCCATCCGATAAGGAGTAAGACGCCGTAGGAGTAAAGGTGTCACCACATAGATACAGAATATACATACATTCATACATAAACATACATACCAAAATACCAGGTAATTTAAAACTTTACAAAACCATTCATGAAAGCTGATCATGCATTAATATAATGAAAGCATTACATTACTGTTCTGATCAACTGAGAGAAACAACAGATAATTGCATATCCCAAAATTACAATTACAAAAGCTAATACAAAATCATAAGAGAGTTCTTATACAAAAGAATCATAGAACTACAAAAATAAGCCCTACACTAAGACCCTGCTGTGTTGGCTTTGATGGTGACGACTCTCCCAAAATCAACTCCTTCCGCACCTGCACGGGTAAACACACCGTGCTAAGCGAAAAACGCTTAGTGGGGAAAACACACATAGCATAAAGACAACCATTCACAATGGTCGTCAAGGCAATTCACATGCATAAGTACATATAATCATTCACCATAAGATTCATATCAATAATCGCATTATCTTTACAGATTGTACTTTTCATCATTGCATCCATAAGGATAAAACATGTATTTGCTCATATAACAATCCATACAAGTACTTTAAACATTGAAACACCTGCTGACTCAAGGTAGCGGATAACGAGTGAACAGAAAGTACTTTACGAGTACCAATCGAATACGAAAAACCATTTTAACTTTTCATTCACAAACATTTCCAGAAGGACCTTAAACAAGATCCAAACACATTACAGAAGTTCGCGAGGAACGAACAGGGACCTGATCGGGGTCCAAACAGATATAACAGAAGCTGCAGCAAAGACTCTATTAGGCATGCCTAACTATCCACTGACTAGACTCTAGTAGGTCATACACAAACCGTTCAATCCATTTCGTGATTCCAATTAATCATCATCAATTAAGCATAGTCATATCATAATTATACTTGCATAACATTTAGAGGATATCATGCATAAATCTCATAACTGCTAAAGTAAACTGAAGTTCAAGGAACAGGCGAAGAGAGAAAACTCATTTAGCATACAAGGGACTGTCGCGCTCGCGACAGAGACCAGAGTCTCTTCGCTGCGCGCGCGCGACAGATCTCGCGACCGCGGGGAGGACGGAAGAGCCAGGCTCTGTCGCGCTCGCGACAGAAGGCAAAGGGTGCTGTCGCGATCTCGCGACGGATCGCGTGGTCGCGATAACACCTGGCAACAATACTCTCTGTCACGATCGCGACTGTTGTCGCGCTCGCGACAGAAGGTATACAACACTTCGGCTGTCGCGGGCTCGCGACGGATGTCGCGTGCTCGCGACAGCGAAGCTCCCACTACCGATCTCTGTCGCGACCTCGCGACAGTCGTCGCGATCGCGACAGAGTCGGGATTTTGAAAATCTGCAGAAATTCTGCAGATTTTCCTCTTCTAATTCTTCCTCCAACCACACAAATCTCAATCAAAGGTTACTTACCTCAAATCCAGCCATCCAAAGCATAAACAACCATGTCATAACATTTATTCACAATAAACTTCATCCAATCCATCAATTTGAACATTTAATGTCAATAATCATTCACAAACTCCATTTATGCATCAAATTACTTCAAATCCGAATTCATCATGATTAATTCATAATCTTGCAAGTTCCACATTCTAAAACAAAGACCCATAGCATAAATATCAAAATAAAGGACATCTAACAACCTAATTCCAAGAAAACATCAAGAACACACTCATGAACATTTTCACATAAAAAGGAAGAAATTCCCAAACCTCAAAATCCTTAGCTCCTAGTGTTTAGTTCCACTTGATCCAGCAACTTCCTTGCCTTTAGGATCCCGGGGAGGCTCAACTAGGAACCCAACCAAAAACAAGCAAACAAAACAAGAATCCACACTTCAAACCCATTTCGAAAATAAGAAAGAGAAGAAGATGGAAAAACTTAAACAAAGGCAAAATGGATGCATATAACTCACCAATGAACACTAAGAGATGATCAAACCCCACTAGCAAACCTTGAATCTCAACCAAAGTCCAAGAGAAGAAGGAAAGAAGAAGAAAAGAAGAGGGGCGGCGTGAGGAACGGGAAACACAAGTGAGGAAAAATCTGATTTTCCCCTTTCCTTTCTTTTCCTTTTCTCTTCTTAACCTAGACACATGTCAAGATCCTAGTGGAGGGATTTGGTCACTCACACCCTACATGCCTATATCACACATACACAAGATCCTCCCAACTAAAGCACACCCTACACTTGTATGCACAACACACACAATGAAACTCTCATGAACACACACACTACAATGGTGCATTTACACACACCCAAAACCAACCCAACTAATACACACCATAGTACCATACATGCATTCACATGCTAACAAAGCTCTTAAAACATGTAGAAATTACCAAAATGCCCTTATTATACAAAAATTATGCAAATGCACACACATACAAATATGGCTCATTCAACTAGGGGGCAAACGGGGTGTGACAACTCTCCCCTACTAACAAGAATTTCGTCCTCGAAATTCTCACCTGAACAGAACAATTGCGGATACTGCAATCTCATCGATTCCTCCGGTTCCCAAGTTGCTTCCTCAACCCCGTGGTGATTCCACAAAACCTTGACCAAAGGAATCTGCTTATTCCTCAGCTGTCGTACTTCCCGCTCTAGGATAGCTCTAGGCTCCTCGTCGTAGGAAAAATCTGATTGCACTTGAACTTCTTGAACCGACAACACATGGGAAGGATCCGATCTATACCGACGGAGCATAGAAACGTGAAACACATCGTGAAGCTTCGACAATTCCATCGGCAAAGCTAGTCTGTATGCCACTGGACCCACTCTTGCCAACACCTCATACGGACCAATAAAGCGAGGACTAAGCTTCCCTTTCTTTCCAAATCGAAGCACTTTTCTCCAAGGAGACACTTTAAGAAAAACCTTGTCCCCAACTTCAAACTGTACATCCTTTCTCTTCAGGTTAGCATAAGACTTTTGTCGATCCTTGGCCACTTTCAGATTCCGCTGCACAACTCTAATCTTTTCCTCGGTATCTCTAACCAGATCTGGCCCAATCATTGACCTCTCAGACAACTCTGTCCAACAAACAGGAGTCCTACACTGACGTCCATACAGAGCCTCATAAGGTGACATACCAATACTCGACTGGAAACTGTTGTTGTAGGCAAATTCCATCAATGATACGTACTTGTCCCAGCTACCCGGAAAGTCCAAAACACAAGCCCTCATCATATCCTCTAAGATCTGAATCACACGCTCGGACTGACCATCTGTCTGCGGATGAAATGCTGTACTGAACTTCAACTTGGTACCCAAAGCTCGCTGCAACTCTTTCCAGAACTTAGATGTAAACCTTGGGTCCCTATCAGAAACTATGGACAGAGGTACCCCATGCAATCGCACTATCTCATCTACGTACATACTGGCCAATCTACTCATCGAATAATCCATTCTAACCGGCAAAAAGTGAGCAGACTTCGTGAGTCGATCGACAACAACCCAAACAGAATCATGCTTTCTCTGAGACAAAGGTAAACCGGAGACAAAATCCATGGCGATGTCATCCCACTTCCACTCGGGAATGGACAAAGGCGTGAGTAAACCAGAAGGAACCTGGTGCTCAGCCTTGACCTGCTGACAAGTCAGGCACTTGGATACAAAGTCCACTATGTCCCTCTTCATACCCGACCACCAAAAGAACTGCTTCAAATCCCGATACATCTTCACACTGCCAGGATGCATGGTGAAAACTGAACTATGGGCCTCATCAAAAATCTGTCTTCTTAACTCTGCACAATCCGGCACACACAAACGGTTCCCAAACAGAAGAACCCCATCCTGAACCGAAAACTCTGACTGCTTACCTGAACCGACTTCTTGAACAATCCGCTGAAGTTTCTCATCAACCTTCTGAGCATCAACTATCTGCTGTCTCAAAGTAGGCTTGACCCTCAACTGAGCTATCAAAGCCCCATCTGGACCAAACCTCCATCTAAACCTTCTCAAAAACAAGGCAGAAACTGACTTTCTACTCAACGCATCCGCGACTACATTGGCCTTACCCGGATGGTAATCCACAATGCAATCGTAGTCCTTAAACAGCTCAAGCCAACGACGTTGCCTCATATTCAATTCCTTCTGAGTCAGAAAATACTTCAAACTTTTGTGGTCCGAAAAGATCCTACACTTCTCACCGTAGAGATAATGATGCCAAATCTTCAAAGCGAAGACAACTGCAGCTAATTCAAGATCATGCGTCGGATAATTCCTCTCGTGCGGCTTCAACTGTCGAGAAGCATAAGCCACCACCTTACCTTCCTGCATCAGAACACATCCCAAACCAACACCTGAAGCATCACTATATATAACAAACTCTTTACCCAAGGTGGGTTGAGTTAATATAGGAGCTTCAACTAACAACTGTTTCAACCTCTCAAAACAAACTTGGCACTTATCCGACCACTCGAACTTAATTCCTTTCCTCAATAACCTGGTCATCGGAGCAGCAATCACTGAAAAACCCTTAACGAACCGACGGTAATAACCCGCCAGACCAAGGAAACTCCTCACTTCCTGGACATTCCTAGGCGCTTTCCAATCCACTATCGCCTCAATCTTAGCTGGATCCACTTGGATACCCTTCGCTGAAACTATATGACCCAAAAACGACACTTCCTTAAGCCAAAAGTCACTCTTACTCAACTTAGCAAACAACCGATGCTCTCTCAAAATCTGCAAAACTAACCGAAGATGCTCTTCATGCTCGGCTTCATCCTTGGAAAATACCAAAATATCATCAATAAAAACTACTACAAACCGGTCTAAGTATGGCCTGAATACCCTATTCATCAAATCCATGAATGCCGCTGGAGCGTTAGTCAAACCAAATGGCATAACCAGGAACTCATAGTGGCCATACCGAGTCCGGAATGCAGTCTTAACCACATCCTCATCCTTAACACGAAGCTGATAATACCCAGACCGAAGGTCAATCTTAGAAAACACACCAGCACCTCGCAGCTGATCAAACAAATCTTCAACCCTGGGCAACGGATACTTATTCTTCACTGTGACCTTATTAATCTGCCTGTAGTCTATACACATCCTCAAAGACCCATCCTTCTTCTTAACAAACAGGACCGGAGCTCCCCAAGGAGATATGCTGGGTCGAATGTATCCCTTATCCAATAGCTCTTGCAGTTGAGTTTTAAGTTCTCTCAACTCTACAGGAGCCATCCGATAAGGTGCCTTCGACACCGGTGTGGTACCCGGCATAATCTCTATGGCTAGCTCAACCTCCCTCTCCGGAGGCAAACCAGGCAAGTCACTCGGAAAAACATCACTGAACTCTCGAACAATAGGGATGTTCTCAATCCTAACTTGATCCCTCCTGGAATCCAAAACCACAGCCAGAAAAGCTTCACAACCTTTTCTCATAAACCTCTTAGCTTGAATAGCAGAAATCATATTGTGCACGGAACTCGCACCCAAACCTCTGACAAACACGGGAACTCGATTCCTATCTCGAAGCACGAAAGTCTTCCTATGACAATCAACCACGGCTCTATGCTTACTTAACCAGTCCATACCCAGAATCAAGTCATACTCTCTGAAGGGCAACTCTATCAAATCCACAGGAAACTCAACATTCTCAACCATCAACGGACAATTCCTATACACTCTACTCACACTGACACTATGCCCTAACGGATTGGTCACACATATCTCATAGTCTAACTGTTCTACCACATGCAACTTATCAATAAACTTATGTGTGCACAAATATGAGTGTGTGGAACCAGGATCTATTAGAGCATATAATTCAGTGTCATGGAGTAGGAACTTACCAGCAATCACATCAGGCGCATCTTGCTCATCTCTGGCTCTAACTGCATAAGCTCTAACGGCCATAGGAGGAGGACGCTCCACAGTCTCAGAACCAGCTACATCTCTGGGTCGACCGCCTCGACCTCTTCCTCTACCTCTACCTCTAGAGGCCTGCGGAGCATTCGATCCAACTCTGCTAGCTCCACCCTGAGGACCCGAGTCTTCACTCATCTGAGGACAATAAGCCACCCGGTGTTCAGTGCTCCCACACCTGAAACACCCACCAGTAAGCCACCTACACTCACCCCAGTGAGCCTTACTGCAGTTCGAACAAACTGGAGCAGCATCAGACCGACCACCCCTACCAGAACCAGACACTGCAGCAGAACCTTGCCTTCTCCCCCTTGAAGCCGAACCAGCCGCAGGATCATCTTGCGGGTTCCTAGACCTCTTACCCGAAGATGAGGAAACACCACCTCTAGCTGAACTCCGGCGCTGAGCTCTCTCTCTAATCAAAGTTTCCGCTTTCTCTACCCTCAACGCAGCTTCAGCAATCTGATAATACTGTACCCCCGGCATACACATCAAAGAAACTAAAGCAATCTTCAAAGAATCATTCAACCCGGCCTCGAAGTGCTTGCATCTAAAATCATCCGTCATGACCCCACGCGGAGCATAACGGGACAACCGGTTAAACTCCTTCTCATAATCTGCCACAGACAAGGCCCTTTGCCTCAAACTCAGAAACTGCGCCCATCTTGCGTCCCTATACGCCTGAGTCACATACTTCTTAGAAAATTGCTCATCAAAGAAATCCCATGTCAAAGGGTCAGGCATCTGAGGCTGCCTACACACCAACTCCCACCATTCATAAGCTGAACCCTGAAGCAAGGCTACAGCACACTCGGCTTGCTGATCAGGAGGGCACCTGATTTCCCTCAAGGCTCTCTTAACTTTATCTAGCCACTTCTCGGCTAACTCAGACTCATCAAGCCCAGTTCCATAAAAATCCTCGACACCCGCTCTTCTCAGACTCACTATCGGGGCTTTCGGGGCAGTCACCCTATCCAAAACCCGAGCCATGTCTTGATGCAATCTAAGCATCGCCTCAAAAGGCATGGCAGCGGCCTCAGGTTGGACCCTAGCATGTTGAGCCGACACCGAAACAGAGACAGACGGATCTACCGCTGGAGGGTTCGCACTTTCAGCGGACTCCTCGAGCGCACCGTGAGCAGAATCAGAATTCATCTAACAAACAAGAGGACAACCACATCAGCCAACACAACCCTAAACATAGACATATACACACATAGCATCATATAAGCAATCACCCAGAAATGCCTAAACCGGGCTCTGATACCACAACTTGTAACACCCCTTACCCATACGTAGGCGATCCCATCCGATAAGGAGTAAGACGCCGTAGGAGTAAAGGTGTCACCACATAGATACAGAATATACATACATTCATACATAAACATACATACCAAAATACCAGGTAATTTAAAACTTTACAAAACCATTCATGAAAGCTGATCATGCATTAATATAATGAAAGCATTACATTACTGTTCTGATCAACTGAGAGAAACAACAGATAATTGCATATCCCAAAATTACAATTACAAAAGCTAATACAAAATCATAAGAGAGTTCTTATACAAAAGAATCATAGAACTACAAAAATAAGCCCTACACTAAGACCCTGCTGTGTTGGCTTTGATGGTGACGACTCTCCCAAAATCAACTCCTTCCGCACCTGCACGGGTAAACACACCGTGCTAAGCGAAAAACGCTTAGTGGGGAAAACACACATAGCATAAAGACAACCATTCACAATGGTCGTCAAGGCAATTCACATGCATAAGTACATATAATCATTCACCATAAGATTCATATCAATAATCGCATTATCTTTACAGATTGTACTTTTCATCATTGCATCCATAAGGATAAAACATGTATTTGCTCATATAACAATCCATACAAGTACTTTAAACATTGAAACACCTGCTGACTCAAGGTAGCGGATAACGAGTGAACAGAAAGTACTTTACGAGTACCAATCGAATACGAAAAACCATTTTAACTTTTCATTCACAAACATTTCCAGAAGGACCTTAAACAAGATCCAAACACATTACAGAAGTTCGCGAGGAACGAACAGGGACCTGATCGGGGTCCAAACAGATATAACAGAAGCTGCAGCAAAGACTCTATTAGGCATGCCTAACTATCCACTGACTAGACTCTAGCAGGTCATACACAAACCGTTCAATCCATTTCGTGATTCCAATTAATCATCATCAATTAAGCATAGTCATATCATAATTATACTTGCATAACATTTAGAGGATATCATGCATAAATCTCATAACTGCTAAAGTAAACTGAAGTTCAAGGAACAGGCGAAGAGAGAAAACTCATTTAGCATACAAGGGACTGTCGCGCTCGCGACGTCTGTCGCGCTCGCGACAGAGACCAGAGTCTCTTCGCTGCGCGCGCGCGACAGATCTCGCGACCGCGGGGAGGACGGAAGAGCCAGGCTCTGTCGCGCTCGCGACGGATGTCGCGATCGCGACAGAAGGCAAAGGGTGCTGTCGCGATCTCGCGACGGATCGCGTGGTCGCGATAACACCTGGCAACAATACTCTCTGTCGCGATCGCGACAGAAGGTATACAACACTTCGGCTGTCGCGGGCTCGCGACGGATGTCGCGTGCTCGCGACAGCGAAGCTCCCACTACCGATCTCTGTCGCGACCTCGCGACAGTCGTCGCGATCGCGACAGAGTCGGGATTTTGAAAATCTGCAGAAATTCTGCAGATTTTCCTCTTCCAATTCTTCCTCCAACCACACAAATCTCAATCAAAGGTTACTTACCTCAAATCCAGCCATCCAAAGCATAAACAACCATGTCATAACATTTATTCACAATAAACTTCATCCAATCCATCAATTTGAACATTTAATTTCAATAATCATTCACAAACTCCATTTATGCATCAAATTACTTCAAATCCGAATTCATCATGATTAATTCATAATCTTGCAAGTTCCACATTCTAAAACAAAGACCCATAGCATAAATATCAAAATAAAGGACATCTAACAACCTAATTCCAAGAAAACATCAAGAACACACTCATGAACATTTTCACATAAAAAGGAAGAAATTCCCAAACCTCAAAATCCTTAGCTCCTAGTGTTTAGTTCCACTTGATCCAGCAACTTCCTTGCCTTTAGGATCCCGGGGAGGCTCAACTAGGAACCCAACCAAAAACAAGCAAACAAAACAAGAATCCACACTTCAAACCCATTTCCAAAATAAGAAAGAGAAGAAGATGGAAAAACTTAAACAAAGGCAAAATGGATGCATATAACTCACCAATGAACACTAAGAGATGATCAAACCCCACTAGCAAACCTTGAATCTCAACCAAAGTCCAAGAGAAGAAGGAAAGAAGAAGAAAAGAAGAGGGGCGGCGTGAGGAACGGGAAACACAAGTGAGGAAAAATCTGATTTTCCCCTTTCCTTTCTTTTCCTTTTCTCTTCTTAACCTAGACACATGTCAAGATCCTAGTGGAGGGATTTGGTCACTCACACCCTACATGCCTATATCACACATACACAAGATCCTCCCAACTAAAGCACACCCTACACTTGTATGCACAACACACACAATGAAACTCTCATGAACACACACACTACAATGGTGCATTTACACACACCCAAAACCAACCCAACTAATACACACCATAGTACCATACATGCATTCACATGCTAACAAAGCTCTTAAAACATGTAGAAATTACCAAAATGCCCTTATTATACAAAAATTATGCAAATGCACACACATACAAATATGGCTCATTTAACTAGGGGGCAAACGGGGTGTGACAAAATGTGTGTGGTTTATGTTGAGCATGTGTTCATTTTGTGAAATTAATTTGCTACCACTCTTTATTTGGGTTAAGTTTTAGTGTAAATATGTATATGAGGGTAGTGTGTGTTAAGGGACTAGAATTGGGTAAGTTATGGAGGATGAGAGTTGGGTGTGTTTTCCCTTTTGAGAGAGTGATATGTGGCATGAGACAAGTTAAGTATTAGGAAAAAGGGAGAGTGGGTTCAGCTAGGTTCCATTTTCTTTTTTCCGTTTCTTCTTCTTGTCCCTCCTTCCCGTCACTTCGCTTCCCTCTTCCTCTCTTCCCTACTTTTCTTGAATCTCTCCTTCTAACTGCATGTTTTAGTGGATTCTTGGGTAGCCTAAGCTGGTGTGGTAAGTGATAAGTGATAATCCTTCTTCTTTTTCTTTAGATGAGTTTTTATAATTGTGAGTTAGGGATTGAACTTGTTTAGTGTTGTTGGGTTTTGTGGTTCAAAGAATCCTCCTAGAGATTCTAAAGGCAAAGAGATAGCAAGTGGGAGTGGAGCTCCTTGAGTTAGAAGTTCAGAAATTTCAGGTTTGGGAAAATTACGTTAATTTGTGTATGTGTGTGCGTGAATTTCAGTGATTTGAGTTTAATTGCTATAATTGATGTAGTATGATATGCGTAATTGAATTTAAATGTTATGTATTATATGCATGATGAGTTGAGATATTTAATTGATGCATAATTTGATCTCTGAATAAGTTGGTTGAATTGTTAAGGTTATTGAGGGTGTATATTGCTTGAGTTTTCATTTTGGTATTTGAGGGTTTTAATGATAGTATTTTGCTCTTTTGAATGTCAATTGTTGGGGTTTAAGTTGATTTTTAAGTTGAGTTAAGTTTGTGGAGTTTGGAGTCAAGTTTTGCAGTGTGAAAGTTGTGTGTTCTGGATTTCCAATGGGTCACACGGCGGTAAGGAAGAGCCTTACTCCCGTGTGATTGTGTGGGGACATTCTCTAAAAGTCCTATTTATGTGAATTATGCTATTGGTCTATGAATAATCATGCATATGAAATTATAAATGTATTGATTCATGTAATTTTAAATGGTGAAGTGGGAATGTGTTTGATAAGCTATATATGTGTAAGCCAGATATTTAATGTTAACATATTGCTTCATGAGAATATATGGATTAGTTATTATTCGAAAAAATGAATGATAATTGGATTAATAATTTAGCCTACAAGTTGAGTAGTGGATAGATAAGCATGCCTATAGGGTGGTGAAAGTGCTGTAGCCGAAGCGTTTGATTCCATTTGGAATCTCCAATGCATATAGATTCCTTCTTGGGTTCACATATTTATTTATATTTTAATGATTATTTCAGTACCTACGGGTGCTAATGCGAAAGTGTGTATCGTCAGATACAAATGAGAAATATGGCACTTAAGAGTATAAGTGTGATACCTGTTATCCGCATCTATGAATTGCAGGTAATGTAAATAATGAATGAATAAAAAATATTGAGCAATGTGAATATTATACGATGTAAGAATGTTAATGTGATGCTTAAAAGATTGTTATGCGGTGCTACTATAATTGAACATGTTTGCCTAATGATGTAATATGTACATAGAGATATGCTAAATGTTATTTTATGAAGCATAAATATATGTATATTGTATGTTATTTCCCTACTAAGCGTTATCGCTTATCCGTATAGGTTCTGAAGTGAAGCGTAACTGAAGGACGGTCCCGCTTCTTCTTGGTTAACACTTGGGTCTGCTACTAAGTGTAGGTTTTGGTATTTTGTTTGTTGCATAATGTAATTAGTAGTTTTTGGCATGTAAGAGATATGATGTTATAACTGAATATGATATGTAATACAAGTTGAAAGTATGCATTTTGTAAAGTATTCTGCTGCGTTTGAATGAAATTTATTAGTTTAGGATTTTTCATGTGATTAAATTGTATGCATATGTATATATGTTGTGAGTCGTGATGACCATATTCGACTGTTGTAGCGAAGCTATGAGAGAGGTCGGGGATGGGCGTTACAATAACCATATACATACATTTCATTCCCAATACACTTTCCTTTATCATAATAACAAAATATAACAGGCACCATGCCATGCCACTAACACTTGCATTTTCAATCATAATTTTATTTTATGACAATCATAATGCATATTTAACTCCATAAACATATTCATTTCGTAATAATCACATTTATTTCATTGTAGCAATACTTATTACAATATTATCAACAATTATTTCATATTATTCACTTATTACCCATCATTTATATACTTAATTTCTTTTCTATTAAATTAAATTTCATTTTACTTATTATTTATTCTAATCTTATTTATGTCATTACTTCACTTTACCACAACACATACCATGATTTTTGTTATACCCCATTTGCCCCCCAGTAGTATGAGCCATTTGTGTGCGTGCATTCATTGTGTGTACTTGGCATGTGATAAGGGTATTATGGGAAAATGCATGTTTTATTGGGTTGTATTATAGTAGGGGTGCTCACATGGTAGTAGGATGTGTTTGTTGGGTTGTGTTTGTGTGTGTGTGCTTACACATTTGTAGGGTGCTATTAGTTAGGGTGACCTTGTGTGTGTGTAGTGCATGGTTGTTGGGTGTGAGTGATCAAGATCCACTACTAGGAAGAGGACACATGTCTAGGGTTGGGAAAAGAAAAAGAAAAAGAAAGGAAAAAATGGGAAAGGGGCAGATTTCCTTTCATTTTCCAGTTTCTCTCTTCCCCTCACTCTTCTTCTTCCTTTTTTCTTCTCAAAAGAGCCCTAGCCTTGGATCCTAGTTGATGTGGTGGGAATTGATCATCTCTTAGTCTTCTTTTGGGTAAGTTTTATGCATTTCCATCATCTCCTTCATCTTGTTCATCTTCTTCTTCTCATTTTTGGGGTTTAAGGTTTTGATTTAGGGTTTTGTGGTTTGTTCGTTTTGGTGGGTTGTTGTTAGTTGAGCCTCCTCGCGATTTTGACATGAATTAGTATGTTCATTGCATGTGGTATTTGAATGTTGAGCTGAAAGGTGAGTTTTATATGTTGATTTTATGGTTTGAATGTGTGAGTTTTGAGAATATGTTGTTTTGGTTTGAAATTGGGTTGTTTTTCTGCAAAAATCTTGGTTTTGGGTGATTGACACGGCAGTCTGGAGGGCCTTACCACCGTGTGAATCACGAGACTTCATCAGGGAAGCTGAACTGGACATTTTACACGGTGGTATGGGATTACCCATACCCCTATGTAAAATGCCTCTGCACAGCTCTAAATTCGTGTTGGGCATATTACACGGCAGTGTGGACTATACCATCCCCCGTGTAAGGTGTCTTACACGGCAGTACGGATTGGCCATACCGCCGTGTAAGGTTATTTTATTTATCTTGTATCATAAATTGGTATTTTGCTCTATCAAATTATCGTATATTAGTTGATTCTTGAATGGGTTAATTATTACCTTAAGTGATGAACTCAATATGTGAATTTCTCTATGCATGACCTACAAGAGTCAGTCTAGTGGATAGTTAGGCATTCCTAATAGAGCCTTTTAGCTGCAGCCTCAGTTCCGTTTGAACACCGTTTAGATCCTGTCTAGTTCCTCGCGAACCCTCATGAATTTTGGATCTTGTTTAAGGTCCCTCCGAAAACTTGTTTTGAATGTGATAAAATAAAATGGTTTCTCGATTCGTACCTGTAAGGTACTGTCTGTATTCGATTTGTACCCGTAAGGTACTGTCTGTATTCTTGTTATCAACTATTGTGAGTCAGCAGGTGTTCTGTTTACTTTTATTTGCTTTGATATGATTATCAGAATGTGTTATCCGAATGAGCATGATAAGTATGAGAAGAAGTTTATATGTATACGAATGTGGATATGAGGTTTTAAATGTATGTCTTAATTCTGCAAGCATGATTATATATCTGGCATGAATATTCCCATTTGTCATATCGTATGTGATTTGCTTTGGCGACCATTGTGAATGGCCGTCCACTACTTTGTGTGTGTTTCCCCACTAAGCGTTATCGCTTAGCACGGTGTTTTATCCGTGCAGGTGCGAAAAGTGGTATGATTTGGGAGAGTTGCCGCCAGTCAAGCCAACACAGAAGGGATTAGTGTTAGGGCTTATTTTTGTAATAGTTATGATGATTCTTTTTGTTATAGAACTCTCATTGTATCAGTAATTTTTTTAAGCTTCCGCTCTTGTTTATTTTGGATATGTCATTCTTTTGTTTGGGCAATTGATCAGAATATTATTGTAATGATTTTGTTATATTAATGTATGCTTTGTATGAATGTATGAATGTATGCTTTGTATCGATCTGTCTGGTGTGACACCTCTGCTCCTACGGCATCTCACTCCTATCCGGATGGGTTCGCCTACATATGGGTAGGGGGTGTTACAGTTTTTTGGTATCCGAGCCTGGTTTTAGGCATTTCTGGGTTTTTTATTGTCGTTGTTATGTATAGATGTGTATATATCTAGGACTATGTTGGCTGATGCGGTTGTCTTTATTAGTTTAGATGGCTTTTGATTCTGTGCATAGGTCTCTTGAGGGGTCAGCTGAAAGCGTGAATCCTCAAGCTATTGATCCTTCGATTTTTGTGTCGGCTCAACCTGTTAGGGTCCAGCCCGAGGCCACAACCATGCCCTTTAAAGCTATGGTTAAGCTATCTCAGGACATGACTCGAGTCTTGGAGAGAGTGACAGCCCCTAGAGCCCCTACAGAGAGTATGAGAAGAGCGGGTGCAGAAGACTTCTATGGAACGGGTTTGGATGAGTCAGATTTGGCCAAGAAATGGATTGAAAGGGTGAAGCATGCCTTGAGGGAGGTTTGGTGTCCTCCTGAATAGTGAGTGGAGTGTGCAGTGGCTTTACTGCAAGGGTCTGCATATGAATGGTGGGAGTTGGTTTGTAGGCATCCTTAGTTGCCTGATCTGGTTACATGGGATTGCTATGAAAGAGAGTTCACAAGTAAGTATGTGATTCAGACATACAAGGATGCTAAGTGGGCACAGTTTCGGAGTTTAAAACAGAGAGCGATGTCTGCATCTAATTTTGAGAAGGAATTTAACTGTTTGGCGAAGTATGCACCAGACGGTATTGTGACAGAGGAGTTTAGGTGTAGGCATTTTGAGGCCGGTTTGAATGAGTCGCTGCAGGCGATGTTGATTTCTTTGATGGGTACTCCGGGAGTGGGGTATTACCAGATTGTGCAAGCTACTATTAGGGCTGAGAGGTCAGAATCTGTTTTGAGAGAGAGGGCTCAGAGGAGGAATCCTTCTCGGGGAGGTTCATCTTTTTCATCCTCGGGTAAGAGATCAAGGAACCCACAGGATGAATCATCCATAGGCCCATGTTGAGCATTTTCTATATATGCTAATTATACCGCAAGTATACGGTGTACCGCAATGGTACTTAAGATGTCGATCCCACGAGGAACGTGTTTACACACTATTACTAATTGATTTTAATCTTGTTTACAATTATAAAATGATGGAAAAGTGATTCTAAATTAATCTAATATGTAAACTTACTAAGTCTAGTTTATGTGAATCTAAGAAGATAGAAAAGATTAATGATGCTAGATAAAAGATGGAACTTGAATTAATTGTTCTTAATGATTTTAGCATTCTTGTCTTGTAAGTCAAGTTGAATAAATTTCCTACTTACTTTCTCAATATAAATAGGACTGCCTAAAACATACACATATAAGTCTGATTCCAAATTTTCATTTAAGAACTAGATTATTATACATGCAAATCTTAGAAATAAAACACAACCTATAACAACCATTTTAATATTATGATTTCTCAAACAATATCTTGATGATGAATTCCCAATTAGATGTAAGAATGAATTTGATTTCTCAATAAAACTCAAACTTATAATGATAATAAATAATGTACTAATGAGAAATTCTACAATTAAGAACTCTTGAATAAATATGAACAATAAAATAATTTAATATTAAACATTTGAGTTCAGAATTTACATCATAAAAATTACAAAGAAGAATTAAAAGATAAGAAGTGAAGAAGGAGATTTCTCAACCCTTTTCAAGTCACCAATTGTAGTCCTCTTCCTTGTATAATATCTTCTCTTCAACACATAAACTCTACTTAAGAAAAACTAAAAGAAAACTATTTTTAACTACAGAAAAAAATATTCAAATGTTCAATTCTAAGTCATCATATGTAAATTACAGTTAAGAATAGTATTTAAAATATCAGCTCATGCCCCTTCAAATGCCCTTCTACAAAGGTTATAATTGTTGGTGGAAAGGTGCAACTTTTCAAGTTCAAATTTGAACTTTAGTGTCTAACGGATCCTTCTGTCGCGATCGCGACAGTTGTCGCGCTCGCGACAGAACACGCCTTCTCTTTCGCTCGCCTTTCCTCACGTGTGCCTTCTCCGCGCCTTGTCGCGACCTCGCGACAACGTCTCTTGGTCGCGACAGCTTCTCTTTTCTTCTCTTTTCTCTTCTTTCTCTCTTCTTCCCTTAGCGCGCCCAGTCACGCTCGCGCCGCCCATCGCGATCGCGACAGAAGCTTTCCTGCCTTGGCTCATTTCTTCTTCTTTTCTCCATTTTCTCCATATTTTCTCCATTTGCCTTCTACATATAAAACTTAACAAAACACATAAAACACACCTAATTCCAACAACTAAAAACACTTAAAACATTATTTATAACCACAAAATATAGTTTAATTATGAGCTATTTAAGCTCATATCAAACCCCCACACTTAAACATTTGCTTGTCCCCAAGCAAAACACTTAAACAACACAAAAACAAAATACACAATAAACACAATATTCTGGAGCTCACTTAGACATTTGACAATTATTTGAAAACACCATGCATAGAATTATCCTTCTAACACACTAGCCAAAATATGTAACCATTTAATCATTCCCATCATTCATTAAACTTTAACCCTCTTTGCACATTTGGAAAACCATGAAATAGCAAAGCACAATGATGTTTGATCTCAAGAAATCAAATATCTTAGCACATGTATAGCTTATTTCACACAAAGCATTGCCTAAAATAATTTTCACTCAACACTTATTTTGATAAACACTCAATCACTCAAGTGTATAAAGGTTAGTGTTTTCCCTCATTCCTTGATTATGCCATTACATACCATAAGCTTGTAAGTAGTAAAAATCTCCACTACTATTATAAAGTAGTAAAGAGGATCAAAGGGTCTTAAAAAGGGTTGTAATGTGGCTTAGGTTAGGGTAAGAAACTTTTGAGTTTAAGTAGCTAGTATTGTGAAGAGAAAAGCATCAATACAACATAGGAGAATTAACCAAATCAAAATAATAACAAGCATGATACTTTTCATCAAATTTCCTTCTTAAGAATATAAATTTGCTGCTAGCTCTTAATGTATACTTACTATTTTTTTCTTCTTTTTTTTTTCTTTTTTTTTTTCAATATACTAGGATAGCAAGAGAAGTTAGTATGGGTGCATTTTAATGCTCCATCCCACACATAAATAATTTTAGATGTACATCTTGCTATTCCCATATATATATATTTTTTTTTCTATCTATCTGCTAGCATTGGTAACTCTAACTTTGAAAAGAAGGAAATTGCAATTGCAACTTTTTACTAATTTCATGCTTTTCAATAACAAATATATCTCCCATGCTATATCAATCCTAATCCCTCCACAATAGGGTAATTACAAAGAAATTAGGCCTTGGTTCAAAAGATTAGGTTATTAAAATGTGTAAACAAGAAAAACAGGATATAGGCTCAAAGTTGGCTACCTAAAGTCAAAAGGTAAAGGAATTGAAAAGTAAGCCAAAAAGGATTCATTCTAAGTGCCCTTATCATATCCCGTGTACATCCCATACTAACATGTAGTCTCAAAATTTACCAGAAACAAGTTCTAGAGGATATGGCATAATAAGGCTCTCATACAAATAAAAATTTGTGTATAAGGCTTCAAAAGCTCTCATGGCTATAGTATAAACTATCATAGGCAATAAATTGGCAAAATAATCTTTATTTACATATAAAAAGATATTTAACTTAAAAAGAACCTACACTAAAGTGTTTTGCTAAGTCATACCCTTCACTATGTACAAAAAAAAACTAAAGTAAAACAAATAAGGAAAATGGTCAAAAAGTTACTATCTAAACTAATGGTCAAAAACATAAAACCTATACATGCTCTAATTTTCAAATATTCATCAAATACTAAGCTCCAAAATGTCTAGCATAAAACAACCTAAAATAATCTAAAACAGTACATACCTAAAACTAGCAGTTCATGCAAACACAAGCTATACTACATAATTAATAACACATATAACCATACATGCATATATGTATTAAAAACAGAAAACCTATCAAAACACAAAATACCCCCCCACACTTAAAGGACACAATGTCCCCATTGTGTAAAAAGGTATTTTGTGAACAAAGCTCAAATGAATCCCCATATACAGAAAAGTCATCCATAAAGACTTCCATTATATCCTCTATCATGTCTCCAAAAATTGAAGTCATACATCTTTGAAATGTGGCTGGGGCATTACAAAGCCCAAAAGGCATTCGCCTATAAGCAAAAGTCCCATAAGGACAAGTAAATGTAGTTTTCTCTTGGTCACTAGGGTAGATAAAAATTTTGAAATACCCTGAATATCCATCAAGAAAACAGTAATGAGAATGGCCAGCAATTCTTTCAAGCATTTGGTCAATGAATGGTAAAGGAAAATGATCCTTTCTAGTAGCCAAATTAAGCTTCCTATAATCTATACATACCCTCCAACCTGTGGTGGTTCTAGTTGGAATTAAATCTCCATTCTCATTCCTCACTACAGTCATACCCCCCTTTTTTGGAACACAATGTATTGAACTCACCCAATCACTATCCAAAATAGGATAAATGATTCCAGCATCAAGCAATTTAATAACTTCCTTTTTAACTACCTCTTTCATATGAGGGTTAAGCCTCCTTTGTCTATCAGCTTTTGGTTTATAGTCATCTTCCATATTTATCCTATGCATGACAACATTAGGACTAATACCCTTCAAATCAGATATTTGCCATCCAATACTTTTTATCGTTTTTCTAACAACTTCTAATAATGCATGCTATTGTTCTTTATTTAGTTTATTAGAAATAATAATAGGCAAAGTATGATTTAATCCAAGAAAGGCGTACCTCAAATGACTAGGTAATTCCTTTAGATCAACATTTGGTGGACTTTCAATGGAAGGTGGTAAAGGTGCTTCATTACGAATAAGAGGTTCACTTCTAAAACTTTCTTGTTCTACCTCTTCATGAACTTCCTCTTCCATTTGGACTTCCTCTCCATCTGCATTTTCTAAAACTTCCACAACACACGCATCAATGACATCTATTTTCATGCACACATTTTCATCCATTGGGTATTTTAGTGCCTTTTCCATGTGATATTCAACACTATCATCCCCTACTCTTAAAACTAATGTCCCCTCATAGACATCAACTAAAGCCCGACCAGTCCTCATGAAAGGTCTACCCAATATTAAGGGACATTTCTCATCATATGCAAAATCTAAAATGACAAAATCAGCTGGCAAAATAAATTTATCCACTTTTACAAGCACATCTTCAACTATTCCATATGGTTTCTTAATAGATTGATCAGCTAATTGCAAAACCATGGAAGTAGGTTTAACATAGTCTAAACCCAATTTTTTAAAGATAGAATAAGGCATGAGATTAATACTTGCCCCCAAATCACATAAACACTTAGGAAACTCTTTATCCCCTAAGGTACATGGAATTGTGAAACTACCATTATCTTTAAGTTTGGTAGGCAAATTATTTGTGATTATAGAACTACATGCTTCAGTCAATGCAATAGTGGATATATCCTCCCAACTTCTTTTCTTAGAAATTAAGTCTTTAAGAAATTTGGCATAATTAGGAATTTGTGATATGGCCTCAATAAAATTCAAATTTATATGCAAATGCTTCAATTTGTCAATAAAATATTGAAATTGCTTATCTTGGTTTTGTCTCTTTAGGCGTTGCGGAAACGGTGGGCAAGGTTGAAAAATTTTGGAAGAATTTGCTTTAGATGCCTCTTCTGTCGCGACCGCGATAGGTGTCGCGATCGCGACATAAGACTCTCCTCCTGTTGTCGCGTTCACGTCTGGTATCGCGCCTGGAACTTTGGTTTGCTTCTCTTTTATCACGACCGCGATAGGTGTCACGATCGCGACAGAAGAATCATTCTTCTTTTTATTTTCCTGAAATTCTCCATTTTTGTTAGTAATAACAAATTCATTGGTGTAAGATTTACCTGACCTCAAATTGATGGCTTTTAGATGTTCCCTTGGGTTCTCCTCCGTATTACTTGGTAAAGTACCTTGTAATCTTGAAGGTAAAGCCTTTGCTAATTGCCCAATTTGCACTTCTAAGTTGTGAATGGATGAAGCTTGATTCTTTGTGATTTGATCAAACTTATTTTCTAGCCTCTTTTGGTTCTCCTCTTGTGAATTAAATTTCATATTAATCCCCTCTAAGAACCTATCCATTTTAACCTCCAAAACCCCAAACCTATCTTGAGGTGGTTGAAAACTTACTCCTTTATTTTGATTACTACTATTCCCCCATGAAAAGTTTGGATGGTTCCTCCATCCAGGGTTATATGTATTGGAAAATGGGTTACCTCTTCCTTGCCCTTGAATAAAACTAACTTGCTCCTCCGTACTATTTATGCCTAAATTACATACCTCACTTGGATGTCCTTGTTGTCCACAAATATTGCATATATTTGGTTGATTACCTCCCACACCCAAATTATTGAGTTTGTGAGTCAATGCTTCCACTTGAGCTTGCAATGCAACCACTGAATCTAGTGCATGAACTCCTCTTACATTAGTAGAATTTGAATCTCTACTTCTTTCGGTAGGCCACATGCAGTTGTTCATGGACATCTCCTCCAACAATTCAAACGCCGCTTCAGTAGTTTTTCTCATCAAAGATCCTCCAGCAGCAGCATCAATAGTTCCTCTTGTGGTAGGATTTACTCCATTATAGAATGTTTGCATCAACAATTCTCTTGGCAAGTTATGGTGTGGACACATTCTTTGCAATTCCTTAAATCTTTCCCAAGCCTCATATAATGTTTCATTATAATTTTGAACAAATGTAGTAATATCCTTTATGATTTTTGCAGTTTTGGCCAATGGAAAATATTTTGACAAAAATGCTTGGGCCAATTGGTCCCAAGTAGTTATAGATCCCCGTGTTAGGGAATTCAACCAAGCTTTTGCTTTATCCTTCAAAGTGAATGGAAAAAGCCTAAGCTTGATTGCATCAGCCGAAACCCCATTTATCTTAAAGGTATCACAAATTTCAAGGAAATTTGCCAAATGAGCATTTGGATCCTCATTTGCCAAACCATAAAATTGAATACTATTTTGAATAATTTGTAATAATGAAGGCTTAATTTCAAATTGATTGGCATTTACCGTTGGTCTTACCACTCCTTGTTGAGCACCACTCAAAGCAGGTGTGGCAAAGTCCATCAATCTTGGTGGATTTTCTTCAGCCATGATAATTGATCTCCTGTTTTTGTTCTTCTTTTTATTGGATTTCCGGTTACTCAATAAAAACCTCTCAATTTCAGGATTTAAAGGCTCAAGCTCTTCTAAATAACTCCTTGTACTAGGCATGAACTTCTAAAATCCTGTAAAAACAAAACACAAAATTAATTTAAACAAATAAACAAATTAAAACAAAAGAAAATATTGTAATCCAAAATCATAAATCAATTTTCACAATGGCATAGAACCGTTCCCCGGCAACGGCGCCAAAAACTTGTTGAGCATTTTCTATATATGCTAATTATACCGCAAGTATATGGTGTACCGCAATAGTACTTAAGATGTCGATCCCACGAGGAACGTGTTTACACACTATTACTAATTGATTTTAATCTTGTTTACAATTATAAAATGATGGAAAAGTGATTCTAAATTAATCTAATATGTAAACTTACTAAGTCTAGTTTATGTGAATCTAAGAAGATAGAAAAGATTAATGATGCTAGGTAAAAGATGGAACTTGAATTAATTGTTCTTAATGATTTTAGCATTCTTGTCTTGTAAGTCAAGTTGAATAAATTTCCTACTTACTTTCTCAATATAAATAGGACTGCCTAAAACATACACATATAAGTATGATTCCAAATTTTCATTTAAGAACTAGATTATTATACATGCAAATCTTAGAAATAAAACACAACCTATAACAACCATTTTAATATTATTATTTCTCAAACAATATCTTGATGATGAATTCCCAATTAGATGTAAGAATGAATTTGATTTCTCAATAAAACTCAAACTTATAATGATAATAAATAATGTACTAATGAGAAATTCTACAATTAAGAACTCTTGAATAAATATGAACAATAAAATAATTTAATATTAAACATTTGAGTTCAGAATTTACATCATAAAAATTACAAAGAAGAATTAAAAGATAAGAAGTGAAGAAGGAGATTTCTCAACCCTTTTCAAGTCACCAATTGTAGTCCTCTTCCTTGTATAATATCTTCTCTTCAACACATAAACTCTACTTAAGAAAAACTAAAAGAAAACTATTTTTAACTACAGAAAAAAATATTCAAATGTTCAATTCTAAGTCATCATATGTAAATTACAGTTAAGAATAGTATTTAAAATATCAGCTCATGCCCCTTCAAATGCCCTTCTACAAAGGTTATAATTGTTGGTGGAAAGGTGCAACTTTTCAAGTTCAAATTTGAACTTTAGTGTCTAACGGATCCTTCTGTCGCGATTGCGATAGTTGTCGCGCTCGCGACAGAACACGCCTTCTCTTTCGCTCGCCTTTCCTCACGTGTGCCTTCTCCACGCCTTGTCGCGACCTCGCGACAACGTCTCTTGGTCGCGACAGCTCCTCTTTTCTTCTCTTTTCTCTTCTTTCTCTCTTCTTCCCTTAGCGCGCCCTATCGCGCTCGCGCCGCCCATCGCGATCGCGACAGAAGCTTTCCTGCCTTGGCTCATTTCTTCTTCTTTTCTCCATTTTCTCCATATTTTCTCCATTTGCCTCCTACATATAAAACTTAACAAAACACATAAAACACACCTAATTCCAACAACTAAAAACACTTAAAACATTATTTATAACCACAAAATATAGTTTAATTATGAGCTATTTAAGCTCATATTAGCCCAGCTACTAGAGGTAGAAGACAGGGTTCAATAGGAGTGTCTGGTTGTGGTAGAGGTGGTCCTAGTGGTAGGACCGAGTCGATGCCTGTGTGCTCTCATTGTAGTAAGCCTCATCGGGGTGAGTGCAGGTGGCTCACAGGTGGGTGTTTCAGATGCGGGAGCACTGAAAGCTTTTTGGCCAACTGTCCGAGGTTGAATGAGGATTCGGGTGCTCTGATAGAGACTAGCAGAGTTGGTTCGAATGCCACATAAGCTAGTCATGGTAGAGGATGAGGAAAAGGTCGAGGTGGTCGACCTAGAGAGGGAGCTGCATCTGAGTCAGTTGAGCGTCCTTTGGCAGTGCCAGCTACAGCATATGCTGTGAGAACTCAGGAGGAGCAGGATGCACCAGATGTGATAGCTGGTAAGTTCCCACTCCATGACATTGAATTGTATGCCCTAATTGATCCTGGTTCCACACACTCATATTTGTGTACATATAAGTTAATTGATAAGTTGCATGAGGTAGATCAGTTAGACTATGAGATATGTGTGACCAGTCCTTCAGGGCATAGTGTCAGTGTGAGTAGAATGTATAGGAATTGTCCGTTGTTGGTTGAGGGAGTTGTGTTTCTAGCAGATTTGATTGAGTTGCCGTTCAGAGAGTTTGATTTGATTCTGGGTATGGACTGGTTAGGTAAGCATCAGGCTATGGTTGACTGTCATAGGAAGACAGTTGTGCTTCGGGATAGAGATCGGTCTTCCGTTATGGTTAAAGGTTTGGGTGCTAGCTCTTTGACCAATGTAATTTCCGCAATGCAAGCTAAGTGATTTATTAGAAAGGATTGTGAGGCTTTTCTAGCTATGGTGTTGGATTCCAGGTAGGATCAAGTTAGGATTGAGGATATCCCGATTGTCCTAGGGTTTGGTGATGTGTTTTCGAGTGAGTTACCTGGTTTGCCTCCTGAGAGAGAGGTGGAGTTATCCATAGAGATAGTGTCGGGTACTTTGCCTATTTCGAAAGCACCTTATTGGATGGCTCCTGTAGAGTTGAGAGAACTCAAAACTCAGCTACAAGAGCTATTGGATAAGGGGTTTATCAGACCCAGCATATCTCCATGGGGAGCTCCGATTTTGTTTGTTAAGAAGAAGGATGGTTCTATGAGGATGTGTATCGACTATAAGGAAATCAATAAGGTCACAGTGAAAAATAAGTATCCATTGCCTAAAGTCGAGGATTTGTTTGATCAGCTCCGAGGTGCAAGTGCCTTTTCAAAGATTGATCTTCGGTCGAGATATTATCAGCTGCGAGTTCAGGATGCGAATGTGATTAAGACTGCATTTTGGACTAGGTATGGCCACTATGAGTTTTTAGTGATGCTATTTGGTTTGACCAATGCTCCTGCAACATTCATGGATTTGATGAACCAAGTGTTTAAGCAATATCTTGATCGATTTGTGGTACTATTCATAGATGATATCTTGGTTTATTCCAAGGATGAGAGTGAGCATGAGGAGCATCTCCGGTTGGTTTTGCATGTTCTGAGAGAGCATCGGTTGTTTGCCAAGCTTAGTAAGTGTGATTTTTTGCTTCAGGAAGTGTCATTCTTGGGGCATATTATTTCGGCTAAGGGTATTCAAGTTTATCCGTCTAAGATTTAGGCGATTTTTGATTAGAAAGTGAGTAGGAATGTTCCAGAAGTGAGGAGTTTTCTTGGTTTGGCGGGTTACTACCGACAGTTTGTGAAGAGTTTCTCAGTTATTGCTGCTCCTGTAACAACCCAAATAGGGCCTGGTAGGAATATGTGTTTTAAGTCGGATAAGTGAGGGTATTTTCGTAATTTGGGTAAGAAGAATTTTGGACATTTAAGAACTTTGTGTTATTGGAACTAATTAATTAAGTGGTAAGTGAAGTGAAGGGAATATTAGTGTGTGTTTATAGTGTATAGTTGTAGGGTGTAAATGGACTTAAGGTTTTTATTGTGTGGTTTTAGTGCATGGTGCATAGAAGATATTTGTGTAAGTATAAGACTTGAGTGTGGATAGTGTATGGTGCCATTAGAGTGGATGAATTAAGATGGATTGATGGATTCCTTTGGATTGTGACATGTGGCTTGAGGTTGGTGAGTAATTAATGAAAGTAGGAGAGAGGAAGTGAGGGGCAGATTTTGGGTGAGGCTTCTCTAAGAAGCTATCTCAAATTCCCTTTTTGTTTCTCATCTTCCCGTCCTCCCCTCTCTCTGGCTTTCATTCTTCTTCTCTTATCTCTCTTTGCTTGTGTTTTCTTGGAGTTTTGAGAGGGATCTTTGAAGGTTTGAGCTGGAAGTGTTGTAGGTAAGTGGTTGAGTTCGGTTTGGGGTTTCTTGTGTTGCTCTTGTTATGTAGATTTCTGGTTTTGGTTGTGATTGGTTTTGATTTAAGTGTTTTTGGTTGGATTGTGTAAGAATCGGAAGAAAGAAGGAAGAGCAAGGGCAAGGATATAGTGGATTCGTGAGGAACTCGGTTCGAAGCTTCGTTTCCAGGTTTGGGAGTGTATTCTTGAGTGTTTGTTTGGGATTTTGCCTAATTGTGAATGTGTGTAAATTATGTGTTTATGAGATATTCTGGAAGTTGTTGATTGTGTTATGTTTATATGGTTTTTATGCCATGTGTTGGTATTTGGTTGAGTTTAGCTTGTGGTGTTTAGAACTCATTTTATGCTTTTTGTAGTGATGCTGCTCTTAGAATTCATGAGTAAGATTTATTGATGATATGATTCTTTGATGTTTTGATTGAGTTCCTATTGTTATTGGAGTGTGAAATTGCTTGATTGAAGTGAAGGTTGTGAGATTTTGGCTTGAAAGACCTGGAAATTGCCCTGAGGAATCCCATCTGGGCATGGGTCACGGTGGCAACCAATCTGGTTACCACCGTGAGCCACGAACCAGATGCATTCTGCCGTGGAGTTTGGTATGTCACGGTGGCAACCAATCTTGTTACCACCATGAGGTATCCAAACTTTTGATTCTGTCTGGCTGCTTTGGTATGTCACGGTGGCAACCAATCTTGTTACCACCGTGAGTTATCCAAACTTTTGATTCTGTCTGGCTGATTGGTATGTCACGGTGACAACCATTTTGGTTACCACCGTGAGGTACCCCAGACTTTCTTTCTTCCAAGTATCTCTGGTATGTCACGGTGGCAACCAATCTGATTACCACCGTGACCTACCTTGTTTTGCAATAAAATCCCTTCTGTTATGCGCGTTGTATGAATGTTTAATTTATGATTTTTAGCACGTGATACCATGTATTCTGGATTTTGTATTCATCTTTTGACATATGTTAGTTGATCAGCTTTTATGAAAGGTGTTGCATTTGAACATTGTCTTGTTTGTCTAATGTCATGTGAGAGTGTGTTGTCGAGCCTGAAGTGTCAAGGTATAGGATAATTAAGCATGCTTAAGAAGGGTTAGTTTACAGCTGTTCTGTCCGCCCCGTTTGGTCGAAGCGGTCGACCTCCGAGATGGTCATTTTCGTGTAGTGATAAGATGTTTTTTTTTTGAGACTCTGGTCTCCCGTGTTACCTTCGGGTATTAAAATGTTTTTGAGGCTTCGGTCTCCCGTGCCGTGTTCCCGTATCCTCCACCATTGATTTCAGGCTATTGGTGTGAACTGTGTGGTATTGGCTTAGCGAAGTGTTCTGATTATTGTGTGACTCTGTGTAGTGTATTGATTCAGTGTTATGTACTATTTATCCTGATTATATATTTATATATCTGTACTCTGATTAATATTGTTTTATGAATATTAGTGCATGTTTTCGTGTATAGTGTTCTGTTGTGTTTGTTTTTCCCCACTAAGCGTTATCGCTTAGCACGGGCTTTTATCCCGTGCAGGTGGCGTGAAGAATTTTGGGTTGCTCGTGTCGCGCATCTGCAGGCTGGCCACATAGGAGTTGAGTTATTTATTTTGTCTCCTCCTGTAATTCTTTTTGTATATGTATTTCTTTATTTAGTAAAGGTTTTTAAAATGTAATCTTTTGGGCCATTGTAAATAACTCGTATTTTGATTATTTATGTATTGAAGTATATTTCCTACTAAACTTTCTAAGATGTATTATTATGGGTTTTTGAATGCTTCCGCTTAGCGCATGTATGCTTCCGCTATATGCTTTGTCGCGTCGTGAGTGAGCGTCGTGCTGTAGCGCGCCCGCCGGCGCCCTTCCAACGGGGGCGGCGGCGGGGGTGTTACAATTTAGTGGTATCAGAGCACCGGTTTAGGCGGTTCTGGTTGCCTCTGTTTGTTATGTGTTAAGTCTTTGCATGTGAGTCAGTTTTGTGTCGTGGCCTAATGCAGATGTGCCTTGTCTCGTGTAGTGTCTAGATGGAATCTAATCCAAGTGAGCAAGTGGGTGAGACGGTTGGTAGTGCAAGTGTAGTGAGAGGTGAGCAGCCTGTTCCGCAGCGTCAGCGAGAGGAGATTCCTGGTGTGCGTTTTGGTCAAGAGAACCCGGCGTTAGTGCAAGGTTTGCTGCAGTTGGTTGAGAGATTGACTGCTGCTAAGGCCCCGACCGAGTTGTTAAGAAAGAGAGGAGCCGAGGATTTTCATGGTACTGCTTTGGACCAGTCTGATGTGGCCGAGTTTTGGCTTAAGAGGGTAGGTCGGATTTTGCAAGAGATTAGATGTCCTGCAGAACAGAGGGTGCTTTGTGCAGTGTCGTTGCTGCAAGGGCCAGCGTACGATTGGTGGGAATTAGTGATGCGCAATCCTCAACGACCAGCCAAGTTGACTTGGGAGTTCTTTAAGCAAGAATTTGAGCAGAAATATGTGACGAAGGCGTATCAGGAAGCTAAGTGGAGAGAGTTTATCAGTCTGAGGCAGCGAGGCATGACCGTGAGTGAGTATGATAAAGAATTCAGCCGGTTGAGTAAGTATGTACCAGAGACTTTGTTGACGGATGAGTTTAGAAGTCGGCATTTCCTAGAGGGATTGCGTGAGGTGTTCCGAGGCCCATTGTCGGCAATGTCAGTTTTGCAACCCGTGGGGTATTATCAGCTTGTGGCAGCGGCAATGAAGTTAGAGGAATCCGAGGCGATCAAGCAGAAGGTTGAGAGCAAGAGGAAAGCACCGGATGGTGGGTTCAGTAGTGGCAAGAAGTCGAGGGAAGTTCCGAGTGCTCAAGGTGGGAAGAGTTCGGTTTCGGTACGTTCGAAAGTTGGGAGTGTAGCTAGCAAGGGAAGTGTGATTCCGGAGTACGAGAATTGTCATAAGCGCCATTGAGGCGTGTGTAGGAGGCTCTCTGGAGCGTGTTTCAGATGTGGCAGCTAAGAGCACATGGTGGCGAATTGTTCGGATCGGCGAGAGCTTCAAGAGGGACCCGAGAGTAGAGTGAGTGGTCAGCGATCCAGAGGGAACCAGAGTGGTAGGGGAAGCGGCCATCATTATCAAGCGCCATCAGAGACAGTGCAGAAGCCAACAGAAGGAGTGCCTCCGCGTCCAAGAGTTTATGCGATGCAAGTAGGGGATATAGCGGATCGAGCTGGACCTTCTGGTAAGTTATGTTATTAGTTTTCGGTTAAGTTTCGGTTTGAGTTTTGGGTTGTTGTTTAAGGGATTTAGCGGGGAAATTTCGAGGACGAAATTTCTTAAGGGGGAGTGATTTGTAACAACCCAAATAGGGCCTGGTAGGAATATGTGTTTTAAGTCGGATAAGTGAGGGTATTTTCGTAATTTGGGTAAGAAGAATTTTGGACATTTAAGAACTTTGTGTTATTGGAACTAATTAATTAAGTGGTAAGTGAAGTGAAGGGAATATTAGTGTGTGTTTATAGTGTATAGTTGTAGGGTGTAAATGGACTTAAGGTTTTTATTGTGTGGTTTTAGTGCATGGTGCATAGAAGATATTTGTGTAAGTATAAGACTTGAGTGTGGTTAGTGTATGGTGCCATTAGAGTGGATGAATTAAGATGGATTGATGGATTCCTTTGGATTGTGACATGTGGCTTGAGGTTGGTGAGTAATTAATGAAAGTAGGAGAGAGGAAGTGAGGGGCAGATTTTGGGTGAGGCTTCTCTAAGAAGCTATCTCAAATTCCCTTTTTGTTTCTCATCTTCCCGTCCTCCCCTCTCTCTGGCTTTCATTCTTCTTCTCTCATCTCTCTTTGCTTGTGTTTTCTTGGAGTTTTGAGAGGGATCTTTGAAGGTTTGAGCTGGAAGTGTTGTAGGTAAGTGGTTGAGTTCGGTTTGGGGTTTCTTGTGTTGCTCTTGTTATGTAGATTTCTGGTTTTTGGTTGTGATTGGTTTTGATTTAAGTGTTTTTGGTTGGATTGTGTAAGAATCGGAAGAAAGAAGGAAGAGCAAGGGCAAGGATATAGTGGATTCGTGAGGAACTCGGTTCGAAGCTTCGTTTCCAGGTTTGGGAGTGTATTCTTGAGTGTTTGTTTGGGATTTTGCCTAATTGTGAATGTGTGTAAATTATGTGTTTATGAGATATTCTGGAAGTTGTTGATTGTGTTATGTTTATATGGTTTTTATGCCATGGGTTGGTATTTGGTTGAGTTTAGCTTGTGGTGTTTAGAACTCATTTTATGCTTTTTGTAGTGATGTTGCTCTTAGAATTCATGAGTAAGATTTATTGATGATATGATTCTTTGATGTTTGGATTGAGTTCCTATTGTTATTGGAGTGTGAAATTGCTTGATTGAAGTGAAGGTTGTGAGATTTTGGCTTGAAAGACCTGGAAATTGCCCTGAGGAATCCCATCTGGGCATGGGTCACGGTGGCAACCAATCTGGTTACCACCGTGAGCCACGAACCAGATGCATTCTGCCGTGGAGTTTGGTATGTCACGGTGGCAACCAATCTTGTTACCACCGTGAGGTATCCAAACTTTTGATTCTGTCTGGCTGCTTTGGTATGTCACGGTGGCAACCAATCTTGTTACCACCGTGAGGTATCCAAACTTTTGATTCTGTCTGGCTGCTTGGTATGTCACGGTGACAACCATTTTGGTTACCACCGTGAGGTACCCCAGACTTTCTTTCTGCCAAGGATCTCTGGTATGTCACGGTGGCAACCAATCTGATTACCACCGTGACCTACCCTGTTTTGCAATAAAATCCCTTCTGTTATGCGCGTTGTATGAATGTTTAATTTATGATTTTTAGCACGTGATACCATGTATTCTGGATTTTGTATTCATCTTTTGACATCTGTTAGTTGATCAGCTTTTATGAAAGGTGTTGCATTTCAACATTGTCTTGTTTGTCTAATGTCATGTGAGAGTGTGTTGTCGAGCCTGAAGTGTCAAGGTATAGGATAATTAAGCATGCTTAAGAAGGGTTAGTTTACAGCTGTTCTGTCCGCCCCGTTTGGGCGAAGCGGTCGACCTCCGAGATGGTCATTTTTGTGTAGTGATAAGATGTTTTTTTTTGAGACTCTGGTCTCCCGTGTTACCTTCGGGTATTAAAATGTTTTTGAGGCTTCGGTCTCCCGTGCCGTGTTCCCGTATCCTCCACAATTGATATCAGGCTATTGGTGTGAACTGTGTGGTATTGGCTTAGCGAAGTGTTCTGATTATTGTGTGACTCTGTGTAGTGTATTGATTCAGTGTTATGTACTATTTATCCTGATTATATATTTATATATCTGTACTCTGATTAATATTGTTTTATGAATATTAGTGCATGTTTTCGTGTATAGTGTTCTGTTGTGTTTGTTTTTCCCCACTAAGCGTTATCGCTTAGCACGGGCTTTTATCCCGTGCAGGTGGCGTGAAGAATTTTGGGTTGCTCGTGTCGCGCATCTGTAGGCTGGCCACATAGGAGTCGAGTTATTTATTTTGTCTCCTCCTGTAATTCTTTTTGTATATGTATTTCTTTATTTAGTAAAGGTTTTTAAAATGTAATCTTTTGGGCCATTGTAAATAACTCGTATTTTGATTATTTATGTATTGAAGTATATTTCCTACTAAACTTTCTAAGATGTATTATTATGGGTTTTTGAATGCTTCCGCTTAGCGCATGCATGCTTCCGCTGTATGATTTGTCGCGTCGTGAGTGAGCGTCGTGCTGTAGCGCGCCCGCCGGCGCCCTTCCAACGGGGGCGGCGATGGGGGTGTTACAGCTCCGATTACGAGGTTATTGAGGAAAGGAGTTAAGTTTGAGTGGTTGGATAAGTGTCAGGCTTGTTTTGAGCAGTTAAAGAGGTTGCTAGTGGAAGCTCCTATACTAACTCAACCCATGTCGGGTAAGGAGTTTGTAATGTATAGTGATGCTTCTAGTATCGGTCTTGGTTGTGTATTGATGCAAGAGGGAAAGGTTGTGACTTATGCTTCTAGTCAGTTGAAGCCACATGAGAGGAATTATTCGATGCACGATTTAGTGTTGGCAGCTATGATATTTACTTGAAGATTTGGCAGCATTATTTGTATAGGGAGAAGTGTAGGATCTTTACAGACCATAAGAGCTTTAAGTATCTCCTCACGCAGAAGGAGTTGAACAAGGTAGCACCGTTGGTTAGAGTTGTTCAAGGACTACGACTGCATATTGGATTACCACTCGGGTAAGGCCAATATGGTTGCCGATGCTTTGAGTCGGAAGTCGGTTTCTGCTTTATTCTTGAGGCTGTTTAAGTGGAGGTTTAATTCAGATGGGACTTTGGTTGCTCAGTTGAAGCCTACCTTGAGACAGAGGATTGTAGATGCACAGAAGGATGATGAGAGCCTATAGCGGGTTTTGCATGAGGTCAGTTCTGGTAAGAGGTCAGTTTTGGATGGTGTGCTGATGTATAGAAGCCGCTTGTGTGTACTTGAGAATGAGGAGTTGAGGAGACAACTTTTGAGTGAGGCACACACTACGGTTTTCACTATGCATCCCGGTGGTGACAAGATGTATCGGGACATGAAGCAGTTCTATTGGTGGTCCGGTATGAAGCGGAACATTGTGGATTTTGTGTCTAAGTGGCTGGCATGTCCGCAGGTAAAGGCTGAGCATCAAGTTCCTTCGAGATTGCTCACACCTTTATCCGTTCCCAAGTGGAAGTGGGATGATATCGCCATGGAATTTGTATCTGGTTTGCCTTTGACTCAGAAGAATCATGACTCAGTATGGGTAATAGTGGACCGGCTTATGAAGTCAGCTTATTTTCTGCAAGTTAGAGTGGACTATCCGATGGATAAGTTAGCCAATATCTATATGGATGAGGTAGTCAGATTGCATGGAGTGCCGTTGTCTATAGTGTCAGATCGAGACCGAAGGTTCACTTCGATGATTTGGAAAGAATTGCAAAGGGCTTTGGGTACCAAGTTGAATTTCAGTACGGCGTTCCATCCTTAGACAGATGGTCAGTCAGAGCGGGTCATTCAGATCTTAGAGGATATGTTGCGATCTTATGCATTGGATTTTTCGGGTAGTTGGGACAGATATGTGCAGTTGATGGAGTTTGCCTACAACAATAGCTATCAGTCGAGCATCGGTATGTCACCCTATGAAGCTTTGTATTATCGTTAGTGTAGGACTCCAGTTTGTTGGACCAAGTTATCTGAGCGTTCAATTATTGAGCCAGAGTTGGTTAAGGACACGGAGGAAAAGATAAGAGTTGTGCAGCAAAATTTGAAGCCGGCTAAGGATCGGTAGAAGTCTTATGCTAACTTGAAGAGAAAGGATGTTCAGTTTGAGGTCGGGGACAAAGTTTTTATTAAGGTTTCTCCTTGGAGAAAAGTACTACGGTTTGGTAAGAAAGGTAAGCTTAGTCCTCGATTTATTGGACCGTATGACGTGTTAGCTAAGGTTGGTCCGGTAGCCTATAGGTTGGATTTACCGATAGAGTTGGCAAAGTTGCACGACGTTTTCCATGTTTCGATGCTTCGTTGGTACAGATCAGTTCCTTTACATGTTATGTCAGTTCAGGATGTTCAAGTGCAGCTAGACTTTTCTTATGATGAGGAACCGAAAGCAATTCTAGCTTGGGAAGTGAGACAGTTGAGGAGTAAGCAAATCCCGTTGGTCAAAGTGTTATGGAATCATCACGGAGTCGAAGAAGCAACTTGGGAGCCAGAGGCGATCATGAGGGCTCAGTATCCGCATTTGTTCAGTTCAGGTGAGAATTTCGAGGACGAAATTCTTATTAGTAGGGGAGAGTTGTCACACCCCATTTGCCCCCTAGTAGTATGAGCCATTTATGTGTGTGCTTGGCATGTGATAAGGGTATTACGGGAAATTGCATGTTTTATTGGGTTGTATTATAGTACGGGTGCTCACATGGTAGTAGGATGTGTTTGTTGGGTTGTGTTTGTGTGTGTGTGCTCACACATTTTTAGGGTGTTATTAGTTGGGGTGAGCTTGTGTGTGTGTAGTGCATGCTTGTTGGGTGTGAGTGATCAAGATCCACCACTAGGAAGAGGACACATGTCTAGGGTTGGGAAAAGAAAAAGAAAAAGAAAGGAAAAAAGGGGAAAGGGGCAGATTTCCTTTCATTTTCTCGTTTCCCTCTTCCCCTCACTCTTCTTCTTCCTTTTTCTCTTCTCAAAAGAGCCCTAGCCTTGGATCCAAGTTGGTGTGGTGGGAATTGATCATCTCTTATTCTTCTTTTGGGTAAGTTTTCTGCATTTTTATCATCTCCTTCATCTTGTTCATCTTCTTCTTCTCATTTTCTGGGTTTAACGTTTTGATCTAGGGTTTTTGTGGTTTGTTTGTTTTGGTGGGTTGTTGTTAGTTGAGCCTACTCGCGACCCTAAAGGCAAGGAGAAGTATGATATTAGTGGCACCAACTGATTTGGAGCATAGGAGCAAAGGTTTGGGAATTTATTGAATTTGATGTATTTGATGATTTTTGAATTTGACGTGAATTTTTGGAAATTATTTGGTTTATAGAGTGTTAATGAGTTGTATGATGGTTTAATACTTTGAGGTTTGAGTATGTTCAGTTAAGATTTTAGTTTATGATTTTGAGAGTTGATGCAAATATGAATTTGTTAGATTGGGGATTGAATGAATTAGTATGTTCATTGCATGTGGTATTTGAATGTTGAGTTTAAAGGTGAGTTTTATAGGTTGATTTTATGGTTTGAATGCATGAGTTTTGAGAATGTGTTGTTTTGGTTTGAAATTGGGTTGTTTGTCTGCAAAAATCTGGGTTTTGGGTGATTCACACGGAGGTATGGAGGGCCTTACCACTGCGTGAATCGTGAGACTTCATCAGGGAAGCTGAACAAGACATTTTACACGGCGGTATCGAATTACCCATACCCCGTGTAAAATGCCTCTGCCCAGCTCCAAAACCGTGTCGGGCATGTTACACGGTGGTATGGACTATACCATACCCCCGTGTAAGGTGTCTTACACGGCGGTATGGATTGGCCATACTGCCGTGTAAAATGCTTCTGTCCACCGATGTTGATGATTTTTGATCCTCTTCGTTTTCACTCCTTTTTCACTTATGTTTGGTATTAAATATTATTTAGTGTTATTTTATTTATCTTGCATCATAAATTTGTATTTTGCTCTATCAAATTATCGTATGTTAGTTGATTCTGGAGTGGCTTAATTATTACCTTAAGTGATGAACTCAATATGTGAATTTTTATGTGCATGACCTGCAAGAGTCAGTGTAGTGGATAGTTAGGCATGCCTAATACAATCTTTTAGCTGTAGCCTTAGTTCCATTTGGATCCCGATCAGGTCTCTGTCTGGTTCCTCGCGAACCCTCTTGAATTTTTGATCTTGTTTAAGGTCCCTCCGAAAACTTGTTTTGAATGTGATAAAATAAAATGGTTTCTCGATTCGTAGCCGTAAGGTACTGTCTGTATTCGATTCGTACCCGTAAGGTATTGTCTGTATTCTCGTTATCCACTATTGTGAGTCCGTAGGTGTTCTATTTGTTTTGATTTGCTTTGATATGATTATCAAAATGTGTTTTCCGAATGAGGATGATAAGTATGAGAATAAGTTTATATGTATATGAATGTGGATATGGGGTTCTGAATGTATGTCTTAATTCTGCAAGCATGATTATATATCTGGCATGAATATTCGCATTTGTCATATCGTATGTGATTTGCTTTAGCGACCATTGTGAATGGCCGTCCACTCCTTTGTGTGTGTTCCCCACTGAGCATTATCGCTTAGCACGGTGTTTTATCCGTGCAGGTGTGGAAGCTCCTGTGTTTTGGGAGAGTCGCCGCCAGTCAAGCCAACACAGAAGGGATTAGTGTTAGGGCTTATTTTTGTAATAGTTATAATGATTCTTTTTGTTATAGAACTCTCATTGTATCAGTAATTTTTGTAAGCTTCTGCTCTTGTTTATTTTGGATATGTAATTCTTTTGTTTGGGCAATTGTTCAAATTATTATTGTAATGTTTTTGTTATATTAATGTATGATTAGTTGTTGTTTCTCAAAAGTTTTAATTTCCGCCATGTTTTCGTATGTTTATAGTGTATGAATGTATGCTTTGTATCGATCTGTCTGGTGTTACACCCCTACTCCTACGGCATCTCACTCCTATCCGGATGGGTTCGCCTACGTATGGGTAGGGGGTGTTATAATTTTTACTTATTACATAATAAAATTTCAACATAAATTATGTTCATTACTAATCCAAAAATTCCAAATAAATTAGTATATCCTCCATTTTCATTGTATATTCATTTTATGACCTTAAATTCGTTTAATTATTCACATACACATTAATATACCTTAAGAAAGCATTCGGCCAAGCTTATGAAATTTCATTCATAATTCTTTTTCTTCCATTTAACCTTTATACTATTAGATTACATGTTAATTAACATGAATACATACTTATTTACCATTGAACATACAAATACACTGTGTTATACTTTACATACCATTCGGCCTAACCATATCTTTTCCTTCAATTTTATTTCTTTTAATCATTTATCATTAGTTAAGCTAGATTATACCTTAATTTACATGTTCATACCATTAATTTACATTTAATCACAAAATATACCTTGGTATACCCTAATATACCATTCAGCCTCCATTGTGTACATAACATACAATTTGTTTCTTCTTGATTTAAGCATTCAAATCATCATTTTTAACATCCCTAAACATGACTATATGGTTTGATTCAATTAAACATGCATATTTTACATACTTTATGTTTAAACATAACCAAAAATCATGCTTTTTCAATGGAAAAAGGAGGATATTGTATCCACTAACCTTATATCCTTGATCTTTACTCCTTAAACTTCCTTTCCATAGTCTTTAACCCATGAAACAACTTCCTTCTCTTTGAAAACCTAAGGTGGCTGAATATATTCATCAAAGGAACCATGATTATTTTGCTTTATTAATTCAATATAACATCATTTCCATACTCTACAACCTTAGATCTACCTATTTGAACCATCGAATCAAATTAAAAATATCAAATACACATACCTCAATTTTAGGACATAACTTTTCCCACCTCTTCTAGTTCAAAAAAACTTTAAACACCACTACTAGGTTGTAGAGGAGCTTAACTTTATTTGGGAAGCTTGGATTTAGGGAGAGATGTGGAGACAAATGAATAAAATGGATGGAAGAACCAAAGTATGAAATTCGGCCTATGGAGGGAGGAGGAGAGATGCTGGAATTCAACAGATTTCTCTAGAGAAATCTAGCTTTTTGGGATTTATATAGGGGTCTTGATGGGCTGAGCTTGGTCCAAACAATTGGGCCAACCCAATTTTAAGCCTATTTAGGTAATTAGGTTCATTTTCGAATCCAAAATTATTTCTATCACTTCGCAAGTTCATTTCCTCCCAAAATAAATTTCATAATTATTTAAATATATAATTTAGCTTCCACGTAAAATTTGAGCCCAATCAAAGACCGTTGCTCGATACAGTAATTTCTTGCCATTCCGATAACCTAATTTTCTGTCTCACCAAAAAAATTATTTTTCACAACTATATGGTTCTCTATATGATTTATAGCAAATCCATACTTTGAGATAATTTTGCTAAGCTCTATAGCTCTATTTAGAGTCCGGTCAAACTTTGGTCAAATTAGTCAAACCACAATCAACTGGTCCTACCGGTCCGGGTCATTGATTGAACCGGTTCAGTTCACCTTTCATCGTTAACATCATTTTCGCTCTGAATAGCCCATTTGACCCCAATTCCATCTCAATTAGGGTCCATATCCGGTCTAGTTCACTTGAACCGGCACGATTAATTAATTTTTCAGTGTCACCAAAAACTTAATTTTTCACTGCAAAAAATTCATAATTATTATTTAGAGTTTATATATGCGTTCAAAACAAATTTTAGAGGTCATTTATTAATTTTAAAATTTCAGTCAAACACTTGGTTACTATTGAACCGTACCAGATGCTATCTTCTATTTGACTTTTAGAGAACTATTTGACCTCACTTTTACTTTAAATTATACCATCAGACTTCTTATAACTTGCACTTTCTAATGGTTCAATAAAATTTTTCACTTCCAGATTCTCGGGAAGTTATCCATTAGGGGAGTCCCTGACCTGAGCACGTTTAACCTTTCTTCTTTACCGTCTTTTAGGATACAATCGCTAATATTTTCATAAGAAATTCTCACTATAAACTCTATAGATTTCACTCATCACTACTAACCTGTTATTTAGGCCATTACAATATATATAAAATATATAATATCAAATAAACTAAAATTTAATTTACTTAATTTTATGCATGCAATAATATTCATAATTGCAATTAAATCTTTATTCTCATGACATATATACAAATAGTACACATAAAAATCCATATTTGCATTTTAATCCTTTAACTATGGCATATTTATAATTTGGTCCTTGAACTTTTCATATTTACAAAAATGCGACTAATTTACTTACATTTTTAACCATTATTTAGCTTGCAAATTTCCCTTTAGTCCCTAAATTACTATTATCATGCCAAATTACATTTTAGTCCTTAGAAAGTAACTTATTTACATAAATAATCAATTTATTACGTTTTTGCCCCTAATAACCCTTATTAAACTTTTTATGGTCAAATTACCATTATACCTTTAAACTATTTATTTCTTTCATTTAGGTCATTTTTCCTCATAACCTTCATTTTAACTCCAATTTAATCACATTAATCTCATTTTTATCATATTGCCCCTCGTATAATACTGGCAGAAATCTTAGAACTGGATACACGAGATGTGAACCCTATAGGTTCAATCTTATGCCATTTTATCCCATTAAACTCATTATTTCATCACGATACACATTAATATTCACATACATACCATTTGGCCAAGATGACATACATTTACCATAAATTATTTTTACCTCATTTATCATCCTTTTAGCTAGATTACATGTTGATTAACCTAGTTATACCATTAAATGACATCATAACACATCAAAATCGCATTTTTCACTATTTATACCATTCGGCCAAAGCATGCATCATCCATTATGTTCATTTTTCTTTCCTTTATCCTTTCAATTAACTAGATCTCATGCCAAACAACACATATACACCATTAAAATGCCATAAACATCAAAACATATCATGGAAAATCAAAGGTATACCATTCGACCAAACTATATCATCATCAACCAAGGTCTATCTTTTTATTTTAACTATTCAAATCATCATTTCTAACCGTCCTGAACATTATTATAAGTTTAGGTTCAATTAAACCAGCATATTTCACGTAAACATAACCTGCACATCTTAAAGTACCCATAGAAACCTTTGAATCAAATTAAAAACACCTAAATCACTTACCTCAATTTTACACCCAAACTTTCAAGTCTTAGAATTTCCCACTTTTAACATTTCAAATGAACTTCTAATACCACCAATAGGTTATAGAGGAGCTTATATTTGCTTGAGAGGTTAAGATTTAAGGAGAGATGAAGAGAGAATTGAAGAAAAATGGTGGAAAATGAATGGAGATCAATTCGACCAAGGAGGTGGAGAAGAAAGGCAGTTTATATATGAGGGAAATTGAATCGAACGAAGTCCAACCAAAGTGGTCAAACCGATTTGAACTAATTTTTGGTTTTTGAGCCATTTTTTAATCCAAAATGACAAAATGATTTTTTATCATTTTATGAATTCATTTTCTCCCAAAACAAATTCTATCATTCTTATAATATATAATTTAGCCTCTATACAAAAGTTTAGCTCAATCGGTGTCCGTTTGAAGCCCAGTTCACTTAAACCAGCCTGATAGGACACTTTTGCAGTACTGCTGTAAATATTAATTTTTCACTGCTAAAAATTCTTAAATATTATTTAGATTCATTCTATACCTCGACAAATCAATTGGGCTGCATCTTATATTTTTAAAAATTAAGTCAAATATTAGTCAAATTTGGTTACTATTTGAACCGAGCTAGAGGCTAACTTCAATATTACTTTTGGAGGCCTATATGACCTCATTTTTACACCAAATTATATCACAAGACTCTTGTCAGTTCATAGATTCTAATGGGCCAATAAGTTTTTTAGCATACAGCTATAATTTTTAGCTATATAGCTTTCCAAGAGGTCACCCATTTCAAGATTGTTATGCCTCTAGCATGTTCAACCTTTTAAATTTACTAAAATTAAGGGTACTAGAGCTTATGTTATCACACAAAAACCATACTATAGACTCTATAGAATTCACTGATTAATGCTAAGTTAGCATTTGAGCCATTAGAGATCCCATTTTGGAGAATATAGCTTGCTTAAGATGTAGGTCAAAAGATCATCAAGTTAAAGATTGTCCAGAAGCACCAACATCCACTGCCACATCACTAGCACAAGGCACCAGACTTATGGCACCTAGAGGCAAAGGTAGGGGAGCAGCCCCGAGTCCTACTACATCCAGAACTTCTGCATAGCCTCCTTAGGGGCAAGGGCGAGCTACAGGCCGCACCTATGCAGTTAGAGCCAAAGAACATCAAGATGCACTTGATGTGATCGTAGGTAAATTTTCATTATTATTTGATACAGTTTATGCACTTGTTAATCTTGGTTCCACACACTCCTATATAAACACTGATGTTGCTCGGGGGAAAGGGTTGAGCGATTCACTTTTAGACCAGGATTATAACATCCCTTACCTGTAGTAGTAAACCACCACGACAGGTGAGGGATTGTACCCGAAAAATTACAGAGCTAAGCAAACAAGTTTTAAAACAAATTATAAAACTATCAAATCAGAACTACAAAATCTTTCAAAATAGAATACTTTCACACACAATATACTTAACATATATTTTTTTAATCCCTTTACTTTATAAATATAGAAATTATAAATTCACTTTACAAAGCTAGAAGCTAGTTTAATTACAAAAATAATTACATAACCAATACAAAATCTATATAAAAATTCCTATTAACTTGTTGGCCGGGGGTAAAGTGGGATGTCCTTCAAAATACGTGTCTTTTAAACCTTCACTGATAAGATATCCATGCTAAGCATAAAGGTCAATGGGGAAAGCATGAGATGGATCGCCACTCATAGTGGTCATCTATACATATACTTATATCAGAAAGGATTACATATATAATTTCAATAAACATACTTATCAAAAATCACATGCCGAAAACATATTCATTAATTAATACTACCAATATCACATTTCACTTATTATTCAATTAATTTCTTTTAATCTCATATTACTTATTAACCATACCATTGAATACACAGATCACTTGTTAATCGTTTCATTACTTTTATTCTCATATTGCCTGCATTAAAGTAGTGGATAAACGGGTTGAAACACATAGGTACATGAAGGTAAAGTTTTAATACGCATAGGGATCCACATCTAAAATCCAAAACTCATAGGGATCATAGTAAGATTCAAACACATATGGACCAAATCATGGTCTGAACAGATAGGCTACAGCTATAGACCCTTTAGGCATGCCTAACTATCCACGACCCGACTTTCGTAGGCAAAACAATTATTTAATCTAGTTAAATTATGATATTATGATATGCCTTCATTTACATAATTTATTTCACAAAATAATTCCATACATGTATTATCCATTTCATAAGCAAAACAATCATCATTAAATTCATATGTCAAATTCAATAATAAGCAAACTATTAAATAAAGAGTAACAACTTAAAAAGGTGAGGGATGGCCACACTTGGATGAGGGACGGCTGTACCTCAAATTTGGTGGCCAAAGGACAGTCACCCACTCATCTATGGTGGTCCATGAAGTGGTCACACCTAAGGGATGGGCATCCCTAGTAGGTGTGCCCGTGCCTCACCCAAAGGCTATGAGGGATGGGAAAACCTGAAATAAATCCTGCAGCAACTTTGTTCTACCAAAAATAGTTTGCAACTTCAAATTAAACCTCAAAAATCACATGATAAATGTCAATTTTAATCAAAATAGTGTTCTAAAAAATTAAATCGTAGGATACTATCTTTGTAATGGCTCTAACTTCATGTCATTTGGAGCTCAAACCAGGGAGATATGCCCAGATTTGACTACACTGCTCCAAACACCCGAACATTTAGCTACTGGAATGAGCAATTTTAAGGCCATTAGAGTCCAAAATAAATTATAGCTATTTATACAACATTTTTACCCAAAGAAGTCTCGGGTCTACCTAATTGGAATCATGAAATTTGGACTTATAAATATCAACTTATGCGAAAAACAACCATTAATGGTCATTCTGCCCTTTCGGACAGAACTGCACAATGTAAATCAATTAACCTAAATTCAACTAATATGACACAATCAATCCACAAAATTTAACTCAAACCAACATAACACATAGACAAAAATCTTAGAATATTTAATTCATCAATAAATGTTCAATAACACAAAAATTAACACAACAATTGTAACATCCCAATACCCCTGGGAAGGAATTTCGGGGCGCCACGCACACACAAACGCATACATACAATCGCACTCAAAAGTGGAAGCCATAATAATAAATAATTAGAATATCTTGGGCCAAACACACTACTCTTATAATATATATAAACTGTACATATTACAAAAGTTCTATACTTAATACATAATCCTCTTCGGTACATGTACAAAACAGTTAACATTTACATTTCATTACTATACTTTGCTATATACATAATGATGTTACTCAAAACATAAAAAACTCTATTTTATACAAAAAGTTCTTCATCAAGCTCCTAGTGGCCATGATCTGCAGATGCAAATTCTCTAATCCCATCCTCTAAACCTACACGGAAAAAACACTAGTGGTAAGCGATAATGCTTAGTGGGCATAAATAAAAAAATAGACTTCGAACGAAGTCACAAGTATATCGAATGCATGTCATTTAAAAATAACCACATGCATAACCTTGTAACAAATAACATCACACTCTAACCAGTTCTATGTGCAAATATCCAAATATGGCAAACAATATCGATATCGTGTCATACTATGTTCATATATATATACAAGTCTCTAAACACCTCTTGTACACTACAAACCACACAGTAGCCTGAATTCTCAACAATGGTGGATACGGGTACTTTACTTTAAATACTATTGAACAATATCAACTTTGGAGACCTAACTCAAAATTGATTACACTAGGTATTCGTCGTTGAACAAATTAAGGTCACTGTAGCAGCCACACTATATGCCTTTATAAGCATGCTTATCTATCCACTACTATGACTAACTCAAAACATAACACTTGCCAATAACGGAATCATAAGTCAATTACTATTTTATCACTATTCATTAATACAAAATAGTAATTTGATTAAAGTGTAAATATAACATGTACCATGCACTAGTAAAGAACATACATAGAGAGACAAGGTGACATCATTTTCAGAAGCAGAATAGGGCAAGAAAGAGGTTCACTGTTGCGATCACGACAGGGAGTCGTGCTCGCGACAAAGACCATGTCGCATGGCAGGAACAAGGGCGATTGCACGACTCGTGCTCATGTGCACGACTCGTGCTCATGTGCACGACTCGTGCTCATGTGCACGACTCGAATAGATCGTGCATGCTTCGTACAAGATAACTCCACTCCTTCATGTGCACGACTCATGCTCATGTGCATGACTCGTGCTCTTGAGTACGACTCATGCATCTTGCTCATGATTAATGCATAGCAACATATCTTTCTCTGCTTCGTGTTGGCCCATCTTCAAGACTTGTGAAGAACTTGACGACTCGTGAAGAGTTTCATGACTTGTGAAAAGGTTCACGTGTCGTGCAAGGCCAGAGGAAGACCCGATTCTATCGTGCTCACGACTGTTGTCGAACTCGCAACAGAATCATGATTTCCAAAATCTCAAAAAATCACAGAAAAATAGAGCTTGTAAAATCAATACCCAATCTTAACCCACAACCAAATATCATGTAAAATCATGTAAAAACTTACCTCTGATGTATTAAAAACATACTTATAATTATAATAACTCAATTTTCCCAATAAATACACACAATCAAATAACTTCATTAGAAATCACATCATGTTCTTCAAACCCAGAAATTCATACAAAATTTCATTACTACTTATACATCTCTCTAATTAAGCATAAAATGCTGAAACACATGCAGAAATAACTAAAATCACACACGATCCCAACCTCTAGGTAGCTTGATCCCTGCTATCTGTTCAATTCCAATCTTCTCCTTACCCTTGTCCTTCTTCTTGTCCATAGCTTTCATGCACAAATCAACCAAGGGAACACTCAAACTAAGCTCTCAACTTTAAATCAAAAATAGAAATATGGAAAGAAAAAGGAGGTCAGATCGAAGAATCAACCAAACTTACCTTCTCAAGGGTCCAAGTCAACCCCCACTACACTCTCTTCAAACCAATCCAAGTGATCCACTTAAGGAGCAATCAAAAGAGAAGGAAAGAAAAAGGGAATGGAAAAGCAAATGGGAGCACGGCAGAAACCAAGGAAAAGAATGAAGAATGAAAAACTAAAAGCAAAGTAAAATGGCAGAGAGGGAAACAAGGCAGCCGGTCAACCCTCACTAAATGCCCACCAATCCACATAAACGCCACTTACCATAATAAATACATTTATTTGCTCAAAACAGATCTCATTCAATCCAAGTGTCACACTCCCTTGTTGCCATGTGTCAACACGTCAACAAATAACTCATAAGTCCAACTCAAAGCCTTTTGAAAACCCGATTAAACTGACATACCACTGGAGGGTTCTCTCGTGCTCGCGATAGAACTCTCACACACTACAAACACTCTTCTTCTAAAGCCACACTTGCACCATCAAAAAATTGTAAACAAACAACCTGCAAACTCAAAATAATTCCATTTAGATTCGCTCTTAAACTTGTCAAAATCTGACAAAATTAAGCCAAAACTTCTAGGGTCCAAATCGGGTTGTTACAAATCTCTCCCGCTTAAGGAATTTCGTCCTCGAAATTTCTTAAGTACCACATAACACATTCTATCATAATTTCTTATATACACAACCAAAACAATTTAAACACTAAAGGAACTTACCAGAAGAACTAGCAAGGGCGTCTACAGCTTTTGCTACCATTGCATAAACTTGTGGTTGTACCTCGGTAGGAAAAGGCTTCTCAACTGTTTTCTATGGCGGTCTATTAGCTCCACTTCTTCCTCTTCCCCTTCTGATGGTTGCAGATGCATTCACTTTATCTTTGCTTACTTGCGAAGCTAAATTCTCCCTCGACTTAGGGCACTTGGCAAGCATGTGCTCCATGCTGCCACACCTAAAACAAGCTCCGGTGAGTTTCCTACACTCACCCCAGTGGTGCCTCTCACAATGAGCACACTTAGGTCCTACACTTCCTCTACAAGTAAGTGGCACTATGCTCCCAACTGAAGTTGGCACATGCACTCCTTCTTGCTCATCTCTTCCTCTCTTTACTTCAATAACTCTTCTACCAGTGCCCTCATCTCCTCTCGAAACCCTTCTCTTTTGTTCTCTCTTTTGTTTCAATAATTCAGAGTCCTCTAATTTTACAGCGGCTAAAACCAATCGATAATAGCTCACCGATTTCAAACCAACCATGGCAGATAGAGGTCCTATAATATTTTTTCTTAATCCATCCTCAAACTGTCGGCACTTGAAATCTTCTGTTAACAAAATATCAGGTACATATTTACTCAACCGAGTGAACTCTTTCTCATATTCCCTGACTGTCATATTCCTTTGCTTAAAGCTCACAAACTCTTTCCACTTTGCCTCTCTATATGCTTTAGTCACATATTTCTCCTTAAACTCGTGTACAAAGAAATCCCATGAAAATTCCACTGGCCTCTATAGGTTTCTCAATACTAACTTCCACCAGTCATATGCTGCACCCTGCAGTAATGACACAACACAAGCTACTCTTTGATTCTCAGGGCAATTAATGTGTTGCAGGAACCTTCCTGTTCTCTCTAGCCAAAACTCTGATATATCAGATTGGTCCAATGTGGTTCCAAAAAATTCCTCAGCTCCTCTCTTTCTTATAAGGTCCGTTAGCGCCTTAGGAGCTGCCAGTCGATCTAAAATCTGAACTAACCCTTGCATCAGCACCGGGTTATCCTGAACAGGATCAGCTCTTTCATCCCTAACTTGTTCTTGCACAAACGGATCCCCACAAACTGCATTCACACAACCAGTCGTCTCTCCTATGTTCTCACTCGGATCCGACACCATCTATACACTACAAAAAGGAACATCTGCATTAGGCCACAACTCTAGACAAACTCTGACATTTAACCTATACTCTACATCTTATAGTCCTGAACCATCTATCCTAAGCTCTTATACCATAAATTATAACACCCCAATACCCTTGGGAAGGAATATCGGGGCGCCACGCACACACAAACGCATACATACAATCGCACTCAAAAGCGGAAGCAATAATAATAAATAAATATAATATCTTGGGCCAAACATACCACTCTTATACCATATATAAACTGTCCATATTACAAAAGTTCTATACTTAATACATAATCCTATTCGGTACATGTACAAAATAATTAACATTTACATTTCATTACTATACTTTGCTATATATATAATGATGTTACTCAAAACATAAGAAACTCTATTTTATACAAAAAGTTCTTCATCAAGCTCCTAGTGGCCACGACCTACAGATGCAAACTCTCTAATCCCATCCTGTAAACCTACACGGGAAAAACACCCGTGCTAAGCGATAACGGTTAGTGTGGATAAAGAAAGCAATAGATTTCGAATGAAGTCACAAGTATATCAAATGCATGTCATTTAGAAATAACCACATACACAACCTTGCAACAAATAACATCACACTCTAAGAGTTCCATGTACAAATTTCCAAATATGGCAAAGAATATCGATATCGTGTCATACTATGTTCATATATATATAAAAGTCTCTAAACACCTCTTGTACACTACAAACCATACAGTAGCCTAAATTCTCAACAATGGTGGATACGGGTACTTTACCTTAAATACTGTTAAACAGTATCAACTTTGGAGACCTAACTTAAAATTGAATATACTAGGTATTCGTCGTTAAACCAATTAAGGACACTATAGCAACCACACTCTATCCCTTTATAAGCATGCTTATCTGTCCACTACTATGACACTTCAGGCTTGACTCACTCACTTAAAACATAACACTTGCCATAAACAGAATCATAAGTCAATTACTATTTCATCACTCTTCATTAATACAGAACAATAATTTTATTAATGTGTAAATATAACATGTACCACGCACCAGTAAAGAACATACATAGAGCGACAAGAAGACATCATTTTAAGAAGTAGAATAGGGCAGGAAAGAGGTTCACTATCGTGATCGCAACCATGTCGCATGGCAGGAACAAGGGCAAGTGCATGACTCGTGCTCATGTGCACGACTCGTGCATATGTGCACGCTTCGTACAAGACAGCTCCACTCCCGCATATGTATGACTCATGCTGATATGCATGACTCATGCTGCTGAGTATGACTCATGCATCTTCCTCACGATTCGTGCACAGCAACATATCTTTCTCTGCTTCGTGTTGGCCCATCTTTACTACTCGTGAAGAACTTCACGACTCGTGAAGAATTTCATGACTCGTGAAGAGGTTCACATGTCATACAAGGCCAGAGGAAGACCCAATTCTTTATTGCTCGCGATAGAATAGTGATTTTTAAAATCTCACGAAATCACAAAAAAATAGAGCTTGTAAAATCAATACCCAATCTTAACCCACAACAAAATATCATGTAAAAACTTACCTCTGATGTCTTAAAAACATACTTATAATCATAATAACTCAATTTGAGCGATAAATACACACAATCAAAAGACTTCATTAGAAATCACATCATGTTCATCAAACCCAGAAATTCATACCAAATTTCATGCATCACTACTTATACATCTCTTTAATTAAGCATAAAATGGTCAAACACATGCAGAAATAACTAAAATCACACACGATCCCAACATCTAGGTAGCTTGATCCCTGCTCTCTATTCAGTTCCAATCTTCTCCTTACCGTTGTCCTTCTTCTTGTCCACAGCATTCATGCACAAGTCAACCAAGGGAACACTCAAACCAAGCTATCAACTTTAAATTAGAAATAGAAATACGAAAAGAAAAAGGAGGTAAGATCGAAGAATAAACAAAACTTACCTTCTCAAGGGTCCAAGTCAACCCCCACTAAACTCTCTTCAAACCAATCCAAGTGATCCACTTAAGGAGCAATCAAAAGAGAAGGAAAGAAAAAGGGAATGGAAAAGCAAATGGGAGCACGGCAGAAACCAAGGAAAAGAATGAAGAATGAAAAACTAAAAGCAAAGTAAAATGGCAGAGAGGGAAACAAGGCAGCCGGTCAACCCTCACTAAATGCCCATCAATTCACATAAATACCACTTACCATAATAAATACATTTATTTGCTCAAAACAAAACTCATTCAATCCAAGTGTCACACTCCCTTGTTGCCATGTGTCAACACCTCAACAAATAACCCGTAAGTCAAACTCAAAGCCTTTTAAAAACCTGATGAAACTTACATACCGCTGGAGGGTTGAGTCACGCTCACAATTCTTGTCGCGCTCACGGCAGAACTCTCACACAATACAAGCACTCTTCTTCTAAAGCCACACTTGCACCATCAAAACATTATAAACAAACAACCTGCAAGCTGAAAATAATTCCATTTAGATTCGCTCTTAAACTTGTCAAAATTCGACAAAATTAAGCCAAAACTTTTAGGCTCCAAATCTGGTTGTTACAATAATCCCAAACCTTAATTCCTTGCATTTTCTTAGTTTACTTTGTAATGACCCAAATTATACCCTAGAAGGATTTATAGTATAATTGCATTGTAATGGTACAAGGGTAAAGGGTATAGATGGGGGTATATAAGTAATGAAGGATATAATTGAAATGACTTAAAAGTATTTAGTGAAAGAAGTTGGTTTGAGGGATTTAAAGGGAGGTTTGCCGTGGACTATTTTGAAAGTTTATTTTGAGTGGGACACATGTCATGAAGAGGACATGTCGCAAGAAAAGAGTGTGCCACCTAGTTTGGTCCATGGGGTTTAGTGGGAAAAGTCTGCCCCATTTCTTGCATGTGGCCGGTTTGTGTTTCTTATTTTCTCTTGGTTCCTTTTCATCTTTGTTCTTCTTCATTTTCGATTCTTGTTCTTCACTTTGTGGGTTATTTACTACAAATTGGTTAGTTTGAATAGTTTTGACAAAGGAATTGAAAGGTAAGTGTAGATTGGATTAGTGTGATCTTCTTCTAGTCATTCTATTTGGTATTTAGTAAGTGTTTTGAGTTGCTTGAGTATGGATTAAGAGTGTGTATATGTTTGTGCAAGAAGCATCGGACAAGAGGAAAGAGAAAGGCAATGAGAAGGTTTGATCTTGAAGTGAAGATGTTAAAGTTGCTTCTGAGAGGTTAGGGATCATGTGTGTTCTTATCTACTTGCATTTGTGGTTCATTTGGTATCATGTGTTAATTCTTGATTGGATGCATGTTGAGGGTTATGTACTAGTTTATTTGATCAAGTGTATGTATTGATAGTGTGGGATATTGGTATTTGAATTTCCGTTACTAGCTCTATGTTAATTATTGGAAAAGTATAAGTATGTTATAGATTATGCATGTCGGGCATTTGTTTATGACTATGTGCTTGAAGGCCATTTTAGTTGTTAATGATATTTGTTTGTGCCTATATTGTGGTTAGAGCCTTGTAACGTATATGATAGGGTTTTGGTAATTATACATGTGAGTTTAGGTTGGCATCTCATAACATAATTTGCATATTCTAAAAACACACATAATCAATTAACACACACAAATCAGTTTGTTCACTTGCACATCTTGCACTAGTATAATGTGAGACTCATCTGAACGATATCTTCGAAGAATTGACACATGGAAGACATTGTGAAGCTTAGTCAAAGTCGGAGGCAAAGCTAACCGATAAGCCATTGCCCCAACTTTTTCTAACACCTCGTACGGCCCAATGAACACTTCTTACCAAATCATGCACTTTCCTCCAGGGAGACACTTTTAAAAACACTATCACCCACTGTAAAGTCAAGGTCCCTTCTCTGCAAATCCGCATAAGACTTTTGCCTTTCACTTGCAGCTTTTAACCGTTATTGGATAATGTTTGCTTTCTCTTCTGTATCTTTTACAAAATCAGGTCCAACACCCTTATGCTCACTCAACTCAGTCCAACATACTGGAGTTCGACATGTTTTACCATAGAAAACTTCATATGGTGCCATGCCAATACTCACCTGATAACTGTTATTATAAGCAAATTCCATTAATGGAATACACCTATCCCAACTCTTAGAGAAATCCAATACACATGCTCGAAGTAAATATTCCAACACCTGAATTACCCTTTCTGACTGTCCATCCGTCTGTGGAAGAAAAACTGTGCTGAAGTTCAATCTTTTACCCAATGCAGTTTGCAACGCTTTCCAAAATTTATAAGTGAACCTCAAATCTCTGTTAGATACAATAGACAACGAGATACCATGCAGTCTTACAATCTCTTGCACATACAGTTCAGCCAATTGATCCATGGAGTAATCAAGTCGAATCGGTATAAAGTGAGCTGACTTTGAAAACCGATCAACTATTACCCATACAAAATCGTGTTGCTTTGATGTCCTTAGCAAACTAGTGATGAAGTTTATAGTAATGTTGTCCCATTTCCATTGCAGAATCGGAATAGGATTCAACAGACGTGATGGAACCAGATGTTCCACTTTCATTTGTTGATAGGTCAAACACTTAGAAACATACTCCACTACATCCCTTTTCATACCAGGCCACCAGTAAAACTGCTTCAAATCCTGATACATCTTGTTACCACATGGATGGATAGCAAAAACCATATTATGCGCTTCATACATAAGTTTCTTCCTCCACTCCTTATCACTTGCAACACATAGTCAATCTCGATAATACACTACACCCTCTTCATTCACTGAATAATTAGTCTTGTCACCATTCCTGACTGACTGTAGAATCTGCTGCAACTTATTAACACACTTTTACGCATTAACTAACTCAGCTCTCGACTCAGATCTTGCTTTCAACTGTGCCACCAAAGCACCATCTAGAGCAAGTATCTGCTTAACTCGCTGTAGAGATAAAGCTGAAACTGACTTCCTACTCAATGCATCAGCCACTACATTGGCTTTACCCGGATGGTAATCCACAATATAGTAATAATCCTTGAACAGTTCAAGCCAACTACTTTATCTCAGGTTCAATTCTTTTTGCGTGAGCAGATACTTAATACTCTTATGATCAGTAAAGATCTTACACTTTTCACCATACAAATAGTGATGCCAAATTTTTAAGGCAAACACTACTGCAACCAGTTCCAAATCATGAGTCAGGTGATTCTTCTCATGTGGCTTTAGTTGCCTAGAGGCAGAAGCTATCACTTTCCCATATTGCATCAGCACACATCCCAATCTAACTCTAGAAGCATCACTATAGATCGCATACTCTTAGCCAGAAATAGGTTGAGTCAAGATTGGTTCCTTAACTAACATTCTCTTTAACTGTTAAAAACTTGCCTGAGACTTATCTGACAATTCAAATTTAACTCCCTTATGAAGTAACTTTGTAACACCCCAAGCCCCTCATGTAGCATGCCAGAAGAAACGGTAGGCAAGTGTTATGGTGAGTGGAGGGTGCTACCAAACGAAAACACTAATAGAAAATAGAATAATAAAAATTCTTAGAACCAGACCACTAACGACATACACATCACAGCTTATCTTGCAAGTAAACTATTACTCACACTAAATATATTACAACTCATCAAAACGTTACATAAAAAATTTAATTACATTCCGAAATTCAATAAAAGCTGCCTACTACAATTTCTATCGACTTGTTGGCCAAAGCTATAGCGGATCATTCGAACCAAACTTTTGTCTCCTTAACCTGCATGAAAAAATATCTGTGCTAAGCAATAATGCTTAGTGGGGAGAAACAAATAATAAGCAGCCACTCACAGTGGTTGTTGATACGAACACATGCATAAGCAACATATATATAAGCATAAAATGTATTAGCTAGAAACACTACAGATTCACATCATCATTCTCATACACCATAAATAGAAAATACTTTATTGCTTTCTAATTACAAACACATTATACGTACTCATCGCTTACTTAAATTGCTTAATTAATCTTATAGTTAGTTATACTTCATAGGATACCAATATTCATTTTTACTAGTCAAAATATAAAGTCTTAGAAATTCCCATTATTATGAATATTTCTAAAATCATGCTTACAACCGTATAGATCCTTAAATAAAAACATTTCATTTGTTCTAACCATTACATTGATCTAAACTAAAAACCATTCAATCTTCAGATTTGGTTCGGGCTTGAAATAAACATTCCAAGCTTCCTATGTATCCCTATGGTTGGGAATCAGAACCACGTGATTCTACAAAAAACCTTTATACACATATAATCCTGAATTAATCCTAACTCATTCCCTAAATCCAGTTATCTATATCATGTTTACCACTTTTTACCTTAATTATGAATCGATATTTGATTACTGAACTCATTAAAAGCCAACAAACAATGCACATAAATTCCTTACCAACATACTTACATTGGCTATCCAGGCTAAAGTCCTGAAGGCAGATAGCATATAATATACCTGTATCCTCATATCAAACATATAAACGAATACATTCATAAAATTCATTTACTGAAAAATTGACTATAGCAAATACACATATCAATTACTTCTATAATTCTCTACAAAGACTTCATATAGACAATCATACTCACAACTTTTAAATAGATTAATAACATGCATTATCCACATACAAATTCTTATGCAGTTAGTATTCATTCATACACGCCTATTAGAACAAACATTATTTGCTACCTCTCTTTTCATTTAACTGACATTGGATTAAGATAACAAAACACATAGGTACCCAAAGATACCACCCAATCTCACATAGAAGTCCATAAAGGATCCGGAAACACATAAGTGCATAAAGCACTAGCTCAAATGATATATAAGCCACAAAAGCAATACATATCCACAAACATATCAAATGCTTATTCTCATACCTTTATGCAAATCATCAAAGAACTTATCAATTTATTCACATTCCTTTATTCTCTTAATTACCTGCAAAGTCAAGGGGGTGGATAACGAGTGAACACATTGGGGTACCCGAGGGTACAATCGAAAAACAACATCGTTAATTTCACATTCGAAAACATTTTCACATTAGGGGATCTTAAAAAAGATCCGAACACATTGAGGATCGCGAGGATCCAAACGGGGACCTGATCAGGGTCCAGAACCAAAGGGGCTGTAGCTAATAGAACTTTATAGGCATGCCTATCTATCCACAACCGACTGTCGTAGGCTAGATACACATATGTTCCATATAAATACTTATAACATTCTTTTAATTTCATATAAGAACATGCATTCATTTACTCGCATATTATTTGCACTTATCATACATATCATATTCAAAAACTAATCACGTATTCTTTCATAAGTCAGTGTATTCACATAATCGCATTAAACATATTGCTACTATCAAGTGTCTTTCACTCATTTATATTTAACATATAAGTTCACACTTCCTTATGTTTTTACATTTAACAATTAATAATAGCAGATTAAATTCTCATATTTCAATTATTTCTCACACTTTAGAACATTTAAAATAATTAATATTTTAAATCATAAAAGCATACCTTAAGTGAGAAACCATGTCAAGAAGAATTTAACAAAAACTTTTAAAGGCAAGGAGGACTGTCGCGCTCGTGAAAAATATCACGCTCGAGACAGAGGCCAAGCTCGCCTTCTGTCGCACTTGTAATAGTCTTGCACTCGCGCGAAAAGGAGTAGACCAGCCTCTATCGCACTCATGATGAGTGTCGCTCTCGCGATAAAGTACGGGGAAGATTACTGTCGTGCTCGTGCAATGAAGCGCTCAAGACAATAATCCGCTCGGCAAAACCGAGGTCTCTGTCGCGCTCGGGACAAGTGTCGCACTTGCGACAGAGGCCAAGCTCTACTGGAGCTCGGGACATCAGGCTCTGTCGCGCTCACGATATAGTCGATTTCCAGTTCCTTTTTTCTAAAATCTGCTGAATTCTCATAACCAAAAATCCTCCAATATGCAATTGACTCACTAAACTTCAACATAACTCAAATCCAACATTCAATAAACTTTATACCACATAAACCATGTTTCAAACCAATTATCACAATTAAAAACATCCCATTAAAGCAATCAAAAATCAAAAGTTCTTTAACCCAGAATTTTACTCTAAAAGTCATACAAATTCAAGTTTTGATTCAATATTTCACAACCATGGCATCTCTACTCAAATCAATCCAAACCAACAACATTTACACAAGTATAACCAAGTTTAACCTCATAAATTTCAGAATTTCATAACAAAATAAAAAAATCTAAAATATGCATAAATACACCAATTCCCAAACCTCAACTCCTTTGCTCCTAATAGCTTCTTTGGCTGATCTTGTTAGCTCCAAAACTCATCCAAGGTCTTTCTTATCCAAAATCCTCATCAATTACCCACACATACACAAAACATTAATCTAGGTTTAAAGCTAATCGAAGGAATAGAAGAAATCAAAACTTAAAACTTACCTTTCCTTAACAAACTCTTCGCTCAAATGACTAGGACTAACAAACTTCACCATCTAAATCATGGGCTTTGATCTATGGGAGAGGAAATGGCGATGAAGTAAGAAGGAGAAGAAGAAGAAGAAGGAGAAGGAGGGGAAGAACGAGGAGAACGAGCGAGGGGAGAGCAGATTTCTGCCCTCTCTCTTCTTTTATACCTCTTCTTATCTCCTTGCCACATGTCACCCTGCCATAGGTCCAATCTAGATATTTATGTTAAAATCTCCTTTTAATCCCTCAACTCTCATATCCTCATACATTGATATTTATAACTTAATAATCCTTCACATTGGCCCACTTAATTAATTTAATTCTTGCAATCATGTCCTAATTCCATACTTCACAATTTTACAATTGGCCGCACTTGCCGAAACTTTTACATTAATTCCCAAATTGTCCATTCGACACACCTAGCACTACAACTTGCATAACTTTTATCACCACTCATCCTCAATGTACACAAATCCTTCTAGGGTACATTTCGGGTTGTTACAAACTTGGTTAATGGTGAGGCTATCATTGAAAACCCTTTCATAAATCGACGGTAATATCCAGCTAATCTTAAGAAACTTCGAATCTCAGGCACGTTTTTGGGCAGTTTCCAATTTACCACAGCTTCAATCTTAGCTGGATCAACCTTAATACCTTTAGAAGATACAACATAAACCAGAAAAGACACTTCTTTAAGCAAGAATTCACACTTACTGAGCTTAGCATACAACTGATGCTCTCTCAAAGTCTGAAGCACAATTCTCAAATGTTGTTCATGCTCTCTCTCATCTTTAGAGTACACTAGTATGTTATAAATGAACACCACTACAAATTGATCCAAATACGGCCTAAACACTCTATTTATCAAGTCCATAAAGGCAGCAGGCGTATTAGTCAACCTAGATGGCATTACTAAGAAGTCATAATGTCTATATCGAGTTCTGAAGGCAGTCTTTTCTATATCCTCCTTTTTCACTTGCAATTGATATAACCCAGACCTCAGATCAATCTTAAAGAAAACACTAGCTACATTCAACTGATCAAACAGATCTTCTATCTTTGGCAAAGGATATCTATTATTCACTGTCACTTTATTAAGCTGCCTGTAATCAATACACATTCTCATATTCCCATCCTTCTTCTTTACAAACAGCACTGGTGCTTCCCAATGAGACACACTTTGTCTTATGAAACCCCTATCCAATAACTCCTGTAATTGAGTCTTCAATTCCTCCAACTCAGTAGGAGCCATTCTATAAGATGTCTTAAACATATGTATTATTCCAGGAACAATATCAATTGACAACTCCACTTCTCTAATAGGTGGTACACCTACCAATTCCTCTGGAAAAACATCAGGAAATTCCCTCACTACTGGAATATCTTGAATTCTAACTTGTTCTCTTTTTTGCATCTAACACTAAGGCTAAGAAAGCCTGACATCCTTTTCTCAGACAGCGATAGGTTGCATAGCAGAAATCACATCTACTAATGGGTTAAAACATACACCTTTCACAGTCACCTTAGACTGTCCAAAACCACCAAGTACAACTATTTTCTTTTTACAGTTAACTACAGCGCGGTTCTTACTTAGCCAATCCATACCCAATATCAGATCAAATTCATCAAAAGGCAATTCTATGACGTCTCCAGCAAATACTTGATCTTGCACCACTAAAGGGCAATTTCTATACACTTTGTTCACATTGACACTATTACCCAACGGGCTAGTTACACATACATCATTCAATGCAAACATTTCTCTATTAAAGAGTCCAAATGTACCATCTATGACCTCTAGCGCATCCTGCTCCTCACGAGCCTTTATTGCATATGCCCATGCCGGTACTATAGTCGGTCGGTCAACAGGCTCTGACATTGCACCACCCTTGGACTAGCTACCCCTGCCACGTCCTCTACCTCTTCCTCTGTTAACTGGAGGAAAATTGGATCCACCTCTTCTCGCACCCTGCTGATTCCACGTCGCCTTATAAGCCTTAGGACAGTTAGCCAGAAAGAGTTCTGTGCTGCAAAATCTAAAACATGCCCCAGTCAACTTCCAATAGTCACTCTTGTGATGCTTACCACAATGGGGACACTTAGGCACATCATTCTTATTACCAGATGCACTTCTTCCAGTACCAGATGCATACGAGGATCCTTGCTTCCTGTGTCTAGTAGTTGGATTACTAACTGACTCAGCTGGAGATTCTACCATAGTATTTCTCGATCTTCTCCCCGAATGTGCCCCACCTTTATTAGGATTTATTCTCTGCATCCTCTCTCTGTAAATCTCAAGTGATCTTTCTGCTCTCATGGCTGCCTGCGCTATTTGGTAGCAACTCATAGCCTGAGAAGTGGTTATGGAGATCAGTAAGGCCTTAATTGGCTCATTCGGACCTTCCTGAAACTGCTGACAGCGAAATTCCTCAGTAAGCACTCCCTCAAGTGCATACTTGCTGAGCCTGCAGAATTCATTTTCATACTCAGCCACTGATAATACTCTCCACCTTAGACTCAAAAACTATTTCCAGTTTGCTTCCCGATATGCCTTAGTGATATACTTGTTATGGAACTCCTGTACAAAGAATTCCCATGTAACCAGATTCGAAAGCATCAGATGCCTTAAGACCAATTCCCACCAATCGTAGGTAGATCCTTGAAGTAGTGAGACAACATACTCCACCTTCTGTTCTTGAGGGCATCTTATTTCATCCAGTACCCTCTGAATCTTTTCAATCCAATACTCCACCTTGACCGACTCATCCAAACTGGTGCCATAAAATTCCTCCGCACCATTCTTCCTTAATGATTCTAACGAAGCCTTTGGTGTTGTCATTCGATCAAGCACCCTCGCCATTCTTACGACATCTTGAACAAGGCTTCCATAGGAATCATTGGAACATCACATCCCTCACATATTGGCATAGACTGACCAGATTCAGACCCTTTCAGTTCTCGGAGATACGCACTTTTGGCAATCTCTTCTCTAGCGACTTCAGAAGGATCCATCATTTTGATAGATAAACAAGGACATCGCATTTGGTCAAAATAACTATTTGCATCCTACAATACACTATGACCAGAAATGACTAAACCTATGCTCTAATACCACAACTTGTAACGCACATTCCCAACCACTCGATCAGTTCCGTTAAGGTAGTTGAGAACGATCGTCACACAACACATACTCATGCACTTCACATAATCGACACACATGCAAATTCTGAAGTAATAAATTTCATTCACATAGGTAGCAAAATACACATTCAATCACATGCTCTTACACAAAAGCCTTACTTTAGATTACATGCTTGATTAATTAAAACTTAGCATACTGTTACATAACCAAAATGACTAAGTACATAGGCATCTTTGAAGTTTATAGAATACCAAAAACCTACACAAATCAAAATCCTAGTGTTGACCGTTTGATATGCAGATCCGTCCATCAAGATCGCCGCACTTCAGAACCTACACGGATTAGAACGCCCATGCTAAGCAATAACGCTTAGTGGGGAACAACATATAGTATGCAATATATATATAACATATTCATCATCATAACATTCATTAGAGGACAACATACATGAACTTATAATCATGCTTTTACACATACAAAGTATTCTACATCATACTTTCACACTTACACAATATGAATATGGCATTGTGCACATCTTGGCTCACATATAGCCTTAATAATGAATCATTTTCACATATCTGTATCACATGTCAAAATTTACATGTCTCATTCACGTTCTCATAAAGTATAACATTCATATTTTTAATCATAATGTTAATATTAGTCTTACCTGCAACTCAATGATGTGAATAATGAGTATCAAATAAGTACTCAAAGGTACCACAATCACTTCATATCCGAAGATACACACTCACAATCATTACCCGTAGGTAAAAAGATAGTCAGTATAATAATAATACATATAAATGAACCTAATATAGGTTCAATTGAATTGAAGATTCCCAAAGGAATCAAACGCTATCAATCGCAATTCTTAGACCCTATAGGCATGCCTATCTATCCACTACTTGACTCGTAGGCCAAATTATTAAGTTCAGTTATTGTTCAATTGTTTGTGCTTTATATCATTCATAGCCCAACACATGAAGCAATGTAGTATAGTATATATAATTACACAAAAACATGGCTTATCAAGTAATCCCACATTCTTTAATCACATACATTCCTCATGTTTAAACATTTCATTTCACACATAAAAATCCGCATTAAATGATGTTAAACATGATTGAATTATTGCCTATACAAGTTTATAACATTTATTAAAGTTCTATAATTCATTATGCAGAACAGAGGTACCTCATGGTGACAACCAATTGGTTGTGACCGTGACATAAGCTCAACGTAAAATAGAATGCAATTCGAGGGTACCTCACAGTGACAACCAATTGGTTGTAACCGTGACATACTAAACTTCCCAAAATAGAATGCAAACCAAGTGCATCTGACGGTGACAACCAATTGGTTTTGACCATGACATGCAAATTAAGTCCAACAGAATGCAATTTGGGCATACCTCACGATGGCAACCAGTTCATTGTCACCGTGACATATGCTACACTTGAGGCAGAATGCCAAACTCAAGTATTCAACCTACCATTCCAAAACCCCTCTTTCCCACTTGAAAATACATGATTTTGAACACTCATCAAAATGCCATTTTAACCAACATATCACATTCCTTCTTAAATTATGAAACCCCTTTTTAATGACAAAACCATTAAGAAACATCTCAATTAATTTTACACTTAAACCTATCATGCTTCAGCCACTAACTAGTTAGCATCATGCTATACTCAACCTTTCTAATGCAATCTAAGCTTTTATAACACTTACCACTTCCTCATTAGCAGTCTTTCACTCACATAGGCTTATTTCTTCAATTCCATTAATCTTATAAATAAAATATACACATCATGTCAATTGCAAACTCTTAACCAATTCAAATGTCACAAACATGGCCATTTCACTACTCATCCAAAATTAGGGCACAAGTTAGTTATTTAGACTCATTACAATCACTATAATTCAATAGTTCCAATTCTTCAATTCAACACATCTCATAACATAATTTAAACATTCTAAAGACATACAAAATCAATTAACACACACAAATCAGTTTGTTCCCAAACCTCTTCTCCTTAGCTCCTCTTTTGGTTATTCGGTGCTAGGCTCTCCTATCTTTGCCTTTCCCTTATCTTTCTTTGTCCTTCTACTATAGCCATCACCAAATCTAGAATTTAGATCAAGGGATTAAAGCCAATTCAATCGCAATTTCATAATCAATAAAAGGATGTGATGCCCATTCTCAACCTGTAACACCCCTTACCCTTATGTAGTAAACCGCACCGTGAACCGGTGGTCCACGACGACGGTCAAGGGCATTACCGAAGCAAACATGTAAAACTTATAAATCTTTAAGCTAAAATACAAGTTATAAAATTTCTTTCATTTTCAAAAACACATTATTGTTAACCATAAATTCATTACACATTCACATTATAAAATAAACTTCTTCAAAATTCACTATAAATAGATCATTTACATAACCAATATCACTTTTACAAACTTATAATTTAAAATTACAAATCTTGCATACATTCCGAATACTATATAAATCCTATTCTAAACCCTCTTCTTAAGCTTGTATTGGCCTGGATTGCTGCGTAAAGACTCTCGAACGATCCGATCCATAGTACCTACACGGATTAGAAGAAAATCCGTGCTAAGCATAAAGCTTAGTGGGAAACACATAAATATGGACGACCATTAAGAATGGCCGTCGATTAAGTCCAAATAAAAGCATAATATAAAAATATAATCATATCAAGAACAACAAATTAGATATTTTTAAGGAGAGTGTCAAAATAGCCACTTACTTTGCATATCAATGTTAACAAATCAATTATACACATACGCACCTTTTCCACATCTTGTACATGTCACTTTATGCACTTATTCACTTTCCTTTCGGTTTCCACAATTCATTTCATACATCTTGCCTAGCAGTTGCATTATTAGGTAATTTATTCAATCAACAAGGCATTTAGATTACAATAATAAAATGCACACTTTCATACAAGTCTTCACATATATTCATCCATTAATAATTTACTGTTTGATTCACATACTTTTGTTCATTTAATGTTTGCTAAGTCAAAGGGGTGGATAACGAGTAACACATAGATACCCGAAGGTATTAGCACTATTCTCATAACACATAGATACCCAAAGGTATCAACACTATCTTTTCAGTACACAGGGATCACGAAGATCCAGTCAGGGGACCTGATCGAGGTCCAAATCATACACTAACTGCAGCAACACTAACTCTATTAGGCATGCCTAACTATCCACGACTCGACGAATGCAGGCTAACACATACTTATTTCCTTTAATAACATTCATGCTATACTTTAATATCTTTTCCAGAAGCACGTACTCTTATTATAATCGCATTATAATCCTATGCACAATTTATTCATAAATTAAAGTAATAGTTCATATAAAATATATCAATCCAGAACCTTTAATGATGATCCCGTTTTAATTTTTATACATGCTCAACAATTTAATTCAACGATAACTTGCATGGTGTAACATATCTTAGTTTATATACTATGTCATATGTAAATCACAAGTCCAAACTCATGTTCAAAAGCTCAACAATATGCATTTATAACATAGAGGAGAGTCCCGCTCGCGACCTTAGTCGCGATCGCTACAGAAAACTAAATGGCCTCTGTCGCGCTCGCGACAGAAAACTAAATGGCCTCTGTCGCGCTAACGATAGAAAACTAAATTAAATGAACTTTACATAAAACATATTTATTCTTATATTGTCCATAAATAGTTTTATAAACATTACTTCTTCAACCACATGCGTTAACCTCAAAAATTCCAACACAAGGGACTCGTACTATTTAATTTATTAAGGATTAATTATTACTTAGTCAATCATATAAAACCGTTTGATATTTGATATACAAAATATCCGTTCAACTTAAGTTAAGACACACCTAAACATTCATTTAATTCCATCTTAATATCACATGTAAATTTTAAACTATACATCATCTTACTCAAGACTTGAGTCATTAATAACTCCATAAACTTTTATTAATCGACACCTACATTTCACATTTATTTGTAACAAGTATCAAGGTGTCTAGCCGAATTCATTTGAAACATTATCTTTTATGTCAGAATCAGTTCGGTGCTTTGGTTCTAACTTGGAAGAATATCCCAAGCTTCCTACGTATCCCAAAGAGTTGGGAATCAGAACCCCGTAGTTCCGCAAGATCAAAGTAGAGTTTATAGAATTTCGCTTCCAATTTCTTAATAGAATTTAGATCAGGTTAATGTTGAATGAATTCAAAGGTGTTCGACTCACTAGACTTTGAAATACCTTAGTCATCATTCTTATTTATGACCTTAGTCTCTATATTCCTAAGTGATATCTACTTATTTACTCTTTTACAAACACTAAACATATAACAAATATGTCTCATGAGGTTCCGCCGAAGTTCGGGTGTATTCCGGAAGAGAAAACGTCATAAAATATACAAACTAGAAGAGGGTAAAGGTAGGCAAGGGTTCCCACCAACCAAAAGGTTCAAAAGAAGGAGAAAAACACTTTTCAAGCAGATTCTATCATGCTCGCGACCACGGTCGCGCTCGCGACAGAAGCTCGCTTCAGGTTTCTCACAAGAGCAAATCACAAGACTGCTTTGCACTTCGAACTTCAACCCCCTAAACCAACCTCTAAACCTCATTTTTACACCAAATGTCCTTCTTAGAAAATGATATTTAGGATGTTATGTTTTATATGGAACAAGTATCATGTCGTTTAGACACATGGATCATCAGATATGATCAAAATTACCTATACTGCTCCCCTGAACCCGGCCAGAGAAGATACCTCTACTTCATGACCATTTTTGGGACACATAGAAATAAAATTAGCTCAAGCCTATTTCTACTACATTTGTAGTAATATGTCTTATCTTTCAAATGGTACTGGTTTCATATCAATTGGAGTTCAAAAACGCACAATACAGCCTAATAACTGAAGAAGGGTCAAGTGTATTCTACCACAGTTTTCACCCAAAATCCTATTCGCATGCACGGTTTAGCAATTTAAACCAACACTCACTACCATCATCATATATCATCCTCAAAAAATTCAAATAACTCATATAACACATAAACATATACAAATTCATATATATAATGAAAGAGTTTCCAAACCTCTATTTATTGCTCCAATGGCTATACAACCTTTATTCTTCCATACTCCTTCTTTAGCTCTCTTGTTTCCTCCAAACAAACAACCAAAAGTTCAGAGTTACACATACCCTTACTTATTTTTGAGGAGAAGAAGGGAGAAAGAGAGAAAAGAACTAACCACTTACCTATCTTATCCACATCTTGCATCCTATTATTTGAAGCTTGGACGAAACCTACCTTGGGCTTTGATTTCTGAAGATGGCGTGAGGTAGGAGGAGAAGAGATTGTTCCTCTCCCTTTTTCCCGTCCAAGGATGGCCAAAATGTAGTCAAAAGGCTGAATTAAGGCCATTAACTTCATCCTAATCCCAAGTGCCACATGTCACCATTTGAGTGGACCCCTCAAGATTTTTATGCCAAGCTTTTTAATTTAACCCCTTAACTTACCTTCTTTTCCTCAATTGGCACAACCCTATTCTATTTCATACATTGACCCACTTAATTAATTAATTCAATCAATTTAATCCTTAATTACCAAATGACCGAAATGCCCTTACCTTACACAAATCAAACTAGTCACATTCTTTCCTACGATTAATCACTTCCATCATCCAAGTACACATTTTTAGTCACCAAAATAATTCTTTTCACGTCACTTAAGACATGATGATATAACTGTCCAATTTATCGAAACTTTCAAATTAATGACAGTTGCGTCCTTTTTAGCACTTCCGTCCCTAGATCAACCGCATTCGGTTTCCGTTACACCCAAAACTTACCCTAATCCGACTAGGTCATATTCGGGGTGTGACACAACCACTGGAACAGCTCAGCTGCAGCAGTCAAGAACTATCACCACACAACAAACATAAGCATATAACACCATCATACACGCATGCCAATATCTGAACAATTAAATTTCATAACTCATGCATTCACACACAGCGAACATTACATGCTAGAACTGACTCATCTACATACATATATACGCATAGATACAATACCTAGTTATTACATCCGTACATATTGCTTTGATACAAAAAGGATTAAACATTACATACAAAAAACCTATTACCCACTTTTCAAAAACCTACACTATAAGTACTCCTAGTGTTGACCGATGGCAATGCGGATCCGTCCTTCGCGATAAACTCGCCTCTGAACCTATATGGATTAGCAAACCCGTGCTAAGCGATAATGCTTAGTGGGGAAATAGCATACACACGTATATATTTTTATATCATACATTAAAATAATTATACAATTATAAGACATATCTTAATACAAGCTTGATAACAATTAAATCAGTTTAACAAGGCTCATGTATCATGTAGGTACATATTCTGTATTCAAATATTTATATAATTACAATTCATGCACAAAACTCATCGTAATAGTGTACATATTTGCATTGAACTCATTTAACTAGTTCATATATCACATGGTTTCCTTATTACTCCTATTAGTTAATCTTGCTTGTAATTCAAAGATACGAATAACGAGCATTGCATTGGTACAACATGGGTATAGTAATCACATTGGTATCCGTGGATACCTCACATTTGCATTAGTACGCTAAGGTACGAAACATCAACATAATTTCACTTTGGAATCCAGTAAAGATTTATATTGCCTTGTGATTCCGGAGAAATCGGACGCATTAGGCTGCAGCACTTAGACTATCTATAGGCATGCCTATCTATCCACTACGTGACTTGCAGGCTAAACATTAATAAGTCCAGTTATTCTAGAGTTATAGTAAGTATCATATTATGGTGACAGTTATTATACCCTATCACATTGTTCATAGCATTATAGTTCTCATCACAATTCTTTCATCATGTTATAGGCATGAAATCATATGCATACCTAAATACTAACATAATTCTCATGTATATATATATCTTAATCACATGTCTAAGTTAAGATTAAAATCTTGCACATGTTTATCACCTTTTAATAGCTTAAGTGCCCATAAGCAAGGTTTAGACAAAAGCAAGTTCAAATGGAATGAAAAAGAACGGAAAATCAAACTTCCAATGTCCAGGACAGAGGGCATTTACATGGCAGTATGCAAATAGCTTACCGCCGTGTAAGACATCCTACGCGGTGGTAAGAACAAATCATACCGCCATGTGGTATGCCATACACAAAACCCTCACAAAATAGAATGCATTTACACTGCGGTATGGCAAAACCTTAGCCCCGTGTAAAATGCTCAGCACAGAACATAATCAAAACAGAATAGTTTCACACAATGGTATGCCCATTTCATACCGCTGTGTAAAACTCCCCAAACCCAAAATTAGATAGAATCACCCCTTTTTTCCATAAGATCCTTTACCTACTAACTTACCAACAATCCCTTAAATACATATTATTCATTCCATAAGAATTATAACACACTTCCCCTTCATTAGGATACATACTAAGTTTCAAATACCTTAGTTCCATTTATGCATCAACCTAAGATTCAGTTTGCTATATCAATTATATAATCAAGCATGCCCTCATAACCTACCAAAGACAAGTTCTCCATTCAGACATTTTACCTATTCCCTACTCATCTCAAATTCACATTCTAACATTCAAATAGAACACAATTTAAGTCATAACATTCAAACCTCCTTTCCTATGCTCCTAAAGAGTCCCTTTTGAGCTAGGTTCTCCAACTTTGGCCTTCCCTTTATCTTGATTTGATTTCTCAACTACACACATGGTGCAATTTCCAGAATTGGATCACAAAATTAGTCCTCAATCCAACACAATTTACAAAACTAGAAAGAGTAGGAAAAGAAGAGTTAATCTATTCACTTACCTTCCAAATCAAACAACTTTGTTTACCCTCCAATTACTTAATAACCATAGTAGAATTCATAAAATAAAAAATGAGAAATTGAGAAGAACACACGAAAAAAGAAGGAAAGACAAATAGATTCCTTGAGAGAGAAAAGAATGGCTGAAATAAATGCACTAGTGAACTTCACTCACTACAACCCTTACATTGCATGCAAAGAGAGAGCTGCCAACTCCCTAGACCCACACGCGGATTCCACCTTCTCCCTTAATCCTCACCTAAACAAATCTGCTTTTTAATTAAGCTTATAAAACCATCTTAGTGTTAACCATTCACAATTGCCAATAAGCCACTTTACTTCTTTTAGTTATTCAATTAAGTCCTTTATTTGTTATTTTAATTTAGTCCAACTGCATAATTAAATTCCCGCTCAACTTTAATTAAGCCAATTACTACCAGGCTATATTTCGGGCCATTATAACTCTCCCCTCCTGAAAAGAAATTCGTCCGCGAAATTTATACCTGAATCAAATAGGTGGAGATTTTGCTCCCGCATTGCAGCTTCTGGTTCCCAAGTCGGCTCTTCCACTCCGTCGTGTTGCCAGAGCACTTTCACAAGTGGAATTTATTTATTCTGAAGCTGTCTTATCTCCCTTGCCAGAATTGCCTTCAATTTCTCATCATAAGAGAAATCTTGCTGAACTTCCACTTCTTGTATAGATAACACATGAGATTCATCCGATCGGCACCTTCTCAACATAGACACATGGAAAACATCGTGAAGCTTAGGTAAAGCCGGAGGCAATGCCAACCGATAAGCAATTGAACCAACTCTATCCAACACCTCATATGGTCCAATGAACCTTGGACTCAATTTTCCTTTCTTCCCAAAGCACAATACCTTCCTCCAAGGACACACTTTTAAAAACACCTTGTCACCTATTTAAAACTCAATATCCCTCCTTTTTAAACCTGCATAAGACTTTTGTCTATCACTGGCTGCTTTCAGCCGCTGTTGTATAAGCTTTGCTTTCTCTTCTGTATCTCGTACCAATTCTGGTCCAACAATTCTATGTTCACCCATTTCTGGCCAACAAAACGTTGGCGACACTTTCCCCCATACAGCACTTCATATGGCGCCATGCCAACACTTGTCTGATAACTATTGTTATAAGCAAATTCCATGAGGGGAAGATACTTATCCCAACTCTTCGAGAAGTCCAGAACACATTTTCGCATTAAATCTTCCAATACTTGAATAACCCTTTCTGATTGTCCATCGATCTGCGGATGAAACGTAGTACTGAAATTCAACTTTGTACCCAATGCAGCTTGTAAACTGTTCTAAAACATGGAAGTGAATCTTGCATCTCTATCCGAGACTATCAATAGGGGTACACCATGAAGTCGAACAATCTCCTTCACATACAATTCAGCTAACCGATCCATCGAATAATCCATTCGAATCGGTAAAAAGTGAGCTGACTTAGAAAATCTATCCACTATTACCCATACTGCATGTTGTTGCTTTGAAGTCAAAGGCAATCCATAAACAAAATCCATAGTAATGTTGTCCTATTTCCATTGTGGAATGGATAGAGGATTCAGTAACCCACGTGGAACTTGATGTTCCGACTTCACTTGCTGACATGTCAAATATTTAGACACATAGTCTACAATGTCCTTTTTCATACCTGGCCACAAATACAATTGCTTCAAATCCTGATACATTTTGCTCCCGCCTGGGTGCATAGTAAAAACAGTATTGTCGACCTCATACATCAATCTCTTCTTTAACTCTTTCTCACTCACAACACATACCCGATTCTTATAAAGCAATATTCCGTCTTCACCCACTGAATAATCAGTCTTGTCACCACTTTTGATTGATAGCAAAGTTTGTTGCAATTTAAAGTCACTCCTTTGTGCAGCTATCATTTCATCCTTTAAAACCGGTCTGGCCTTCAATTGAGCCAGCAATGCTCCATCTGTAGTAAACGTCAAATTAACTTGCTTTAACTGCAAAGCCGAGTTAGACTTCCTACTTAGTGCATCTGCTACAACATTAGCTTTACCTAGGTGGTAGTCCATAATGCAATCATAGTCTTTAAATAGCTCCAGCCATCTACGTTGTCTCAAGTTTAATTCTTTCTGAGTTAATAAATATTTCAAACTCTTGTGATCCGTGTAAATTTTACACTTCTCGCCATACAAGTAATGTCACCAAATCTTTAAAGCGAACACTACAGCTGCCAATTCCAGATCATATGTCGGGTAATTCTGCTCATGCTGTTTCAATTGCCTGGAGGCGTATGCTACTACTTTCCCACCTTGCATTAGCACACAACCCAAACCTATACTTGAGGCATCACTGTACAAGACATATTCTTTGCTAGAGATAGGCTGTGTAAGGATTGGTGCTTCTACCAACATTTTCCAGTTGAACAAAACTTGCTTGACAACTTTCTGACCATTCAAATTTAACTCCCTACTCCCTTACGAAGCAACCTTGTCAATGGTGAAGCGATCACTGAGAACCCTTTCACAAACCTTCTGTAATACCCAGCCAACCCTAGAAAAATGCGAATTTCTAGCACATTTCTAGGTGGCTTCCAATTCACAACTACTTCAATCTTAGCCAGATCAACCTTAATACCCTCAGAAGATATCACATGGCCCAGAAAAGACACTTCTCGAAGCCAAAACTCACACTTACTCAATTTAGCATACAACTGATGTTCTCATAATGTCTGAAGCATACTCCTCAAGTGGTGCTCATGCTCTTCCTCATTTCTTGAGTAAACCAGAATGTCATCAATAAACACGACCACAAACTGATCCATGTATGGCCTGAACACTCTATTCATTAAGTCGACAAATGCAGCAGGCGCATTAGTCAACTCGAATGGCATTACTAAGAATTCATAATGTTCATATCGAGTTCTGAATGCAGTCTTGGGTATGTTCTCTCTCTGCACTTGTAACTGATAATACCCAGACTGCATGTCTATCGTAGAGAACACACCTGCTCCTTTCAATTTGTGAAATAAATCCTCAATTCTATACAGAGGATATCGATTCTTTATTGTTACTCTATTCAGCTGCCGGTAGTCAATACACATTCTCATGGTCCCATCTTTCTTCTTAACAAATAGGACTGGTGCTCCCCAAGGAGAAACACTAGGACTTATGAAACCCCTATCCAATAATTCTTGCAACTGAGTTTTTAGCTCCTTAGATTCAGTAGGAGCCATTCTGTAAGGCGCTTTAGACACTGGCACTGATCCAGGCATAATATCAATAGACAGTTTAACCTCCCTTACTGGTGGTACACTACTCAGTTCTTTCGGAAATACATCAGGAAACTCCCATACAATGGCTGTATCCCAAATCTTTACTTGCTCTCTTTTAGAATCTGACACCAGAGCCAAGTAAGCCTCACATCCCTTCCTCAAACATCGATATGCTTGCATTGCCGATACCACATTCACAAGACGGTTTGCATAAACTCCCCTCACTGTCACTTTACTTCCTTTATAATCACGGAGTACCACTCTCCTCCTCTTACAGTCAACTACCGCATTATATTTACTTAGCCAATCCATACCTAGTATTAGATCAAACTCATCAAAAGGTAACTGAATCAATTTGACTGGAAACATACTATCCTGAACTACTAATGAACAACCCCTATACACTTTGTTCACATTCACATTATTTCCCAAAGGACTTGATACACATATGTCATATTTTGAACATTTAGCATTAGGCATCTTATCACATACCCTTTTAGAACAGACATATGAATGAGTTGATCCAGGATCAATTAATGCAAACATCTCTATGCCATAGAGAAGAAAAGTACCTGCTATGACTCCAGGTGCATCCTGATCCTCTCGTACCTTCATCGTATAAGCCCGATTCGGTGCCATAATAGGTCTATCCACCGTTTCTGAATCAGCTGCACCTCTGGATTGGCCGTTCTGCCACGTCCTCTTCCTCTTCCTCTACTAGCTGGAGGTAAATTAGAACCAGCTCTACTCTGCTCTTACTAATTTCCAGTTACCTCATATGCCTTTGGACAGTCAGCTAAGAAATGCTCAGTACTTCCACACTTAAAACATGCACCGGTTACCTTCCAACATTCTCCTCTATTTCATTTATCACAATGGGGACACTCATGCACTTCATTCTTGGTACCAGATGTACCTCTACCAAATCTAGACACAGAAGATGTCCCACGCTTCTTACCCCTTGCTGCTGAGCTAAACACAGACTCTGCCGGTGGTGCCATAGGAGAATTCCTTGATGTCTTGCCAACATTAGACCCACCTCGATTGGAATTCCTTTTCTGTATCCTCTCTCTTTGCACTCCCAATGACCTCTCAGCACGCATAGCAGCTTGAACTATCCGATAGTAGCTTACATTCTGCTCAGTAGTCAGCGAGATCAGTAATGCCTTATTCTCTTCAATCAGCCCTTCTTCAAACTACTGACACCTGAAGTCCTCAGTCAATACACCCTTTGGTGCATACTTACTCAATCGATAGAACTCCTTCTAATACTCTGCTACCGTCATTGTTCTCTATCTCAAATTCAGAAATTGCTTCCAATTTTTCCTCCTTATATGCCTTGGTCACAAACTTATTCCGGAACTCCCTTTCAAAGAATTCCTGTCACACCCCATTTGCCCCCTAGTAGAATGAGTCTGTCTGTCTGTTTGTCTGTCTGTCTGTATGTGTAAACATTCGCATGTGTTCAACATTTCATAAGGGTATTTTAGTAAAATGTATGTTTTTGGGTTTTATTATTATGGGAGTACATACATGGCATTAGTGTGTTTATTAAGTGAGAAATACTTGGGTGTGTGTGTTTATGCCATTGTAGGGTACTTTAATTATAAGTGCATTAGGTGTGTGTGATGTATGTGGAATTTAAGTGTGAGTGGTTAACTCCACCAATAAGAAATGGACACTCACTTAGGGTAAAGAAAAGAAAAAGAAAAAGGAAAGAAAAAAAAGGAATTGGTAGATTCACGTTCTTTCTTCACTGGTCTCCTTCTTTTTCCTTTCCTTTTCCCTAAGGGCTCTTGTGTGTGGATTCAAGATTTTATTGGTGAAGTTAATCTCTCTTGGCATTCCCTAGCTTGGTAAGTGCATATCCTTGTCTTTATCTTGTTGTAATTCTTCATCTTCTTCTTTAGGTTGAGTTTTAATTTAGGGTTGCATGTTGATGTTCATTACTGTGTTTGTGTTCTAGCTGAGGCTCCACGCGATCCCAAAGGCAAAGAGGTTGCTGGGAGCAGTGGGACTAAGTGATAGAAGCTTAGAATCCAGGTTTGGGAGTGTTTATTTGTGAAATTGTGTGATTTTGAATTTACTGTAAAATTCTAGGGTTTATGTTCTCGTAAGTTTGAATGCATATGTTCTTGATTTGATTTGGTTAATTATTTGATGAATTGAGTTGTATAATTGTTGCCTATGTTGTTTGAGATGATTTCTGGAAGGTAAAAACAGGTTTGTATGGTTTTAAATCAAATTGGGATTAAATTCTTTGTTCTGGAAATTCTGGAAAATCGAGGTACTGTTGTAGTTCTATTTGTCGCGTGACCCGCTACGAAAGAAGGCAAGTCACGAGACGTGACCCTCGGTCACGTCGTGACCTGCCTGCTGAGAAGCCAGTCGCGTGACCAGCTGAAGAACAAGCAAGTCACGGGACGTGACTCTCGGTCACGTCATGCGACCTGCGAAGACGAGGCGTGATCTGCGAGATCACGCAATGTGATCTGCGAGGGAGTAGCACGTCACGAGACGTGACGTCCAGTCACGCCGTGACCTGCGAGGGCGTTGCGTGATTTGCGAAGATCACGCAACGTGATCGGCGAGGAACAAGCAAGTCACGTCACGTGACCCTCGGTCACGTCGCGTGACCTGCCTGTTGGGAAGGCCAGTCACGCCTCGTGACCAGCCAATCTCGCCCGTTTCTCCGTTCAGCTCGTTTTTCTGAAATTTCCTAGTTTTTAACTTATAAAAGAATTTGGTAATTCTTCTGAATGGACTTTACTGTTGTATGATGCATGTCTTACTGTTTGATGCTTTGATATGCGTGATACCATGATTTTCTGATGAATTATATTCCGTACTCTGAAATGTAATTTGAATGTCGCATAACCTGCTAGAGTCGAGTAAGTGGATAGTTAGGCATGCCTAATAGAGTCTTTTAGCTGCAGCCCATAGTTCTGTTTGGACCCCGATCAGGTCCCCGTTTGGTTCCTCGCGAACCCTTTTCTGTATTGGATCTTGTTTAAGGTCCCTTTTGAAAATATCTGTGAAAGTTAAAGTATAATGGTTTAATCGGTTCGTACCCGTAACGTACTGTCTGTAATCGGCTCGTACCCGGAAAGTACTGTCTGTACACTCGTTATCCACTACCTAGAGTCAGCAGGTGTTCATTTATTGTTCAATTGATTTGTTCTGTTCTGATTTGGATATGAAATATGATATCTGAGTAAGTATATGATGAGATGCGTGTCAGATTATTCTCGAATGAATATGATTATGAGATATTGATTTTATGGCCTTTGTACGTGAACACGTTTATATGTATTATGCTAACCGTTGCATATTGCCATTCTGAATGTGACATATTTCGGTGACCATTGTGAATGGCCGTCCATAATTTATGTGTGTTTCCCCACTAAGCATTTTTTTCGCTTAGCACGGTGTTTTTACCCGTGCAGGTGCGGAAGGCGTTTTGCTTTGAGAGAGTCGCCGTCATCAAGCCAACACAGAAGAGTTTTTAGTGTAGGGCTATTTTTGTATCAGTGATGATTCTTTTTGTATAGAACTCTCATGTATCAGTTTTGTATCAGCTTCCGCTTTTGTACCTATATTTTGTATATGTAATATTATTTTGTTTCAGCTAGTTGATCAGAATATTATTGTAATAGTTTATTATAGTAATGCATGATCAGCTTTTGCTTTCTATATGTAAAGTTTTTAATTATTCTGTATTTTTTGAATGTATGTTATGAATGAATGTATGTTATACTTTGTACTTGCTTGGTGGCACCTTTACTCATACGGCATCTCACTCCTTCTCGGATGGGATTGCCTACGTATGGGAAGGGGGTGTTACAGTTTGTGGTATCAGAGGCTAGGTTTAGGCGTTTCTGGGTGTTGTTGTGTTGTTGTGATTATTCTGAGTTTCTTAGATGTGTATGTGTCTAGTTCTGTGTTGGCTGATACGGTTGTTTCTTGTTTGTTTAGATGGCTTCTAATTTCGTTCGTGGATCACTTGAGGAATCCGCCGAGAGTGTGAATCCTCCAGTAGTGGATCCGTCTGTTTCTGTTACTGTGTCGGCTCAGCATGCTAGGGTCCAGCCCGAGGCCGCCGCAGCCATGCCCTTTGAGGCTATGTTCAGGTTGCATCAGGACATGGCTAGGGTTTTGGAGAGAGTGACTGCTCCTAGAGCACCTATGGAGAATTTGAGGAGGGCAGGAGTAGAGGATTTCTATGGCATTGGTTTGAATGAATCTGAGTTGGCTGAGAGATGGTTAGATAAAGTCAAGCGTGCTTTGAGAGAGATTCGGTGTCCTCCCGACCAGCAGGCAGAGTGTGCATTAGTTCTTCTGCAGGGGTCTTCTTTTGAGTGGTGGGAATTAGTTTCCAGACATCCTCAGCTACCGAATCCGATTACCTGGGAGTTCTTTGAGGGTGAGTTCACAAAGAAGTATATTACTCAGACTTATAGAGATTCGAGATGGGCGCAGTTTTTGAGTTTGAAACAGAGGGCCATGTCTGTAGCAGATTATGAGAAGGAGTTCAACAGGTTATCTCGCTATGCCCCACGTGGAGTTATGACTGATGACTTTAGGTGCAAGCATTTCGAGGCAGGGTTAAATGAGTCTTTGAAGATTGCTTTGATTTCTCTGATGTGCATACCTGGGGTTAGCTACTATCAGATTGTAGAGGCTGCTGTGAGAGCTGAGTTATCAGAGACTGTCTTGAGAGAGAGAGCTCAGAGGAGGAGTTCTTCTCGTGGAGGATCTTCAGCGGGTAAGAGATCTAGGAACCCACAGGATGAGTCGGCATCTGGTCCGGCTTCTAGAGGCAGACGACAGGGTTTTGCAGCTGTGTCAGGTTCTGGTAGGGGAGGTAAATCTGATGCCATACCTATTTGTGAGAATTGCAGCAAGGCTCACCGGGGAGAGTGTAGGTGGCTCACTGGGGGATGTTTTAGATGTGGGAGCACTGAGCACCGTGTGGCTAGTTGTCCCCAGTCGTTTGAGGATTCAGGACCTCAGGGAGGAGCTAGTAGGGTTGGTTCGAATGCTTCTCAAGCTACCCGTGGTAGAGGCCGAGGAAGAGGTAGAGGTGGTCGGTATAGAGATGGAGCTGCTTCTGAGACTATTGAGCGTCCTCCTCAGGGTGCCGTTAGAGCTTATGCTATGAGAGCCAGAGATGAGCAGGAGACGCCTGATGTTATTGCTGGTAAGTTCCTACTCCATGACACTGAGTTATATGCTCTAATTGATCCTGGTTCCACACACTCATATTTGTGCACAGATAAAATTGTTGATAAATTGCATTCAGTTGATCAGTTAGATTATGAGTTTTGTGTGACCAGTCCATTAGGGCATAGTGTCAGTGTGAGTAGAGTTTTTAGGAGTTGTCCTCTGATTGTTGATGGAGCTGTGCTTCCAGCGGATTTGATTGAGTTACCCTTCAGAGAGTTTGACTTGATTCTGGGTATGGACTGGTTGGGTAAGCATCGGGCTGTAGTTGATTGCCATAGGAAGACAGTTGTGCTTCGGGATAGGAGTCAGTCTCTTGTGTTTTTGAAAGGTTTGGGTGCTAATTCTGTGAATAATGTTATTTCTGCGATGCAAGCTAAGAGATTTATCAGGAAAGGTTGTGAGGCTTTTCTAGCAGTTGTGTTAGATTCCAAGAGGGATCAGGTTCAGATTGAGGACATTCCAGTAGTACGGGAGTTTAGTGATGTGTTCCCGAGCGAGTTGCCCGGTTTGCCTCCTGAGAGAGAGGTTGAGTTGTCCATTGAGATTATGCCGGGTACTGCACCTATTTCGAGAGCACCTTATCGGATGGCTCCTGTAGAGTTGAGGGAACTTAAATCTCAGCTACAAGAGTTATTGGATAAGGGGTTTATTAGACCGAGCATATCTCCATGGGGAGCTCCAGTTCTGTTTGTTAAGAAGAAAGATGGATCATTGCGGATGTGTATTGATTACCGGCAGATTAATAAAGTTACAGTGAAGAATAAGTATCCATTGCCTAGGATTGAGGATTTATTTGATCAGCTTCGAGGTGCAGGTGTCTTTTCCAAGATAGATCTTCGATCAGCGTACTATCAATTACGAGTTCAGGATGCAGATGTGGTTAAGACTGCATTTCGGACTAGGTATGGCCACTATGAGTTTCTTGTGATGCCGTTTGGTTTGACAAATGCTCCAGCGGCTTTTATGGATCTGATGAACCGTGTGTTTAGGCCATACTTAGATCGATTTGTAGTAGTGTTCATTGATGACATCTTGGTGTACTCCAAGGATGAGAGTGAGCATGAGGAGCATCTCTGATTAGTTATGCAGATGTTGAGAGAGCATCAGTTGTTTGCTAAGCTTAGTAAGTGTGATTTCTGGCTTCGAGAAGTGTCATTCTTGGGTCACATTGTTTCAGCTAGAGGTATTCAGGTAGATCCAGCCAAGATTGAGGCGATAGTTGATTGGAAAGCGCCTCGAAATGTTCAGGAAGTGAGGAGTTTCCTCGGTTTAGCAGGTTATTACCGTCGGTTCGTTAAAGGATTTTCTGTGATTGCTGCTCCTATGACTAGATTATTGAGGAAAGGAGTCAGATTTGAGTGGTCAGACAGGTGTCAGTCTTGTTTTGATCAGTTAAAGCAGTTGCTTGTTGAGGCTCCTATTCTTACTCAACCCATTTCGGGTAAGGAGTTTGTCATTTACAGTGATGCTTCTGGAGTTGGTCTTGGATATGTGCTGATGCAGGAAGGTAAAGTTGTGGCTTATGCTTCTCGTCAGTTGAAGCCACATGAGAAGAACTATCCGACGCATGATTTAGAGTTGGCAGCTGTGATCTTTGCTTTGAAGATTTAGCGTCACTACTTGTATGGGGAAAAGTGTAGGATCTTCTCGGACCACAAGACTTTGAAGTACTTCCTTTCACAGAAGGAGTTGAACATGAGACAGCGCCGATGGCTGGAGTTGTTTAAGGACTACGACTGCATTGTAGATTACCATCCTGGTAAGGCTAATGTAGTCGCTGATGCTTTGAGTTGGAAATCGGTTTCAGCCTTGTTCTTGAGACGATTCAGATGGCGTTTTGGTTCTGATGGGGCTTTGCTTGCCCAGTTGCATGTGAAGCCTACTTTGAGACAGAGGATTGTGGATGCTCAGAGAGATGATGTGAGACTTCAGCGAATTGTTCATGAGGTTAGATTGGGTAAGCCATCAGAGTTCTCAGTCCAGGATGAGGTACTTATGTTCAGAGATCGCTTGTGTGTGCCTGAATCTGAGGATTTGAGGAGACAGCTCATGAGTGAGGCGCATAGTTCAGTCTTTACTATGCATCCGGGCAATGAGAAGATGTATAGAGACATGAAGCAAATCTAATGGTGGTCCGGTATGAAGCGTGATATAGTGGATTTTGTTTCCAAGTGCTTGACTTGTCAGCAGGTAAAGGCCGAGCATCAGGTTCCTTCGGGTTTGCTTATGCCTTTATCTATTCCTGAGTGGAAATGGAATGATATCGCCATGGACTTTGTTTCTGGTTTACCTTTGACTCAGAGGAAGCATGACTCAGTTTGGGTTATTGTGGATCGGCTTACGAAATCAGCTCACTTTCTGCCGGTTAGAGTGGACTACTCCATGGACAGATTGGCCAGTATCTATGTGGAACAGATAGTTCGGTTGCATGGTGTGCCTTTGTCCATAGTGTCAGATCGGGATCCGAGGTTTACTTCTAAGTTTTGGAAGGAGTTACAGAGAGCTTTGGGCACTAGGTTCAACTTCAGTACAGCGTTTCATCCTCAGACCGATGGTCAGTCAGAGCGAGTTATTCAGATTCTGGAGGATATGATGAGAGCTTGTGCGTTGGATTTTTCGGGTAGTTGGGACAGATATGTATCGTTGATGGAGTTTGCCTACAACAACAGCTTCCAGTCGAGTATAGGTATGGCACCATATGAGGCTTTGTATGGTCGTCAGTGTAGGACTCCGATTTGTTGGACCGAGCTATCCGAGAGATCTATGATTAGACCAGACTTGGTTAGAGATACTGAAGAGAAAATCAGAGTAGTGCAGCGGAATTTGAAGGCAGCCAAGGATCGACAGAAGTCTTATGCTAATTTGAAAAGGAAGGATGTTCATTTTGAGATCGGGGACAAGGTTTTCCTTAAGGTTTCACCTTGGAGGAAAGTGCTTCGGTTTGGCAAGAAAGGCAAGCTTAGTCCTCGTTTCATTGGACCTTATGAGATTTTGGCTAAGGTAGGACCTGTAGCCTATAGATTGGCGCTACCCATGGAGTTAGCAAAGTTGCACGATGTGTTCCATGTTTCGATGCTTCGTCGGTACAGATCAGATCCTTCGCATGTACTTTCGGTTCAGGATATCCAGGTTCAGCCAGACTTCTCTTATGATGAGGAACCGCGTGCTATTCTAGCCCGAGAGGTGAGGCAGTTGAGGAATAAGCAGATTCCCTTGGTTAAAGTATTGTGGATCCATCATGAAGTCGAGGAAGCGACTTGGGAACCAGAGGAGTCGATAAGAGCTCAGTACCCTCAGTTGTTCAGTTCAGGTGAGAATTTCGAGGACGAAATTCTTATTAGTAGGGGAGAGTTGTCACACCCCATTTGCCCCCTAGTAGAATGAGCCTGTCTGTCTGTTTGTCTGTCTGTCTGTATGTGTAAACATTCGCATGTGTTCAGCATTTCATAAGGGTATTTTAGTAAAATGTATGTTTTTGGGTTTTATTATTATGGGAGTACATACATGGCATTAGTGTGTTTATTAAGTGAGAAATACTTGGGTGTGTGTGTTTATGCCATTGTAGGGTACTTTAATTATAAGTGCATTAGGTGTGTGTGATGTATGTGGAATTTAAGTGTGAGTGGTTAACTCCACCAATAAGAAATGGACACTCACTTAGGGTAAAGAAAAGAAAAAGAAAAAGGAAAGAAAAAAAAGGAATTGGTAGATTCACGTTCTTTCTTCACTGGTCTCCTTCTTTTTCCTTTCCTTTTCCCTAAGGGCTCTTGTGTGTGGATTCAAGATTTTATTGGTGAAGTTAATCTCTCTTGGCATTCCCTAGCTTGGTAAGTGCATATCCTTGTCTTTATCTTGCTGTAATTCTTCATCTTCTTCTTTAGGTTGAGTTTCAATTTAGGGTTGCATGTTGATGTTCATTACTGTGTTTGTGTTCTAGCTGAGGCTCCACGCGATCCCAAAGGCAAAGAGGTTGCTGGGAGCAGTGGGACTAAGTGATAGAAGCTTAGAATCCAGGTTTGGGAGTGTTTATTTGTGAAATTGTGTGATTTTGAATTTACTGTAAAATTCTAGGGTTTATGTTCTCGTAAGTTTGAATGCATATGTTCTTGATTTGATTTGGTTAATTATTTGATGAATTGAGTTGTATAATTGTTGCCTATGTTGTTTGAGATGATTTCTGGAAGGTAAAAACAGGTTTGTATGGTTTTAAATCAAATTGGGATTAAATTCTTTGTTCTGGAAATTCTGGAAAATCGAGGTACTGTTGTAGTTCTCTTTATCGCGTGACCCGCTACGAAAGAAGGCAAGTCACGAGACGTGACCCTCGGTCACGTCGTGACCTGCCTGCTGAGAAGCCAGTCGCGTGACCAGCTGAAGAACAAGCAAGTCACGGGACGTGACTCTCGGTCACGTCGTGCGACCTGCGAAGACGAGGCGTGATCTGCGAGATCACGCAACGTGATCTGCGAGGGAGTAGCACGTCACGAGACGTGACGTTCAGTCACGCCGTGACCTACGAGGGCGTTGCGTGATTTGCGAAGATCACGCAACGTGATCGGCGAGGAACAAGCAAGTCACGTCGCGTGACCCTCGATCACGTCGCGTGACCTCCTGTTGGGAAGGCCAGTCACGCCTCGTGACCAGCCAATCTCGCCCCTTTCTCCGTTCAGCTCGTTTTTCTGAAATTTCCTAGTTTTTAACTCAGAAATGAATTTGGTAATTCTTCTGAATGGACTTTACTGTTGTATGATGCATGTCTTACTGTTTGATGCTTTGATATGCGTGATACCATGATTTTCTGATGAATTATATTCCGTACTCTGAAATGTAATTTGAATGTCGCATAACCTGCTAGAGTCGAGTAAGTGGATAGTTAGGCATGCCTAATAGAGTCTTTTAGCTGCAGCCCATAGTTCTGTTTGGACCCCGATCAGGTCCCCGTTTGGTTTCTCGCGAACCCTTTTCTGTATTGGATCTTGTTTAAGGTCCCTTTTGAAAATATCTGTGAAAGTTAAAGTATAATGGTTTAATCGGTTCGTACCCGTAACGTACTGTCTGTAATCGGCTCGTACCCGGAAAGTACTGTCTGTACACTCGTTATCCACTACCTAGAGTCAGCAGGTGTTCATTTATTGTTCAATTGATTTGTTCTATTCTGATTTGGATATGAAATATGATATCTGAGTAAGTATATGATGAGATGCGTGTCAGATTATTCTCGAATGAATATGATTATGAGATATTGATTTTATGGCCTTTGTACGTGAACATGTTTATATGTATTATGCTAACCGTTGCATATTGCCATTCTGAATGTGACATGTTTCGGCGACCATTGTGAATGGCTGTCCATAATTTATGTGTGTTTCCCCACTAAGCGTTTTTTTCGCTTAGCACGGTGTTTTTACCCGTGCAGGTGCGGAAGGCGTTTTGCTTTGAGAGAGTCGCCGTCATCAAGCCAACACAGAAGAGTTTTTAGTGTAGGGCTATTTTTGTATCAGTGATGATTCTTTTTGTATAGAACTCTCATGTATCAGTTTTGTATCAGCTTCCGCTTTTGTACCTATATTTTGTATATGTAATATTATTTTGTTTCAGCTAGTTGATCAGAATATTATTGTAATAGTTTATTATAGTAATGCATGATCAACTTTTGCTTTCTGCATGTAAAGTTTTTAATTATTCTGTATTTTCTGAATGTATGTTATGAATGAATGTATGTTATACTTTGTACTTGCTTGGTGGCACCTTTACTCATACGGCATCTCACTCCTTCTCGGATGGGATTGCCTACGTATGGGAAGGGGGTGTTACAATTTCCATGTAATTGGATACGGGAGCATCGGACGTTGCAGAATTAATTTCCACCAGTCATATGCTCCACCCTGAAGTATCGCTATTACACACTCAACTCGTTGGTCCGAGGGATATTTTATTTCTTCCAGCACCCTTTACACCTTCTCTATCCAGTATTATGCCTTTTTCGACTCATCTAACCTTGTACCATGAAACTCTTCTGCTCCATGCTTTCTTAAAGATTCTATTAGAGCCTTCGGTGCCGTCATTCGGTCTAGCACCCTTGCCATATCCTGTGACATCTTTAGTATGGCCTCCATTGGAACCATTGGAACCTCATTGCCAAAATTGACTAGCCTTGACTGACCAGACCTCGTCACTTCTACTTCTCGGGGATTAACACTATCGGCTATCTCCTCCCTTGGTGACTAGGGTTGTCACTAGAATCCATCAATCTACACAATTTACACAAGGACATCCGCATTAGGTTAACACTACTATACACATCCTGGCTACCCAATTACCCAGCAAAGACTAAACGTAGGCTCTGAAACCACAACTTCTGATGCCCATTCTCAACCACTGGAATAGCTCAACTGCCGCAGTCGAGAACGGTCACCACACAGCAAATATAAGCACATAACACCATCATACACGCATGCCAATATCTGAACAATTAAATTTCATAACTCACGCATTCACACACAGCGGTCATTATAGGCTAGAACTGACTCATCTACATACATATATACACATAGATAAAATACCTAGTTATTACATCTGTACATATTGCTTTAATACAAAAAGGATTAAACATTACACACACAAAACTCATTGCCCACTTCCCAAATACCTACACTATAAGTACTCCTAGTGTTGACCGATGGCAATGCGGATCCGTCCTTCGCGTTCACCTCGCCTCCGAACCTACACAGATTAGCAAACACGTGCTAATCAATAATGCTTAGTGGGGAAACAGCATACACACATATATACTTTTATAGCATACTTTATAACAATTATTCAATTATGAGACATATCTTAATACAAGCTTCATAACAATTAAATCAGTTTTACAAGGCTCATGTATCATGTAGGTACATATTTTGTTTTCAAATATTTATATAATTACAACTCATGCACAAAACTCATCGTAATAGTGTACACATTTGCATTGAACTCATTTAACTTGTTCATACATCACATGGTTTACTTTTTACTCCTATTAGTGAATCTTACCTGGAATTCAATGATACGGATAATGAGCATCGCATATGTACCACATGGGTACAGTAATCACATTAGTATCCGTGGATCCCTCACATTTGTATTAGTACCCTAAGGTACGAAACATCAACATAATTTCACTTTGGAATCCAGTAAGGATTTATATCGCCTTGTGATTCCGGACAAATCTGACGCATTAGGCTGCAAAACTTAGACTCTCTATAGGCATGCCTATCTATCCACTACTTGACTTGCATGCTAAACATTAAAAAGTCCAGTTATTCCAGAGTTATAGTAAGTATCATATTATGGTGGCAGTCATTATACGCTATCACATTGTTCATAGCATTATAATTCTCATCACAATTCCTTCATCATGTTATAGGCATGAAATCATATGCATACCTAAATACCATTATAAGTCTCATGTATATATATATCTTAATCACATGTCTAAGTTAAGATTCAAATCTTGCAGATGTTAATCACTTTTAATAGCTTAAGTGCCAATAAGCAAGGTTTAGACAAAAGCAAGTTCAATCGGAATGAAAAATAACGGAAATCAAGCTTCCAATTTCCAGGATAGAGGGCATTTACACGGCAGTATGAAAATAGCTTACTGCCGTGTAAGACATCCTACACAATGGTAACAACAAATCATACCGCCGTGTGGTATGCCGTACACAAAACCCTCACAAAATATACTGCATTTATACGGCGGTATGGCAAAACCTTACCCCCGTGTAAAATACTCAATACACAACATAATCAAAACAGAACAGTTTCACACGGTGGTATGCCCATTTCATACCACCGTGTAAAACACCCAAAACCCAAAATTAGACAGAAGTTCCTTTACCTACTAACTCACCAAGAATCCCTTAAATACATATTATTCATTCCATAAGAATTATAACACACTTCCCCTTCATTAGTATACATACTAAGTTTTGAATACCTTAGTTCCATTTATGCATCAACCTAAGATTCAGTTTGCCAGATCAATTATCAAATCAAGCATGCCCTCATAACCTACCAAAGATAAGTTCTCCATTAAGAAATTTTACCTATTCCCTACTCATCTCAAATTCACATTTTAACATTCAAATACAACACAATTTAAGTCATAACTTTCAAACGTAAAGGTAGATTCCCAGACCTCCTTTCCTATGCTCCTAAAGAGTCCCTTTTGAGTTAGGTTCTCCCTCTATCTTGCTTTGATTTCTCAACTACACACATGGTTTAATTTCCAAAATTGGATCACAAAATCAGTCCTCAATCCAACACAATTTATAGAACTAGAAAGAGTAGGAGAAGAAGAGTTAATCTATTCACTTACCTTCCAAATCAAACAACTTAGTTTACCCTCCAATTACTTAATAACCATAGCAGAATTCAAAAAATCCAAAAAGAGAAATTGAGAAGAACACACGAAAAAAGAAGGAATGGCAAATAGATTCCTTGAGAGAGAAAGGAATGGCTGAAAGAAATGCACTAGTGAACTTCTCTCTCTATAACCCATATATTGCATGCAAAGAGAGAGCTGCCAACTCCCTAGACCCACACATGGATTCTACCTTCTCCCTTAGTCCTCACCCAAACAAATCTGATTTTCAATTAAGCTTATAAATCCATCTTAGTGTTAACCATTCATAATTGCCAATAAGCCACTTAACTTCTTTTAGTTATTCAATTAAGTCCTTTACTTATTATTTTAATTTAGTCCAACTGCATAATTAAATTCCCACACAACCTTAATTAAGCCAATTACTACCAGGCTATATTTCGGGCCATTACAAAGGAGTAGAAGAAGATGAAGAACCAATTACTAAATCACTTACCTTTAATAAGAACACAACATTCAGAATTATATCCACCAACTTAACCACTAATTAACCAACCGAATTTGATGAAATGAATCTTTAAAATGAAGAAATTAATATGAAGAGAGGTAGAAAGAGTTCAGCCAAAATCCACTTGCCTCAAGTGAGGATGTTCTCTTCCCTAAACCTTTTTATTGCATGAATTGGGTGGGTTGGAAAAGCCATAGCTTGCCACCCGGAATCCACTCAAATCCCTTAATCCAAATTTGCTTAATCTCCTTTTATTAGTGTTAATTAACCCACCATTTACCCTAAGCATGCACATTTATATAATGGTCGCTTAAACTTATTCAATTTGCTCAATTAGATCCTCCTTTCAATTACTCTTTGATCCATTATTGACAAACTCAAAATTAAACCTACTCAATTACCCTAATTAAGCCAATTTGCTACTAGGGTACGATCTGGGCCATTTCAACTCTCTCCTCTTAGAAAGAATTTTATCCGTGAAATTCATACCTGAATTAAATAGCTGGGGATACCGATCTCTGATTGCTGCTTCCGGTTCCCATGTGGCCTCTTTAATTCTATGGTGCTGCCAAAGCACTTTCACTAATAGAACTTGTTTATTTCAAAACTGCTTCACTTCTCTTGCTAATATCATTTTGGGCTTCTCATTGTAGGAAAATTCTGGTTTCACTTGTATATCTTGCACTGGTATAATTTGAGACTCATCTGAATGATATCTCTAAAGCATTGATACATGGAAGACATCGTGAAGCTTAGTCAAAGCAAGAGGTAAAGCTAACCGATAAGCCACTGCCTCAACTTTTTCTAACACCTCGTACGGCCCAATAAACCTCGGACTTAGTTTACCCTTCTTACCAAACCGTAGCACTTTCCTCCAGGGAGACACTTTCAAAAACACTTTATCACGCACTGCAAAACTCAATGTCCCTTCTCTTCAAATCTGCATGAGACTTCTGCCCGTCACTTGCGGCTTTTAACTGCTATTGGATAATGTTTGCTTTCTCTTCTATATCTTTTACCAAATGAGGTCCAACAACCTTATGCTAACTCAACTCAGTCCAATATACTGGAGTTCGACACGTTTTGCCATACAGAACTTCATACGGTGCCATGCCAATACTCACCTAATAACTGTTATTATAAGTAAATTCCAATAATGGAATATACTTATCCCAACTCTTAGAGAAATCCAATACACATGCTTGAAGTAAATCTTCTAACACCTGAATTACCCTTTCTGACTGTCCATCCTTCTGTAGAAGAAAAGCTATGCTGAAGTTCAATCTTCTACCCAATGTAGTTTGTAACCCTTTCTAGAATTTAGAAGTGAACCTCGAGTCTCTGTCACATACAATAGACAATGGGATACCATGCAGTCTTACAATCTCTTGCACATACAGTTCAGCCAATCGATCCATGGAGTAATCAAGTTGAACAGGTATAAAGTGAGCTGACTTTGAAAACCGATCAACTATTACCCATACAGAATCATGCTACTTTGATGTCCTTGGCAAACTAGTGATAAAGTCTATAGTAATGTTGTCCCATTTCCACTGCGGAATCAGAATAGGATTCAACAGACCCGATGGAACCTGATGTTCCGCTTTCACTTGTTGATAGGTCAAATACTTAGAAACATACTCCATTATATCCTTTTTCATACCAGGCCACCAGTAAAACTGCTTTAAATCCTGATACATCTTATTACCACCTGGATGCATAGTAAAAACCATATTATGCTATTCATGTAGAAGTTTCTTCCTCAACTACTTATCACTTGCAACACATAATCGATCTCGATAATACAGTACACCCTCTTCATTCAATGAATAGTTAGTCTTATCACCATTCCTGACTGACTGCAGAATCTACTGCAACTTACTATCACATTTCTGTTCATTAACTAACTCAGCTCTCAACTCAGATCTTGCTTTCAATTGTGCCACCAAAGCACTATCAGGAGCAAATCTCTACTTAACTCGCTAAAGAGATAAAGCCAAAACTGACTTCCTACTCAATGCATCAGCCACTTTATTTGCTTTACCCGTATGGTAATCCACAATACTGTAACGCCCCAATCCCCCTTGGGAGGATATCGGGTTGCTACACATGTATACACATACTATACACTCATGCGGAAGCCGAATAATAAATCATACATCACACTTGCAGTGGAATATTATCTCTATACACATACTACTATACATGCATATACAATTAGCCTTATCATATGCTTTACTATACTTACGTATATCAATATTATTGTCCTTATACATATCATGATTATTCCTTTAATGAAAATTTACATGACTTATACAAAATACTATATAAAAACAATAAACAAAAAAGGACTTCAACTTGCTCCTAGTGACCTTGACATGCAGATGCTCAACTTCTCACTAAACCGATAACCTACACTGGAAAATACCCATACTAAGCGATAACGCTTAGTGGGGATAACTCAAATAATAGACTTCTTGCGAAGTCGCAAGCATTAACAATATGGCATATACATATTTGACATGTTAATCATATAACAATATTCATTCCAAGTATAATAATAGGAACACGCATTTAACATATAATAGCATGTTAAACATTTACATCACGTGCTATACATTTACCTTTGACATTTTGTAACTTTATTTATGTCTATGCTTTCTAACTTTACTTATACCATATTAGCATGTCAATACATCTCATGTTCATACATGTACTTATAAGGACATAGCACACCTCTTGTATGATCATTTACAATAATAGCTTTACTTGTACTCTCAAGCAATAGTGCAATTACACATTTTGCATGCCAATCATATAACAATATTCATTACTGAAAATATCTAAATGAACATTCAGTTTTCCTATCATATCTAATAAAATAGACTATATCATGTGCATATTCTCTAGCTTTAGTTATAGGAAGCATAACATGAACATCAAGTCGCTACTTCTCAAGTACTTTCATATGCATATAACCACAAGGGTCCATCTCTAGCAATTTCATGTACAAATCTTAACTTTTCAAATACTCTTGCAATCATATATGGGTATCTCTGGTACAATAGTTATGTACAAATTATAACAATTCTGATGTACATATAAACATATAAAACAAATAGCCTGACTTCATACAATAGTGGATACGGGTACATATAGATACTGTCAAGCAGTACCAAACATCTGGAGACTGGAGTCTCAAATCATCTAGATACCAAACGGTACCAAACATATAGACACCCGTCGGTGCCAAACATCTAGACACCCGTCGGTGCCACTCTAGCAGCTGCTAATCATCTAACCCTTTATAGGCATGCCTATCTATCCACTTCTATGAACAACTCAGGCTTACAATAAACACTTTGTACACTTATCCATATATATTACTTTATTTCAACTATCATGTTATACTATTGCTCATACTACTCAATAAATACATATATTAGCTATACATAAATATATACACTTACATATAGTTCATCGTACAAGTACTCATACCATTGTTCATACAACTCAATGAATGCATGTACTAACTATAAACATATGCATATAGTTCTACATACAAATTCATATTCATTACTTATTTCCTCTTCATATATACACATATGGATTCATAGATTTATTACATTAAAGCTCATGATTAGTGTTATTAACTTAATACAATTTCCATTTGGCATTCATGTGTATTTTCCAAGTGATAGCTACTCTCATACTCATTTAATAGTCCTAAATATGCATCGGATAGATCCCGAAAGGTTTCGGTGCAATACAGGTTTAATTCGGGAAGAAAAACACATAAAATAGTCAAAGCAGAAAGGGTCACGGTGGCAATGATTTTATTGTGACCGTGACATCTAAAAATATGCAATTCTACCTTCTCTTGGCATTGGTGATGATGGAAATGAATTGGTTATGACTGTGACATACCAAAATTAAGCAAAATAGAAGCAAAACTAAGGACTGCTTCACTACTCGTTCAGCCTAAACCAACATCTAAACCTCAATTTTAGGAAAAAGTCCGTTCTTGACATTTGTTTCCTTGGATGTTAAGTTTCAAATGGAACATGTTTCAGGTCATTTAGACTTCTAAAACAAAAGATTTGAATTAAACAAAATAGACTATTCCGATGAACCCGCCAAGGTAGATACATGTCTGTTTTTACAATTTTTAAGGGTCCTAGAGCCAGAATTCATTCATGGTTATTTCTGTAACTTTTATAGATATGGAAGTCAAGGTCCTAATAAAACAACAATCACTTTATTTGGAGTTCTCCAACTCCACTTTTGACTAAAACCTAAAATGGAGGTTTGGTGAAATATAAACAGAGTTTTCCCCTAAAACTAGGGTTCATAGTTTGATCATAAACTCATGGCAATTTAATCAATAATTTCAACACACATCTCAATCACACATATCAACTTATAACATCTATCAATTATCACACAAAAACACATAAATCTCAAGCTAACAACACATGCACTTTAGCCAAATGTAGCATATAATCCCTAACCTCTCAAAATGCAGCTTGAACCAATACTCTTCTCTTGATCAAATCTTATCCTTGCCTTAGTCCTTTCTCTTGTCCAAGGCTTCATACACAATCAATCAATTTCATATTCTTAGTCCATTACACATACTAAATCAAAATCCAACAAAACAGAACTAGGTAGGAGGAGATAACTTCAATTCAACTTACCTCAACTAGTCTCTTAACCTCTTTGACCAACCAAGCCAAACTCTTGAAATCAATCAAACAAAAAGAAGCAAACAGAAATGGGACCAAGGAGAGTGGATGTGGCTGGCCAATGCATGTGAGGAGAAGATAAATTTCTGCCTCTCTACTCAAGTCTTTATATTGCATGCAAGACTTAGGTGGCATTTCTAGCTTTTGCCACTAAGCAGCCCTACATGCCACTTGCCCATTTCTAGCCACATGTCCAACTTAATGCAAACTTTCTACTAAGTCCTTGGCAAACTCAATTTAAGTCCCTACATTAAATTCTTCCTTACAAATCCTTTTTAATTCCTTTCAATTTCATCCTCACGTTTACCATAAACTCATACTTGCACAATCTCTCTTGTACCCTTACTATGCAATTAACATTGTAATCCTTCTAGGGTACAATTTGGGTCATTACAAATACAATCATAATCCTTGAATAGTTCAAGCCACCTTATTTGAGTCAGATTCAATTCTTTCTGCTTGAGCAGATACTTGAGACTCTTATGATCAGTAAAGATCTTACACTTTTCCCCATAGAAATAGTGATGCCAAATTTTTAAGGTAAACACTACTGCAGCCAGTTCCAAATCATGAGTCGGGTAATTCTGCTCATGTGGCTTCAGTTGCCTAGAGGTATAAGCTGTCACTTTCCCATCTTGCATCAGCACACATCCCAATCCAACTCCAGAACCATCACTGTACATTGCATATTCTTTGCCAGAAATAGGCTGACTCAAGATTGGTGCCTCAACTAATATTCTCTTTAAGTGTTCAAAACTTGCCTGACACTTATCTGACCATTCAAATTTAACTCCGTTACGAAGTAACTTGGTTAATCATGAGGCAATCACTGAAAACCCTTTCACAAATTGTCTGTAATATCCAGCTAATCCTAAGAAACTCCGAATCTTAGGCACGGTTCTGGGCGGTTTCCAATTTAGCACAGCTCCAATATTAGCTAGATCAACCTTTATACCTTTAAAAGACACAACATGACCCAGAAAAGACACTTCTTTAAACCAGAATTCAGACTTACTGAGCTTAGCATACAGCTGATGCTCTCTTAAAGTGTGAAGAACAATTCTCAAATTCTGTTCATGCTCTCTCTCATCTTTAGAGTATACCAGTATGTCATCAATGAACACCACTTGTAACACCCCGCCATCCCCGTTGGGAGGATACCGGAGTGCCACGCGGGAAAACACATATAACAAATCCATATACACATGTATAAACAAAAACCAAATGTAAAATAAAGAAACTTTTAATCATGTAATAGTAAATCCTGTTTACATATAACATATATCCGTACTGTTTTACAAAATGAGGCTTGTAATCGAATACATATACAAAAATATAATATTTGTTCCTTTACAAAAGATTTACTTTGCTATACACAAGCCATATACACAAAAATTACAGCGGAAGACTTCAAATAACTTCATTTTAAAAGACTCCTAGTGGCCGACCTGCAGATATCCGACTCCAAATCCAGACTCGCCACCTGCACGGGAAAAGAGCCCGTGCTAAGCGATAACGCTTAGTGGGGAGAAACAAAACAAACTAACAATATGCATATACAATATTTACAACAATACTATAATCTCATCCCAACCATAAACATACATTACAAGTAATTAACTATTAAAACCTAATTAAAGTCTACATATTTCCCACCATTACAAATACATATATATATACTCAAGGTATATAAACACAAAGTTATACTATATTTCATATACAACATATACCTTTAATCTTATCAATAAACATCTCAACATATATATATCACATATAAACATGTAGCCTGATTAGTCTGAAATACTCTCTAGAAGTGGATACGGTCATTTGGATACTGATTGAACACAGTATCCCAAGCATATAGAGACATGAGTCTCAAACATGTATTTTCCATATAGAGACCGAAGTCTCGCTTTATTTTCATATAGACCAAACATGGTCAAAACAAGGATCCAAACGGACCCACATATATCATTTTATCATGTAGCAGCTGCACACACACTCTGACCTAAGTAAGCGCTTACTTATCCACTACTATGACCATTCAGGCTCAAATAATATAACTCAATAATTCATGTATTCATGTACATTGATCAAAATCAGAGACATATACATATATATTGTTCACATTTAAAACAAGCAACTATAAATATTAAATACAACTAACTACAAATACATATTTCACATATACATGTATCTAGATCAAATTCAGAAACATTTTAAATACATCCAGTATCAATTATTAGAGGCCGACGTACAAACAATTCATATTCAAGACCATTTATGTTCATGTAACATATAAACTAGTAAGTTATGTACATTAATTATTTAATCAAGTATACGACTCAATAATTTACGTATCATGTCATGTGAATTTCATTAAATACTAACTTATATTTCATATATATACCCGTATATTGATCCAATTCAGAACATTTAAACGTATAATTATCAATTACAGGAGGTAATAAGAACAAATAGTTCATATTGAACAAGTCCATGTTAAATAAATTATAAACATGTATATCATGTAGATTAATCATTAATCATGTATACAAAACCCAATATTATGCAATTATCCAAAATACAATGAAATTTTAACTCAAATATTTGTCATGTAGTGCAAAAACCCTTAAAACTGTAGTTTAAACTTTAGTTTTTATAAAACAGGGCAGCAGGGAAGGATGGTCACGCCGTGACCACTCATCACGTCGCGTGACGCAGGCTTCACGCGAGCGCCAGGCAAAAGAGCAAGGCAGTCACGGCGTGACCACCAGTCACGTCTCGTGACGCCTGTGAGGAGAGGAAAGGAGATCACAAGGTCTCGTCCCGTGACACGCAGGAAAAACAGCGAGAGGTCGTGAGGCGTGATGCTTCATCACGTCGCGACTTCCCAAAGGGAGGGAGGTCACGGCGTGATGCCCCATCACGTCACGTGACCCTCCTCTCACAATTTGCTTCTCCTTCTCCCAACTTCTCACAACTTCTCAGAAAGGGGATCACGGCGTGATGCCCCATCACGTCGCGTGACCTTCTTCAGGGAAGAGGGTCACGGCGTGATGCTCCATCACGTCACGTGATCTTCTTCTCACACTTCTTCTTCTTCTCCAACAGATTTCCAAAATTCCCAGAAAGAAAACGTGAAAACCAGAAAAATCCAGAAAACAGAGTATGTCTAAAATTCAAAACTCCTCTTTATCTAAAACCATTTTTCATGCAATCATAATTCGAATACGTACCTTCAAGTCTCCAGAGCACATTCACAGCACTTATAACACAAATAAAACATTTTTACAATTAAACAGAGGCAATGTCAGAATATCAACTTTCCAGGTTTTCCATATTCAAACTCATACATATTCATCTCATTGCATGTTCATGTTTTTTCTTTTCTACTATAATCATGCATACACATCGTATTTCTCATACATTTTGCTACCCAATTACACATAAATAACAGACATACAATAATTGGAATCAAGATCCAAAACGAGAAAATGACAGACTCTCCCAAACCTGAAATGAAGTCCCCAAAAACGCCCACAGCTTCTCAATCCACAATCTTATCTTTTCCCTTTATCTTTCTTTTATCCTCAGAGGCTTGCAAACAAGTAAAACCACAATCAAACCCAAGAATGTAATCTCTATAAACCCAAATCAGAAAGAAGAACCACATGAGAACCAGTAACCACTCACCTTCTGAAGCTTCTAACAACTTTAACCTTTTGCTCAAAACTAAAGAACACCCACATGCAGAAGAAAGAAAGAACGGACTGTGGTTTTACGTGAGAGAGAGAGCAAGAAGAGAGGAAGTTTTCAGTCTTTTGTTTTCAGCCCACTGAGTTTTTCTCATTCTTCCCTTTTCCCTCACCACGTGCACACACACATTCCACCTGGCACACATGCACGAATTCACAGTGCCACTGACCCTTCTTTTACCATTTAATCCCTATCAAATTACCTTTTACTCACTATAACAAAAATCTGCCAATTAAATTACATGTAATTCTTGCAATAAAATCCTCATTTACTAGAAAACTACTCAATTACCCTTAATTGCCCAATTAAAATCGCTAAATCCAATTAGGCCACTTATGGGGTGTGACACCACTACAAATTGATTCAAATATGGCCTAAACACTCTATTCATTAAGTACATGAATGCAGCAGGCGCGTTAGTCAACCTAAATGGCATTACTAAGAATTCATAATGTCCATATCGAGTTCTGAAGGCAGTCTTTGGTATATGCTCCCTTTTCACTTACAATTGATAATACCCAGACCTTAGAATAATCTTAGAGAACACATCAGCTCCCTTCAACTGATCGAACAGATCTTCTGTCCTTGGCAAAGGATATCTATTCTTCACTGTCACTTTATTAAGCTGCCTGTAATCAATACACATTCTCATACTCCTATCCTTCTTCTTTACAAATAGCACTGGTGCTCCCCAAGGAGACACACTTGGTCTTATGAAACCCCTATCCAATAATTCCTGTAATTGAGTCTTCAATTCCATCGACTCAGTAGGAGCCATTTTATAAGTTGTCTTAGACATAGGTGTTGTTCTAGGCACAATATCAATCGACAACTCTACTTCTCTAACAAGTGGTACACCTACCAATTCCCCTAGAAAAACATCAGGAAATTCCCTCACTACTGGTGTATGTTGAATTCTAACTTGTTCTCTTTTTGCATCTAACACCAAGGCTAAGAAAGCCTCACATCCTTTTCTCAGACAGCGATAGGGTTGCATAGCAGAAATCACATCTACTAGTGGGTTAGAACATACACCTCTCACAGTCACCTTATACTGTCTAAAACCACAAAGTACAACTATTTTCTTTCAATAGTTAACTACAGCATGGTGCTTGCTTAGCCAATCCATACCCAATATTAGATCAAATTCATCAAAAGGCAACTCTATCAAGTTTACAGGAAACACTTGATCTTGTACTACTAAAGGGCAATTTCTATACACTTTGTTCACATTGACACTATTACCCAACAGGCTAGTTACACATATATCATAATCTAAACAATCAGCAACAGACATCTTATCACATAACTTCTTAGAGCATACATATGAATGCGTAGATCTAGGGGTCAATCAATCTAAACATTTCTATATTAAAGAGTAGAAATGTACCTGGCCCATCCTGCTCCTCACGAGCCTTCATTGCATATGCCCGTGCTAGTATTGTAGTCGGTTGGTCAACTGGCTCTGACACTGCACCACCCTTGGACTAGCTACCCCATCCACATCCTCTACCTCTTCCTCTGTTAACTGGAGACAAATTGGATCCACCTATACTCACATCCTATTGATTCCCCATCACCTCATAAGCCTTAGGAATGTTAGCCAGAAAGTGTTATGTGCTACAACTTCTAAAACATGCCCTAGTCATCTTCCAACACTCACTCATGTGGTGCTTACCATAATGGGGACACTCAGGAATATCACTCTTATTACTAGATGCACCTCTTCCAGTACCAGATGCATAAGAGGATCCTTGCTTCTTGCGTCTAGTAGTTGGATTACAAACTGACTCGACTGGAGATACTGCCTGAGTATCCCTCGATCTTTTCCCCGAATGTTCCCCACCTCTATTAGGTTTTATTCTCTATATCCTCTCTCTCTAATTCTCAAGTGATCTTTCTACTCTCATGGCTACCTGCACTATTTGTTAGTAACTCATAGCCTGAGAAGTGGTCATGGAGATCAGTAAGGCCTTAATTAGCTCATTCAGACCTTCCTCAAACTCCTGACAGCGAAATTCCTTAGCAAGCACTCACTAAAGTGTATACTTGCTGAGCCTACAAAATTCCTTTTCATACTCAGTTACGGACAATGCTCTCCACCTTAGACTGAGAAACTGTTTCCATTTTTCTTCCCGATATGCCTTAGTGACATACTTGTTATGGAACTCCTGTACAAAGAATTCCATTGTAACCGAATTCGAAAGCATCGGATGCCTTAAGACCAATTTCCACCAGTCGTAGGTAGATCCTTGAAGCAGTGAGACCAGACACTCCACCTTCTGTTCTGGAGGGCATCTTATTTCATCTAGTACCCTCTGAATATTTTCAATCTAATACTTCGCCTTGACCGACTAATCCAAACTGGTGCCATAAAATTCCTTCGTACCATGCTTCCTTAATGATTCTTAGGAAGTCTTCGGTGTTGTCATTCGATCAAGCACCCTCACCATGTCTTGCAACATCTTGACCAAGGATTCCATAGGAACCATTGGAACATCACGTCCCTCACTTACTAGCACAGACTGACCAGATTTACACACTTTCAGTTCTCCGGGATACACACTTTTGGCAGTCTCTTCTCTAGCATCTTAAGATGGATCCATCGTTCTGATACATAAACAAGGTTGTCCGTATTAGGTCAAAACAACTATATGCATCCTACTTTACATTATGACTAGAAATGTCTAAACCTATTCTCTGATACCACAACTTGTAATGCCCATTCCCAACCACTCGCATAGCTCCGCTAAAGCAGTTGAGAATGATCGTCTCACAACACATACTCATGCACTTCACATAATTGATACACATGCAAATTCTGAAGTAATAAATTTCATTCACATACGCAGCAAAATACACATTCAATCACATGCTCTTACACAAAACCCTTATTTTAGATTACATGCTTGATTAATTAATACTTAGCATACTATTACAAAACAAAAATGACTAAGTACATTAACATCTTTGAAGTTTACAAAATACCAAAAACCTGCACTAATCAAAATCCTAGTGTTGACCGTTTGATATTCGGATCCGTCCTTCAAGATCGGCTCGCTTCAGAACCTACACGGATTAGAACACCCGTGCTAAGCGATAATGCTTGGTGGGGAACAACATATAGTATATAATATACATATAACATATTCATCATCAACACATCCATTGGGGGATAACAGACATGAACTTATAATCATGCTTTTAAACATACAAAGGATTCTACATCATACTTTGACACTTACACAATATGAATATGGCATTATGAATATCTTGACTCACATATAGCCTTACTCACATATCACATGTCAAACTTTACATGCCGCCTTCACGTTCTCATAAAGTACAACATTTATATTTTTAATCATAATGTTAATATTAGTCTTGCCTGCAACTCAATGACGTGAATAATGGGTATCGAATTAGTACTCAAAGGTACCACAATCACTTCGTATCCGAAGATACACACTCATAATTAGTACCCATAGGTACAAAGATAGTAAGTACAATAATAATACATATAAATGAACCTGATAAATGTTCAATTAAATTGAAGATTCCCAAAGGAATCAAATGCTATCAGCCGAAATTCTTAGACCCTATAGGTATGCCTATCTATCAACTACTTTACTCGTAGGCTAAATTATTAAGTTCAGTTATTGTTCAATTGTTCGTGCTTTATATCATTCATAGCACAACACATGAAGAAATGTAGTATAGTACATATAATTACACAAAAAACATTGCTTATCAAGTAAGCCCACATTCTTGAATCACATACATTCTTCATGTTTAAACATTGCATTTAACACATAATAATCCGCATTAAATGATGTTAAACTTGATTGAATTATTTCTTATACAAGTTTATAACATTTGTTAAAGTTTTATAATTCATTATGCATAACAGCGGTACCTCACGGTGACAGCCAATTGGTTATGACCGTGACATAAGCTCAACTCAAAACACAATGCAATTCGAGGGTACCTCATAGTGACAACCAATTGGTTGTGACCATGACATACCAAACTTCCCAAAATACAATGCAAACTTGGTACATCTCACGGTGACAACCAATTGGTTGTGATCGTGATATGCAAATCCAGTCCAACAGAATGCAATTTGGGCATACCTCATGATGGCAACTAGTTCATTGTCACCGTGACATATGCCACACTTAAGGCAGAATGCCAAACTCAAGCATTCAACCTACCATTCCAAAACCCCTCTTTCCCACTTGCAAATACATGATTTTGAACACTCATTAACATGCCATTTTAACCAACATAATCACATTCCTTTATAAATTATAAAACCCCTTTTTAATGACACAACCATTAAGAAACATCTCAATTAATTTCACACTTAAACCTATCATGCTTCAGCCACTAACTAGTTAGCATCATGCTATACTCAACCTTTCTAATGCAATCTAAGCTATTATAACACTTACCACTTCCTTATTAGCAGTCTTTCATTCACATAGGCTTACTTCTTCAATTCCATTAAACTTATAACTCAAATATACACATCATGCCAATTGCAAACTCTTAACCAATTCAAATTTCACAAACGCAACCATTTCACTACTCATTCAAAATTAGGGCTCAAGTTAGTCATTTAGACTCATTACAATTATTATAATTTAATAGCTCCAATTTTTCAATTCAATACATCTCATAACATAATTTAAACACTTTGAACACATACACAATCAATTAAAACACACAAATAAGTTTGTTCCAAAACCTCTTCTCCTTAGCTCCTCTTTTGGTTACTTGGTGCTAGGCTCTCTTACTTTGTCTTTCCCTTAACTTTCTTTGTTCCTTATACTATAGCTATCACCAAATCCAGAATTTGGAGCCAGGGATTAAAGCCAACTCAATCTCAATTTCAGAATCAAGAAAGGAGTAGAAGAAGATGAAGAACCAATTACTAAATCACTTACCTTCAATAAGAAAACAATATTCAGAATTCAATCCACCAACTTAACCAATAGTTAACCAACCGAATTTGATGAAATGAATCTTTAAAATGTAGAAATGGACATGAAGAGAGGAAGAAAGAGATTAGCGTAAATCCACATGCCTCAAGTGGGGATTTTCTCTTCCCTCAACCTTTTATTGCATGAATTGAGTGGGTTGGCAAAGCCATAGCTTGCCACCCGGAATCAACTCAAGCCCCTTAATCCAAATTTGCTTAATCTCCTTTTATTAGTGTTAATTAACCCATAATTTTGTCTAAGCATGCACCTTTATATAATGGTCACTTAAACTTATTCAATTTTATCAATTAGATCCTCCTTTAAATTACTCTTTGATCCATTATTAACAAACTTAATGTTAAACCTACTCAATTACCCTATACTAGGGTACAATCTGGGCCACTACATGTGTAATGTATATGCATTTGAGATTGGATATTTTTGAGTTAGAACAGATAGTTCGGTTCTATCGCGAGTGCGATAAAGGCCACGAGCACGACAGAAAGCTCCTTGGGTGAGGTCTGCACTGCCAAGCTTCACTGCCTGTGTGAGTTCGATATTTGTTTGCTCTGTCGAACCTTATCGTGAGCGAGATAGAAGCTACTTTAGCAATCTGTTATGAGTGCGAGACTGCATGCGAATGTGATGGCTGTGATTATTGGGTTTTATCGTGAATGCGACATTACCCGAAGTTTGAATTTAAGTCTTTTTATTATTATTTAAGTGAAATTTTACTTGGATTATGCATGACCTTAAATAGTAAAGTTATATATGATTTCATTAATGAATATTGAATCATATGCTTGCTAGCATACTTAGTTATGACATGTATCGAATTGATATGTAATTATGGTTTGGATACTTGTGTAAATGTAAAGTATATGCTTTAGTTTGTATTATTTTATATAAGCCTGAAGGATTCGTAGTAGTGGATAGATAAGCATGCTTATAAAGGGCTAGAGTTTGCAACTGCTAGAGTTTGCTCATTTGGGTTTAGAGTTTGGTAACTTCAGGTATCTATATGATTTGAGACTTCGGTCATTAGATGTTCGATACTGCTAGTTAGTATCTAGTGCACCTGTATCGACCATTAAAGTGAATTCAGGCTATAGTTATTGTATGTTTCTGTTTAAGTAAGTAAAGTTGTGATTTATCATAAGTATACGAATGTGCATGCTTTATGCCTATATGTGAGAAGTTGTGAAAAGTTATCGCTCGTAGTATTAAAGAAATGCTTAAGCTAGAGGATATGTATATGTATATGATTAAGGCATGGGTTACGTAATGTGTGCATGTATATGATAATTGTGACATGGAAAGTATAGGTTATTAATATAGAAATATTATTATTTTTGCTTATGCTAATGTTATGTCATAGATTATTGATGTATAATGCATGTATGTATGCTATTAATATGTATATATGTAATGTTGTGACTTCGATAGAAGTCCTTTGCATCTGTATATCCCCACTAAGCGCTATCGCTTAGCACGAGTGTTTTCCCGTGTAAGTATGCAGGATCGGTTCAATTTTTAAGAGTCATGCATTTGCTGGCCATTAGGAGCTTGAGTGGAGTTTTACTTTTATATAAGATCCTTTTTATTTTTAATACAATGTATATGTAAAGAGAATGCTTGTAATAGTTAATATAAGGCTTTTGATCTTGTATTTGAAAGTTATCATTTTGTAATGTGTATATTTTTACAAGTTTATTAATACAATTATATTTTTTTTATTAATGCCTTCTTCCGCTTATATGAATCTTGTAGTGTTGTTCTGCCATCATTTTTGTGATATTTGTGTTGTATTCATTGTTCATACACGTAGCATATCCATTGTCCTCTTAAGGGGTATTTGGGGATGTTACTGGTTGTGGTATCAGAGCATAGGTAGATGGTTCAGGACAATAAGATGGTAGAGTATCGATTAGATTTGTGTGACTCTGTCTATAGTCGTGGCCTAATGCAGATGTTGTCTTTTGCAAAGTATAGATTGAGTCTGATCCGAGCGAAGAGATAGTTGAGATGATGGGTAGTAATCAGCATGCACCTGAGCAACCTAAGTTAATGTTATGGGTCCAGGTCAGGGTGACCAAGTATTGGTACAAGGATTAATGCATCTGATTGAGAGGCTGTGTAATGGCCGAAAATGTACCTTAGTTGTAATTGGTATAATTTGATTAACTAAGGGTGTAATGTGGACTTTATTGTAATAAAAGTAAGGACCTAATTGGGAAACTAAAGGAAAGTTAAGTGGCCAAGTTGTAATTTTTCATCATTAACCTAATTGAGGATTAATTAAGATTAAAAGGAGATTAAATAACTTAATTGAGGGAAGAAGGTGGAGGTGGAATTCGAGTGGCACTTAATTGGGCTGCCACCTATACTAAGTACATGTATATATATAGAATTGAGGAGAGAGAAAAGGCCACTATTAGTATAAATCTTCAGCCATTTCAACTTCTAAATTCTACATTTATTTTACCTTTCATTTCCTTGTGGTTCTTTAGAATTCATCAAATTGATTTTATGAATATTACTATGTGGATCAAGGATTAAGTTATTAAAATTGAAAGGTAAGTAGTTATTTGTAGTTCATCTTCTACTCTTTCTGGTTGTGGTATATGTTTGATTGAGGAATTGATGATTTGTGTCCAATTTTGGAAATTGGATGGAATTTGTAGAGGAAGGAGTAAAGAAAAGTAAGGGAAATGTAAAGGTCGGGGAATCAAGTGCTAAGTGAACACTAGGAGCTTAGGCGATGAGGTTTGGGAAACTTGCCCTATTTTAATTTGTGTTAATTGGTTTAGTTGATTTGAATGTTGAAAGCTGGTATTTGAGAATTACTGTGTGACTTGTATGTAAATGTTGAATGGTATCTGATTGTGGCGGAACTTAAAAGGCATGAGATTATGGGTTGTTTTTAACCAATGAACTTTACCTAGAATTGTGGATTATATATATGTGAGTTTAATGCTAAGTTCATGGAATTGAGATGTTTGAATGAAAGTTTGTAATGTGTTAACTAATGACATGAAATATATAATGGTTTGTGCATGAAATGGTGAGTTGGTAAGTCTTGAGTATAACATGAAAAATGAGGTGATTTCCAAAGTTGTATTTTGCAACTTGTGTATAGGTCACGGTAACAACCAAGAGATTACTACCATGAGATATGTAAAGTTTGCATTCTCCCTAGAGTGAATGATATGTTACGGTGACAACTAAATTAGTTATGACCGTGAGGTATCATGTATTCTATTATACCCAAAGTGAATTTTGTATATCACGGTGACAACCAATTGGTTGTGACCATGAGGTATCAAGGTTTACATTCTGCCTTGCACACATGAGGTATGTCATGGTGACAACCAGTTTGGTTGTGACCATGAGATACTTAAGAGTTGCATTCTGTCCAGGTGTTGGATGTATGTCACGGTGACAACTAACTTAGTTGTGACCGTGAGATACCCTAGACTACATTCTGTTTTGAAACCTTTGGTATGTCATAGTGACAACCAAATTGGTTCTGACCGTGAGGTACCCTGTTTTTGTGAAGAATTCTTATTCATTAAGGGTAATGCTTAGATGTTAAGTTAATGATTTATCACATATAATGACACTTAATGAGTGCTTAATGCTATTATTAAATGCAAAGTTTATAAGCGAATGATTAATTTAAAGTGATCCATTATGTTATGCTTAAGCCAACTATGTCAAGACTGATAAGTTAAGTTGGCACAATTACATGATGAGTTTAAGCATGTGAATTCATTGCTAGTTTATCAATGACTTGTTAAAGCATGTGATCAAGCGAACTGTTAATTAAAATTAATAATCTTAGCCTGCAAGTCAAGTAGTGGATAGATAAGCATGCCTATACGGTCAAAGTGTTGTAGCCCAATGCGTCTGATTCCTTAGGAATCACAATGCAAGTCAAATCCTTATTGAATTCTTTAATGTTGAATGTTGATTCTATTGAAATTATTGGACCTTAGGGTACCAATGCGAGTGTGTGTATCCACGGATACACTAAAATTATAGTACCTCGGGGGTACCAATGCGATATCCGTTATCCACGTCTTTGAATTATAGGCAAACCCTAACATATAAGATAAAGATAATATGAAATAATAAATTTGATATCTATATGATTACTTTGCATGTGATGAGCATATGTAAATCATATGAATGCTAACCTGGATTGTGATTAAGTGATTGTACTGTGAGTGTAAGTGATAAACATGCTTTTGATTTGGCAATTTAAGTATGAATTTGAACATGATGCTTGTATGTTATTATTGTTACGTATGCATATATGCTGTGTGTATGTGTTGTCCTCACTAAGTATTATCGCTTAGCACGAGTTTCCTCCTAATCCATGCAGGTTTGGATGCGAGGTGATTTTGAGGGACATCTCCACGTTGTCGACGGTCAACACAAGGAGTACATCTGTAGGTTTTGGGGGTTTCTGACAATGTGTTTGTACAAGTTATGTATGTTATTTTGGGGTAATCCAAAAGTATGAAAAGTTGTAATATCCAAGTGTTGTAAAATTAATGCATGTCATGTATGTATGTAAGCAAGATTGCTGGGAAACAGGAAGTAACTGATGACATATGATGCATTTGAATGTATGCTTAGTTAAGAAATTTTATTATTCAGATTGTCGGCATGAGATTGTGATTGTGAAGTGTGCTTGTGTGTTGTGTAGCAGCCATTCTTGACCGCATTAGCTGAGCTAATCCAGTGGTTGGGAATGGGCATTACAAGTTGTGGTATCAGAGCCTAGGTTTAGTCTTTTCTAGGTAATTGGGTAGTTAGGATGTGTAGAGGTGTTGACCTAATGCGGATGTCCTTGTGTAAACTGTGTAGATCGATGGATCCTAGTCATAAATTGAGAGAGGAAACAACTAAAAGTGTTAATCCTCAAGAAACAAAAGTGAAGGGGTCTGGTCAGTCTAGGCCAGCTAGTTTAAAAAATGAGGTTCCAATGATCCCAATGGAGGCCTTATTAAAGATGTCGCATGATATGGCGAGAGTGTTGGATCGAATGATAGCACCGAAGGCTCCAGTAGAATCTTTAAGGAATCATGGAGCAGAAGAGTTTCATGGTAGAAGGTTGGATGAGTCGGACAAGGCAAAATACTGGATAGAGAAGATGCAAAGGGTGCTGGGAGAAATAAGATGTCCCCCGGACCAACGAGTTGAGTGTGTAGTATCGCTACTTCAAGGTGCAGCATATGACTGGTGGAAATTAGTTATGTAGTATCCAATGCTCCCAGATCCAATCACTTGGGAATTATTTGAAAAGGAATTTCGGAATAACACTACAAGAAAATTGGTTTTTAACGACAAAAATTTAGCGAAGGGATGAAAATCGGGTCGTTAAAATATACAAGTAGTGAAGGAAAATTAATCCGGTCGTTAATTTTTAAATTTTATTGCTATATAACGAGTGGTTTAAATCCGATCATTGAAGCATTAATATTCCGGTCGTTATTGCCCTGAAAAACATTGCCGGGACTTCTTAATGGTTTACCTCCAAAATAATGCTCCATTATTTGATAAAATAAAACACAGAATCGCGATGCCCACATAAAAAAAAAAAGAAAAAAAAAAAGCAAAAATGGCAAACCCAAGAGAGGGAGAAATAGCAAAAACACAAAAGCCCTTTTCTATTTGCAAAAAATGCAACCACTTTTCTATCTTTCAAAACTAAACTAATCTAAACCTTATAGAAATGGCCGTAGTAGAAGCATGGATTGCTCCCAACCTAGCTTGATTTATGTCATAGCTTCGTCAATTTTCTTGGTTTTGCAAGATCTAGATTTAATTTTTGCTAGTTCAATCAGTTTAGGGCGCTGTGCAATTGGTGATTACAGGTGAGAAATTGAAAAAACCCTTCTTTCACTTTTGTTACCAGTTGAATATCTCTTTATTTCTAATTTTCTTTCCGTCAAATAGGAAAATCGGGCATTTCTTTGTGATTAAAGAACAACTCTGAGAATTTTTGAGGATTTGCATTTCAGTTGGGGTAATCAATCTAGTAAAATGGGTAAGTAATTCAGTTTTATTTGGTTCTTATTTCTTCAAAAGCTAACCCTGCTAAATTTTTTGGGTCTTTTTGATATTCTGCTTATTTTTCATTTCAAAATCGTATCTGCTTCTTGCTGGGTTTGCATAATTGTCTATGTCCATTGAATTTTCTCTTTGATTCTTAGGTTTCGTCTTTAAGTAGTAAAGAAGAGATTCTTTGCTTCGCTTTTAGAGGTTCCACCGATTGATGTTCATTTGGTAATGATTGCATTTTCATGATGAAATTAACCTTATTTTCCCCTCTTGTGCTGGATAATGGCGGGTGTTGTTTGGCTATTTGCAAATGCATAGATTCTTTTATGCTCCATAAGAGTTAAATAATGAATTTTGCATTTTTTTTCTGTTGGTTATATTATCTAATCTGCTAACTAGTGACAATTGTTGGGTTTTGTTTAACACAGAGATACTCAGGAAGTGATCTCCATAGGGTCGCTGCTAAATTTCTATATATGCCTCACCACTGTAAGTGATTATACTTTTGATTCTCTAGTTGCTCCATTCTGTTAGACATTTTGATATATTTCTTATGCAGTAAAGTTTATCATTTTGCTGTCTTTCTTCCTTATTATATTTCATATAAACTGTCGAATTTTTGTTGCCCTAATCTGATTGTAGTTTCTGTAGATTTAAGCATTAGTTAATTTGAACTTAGATTGACATCAACTTTTCAAATGATAATGGAGGTGCTACCTTTGAAACGGAATGGATATAACTTCATTGTAGCTGTTCCATATTTATGGATTTCAAACAGATATTTACACATTCAATATCTGATTGAAAAAAATACCATTTCCATTGTCTTTTCAAATTAAAATTGTTGTTAAACTTAAGTGATAATTTCATCCGGTAACAGTACTTGTCAAATTAAAATGACATGCTTATAAGGAAATTCTCATTTCACTTTTTTTATAGCTTAACTAGATTATTTTTTTCATTTTTATTCTTACATTGTTTGGGAATCATACAAGGAATTACTTGTATTACTTGATAGATTAATGGACAAATAATCAACTGAGAATAGTATAATTAATACTGTTTAATCCCATCTGAATTTATTAGTAAACTGGAAATGTATTCATAAGTTTATTGACCAGTTTTAGATTGCTGAAGTTCAAATCCATTGTTGTTTGACCATTGAATTGTATGCTGTGTTCATATGTTTGACCTTTTGGCAAAGGACTGATTCGTGGTGGATTCTTCTTGTTAATATGTCCACTCTTCTTCTTGTGGAAATCTTTTGTCAAACATATGCCCTTTTCTGTGTAGTTGAAGATTCTGTGAAGCAACTAGAAGTGCAATTTCTGATTTACACATTCAATATCTTGAAAAAAATATACTATGCACAAATTACAAGCTATAGCTTCAAGTTAAGTTGTTCAATTTTTCTGATTTCCTGCTTCCTAAAATGTCTATATAGTAATATATAATATAACATATTCCTTATCATTAAGAAAGATGATAAAGAGTCAAAATTCATAGCTATTTTAATTAATATTTATTATTATATGTGTTAGTATCTAAATGACATCAGCTTTTTACATAGAAATTCATTATTGACTTGTGAAGCACTTGCATTTGACATCAATTATTTTCTTAATACATATTAGTATTTATTGACCTCTGATCACACATTATTTCGAATTTGACTTTTATAAAAAAATAAAATTAATGTTAGAATAGCATTTTTGAATTAAATCAGTTGAAATTTATTAACTTCAAAGTATCAATAGAGAGATAAGTTGTTGTGTTCTTCTGGCTACTGACTGTTTTTTGCTGGAATGTTGTTCTTAATTTTCTTCTTCTTTTCAATTTCGCCATTAGAAGTTTGTCGAGGATTAAAAGTTTGTTTTTAATAGCAATGACCCTAATTTTTTTCTCGGATTGAAATTTTTTCAATTTGTGGTACTGTCTTATTAGCTGTTTGGTGGCTGTATTTGGACCTATATTTGTTGTTGTGAATTTATGAATTATGTGTTTCTGAAAGGAAAAATGGAATTTACAAGTCCCCAAATTTGTTTACCAAGAACTAATTGCCTCGATTCTGGCATTATAACTGTAAAAATCAGCCTAGTTATAGATCAGTATAGCTGTTATGTAAATCAACATTCATTATTAATATAAACACCGTTTCTTGTTTCCCATGTTGACAATTATTGTGGAGTGATGATCGTGAAACCTCTTTTATATTACCTTGTTCTATTTTATCTCCTTTTTTTTTATTACAGGTTACTAGAGTGCAAAAGTTGGTAAAGTATGTCAAGATTGTCTCTGTATATGAAATGCTAGAATAGGTTCCTACTGCTTGTAATTTCTATTCTTATTTGAATTCCCAATAAAATGTATATAAAACAAATAGATTAGGATCACTTGAATTTTGTATTAATTAAATTGATGATATCACTTCTTTTACTAAACCAATAAATGTTCAAATGAATTATATTACCACTAATGAACCTCACTCAACTTCAGTTCAAGGATGTATATTAGGATCTGTATGTTGAAATAATATGGATACTTAAGATGTGCCATATAGAAGTTGAATGAGTGCTCTGCTCTCCATGGAAGTGGGTAATGAAATAGCTTTGGCTTTTATGTGATTCTTTCAACAGACTTAGTTGACAATATCTTGGGAGTCAAAAGACAGTGCCATTTTCTTTTTTTATTATATTTCTATTGCAAGGCTGGTTTGGGCGTTGCTTACTGCTAATCATTGGGAGTGCTCTGGATGTATGGATTTTTATTAGACATCCAAGTGCCTTTTAAGAGTTCTCCAATTATAGATCTGATGTCTGCTTTTGTGAAAAGTTTTTGACAATTGGATGTCTATATCATTTGCAGTTATTATTTAAATGCATATGAACTGATGTTGAAAGGCTTGTAAAATGCAATATAATATTAAGATTATTTCATCCTGCTGAAACTATAGCATTGCAATACTCTATGGATAACTCTATAATTAAGCCAACCTATATGCGGACTTATAATAGTGCAACTGAGCTTTTAAGATAATTATTATTATCATTTTAGTTTGAGCTCAACTATTAATCTTTTTGTTACAAATGATTTAAGTATTGGTGGATGGGGTTGGTAGTGATAGGAAGAAGAGGGAGCAGTAGGGTGATGTGCAGCATGGAGAAGAAGGCAAAAGCAAAAAGCGAGGAGAAGAAGGCAAAAGCAAAAAGCGAAGAGAAGAGAAGAAGAGCGGCAAGGTGGCATCAATGCTGGCAGCAGCCTCTGTAATGGGAACAGTAATAGGCTAGCTATGACATTGATTATGCATTCTTATGAAGACTCTAGGTGAATAAAAAAATGTATATATAGGTTTTGTTTTTTTAAACAACCTTGTATATGACAAATAAAATGTCAAACAATTTTGAAATATTGATATATTTTGTATTTGGTATTTTGCAATATATAAATATACTATTTATTATAATTTTAGATATATATATGTGTAAATGATGTGTACAGTTAATATTTAAATAAAATATTTTATTTATTTTAAAAATTTATAATTAATGACTAAATTTTCTTTCAACGAAAAAAAATTGGTCGCGAAAATAAATTTTTAACGACCGAAATTTCATTCGTTGAAACTGAATAGAATCAGCGAATGAAAAATCCGGTCGTTAAAAGGTATTTTTAACAACCGGAATTCCCTTCGTTAAAAGTGAATACAGTTAGCGAAGGGAAAATCCGGTCGTTAAAAATCGGTATTTAACGACCGAAAACGTTCCGGTCGTTAAAGGCATTAACGACTTGATTCAAAATCCGATCGCCTATACCTTTAACGAAGGGGCTTTTGCCGACCGAATTTTTCGGTCGTTATTGGTTTTTAACGTCCGAATTTTGATTTTCAATGACCAGATTTCCCTTCGTTAAAAGCAAATTTTCTTGTAGTGTAAGTTTGTAACCAAAGCGTACAAGGAGGCAAATTGGAAGCAATTTCTGAATTTAAGGCAAAGAACTATGTCTGTGGCGGAGTATGAGAAGGAGTTTCGTCGGCTGAGTAAATATGCACAACAAGGTGTTCTGATTGAGGAGTTCAGGTGTCAGTAATTTGAAGAGGGGTTGATCAAAAAGATTAAAGCGCTACTGATCTCACTGACTACAGAGAAGAATGTAAGTTACTATCGGATAGTTCAAGCCGCTATGGGAGCATAGAGGTTTGTACGAATGGAAATAATGCCTCAGCTTCTTTGATGCCCAAATCACTGCGAGGCAGATCTTTTCTACCCCAGCATATTTTATCTCATAAGCCAGGAACTTCTTGCTGAGGTAATAAACTGCGAATTCCACTCCAAATTCATCCTCTTGAGCCATCATGGCGCCCACAGAACTATCTTCCATTGCCAGATACAGGATAAGCGGTTTGACTGGTTGCGGCGGCTTCAACACTGGCGGGTTCAACAGGTATTCCCTGATGCTATCAAAGGCTTTCTGGCAGTCTTCGTTCCAGACAACAGGCTGATTCTTTCTGAGCAGCTTAAAAATGGGCTCGCATATCGAGGTGAGCTTGGCAATGAATCGGCTGACATACTGCAGCTTGCCCAGGAAACTCCTTACATCTTTCTCCTTTTGCTGTACGGGCATCTCTCTGATGGCCTTTACCTTGTCTGGGTCAATTTCTATTCCCCTCTGGCTGACGACATGTCCCAACAACTTCCCTGAAGTTACTCCGAAGAAACACTTCTTGTGGTTAAGTCGCAGATTGTACTTATCAATCCTGGTGATGAACTTCTCTAGAGCTTCAAAATGGCCCTCTCGGGTGGTGGACTTGACCATCATGTCATCGACGTACACCTCCACCTACTTGTGGATCAGGTCGCTTAGAATCTTGATAGCCATCCTCTGGTATGTGGTCTTAACTCGGTCAGCTATCTTGTTTAGGATCTGGTTGTAGCCCACATAACCATCCCCAAAGCTGTACATCGCGCAGTTGGCGGCACTGTCTATCAACACTTCAATGTGGGGTAGTGGAAAATCATCTTTAGGGCAGGCCTTGTTCAGATCTCAATAATTCACACATACCTTGACCTTCCCATTTTTCTTTGCTACAGGGACTACGTTTGCCAACCACGTAGGATACTGCACTTCAACAAGGAACTTGGCCTCAATCAGCTGCCGAATCTCTTCCTTGACTTTGTCTGCCCATTCTGGCCTAAGCCTTCTCAATTTCTATTTCACAGGCTTATAGTCTTGATAAGTTGGGATAGCATGTTCTGCTACATCTCGGTTGATCCCTGGCATGTCTTCATAGGTCCAGGCAAAGACTTTTTCATGTTTTTTTATTATTCTCTCAAATTTTTCTCTCTCATCAGGAGTTATATTTGATGCTATTAGAATTTCCTTCGGATTTTTCGAGGTTCCAAGATTAAAAGGCATTGTATCAGTGGAATCAATATCAAAAATTGATGGAATATGAACATGTTCATGCATGTTGAAATTATTGGAAACATCGTACAAGTAAGAGAAATCATTTGCCTTATTAATAATATTATAATTGCCATTTACATCATAAAAAAAGTTCTGGAATAAAAAGACAATCTAAGCTAGAGTCTTCTTCTGCCTCCCTAGAGGTTGATGCTGCTGCAGCTTGCCCATCGGCTTCTTGATTTAGCAGAGGCCCTTTAGGTATGCCTGAGGAAATCTTTAAATCCCCAATTCTCAATTCTGTTTTTGCTATCTTTTCCTTCCCTTTCAGCCTGGCAAACAACATCTTCTCGGTTATAACCTCCTCGGGCTCACATCTATCCCAAGCAATGCACTGAGTCAAGACCTTTTCATCCCAGAAGTTCTCACTAGTCTTGATAATCCCGATATCCCAATCAAATACATCGTTGAAGATCTCAAATCCAGGGACAATCCTCCCATTTACCCACTGTGGCTCATCTTCACCAGTACAGGCGCATACCGAGGATGCAGGCACAAAGCTTTCTGAGATATGAGGGATCTTATCTATCGTCTTCTTCTCGCCAAAACCGCCTCTGTAACCTAGACCCCTCCGGTTCTTCTGACCTCGAGTGGTGATCGCAGTTTGCAGCCCCTGAGAGTTTCTACCCAAACCAGCCCTAGGGAGATAGTGCATCCTTTTTATCATGTTAACCACTGCTGGGTTATCCACTGGTCCGTGCTCTTCTCCTATCATTGACACGTGGAAGACACTAAATGGCTGATTAGCAATCTCAAGAGCTGACACCTGATTCTCCCTGGCCGCCTTAATAGTTACCACCTCCCCTTCATGTGGGAACTTTATTATTTGATGCAGCATGGATGGTACTCCTCCTAATCTGTGAAACCAAGGCCTCCCAAGCAGGGCCGAGAAATTAGCTGCGATGGGCAGAACCACAAACTCTACTTCCACCTCAATGGCTCCCGTCCTGACCAGGGTCTTGAATGTTCCCGAGGCTTGTCTTATTGAATTATCATAGGCTGTAATTGTCAAATCTGATTCACTTAGCATATCCTCACTTAATCCAAAAGCCTGAAGAGCTATTAGAGGGCAAACATTGATAGAAGATCCATCATCTACCATAAAGCAAGTGGTGTGCTTGTCGTTAATCTGCGCTTTAATATACAGGGGTCGGTTATAATCGCGGCCTTCGACTGGCAGGTCGGCATCAGAAAAAACCAATCTCTCCCCCGATCCTCCTTTAACTAAACCCAAAAATTCTGTTGGGGAAATCGTGGTGGCAACAGTGGACTCAGTCGAGGCCTCTACTACTTTCTGCTTGTGAGAAGGGGACTGTCTTAAGAGATCCCAAATGGATATCTGAGCCGTGGTCTTCTTCAACTGTTTGACAATTGGGCTCTCCTCTGGCTCTTTTTCCGTCGACGTCTGCACTGGTTCTGGTACCCTTGTAATCTCAGGGACCACTCTCCCACTTCTTGTCACAGCCCCTACCTCTTTTTCCTCGTCAGATCTCCACAAACCAGAGCTCACCTCTCCTTCTTCTTCGGCCTCTTCACCGCTCTCACTGCTTGACCAACAATCAATGGTCGCTACATCTGCTCTTTCATCTTTGTACTCAGAACAAATAACAGTAATACCCTTGCTCCCAAATAAATCCTGTAGTACATACCACTCTGGCAAGCTGGATCTGATCATAAAAACTGGTGGCGGTACGACATTGTAACCAGGCTTCTTCTTGTCTTCCCTCTTCTCGGGGTCAAAAATTTGCTTGTCATCGATCAGATCTTGAATAGAGTGCCTCAGCTCCTTGCAGTTGTCTGTTAGATGGCCTGTGTTCTGATGAAATGCACAATATTCATTGTCCTTGTGACCTGGCTTCCCTTGCGTCACAGCAGGCGTAGGAGCCAAAGGTTGCAACTTTCCTTCTTTCATCAATCTTCTTAAGACCCAAGACTGTGGTCTTCCTAAGTTCGAAAACTTCCACGGGGTAGTTGCGTCAGTAGCAGACACCTCAACCGTTCTTCTGGTGCTACCACTGGGACCGGTTGACCTAATGCTTCCCTGACCGATATTAGCTCTCTTTGCAAAACTATTATTGCTGGCTTTCTGGGCCAAGAAATCTCCCTCCGCTTCAACGGCTATGTCTTTCAGAGACTCCCAATCCTTCAACCCTTTCATCTTCAAACCATCCTTCAAATACGAGCTTGCGTTCTTGATAAACAGGCGGATCTGGTCTTGGGTGTCTGGCTTTCTTCGCATTTCCATTACCCTATTCCGCTAGCGGGTGAGATAGTCGTAAAAAGATTCCCCGGCCTTCTGCTGGAGCAATTCGAGGTCTTTAAGGGTCACCTCCATCTTGGTGTTGCAATCGTATTGTCTCAAGAACTCCTCTATGAGTAGATCCCAATCTTCCTTAGTTCAACGATCGAGGCTATGGTACCAATCGATGGCAGGGCCAGTCAGACTCAAACAAAAGTACTCCACCTTCTGCCTTTTGGAAAAAGTGGTCCCTTTCATGACCAGAGAGTACTGCTTCACATGTCCAGTTGGGTCGGAGGTACCGTCGAACTTTGGCACATCAGGCAACTTGAAATTGTAAGGAATCGGGTCTTCTCCCTCCAACACTTTGTCCTCCGGGCTCATCCCCTGACCTCTACTCAGCATACGGGCCATGTGTAACACCCCAAAACCACCCCAGTAGTTTGAGCCTGTCTGTGTCTGTATGTGTGTATTTTAGGTGTTGCATGTGTGTGTTAATTTTGATTATTTATTTTAATTATGTGTTTGTATGTGTATTAGTATGAGAAGAGGAGATAGGCTAGTGTATGAGTTGGTGTATGGAAGCAAGATGTGAGTAAGGGATAGGTTTGTGTGTGAATTAGTGTATGGGAGTAGGGTGTGTTATGGGGCATTTGTCCTATGGGGAGAGTGACATGTGGTTTAGAGATAAGGATGACTTTAATTGGAAGAGAGAGAGAGAGAAGGCAACCTTTTTCCCTTTGATTCCCGTTCCTCTTCCCTCCCTTACGCCATTCTCTTCTTTTCCTTTTTCTTCTTACTTGTTCTTCCTTCTTCTTTGCATAATCTTGCTCCCTCTGCTATCCTTGAGTAGTTTGAGTTGTTTGGCTTGTGATTTTAAATCTCAAAGGTGAGTATGGGTTAGTGATGCCTTAGATCCTTCTTCTTCCTCTTCTCTAGGTTTTAAGTATTTGTGTATGTATATGTGGGTTGTTATAGAATTGATCTTGGTTGTTGTGGGTTTGTGGTTCAGAGGAGTCTCCTAGACCGTCGAAAGGGAAAGAAATAGCTAGCGGGAGCAGAGCTCACGAGTAGGAGCAAAGGAGATCAGGTTTGGGAACGTTTGCCTTTTGTATATATTTGTGATTTGAGTTAGATATTTGCACTTTTGCTTTGATTGGAGTTATGAGTTGTGTAAGTATGGCTTAAATTGAATTAAGCATGATATGTGATGCTAGAGGGTGTGTATTGTTTGAAGAATTTGAAAGAAATCATGTGGATAGTTGCAATTGTTGTTAAAATTGCTGTTTTGGGATTTTTTGGATTTGGGCTTGTATTTGGCTTGATTTAATTGAGATAAATGGTGATAAAGCTGGGCTTTTAATTATATTATGAGTTGTTGATGCTTGTATTGCTTAATTTTGATGTTTAGAATCAATTTTGGAAGTTTGAATGTGTTTAGTGTGAGATTTCTCTAGATTTTGGACGTAAGAGCTGAAAAACCCGTATCTGTCGCGATCGCGACACTGTCGCGATCGCAACAGAGCGCGGAGGTTTCAGCCCTCACGTCGGCGCGAGAGGCATCGCGCTGAGGAGCTCGACAGGGATCTCTCTGTCGCGAGCGCGACAGAGTGCTCAATCACCGAGCATGTGCAGGGCTCTCTTCTGTCGCGAGCGCGCGGAGGGCGCGAGCGCGATGGACTGGGAGGGTTGGCTTCTATCGCGAGTGCGACAGAGGGCAACACCCATGCCCTCTCACGATCGCGAGGCCACTCGCGACCGCGAGGCGAGGCGGGGAGGTGTATTTTGGCTTCTGTCGCGAGCGCGACAGGCGTAACTTCCAAATTTAGTTTCTTCTCCTTTTTGTTTGATGAGTTGATTTCTTTTGCCTGCACTCTTTCATTAAAGCCTTGACCACTTAATTAAATGAATAATATGTATGTTAACTTGATAAACTTTCGTGTAACCTGCTAATGTCGGATAAGTGGATAGTTAGGCATGCCTAATAGAGCTATGTGTTGCTGCAGTTATGTGTACGCTTTTGGACCCTGATCAGGTCCCCCGATCGGATCCTCGTGATCCTTCTGTTCAAATCTTTCTTAAGTTTCTATGTGAAACAATTTGGAACAAAAAAATAAAAAGAATGTTTTGATACCTTCGGGTATCTATGTGTTTATAATACGGTATCGGTACCCTCGGGTATCTATGTATACTCGTTATCCACTCATTATGATTAAGCAGGTGCTAGTGTGTCTTTGTACAAGAATTTTGGATGATAAAATAGATAATTGGATTAACTATGTATGATTCTATATCTATATTTGTATCATTATCATGTGCTTTCTGTTATCGTCACTGTGAGTGGCGGTTTTGCATTTTGTGTTCCCCACTAAGCGATTTCGCTTAGCACGGGTATTTAACCGTGCAGGTGTGGAAGGTTTTGGTACGCATAGTCTAGGCGTGTCGCATCGGGGGAAGGCCAACACAACTAGAGATCGGGGTTTTATAGTATAGGCTTTCCTTTCTTTTGTAGCAGATATAATGTTTTGTTGGCCCTTTAGAATAGTGTACCTTAGGCTTTTGTATATTTGTTTTTTTTTTGTAATCTGTTGTAAGATGTAAAGACCTCTTTTATGTATATTAATAAAAGTATTCATTTCGTTCAGTATCACTCTTATTTCTTTCAAAGTTTTACTTTATCTTTGATATGTCATTTTGTATGTGATGTTTACATATTTACACTAGTGGGATGTGACACCCCTATCTATCTGGATCCTTCTCCCTCCTCCTGGATAGAAGTCTCCATGGTACAGGTTGGGGTGTGATATTAGGTGGTATCAGAGCTTCGGTTTAGATGTTACTGGGTTTTAGTGTGTTAGTGCATCTGTTGGAGTTGTGTTTGCCTGATGTGCACTGCATTTATGTTTTGTAGCTATGGAGTCCGCTCGTGGATCCCTTGAGGGGTCAGTGGAAAGTGCGAATCCCCAAGAGCAAGATCCATCAGTTTCTGGTCCGGCTCAACCTCCTAGGGGGTGACCTGAGATGCCTATTGGACCGTTGGAGGCGATGCTTCAGAATATGACGAAGGTGCTTGAAAGAGTAACAGCACCAAGTGCACCTATCGAGAAGTTAAGAAAGCATGGTGCAGAGGATTTCTTTGGTACTGGCATAGATGAATCTGATAAGGCAGAGATGTGGATAGAGAAGACGTCAAGAGTACTTAGGGAGATAAGATGTCCACCGGAGCAAGAAGTGGAGTGTGCACTGTCTTTGTTGCAAGGCTCTGCTTATGATTGGTGGAGTCTTGTGGTTAGTCAACCGCAAGTTCCTGAACCGATTACATGGGAATTTTTTGAGAGTGAGTTCCAGAACCGGTATGTAACTAAAGCATATAAGGATGCTAAGTGGGCGCAGTTTCTAACTCTCAAGCAAAGAATAATGTCTGTGGCCGAGTATGAAAATGAGTTCAACAAGCTCAGTAAGTATGCACCGCCAAGGGTTCTCACAGATGAGTTAAGATGTCAGCATTTTGAATCAGGCTTGAATGAGTCTCTGAAGGTGATGTTAATCTCTTTAATGTCGGCTCCAAATGTGAGGTACTATCAGTTGGTTCAAGCAGCCTTGAGGGCGGAGCGTTCTGAGAATATTCTGAGAGAGAAAGCTCAAAGAAGGAAGTCTGCAAGAGGTGGCTCTTCTTCAGGCAAGAGGCCGAGGGAATCGTAAGGAACCTTACTGATGAGTCTGCAGCTAGTCCGGCCCCTAGAGGGAGGAGACAGGGTTCTTCCAGGGGATCGGGCACAAGTAGAGGAGATGGTACTCCCAGATGTACTCATTGCAATAAACAACATTGGGGTGAGTGTCGATGGTTAACGGGAGGCTGTTTTAGATGTGGTTCTACAGACCATTTTCTTGCGAATTGTCCGAGTCGATATGGAGATCCTTTGGGACAACAGGAAGGGAGCCGAGCTGGATCTAATGTACCCCAAGGAAGCCGTAATCGGGGTAGAGGAAGGGGTCGTGGTGGACGGCCTCGAGAGAGAGAACCCTCAGAATCAGTAGATCGCCCTGTGCCGACAGCTGGTAGGGCCTATGCTATGAAGGCCCGAGAGGAACAGAATACTCCCGAAGTGATTGTCGGTAAGTTCTCTTTGCTTGACTCTGAAGTTTATGCTTTGATTGACCCGGGCTCTACCCATTCTTATGTGTGTTCTGGCAAGTTATGGGATAGTTTGGGAAGTGAAGAGAAGATGGAATATGAGATTTGTGTATCCAGTCCGTTCGGTCAGAGTGTTATGGTTAATCGGGTGTGTCGGAAGTGTCCTTTAAAGATTCAGGGTACAGAGTTTGTCGTGGATTTGATCTGCTTGCCGTTTCATGAGTTTGATATCATTCTGGGGATGGATTGGTTGGATAAGCACCGGGCGGTAGTGGACTGTCATAGGAAGGTGATGATTTTGAAGGATAAAGACCAAGTACCTGTTATTGTGAAGGGAATTGGAAGCAGTTCTCTGCATAATGTGGTGTCAGCTATGAAAGCCAGAAGATTTATCAGGAAGGGTTGTGAAGCATTTCTGGCTGTGGTTTTTGATTCTCGGAGAGGGCAAGTTAAGATTCAAGACATTCGTATTGTAAGAGATTTTGTGGATGTCTTTCCAGAAGAACTACCGGGATTACCTCCTAAGAGAGAGGTCGAATTATCAGTAGAGATTGTCCCAGGGACAGCTCTGATTTCTAAGGCTCCTTACTGAATGGCTCCAGTGGAATTGAAAGAATTGAAGAGTCAGTTACAGGAGTTGTTGGACAAAGGATTCATTCGGCCCAGTGTATCACCGTGGGGCGCTCCAGAGCTGTTTGTCAAGAAGAAGGATGGAACCCTACGGATGTGCATTGATTATCGACAGCTTAATAAAGTGACTATCAAGAATAAGTATCCACTGCCGAGGATTGAAGACCTTTTTGATCAGTAAGATAGACCTGAGATCAGGCTATTACCAGTTGGGGGTTAAAGAAGCAAAAGTGGTGAAGACGGCTTTCCGGACGCGTTATGGTCATTATGAATTTCTAGTGGTGCCTTTTGGTTTGACCAACGCGCCTACAGCCTTTATGGATCTGATGAACCGAGTTTTTCGACCGTATTTGGACAAGTTTGTCGTGGTATTTATTGATGACATTTTGGTGTACTCTAGAGACCGAAAAGAACATAAGGAACATCTTAGGCTGGTATTGCAAATGTTAAAAGATCATCAAATGTATGCGAAACTCAGTAAGTGTGAGTTTTGGTTGAAAGAAGTGGCTTTCCTTGGACATGTGGTGTCAGCAGAGGGTGTACTTGTTGATCCAAGTAAAATTGAAGCAATTGTTAATTGGATGCCTTCGAAGAGTGTGCCAGAGGTGAGAAGTTTTCTGGGTTTAGCAGGGTATTATCGACGATTCGTTCAAGGGTTTTCAGTGTTAGCCTCTCCTTTGACCAGGCTACTTCGGAAGGAAGTCAAGTTTGTATGGTCTGAGAAGTGTCAAGCCAGTTTTGATCGTTTAAAAGAGTTGTTGGTTAAAGCTCCTGTACTTACACAGCCGGTTTCGGGTAAAGAGTACACTATGTACAGTGATGCTTCGGGAGTTGGCTTAGGTTGTGTTCTGATGCAAGGGGATAAAGTTGTAGCTTATGCATCGAGACAGTTGAAGCCTCATGAGCGAAACTACCCGACTCACGATTTGGAGTTAGCAGCGGTAGTGTTTGCGCTTAAAGTATGGCGCCACTACTTATATGGGGAGACGTGCAGGATTTTTACCGATCACAAGAGTCTCAAGTATTTGTTATCACAGAAGGAGTTAAATTTGAGATAGCGGAGATGGTTAGAGCTATTCAAGGATTATGATTGTATTATTGACTACCACCCGGGTAAAGCTAATGTAGTGGCGGATGCTCTCAGTAGGAAGTCTATGTCTGCATTGCTAGCTAGCCGAGGCAGATGGAGATTTGATTCTGAAGGTGCTTTGATTGCTCGGCTTAAAGTTAAGCCAAGTTTGAGGTCGGAGATTGCAAGGGCACAGTTAGATGACCATGTGCTACAGCGTGTTTGTCAAGAAGTGAAAGAGGGCAAGCGGACTGAATACTTGATAGACGGTGAAGGAGTGCTTAGGCACGGTAATCGGTTATGTGTACCTAATGTGGGTGAGTTAAGGAAGAAGCTATTGCAAGAAGCTCACTCATCAGTCTTTACTATGCATCCTGGTGGGGACAAGATGTATCAAGATCTGAAGCAATTTTACTGGTGGCCAGGCATGGAAAGAGATATAACAGAATTTGTTTCAAGGTGTCTCACCTGTCAGCAAGTGAAAATGGACCATCAAGTGCCATCGGGATTGCTTCAGCCCTTACCCATTCCTCAATGGAAGTGGGATGACATCACGATGGATTTTGTATCTGGCTTGCCTATGACTCAGCGTAAGCGTGATTCAGTGTGGGTTATAGTGGATCGATTGTCGAAGTCCGCGCATTTTCTGCCGGTGCGGTTGGATTATTCTATGGACAAGTTGGCGGAACTTTATGTGGATGAGATAGTCCGATTACATGGGATTTTGTTATCCATTGTATCAGACCGAGATCCTCGTTTTACATCCAAGTTTTGGAAAGAGCTTCAGGCGGCTTTGGGAACTCGGTTAAATTTCAGCACTGCTTTCCATCCGCGGACCGATGGTCAATCAGAGAGGGTTATTCAGGTTTTGGAAGATATGCTCCGGGGTTGTGCTTTAGAGTTCTCGGGAAGCTGGGATCGGTATGTGTCCTTGATGGAATTCGCGTATAATAACAGCTATCAGGTGAGCATTGGTATGGCCCCTTACGAAGCATTGTATGGACGAAAATGTAGAACACCAGTGTGTTGGGCTGAACTGTCAGAAAAAGCTATGGTAGGTCCGGATATAGTGCGGGATACCGAAGAAAAAGTAAGGGTTGTGCAACAGAACTTGAAAGCAGCCAAGGACCGATAGCGTTCTTACGCTAACCTAAAGCGAAGAGATATTCAGTACGAAGTGGGAGATAAGGTTTTCTTGAAAGTGTCACCGTGGCGAAAGGTTCTCCGTTTTGGGAAGAAAGGCAAGCTAAGTCCACGCTTTATTGGACCCTACGAGATCCTAAGAAAAGTAGGTCCAGTAGCGTATCGGTTGGCTTTGCCTATGGAGCTAGCTAGATTATATGACGTTTTACATGTATCTATGCTTCGGAGATATCGGTCTGACCCTTCACATGTGTTACTAGTGCAAGATATCCGGGTTCAGCCAGACTTTTCTTATGATGAAGAACTGAAAAGGATTTTGGATAAGGAAACCAGACAGCTCCGGAATAAGCAGACACCATTGGTCTAGGTCTTATGGCAACATCACGGTATTGAGGAAGCCACATGGGAACCAGAGAAAGCTATGAGATTACAATACCCTCAGTTATTTGGAGCAGGTAAGAATTTCGAGGACGAAATTCTGTTAAGTGGGGGAGTATTGTAACACCCCAAAACCACCCCAATAGTTTGAGCCTGTCCGTTTCTGTATGTGTGTATTTTAGGTGTTGCATATGTGTGTTAATTTTGATTATTTATTTTAATTATGTGTTTGTATGTGTATTAGTATGAGAAGAGGAGATAGGCTAGTGTATGAGTTGGTGTATGGAAGTAAGATGTGAGTAAGGGATAGGTTTGTGTGTCAATTAGTGTATGGGAGTAGGGTGTGTTATGGGGTATTTGTCCTATGGGAAGAGTGACATGTGGTTTAGAGATAAGGATGACTTTAATTTGAAGAGAGAGAGAGAGAAGACAGCCTTTTTCCCTTTGATTCCCGTTCCTCTTCCCTCCCTCACGCCATTCTCTTATTTTCCTTTTTCTTCTTCCTTGTTCTTCCTTCTTCTTTGCACAATCTTGCTCCCTCTCCTTTCCTTGAGTAGTTTGAGTTGTTTGGCTTGTGATTTTAAATCTCAAAGGTGAGTATGGGTTAGTAATGCCTTAGATCCTTCTTCTTCCTCTTCTCTAGGTTTTAAGTATTTGTGTATGTATATGTGGGTTGTTATAGAATTGATCTTGGTTGTTGTGGGTTTGTGGTTCAGAGGAGTCTCCTAGACCGGCGAAAGGGAAAGAAATAGCTAGCGGGAGCAGAGCTCACGAGTAGGAGCAAAGGAGATCAGGTTTGGGAACGTTTGTCTTTTGTATATATTTGTGATTTGAGTTAGATATTTGCACTTTTGCTTTGATTGGAGGTATGAGTTGTGTAAGTATGGCTTAAATTGAATTAAGCATGATATCTGATGCTAGAGGGTGTGTATTGTTTGAAGAATTTGCAAGAAATCATGTGGATAGTTGCGATTGTTGTTAAAATTGCTGTTTTGGGATTTCTTGGAATTGGGCATGTATTTGGCTTGATTTAATTGAGATAAATGGTGATAAAGCTGGGCTTTTAATTATATTATGAGTTGTTGATGCTTGTGTTGCTTAATTTTGAGGTTTAGAATCAATTTTGGAAGTTTGAATGTGTTTAGTGTGAGAATTCTGCAGATTTTGGGTGTAAGAACTGAAAAACCCGTATCTATCGCGATCGCGACTCTGTCGCGAATGCGGCTGAGTGCGGAGGTTTCAGCCCTCACGCCGGCGCAAGAGGTGTCATGCTGAGGAGCTCGACAGGGAGCTCTCTTTCGCTAGCGCGACAGAGTGCTCGATCACCGAGCATGTGCAGGGCTCTCTTCTGTCTCGAGCGCGCGGTGGGCGCGAGCGCGATGGACTGGGAGGGTTGGCTTCTGTCGCGAGCGCGACAGAGGGCAGTACCCACGCCCTCTCGCGAGCGCGAGGTCACTTGCGACCGCGAGGCGAGGCGGGGAGGTGTATTTTGGCTTCTGTCGCGAGCACGACAGTCGTCGCGAGCGCGACAGGCGTAACTTCCAAATTTTGTTTCTTCTCCTTTTTGTTTGATGAGTTGATTTCTTTTGCATGCACTCTTCCATTAAAGCCTTGACCACTTAATTAAATGAATAATATGTATGTTAACTTGATAAACTCCCGTGTAACCTGCTAATGTCGGATAAGTGGATAGTTAGGCATGCCTAATAGAGCTATGTGTTGCTGCAGCTATGTGTACGCTTTTGGACCCTGATCAGGTCCCCCGATCGGATACTCGCGATCCTTCTGTTCAAATCTTTCTTAAGATTCTATGTGAAACAATTTGGAACAAAAAAATAAAAAGAATATTTTGATACCTTCGAGTATCTATGTGTTTATAATACGATATCGGTACCCTCGGGTATCTATGTATACTCGTTATCCACTCATTACGATTAAGCAGGTGCTAGTGTGTCTTTGTACAAGAATTTTGGATGATAAAATAGGTAATTGGATTAACTATGTATGATTCTATATCTATATTTGTATCATTATCATGTGCTTTCTGTTATCGTCACTGTGAGTGGCAGTTATGCATTTTGTGTTCCCCACTAAGCGATTTCGCTTAGCACAGGTGTTTAACGGTGGAGGTGTGGAAGGTTTTGGTACGCATAGTCTGGGCGTGCCGTATCGGGGGAAGGCCAACACAACTAGAGATCGGGGTTTTATAGTATAGGCTTTCCTTTCTTTTGTAGCAGATATAATGTTTTGTTGGCCCTTTGGAACATGTACCTTGGGCTTTTATATATTTAATTTTTTTTAATCTGTTGTAAGATGTAAAGACCTCTTTTATGTATATTAATAAAAGTATTCATTTCGTTCAGTATCACTCTTCTTTCTTTCAAAGTTTTACTTTATCTCTGATATGTCATTTTGTATGCGATGCTTACATATTTGCACTAGTGGGATGTGACACCCCTATCTATCTGGATCCTTCTCCCTCCTCCGGGGTAGAAGTCTCCATGGTACAGGTTGGGGTGTGACACCATGGCTTCAAACCTTTCTTCCATCTTCTTCAGAATGAACTCATCAGCTTGGGGAGCCTTCCCTCTCTCAGACACAACACTCATTTTATCGTCTTCGTCATCCCTGTCACCATCTATCCTCAGCTCTGGTCTTCTCCTCTCACCTCCCGAAGCTACTGACCTCACCTCCATTGGTGGCGGCCAAATAGGCTCCTCTTGTCTCTCAGCCCTTTCTTTGCTCATTTTGTCTTACGGGAGGAGGAGGTGGTGGATTCTGCGGAGCATTTTGTTGTGCCAAAGCAGTTAGCATGTTCATCATTCTACCCTCAAACTCTTCGAACCGTCGATCCACTTCTTTTGCAATCATGGTCCTGGTGGCGTCATTACCCCTGGCTGAATTTGCCATCTCAAATACGGTACAGCTGACTTCCGGTAAGATCTCTGGAAGGCCTTCTCTGTCTAGAAGTTCAAATGCAGGGACTCGGATCAATCGTCTGGTAGGCGCTCTAGTCCACCTAGGTAGATCTATGATGGCTGCAGGGACAAGGCGTTAGATGTGATGCATGGAATGCAGATGCAATGCGTGATCGTGATATGCAACACCCACAAAACACAAGCAAGCAGGTAGGTCCTTCCACCCTTATTCCTCCCACACACTTGGTCGCGCAGTCTCTTTCCTAGGCAAGATTAGCCTAAGGCTCAGCGGGGGACCCAATGAATGCGCATGATGTACGGCGAAAAACCAGCACATGACACTCCTATGCTAATGTACAAGCGAATGGGTAATGATCATCATCTATTTAGACATTCCAAAAATTTCGACATGGCCCTACCGGGGCATGAAAGCCTTTGGCTAGGTTACCAAGCAAGACATCTAGACTCGCCCAATACATAGTGATCCATACAACAAGCATGGAATTACAGTTCATATCACCTATGGAAAGTAGCTACGGCCATTACATGAGCTTTGGACAAGAGAGATGTTACTTTAGGGCTACCCAAGCATGATCCCTGCCGACAGGTCTAGCTCATCGTGAGCATAACGACCGATCGGGTAATCATTTGATATACCATTAGGTACGGAGCTTGGGCTGGTGATTATCCCTAACACTTCTCCACATTGAGTGAACGTAGGGTTGTGCTTCAGGAATGCACCGAGGCTAAGAAGGGGCCAATCTAGCATATTCTAAGGCTCTAATGGGATGTAAATGCAATTTTTGAGACAAAGCGAATTTATGAACCAAACTTTAATCATAAATGTTAAGCGAGGTATTTTCAAATCGAATTCTCGAACCGACGTCCACAGTGGAGTCGCCACTGTGACACACGCAAGACCCCGCGGCCGCCCCTCTGACCCCCCGCTTGAGGGCGATCGGGCAATTGGGGATCCATTTGGCAAACTTGTAAAGATATTTACAAGTGCGTCTATTTTGGGCAACAAGGAGGTTTCATGGAGTCGCCACCCAATAAAACATTGGGAAAGTTTCTCTCGATTCGGAGAGCCTTAGACAGCGCTTAGTATCCATTTTGGGCCAACCAGAGGAGTCTTGGAGTGTAAACCTCTCGCCCTAAGGAGCCTAGGATTGACGTCAAAATCTCGTGACACAAGAGGTGTCTTGGAGGTCATAGTTCCAATCAGTGATCGGATAGACCTCTCGCCTCTTTGAGCCCAAAGACCAGAGCCGGGTTCGGGACTTCTCATCTATTTCCACCTTGATTATTTTATGATTAAATTTTAATATTGGTTAATTTGCTCTCTCTCCACACAATGCAATTGAATCAAAGCGCATTTATTCACATTTGGAAAGCGGTAAATGTACAAGAAAATAATAAAAGCGATAAATTACAATAACACAAGGATCGGAATACAACTCCCTTTTATAAATGTGCGATACATACACGAATCGGGGCATTACTTATTTCGAGGACTTTGGTCCTTGCATGCATCATTATTAAAATGGATATTTTTATTGTGATGGATGTTATTGGATAAAGAATAGGACATTGGGTCCTTGATTTTATGAAGAATTCAATTTATTTAATATAAAACGTTTGGCCGATTTTACATTAGGGAGAAATACAATAGTTTTGTCATACACAGGAGGAGCAATAAATAAATACATGGAATATGTATAAAATAGGAAGATAGGGAACTAAACCAGACGAGCTTTCCAAATACGTGAGGACTCCCTCAAGCTCCATCCAATCCAAGAAACGGAAATATGCTCTCATAAAACAAGTCAAAGGGATGTTAAAATACAAAAGAAAGGTTACAAATAACATAAAAATTTGAGAGAACAAAGAGAAAAAAGGAAAAAGATTAAAAATGTGAGACAGAGCCCACCGACGGGCTATGTTGAATGATCGACGGACGTCGGTCAGGATGACCCATATCCCCGTCGCTCACTCGAAAGAAGCCGTCTGTGGAGGTGACCGACGGGTTATGCTCAAGGGCGTCGGTCACGGCAGATGACCCGTCGGTCACCTCTGTCCAGTAAAAAGAAGTTTTTCAAAAATCAATCAAAAACAATTTTACACAATTTTAAGAAGAATAATAGCGAGAAATAAAAATAAAGGCAAAAGCAAGGATAATATCGAAAATGAAGCTAAAAAAGGACAGAAAGGGGTCCGGAATATTTACCCTCAGAATAACCTTTTTGGTTGTATTCTTTGTTGTTGTATGGCTCCCCACACGCTCCACGAGAAAAAAAGATAAAAATCAAGAATGAGGAAAATACCTTGTTTCCTTCTTGATTTTTCTAAAAACTGAATTTTTGGAATCAAAACCTTAGGAAAAACCAATTAAATCTAGTTCCTTTTAATAGTTTGATTCTCGAATCAATTAAATCTTTTAGAAATGTGTTTGTTGGAAGAGAGAGAAAACACACACGAATTTTGGCAGAGTTTCCCCTTTAAAAAATTTTTCCAACCCATTTTATGAGGAAATTCAAAGCTTTTATAAGCCAGGCACGACCGACGGGCGTCTGTGGTCGCAACGGGCGTCGAAAGAATCCTACTGACACAAGGATTCATCCAACAGCCCTGCCACTTTGACCGACGGGCATCGGAAGAATCCTTCTGACACAATGATATAACCGACGGCCCTGCCATTATGACTGACGGGCATCGAAATAATCCTTCTGACAAAAGGATTCATCGGTCCTACCACCTGTCTGACGGGCTGGCTTCCGACCGACGGGCTGGCCGTCTGTCGAGGAAAACATGCTTGTTGGACCTTAAAAACTCCCCGTTTTCCCCCTTCTGCTTATGAAAGGTAAAAGACTTGTTTCTCGTGGAACACGGGACTAAAGCCTTCAAATCCAAACCGTTTGTACAGGCTCGGACACCGACTTCATCATAGGGTAATCTCTGATCCGGACCGCTCCGGGACACGGTGGTCAAAATTAGTATCTTATAAACCATACACAGATATACTTATTTACCTTTTAATCAAAAAGAATATATATTATACAAAACTTATCATATACTTTAAATCACTTAATGGCCCTATAGATGGTTATACTTCATAAATTTCCGAAATACATTTTAAGCTTTGAAATATGAAGTTCAGAAATTCCCATTATTACAAATATTTCAAAATCGTACAAATTACAGTATCAATACTTAAATCAAACCATTTCATTTTAATCAAACCGTTACTTGTTCAAAACTAAACAAAACACTTTAGTTCTTCGATTTGGTTCGGGCTTGAAATAAGCATTCCAAGCTTCCTACGTATCCCTATGGTTGGGAATTAGAACCATGTAGTTCTTATAGAAAACTTAATTCACACAAGTTCTAGAATTAATCCTAATATTTTTCTTAAATCAGGTTTCTATCTTATGCTTACTAATCAATACGTACATAATACATTCATTAAAAGTCATCAAACAATGCACATAAATTTCTTACCGATACGCTTACCCTGGCCTACGTCCAGAAGGTAGATAACAAATTACATACCTGTATACTCATTTAAACATATAAACCCATATATGTACTCATTCATAAAGTACCTTTACTGTGCTCTCAACGATGTCATTCATGCATATCAAGTATTTCAATAATTCTTTCTAAAGGCATCATGTAAACAAGCATACTCATAACTCTTGAATAGATCATTAATATGCAGTATTCACATACTAACTCTTATGCATTAAGGGTCTTTGCAAACATTTCTATTAGAACAAACACTACGTGATACATTTCTTTTCATTTAATAGATATTGCCTTATTATACAAACCACAGGGGTATCCCAAGATACCACACCTTTCCACATAAGTGTCCATAAAGGATCTAGAACAGAGGAGTGCATAGAGTACAAGTCAAATGGCATTTATCACAAATGCATCAAATGTTTATTCACATAACTTTTGCACATTATTACAGAATTTATCAATTCATTCACATACTTTTATCTTCATTAATTACCTGCTAAGTCATAGGGGTGGATAAGCGAGTGAACAAATGGCGGTACCTTACGAGTACGAATCAAAAAGCAACATCACATTTTCTCATTCAAAAACATTTTCACATTGGGGATCTTAAACAAGATCCGTACACATTGAGGTTCGCGAGGAACCAAACGGTGAGTTGATCAGGGTCTAAAATAGAGGACTGCAGCTAACAGAACTCTATAGGCATGCCTATCTATCTAGGACTCGAATAACGCAGGCTAAATTCCCATATCATTATTATTGGATTCGTCTCATTTCCACATAAGTACACATTCCACCAATATGCATAACAATCTTTCATTTTTATTGGGCACATGCATTCATTTACGTATAAATACCTCATATGAACATATCGAACACATTTGTATTATTAGATATCATGTCCACATTTAGTCTCAATAATGAATTTACAATTATCATATTCATTTAGACTTAACGGATAAGTTCACATTTCGTTACACATATACATTTACAATATAATCATGGTAGATCAAATTCTTATATTCCAATAATTACTATGCATGGAAATACATCAATAATTCACATTTTAAATCATAGTTGCATAACATAGGTGAAAAACTATGCAAAGAAGAAGTTTCTCAAAAACAGTTTTCACGCAGAGAGGAGACTGTCGTGATCGCGATAAGAAGTCGCACTCGCGATAGTGGCCAGACTCACCTGCAGAAAAATTAACCCATCATGACTTGTGCTCAGAGACATGAATCATGAAGGAGAACCACAGAGGAAACAAGCAAACACAAGAGGGGAGGGGACCAACACGTGCACGACTCGTGCACGAAGTGCACGTCTCATGCACAAGGTGCACGTCTCGTGCACATTGTGCATGTCTCGTGCACTCCCCCTCACTGATCTCTATTGCAATCGCAACCAGTGCAGTGCTCGCGATTGAATCGGGATTTCCAATCCCTCGCCAAAAATCTGCAGAACTTCTCTCTCAAAATCATACCCATTCAAAATAAACTTCAACACAATACAAATTGCTCTTTTAAAACCTCATAATTAACACAAAACCCAACTTTTATACACATAAACATAATTAAATCATGCTATTAACATCATCAAAATCGCCAATTAATAAAACATAAAGTTTTGCTACAAAAACTCAATCAATCCCTCACTTGAGTTCAAAACTCACAATCAAAACATTTAAACTCAATTTATCCAAAACACACAACATTCAAACATACTTAAACAACTTCAAGTGAATAAATACCCAGAAAACCAACCAAAAATCACAACAACTTCAAAAATACACACAAACAGCTAAATTTCCCATACCTCATCTCCTTAGCTCTTAATAGCTTTCTTGATTGATCATTATTGTTCCCAAACCCATCTAAAGTCTTTCTCAACAAACATCCTCATCAATCACGCAAACACAAAACCCTAGATTAAGAACACATCTTAACAACAAATGAAGAAGATGAAGAAAAGAAAGAACTCAACAAAGCTTACCCAAAATAATCTCTTGAGTTGATCAATTTCCACCAAACCCAGCCAAAAGAAGAGGGATCAATATGGAGAAAAGAGGAAGGAAGAAGAGAAGGAGAAGGAGGCATGAGGGAGAGAGAACGGGAGGCTAGGGCAATTTTTCGCTCTTCCTTTCTCTTTCCTTTCCCTTTTATACCCTTCTCTAAATCCTTGCCACATGTCCTTTTATAATTGGTGGAACATGACCACTCACACCCTACACCCATGCATGACACTACACACAAGAATAACTCCACTAACACATACTGTAACAACCTAAAAAGGGCCTGGTCGGAATCCGTGTGTTAAGTCGGTTAAGTAAGGGTATTTTCGTAATTTGAGCAAGAGAAAAATTTGGATAATAAGGAATTAGTTGTTAAGGAATTAATTAATAAGTTGAGGGAACGTAATGACATGGTATGCTTATAGTGTATGGGAGTAGGATATAAGTGGATTTAGGGATTTTATTGTGTGATTTTGGTGCATGGTGCCTTGGATGATAAGTGGGTTATAAGAAATATTATGGTGTGCGTGAAGTTTGGTGCATTGAAGATATTTGTGTAAGAGAAGTTAGTGTGTGTGTAGTGTATGGTGCCATGAGTGGTTAAGTCAAAGTGGGAAGGCTTGATTTGCTAAGATGGTGACAAGTGGCAAGGGGTTGGTGAACATTAAATAAAAAGTAGGAGAGAGGGAAGGGAGGGACAGAATTTTCCTAGGTTCCCATGGAAGCTAGCTCACTTCTTCCTCTTTTCTTCTTCTTTCCCGTTCTCTCTCTCTTGCTTCCATTTTTCTGCTCTCATCTCCTTTCCTCTTGTGTCTTCTTTGAGCTTTGAGCGGGAATCTTGAGCTTTGAGTTGGGATTTTGAAGGTAAGTGGTCTGAAGTTCTTTGGTTTTTCGGTTCTTCTCTTCTCCTTCATTTTCTATTTTTGATAGTGGAATTTTGGGTTTGATTTGAGTGAGTTTTGATTGGGTTTGTGCAAGAATCAGAAGCTAGAAGAAGGAGCAAGGGACAAGAGAAAGCGGACGCGTGAGGGCCTCGATTTGAAGCTGCAATTTCCAGGTTTAGGAGCTGCATTTTGAGTGCGTGTATGTGTTTGGGAGTTTAAATTGATTGTGATTGGGAGCTGTGGTTGTGGATTACGTTTTTCCCCTAATTCCTCCTTATATCGATTCGATTTTGGGATTGCATGTCATTTGTAAGCTTGAGTGTTTTGTTAGATGAATGCATGTTTAATTAAGTAGTGATTTATAGTGAAATGTTAGTGATTTAGTGAGGATAGCATGTGTTTTTGGAACATGAGCATGTTATGTTAATAAATTTTGAGTTTAGTTGTGAGTGAATCCATGATGAATTGATGTTTGATTATTGTTAAAAAATGTGTTTATGTGGCTTGAAAATGATGCGTTGATGTGCAGGAGACTTAAGGTAAGTGTTTGTATATGTTGTTTGCATGTATGAAGGATTGTGTGTGAAAAGAGTAGGACAAGTGCAGATTTTGGGTGAATCTGGGCTCTGTCGAGATCGCGATGCTATCGCGAGCGCGACAGAGGGCTGTTTTGGCCCTTTGTTCTTGTAAAGCGCTCTGTCGCGATTGCAATGTTGTCGCGACTGCAATGTTGTCGCGACCGCGACAGAGAGCTATATAGCCGAGTCCTCCGCGCGAGCATGCTGCCGAGCGTGCGCACGAGGAGGAAGGAATTGGTTTCTGTCGCGAGCACGACAAAGCTCGGTTGCGTGAATCTGCCTAGCGTGCTTCGTCGCGAGCAGGCCTTCTGGCGCGAGCTCACGAGGAGGTGCCCCGTGCTCTGTCGTGAGCGCGACACTGTCGTGATCGTGACAGAGGCCCTTCCTGCTTGCCCTGTTTTTCGAATGCGTTTCTTTTGTTCCCCTTTGCATGGTTTCTCACTATGCATGAAATATGTTTCTGCTCATGACACGTGATATCATTGTACTAGTGTCTTATTTATGAATTTATTTGATGTTAGAGTCTTGAGTTGAACCTTGTTTTGATTGTGTATTGTCGTGTGAGTGAATGAGTTGTCGAGCCTGAAGTGTCAAGGTACTGGATAATTAAGCATGCTTAAGAAGGGGTTTGTGAGTGCAGCTGCCCGTGTCCGTCCCGTTTGGGCGAAGCGGTCGACCTCCGAGATGGTCATCTTCCGTGTAGTGATAAACTGTTTTGAGACTCCGGTCTCCCGCGCTACCTTCGGGTATTAAAACTATTTTTGATGCTTCAGTCTCCCGTGCCGTGTTCCCGTATCCTCCACCATTGAATTCAGGCTATTGTGTTAAGTGTCTAGTATGTGATTAGTGAAGTGTTCTAATTATTGCATGACTCTGATTATGTTCATTGCTTCATGTTTTCTGTTTCAGTGTTGATATACCAATAGTGACTCTTGAGCTGTGTATATATATTTCTGCCCTTTGATGTTTAGTGAATTCTGTATGATAATATTTATTATCTTGCATAGTGCTCTGTTATGTTTGTTCCTCCCCACTAAGCGTTATCGCTTAGCACGGGTTCTTGTCCCGTGTAGGTTGTAGGTTTTTGTAGTTTGCTCGTGTTATGCATCTGCTGGTCGGCCACATAGGAGTAGAGTCCTTATTTTTGTTATCTCCTCCTGTAATTCTTTTTGTATGTAATAATTTTGTATAGTGGCTTTTGTAACTTTTTGTAAAGGAATGATGTAATCTTTTGGGATTGTATTTAACTCTATATTTTATTTATATGAGATCTATGTTCTGCCTTTATTAATATTCTTAGTGAATGCTTCCGCTTAGCGCATGGATGTTTATATGCATGTTGTGAGTGAACGTCAAGTAGCGCGCCCGGGGGGGGGGGGGGGGGGGGGGGTGGCGTTACACATACACTACTTCCCTCTATGCATGCACACTCTATCAAAACCCACAAATCATGCATATAACCCATAAATAGATATTTATGTCAAATTAACTTTTTAATCCTAAAACTCTTATAACCTCAAACATTGATGTTCATAATTTACTAATCCTTCATATGGCCCGCTAATTAATTCCTTATCCATTCAATCAAGTCCTAATTCCAACTTCACAATTTATTATTAATCATACTTGCCGAAACTTTCACTTCAACGTGCACAACTTTGGTCAATACCCATTCTCAATACGCCCAATCCTTCTAGAGTATATTTCGAGGTGTGACATAGTCTATTCTGCCCAAAGTGAATTTGGTATATCACGGTGACAACTAATTGGTTGTGACGATGAGGTATCAAGGTTTACATTCTGCCTTCCACACATGAGGTATGTCACAGTGACAACCAGTTTTGTTGTGACCGTGAGATACCCAAGAGTTGCATTATGTCCGGGTATTGGATGTATGTCACGGTGATAACTCACTTATTTATGACCGTGAGATACCCTAGACTACATTCTATTTTTAAACCTTTAGTATGTCACGGTGATAACCAAACTGGTTGTCACCGTGAGGTACCCTATTTTTTTTGAAGAATTCTTATTCATTAAGGGTATGCTTGGATGTTAAGTTAATGATTTATCACATACAATGACACTTAATGAGTGCTTAATGCTATTATTAAATGTTAAGTTTATAAGCAAATGATTAATTTAAAGTGATCCATTATGCTATGCTTAAGCCAACTATGTCAAGATTGATATGGTAAGTTGGCACAATTACATGATGCGTTTAATCATGTGAATTCATTACTAATTTATCAGTGACTTGTTGAAGCATGTGATCAAGCGAACTATTTATTAAAATGAATAATCTTAGCTTGCGAGTCAAGTAGTGGATAGATAGGCATGCTTATAGGGTCAAAGTACTGCAGCCCAGTGCGTCTGATTCCTCTGGAATCACAATACGAGTTAAATCCTTGTTGGATTCTTTAATGTGGAATGTTGATTCTATTGAATTTATTGTACCTTAGGGTACCAATGCGAGTGTGTGTATCCACGGATACACTAAAATTATAGTACCTCAGGGCTACCAATGCGATGCCCGTTATCCTCGTCATTGAATTGCAGGCAAACCCAAACATATATGATAAAGATAATCTGAAACAATGAATTTGATAAATATATGATTACTTTGCATGTTATGAGCATATGCAAACCATATGAATGCTAATCTGGATTGTGATTAAGTGATGGTACTGTGAGTGTAAGTGATAAACATGCTTTTGGTTTGGCAATTTAAGTATGAATTTTAACATGATGCTTGTATGTTATTATTGTTACGCATGCATATATGTTGTACGCATGTGTTTTCCTCACCAAGCATTATCGCTTAGCACGGGTTTCCTCCTAATCCGTGCAGGTTTAGACGCAAGGTGATTTTGAGGGACATCTCCGCATTATCGACGGTCAACACTAGGAGTACATCCATAGTGTAGGTTTTAGGGGTTTTTGACAATGTGTTTGTACAAGTTATGTAAGTTATTTTGGGGTAATCCAAAAGTATGCAAAGTTGTAATATCCAAGTGTTGTAAACTTAATGCCTGTAATGTATGTATGTAAGCAAGATTGTTGGAAAACAGGAAGTAATTGATGACGTATGATACATGTGAATGTATGCTTAGTTCAAAAATTTTATTATTCAGATTGTCGGTATGAGATTATGATTGTGAAGTGTGCTTGTGTGTTGTACAGCGGTAATTCTTGATCGGATTAACTGAGCTAATCCAGTGGTCGAGAATGGGAGTTACAGGTTGACTGCCCCAAAGGCCCATACGGATCTCCTTAGAAAGAGAGGTGTAGAGGAATTTAATGGAACTACCATGGATCAATCTGAGGTAACTGAGCATTGGTTGGAGAAGACAGGAAGAATTCTGCAAGAGATAAACTGTCCTCTGAACTAGAGGGTAACTTGTGCAGTGTCACTACTACAAGGTCCAGGATATGATTGGTGGAAGGCGATGTTGAGGAATCCTTAGCAACCTATTGAGCTAACTAGGGACTTTTTTTGTCCAAGAGTTTGAGAAGAGGTATGTTACTAAGGAATACATAGAGGCTAAATGGAAGGAGTTTGTAAGTTTGAGGCAAAAACATATGTCTATGGGTGAATATAAAAAGTAGTTTAGTAGGTTGAGCAAGTATGTACTCGAGGTGTTGCTAATAGAAGAATTTAAGTACCAGCAGTTTGAAGATGGTTTGAGAGAGAGCATTAGAGGTCCTTTATCGGCCATGTCTGCAATGCATATGGTAAGTTATTATCAGTTGGTTTTGGTAGCAATGAATTTAGAGGAGTCTGAAGTGATAAAGCAAATAAAGGAATAGAAGAGGAAAGTGATTGATAGTGGTGTGCCTAGTGGTAAGAGAGCCCGTGAAGCTGTAAGTGGGAAGGTTACCCGAGGATCATGTCCTATACAAGCAACAAAAGGAAGTGTTTTTCACCTTCTAGTAAAGGTAGTACCATGCCGAAGTGTGAGCATCGCGAGAGATTTCATTAGGGCATGCGTAGGAAGTTCATGGGAGCTTGCTTCAAATGTGACTGCATGGAGCATATACTTACCAATTATCTAAAACTGAAGGAGAGCATGGTTCAACAAGGTAGTAGAGACAACGTGGGAGTGACTGGATCTGCTAGAGGTGGAAGAAAAAGAGGTAGATCAGCGCAAGCACCATCTGAAATGGTTGAGAAGCCAATTGTCTTAGGTGGTCCATCTCGATGTTTCGCAATGATCAGAGAGAATGTGGATGATCAAGTTGGTCCATCTGGTAAGTTTGTATTTGCTTAAGTTTGTTTGGTTGAGTTATTGGCAAAGTATAGTGTAGACACCGGGTCTTGAGGTAGTCCAGGTCAGAGTTACTCGATGAAGAGATGAACGTTGGTTTTCGGATAAATGGGTGAAATTCGGAGATTTTCGTCTTTCATGTTTCGCGAGGATTAAAATCTTTTTAGTTAGCATGGTGTTTTAATAGAGTTTGATAAATTTTGGTTGAAATTGAGAATTTTGCTCCACAGACGGGATACTCATCTGTGTAGGGGCGCCGATCCCTACTTGGGGTGATCCACATTTCTAGGCGTAGTGGGGACGAACGCGTGGCGGTATAGGGTTGCCCGTGCCTAGTACCGCGCCCCATCTGTAGTCAATTTTCCGCGTGTGCCCTTAGTAGGGACGGCCGTCGGTATCTGCAGGGAAGCCCGTCGGTACGTTAACTGATCAGATCACGCCGGATTGGATAAAATTTAATCTCTTTTCCTTCAAAATGGGGATAAGATTTACTAAAAATTTGAATTTTAAAGTCCTTTTAAAATTCAAACTTTGGGTTGAGGCTTATCTGAATTTTTTCCTAAAATCCTATAAATAGTGGATTAAATTCCATTTTTAGGGGTTAGAAGTTTTGAGAATTTTAGTGAGAAAAGTGATTATTTTTTATAAGAAAAGTTCTTCGGAGAAAAATTATTAATTTTTTCGAGAGATCGTTTTCATAGAAAAGTTTTTGTGAGCAATTTACTCAAAAAGTTTATAAAATCTCTGTTCATTTGCAGAATTTTATTTGATAAAATTTCTTCCAATTAATTGATTCCTCCAAATTTTCCTTACGAATTAAGCCAATTTGAGGGAACGAAATTCATTCGTTTTCATCAATACAGCTAATTCAAACACTCGATTGCTATCAGATTTTCAAGGGAAGAAAAATATAAATCTTCTTTCTCTGATTTTTTTACTTGATTCTTGAGAAGCATACGGCATTCAGAATCATTCGACATTCACCCTAAAAGGTTAAATCCGAGGGTAAACATTCTGCACTAATATTTGTACAATTTTATTTGATTTACATTAATTTTTTATATATATTTTATTATTCTATTTTATAATCTTCTATAAAGAACTGAAAGTTTTTCTCTTCTAATTGTTTCCCTATACTAGGGACGGCCGCTGGCACAGTACAGGGGGCCGTCCCTAGGCAAACTCTCATGTTTTTAATTTATAAATTTTATCTTTCAACTCATTTCTGTTAGAATTTCTCGTTCTTTTATTTTTTTTATTTTTATCCACGCTTGTGATGCTAACGTGTTTATCCCTATGAGCTATTTTCTGACCATTTAGAGTTGGAGTTCTGAAAGATGGGAGTTGCGTTAGTCTGAGGACTTCCACTCGGGTTCTTTCTTTACCCTTATCTTTTATTCATGTTATTATGGAAATGGTTTTAATGTCGTTAAAGGAAACAGGCCAAAAGATTTCTAACAGTTAACTTTGGGATTTTCTCGGAAGTTGTGGACCAATGTCCTGTTTTAGCCAATAAAATTGACGCTTCATGAAAAATCACTTTTTGTAATAAAATATGCATGGTAGGACCAATGTCCTCATCCCAATGAATACCCCGTTTTATGCATGTGTTGTACTTTTAAAAATGAGAGTTGTATTCCGCTCCTGGTGTTATTGTAATATATTTTTGAATGCCTTATTTTGATTTTTACTTCCATTTATTGCTTCTAACGTGAATGGCTGCGCCTTAATTAAATGCATCGTATGGAAAGTTGGTGAAATAATAAAATTCAATACTTAATTATAATATTGATCAAGGTATAAATAAATGAGAAGTCCCGAACTCACTCTGGTCTTTGGGGCTCAATGAGGCTAGAGGTCTCGGACTTCCAAGACACCTCTTGAGTCTCACCAAAAGACTTAAATATACAAATCCTAGTCTCCAGGGGGTAGAGGCTGAGACCTCCAAGATCTCTCCGGCTAGCCCAAGATAGATATGTATGCGCCGTCTTAGGCTAGATGACCCTTCCCAATGTTCTATTGGGTGGCGACTCAAAGAAACCTCATTGTTGCCCAAAATAGACGCACTTGTAAATACCTCACAAGTTTTATGAACCTTTCCCAGTCGCCCTAAAGTGGGCCCTCGGGAGGCCACGAGGTTCGGCGCGCATCACAGTGGCGACTCCACTGGGGACATATTCGAAACTTCGATTCGAAAGTACCTTGATTAAAAATTATAATTGAGTTTTAATTTAAAGATTTCACCTTCTTTCAAAACTGCATTGTAGCTCATTAGAGCCTTAGATCTATGCTAGTTTTGTCCCTTTTTCAGCCCCGGTGTGTTCCCGAAGCACGACCCTATTTTCACTCAATTTAGGGAAGTGTTAAGGATAATCACCAGCCCAAGCCTTGTACCATCATGGTATATTAAATGGTGACCCAATCGGTCATTACGCTCGTGATGAGCTAGACCCGTCGGCAGGGACCATGCTTGGGTAACCCTAAAGTAACACCACCCTTTGACTAAAGCTCATGTAGTGGAAATAGTTACTTCCCCTAAGTGGTATGAACCTTAATACTATGCCTGTTGTATGGATCATTATGTATTGGACAAGCCCAGATAGTTTGACTTGTCACCTAATCAAGGGCTTTAATGCCCCGATAGGCCCAAGATGAACTATTCGGATTACCTAGATATATAATGATCATAACCCATCCGCCCGTGCATTAGTTAGGAGAGGTTATGCTGCCGGATTTTCACCGTGCACCATACGTGTTCATCGGGTCCCCAGATGACCCATTGGCCAATCCCACCTAGGAAAGAGACTATGACCTCGTGTGCGGGAGTAATAAGGTTGGAAGGATCTATGTGCTTGCATGTGGCTTGTGAGTGTTGCATAGCATGATCATGCATTTTTAGCACAGTCATACATCATCCTGACCCCTTGTGTTTTACAGCCATCATAGATTTGCCTAGGTGGACAAGAGGGTCTCGAGGGCGCCTACATAGGAATCCATTCTTTGAGTTACCGGAAAGGGTAGATTATCCGGACACTTCTTCTGAAACCAGTTACGCTACTTCAGATCAGTTTTTAGTACCCGAAGAAATGGCAAACTCACCGAGAGGGGCAGAGGCCACCAGGGCAATGATAGCAGAGGAAGTGGGCCGAAGCTTGGAAGAATTTGAGAATCGGATGATGGCAATGATAGCCGCAATGGGTCAGCAAGCAGCCCCGCAGAACCCACAACCTCCCCCTATGAGAAATAATTAATGGGAGGAGGTCAGAGAGGACCCACAAGAGGAAACTCGCTCACCACTTGTGAACCTAAGAGCCACTACTTCGGGGGCACAGAGAGGAAGATCTGTCACAAGGCTAAATGATGACTGGGAAAACGAAAAATATGAGGAATGTATGTCTGAGAAAGGGAAAGCCCCGCAAATTGAAGAGGCCATTTAGAGGAAGATGGAAGAGAAATTTGAAGCTATGACGAGAATGTTGACGAAGGGACGAGGAGTGAACCCTGAGGATAAGGAGTTAGAAGAAGAGGATCTAGTCCCCATGAACTTTAAAATGCCGAATATGCCGAAGTTTGACGGTACTTTTGATCCCCTAGCACATATAAAGCAGTACTCGCTGGTGATGAAAGGCACCACTTTGACGAAAAAATAGAAGATTGAGTACTTTTGCTTGAGCTTGACGGGCCTAGCAGTGGATTGGTACCACGGGCTCGATTGCCGAACTAAAGAAGACTGGGATTTGTTGACGGAGGAGTTTTTGAGGCAATACGACTGCAGTACAAGGATGGAGGTAACCTTGAAGGACCTGGAGCTGTTACAGCAGAAGGGGGGTGAGTCCTTCCACGAGTATCTAACCCAGTGGAGGAATCGGGTGATGGAAATGAAGAGGAAACCAGATACTCAGGATCAAATACGGCTATTCATTAAAAATGCGAGCCCGTATTTGAGAGAGGGATTAAGGATGAAAGGACTGAAGGATTGGGAGTTGCTGAAGGACATCGCCATTGAGGTCGAGGGAGAGTACCTTGTAAGGAAAGCAGGTAATGAAAACTATCCCAGGAGGGGTAGCACTAGCTAGGGGGCTAGTAGACCATCAGGTTCCGCCAGTGGTACAAGGAAGACTGCCGAGGTGTCAACTTCGAACGCTACCCCGAGGCATTTTTCCAATCTTGGAAGGTCTTTGTCATGGGTATTGAGAAGATTGATGAAAGAGGGTAAGTTGCAACCTATGCCACCCAAACTTGCTAGAACCCAAGGCACGCTAGGACATAAGGATGATGAGTATTGTGCATATCACCAACACACTGGGCATATAACTGATAACTGCAAGACTTTGAGGCACGCGATTTAAGATCTGATTGACTAAAAGCATATTACAGACCCGCAGAAGAGAGGGGATCAACAGAAAGCTGGGTACAATAACATGCCTCCGCCAATGAATATGATGGGGTCCAGTTTGCCCAAGAACTTTGTGTTGAAGGAGTTATACGACAATGATATCCACACTGCTGTCACAAACCTCTATGAGGGGAGTCAAGAAGGGTTTCCCGCTGCAGTGATTGATTACTGGTCCACTGATGATAGTGGAACTTAAAATGATGATTCTGAAATATTTGCCGACCTATGGGGTTCGGAGGAAGAAGGAGAAGAGCCAAAAAGGAGGGAAGTGGGAGCCGTGACCCGGAGTGGAAGGGTAGCCCCGAAAGTTGAGAAGCCCCAAGAGCTGGCTGAGCCCAGGAGGGGAAAGGAGCAAGAAGAAGATCCGATTATTAAACAACTAAAAAAGACACCAGCTCAGATTTTAATATGGAATCTTCTGAGACAGTCACCATCACATAGACAGAAGGTGGTAGAAGCTTTGTACGAGGCAGCTGTGGCTACAACCATCTCGCCTACGGAACTTCTGGATGTAGTGAAAGGAGGATCGGGGGAAAATGTTGTTTTCACCAGTGCTGATTTGCCGGCGGAAGGCCGCAATCATAACCGCCCTCTGTATATAAGGGCACAAATTAACCAAAAGTACACCTCCTGTGTAATAGTAGATGATGGTTCTTCGATAAATGTGTGCCCACAGGTAGCAATGGCAGCTTTTGGGGTAACAGAGGATATGTTGGCAAAATCTGATCTTACCATCACGGCATATGACAACTCACGTAGGCAGGCTTCGGGGACGTTCACAGCAGTGGTGAAGACGGGACCGGTAGAGTCAGAAGTGGAGTTTGTCGTGCTGCCTATACCCGCCAATTTTTCAGCTTTGCTAGGCAGACCATGGTTTCATAAGTTGGGAGGAGTCCCCTCTACACTGCACCAGATGGTAAAGATACCGTACAAAGGGCAGATTGTGACTATAAAGGCTGCACGGGAGAATCAGGTTTCAGTACTGGAGATAGCTAGGCAGCCGTTTAGTGGGTTTCTTGTTGCCATGATAGGTGAAGAAGAGCAGAAGGAAGAAAGCTCCCAGGTATTGAATATGATGAAAAAGATGTCATTCCTCCCCGGTGCAGGATTGGGCAAGAATTCTCAGGGGATACCAACAGCTGTTAGCACCAAGGGCCAGAAGGACAGAAGGGGCCTAGGATACACAGGTGTGGTAGGGAGGGGTGAGAAGTCAAAAATCAAAATTCCTCATATCTGGAAAACTTTTGTGCCAACAAACGCGGCATGTGCCTATACAGGGGAAGAGGAACCTCAGTGGCTGAATGGAAGAATTGTGCCAGGGTTCGAGGTTTTCAATGATGTCTATGACTGGGACATTGGATCGATCAAGCTAGCAGAGGGCTTTTGTGACGAGGAAATCATGACCAGTAAGACAATTTGGGACCGTGAGATGCCTGAAGAAGTGATGACTAAGAAAATGGTAGCCGCCCAGCTGAAAGGGAAAGCGAAGGTAGAGGGAACCATGCAGGAGTTGATTGGGGAGCCCCTGAAGAGCCAAGGTGATGCAGGACCGTCAACTATGGCAGATACGCCAGCAGAGGAGGAAGAGGAAAATAGTCTAGATTTTCTTTTTGCTCCAGAACTTTTCAATGATGTTAATGACAATTTCAATCTTATTAATAAATTGAATGATTTTGCTTACTTGTGTGATGTTTCTGACGATTTCACTATGCATGATCATGATCATCCATCCATATTTGATATTGATTCAACTGATGCTACTCCATTTAAACTTGGAACCATAGAAAACCCAAAAGAAATTTTGGTAGCATCAAATATAACTCCTGAAGAGCGAGAAAAATTTGAGAGAATCTTAAAAAAATATGAAAAAGTCTTTGCCTGGACCTACGAAGATATGCCAGGAATCGATCGGGAAATTGCAGAGCACGCCATTCCCACCTATCCAGACCATAAACCTCGTTAAACAGAAATTGAGAAGGCTTAGGCCAGAATACGCAGAGAAAGTGAAAGAGGAGATTCGCCAGCAAATCAAAGCCAAGTTTCTAGTTGATGTGCAATATCCAACTTGGTTGGCCAATGTTGTCCCCGTAGCCAAAAAGAATGGCAAAGTAAGGGTATGCGTGGATTATCGTGATTTGAATAAGGCCTGTCCAAAGGATGATTTTCAATTGCCTCATATAGACATGATGATAGATAGTGCCGCTGCTTGCGAGATGTATAGCTTTGGAGATGGTTATGCGGGTTACAATCAGATTCTCAATAAAATAATTGACCGAATTAAGACGGCTTTCATCACAGAATGGGGGACCTATGCTTATCGGGTAATGCCTTTTAGCTTCAAAAATGCAGGAGCCACTTATCAGAGGATGGCAACAAAGATATTGGATGACCTGATCCATAAAGAAGTGGAGGTATACGTGGACGATATGATAATCAATTCAGTCACTAGAGAAGGTCATTTTGAAGCCTTAGAAAAGTGCTTCCAGAGGATAAGCAAGTACAACCTGCGGTTAAACCCTAAGAAGTGTATTTTTTGTGTTACCTCAGGGAAGCTCCTAGGACACATAGTTTGTCAAAGGGGAATTGAGATTGACCCGGATAAGGTTGAGGCCATAAGAGAAATATCGTTACCGCAGAAGGAGAAGGATATAAGAAGCTTTCTGGGAAGGTTGCAATATATCAGTAGGTTTATTGCCAAGCTTACTTCGATCTGTGAACCGATCTTCAAACTACTCAGAAAAGACCAACCAGTAGTATAGAATGAGAGTTGTCAGAAGGCTTTTGATACTGTCAAGGAATACTTGCTAAATCCATTGGTACTGAGACCGCCACGGCCTGTCAAACCACTGATCCTATACCTGGCCATAGAGGATAGCTCTGTAGGCGCTATGATGGCCCAAGAGGACGAATTTGGAGTTAAATTTGCTGTCTACTAATTCAGCAAGAAATTCTTGGCTTATGAGGTCAAGTACACAGAAGTAGAAAAGATTTGCCTTGCAGTAATCTGGGCTTCTAAGAAATTATGACACTACTTGCATGCCTACAAGGTACAGGCAGTAGCGAAGCAGAATCCCCTGAGGTACTTGCAAGAGGCCCCGTCCTTACTTGGGAAAATGGGTAGGTGGTTGTTGTTACTTCAAGAATTCGATGTAGAGTATGTTACTCGGAAGACCGACAAGGGACGTGCAGTGGCTGAGTTTTTAGCAGAACACCCGATTCAAGGAGACTCATACGAGTTTAACTTTCCAGATGAGGATGTGACTGCCATCGGAGTTTAGGGTTGTAAATTGCACTTTAATGGAGCCGTAAACGGCAAGGGGGCAGGAGTAGGAGCCATTTTGACAACTCCGGATGATGACAAGCTTCCCTTGGCGAAGAAGTTGAGATTCAAGGCTACCAATAACGAAGCTGAGTATGAAGCGTGTATTTTTGGATTGGAGGCCTTAATAGCCTTAGGAGCAAAGAATGTGGAAGTGTTCGGTGATTCCTCCCTGGTGGTCAATCAAATTCGAGGTGAATGGGCCGTGAAAGAAAAGAGGCTAATGCCATATATCTAGATTTGAGGGGCCTAAGCAGTAGGTTTGAAGTATGTACATTCCATTTTGTTCCAAGGGATGAGAATAAATTAGCAGATGCACTCGCCACGTTAGTATCAATGTGGGACAACCCTGAAGGAGTGGTAATGAAGCCAGTTTTGATTTATAGCTCCGAAAGACCTAGCTTCGAGTCCATATCAGTTATGGAGGTAGAAGTGACAGATGGGAAACCGTGGTATCAGGATATTATGAACTATCTAGAGAATGTGACATTTGCAGAGGAGGCTACAGAAAAGGATCAGAGAACGATTCGCAAACTGTCCACTCAGTTCATCTGCAAAGATGGGATGTTGTACAAACGATAAGCTGATGGTATCCAATCGAGGTGTTTGGATGAGAAAGAGGCCAAGAGGGTAATGGAAGAAACACATGCCGGAGTATGCGGAGCCCATATGAACGGGCTGACATTGGCTAAGAAGATCATGAGGCAAGGCTTCTACTGGCTTACGATAGATAACGATTGTTCAAAGTATGTCAAGCAGTGTCAGCTATGCCAGCAGTATGCGGATTTAAGGCACTTACAAGTGTCAGAGCTACACAGCCTAACGTCACCTTGGCCATTCGCTGCTTGGAGAATAGACATTATTGGAGAGATCTGCCCTACGGCCTCCAATGGGCATAGATACATAATAGTCGCAATCGACTATTTTACAAAATGGGTGAAAGCGGAGTCCTTCAAGAAAAGTGACGCAAGAGATATGGCCAAGTTCATTGAAAGGAATCTGATTTGCAGATACGGACTCCCACATCACATAGTGTCTGATTACGGGGTGCAGTTCATGGGGGAAACCGGGAAGCTTCTTGAGAAGTACGGAATCGAGCACCATAAATCCTCTCCTTATCGAGCACAAGCTAACGGGGCAGTAGAGGCTGCCAATAAGAATGTGAAGAAGATCCTAGCTAAGATGGTCCACACCTACAAAGACTGGGCGGAGAAGCTACCTTTTGCTTTATAGGGTTACAGAATGACGGTAAGGACATCTACAGGCGCTACGCCATATTCTCTGGTTCATGGGACAGAAGTAGTGCTGCCAGTCGAGGTAGAGCTCAAATCGCTGAGAGTAGTCATGGAAGCTCAGATTCCAGAGACCGAATGGGCACAACAGAGGTTACAGCATTTTAATTTATTGGATGAGGGTAGGTGACACGATCTCAGCAAGTGTACTGAATCGACAAGTAATATAATGGAGTATTTTTAAGACTCCGAGTTATCGTACCTAAGAGACTGTGTGCGCAAGTAATAAAAATCAAATGTATGCTAAAGAATTCCCGATTGTTTGAATTTATTGAATTAACTACTGATTAAAAACAAAGAATTTAAATAACCAAAATAAGCAAACAGAAATAATTAAATTAAATTGACAGCAACAATCACAATAAACTAAATGACGGAAAAAATTAACAAGATAAGAATTCAAAATTAAACAAATGTTGCTCAGGTTCACTCATCCGCCCCATACCCAGATATGAATCAAAACATATAAAGAAAACATATATGAATGAAATCGGGATAACCCTCTTAACCCAAGCGTCCCATTCCGGAGCAAACTACTCTAATTACATGACGTCCCATTCCGGAGCAAGTCATACAACTAGCCTAATCGCGGGTCTAAAATCCTAGGTTCAGTTTGCTTTCCCATTTCGGAGCCAAACAACCCAAAACCTACTTATTTCACTCCTCACTCAAATCTTAAATCATAAAATCCTGTCCATTTAGATTCCCATTCCGGAGCAGTCTAAACACCACAGCAAACATGATAGAAATTCTGAGAATAAAATACATTCATGGCATCCAATTAACAAATTCAATAACCAACATAGACATATGAAATAAATCATTAATCACATCTGGAAATTGAACTGAAAAACTAAATTCCATAAATAATCAATAAGAACTAGCAAAATAAACCAATCTTTCATACGTAAACTCAAAAGATGTTCATCATTCACATCATAGGTGTAGGAGATTCAGAGATCCCCCGAACAACTCAACGACTACTCACAATCCATTACAAAATCAAAAGAATAAAAGAAAGAATAAACCCTGAAATTCATTGAGAAAATCCCGGTTGAATTGCTCGTCCTCCAATCTTCTTCTTCAGATCTTCGATGGAGAAAATAAAACTAAAACTTCTGGAAAAACTAAGGACTAATAAACTCTTCAAATTAAACTATGAAACTAATGAAAATTACTCTCAATTACTAATTGAAAACCAAAGGACTAATTGAAAACTAGGAGTTTAGAACAGAATAATAACTTCGAAAAACTTAGCCGCAAAACAAAAAACCAAAAACTAGCTAAAAATTCCGGAACCCCAGCCAAATAGAAAGCTATGAATTTATATTTCCAGAGGGGTCACGGTGGCAATGGATTTGGTTGGCACCGTGAACTATCGGGAATTCCAATTCTAACTCGCACAAGAGAATCCGATCGGCACAAGGGAAAACGCTAGGTCACGGTGGCAATGAATTTGGTTGCTACCGTGACCAACCTTCACTTTTGATTCTGCCTTGCTAAATTGACATGTCACGGTCACAATGAAGTTTGGTTGCCACCGTGAGGTCTTCAACCTTTGTATTCTGCCCACTTGATAATTATGTCACGGTCACAACCATTTTTATTGTGACCGTGACCCTGCGACTTGGCTGCTGCCTGCAATCTTCCTTATGTCACGGTCACAACCAGTTTCTTTGTGACCGTGACCTCGTAAGCAAAATCCTACAAAGGCATATAATTAAATCAAAATGCTTTCTAAAATGAATCAAAACTTCAATTTGGCTAAGATTAATAAAATTAACATAAAAGAAACATAACATAACATTAAACACAACTAAATACCCAAAAATCACACTAAAACACTATGAAAACTAAGCACTATATTGAAGTTATCAAAATACTCCACACGTAGACTTTGCTCGTCCTTGAGTAAATGAATTATCCAAATTCCTGAAATTTCAAACTCTAACTCAGAATACGAAAACTTAAAAACAATCATAGTACCGAGCAGAGGGGTCTTAGTTACAAATCCTCAAATCAATTTATATCAAGTAATTTCACATGTGTGTGTGCTAGGCTCAAAACCAATTTTCTCTTTTGAAAACAAAACAACGAATGCATTCCAGTAATTGAGCAAAGAAATTAAATATGCAAATGAATTTACATATAGGTTTCACGCTTAAAACTCAGGATAATCATAAGCCTCTCCTTTAGCACCGGAACCACAAGGGTCATCTCCACTTAAACAACTCAAATCAAGAACAGAATCAAAAGGACTTATTCCAGGGTTGTAATGTTAGGTTAAGGTATTGGCTAACAAGAAAAGTTAAAGAATTCAAACAAAGAATTAGCCACTCTACCTAAAATTCCACTAACCAAAACTGAACAAGATTGTCCAGATCCTACCTTCAATTCACCCATAATTTCCAATGTTGTATAAACTTCTCCATACATAATATGCATTGAACTCAATAACAACAAAGTGATGAACTTCCCTTTTAATTCACTTTTAAACCCAATTCCGTGAATATGAGTATATCTTTTTTCTACTCAAAGGTACCCCACACTTGAATTTTTCGATATTCAATAATCAAAATTGATTAAAAGAAACAACAAAACTCATTGAACTTTCATTTTTTTTTTCTGGGGTACCCAAAGTCTAAAATTTCTTATACCTATTTTTTTCTAATAAGGGAAAGTTTAACACCATACTAATTAATACCCACAAAATTCAACAATTCTTCTCACACTTCCACTATTTCAACAATAGATACCTTTATTCAACTTTCAATGACATTCCAACCCAATCCTAGAGTGGCCAATTCTTAACAACGGGTAGGCAAAGGCATTTAGGCTAAATGGTAAAATAATAGTGTGCCAAGAAAATTTCGTAGTACACTTTTAGCATACTAAATCAGCTCAACGGGGCTAGCAATGGAAATAATATAAACAGGTAGGTCTAAAGCTATTTAAAAGTGGTTATCAAAGAACAAATTGCCTTAATCATGTCCTAAACTTGTTTAAGTTGTTATCATGTTTCGAAGGGTGATGAGGAAGGTTTTAACTATCCTAACATTCCTTCACTCAAAAACTTTACGCACTGGATTTTTCAAAATAATTTTTTTTTTTTTACAACCAAGCCTATAGTGCATAATTGATTGGAAATCACAAGATATATGACTGATTGAGATTCAAATTGCTTCTAAAACTTCCAACTACTTATTTGCCAAGATCAGTTTTTAAGATAGACTATTCTTCAATTAAAGTTCAAAACATTCACAACAGGAATAACTGAGGTTAAGCTAAGCTGAGATAAAGATATTTAGGCAACAACAATAAAGTGCAAATAAACTAAAACAGAACTAACCATGCATCATACATCAATGGAATGGCTGTTAATTACATATATAATGCGAGATTAATGTCTCCTACCCCCCACATAAAAACTTGCTGTCCCCAGCAAGTAATGATATTACAGATCAAAAAGAAAAATAAAAATAAAATAAACAAAAGTCAAAACAAAAGATAAGAGTTCTCCCTGATCATAGATCGGATGGTGGTGGCGGTGGGGGAAAGTGTGCATCAAATCTGGAAGTCAAAGACGCCAGGCCATAGAGCACTTGCTCCATCTGAGATTGGAGCTCAGTCTGGGTAGCGGAAATACTATCCATCCACTCCATCAGAGCGTCATATTGCGCTTGCCCAAACTGATGGGGTGCTTGTGCAGGGGGATCCTGTGGCTCAGCCTCTTCACCCGCCTCCTGTGGCAGTCCGCCTAAACCCCACTCCACCCCCTGCAGATATTCATCTCTTGTAGACAACCGGTATCCATCTGCGGTGGTGTCATCTTTGACTAGCACTTTCATGTTTCGAAGCATCTTGTCATCAATGACTGGAATGGAAGATAAAAATTTGCAGCTGCTAAAGTCATGATGAACCCTCTTGGCTAGTAAAGTGACAAAACCTCCCAGCGCTACTTTCCTCACCTTCCTCGGGTGCCACTGCATTTCTTCTAATTTGTGCCAGAAATGGGTAGCACCATTGATCCGAACGCAGGCAAGAAAAAGGGCTTTGGGCAGGTTTACCTGACCTGCGGAATCTACATGGCTTAGAAGAGACAGGGGGAAGAAACGGTGGATGATTCGTAATATGTGATCAGCCAAATGATGGGCCTTCATCTTCCCCCGACACATACATGGTGGCAGTGGCGGGGTCTCTAATGGTAGCCCAAGCAGTGTCTTTGTTATAGTCATTGAAAGCATCATGGGCGCGTGGTGGAAAACCCAGAATTTCTGAAAATTCATGAAAAGACATGTTATACTGCGTGCCCTCTAACCAAAATGAGACTTTACCTGGATCTTGGGCCAGGTTGCGACCAGGTGTACAAGTGACTATGGATATGAAATCTCTGGTCAAGTTCGGGTAGACTTTCTCTTGGATTGAGAAGACCCGTTCCCACCCGATGTTCGCAATTAGGTGCTGCACTTGATCTCTGATCCTGAGCTTCTGCAGCAAGTCAAAATCCAGATAGGTGGTGGGGACGTAGGTGCATTTGGTGAATAGAGCATATGCCTCTCTCTTTGGTACCGGTACCCACTTAGGGACCTTCGAAATATCTACTGATTGTGAGCTCGGGGGTGAGCTGATGGAGCTGGAAGCAAGAGCAGAGCTTTTGCGCTTAGGAGCCACTGCACAACATGGAAAAAATCAAGTTCAATAGTATGAGATGGCATCAACAGCATTGGATTTTAAAAATGCAGCATAATGGCAAGTTTATGCTAACCTGGGGCATTCTCTCAATTCCAAATGAATATCATAAAAGATGCAATAATGCATGAAGAATTCAAATAATAGAAGCATAATTCAGCAAAAGATGTGAGCAAGTGTAGTCTTAACCCCCAAAATACAATAAAGGTTAAGAGAATTCGAGCTACTGTCAAAAGGCATAATTGATAAATGAGAACAACACATTCATTTGAACATTATTGCTGAAGAATCTTGGCATTTCAAATGGCAGGGATTGGAAAAAACAAGAAAAGCAGTCATTCAGACATTTAGTCGAACACCTAGTATGCAGATAAGTGACTGATTAAATTGAAGCTCAAAGATCATACTAACAACCCATAATGTCAACAATCAGGCATTACAATACAGATTAAACAATTAAAAACCATCAATTTCCATTATGAACCAAAAAGTCGAAGAAAGATTTCAATTTAAATCATACACACACTTGCCCTAACATCCCAACCTAATTCGTTCTTAATAAAGAAAAACAATTTGAAATGGGGAAGTAAGAATTTATGGGATGCATAGCTTGAATCGAAAATCATCAAAGAAGAAAAATAAAAAACATCAGCACAGGAGTCGCCTCAATCACAGCCATAGAGATCGATGTGAATAGGGAACGTAGGGAGGAAGAAAAATAAAAATAAATGAATGTAAATAAAATGAAAAAGGAAGAGAAAATACGTACTTGTTGGAGATAATCCGGGGAGATGGTCTAAAGAGAGAAAAGAGACACAAGGAATGCAGAGAAAAGCAAAGCGTGCACGGTGAGAGTGAAAGAGGTGTGAGAAAGTGAGAAATAACAAATAGAAAACTGGGATTTTAAAACTTCTTTTATTTTGTCACGGTCACAACCATTTGTCATTGTGACCGTGACATATCCAAAATTTGCAATCCAGAATTGAACCGCCATGGGGTCATGGTGACAATTAAATTCATTGTCACCGTGACATAACCTAATTTGAAAACAGAATCGAATGTACAATATGTCACGGTCACAATGAATTTCATTGTCACCGTGACATACCCCAGTTTGAAAACAGAATGTAACTCACTCTACCTCACGGTGACAATGAAATTCATTGTCACCGTGACATGTACATACCTCAGAACAGAATGTATCTTATTTTATCTCACGGTGACAATGAATTTCATTGTCACCGTGACATGTGCACACCTCAAAACAGAAGGTTACTTACCTGATAGTCATGGTCACAATGAAATTCATTGTGACTGTGACATGTGGATCTACCAGAATCCAGAATGCATCCTCCTTTGGTCACGGTCACAATGAATTCATTGTGACCGTGACCACCTGCACACTTGCACAAATTCATCAATTTCTCTAATTCTCTTGATACCATTGTTTCGAACCTTCTCCAATAAAACATAATCTCTCATCTAAACCTAAAATTTACAAAATGAAACAAGATTAACTTCCTAAAAAAATACCCTTAAATGAGATAAAAGAAAACAAAGATAGGAAGTACTTCTGCATTTAACAAGTCCGCAGCTGGACTTTTAAAAACCATCAAGTATCTGCGAGAGTGACGATCGTGGAAGCACTATCAAAGGTAGATCCAAAATACTGCTTCACACGATGTCCATTTACCTTGAATTCTGTCTCACCCCTCGGGTGTTTCAGCGTTACCACTCCAAACTTGTCCACAGCCACTATTTGATATGGTCCCTTCAACCTTGACTTCAACTTACCAGGGAATATTCGCAGCCTACTGTCATAAAGAAGTACATGCATCCCAGGCACAAATTCCTTCCTAACTAACTTCCGATCATGCCACTTCTTGGTGATGTCCTTGTATTTCATGGCATGATCATAAGCCTAGAATCGGTGCTCCTCAAGTTCATTCAGCTGCAAAGACCTGCACTTTCCTGCATTCTCAAGGTCAAAATTTAGAAATTTGGTAGCCCAATAGGCTTTATGCTCTAATTCCACTGGGAGGTGACAGGACTTCCCATAAACCAGCCTAAAGGGAGACATCCCTATCGGTGTCTTGAATGCTGTCCTATAGGCCCATAAAGCGTCATCTAACTTAAGGTACCAATCTTTCCTAGAGGAATTTACCGTCTTTTCTAAAATGGCCTTCAATTCCCTATTTGACACTTCCACTTGACCATTAGCCTGAGCATGATATGGGGTCGTGACTTTATGCCTAACGCCAAATTTCTTTAATAAAGCATTGAATTGGTGATTAACAAAATGTTTACCACCATCGCTTATAATGGCTCTAGGAGCTCCATAACGGGTAAAAATATTTTTTCTTAAAAATTCTAACACAATTCTTACATCACAAGTCCTGGTAGCTACAGCTTCGACCCATTTACTAACATAATCCACTGCTACCAGAATATATTCAAACCCGCATGAAACTGGAAAAGGTCCCATGAAATCTATTCCCCAAACATCGAATAATTGAACCTCAAGCACATTAGTTAAGGGCATCTCATCACGCTTGGATATGTTTCCTACCCTTTGGCATCTATCACAACTTTTCACATAAAATTGGACATCTTTAAACATTGTTGGCCAATAAAAACCAGAAGACAGAATTTTCATTACCGTTCTATTCGGCCCATGATGTCCACCAGCTTCTCCACTGTGACAAGCTGTGATGATTGCACTGGTCTCCGCATCTGAGACGCACCGTCTTAACACTTGGTTAGCGCATAATTTAAAAAGGTAGGGATCATCCCATATGTAGTGTCTCGCATCCGCACGCAATTTCTTCTTTTGCTGCAATGAAAAATCCTTTGGCATAAAGCCCCCTGTAAGAAAATTAGCGATATTAGCAAACCAAGGGACAGAATTTTCACAGGAAAATACAGCACAAATATGCTCATCGGGAAATAAATCTAAAATTTCCCCTTTTTCAATACGATCATTTTCCAATCTGGACAGATGATCTGCCACAAAATTCTCAGCGCCCTTCTTATCCTTAATTTGCAAATCGAATTCCTGCAATAAAAGTACCCATCGAATCAGCCTCGGTTTTGATTCCTTCTTTGCGAATAAATGCCTCAAGGCTGCATGATCCGACCACACCACCACTTTTGCACCCAGCAAATACAGCCTGAACTTTTCAAACGCATACACTATTGCCAGAAGTTCTTTCTCTGTGGTGGTGTAATTTACCTGTGCTCCTGTCAAAGTGTGACTAGCATAATATATTGCATAAAAAATCTTATCTCTTCGTTGTCCAAGCACTGCCCCTATTGCAAAGTCACTAGCATCACACATTAGTTCGAACGGCAAATTCCAATCTAGAGATATAATCACCGGAGCTGAAATAAGTCGTTTCTTTAAAGTTTCAAAGGCTAACATACATGCACTGTCAAAAACAAAAGGAGCATCTTTCATAAGTAAATTAGACAAGGGTTTTGCAATTTTTGAAAAATCTTTAATAAAACGCCTGTAAAACCCCGCATGTCCTAAAAAACTCCTTATGCCCTTAACATTTGTCGGAGGTGGTAATTTTTCAATTACTTCAACTTTGGCCTTATCTACCTCTATCCCATTCTCTGAAATTTTATGTCTTAACATTATGCCCTCTCTCACTATAAAATGGCATTTTTCCCAATTCAATACCAGGTTAGTCTTTTCACACCTCCCTAGTACAAGATCAAGATGCTGTAAACAGCTCTCAAAATTAGCCCCATATATGGTGACATCATCCATGAATACTTCCATAAATTTTTCTATAAAATCATGGAAAATGGCCATCATACACCGCTGAAACGTAGCCGGTGCATTACATAACCCAAAAGGCATTCTCCTATATGCAAATGTGCCATATGGGCAGGTAAAGGTCGTTTTCTCCTGATCCTCAGGGTCTATTGGAATTTGCATATATCCCGAATACCCGTCTAAGAAACAGTAAAACCTATTACCCGCTAACCTCTCTAACATTTGGTCAATAAAAGGCAAAGGGAAATGGTCCTTCCTAGTTGCATTATTTAACCGCTTGAAATCAATGCAGACTCTCCAATCCGTAACTGTACGAGTTGGAATTAACTCATCTAGTTCATTCTTTACCACTGTCATTCCCCCCTTTTTAGGCACACATTGCACAGGGCTTACCCACTTACTGTCAGAGATAGGGTAGATAATACCTGAGTCTAGGAGTTTAAGTACCTCCTTCTTTACTACCTCTTGCATGACTGGATTGAGTCACCGTTGAGGCTGAGCTACAGGCTTGCACTCCTCCTCCATTGGGATCCTATGTGTACAGTAGCTTGGGTCAATCCCCTTCAAATCTGAGGTCTTCCAGCCAATGGCTCCCTTGTGCTTTTTCAGCACCTCTAGCAGCATCGTCTCTTCTGCACTTAACAACAAAGAAGAAATGATTACTGGTTTACTCTCATTTTCTAAAAACACATATTTCAAGTGAGAGGGAAGAGGTTTAAGTTCAGAATTTGAATCCCCCTCTTTAGGATCAATTTTCTCCTTGTTGTCTTCTATCTCCACACTTGCTATATCTTTTCCCCTCATCTCTTCTTCACATTCTTCTCCCTCCACTGAATGTAACAGACACTTATTTTCTGAATCAGCTCCAAATTCTTTTTCTTGCACTTCCTCCACACAATCATCTATTACATCCATAAAATATATAGACTCTTCCACATCACCAGATGGGTATTTTTGAGCCTTGTTCATATCTACCACCAACTCCTCATCATTAAACCATAGGGTAACCGTTTGACCATTAACATCGATAACCGCCTTGGCGGTATTTAAAAATGGCCTCCCCACAATTAATGGCACCTTGTGATCTTCTTCCATCTCCATTACCACAAAGTCCACTGGAAAAATAAATTTCCCCACTTTCACTAGTAGATCCTCAATCACTCCCTTTGGTCTCCTCACGGACCTGTCTGCTAGTTGGAGTCGCATTCCTGTCTCCCTAAGCTCTCCAAGATTCAGCTTCCTGCATATAGAATAAGGCATTAAGTTTATGCTTGCACCCAGATCACATAAAGCATTACCGTAAAAATCTTCACCAATAGCACAAGGAAGAGTAAAGCTACCTGGATCTTCCAGTTTCTCAGGAATCTTGTTCATAATAATAGCACTGCAATTTTCTGTTAGCTGTACAGTTTCATGCCCTTCTAATTTCTTTTTATTAGAACAGAGTTCTTTCATGAATTTATCATAGTTAGGCATATGAGCTAAAGCTTCAGCAAATGGTAAATTTGTTTGCAGTTTCTTAAACATCTCTAGAAACCTAGCTTTTTGCTCATTTTTCTTTTTCTGTCTAGCAATAGCAGGAAATGGCAGTTTATTAATATCAAGATCCTCTATCTTAGGATTCACTATACTCTTTCCCTTGTCACTTTTAGGAGCATTTTCATTAACTTTTAACTTAGAGTTAGAGTTACTTACCGTCCGTGTCGGCTCCTCCTTTTCTGATAAAAGATTTTTACCTTGATCCTCTCTCGGTTCCACTTCCTTACCACTCCTCAGTGTAATTGCCTTAGCCTCCTCTTTTGGATTTCGGTCTACATTTGAAGGAAATGTTCCTGGTTGCCTCTGGCATGTAGAATTTGCAAGCTGTCCCACTTGAGTCTCCAAATTTCTCATGGAGGCATCCTGGTTCCGGTTCCACTGCTCTTGAGACTTCCATCTAGACTCTTGATTTACCATGAATTGCTGTTGGTTATTCATAAACTGCTGTTGACTGTTAATGAATGTAGCCAACATGTCTTCCAGATTTGGCTTTCTCTCTTGAACGGGTGGCCTGGGTTGATAACCCGGTGGGTGATACTGCTGCCCTTGGTTCTGAGGAGGTGGATATGGTGGTTGATATGGCTGCCCGTGGTTTTGATGGATGTTTTGGTTGAAGGGAGCTCTTACTTGTGGATTAGAGGATGAAGCATTTGGATTTCCATCTTTCCAGGAGAAATTTGGATGATTTCTCCATCCCGGGTTATACATGTTACTGTAAGGGTCATTCCTTCTGAAATCTCACACAGCATTGACATCACCCATTGCTCCTCCACTTTCTTGCCCACTTTGCTCCTGTTCATACCATCCACTCTCTTGGCCCACAGCAGCTACATTCTATACTTTCAAACTACTCATCTCCTTCCTCATAGACTCCATCTGTGCCTTCAGCATCGATACCTCATCCACAACATGTATCCCCTGTCTTCTCGGAACTGTGCTAGGATTAGACCATTGAGCATCATTAGCTGCCATTTCATCCAGTAATTGAAAAGCTTCCTCTGGTAACCTATTCATAAATGACCCTCTGGATGAAGCATCTAATAAGGATCTTGTCTGTGGTGTAACCCCAGAATAAAAGGTGGTCATCAAGTGGTAAATTGCTATCTCATGGTGTGGACAGCTTCTCAACAGTCTTCTAAACCTTTCCCAGGCTTCATGAAAGGGCTCCTCACTCATCTGACTAAAGCCTAATATACTATTTCTGATGTTCGCAGTCTTTGTGGGAGGGAAGAATCTCATCAAAAATTTTTCTTGCAACTAATCCCATGATCTAATTGACTGTCTAGGTAGCATTTGCAGCCATTCACGAGCTTTTCCAATCAATGTAAAAGGGAACAGCTTTAATCTTACCACGTCAGATGACACTCCGGGAATTTGAACCGTATCACTGACCTCTAAGAAAATGTCCAAATGTTGTGCAGGATCTTCGACATCTGAACCCGAAAACTGATTTCACTGTACCATACCGATGGTGGCTGGTTTAAGTTCAAATTGCACTCCCCTGGGCAGCACATTTCTCCTATTATCTTCATTCCATCTTGGTACCGCATAGTCCCTAATTGTCCTCTGCCTAGGAACCTCTTCTCTATTATTCCCCGGATTCTGGTTTGGTGCCCTCGGCACTTGTTCATTCTCGAGAGGAAACTCACCAATCGGAATAGGATTGTTTTCCATTTTTCTATCTCTGTTAGCTCTCCTTCGTTGATGCAAAGTCCTCTCGATTTCAGGGTCGTAAGGTGCTAATTGTTCTTCTCTCAATCTGTTCATACACCACAACTACCTGAAAAGAATAAGAAACAAACAAAAATAAAATAAGAAAAATAAAAACACATACAATAAAAAAAATCAAAACAAACAACGCCAGTCCCCGGCAACGGCGCCAAAAACTTGACACGATCTCAGCAAGTGTACTGAATCGACAAGTAATATAATGGAGTATTTTTAAGACTCCGAGTTATCGTACCCAAGAGACTGTGTGCGCAAGTAATGAAAATCAAATGTATGCTAAAGAATTCCCGATTGTTTGAATTTATTGAATTAACTCCTGATTAAAAACAAAGAATTTAAATAACCAAAATAAGCAAACAGAAATAATTAAATTAAATTGACAGCAGCAATCATAATAAACTAAATGACGGAAAAAATTAACAAGATAAGAATTCAAAATTAAACAAACGTTGCTCAGGTTCACTCATCCACCCCATACCCAGATATGAATCAAAACATATAAAGAAAACATATATGAATGAAATCGGGATAACCCTCTTAACCCAAGCGTCCCATTCCGGAGCAAACTACTCTAATTACATGATGTCCCATTCCGGAGCAAGTCATACAACTAGCCTAATCACGGTCTAAAATCCTAGGTTCAGTTTGCTTTCCCATTCCGGAGCCAAACAACCCAAAACCTACTTATTTCACTCATCACTCAAATCTTAAATCATAAAATCCTGTCCATTTAGATTCCCATTCCGGAGCAGTCTAAACACCACAGCAAACATGATAGAAAATTCTGAGAATAAAATACATTCATGGCATCAAATTAACAAATTCAATAACCAACATAGACATATGAAATAAATCATTCATCACATCTGGAAATTGAACTGAAAAACTAAATTCCATAAATAATCAATAAGAACCAGCAAAATAAACCAATCTTTCATACATAAACTCAAAAGATGTTCATTATTTACATCATAGGTGTAGCAGATTCAGAGATCCCCCGAACAACTCAACGACTACTCACAATCCATTACAAAATCAAAATAATAAAAGAAAGAATAAACCCTGAAATTCATTGAGAAAATCCCGGTTGAATTGCTCGTCCTCCAATCTTCTTCTTCAGATCTTCGATGGAGAAAATAAAACTAAAACTTCTGGAAAAACTAAGGACTAATAAACTCTTCAAATTAAACTATGAAACTAATGAAAATTACTCTCAATTACTAATTGAAAACCAAAGGACTAATTGAAAACTAAGAGTTTAGAACAGAATAATAACTTCGAAAAACTTAGCCGCAAAACAAGAAACTAAAAACTAGCTAAAAATTCCGGAACCCCAGCCAAATAGAAAGCTACGAATTTATATTTCCAGAGGGGTCACGGTGGTAAAGGATTTGGTTGCCATCGTGAACTATCGGGAATTCCAATTCTAACTCGCACAGGAGAATCCGATCGGCACAAGGGAAAACGCTAGGTCAAGGTGGCAATGAATTTGGTTGCTACCGTAACCAACCTTCACTTTTGATTCTGCTTTGCTAAATCGACATGTCACGGTGACAATGAAGTTTGGTTGCCACCGTGAGGTCTTCAACCTTTGCATTCTGCCCACTTGATAATTATGTCACGGTCACAACCATTTTTATTGTGACCGTGACCCTGCGACTTGGCTGCTGCCTGCAATCTTCCTTATGTCACGGTCACAACCAGTTTTATTGTGACCGTGACCTCTTAAGCAAATTCCTACAAAGGCATATAATTAAATCAAAATGCTTTCTAAAATGAATCAAAACTTCAATTTGGCTAAGATTAATAAAATTAACATAAAAGAAACATAACATAACATTAAACACAACTAAACACCAAAAAATCACACTAAAACACTATGAAAACTAAGCACTATATTGAAGTTATCAGTAGGCTGAGAGCCTATTACCATAACCAAATCTATCAGAAGAGGGTCGCTAGATCCTATTGAAAGAAAGTCAAGAAGCATCCCTTGAAGGAAGGGGACTTGGTGTTCAAGCAGATGAGACCAGGTGCGCCTGATATCAGAGGAAAATTCAGACCAACCTGGGAAGGACCATTCATCCTCAAGAAGCTATTGTCAAAAGGAGCTGCGATTTTATCGGATAGTGATGGCAATGAATTTAATGAACCGATCAATATTGATAGACTCAAAAGGTTCCATGGCTAAAGGCTACAAAATCAAAAGAAGAGAATGAAAGCCCCGCGGGTCGAAAACCGAAAAAAAGCGGCCTTGCTAAAATTGGGAGCCTCGTTAGGGTGAAAACCGAAAAAAGGCATCCTGGGCAAAATTTAGAGGCATGAGAGAAAATGTCCAATCATGATAACCCGAGAGGGCTAATTGGAGACAGGAGTTTGATACTATCAAGATTTTGGTTCCATGAATGAATGTAGTCGTTCATAATTGAATCGGTACCAAAATGTTCATGTATTTTGAAATCGTACTGAAATGTACACAATTTTGTGAAATGAAATAAGACTTGATTTATTCATTTATATCATTGTCTAATTCTGCTTTAAAAAGAAACATATTGCTCAAAATGCATGTAAAACTAAACTATGACCTACTACTAACCTCGCTAGCTAAATGCCTCAGTCGTCGATTTCGGTTATCAGATGATGGGCTAAGTATCCACCTTTTGTACGCGCTGGTGGAAGTGACAGAGTGATTCCCGAAGGGAGGTTTGATAGTTTTCAGTGGAAGCCGACTCCAGAGCTCATGATAATGGCAAGCAAAAGCCGCAGAAAGGACTCCACCTCGGAAGGATAGAGGGAGTCTCACAACATCCTGAGTCATCCCAAGTTGACGGGAGCAACGGACCATAATGTAGAGAGTTGCCTCGCCAAGCCCGCATAGGGGAACGCATCCTGAAGACCCATCAATAACTGCACTGGACAAGGGAAGGCAAGCGTGCGTGAAGCTAATATCCTCATCTGATATCTCACTGAATCCGGTAATGCCCTCGTCAGGAGTCCCAGGTAAGTACAGATGCCGACGAGGAAGAAAACACTTTGCAGAGTACTGATTAATGACTCTAGGAGGTGGCTCTGACAAAAGCTTCAATTTCTCCTACAACCAAATCTGAAAGAGGAAACAAAGAAAGAAAAAAAAAAGCCAAAGAAAATAGAATAAAAGGCAAAGAAAAGCTGCTGGAGTAAGTTGGATTTACTTCAGGCAAAAATTAGGCATAGGGTTGTGTGAAAATCCAAAAGGACGCACTTCCCGCTAAGAAAAGCTAGTGTGAAAATCCACAAGGGACGCACTACCTTTTCAAATAATGACGTACCTGAAGTAATAAGGGACTTCCAGAGAATGAAGTAGTAGGCCCGGCACGAACAGAGTCCAAACCCAAGATAGCCTTCGGCAGAATGAGAGGGAAAGGGGTCAGCCCGCGATGAAAGTCGTCCCGAATTCCAAACAGACGGGGGTCTCCAAGCAGTTCCTCTGAGGTCACGGCTAGATATTTCATCAGGAAAAAAAGGAAGAGGACACTTACGTTGTATGAGGGAATGTTGGAGAATTCATCCATTGCTTCAATCAGAGGTTCCAAAGCAAATACTGGGCCCTGAAGAACTAAACGAGCAGCGTCAGAAGGAGCTATACTTAAGGATAGAGCAATATCCCGGTTTGGGATCAAACCACAGCGAGGTACGCAGGGCAAAGCACCAGGGGGATACCAAGTCCCGACGATAGCAGCAAGTTCTTCAGGCAGGGGGCATATTTCCTAATAGGTGAACCTGAAAACATGAAAACGAGGATCCCAGAAGTGGGTCGCAGCCAAAAGAAGGTTGTTGTCCATCTTGACTCTTCGTAAAAACCTCAATCCAGAAAGGGGGGCAAGGGTGCTGTGCTCCCTAATTTGAGCATCGTCTAAGATACGGTGCATTTTGGAAAGAAAAGGAGAATTCATGGCCCAACAGCTAAAGTCAGAGTTGCTAAGGGAAATAAAGGAGGAAAAAAGGGAAAAAACTAGAGAAAAGAGCCTATTATGAAGCTAAAATAAGGAAGAGGAACGAAATCCAAGAAAAAGGTTGGGTTTTATAGGTTTGGCCTATAGATGGCTAACCCGTCCCTATAATCAGACGGTGAACCCGTCTATGCTTGACCACCTGGCAGGTTTTGCATCGTGCATATCACGCGCATTAATTAGGTAATTAATGAGGGTTAAAAGCGGAATCTTAATAGACAGACGGAATGCCTGTCTGTCGCTACATGAACGGAAAGCCCGTCGGTACTTAAATTCTATATAAAAGCACAGGTACCGACGAGCTGTCACTTTCTTTCCCTTCTTCTTTGCACCGAAGCTTTTCCCTTTTGTTTCTAGCGGTTTCTTTTCATTTTTTTGCAACGGTTGTGAGTCTTTTACTTCTTCTTTGGGTTTCAACTTCCAAGTTAGTAAAATCCTTCCATCTTTTAATCATTTTTATTTTATTTTATCATGAGTAATGTAATTTAATCCTCTTCTTTCTTCTTTTGAATTAGTATAATTAGTGGCTTTGTTGGTTAATTGAAATATCATTTGTTTAGTAATAAAATGTATGACTTGAAGCATAGAGTAAATAGCATGCAATTTTTTCTTTTTAATGGGCACAAGATGGATTGACATATATTGTTCAAAAACAATTAGTGATAAATGTATATTTGTTCCCGAGTTTTTTAGATAAGACATGGCTTTAGAAATGCATGCACATTGGAACCAATGCTAGGAAATAGGAAGCAAAGCAGATTTGAGCATGTTGTAATGATTGCTTGGGACCTGAGGCCTATCCTTCGTTTTTTATTTTTTTATGCATGAGGTTGGGCACACCCTTGCCGGGGTGCTGCCCAAATTTTTTAGCAAATGTGAATATATTGCATTATTGCTTGGGGCCCGAGGCCTATCCTTCTTTTTTTTTGTTTTTTTTATGCAGGAGTTTGGGCACACCCTTGTTGGGGTACTGCCAATAATTTATCTTATTTGTTTAGACACATTCCCGTCAGAATGCTACCTCAATTTCTAAGCAAAGTTTCATTTATGTCTATGATGCCAAGCTAATTGTGTACCTTATTCGCAGGATGCCAGCGCGACGATATGCTCCTCACGACGAGCCCGAACCTCAGGCCCCGGGGTGGATGAGTGCTGAGGCTAGACCGAGATATACGGCGCTGGCTTAGGTGTAGTTCCGAGCTAGCCGCTTCATTTCCCGACCATTCCTTGAGGCACTGGGGATGGCATATGAGGTTGACATTCTAATAGCAGGCACGGTGTAACACCCCCTACGTCCCCGTTGGAAGGACGCCGGAGAGCGTTACCGATGCTCACTCACAAACATGCACACATATACTATGCGGGAGCATACATTCATACATAGACATACACGCATAAATGCAGAATAATTAAAAACTTACCTTGCGGGCAAAAGCTGGTCATGCATTAACTCACACACCCGCAACCACTACATGGAAGCATAAGCATATACACACACACATACACTCTTTCAATCAGCGGAAGCATAAGGCGAATAATAGAACTGAGGAATACTTAATACATAAGCATTTTAATGCCTACATCATCAGAAATATTACATCAAGATGATTACATATAAAAAAGGTTATAGGAATACAAGATCCAAAATATAGAAGCTGAACAAAGTACAAAACTTCTAACTCCTATGTTGCCGACCTTGCAGATGTGCGACTCGAACAGAACCAAACCTGCCACCTGCACGGGAAGAAAACCCGTGCTATGCGATAAACGCTTAGTGGGGAAAACACACAAGCAATATGGATGACCATTCATAATGGTCGTCAAGGCATAACACATTCACAATGGCTAATACAGACATTCATAACACAGATATAATCAGGCTTACACAGAAAGGCATTCATTCGAAAACTCACAATCATATCCATATACTTATGTCGAAAACAAGCCAAAGCAGACATAACACCCTACAGGATACAGGTGTCATCATGCAGAACTACATACAATCTCACATGCATATCCTTACCAAGGTATTGGACGTCAGCACCTTACCGTTCATAGTGGCATGACATTTATACGTGCAATTATCATGACCGATTACTCATACATTAACTAAAAACCCATTCACATGTTATAAGATTACCATGCAATACTGCACTTACACTTACCGAAGCCGATCCGCATGCATTGCACCCCAAATAATACATATGTGATCATTCAATAGTCCAGATCGTTTTATCATGCATACTAATTCACATGCTACCATAATAGTTAACAGTACAGAATCACATTCATACACATATTATTTCGTATGCTTATAATCTAACTAGATGGCTTCACATTCTCATAAGAATAACATAATAAAAGATACTCATGGCATTTGAAAGATTATGGTCACAGCCATACACGTTTTAATTCCAGTACTTATATCCATAACTGATAGCATACAAACACATTCACAATATGATATACATATACAAATGTATATATACAGATAAATAGGTCCAATTCACATGTTATAATCACACCCAACCCATTCAGAGATTCATAATCACATTCGGATACATAACTGATTCACATGTCCAGAATCGTGCTCATTCGCATATCACATTCTCTTGTTCATATCCGACAAAACAGATAGAATACTTGCTGACTCAAAATAGTGGATAACGAGTGAACTGAGGGTACCTTACGGGTATAATAATGAGGGGACCTTAAACAAGATCCAAACACATTAAAGGTTCGCGAGGAACCACACAGGGGACCTGATCATGGTCCAGAATAGAACTGAGGCCTGCAGCTACTGAACTCTATTAGGCATGCCTAACTATCCACTAGACTGACTCTCGCAGGTCACACATAAGCAAAAGCGTGTTTCAAGTCACGTGACATAGTTCATCATGCACCAAACTGAGTATAATAGACATATAAATAAGTCTACACTATCCACGAGTATCATCCAAATCATGTGTCGATTCACACAATATATATATTTTTCATCATGCGAAATCCAGAGTCTAATAGACAAATACATATGTTCGTAATGTCAATCTTACCTCATACAATTTATATTATGAAGCATATATTATAATTCAATCAACACACTTTAGCATTATTCAATATTCTAAAACATATCAGAAATAAATGTGGAACTATATTATGCCACGCATAATCTTAATCATGGAATGATAATATATACACTTAACCATTGCATGTTATTCCTAGAGAAGGATCTGATTAAAGATATGCATAACATATTTTACATTTTAATAACATGCTCGGGACTAAACAATCGGGGACTTGGCATTCATAATTCCTTCGCATTCGAAATACGACATGTAATATAAATCACAATAATTAACATATCTAAGTCCAAACCATACAGTTTATATCCATCGCTATACTCTTACATCACTTTCTTATATTCCAATCAATCATAAATACCTTGATAATCATTACTCAACTGCACATCAGAAATCAAAACACAATATTTCACATATAAACCATTTAACTTTCACTGATAGCTATACAAATCCTTCAATACATCAAAAATGTCCGTCATACATGTTGTTTCCATTAACAATACTTCTGTTAAACTCCAAAACCATCTTACATTCACCTATATAAGATTCTGAGATACTCTGTGTACACCTTGTCAGCTTTCCCTTAATCAAAACGCATATGCAAATGCTTCTCATGTATGGTCAAAGGGATGATGATGCAATGAGAATGCGATGGCTCATGTATGTAGAGTGATGCAGAAGAGATGCAATTGATGCTATAATGATGCACTTTGTCCCATCCCCATGATTCAATATGCTTTCATTCAAATACTTTTTTTGGAGATAGCTGACAAGTATACAAAGTATTTACCAAAACCTTACAGAATCCACATACTCTTCCATATCAACATACCAAAACAAACTTACTCGAACATATCAAAACAAACTTACCGGAAGGCTCTGCAAACTCTGTCACTTCACTGCGGTGTGCAACAAACCCAATGGCACACGGGTGGCTCTAAGCAGTTCCTCTACATCTTTTCTAGCTTGCTAAATTAGATTTTTACTCATCTCGGGACATTCAACAATTCTTTTGTTCCATGATACCACATCTAAAATAAGTACCCGTGAGTTTCTGACACGAACCTCGATGTCACTTCCGACAGTGCTGACATGTCGGTGGTACCCACTTCTTACACTTATCACGATTTTGCTTCAGACCATGTTGACACATTGAAGGTTCTTGAATCCTTTTTCCCGCTAACACTTCTCTACCCGAAACCTTTCTTTTCTGAAGCACCTTCCGAATAAAATCTTAAGAAGCTCGGGAAGAAGTCAACCTATCCAAAATCCGAATCAACCCTTGTACTAATGTCCTATCACCAGAAACAAAATAGAATCTCCAACTGAAGGATGCTCGAAAATACTCCGATCAGCTCACACTTTCCATTGACTCGCCCACATTCACACTAGAATAGACTCCATCTAGACACGGCACAAAATAAGACGCATCTGCATTAGGCCATAACACGAAACCGACTCTCATGCAAAGACTCAACACATAACAAACAACACACCAAGAATCATCAAACCTGGTGCTCTGATACCACTAACTGTAACACCCCATACGTCCCCGTTGGAAGGACGCCAGAGAGCGTTACCGATGCTCACTCACAAACATGCACACATATACTATGCGGGAGCATACATTCATACATAGACGTACATGCATAAATGCGGAATAATTAAAAACTTACCTTGCGGGCAAAAGCTGGTCATGCATTAACTCACACACCCGCAACCACTACATGGAAGCATAAGCACATACACACACACATACACTCTTTCAATCAGCGGAAGCATAAGGCGAATAATAGGACTGAGGAATACTTAATACATAAGCATTTTAACGCCTACATCATCAAAAATATTATATCAAGATGATTACATAATGATTACATATACAAAAGGTTATAGGAATACAAGATCCAAAATACAGAAGCTGGACAAAGTACAAAACTTTTAACTCCTATGTGGCCGACCTTGCAGATGCGCGACTCGAACAGAACCAAACCTGCCACTTGCACGGGAAGAAAACCCGTGCTAAGCGATAAACGCTTAGTGGGGAAAACGCACAAGCAATATGGATGACCATTCACAATGGTTGTCAAGGCATAACACATTCACAATGGGTAATACAGACATTCATGACACAGATATAATCAGGCTTGCACAGAAAGGCATTCATTCGAAAACTCACAATCATATCCATATACTTATGTCAAAAACAAGCCAAAGCAGATATAACACCCTACACGATACAGGTGTCATCATGCAGAACTACATACAATCTCACATGCATATCCTTACTAAGGTATTGGATGTCAGCACCTTACCGTTCATAGTGGCATGACATTTATACGTGCAATTATCATGACCGATTACTCATGCATTAACTAAAAACCCATTCACATGTTATAAGATTACCATGCAATACTGCACTTACACTTACTGAAGCCGATCTGCATGCATTGCACCCTAAATAATACATATGTGATCGTTCAATAGTCCAGGTCGCTTTGTCATGCATACTAATTCACATGCTACCATAATAGTTAACAGTACAGAATCACATTCATACACATATTATTTCGCATGCTTATAACCTAACTAGACGGCTTCACATTCTCATAAGAATAACATAATAAAACATACTCATGGCATTTGAAAGATTATTGTCACAGCCATACACGTTTTAATTCTAGTACTTATATCCATAACTGATAGCATACAAACACATTCACAATATGATATACATATACATATGTATATATTCAGATAAATAGGTCCAATTCACATATTATAATCACACCCAACCCATTCAGAGATTCATAATCACATTCGGATACATAACTTATTCACATGTCCAGAATCGTGCTCATTCGCATATCACATTCTCTTGTTCATATCCGACAAAACAGACAGAATACCTGCTGACTCAAAATAGTGGATAACGAGTGAACTGAGGGTACCTTACGAGTACAATACTGAGGGGACCTTCAACAAGATCCAAACACATTAAAGGTTCGCGAGGAACCACACAGGGGACCTGATCAGGGTCATGAACAGAACTGCGGCCTGCAGCTACTGAACTCTATTAGGCATGCCTAACTATCCACTAGGCTTACTCTCGCAGGTCACACATAAGAAAAAGCATGTTTCAAATCACGTGACATAGTTCATCATGCACCAAACTGAGTATAATAGACATATAAATAAGTCTACACTATCCACGAGTATCATCCAAATCATGTGTCGATTCACACAATATATATATTTGTCATCATGCGAAATCCAGAGTCTAATAGACAAATACATATGTTCGTAATATCAATCTTACCTCATACAATTTATATTATGAAGCATATATTATAATTCAATCAACGCACTTTAGCATTATTCAATATTCTATAACATATCAGAAATAAATGTGGAACCATATTATGCCACGCATAATCTTAATCATGGAATGATACAATATACACTTAACCATAGCATGTTATTACTAGAAAAGGATCTGATTAAAGATATGCATAACATATTTTACATTTTAATAACATGCTCGGGACTAAACAATCGGGGACTTGGCATTCATAATTCCTTCGCATTCGAAATACGACATGCAATATAAATCACAACAATTAACATATCTAAGTCCAAACGATATAGTTTAAATCCAACAATCGTTTAACAGGATCCTTATTATCAAAAACTTACTCCAAAATACCACGTATAACTTATCATGGATAACATATTATTAATCGCATCCTCCAAATTTTCCTTACGAATTAAGCCAATTTGAGGTAACGAAATTCATTCGTTTCCATCAATACAGCTAATTCAAACACTCGATTGCTATCAGATTTTCAAGGGAAGAAAAATATAAATCTTCTTTCTCTGATTTTTTTACTTGATTCTTGCGAAGCATATGGGAATCAGAATCATTCGACATTCACCCTAAAAGGTAAAATCCGAGGGTAAACATTCTGGACTAATATTTGTACAATTTTATTTGATTTATATTAATTTTTGATATGTATTTTATTATTCTATTTTATAATCTTTTACAAAGAACTAAAAGTTTTTCTCTTTTAATTGTTTCCCTATACTAGGGACGGCCGCTGGCACAGTACAGGGGGCCGTCCCTAGGCAAACTCTCATGTTTTTAATTTATAAATTTTATCTTTCAACTCATTTCTATTAGAATTTCTCGTTCTTTTATTTTTTTTTTATTTTTATCCACGCTTTTGATGCTAACGTATTTATCCCTATGAGTTATTTCCTGACCATTCGGAGTTGGAGTTCTGAAAGATGGGGGTTGCGTCAGTCTGAGGACTTCCACTCGGGTTCTTTCTTTACCCTTATCTTTTATTCATGTTATTATTGAAATGGTTTAATGTCGTTAAAGGAAAAAGGCCAAAAGATTTCTAACAGTTAACTTTGGGATTTTCTTGGAAGTTGTGGACCAATGTCCCGTTTTAGCCAATAAAATTGACGCTTCATAAAAAAATCACTTTTTGTAATAAAATATGCATGGTAGGACCAATGTCCTCATCCCAATGAATACCCCATTTTATGCATGTGTTGTACTTTTACAAATGGGAGTTGTATTCTGCTCCTGGTGTTATTGTAATATATTTTTGAATGCCTTATTTTGATTTTTACTTCCATTTATTGCTTCTGACGTGAATGGCTATGCCTTAATTAAATGCATCGTATGGAAAGTTGGTGAAATAATAAAATTCAAAACTTAATTATAATATTGATCAAGGTATAAATAAATGAGAAGTCCCGAACTCACTCTAGTCTTTGGGGCTCAATGAGGCGAGAGGTCTAGGACTTCCAAGACACCTCTTGAATCTCACCAAAAGACTTAAATATACAAATCCTAGGCTCCAAGGGGTAGAGGCTGAGACCTCCAAGATCTCTCCGGCTAGCCCAAGATGGATATGTATGCGCCGTCTTAGGCTCGACGAGGCTAGACGACCCTTCCCAATGTTCTTTTGGGTGGCGACTCCAAGAAATCTCATTGTTGTCCAAAATAGACGCATTTGTAAATACCTTACAAGTTTTATGAACCTTTCTTGATCGCCCTAAAGCGGGCCCTCGGGAGGCCACGTGGTTCGGCGCGCATCACATATAGTATGTGTTGTAGCTTGGGAAATTTTTGAGGATAAAATTTCTTAAAGAGGGGAGAATTGTAACGACCCAAATTGTACCCTAGAAGGTTTTATAGTATAATTGCATTGTAAGGGTGCAAGAGTAAAGGGTATAGATAGGGGTACATAAGTAATGAAGGATATAATTTAAAGGAATTGAAAGTAATTAGTGAAAGAAGTTGGTTTGAGAGATTTAAAGGGAGCTTTGCTGTGGACTTTCTCGCAAGTTTGTTTTGAGTGGGACACATGTCATGAAGAGGACATGTGGCAAGAAAAGAGAGTGCCACCTTGTTTGGTCCATGCAATAAAAGGGGTTTAGTGGGAAAATTCTGCCCCATTTCTTGCATGTGGCCTGTTTGTGCTTCTTATTTTCTCTTGGTTCCTTTTTATCTTTCTTCTTCTTCATTTTCTATTCCTGTTCTTCACTTTGTGGGTTATTTACTGCAAATTGGTTAGTTTGAAGAGTTTTTATAAGGGAATTGAAAGGTAAGTGTAGATTGGATTAGTGTGATCTTCTTTTACTCCTTCTGTTTTTTATTTAGTAAGTGTTTTGAGTTGCTTGAGTATGGATTAAGACTGTGTATATGTTTGTGCAAGAAGCATCGGATAAGAGGAAAGAGAAAGGCAAGGAGAAGTTTTGATCTTGAAGTGAAAAGGTTCAAGCTTATTTTGAGAGGTTAGGGATTGTGTGTGTTCTTATCTACTTGCATGTGTGGTTTGTTTGGGAATATGTGTTAATTCTTGATTGGATGCATGTTGAGGGTTATGTACTAGTTTATTTGATCAAGTGTATGTATTGATAGTGTGAGATATTGGTATCTGAATTTTTATTATTAGCTGCATGTTAATTATTTGAAAAGTATAAGTATTTTATAGATTATGCATGTGGGGCATTTGTTTCTGACTATGTGCTTGAAGGCCATTTTGGTATTTAATGATATTTGTTTATGTCTATATTATGGTTAAAGCCTTGTAATGTATATTATATGGTTTTAGTAATTTTGCATGTGAGTATGGGTTGGCATGTGTAATGTATATGCATTTGAGATTGGGTGTTTTGGAGTTGGAGCACATAGTTTGGTTGTGTCGTGACCGCGATATAATGCTCCTTGGGTGAGGTTTGTGTTGCCGAGCTTCACCGCGTGTGTGAGTTAGGTAGTGGTTCGCTCTGTCGAGCCTTGTCGCTAGCGCGATAGAACCTACTTTAGCATTCTTTTACGAGTGCGACACTGCCCGCGAGCACGACGGCTGTGATTGTTGGGTTCTGTCACGAGCGCAACACTACCCAAAGTTTAAAAGTAAGCCTTTTATTGTTATTTAAGTGAAATTTTGCTTTGGATTATGGATGACCTTACATAGTAAAGTTATATATGATTGCATTAGTGAATATAAAGCATATGCTTGGTAGCATACTTAGTTATGACATGTATTGAATTGATATGTAATTTTGGTTTGGATACTTATGTAAATGTAAAGTGTATGTTATAGTGTGTATTACGTTATGTAAGCCTGAAAGATTCATAGTAGTGGATAGATAAGCATGCTTATAAAGGGCTAGAGTTTGCAGCTGCTAGAGTTGGCCCATTTGGGTCTAGAGCTTGGTACCTTATTTTAGACTTTGGTCTCTAGATGTTCGATATAGCTAGTCAGTATCTAGTGCACCTGTATCCACCATTAATGTGAATTCAGGCTATAGTTATTGTATGTTTATGTTTGAGCAAGTAAAGTTGTGATCTATCATAAGTATATGAATGTGCATGTTTTATGCCTATATGTGAGAAGTTGTAACAACCTGAATATTACCCTAGGTGTAAATTTAGTTTAATTGTGTTTTTGGGTAAATTTAATTTGAAGAATTCGAAAATCTGGACTTATGTGTAAATTAATTTATGGACTGGATTGCATAAATAAAATTAGTTTAAGTAACCAATGTGTAAGAGAGCATGTTTAAGTGTGAGTGGGATTAATTAACACTAATGTGGGTTAATTAAGACTAAAGAAGTCAGATTTTATTAGAGGGACTGTCACACCCCAAATCGGGCTTAATCGGATTTGGCAAGCCAAGTTGGTTAAGTGAAGGGTATTTCGGTAATTTGTGCATGAGTGAATTTGATGATAAGGACTTAATTGTAAAGTGATTAATTAAAGAAGTTAAGTGAGGGATATTATTTGGTAGGATTATAGGGTGTTTGTGGTGGTTTAATCTAGTAAAGTGTGTGTATTGTACCCAAGGATGTAAATTGTTTTTGAGCAATTATTTGGTGTGTGTTGTGTTTTGGTACCAAATATTTCAAAGCATTGATTTAAGGGATCATTTAGTGTGTGAGTGGTGTATGGTACATTGGAGCATGAAAGTCAAAAGTGGTTTGTTTGTCCAATGGGAGCTTGCCATGTGGAGAGTTAGGTGGGAGCATTTAGTGTGATTTGGGTTTAGGAGAGAGGAAGGCAGATTTTCTTCTTCTTGTTCCCGTTACCCTCTCTTCCTCCCCATTCTCCATTTTTCTTTTCCTTTCCTCCCCGTTTCTTGCTCAATCTCTTGGTTTTGAGTGAGTTAGAGTTGATTTGTTAGAGCTTGGGGAGCATGATTGAAGAGGTAAGTGGTTAGGGTTTGGCTATTCATGCTTTGATCTTCTTCTCTTTTTAGGTTTGCTTTTAATTTTGGATCTAGGGTGTGGATTAAGAGTAATTTTCTGGGTTTTGGTGTGTGCAAGCTTTTGATGAGAAGAGGAATTTCAAGGACAAAGGAAAAGATTGAGGATTAAAGCTTGAAGAGGATAGTGGATTGTGCTTCATAGAGGTTTGGGAAACTTTCTATTGTATATGTGAGTTTTAGTATATTCATGTGTGAGATAAGTTTCTTGAATGTGTTGTTGATGATATATGATTATGGTAGTGAGTGTTGGTTTAAATTGTTCATTTGTGCATGTGAATAGGATTTTGGGTGAAAAACTGGGTTAGAATGCACTTGACCTTTCTTCGGTTATTAAGCTGTATTGGGAGTTATAGCACTCCAAATGGTATGAAACCAGTTCCGTTGGAAAGATAAAATATATTCCTACAAATGTTTTAGAAATAAGTTTGAGCTAATTTTAAATCTTAGTTTCCCAAAATTTGTCAACAAGTAGAGCCATCTTCTCTGGCCGGGTTTAAGGGAGCACTATAGGTTGTTTAGATCATATCGTAAGTTATAAATGTATAATTGATCTGAAATTTAATGCATTTGAAAGTTAACATCTTAGGGAACAAATGTTAAGAGGAAAGTTTGCCTAAACATGTCGTTTAGATGTCCGTTTAGGCTGAACAAAAATGAGTTGTGAAGCAGTCCTGAATCCTAGCTTCTGTTTTGCAAATTTATAGTGCGTCACGGTGGTAACCAAATTCATTACCACCGTGACATATGAAAATGCTGGGCAAAATGATTAGTTTGGACCTCATGGTGGTAACCAAATTCATTACCACCGTGACCCCTTCTGTCTTGACCATTTTAGGTATTTTTCTTCCCTTATTGAACCCGTATTGCACCAGAACTTCCTAGGATCTATCCGATGTATGTTTAGGACTATTAAATGAGTATAAGAATAGTTATCGCTTGGAAAATAAACATGATTAGGATTAAGATTAATAGCAAACTAATGAAGTAATGATGTGTAATTGTATGTATTAGAATCAAGTCAAGTTTAATGACATTATTGAGCATCATAATACTTCAATCTATATAAACGTGTATGATATTAACAAGTTTGCATAGGTATTAAGTAAGATCTAAGTTATATACACATGAAATGAGTTTGCTTAATGATATATATATATATGGGATATGAGTAGTGAATGTGTGATTGAAGTAATTGCCTAACAATATTACATGATGCATGCATTGATAATAAATATTATTAGAATGTATTAGTATGCAAGATATCTATGATGCTATTATGGTTCATGTGGATATTTGAGTGATTATATAATATGATAATGATAAATGTGATTTAATGCTTTTAGCTTATGAATTCCTCTTTTTAATGGAGACCCATAATGCGGCAAACCGGGTAAGTAAGTATTTATATAAATGTTCAAATAGTTGGTATGAATGATATGATAAAGTGTGTGTGGAATAACATTTTGTTCTGGGCAGTGGGTATGTCACGGTGACAAGCTAATGGGTTACCACTGTGAGGTACACCAAAACTGCATTCTGTTTTTGGGTGTGGGTATGTCACGGTGACAACCTAATGGGTTACCACCGTGAGGTACCCCAAGATTTCATTCTGCCGAGAGTTTTGGTATGTCACGATGACAACCAATCTGGTTGTGACCGTGACCTACCCTATTTTTGTAAAGAGTGGTTAGTTGTTAAAAGTAAAGTTTGAATGTTAAGTTAATAATTTGAATGTTAAGTTAATGATTGGCCTGATAATGTTTCCATATTTGACTCTGATAAATTTTAGAATATTGAATAGTGCTAAAGCATGTTGATGGAATTATATTGTATGCTTTATAATATGAATAGTATGATGCATGACTGATATTATGAATTTCTTTATATGTCTACTATACTCTGGATTAAGTATGATGATATTTATTTACCGTCTGATTTGACACATGATTTAAATGATGCAAGACCTGCGAGAGTCAGTCTAGTGGATTGTTAGGCATGCCTAATAGAGTCTTTTAGCTGCAGCCCTTTGGACGTTTGGACCCTGATCAGGTCCCCTATTTGGTTCCTCGCGAACCTTTGATGTGTCTGGATCTTGTTTAAGGTCCCTAATGAAAATGTTTTTGAATGTGAAAATGAAATTGATATTCGATTCGCACCCGTAAGGTGATGTCTGTATACTAGTTATCCACTATTTTGAGTCAGAAGGTATTTTGGTTTGCTTTGTCTGATATGAATATGAGAATATGATATCCGAATGTGTAAGATTTCAGTTATGCAAATCAGTTATGAATTCGAATGTGATTGTGAATCTCTGAATGGGTTAAATGTAACTCAAACATGCCTATTGTGTGCAATTATTCATATATATATTGTATTGTGATTGCGTTTGAATATAATCGATTGTGGTTATAAGCATGTGAATTAGTATGTATTCGAATATGATTTTATACTGTTAACTATTATGGATTAGCATGTGAACTAGTTTGTGTAAAAATGCGACATTGACTATTGAATGATTATATGTGAATGTGGATATGATCCTCTAAACGCAAGGCTTATATTTAGCTATCCATTTACTAATAATTATGCCAAAACTAATAATATAGCAAATTCCAACTAAGGAATACCAATCTTAGAGCTAGAAAAATTTATTTAGTCTATCACTTATAACATAGGGATATACCAATTAATATAGGATAAATATAGTATCTTAAAAAAGGGGATAAATTTAGTGATAATATATAAATAAATATTAAAGCGGGATAAAATTCCAAAAATGTCCTTTATTAAGGCTAACGGTTCTTAATTTTCTTCAAATGGTATATTAGGATCCTATCTTTGTTTCTGCATTCTTTCCAAGTGTAATTAATATCTGTTGGACAGTTGTCTCTTAATGGATTTTCCTTGTAATTATTTAAAACTGTCATAAAGATAATGTAAGATTTACATATTTATTCTTGGACTTAGTATGATTGGATCATTGAAAGGAATGGTGTACTATATTCATAAAGATTTGAAAAACATCATGAATAATTTTTAGCGCTGTGTTCTTGAAAGCTTTTTATGAATTACTGAAGCACCAAATTGGCATCATTAGCTACTCAGTGTTCTGCATCTCATCTTTAATTTTAAAATGCTATAATGTTCCCTCTTACTAATATTACTATTAATTTTTAATTTAATAGTTTGTAATGCTCATTAGAAAGAGGATATTGAGTTATTCATTATAGCAGATGATTTGGTTATAAGTTGCAGTTTATTCTTAATGTTTCCAAGTGGGCATGTTAATCCAAAATCGCCATCTCAACAAGGGCATGAGCATGTAACAGACAGCAAGACCATTAATAAGCCTGCTAGAGCTCCCCAGTTGACTAGTTATTGGATATTTGACAACATTTATATTTATGCATGGTTTATATGTGTGTGTGCGCACAAAACTAGGCTTTTGCATTAAAATAATGCTTATTTAGTGTGCCTGCTATAATGGTTTTCCTATTATTAACATTCAACTATATATTTTCAAATGTTTATTATTATGCTTATCTTTGGGGATAGATAATGGTTTTTTAGGCAAAGCATAGGATAATATATGTTGTGATATTGTTCTAATGTCTTGAGCTTGTATCCTCTTACTCTGTTAAATGGCATTTGCTCCTGGTTTATTCTTGCAGACCTATGAAGAATATCTAGAAGTGCATAGCAGAAGCGCTAGACAACTAAGTTCACCAGTTACTATACTTACCTGATAATATTTTATCATATTAGTTTAATAGAAGTGTTCTTTATTGATAGGCACATGGCCATTTGATTATATTACAGAATTTTATACACGTTATCGTCTCTAGATGCTTGTTAATATATTTTATCATTATGGAGCTGTAGATATGATGCTTTTCGAAAGTTTTTGCTGCCTAGTATTTCATTCTCCAGTTTTTTTGCTTTTGGAATTGTTATTCACATTAGTGGCTCACCATGTTGTTTGTATCTAACTACAAAACAACTTGGTGGATAAATTTGTGCACTTCACTGTCTAAATTAATGATGTTATGAGCATTCGTACTACTGCTTTTAGCTCTTCATCTTTATGTTCAATGTTAAGAGTTAAGGTGTGGGTGAATACACACTGCATGGTTTGCTTTTGCTAGTGGAATCTTGATTTCCAAAAATCTTATTTTTTGCTTTATCTAATTTCAAACTGATGTTAATTTGTTCATAGTAACAGGTTTTTTCCATCAGGTGTTTGCTTAAGAAAAATTAGATCCAAATTCAAAGAGAAGATAGAATTTGAGGGTTATGTATGGAAGAATCTCTCTCTACAGACAAAAGATTTTTATTAGCAGGAGTTTGAGGTACACAAAATAAATTTCATTATTCATTTCAAAATAACTGACTTCATATATTAAAAAAAATATTTATTGTACTTGACAATAATAATGTTATGTTTTTTTTTTTCAGAAAGAATATTTTTGGGATTCAAAATTTAATACTGTTATTTATGAAGTTTGGGAAAAGCGGGCCCGCCAACGATATAAAGAATTTCTGTCCAAGTTACGCAAGGGTGGTCAGCGACCTACTTCTATTTCTGAAGAAATATGGAATCGTTATTTGTACTGAATTTATGTTGTTTTTGTGAATCTGTTCATGAATTTCTACTTTACAATGTTATTTATACTGAATTTATGTTGTTTTTGTGATGGTTTTCATGGATTTTTATTTTGCAATAATAAAAATATATTTTCAGCATTTTAATTATTGTGTATTATAATTTTTATATTATATTATCAATAAGCATATATATTTTAAGGATTTGAATTACATTTATTTATAAATTGAAATTTTATAAAAAATAAAAATAGCAACGGAACCTGAATTCCGTTGGTAAAAATAGCAACGGAATTCACCTTCCGTTGCTATATTTAGCAACGGATTCTTCATTCTGTTGCTATTTTTAGCAACGGAATGCTTTTTCTGTTGCTAAACTTTTCTAAGGATGCGATAAACACCAACATTTAGCAACAGAAACATTTTCGTTGCTATATTTAGCAACGGATTATTCATTTTGTTGCTATTTTTAGAAACGAAATGCTTTTTTTGTTGCTAAACTTCTCCAAGGAAGCTGCGATAAACTCCAACATTTAGCAACGGAAATCATTGTTCTAGTATTATTATCATTTAACAGTGAATAAATCAAGTATAACTATATAATTTCATGTATACATGTATATTGATCAATTTTAAAGACATATAAATAATATACAAATGTTATTAAGAACATATAATTTATCATTTAATAGTCCATATATAAGGCAAACCATGTGCCATGTAGTGAAAACCCATGCAAAAGATGCTTAGAAACCGTTTTCGAAAAACAGGGTGGGCGAGCATGTGGGTTAGTGTCGCGCTCGCTATAAGAAGTCGTGCTTGCGATAGTGGTCAGGAAGCAGTGCGGAAGAGAAGGGGTAGCACGAGTCGTTCATCATTAGCCGAGACATGCACGGCTGCAGAGCGAAACACTTCCTGTCGAGCGGCCTTCCATGCCGAGCGACTCCCTCACTTGATCGGCTATCTTCACTACTCATGAAGATACTTCACATGTTGTGAAGACTATCGAGGCTAACGGGATATGCTGACCGGTCTATTCTTCTTCTTCACGACTCGAGAAGGTACTTCACGAGTTGTGAAGAACCTGGGCCATTCTTCATGATTCATGAAAATACTTCACATGTCGTGAAGGAAGCCAGTCGATTGGATACCACGAGGGAAAGGAAGAATCCCTTCTATGGACAGCCACAAGAATATGGACGGCCCTTCACAATGGTCGGCAAAGCATAACACATTCAAAAGGCATATGCATATAGATCTAACAGATAGATATATATATACTTGCACATAAAAGTCATGCATTCAGAAAATCATAACCACTTTCAAAAACTCTCGTTGAACAACCCAAAGCAGACAAAGTACCTTACCAGATACAAATATCATTCTGCAGAAACACTTACAATCTGATATGCACATACTTACCAAGGTATCAGATATCAAACTGCACTACGTTTAACTACTCAACAATTAAACACGCAGCCTTCATACCAATAACCCAAACATTAACTAAAAACCCATTCACATGCAATACCATTACCATGCGATAGCGCACCTGTGACGCGCGCCGAACCCCGGGGCGCCCCGAAGGCCCGCTTTTAGGGCGATCGGGTGGAGGTTCATGAAATCTTGTAAGGTATTCACAAGTGCGTCTATCTTGGGCAACAAGTAGGTTTCTTGGAGTTGCCACCCAGTAGAACATTGGGATAGGTCGTCTAGCCTCGGTGAGCCTAAGACGGCACATAATATCCATTTTGGGCAAGCGAAAGGGATCTTGGAGATATCATCCCAATAGAACACTGGAATGACCCTGTAACACCCTCTACCCATACGTAGGCGAACCCATCCGCAAGGGAGTAGGAAGCCATACGAGTATGTGTGTTACCGGACAGAAGCGATACAAAGCATATAAAAATACGAAAGAATTTAAAACTTAAGGAGCAAAAGCTGAACATACATAATACAGCAACGCACATATGCTAAGCGAAAGCACCCACACATGCATACTTACAATCATACAACAGAAGTCTAAGACGAAAGATAAAATAGAGGAAATACTTAACACATTAATATAAAAATATCTACATAGCCCAAAATATTACATCAGAATATTTACATATTATTACATATACAAATTACACAGAGATACAAAATCCAAAATACAGAAGCTGAACAAAATACAGTACTTCTAGCTCCTATGTGGCCGACCCTTGCAGATGCACGACTCGAACCGAAGCAAACCTGCAACCTGCACTGGAAAAGAACCCGTGCTAAGCGATAACGTTTAGTGGAGAGAACATACAATAATATGGACGGCCATTCACAATGGTTGCCCAAGCATAACACATTCGAATGGCATATGCATATAGATCTAACAGATATATATATATATATATATATATATATATATACTTGCACATAAAAGTCATGCATTTAGAAAATCATAACCACTTTCAAAATATCGCGTTGAACAAACCAAAGCAAACAAAGTACCATACAAGATACAAATATCATCATGCAGAAACACTTACAATCTCATATGCATATACTTACCGAGATATCCGATATCAAACCGCATCACGTTTAACTACTCAATGACTACACATGCAGCCTTCATACCAATAATCCAAACGTTAACTGAAAACCCATTCACATGCAAGACAATTTACCATGCAATAACGCACCTGACAATCATGCAAAGCTACGAGACATTTAAACATACTTTTGTCAGGCCATAACACACACACTAGGCAAAATCCAAGGAACAATGTCGAAACCACCACACCTCCGCTGCGAAATTTTAATACATAAAATATCATACCATGAAATATAAACACATGACAACATGCCGAAGCTACTACAATAGCTAAGACCAAGGGAAACATATAGCATAATATTAAATTCGTTGCATTTGCTGGATCAAGATTATATTCATACTTATTTTAATTCATAAATCAGTTAACAGCACAAAATCACATTAATATACATACAAATTAACCATAGCATTCCGAAGTTCCAGCTTACATTTATATACATTTTAATTTATATCAACACTATACAGAAGAGCAGTATACATATTATACGACACACATGAACAATATACACATACAATAAATAAGGTCATTTACATATAAGTAGAGAATACACAATATACATGCTTGAGTCACGACTAACCCATTTTGAGATTCATAATTGCATTATCATATTCATATCAGACAAAGCAAACAGAATCCCTGCTGACTCACTTTACTGGATAACGAGATAATACGGTAACCTACCTTATGGGTACGAATCGAAAAGCTACATCATTTTCCACATTCAAAAACATTTCACATATACGGTAATCGTTCACGAGGAACCAGCCAGGGACCTGATCGGGGTCCATTCGTTCAGAGGGCACTGCAGCTACAAAGCTCTATTAGGCATGCCTAACTATCCACTAGACTGACTCTCGCAGGTCATGCATAAAACAATTCATGTTTTGCGTTGCATAATATATATATATCATCATGCATAAATCAGAGTATGATAGACATATCATTTCTTTCTAGTATTAGGCACACATCATACCATTCACATTACCAAGCATATACTCTAACCCAGTCACATACTTTTAACATTACTCTAAAGCATATCAGAATCAAATATGGGAAACCATATTATGCCAAAGATTATCCAAACAAAACCCGTATCATGCACTAGTGTAATTCATGTCAAATATCATATCATATATAATTCTTAGGGAAGAATCGTGAATTAAGATATGCATTACACACTTCACATTTTAGTAGAACATGTTCACAATAAACAACCATGAAGTTAGCATTCATAACTTACTTGTATGCATATTACAACATGCGATACCATTCACAATAATTAACATAAATAAACAAAATCATACAGTTTAAATCGAATATTGACATGTTATAATTTCGATAAAATCTTAGAATAATCATATAACTCATATCTTAAGTCACAACATATAATTTATCGAGCATAATCCATGATATAAGGGCATATAAACAAGTTCATATAGCATACAATAAGGAAAAACCATGAAAAAGACATGCAAAACTCATTTTAAGAAAACTGGCAAGCGAAAAATAGGGCAGATCGGGGCCCCTGTCGCGCTCACGACAGAGGAGTCACGAACACGAGTCGTGCTGATGACTTATCCCAGTCGTGCTTCTCAAGCACGACATGCAGAGGAAGCGGCATGAGCACGAGTCGTGCTGAGGGACATGACTCGTGTCCATGCTATTTCCCTTCAGTTGTGCTTCACAACACGTCACAGAGAAGAAGTCACAGCAACACGATTTGTGCTGAGCAAGCACTTCATGCTGTATCAGCATGAGTCATGCTGATCCTCTCTTCATGCCGACATCCAGCTGAGATGCATGACTTGCACGCCAAAGGAGCACGAGTCGTGCTTCTCCATCCGAGTCGGACACAGACAACGCTACAGTGAGCTTTAAAACGAGAATGGGAAGCTCCTCTCAGTCGCATTCGCGTTAGTGCCGTGCTTGCGACAGAGACGAGGCTCCCAATTCCCAACAAAACGCAGAAATTTCTTCTTTTTCAAAAACCATTTCAGAACTTTTCAAAAATCACTCAATCATGTACAAACTCTTATTTTATCACTCAAATGCATACACAACATGCTCATGATCAAAATACAATCAATTAACACAAGGTTCAACAATTAAATCAAAGAAATCACAGAAATAGTAGATCAAGAATGCTAAAACAGGGGTTGTCCAACTCAAGCAATTCTCATACCAACATTAACATGCACTCATCCTAATTACTACACATACATTACTAGAGCAATTACCCAACAAAATTTTGCATAAACCCATGCCAAGACACTCAAAATTCCAGAAATCAAACACAAATACACATACATACAAACTTGATCCTAGAAAAAGAGAAAGAGCAGAGATAACTCCCAAACCTCTTTTGAAGCACAACCCACACTTCTTCAAGCTTTAATCCTCAATTTTTTCCTTGCCCTTGAGCTTCCTCTTGCCACCCAAAGCTTGCACAAACCAAAACCCAGAGAATTACTCTTAACCCAAAAACCCTAACTTAAACAAAGCCAGAGAAGAAGAAGAAGGAAATCCAAAATGCAGGAAACCCTAAAACCTCAACTTACCTTTACAATCTTGCTCCAAACTTCAATCAAAAAACCCATAATCTTGTACAAACTCCATCTAATAGAGAGAAGATAAAGATGAGCAATAGTGGGGAAAGAAAGAGGAAGAGAACCTATAATGAAGAGAGGAACGGGAAAAGTAAGAAAAATCTGCTTTCTCTCTCCTTCCTTTCCCTGTTTTTTTCTTTCCTTCAATGCTCACCCACTCATTCCACTTGGCAAACTCTCATTGGCTCCCAACAAATATCTTAACATTCATACATTCAAGCATCATACATGTGCATACACACTAGATAACCTCCTCACTTACCATCCTATTAATTTAATCTCTTCAATTAAGTCCTTAATAGTTCCAATTTCACATGCACTAATTACCGAAATACCTTCATTCGTCCCGACTTAGCATGCATATTCCAACAAGGCCCGATTTGGGGTGTTACAAATCTTCCCTCCTAAAAGAATTTCATCCTCGAAATTCACTTACACCGGTAAGAAATCCCAATACTACACTTCAAGCCACCATCAAACTCATACACTGCATTTCCAAACTACTCACTTGCTTATACTTACTACCTTCGCTATACTCTTAAATCACTTTCTATCCAACCTTAACCAAACGCAGAACACTTTCCTTAACCGTTGCTATACTCGCCATTTCCACTCTTAATCTTAATATCAAATAGTACATGTACACCCTATCAGCTTTCTCTCAATCAAAACACATATGCAAATGTTTATAATGTATGGTCAAAGGGATGATGATGCAATGAGAATGTAATGGCTCATGTATGTAGAGTAATGCTGAAGAAATGCAATTAATGCTGTAATGATGCACTTAGTCCCATCCCCATGATTCAATATGCTTTTATTCAAACACTTTTCCGGAGATAGCTGACAGACATATAGAGTACTACCAAAACCTTACAAAATTCAAATACTTGTCCACCTAAAAATACTAAAACAAACTTTACTTGAACACATCAAAACAAAACTTACCAGAAGGTTCTGCAGGCTCTGTCACTACACTACAGTACTCAACAAACCCTGCTGGCCCATGAGTGGCTCTAAGAAAATTCTCCATATCCTTTCTAGCTTGCCGCACTACATTCTCTCTGGCCTTAGGACAATCAACAATTTGGTGTTCCATACTACCACACCTGAAATAAGCACCAGTGAGCTTTTGACACAAACCCCAATGTCGCTTTCGACAATGCTGGCATAACGGCGGTTCCTTAACCTTTATACACTTATCCCAATGTTGCTTCTGACAATGTTGACATATCAGAAGTTCTCGAATCCTCTTACCCGCTGGCACCTCTTTACTCGACATTTTTCTCTTCTGAGGTCCTTTTCGAACAAAATCTTGAGGAACGCGAGGGGTAGTCAACCTATCCAAGATCGAAATCAACCCTTGCACTAGCATCCTATCATCAAAAGTAGGACCAAAATCTCTAGCTGAAAGATGCTCAGAAATACTTTGTTCAACGCTAACTGGGTTCACACTTTTCGTTGTCTCGCCCACATTCTCATTTGGATCAGACTCCATCTAGACCAGAAACAAGAAAAGACGCATCTGCATTAGGCCACGACACAAACTGACTTATATACAAAGACGCGACACATAACCGATTAGCATGTAAAGACTTGACACTTAACCAACAAGACAATCAGAACCGTCAAACCGCGCTCTGATACCACTAAATGTAACACCCCCTACCCATACATAGGCGAACCCATTCGCAAGGGAGTAGGAAGCCGTACGAGTAGGTGTGTTACCGGACAGAAGCAATACAAAGCATATAAAAATATGGAAGAATTTAAAACTTAAGGAGCAAAAGCTGAACATACATAATACACCAACGCACATACGCTAAGCGAAAGCACCCACACATGCATACTTACAATCATACAATAGAAGTCTAAGACGAAAGACAAAACAGAGGAAATACTTAACACATTAATATAAAAATATTTACATAGCCCAAAATATTACATCAGAATCTTTACATATTATTACATATACATATTACACAGAGATACAAAATCCAAAATACAGAAGCTGAACAAAATACATAACTTCTAGCTCCTATGTGGCCGACCCTTGCAGATGCGTGACTCGAACCGAAGCAAACCTGCCACCTGCACGGGAAAAGAACCCGTGCTAAGCGAAAACGCTTAGTGGGGAGAACATACAATAATATGGATGGCCATTCACAATGGTCGCCCAAGCATAACACATTCAAATGGCATATGCATATAGATCTAACAGATAGATATATATATATACTTGCACATAAAAGTCATGCATTCAGAAAATCATAACCACTTTCAAAAACTCGCGTTGAAAAAACCAAAGTAAACAAAGTACCTTACAAGATACAAATATCATTATGCAAAAACACTTACAATCTCATATGCATATACTTACCGAGGTATCAGATATCAAACTGCATCTCGTTTAACTACTCAATAACTGCACATGCAGCCTTCATACCAATAATCCAAACGTTAACTGAAAACCCATTCACATGCAAGACAATTTACCATGCAATAACGCACCTGACTATCATGCAAAGCTACGAGACATTTAAACATACTTTTGTCAGGCCATAACACACACACTAGCAAAAATCCAAGGAACAACATCCAAACCACCACACCTCCGCTGCGAAATTTTAATATATAAAATATCATACCATGAAATATAAACACATGACAACATGCCGAAGCTACTACAATAGCTAAGACCAAGGGAAACATATAGCATAATATTAAATTCATTGCATTCGCTAGATCAAGATTATATTCATACTTATTCTAATTCCTAAATCAGTTAACAGCATAAAATCACATTAATATACATACAAATTAACCATAGCATTTCGAAGTTCCAACTTACATTTATATACATTTTAATTTATATCAACACTATATAGAAGAGCAGTATACATATTATACGACACACATGAATAATATACACATACAATAAATAAGGTCATTTACATACAAGCAGTGAATGCAAAATACACGTGCTTGAGTAACGACTAACCCATTCCGAGATTCATAATTTAATTCTCGTATTCATATCAGACAAAGCAAATAGAATACCTGCTGACTCACTTTAGTGGATAACAAGATAATACGGTAACAGTACGGTAACGTACCTTATGGGTACAAATCGAAAAGGTACATCATTTTCCACATTCAAAACCATTTCACATATACGGTAATGGTTCGCGAGGAACCAATCAGGGACCTGATCGAGGTCCATTCGTTCAAAGGGCGCTGTAGCTACAAAGCTCTATTAGGCATGCCTAACTATCCACTAGACTAACTCTCACAGGTCATGCATAAAATAATTCATGTTTTGCATTGCATAATATATATATATCATCATGCATAAATCAGAGTATGATAGACATATCATTTCTTTCTAGTATTAGGCAGACATCATACCATTCACATTACCAAGCATATACTCTAACCCAGTCACATACTTTTAACATTACTCTAAAGCATATCAGAATCAAATATGGGAAACCATATTATGCCAAAGATTATCCAAACAAAACCCATATCATGCACTAGTATAATCCATGTCAAATATCATATCATATATTATTCTTAGGGAAGAATCATGAATTAAGATATGCATTACACACTTCACATTTATGTAGAACATGTTCACAATAAACAACCATGAAGTTAGCATTCATAACTTACTTGTATGCATATTACAACATGCGATACAATTCACAATAATAAACATAAATAAACCAAATCATACAGTTTAAATCGAATACTGACATGTTATCATTTCGATAAACACACATCTCAGAATAATCATACAACTCATATCTTAAGTCACAACAAATAATTTATCGAGCATAATCCATAATATAAGGGCATATAAACAAGTTCATATAGCATATAGTAAGGAAAAACCATGAAAAAGACATGCAAAACTCATTTTCAGAAAACTGGCAAGCGAAAAATAGGGCAGATCAGGGCCCCTGTCGCGCTCTCGACAGAAGAGTCATGAACACGCGTGGTGCTGAGGAACATGACTCGTGTCGATGACTTATCCCAGTCGTACTCCTCAAGCACGACACGCAGAGGAAGCGGCATGAGCACGAGTCGTGCTGAGGGACATGACTCGTGTCCATGCTATTTCCCTTCAGTTGTGCTTCACAACATGTCACGGAGAAGAAGTCACAGCAGCACGATTCGTGCTGCATCAGCACGAGTCGTGCTGATCCTCTCTTCATGCCGACATCCAGCTGAAATGCACGACTTGCACGCCAAAGGAGCACGAGTCATGCTTCTCCATCCGAGTCAGACATAGACAACGCTACAGTGAGCTTTAACACGAGAATGGGAAGCTCCTCTCTATCGTGCTCGCGAGAGTGTCACGCTCGCGACAGAGACGAGTCTCCCAATTCCCAACAAAATGCAAAAAATTCTTCTTTTTCCAAAAGCATTTTAAAACTTTTCGAAAATCATTCAATCATGCACAAACTCTTATTTATCACTCAAATGCATACACAACATGCTCGTGATCAAAATACACTCAATTAACAAAAGATTCAACAATTAAATCAAAGAAATCAAAGAAATAGTAGATCAAGAATGCTAAAACAGGGGTTATCCAACTTAAGCAATTCTCATACCAACATTAACATGTACTCATCCTAATTGCTACACATACATTACTAGAGCAATTACCTAACAAAATCTTGCATAAACCCCTGCCAAGACACTCAAAATTCCAGAAATCAAACACAAATACACATACATACAAACTTGATCATAGAAAAAGAGAGAGAGCAGAGACAACTCCCAAACCTCTTTTGAAGCACAACCCACTTTTCTTAAAGCTTTAATCCTCAATCTTTTCCTTGCCCTTGAGCTTTCTCTTGCCACCCAAAGCTTGCACAAACCAAAACCCAGAGAATTACTCTTAACCTAAAAACCCTAACTTAAACAAAGCTAGAGAAGAAGAAGAAGGAAATCCAAAACGCAGGAAACCTTAAAACCTCAACTTACCTTTATAATCTTGCTCCAAACTTCAATCAAAAACACCAATAATCTTGTACAAACTCCAGCTAATAGAGAGAAGAGAAAGATGAGCAATAGTGGGGAAAGAAAGTGGAAGAGAACCCGTGAGGAAGAGAGGAACGGGAAAAGCAAGAAAAATCTGCTTTCTCTCTCCTTCCTTTCCCTGTTTCTTTCTTTCCTTCAATGCTCACCCACTCATTCCACTTAGCAAACTCTCATTGGCTCCCAACAAATATCTTAACATTCATATATTCAAGCACCATACATGAACATACACACTATATAACCTCTTTACTTACCATCCTATTAATTTAATCTCTTCAATCAAGTTCTTAATAGATCCAATTTCACATACACTATTTACCGAAATACCCTCATTCGTCCCGATTTAGCATGCATATTCTGACAAGGCCCGATTTGGGGTGTTACAGACCCTCTACCCCGTGGAGCCTAGGATTGTAAATTTAAGTCTTTTGGTGGGACACAAGAGATGTTTTGGAGATTCCATCCCAATGAAACACTGAGATGGACCTCTAACCTCATTGAGCCCAAGACCAGAGTGAGTTCGGGACTTCTCATTTATTCATACGTTGGTTAAATTTATAATCGAGTTTTGAATATGTCATTTCATCCCATTTGCCATTCATTTTATTGCAATTAATTAAAGCGCATGTCAATCACGTAGTGGAAGCGATAAATAAAAGAGTAAACAAAATAAAGCATATGTGAAAATATTACAATAAAACTAGGGGCGGAATACAACCCCCATTGTAAATAAAATGCAAATCATGCATAAATCGGGATATTCATTAATGATGAGGACATTGGTCCTCGCATGTATATTTATTAAAAAACTATTTTGATGTGATGATTTTATTTTGGATAGAGAAAATTGAGACATTTGTCCCATTTTTATTTAGGAAAAATTCCAAATTAATTAATAAAAAAGCTTTGTGATTTTCGTTCTAGTGCCTAAAATAAATAAATTTATAGGAAAATTACATAGCAAAATAAATGGAAAAGCAAAATGAATAAAATATTACAAATAAAGCAATTAAATATCTAACCCAAACGAGCCTTCTGGATCTCCTCGTGTGCTCGCAAAAAATGCCCAAGTAAAGAAAATAAGTTTTGATAAAAAAATAAAATACAAATGAAATAATGTTAGTAATTAAATCAGTTAAATAAATTAATGATAAAATGAGATAAAATAAAGAGGGACGGCATCAAAACGGATTAAATGAATTGAAATATTAATAAACTAAAATAAATGGGAAAAATGCATTATAAATGACAAATGAATTGAAAGATATGATTGAAATAATATAAAACGTCTTAATGAATTAATATATGAAAATATGCACGTGATAATAATTACAATGAAAATAAATAAATAACAATAAATAAAACATATAACAACGATAAAAAGAATGATAAAAATGAATAAGAGAACGATGAAAATAATCAAATGAATGACATGATTAATTGAATATGTTCACAAATGATATAAACCATTTACATGGTAAAAATATCAATTAAAATGAATTTATTAATTACATATTAAAAATAATGATGAATTCAAGTGAAATAAATCAATTACATGTTAAAAATAATGATGAATTAAAGTGAAATAAATTAATTACATGTTAAAAATAATGATGAATTAAAGTGAAATAAATTAATTACATGTTGAAAATTAAAAGAGATCAATATTCACATGAATAAAAATTTAATAATATATATACACAACATGACAAATATAACAACAATAGAACAAACAAATAAATGAGAACAATAAATAAATTAATGAAAACAATAAAATATACATGAATAAGAATAAAATCATATATAAACAAAATAAATAAAATAAATGTAAACAATGAAATAAATAAATAACTGAAAATAATAAATTAAATATGAACAAAAAGAATAAGAAGAACAAGCCCGGAATGTTTACCCTCAGAGTTTCGGATTCGATGAAGGTAAAAATTATGATTGATTTCCTTGTTTTAGTTTGCAAGATTAGAATTGGGATATGAAAATGTTGGAAATTTTTTCCAAGAAAAATAGGCTTGAAAATGATCAAAATTCTTTTAGAACAAAGAATTGATTTATTTGCCTAAAGAAATAATATTTATCAAAAAAAGATTTTTATTGATCAAAATAAAATATTTTTAGAAAATCAAAATGGAAAAATTAGATTTTGATAACAAACACTTATTTTGTTTGTATCAAAATTAATTTTACATCAAAAAGAGATTAAAAAAAAAATCAATGAAAAAACTTTAATTGAACACAAATATAAAAGAAAAGAAGGAATTTTGAGAGCAAATAATTGTTGTATTTGTCTCAAAATTCAATCAAACAACGAAACTCCTACCAAATATATGTTTAGAAGAAATTATGTTGGAAAACGAATGAAAGATGAACTTTTCTCTTTTGATTTTTGCTTGGGGAAAAAATCTGGAATTTTTTAGAGAGTTTGAAAGTAAGAAGAAGAGAAAAACCCTAGAAGAATCCCCCTTTTAGGTTTTCTTCTTATTCTTTTTATATAAAGAAAATAGGAAAAAAATGTTAATTAAAGGGATAAAACTTAATAAAATCAGATATTAACAATTTTAAATTTTAAAAATTTAAAAAAACCTGAAAATCCCTTAAAAAAGTCATAAAAATTGAATTTTGTGCAAAAAAATCGGAAAAAATCAAATTTGGGGCAAAATGCCCATGTTGCAGCGGAACAAGGCGCCGACGCTCGGAAATTTTTTATTTTTTTTTTAAAGATTAACTAAAAATACTACATTTTTAAGCCCCCGTTTTTCAAAATTAATTTTAAAAATATTTTTTTAGTTTTTCACTCTAAAATGCAAATTTTCAAGGAAATCATCACTTTTAACCCTTTTGCCTGTGACAAGGCATCTTATCATTATTGGGTAACTCTGATTTGGGCTGTCTCAGGACCCGGTGTCTACAGCACCCGACTATCATGCAAAGCTACGAGACATTTAAACAAACATTTGTCAGGCCATAACACACACAGTAGCCAAAATCCAAGGAACAATGTCCAAACCACCCCACCTCCGCTGCGCAACTCTAATACATAAAATATCATACCATGAAATATAAACACATGACAACATGCCGAAGATACTACACTAGCTAAGACCAACGGAAACATATAGCATAACATTAAATTCGTTGCATTCACTAGATCAAGATTATATTCATACTTATTTTAATTCACAAATCAGTTAACAGCTCAAAATCATATTAATATACATACAAATTAACCATAGCATTCCGAAGTTCCAGCTTACATTTATATACATTTTAATTTATCTCATCACTATACAAAAGAGCAGTATACATATTATACGACACACATGAACAATGTACACATACAATAAACAAGGTCATTTACATACAAGCGGAGAATACACAATATACATACTTGAGTCACGATTAATCCATTCCGAGATTCATAATTGCATTCTCATATTCATATCAGATAAAGCAAATAGAATACCTGCTGACTCACTTTAGTGGATAATGAGATAATACGGTAACAGTAAGGTAATGTACCTTACGGGTACAAATCGAATGGTAACGTACCTTACGGGTACGAATCGAAAAGCAACATCATTTTCCACATTCAAAAAAAATTTCGGTAAGACGACCTTAAACATGATCCATATAGTATAAAGGTTCGCGAGCAACCAGCTAGGGTTTTGATCGGGGTCCATTCGTTCAAAGGGCGCTGCAGCTACAAAGCTCTGTTAGGCATGCCTAACTATCCACTAGATTTACTCTCGCACGTCATGCATAAAACAATTCATGTTTTTGCATTGCATAATATATATATCATCATGCATAAATCAGAGTATGATAGACATATCATATCTTTCTAGTATTATGCACGCATCATACAATTCACATTGCCAAGCATATACTCTAACCCAGTCACATACTTTTAACATTACTCTAAAGCATATCCGAATCAAATATGGAAACCATATTATGCCAAAGATTATCCAAACAAAACTCGTATCATGCACTAGTATAATTCATGTCAAATATAGTATCATATATTATTCTTAGGGAAGAATCGTGAATCAAGATATGCATTACACACTTCACATTTTAGTAGAACATGTTCACAATAAATACCCATGAAGTTGGCATTCATAACTTACTTGTATACATATTACAACATGCGGTACCATTCACAATAATTAACATGAATACACCAAATCATATAGTTTAAATTGAATGCTAACATGTTATCATTTCGGGAAACACACATCTCAGAATAATCATACAACTCATATCTTAAGTCACAACATATAATTTATCGAGCATAATCCATAATATAAGTGCATATAAACAAGTTCATATAGCATACAGTAAGGAAAAACCATGAAAAAGACATTCAAAAATCATTTTCAGAAAACTGGCAAGCGAAAAAAATAGGGCAGATCAGGGCTCCTGTCGCGCTCGCGACAGAAGAGTCACGGACACGAGTCGTGCTGAGGGACATGACTCGTGTCGACGACTTATCCCAGTAGTGCTCCTCAAGCACGACATGCAGAGCAAGTGGCATGAGCACGAGTCGTGCTGAGGGACACAACTCGTGTCCATGCTATTTCCCTTCAGTCGTGCTCCATAACACATCACGGAGAAGAAGTCACAGTAGCACGATTCGTGATGAACAAGCACGAGTCGTGCTACACGAGCACAAGTCGTGCAGCATCAGTACGAGTCATGCTAATCCTCTCTTCATGCCGACGTCCAGCTGAGATGCACGAGTTGCACGGCAAAGGAGCACGAGTCATGCTTCTCCATCCGAGTCGGACACAGACAAAACTACAATGAACTTTAACATGAGAACGAGAAGCTCCTCTCTATCGCGCTCGCGAGAGTGTCACGCTCGCGACAGAGACAATATTCCCGATTCCCAGCCAAAACACAGGATTTCCTTCTTTTTCCAAAACTCTTTCAAAAACGTTTCAAAACCCACACAATCATTTACAAACTCTTGCCTTAACACTCAAATGCATTCCACAACATGCTCATGATCAAATCACACTCAATTAACACAAGATTCAACAATTAAATCAAAAATATCACAAAAATAGTAGATCAAGAACACTAAAACAGGGGTTATCCAATTCAAGCAATTCCCATATCACAATTAACATGCACTCATCCTAACTACTACACATACATTACTAGAGAAATTACCCAACAAAATGTTGCATAAACCCATAGCAAGAAACTCAAAATCCCATAAATCAAACATAAATACACATACACACAAACTTGATCCTAGAAAAAAAGAAAAAGAGCAGAGACAACTCCCAAACCTCTTTTGAAGCACAACCCACACTTCTTAAAGCTTTAATCCTGAATCTTTTCCTTGCCCTTGAGCTTCCTCTTGCCACCCAAAGCTTGCACAAACCAAAATCCAGAGAATTACTCTTAACCCAAAAACCCTAACTCAAATAAAGCCAGAGAAGAAGAAGAAAAAGGAAATCCAAAACGCAGGAAACCCTAAAACCTCAACTTACCTTTACAATCTTGCTCCAAACTTCAATCAAAAACATCTATAATCTTGTACAAACTCTAGCTAATAGAGAGAAGAGAAAGATGAGCAATAACGGGGAAAGAAAGAGGAAGAGAGGAACGGGAAAAGCAAGAAAAATCTGCTTTCTCTCTCCTTCCTTTCCCTATTTCTTTCTTTCCTTCAATGTGCACCCCCTCATTCCACTTGGCAAACTCTCATTGGCTCCCAACAAATATCTTAACATTCATACATTCAAGCACTATACATATACATACACACTAGATAACCTCCTCACTTACCATCTTATTAATTTAATCTCTTCAATTAAGTCCTTAATAAATCAAATTTGATATATACTAATTACCGAAATACCCTCATTCGTCCCAACTTAGCATGCACATTCCGACTAGGCCCGTTTTGGGGTGTTACATAGCAATTTTCCACAGAGGATCTCATTTTCAATTTCTACAAAAAGATTTTTCTTTCAAAATTTCTTACTCATTTATTTTATTTTATTCTCGAATTATGCTAATCCGAGGAAGCGAGATCTTTTCGTTTTTATCAATCTAGCTAATTCAGATATTCATTGGTGTCCAAATTCCAAGAAGGCAAAAATAATTTCTTGCTCTTTGTTTATTTTTCAAGGTAGGATTTTTGCAACAAAAAAATCTCTCCCGATCGCATGATTACAATAACAATCCTTATAGAACTTGAGGAGTCAAAATCTTGCAACGTTCACCTTCACGAGGTAAAAATCCGAGGGTAAACATTCTGGATCTACTACTTTGAATTCAATTATTTGTGGTGGTTTTTTGCATACAAATCCATTTTTTTATTCAAATTAAAACAAAAAAAAAGAAAATTTAATTTTCGGTTACTATTCGGAAGTAGAGGCTACCAATGGGCATAAGGACCACCGATGGCAATTGCTCAAGCGAGCGACGGGACGCCGGGGTTCGCCCTTACGCCTGTCTATTGCTCCCAGGGACGCCTGTCGGTCACACATCTTGGGACGTCCCTGGGCCTCTTTTCCCATTTGACTCCTTTTCTTCTCTTCTTTTACTTTAAATAGTTTTCTTATTCAATTTCTTCCATTTTCCTCTTAATCATCTAATTTCATATTTATTTTTGTTCTTTAATTCTACACTAACATGTCCTTTATTTTTGTGAGTTTTATTTTTTTGACTTGTCTGGTGGATTTTGAGCCTTTTGATATAGAAGCTACTGCAAAGACCCAAGGGTATCCTCCCGGGTTTACTTCTTTGACTTTATCTCCTTTTTATTTAATTCATATCATTATTGTGAATAATGTTCTTCTGGTGTTATCCTGCTAATGAAAAATGGTCAAATGTTTTTTCTTATTAATCAAATTGGGATTCTTATAAATTGAGGACCAATGTCCTATTTTTTCTAATGAATAAAAATCGACGTCTCAAAAAATTATTTTGCAATAAATATGCATGCAAGGACCAATGTTCTCACTCTTAATATATATCCCGATTTATGTACGAATCACTTGCAATTTATAATGGGTGTTGTATTCCGCCCCTAGTTTTATTGTAATTTATTTTTACTCACTTTATTTTAATTATACTTTATTTATTTATCGCCTTCCCTGAATGGACAATCTGCGCTTTAATTTAACTGGATTAAATTGAATGAGAAATGGGATGAAACGATAAATTAAAAACTAAAATATAAACTTAATCAAGGTTTGAATAAATGGGAAGTCCCGAGCCTACTCGGGTCTTTGGGCTCAATGAGGCGAGAGGGCCACCTCGGCATTCTGTTGGGGTGGAAACCTCTAAGACACCTCTTATGACCCGTAAAAAGGCTTAAACTTGCACATTCCTAGGCACCACGAGGCGAGAGGGCCGTCCTAATGTTCTATTAGGGTGGAAACCTCCAAGACACCTTTGGTTTGCCCAAGCGTGAGGCGAGAGGTCCATCCTATTATTAGGATGGAAGCCTCCAAGATACCTCCAGACTTGCCTATGATGGACATAGCATCACTGTCTTAGGCTCACTGAGGCTAGAAGACCTTTCCCAATGTTCTATTGGGTGGCGACTCCGTGAAACCTCCTTGTTGCCCAAAATGGACGCACTTGTAATCCCTTAAAAGTTTTCATGAACCTCTCCCGATTGCCCTAAAGGTGGGCGGTTCGGGGCACCCTGGGGTTTGATGCACGTCAAAGTGGCGACTCTGCTGGGAACAATACTTGAGACTTCTCTTCGAAAGTGCCTTGGTTAAAATTTATAATTGAGTTTTAATTTAAAAATTTCATCTTTTTTTGAAACTGTATTGCATCTCATTAGAGCCTTAGATCTATGCTAGTTTGGTCCCTCTTTTAACCCTATTACATTCCCGAAGCACAACCCTACGTTCACTCAATGTGGGGAAGTGTTAAGGATAATCACCAGCCAAAGCCTCGTACCATCATGGTATATTAAATGGACACCCGATTAGTCATTAAGCTCGTGATAACCTAGACCCATTGGTAGGGACCATGCTTGGGTAGCCCTAAAGTATCATCACCTTTGACTAAAGCTCATGTAATGGTAATAGTCACTTCCCCTAAGTGGTATGAACCTTAATACTATGCTTGCTATATGGATCATTAGGTATTGGACATACCCAGATAATTTAATTGGTCACCTAATCAAAGGCTTTCATGCCCCGATAGGCCCATGTCAACTTATTCGGACTGCCTAAAAACATAACACTCATAACCCATGCACCTGTGCATTAGTTAGGAGAGGTTATGTTGCCGATTTTCCACCGTGCACCATACGAATCCATCGGGCCCCCTGTTGACCCATGGCCAATCCCACCTAGTAAAGTGACTATTACCTCATGTACAAAAGTAATAAGGTTAGAAGGACCTATGTGCTTGTATGTGATTTATGGATGTTACAAAAGCACAATCATGTATTATATGTCATTCACGCATCATCCTAACGGATATATTTTGCAGCCATCACAGATCTACCTAAGTGGTCAAGAGGTTCTTAGGGGCGACTGTGCAGAAATCCATTCTTTGAGCTACCAGAAAGGGTGGAGTATCCGGATACTCCTTCAGAAACTAGCTACGCTACTTCAGCTCAGTTTTCTCTACACAAAGAAATAGCAAACTCACCAAGAAGGGTAGACGCCACCAGTGCCCTGATAATTGAGGAAGTAGGCAGAAGGTTCGAAGAATTCGAGAATAGGATAATGGCAATGATGGCCAACATGGCTCGGCCACTTGCTCCACAGAATCCACCACCTCCTCCTATGAGAAATAATAAAAGGGAGGAAGTTAGAGAAGAGTTGCAAGAAGAGATCTGCCCACCACCTATAGAGTTGAGAGCTACCACATCAGGGGCACAGAGAAGAAGGCTAGCTCAGAGAGTAGAAGATGACTGGGAAGACGATGAGTATGAAGAAACAGTGTCAGAAAGAGGGAAGGCGCCTCAGAATAAAGAAGCCATCTGGAAGAAGATGGAGGACAATTTAAAGTGATGGCAAGGATGCTGATGAGGGGGCGAGGAATGAACCCCGAAGATAAGGAGTTGGAAGGGGAGGACTTAGTCCCGATGAACTCTAAGATGCCGGATGTTCCGAAGTTTGATGGCACCTCCGATCCCACTGCACACATAAACCAGTACTCATTGGTTATGAAGGGTACTACTTTGATGAAAAGGCAGAAGATTGAGTACTTTTGCCTGAGCTTAACTGGCCCAACGGTGGATTGGTACCACAGGCTTGATCGCAGAACTAAAGAGGACTGGGATTTGCTAACAAAAGCATTTTTGAGGCAGTATGACTGCAGTACAAGGATGGAGGTGACTCTGAAGGACCTAGAGTTGTTACAGGAGAAGGGAGGCGAGTATTTTATTGATTATCTGACCCGATGGAGGAATCGGGTGATGGAAATGAAAAGAAAACCAGATACTCAATACTAGATACGGTTGTTCAATAAAAATGTGAGCCCGTATCTGAGAGAGGGATTGAAGATGAAGAGATTAAAAGACTGGGAGTCCCTGAAAGACATCGCCATTGAGGCCGAAGGAGAACACCTTGCTAGGAGGGCGACTAACGAGAACTATGCCAAGAAGGGCAGCAGCACTCAGGGGGCAAGTAGGTCAACAAGCTCCAGTAGTGGCACGAAGAAGACAGCCGAAGTATCTACCACCAATACAACCCCGAGACATTTCTCTAATTTGGGAAGGTCACTGTCATGTATGCTTCGGAGGTTGATGAAGGAGGGTAAGTTGCAGCCTCTGCCACCTCGACCTGCCAGGACTCAAGGTATGCCAGGCCATAAGGATAATGAATATTGTGCGTTTCATCAATATATTGGGCATACAATTGATGAGTGCAAAGCTTTGAGGCAAACAATCCAAGATCTAATTGATTCGAAGCAAATAACAGGCCCGAAGAAGAGGGTAGGTCAGAAGAAGTCTGTGTATCACAATGTGCCCCCGCTGGTATACATGATCGGGTCCAGTCTACCCGAAGAGTTTGTTTTGATAGAGCTATATGGCAACGATGCCAACACTGCTGTCACGAACCTCCATGAGGTGAGTGAATAATGGCTTCTCGCTGCAATGATCGATCACTGGTCCACTGATGAGAGTTGAAGTGAAAAAGATAATCCTAACGTGTTTCCCGATGCATGGGGTTCGAAGGAGGAAGAGGAAGAGAAGAAGGAAAAGAAAAAGAAAGTAGGAGCAGTGACCCAGAGTGGAAGGGTAGCTCCAGAAGTTGAGAGGCCCCAGGAGCTGGTAACCGGCCAAAAAGAATAAGAGCCAGAGGACGATCCAATAATCAAGCAGCTGAAAAAGATGCCAGCTCAGATTTCGATATGGGACCTCCTGAGGCAGTCTCTATTCCATAGGCAAAATTTGGTGGAGGCTTTATGCGAAAAAACTATGGCAATAATTATATCGCCTACGGAACTACTGGACGTGGTAAAAGGGGGAGCTGAAGAGAATGTGGTGTTTATAAATGCTAACTTGCCAGCAGAAGGCTGAAACCACAACCGCCCTTTGTACATATGGGCAGAAATTAGTCAGAAACACACGGCCTGTGTGATGGTGGACGGCGGTTCATCAATTAATGTGTGCCCGCAAGTGGCCATGGGAGCTTTTGGAGTGACATAAGATATGTTAGCTAAGTCTGATCTGACGATCATGGCTTATGACAACTCAAGAAGGCATGCCTCTAGGACATTCAAGACAATGGTTAAGACGGGGCCTGTGGAGACAGAGGTGGAGTTTGTAGTCCTGCCCATCCCTACCAATTTTTTAGCTCTTTTAGGAAGGCCTTGGTTCCATAAGCTGGGAGGCATCCCCTTTACGCTATATCAGATGGTCAAGATTCCTCACGAAGGGTAGGTGGTGACAATAAAGGCCGCAAGGGAAAATCAGGTTTCCATACTAGAGATTGCGTGGCAGCCTTTCAGTGGGTTCCATGTGGCTGTAATAGATGGGGAAGAATAGATAGAAGGAAGCCCCTAGGTGTTGAACATGATGAAGAGGATGTCATTCCTCCCTAGCGCAGGATTAGGCAAGAACTCTTAGGGGTTGCCAAAAACCATAGCCACCAGAGGCCAGAAGGATAGAAAGGGCCTGGCTTATAAAGGTGTGGTGAAGAGGGCCAAGGGGTCAACAAAGGAGATTCCCCATATCCGAAAGAGCTTTGTGCCAGCAGCTGCAGCATATGCCTACATCGGGGAAGCCGAGCCTCAGTGGGTTGATTGGAGAATTGTACCGAGTTTTGAGGTTTTTAATGATGTCTTTGACTGGTACATTAGATTGATCAATCCAGCAGAGGGCTTTTGGGATGAAGAAATCATGACCAACAAGACAATTTGGGACCGCGAGGAGCCCGAGGAGGTTATAACTCAGTAGATGGTGGCCACCCAGGTGAAGAGGAAAGCAAAGATTAAGGAAGCCGTACAGGGGGTTGCTAAAGAACTCCCCGAAATGCCAAGATTATGCAGGACCGTCAGCTGCAACAGATGCGCCGGTGAGGGAGGATGAAGAAAATAGTTTAGATTTTCTTTTTACTCCAGAAATTTTTAATAATGTTAATGACAATTTTAGTTTTATCAATAAAGTGAACGATTTTGCTTATTTATGCGATGTTTTTGATGATTTCATTATGCATGATCATGATCATAATCCATCTATATTTGATATTCATTCAACTGATGCTACTCCGTTTAATCTTGGAACCTCAAAAAACCTGAAAGAAATCTTGATAGCATCTAACATAACTCCTAAAGAGCAAGAAAAGTTTTAGAGAATATTAAGAAAACAAGAAAAAGTCTTTGCCTAGACCTACGAAGATATGCCAGGAGTGGACCGAGAAATCGCGGAACATGCCATCCCGACGTACCCAGACTATAAGCCTTTCAAGCAGATGTTGAGGAAACTCAGGCCAGAATGGGTAGAAAAGGTGAAGGAGGAAATTCACAGGCAGATCGAAGCCAAGTTCCTATTTGAGGTACAATACCCAACCTAGTCGGCAAATGTTGTCCTAGTAGCCAAGAAAAACGGCAAGGTAAGGGTATCTGTAGACTATCGAGACTTGAATAAGGCTTGTCAAAAAGATGACTTTCCATTACCCCACATAGACGTGTTGGTGGACAGCGCAGCTGCCTGCATAATGTATAGTTTCATGGATGGTTACGCAGGCTACAATCGGATACTCAATAAAATAATTGACTGGATTAAGATAGCTTTCATCACAGAGTGGGGGACATTCGCTTACAAGGTAATGCCCTTCGGCTTGAAAAATGCAGGCGCAACCTATCAAAGGATGGCCACAAAGATTTTAGATGACATGATTCACAAGGAAGTAGAAGTATATGTGGATGATATGATGATCAAGTCGGCCAGCAGAGAAGGCCACTTTGAAGCCCTAGAAAAGTTATTTCAGAGGATCGGAAAGTACAACTTGCGATTAAACCCCAAGAAACGTATATTTGGTGTCACCTCAAGGAAACTTCTAGGACATGTAGTTAGCCAGAGGGGAATCGAGATTGACCCGGACAAGGTAAAGGCCATTAGAGAAATGCCGGGGCCGCAGAAGGAAAAGGATGTGAGAAGCTTTTTGGGTAGGTTGCAGTATGTCAGCAGGTTTATAGCTAAACTTACTTCGAAATGCGAACTGATTTTCAAACTACTCAGAAAATACCAACTGTGACGCGCGTCAAACCCCGAGGCTCCCCGAAAGCCCGCTTTTAGGGCAATCGGGATGAGGTTCATTAAAACTAGCAATGAATTACAAGTGCGTCTATATTGGGCAATAAGGAGGTTTCTTGGAGTCGCCACCCAATAGAACATTGGGAAGGGTCATCTAGCCTCAGCGAGCCTAAGACGACGCATACATATCAATTTTGAGTAAGCCAAGAGGATCTTGGAGCTGCCAGCCCAATAGAACATTAGGATGACCCGCTAACCTCGTGGAACCTAGGATTACACAACGCGTAAATATCCATTTTGGGCAAACTAGAGGGATCTTAGAGGTCTCAGCCCTAACGGAACATTAGGGTGATCCTTTAACCCCCTGGAGCCTAGGATTATGTAGATTAGGCCTTTTGGTGGGGAACAAGAGATATTTTGGAGATTCCATCCCAATGAAACATTGAGATGGACCTCTAACCTCATTGAGCCCAAGACCAGAGTGGGTTCGGGACTTCTCATTTATTTGTACCTTTATTTGAATTCATTGTTTCATCATGTGACGCGCACCGGACCCCGCGGCCGCCCCTCTGACCGCTCGCTTGAGGGCAATCGGTCAATTGATGATCCGTTGGCAACTTGTAAAGATATTTACAAATGCGTCTATTTTGGGCAACAAGCAGGTTTCATGGAGTCGCCACCCAATAGAACATTGGGAAAGTTTCTCTCACCTCGGAGAGCCTAAGACAGCGCTTAGTATCCATTTTGGGCCAACCAGAGGGGTCTTGGAGGGTTAACCTCTCGCCCTAAGGAGCCTAGGATTGATGTCAAAATCTCGTGACACAAGAGGTGTCTTGGAGGTCATAGTTCCAATGAGTGATCGGATAGACCTCTCGCCTCTTTGAGCCCAAAGACCAGAGCCGAGTTCGGGACTTCTCATCTATTTCTACCTTGATTATTTTATGATTAAATTTTAATATTCGTTAATTCGCTCTCTCTCCAAAGACAAGAAAATAATGAAAGCAATAAATTACAATAACACAAGGAGCGGAATACAACTCCCTTTTATAAATGTGTGATACATACACGAATCGGGGCATTACTTATTTTGAGGACTTTGGTCCTCACATGCATCATTATTAAAATGGATATTTTTATTGTGATGGATTTTATTGGATAAAGAATAGGACATTGGGTCCTTGATTTTATGAAGAATTCAATTTATTTGATATAAAACGTTTGGCCGATTTTACATTAGCGAGAAATACAATAGTTTTGTCATATACAGGAGAAGCAAGAAATAAATACATAGAATATGTATAAAATAGGAAGATAGGGAACTAAACCAGACAAGCTTTCCAAATACGTGAGGACTCCCTCAAGCTCCATCCAGTCCAAGAAACGAAAACATACTCTCACAAAACAAGTCAAAGGGATGTTAAAATACAGAAGAAAGGTTACAAATAACATAAAAATTTGTGAGAACGAAGAGGAAAAAAGGAAAAAGGTTAAAAACGTGGGACAGAGCCCACCGACGGGCTATGTAGAATGACCGACGGACGTCGGTCAAGATGACCCATATCCCCGTCGCTCACTCGAAAGAAGCCGTCTGTGGAGGTGACCGACGGGTTATGCTCAAAGGCGTCCGACGGGCTTCGGTCACAGCAGATGACCCGTCGGTCACCTCTGTCCCAGAAAACAGAAGTTTTTCAAAAATCAATCAAAAACAATTTTACACAATTTTAAGAAGAATAATAGCGAGAAATAAAAATAAAGGCAAAAGCAAGGATAATATCGAAAATGAAGCTAAAAAATAGACAGAAAGGGGTCCGGAATATTTACCCACAGAATAACCTTTTTGATTGGATTCTTTGTTGTTGTATGGCTCCCCGCACGCTCCACATGAAAACAAGCTAAAAATCAAGAATGAGGAAAATGGCTTGTTTCCTTCTTGATTTTTCTGAAAACTAAATTTTTGGAATCAAAACCTTAGGAAAAACTAATTAAATTTAGTTCCTTTTAATGGTTTGATTCTTTATTCAATTAAATCTTTTAGAAATGTGTTTGTTGGAAGAGAGAGAAAATACACACTAATTTTGGCAAAGTTTCCCCTTTAGAAATTTTTCCAACCCCTTTTATGATGAAATTCAAAGCTTTTATAAGCCAAGCACGACCGACGGGCGTCTGTGGTGGCGACGGGCGTAGGAAGAATCCTACTGACACAAGGATTTATCCGACGGCCCTGCCACTTTAACCGACGGGCATCGGAAAAATCCTTCTGACACAAGGATATAGCCGATGGCCCTGCCATTATGATCGACGGGCGTCGGACTAATCCTTCTGAGACAAGGATTCATCGGTCCTGCCACCTGTCCGACAGGCTAGCCTCCGACCGACGGGCTGGCCGTCTGTCGAGGAAAACATACTTCTTGGACTTTAAAAACTCCCCGTTTTCCCCCTTCTGCCTACGAAAGGTAAAAGACTTGTTTCTCGTGGAACATGGGACTAAAGCCTCCAAATTCAAACCGTTTGTACAGGATCGGACACCGATTTCATCATAGGGTAACCTCTGATCTGGACCGCTCCGTGACACGGTGCTCACAGTTGCCCCCAGTTTTGGGAAAACTATTGCACAAGCGCCTAGACGAACCAAAACTCAAGGAAAGGACAGAAAGGAAGAGAGCGTACCTATGGCGGTTCTTACCTTCCGTGCCTTTTACCGGGTAGACCTCGTCTCAGTCTGTTCGGCAGGTGAAGATATCCCTATCAGTCTCATCTCGACGTGTAGGTGTTGGTGAGATGTAGCATTCTCTAGCCACGACCTCGATGTGAAGAGCAGTGTTTCTCTAACTGCAACTTCTGCTTTTGCTGGCCTCGTCTTGGCTTACGCAGTGTTGAGGAGATGTAGCAGTCTCTGACTATAAACTCGATGTGAAGAGCAGTGTTTCTCTAACTGCTGCTTCTGTTCCTGAGAAGCGGTGTTTTCTAACCACAGTCTCGAGGTGAAGAGCAGTGTTCTCTAACTGCAACTCCGATCATAAAGTTCCCCTGCTAACCCTCATCCGATCTGCAAGGTATGCAGCACTCTCTGACTACTGCGTGAACTGTGGGATGTAGCACTCTCTGACTACAATCTCAGTGTGAAGAGCAGTGTTCTTCTAACTGCAACTTCAATCATGAAGTTCCCCTGCTAACCCCCATCCGATCTGCAAGGTTCGTAGCACTCTCTGACTACTGCATGAACTATGAGATGAGGTACTCTCTGACCGTAATCTTGATTTTTTAGAGGAGGAGACCTTGCTGGGTTCCCTTTTCCAAGAAGATATGAATCTTAGGCGCCCATGTTCGGACTTTTGATCGATGCTTGTGTTCGGATCGATGTTTCTCTGTACTTGTGTGATAAGAGGTTTTGTTAATTCATGTTTGAGTTGTTATCCTTTAACATGTCTATGAATGGTGTGGTTTTTCTTTATTTACCATGTCATGTTCATTTACATTCCTTTTTCGTTTTATTAAGTTGTCGTTTTTCCAATCTTGGTTATCTTTTGTTATTATTCTCCTTTTCGTTTGTTATGTCGTCATCATTTTGGAATATAAGCAAATGTGTAAACATACACTTATTTGTAATATGAATAAATCACAAATAACTGAATGAATGCACAAAACTGAAGACAAAAGTTTTTCACTAGAAATATCCACTTTTGTATAATGTATATGCAAAGTGAAAATGTACAAAAATACAAAAATGACTCCTTGAACATCAGAAGGGTGCGTAGTCGGAGGGCTCCTCATGTGGATCCTCGTCGTCTGATATATGCACTGTCCCTAGCTGAGGTGGAGGTGGAGCTGGCTCTGTCGGAGGTGGAGGCTGAGCCGTAGAAGGTCCTGCCCCAGCATCATGGGTCTGTCTGAACCTGATCTGAGCGTAGCCGTCCAAGAAGGGCTGGGTGCAAGTCTTTATGAACTCCAAAGTCTTCGAGACTGTGCCTCCTAACTTCTTGAATGCCTGGCTCATCTGAGTAGTCTGCTCGCCGGCTGCCCTCCTCATCTGGTCTAGGCGCTGCTCCGTCTACTCCCTAAACTCCCTCATGGTCTAGGACAGGGGAGGAAGGATCCCCTCTATCGCCTGGACCCGGGATCTCAAGGAGTCGAGTGACTCATCGATCATCTGTAAAGTCATATCAACTCTCTGAGACGCCTGATCCTGGGACGTCCTTAGATCATGAGTGAGCTGCTGCCTAAGCTCTCTCTAGCCCTGGGCAATCTGCTCTACCAGCCTCGCCTGCTCGTCTCTAAAAGCCTCCACGACCTGAGCCTGCTCTCGTACCGTGTGCTCAATAAAGCCGGCCTGCTCCTGGGCCAACCGCTCTATCATCCGGGACTGCTCCTGAATAGCAGCCTGCTGACGGTCTGACTTCTCCTGCAGAGCTCTGTCTCTCTCATCCTATCGTCGCTCAAAGGCTATGAACATAGTGGTGAGGAGCTGGGAGAAATCAGGCTGTGCTGGCTCTGGCGGTGGGGCAGTGGAAGATGATTCCCCCGTGTCGCTCCGGAAGTATGGGTGATACCTCTCGGTGGGCCTGAAGGTAGACCTCTGCACCCTAGTACTCTGTGACGGAGCAGGAGTCGGCGCCCTAGATGCCGGTGGAGTACTGAACAGCTCGTCCATGGTGAACTCCACATCGAAATCCAACGGAGTTTGGGGCGGCTCCCGCTCGGGCTACGACTGCGGCTGAGTCTGTGGCTGAGGAGGCTGCTGCTCTGGCTCTGGCTGAGGAGACTGAGGAGGCTGCTGCTCTGGCTACTCTGGGCCCTCTGGTGGCTCTGGGTCTAGACCCAAGGGTGGAAGGGAGAAGACCTGCCTGGTCGCATGGATAGACCGCAACCTGAAGGCCTCTGCCTGCCCTGATAACTATGAGATCATCCCCATCTGTACTGCTGCAGTGGCATCCACATGTATCCCCTCGTCCAGGTGTCCTCTCAGCCTATTCGGGGCAACTCCTAACCCCAAAAGAAAATGGGTGATGACTCCCCCTACTATCACTACGGGTGTCAGTCCTTTGCTAACTCTGACCAAGTTAGCAAAGATCTCATGGCTAACATTGAGGCGCTGGCCTGCCACTATAGCCCAGAGGATCCAGATCTCGGCCGCATTAAGTGACCCTGGATTATTAGCTCGACTGAGGTACGAGCTGGATAGCACTCTGTGCAGGTACCGGAGTGCCTGAGACACCAATACGGTGCTCTTCGCTATATCGTGGTCATACAGCACTCCTGGTAAGGAAATGGCCGCCCAGTGGGCGCGTCTCACCATTCGCCGTGGGATCTCGACCCCCTCCTCTCTGGGAAGCCCCATGGCCTCTGTGAACCTCTGCCTGGTGATGATAAAATGCTGGCCATCGAGCCAGAACTGTACCACCCCTGGCTCTATATCTGATCTCTGAAACTCGCCATCTCGCAGGGTGGCTAGCACCTATCGGGTGGCCTCAGGGAAGGTTTGGAAAGCAGGATCAAGGAACTCAGTCCATCCGGCGCCCTCGATAAGCATATCGACCTCTGGGGCCATCCTTAGGGCCTCTAGGAACGGTCGAGACACAAAGCGACTAGCCCGTATCTCCACCTGAGCTAACGCTCTGTATCTCTTGGTTGACTCGCTGTCCATCCAACCCGGAACCTCGACCTTGGGCTGGGCCTGTGGCGCTCTGCGTCTAGGAGGCATCCTGCAAAAGAAATGTTAGATAACGAAAATTTAACGGAAAAATGAAAAAAGGCCCTATCATGCTCGTCTTTGAGGTGAAAGCCTATTGAGGCCTCACCCGGGCAATAGCGATCCGAGTACAAGGTTAAATAAATCAGATAAAAGAAAATTGGGCATTATCCCATCAAGGGATGTTGCCCAGCATGCCTCGCATATATCAAAAATAGAAAAAGATGCAATTGGCATAGAAAGAATTAAAGATTAATGAAAATGGGCAGCGCCCCGACAAGGGTGTGCCCCACTTAGGTGAAAAAGAAGAAATAAAGAAGAAATAAATTAAATAAAAAGCAGAGTAGTTATTTTACTTACTTGCAGTCGCGAAAAGTGTAGAAAAACTGAAGAAATATGAATTTCCGAGCGTCCGGTGAGTGGAGAACGTGAAAAGACGAAGAAATTGCAAGAAAAAAGGAGAAGAAATGCTTAAACATGCAGAAAAAAACGAAAAAAAATCATTTTTGAGAGGGGGAGTGAAAGTGACAGTGCCGCTGGTCCGTCTGTCACTCGCCCTTATATAAAGTTTCGTGACCGACGGGCTGGGCGTCGCTAGGAGCGACCGACGGGCTGTCCGTCTGTCGTTCCCCATTCCCCAATTAATGCGCATTTAATGTTCGTGATTAATGCAATGCTGATGTATGCATCTGCCGGGTGGATCATTACCGACGGGCAGGCCGTCTCTTGTGACAGACAGGTAGGCCGTCGGTGGCATTTCTCTATAAATTCCTCCAAAATTTTTGCTCTTTGTGTCCTTTCATTTTCCCAATATCTTGAGCCCCTTATTCTTCTCAGAATGTCTTTCCCTTTTCTCCAAAGAATGCACCGCATCCTAGATGACAAACACACTTGGGAAAAAGGCGCCCTGTCTTCCCTTTCTAGGCTAAAATATCTGCGTTGGGTCATGGTTGACCAGAACCTCCTTCTGGCGGCAACTCACTTCTGGAACCCCCGTTTCACGTCTTCCGATTCACTTATCAGGAGTTATGCCCCCTGCCTGAGGAGTTAGCTGCCATTCTTGGAGCCTGCTACCCCCCTAGCGCTTTACCTTGTGTCCCCCGCTGTGGTCTACTCCAGATTTGGGATATAGCTATGGCTCTCGGCATACCCCCTTCTAAGGCCGTCCGACTGGTTTCTCCGGGCTCTTTCTTTACTTTGGAACCTTTGATCGATGCTCTAGATCAGTTCACTGATGTTCCCACATACCGGGTAAGCATCATATTTCTGTTTTGCATGATGAACTTTCTCACCGTTGTTCTAGGGGGTATGACAGGCGACCCTCGCCTGTTCGGGATTCTGAGCGACTTCTATCAGGGATCATCACCCTTCCCACTCATTCTAGCTGAAACCATTCTGGGCTTGGACTCCGCAAGCTCTGGATCCACCACTACTTTCACCGGTAGCCCCTTATTGCTCCAGGTACGTCATTATTTTAAAGGTAGTGCATCCTTATGGATTTTCACACTAGCTTTTCTTAGCGGGAGGTGCGTCCTTTCGGATTTTCACACAACCCTTTGCCTTACTTTTGCCTGAAGTAAACCCTACTTACTCCAGCAGCTTTTTTTTTTTTTTTTAGATCTGGCTGCAAGAAAAATTGAGGATGCTGTCTAAGCCACCTCCTCGGGTCATTCCATAGTACTCGCCGAGCTATTTTCTTTCGCATCGACGGCTGTATGAGTGTGCCACTGCGGGTGAAGGCATTACTAGATTCGGTGAGCTGTCAAATAACGATATCAATTTCACGTCTGCCTGGCTCCCACTGTCTCATGTGGTCATTGATGGGCCATCGGGGTGTGTTCCCCTCTGTGAGCTCCGTCAAGCCACCTTCTGCATCACCTCTCGATGTGCGCGTCAGCTCGGGATGACCCAGGATGTGGTGAGGGTTCCCTTATCTTTTCGGGGAGGAGCTCTTTCTGCTGCCTTTGCCTCTCGGTATCATGAGCTGTGGAGCAAGCTACCAGTGAAGACTATTATTCCGAGGTTCGGCGATCATTCCGTGGCTTCAACTATCGTGTACTAGAAATGGGTCCTTAGTCCAACATCTGATAATAGGACACGAGGGCTCAAGCATCTGGCCGGTGAGAGCAGTGGCAGGACTTAGCTTAGCTCGCATACGTATTTATTTTTTGGTGTTACATTTCTTTTTAATGCAGAACTAGAAAATGACAAAAATTAATAGAATAATATTTGCTTTATTTCACGAAATTGTGTACATTTCAATGTAATTTCAGCATACATGATCAGTTTTGACATTAACTCGACCGCGTATGCCCTATTAATACATGAAACCAAATTTTAACCGCATCAACTCCTGTTACCAATCGGCCCTCTCGGGTTTTCACGATTGGACATTTTCTCTCGTGCCTCTTATTTTTGCACAGGATGCCTTTTTTCGGTTTTCACCCTATCGAGGCACACAATTTTAGCACGGCCGCCTTTTTTCGGTTTTCAGCCTGCAGGGCATCTATTCTCTTCTTTTTATTTTGGTCTTTAGCCATGGAACCTTTTGAGTCTATCGACATTGACCGGTTCTTTGAATTCATTTTCGTCGCTATCCGACAAGATTACAGCTCCTTTGGACATCAGCTTTTTAAGGATATACGGCCCCTCCCAGGTCGGTCTACATTTTCCTCTGATATCCGGTATACCTGGTCTCATCTACTTGAACACTAAGTCCCCTTCCTTCAGCGGATGCTTTCTCACCTTCTTTCCGAATGTCCTGGCCAACCTCTTTTGGTAGATCTGATTGTGATAATAAGCCTTCAGCCTACTCTCATCCAGTAAGTTTAAATGCTGTAGCCTCTATCGTGCCCATTCAGCCTCCGAAATTTTTGCTTCCATGACTACTCTCAGCGATTTGAGCTCTATCTCAACTGGCAATACTTCCTCCGTCCCGTATACCAAAGAATATAGCGTGGCGCCCGTAGATGTCCTCACAGTTGTCCTGTATCCCCACAGAGCGAAGGGTAGCTTCTCCGCCCAGTCTTTGTAAGTTTGGACCATCTTGGATAGGATCCTCTTCACATTCTTATTAGCGGCCTCTACTGCCCCGTTAGCTTGTGGTCGGTAGGGAGAGGATCTATGGTGCTTGATACCATATTTCTCAAGGAGCTTTCTGGTTTCCCCCATGAATTGCACCCCGTTGTCAGACACTATGTGGTGAGGGAGGCCATATCTGCAGATCAGATTTCTCTCTATGAACTTGGCCATATCCCTTGCGTCAATCTTTTTGAAGGATTCTGCTTCTACCCATTTGGTAAAATAGTCAATTGCGACTATGATGTATCTGTGTCCATTAGATGCCATAGGGCGAATCTCTCCAATGATATCTATCCCCCAAGCAGCGAAAGGCCAAGGCGATGTCAGGTTGTGTAGCTCTGATACTGGCAGATATCTCAAATCTGCGTACTATTGGCATAACTGGCATTGCTTGACATACTTTGAGCAGTCATTGTCCATTGTAAGCCAATAGAAGCCTTGCCTCATGATCTTTTTTACCAGAGTTAAACCGTTCATGTGAGACCCACAGACACCTGCATGGGTCTCCTCCACTACCTTGCGGGCTTCTTTCTCATTCAAGCACCTGAGCTAGATCCTGTCTGCCTGTCTTTTGTACAACACTCCTTCCAAGGATATGAACTGAGTAGATAGCTTCCGGATCACTCTCTGGTCTTTCTCGGTAGCTTCCTCTGGAAACCTAGCATTTTCCAAATAATTCATAATGTCAAAGTACCATGGTTGTCCATCCGCCACTTCTACTTCCATTACTGGCTTGATCTCAAAGGTGGGCTTCTCAGAACTCGAAATCAGCACCGGCTTCATAGCTACCCCTTCAGGATTATCCCACATTGACACTAGGGTTGCCAACGCATCAGCTAGACGGTTCTCATCTCTTGGTATGAAGTGGCAGGTGCAGGTTTCAAACTGTCCACATATCTCTTTCAAATATTCGACATAGGGTACCAGCCGCTCTTCTTTTACAGCCCACTCACCTCAGATCTGGTTAATCACCAAGGATGAGTCACCAAAGACTTCTATGTTCTTTGCCCCCAAAGCAGCTAAAGCTTCTAACCCAAACGTGCATGCTTCATATTCGGCTTCGTTGTTGGTTGCTTTGTACCTCAGCTTCTTGGCTAGAGGGAGTTTCTCATTATCTGGGGTTGTCAAAATAATTCCAACTTCGGCCCCCTTGTTATTCACTGCCCCGTCGAACTGTAACTGCCATTCTTGGACAGAAATCGCAACTATGCTATCATTAGGAAAGGTGAACTCGGGGGTGTCCCCTTGAATGGGATGCTCGGCAAGAAATTCGGCTATGGCTCGTCCCTTAATAGTTTTACGAGTGATGTATTCAACATCGAACTCTTGCAACAAAAGCAGCCACCTCCCCATCTTACCAAGCAAAGACGGCGCTTCTTGCAAATATCTCAACGGATTCTGCTTGGCCACTGCCTGAACTTTGTAGGAATGGAAATAATGCCTCAGCTTCTTTGATGCCTAAATCACTGCGAGGCAGATCTTTTCTACCTCAGCATATTTTATCTCATAAGCCAAGAACTTCTTGCTGAGGTAATAAACTGCGAATTCTACTCCAAATTCATCCTCCTGAGCCATCATGGCACCCACAGAACTGCCTTCCACTGCCAGATACAGGATAAGCGGTTTGACTGGTCGCGGTGGCCTCAACACTGGCGGGTTCAACAAATATTCCCTGATGCTATCAAAGGCTATCTGCCAGTCTTCGTTCCAGACCACATGCTGATTCTTTCTGAGCAGCTTAAAAATGGGCTCGCATATCGAGGTGAGCTTGGCAATGAATCGGCTGACATACTGCAGCTTGCCCAGGAAGCTCCTTACATCCCTCTCCTTTTGTGGCACGGGCATCTCTCTAATGGCCTTTACCTTGTCCGGGTCAATTTCTATTCCCCTCTGGCTGACGACATGTCCCAACAGCTTCCCTAAAGTTACTCCGAAGATACACTTCTTGGGGTTAAGTCGCAGATTGTACTTATCAATCCTGGTGAAGAACTTCTCTAGAGCTTTAAAATGGCCCTCTCGGGTGGCGGACTTGACCATCATGTCATGGACATACACCTCTACCTCCTTGTGGATCAGGTCGCTTAGAATCTTGGTCGCCATCCTCTGGTATGTGGCCCTTGCATTTTTCAGGCCGAAAGGCGTAACTCGGTAGGCATAGGTCCCCCACTCTATAATGAAAGTGGTCTTAACTCGGTCAGCTATCTTGTTTAGGATCTGGTTGTAGCCCACATAACCATCCCCAAAGCTGTACATCGCGTAGTTGGCGGCACTGTCTATCAACACATCAATGTGGGGTAGTGGAAAATCATCTTTAGGGTAGGCCTTGTTCAGATCTCGATAATCCACACATACCCTGACCTTCCCATTTTTATTCGCCACAGGGACTACGTTTGCCAACCACGTTGGATACTGCACTTCAACAAGGAACTTGGCCTCAATTTGCTGCCGAATCTCCTCCTTGACTTTGTCTGCCCATTCTGGCCTAAGCCTTCTCAACTTCTGCTTCACAGGCTTATAGTCTGGATAACTCGGGATAGCATGTTCTGCTACGTCTCGGTCGATCCCTGGCATGTCTTCATAGGTCCAGGCAAAGACTTTTTCATGTTTTCTTATTATTCTCTCAAATTTTTCTCTCTCATCAGGAGTTATATTTGATGCTATTAGAATTTCCTTTGGATTTTTCTAGGTTCCAATATTAAAAGGCGTTGTATCAGTGGAATCAATATCGAAAATTGATGGAATACAATCATGTTCATGCAGGTTGAAATTATTGGAAACATCGCACAAGTAAGAGAAATCATTTGCCTTATTAATAATATTATAATTGTCATTTACATCATAAAAACGTTCTGGAATAAAAAGACAATCTAAGCTAGAGTCTTCTTCTGCCTCCCTACAGGTTGATGCTGCTGTAGCTTGCTCATCGGCTTCTTGATTCAGCAGAGGCCCTTCAGGTATGCCTGAGGAAATCTTTAAATCCCCAATTCTAAATTCTATTTCTGCTATCTTTTCCTTCCCTTTCAGCCTGGCAAACAACATCTTCTCGGTGATAACCTCCTCCGGCTCACATCTGTCCCAAGCAATGCACTGAGTCATGACCTCTTTATCCCAGAAGTTCTCACCGGTCTTGATAATCCCGACATCCCAATCAAATACATCATTGAAGATCTCAAATCCGGGGACAATCCTCCCATTTACCCACTGTGGATCATCTTCAACAGTATAGGCGCATACCGAGGATGCAGGAACAAAGCTTTATGAGATATAAGGGATGTTATCTGCCGTCTTCTTCTTGTCAAAACCGCCTCTGTACCCCAGACCCCTCCGATTTTTCTGACTTCGAGTGGTGATCGCAGTCTGCAGCCCCTGAGAGTTTCTACCCAAACCAGCCCTAGGGAGATAGTGCATCCTTTTTATCATGTTAACCACTGCTGGGTTATCCACCGGTCCGTGCTCTTCTCCTATCATTGACACGTGGAAGCCACTAAATGGCTGATTAGCAATCTCAAGAGCTGACACCTGATTTTCCCTTGCCGCCTTAATAGTTACCACCTCCCCTTCATGTGGGAACTTTATCATTTGATGCAGCGTGCATGTTACTTGTCACACCCCATAAGTGGCCTAATTGGAATTAGCAACTTTAATTGGATAATTTAGGGCAATTGGGTATTTTACAAGAGGAATGAGGATTATATTGCAAGGAATTAAAAGAATTATTTTGCAAATTTTTAGTTTAGTAAGTAAAGAGTAATTTGACAAGGGCTTATTGGTAATAGACGGAGCAGATTGTAAAAGAGTATTTAGTGGATTTGTGAGCTGTGCATGTGTGCCAAGTGGAAAGGAGAGTGTGTGCATGTGGGAGAGAGAAGAAGGGGTTCAGAAATCAGATATTGGTCTCTCTTGCACTCTCTCTCACGTTAGCCACTCCTTCTCCTCTTCATTTCTGTTCCTTCTTCTTTTGTTTGAGTTGTTCATCCATTTGTTTTTGAGCTAAGGTTTTGAGTATTGAAGATTAAGATGTAAGTAAATGAGTTGTTGTGACTGAACTTCTCCTTTTGTCTTCCTCTGTTACGGATGGTTTGGGGTATGAAGTTTTGGTTTTTGGTTATCTGAATTTTGGTTTTGTTTTGTCGGTTCATGAAATCTGCTGAAGAGAAGAAGACAGATAAAGGAAAAGGGAAGGTTGAGGATTGAAGATCTTAGTGGACATTTTGAACTTCATAATCAGGTTTGGGAGTGTCTGTCATTTCTCATTTTAGATCTTGGTTACTGTTCTGATATCAATGTTATTTACGTGTATTTGCTTATCAAGATGCATGAGTAATAGAAATTACATGTACGGTTAGTAGGGTTTAAGCTCTGTTGCTTTGCATGTTTAAATGGAAGTCCATTTGCATGTACGTTAAAAGGGAAGATTCTGGGTTTATGACTCTCTGTTAATATTATTTGATTGTTCTAGAATGTGATTAATTGAGCGAAATTTTCTGTAAATGTGTTCTGGAGATTTGAAGAAATATGTTTGAATAATTATTGCATGAAAAATAGTTTTAGACAAAGTGGGTTTTGAATTTTGGTTGTACTCTGTTTTCACAATTTTTCTGGTTTTTACGTTTTCTGGAAATTTTTAAGTTTGTGTAGAGGAGATGAGAAGCAGAAGTGTGAGAAGAAGGTCACAAGACGTGATGGAGCATCACGCCGTGACCCCCTTATCTGTTAAAGGACATGAGACGTGATGCAGCATCACGTCGTGACTTTTGCCCTTCCCTACGTGTCACGAGTCACCACTGCCTGAGTGACTCGTGACCTGCCCTCTCCTCTCAGGCGTCACGAGGCATGACGGAGGGTCACGACTCGTGACTGCCTCTAATTTTGGCGTGGCGCTTGCGTGAAGCCAGCGTCACGAGTCACCATTGCCTGGGTGACTCGTGACTGGCCTTCCCTCCCTGCTGCCTGTTTTCTAAAAGCAAAGTTTTTAAGCTTCAGTACAAGGGGTTTTCCACTGTTTGAATCTAGATCAAGTTCAAATCTGTTCTTTAATTTAATAATTGATTAATTATGATTTGTGTTCATGATTAGTAATTAATATACATGATTTAAATATTTGTAATTTATATGAACATGGATTATTTCAATGTGAGTTATATGTTTTTATTATCTCCTATATTTGATATTTAAATATTCATATGTTCTGAATTTGACCAATATACATGTATACATGGATTATAAGGGCATATATATATATAATGCAACTCTCATGTTATGTTAATTACTTGAATTTCTTTTTGAGTTATGTCTTTTAAGCCTGAATAGTCATAGTAGTGGATAGGTAAGCGCTTACTTAGGTCAGGGTGTGTGTGCAGCTGCTATATGATAAAATGTTACATGCGGGTCCTAGTTGGATCCTTATTTCGACCCCGTTTGGGTCTATATGGAAATTAATGCGAGACTTCGGTCTCTATATGAAAAATCACATGTTTGAGACTTATGTCTCTATATGCTTGGGATACTGTGTTCTATCAGTATCCAATGGACCGCATCCACTTCTAAATGGTTTTTCAGACTAATCAGGCTATATGTTTAATTGTGTTGTATATGTTGAGATGCATATTGACAGGATTAAAAGTATATGATGCACATGAATTCTTGCATAACTTTATATTATGCACCTTGTATTTGTGTACTTAGATTGATGAGAATTTCGTTAATCCTAAGTATCATTTGAGTAGTTATTTGCTTGTAATGTATGTTTATGCATGGCAAGTAGAGAGCATGGAAATATGCTTACATGTGATTTTGATGCCGTTGATTTGTGAATCATAGCTTTATTGCACGTTTATGTTGCGATGAGATTATTTTATTATTGTAAATATTGTATATGTATATTGTTCGTTTGTTTTGTTCCTCCCCACTAAGCGTTATCGCTTAGCACGGGTTCTTTTCCCGTGCAGGTGGCGAGTTCGGTTTGGAGTCAGATATCTGCAGATCGGCCACTAGAAGTCTTTTTGGATGAAGTTATTTTTGAGTCTTCCGCTGTTATTTTGTACATGGCTTGTTAATAGCAAAATGAATCTTTTGTAAAGGAACAACTATTTTGGTATATGTATTTGCTTACGAGCCCTTTTTGGTAAAACGCTATTGATTTGATATATGTACAAGGACTTGTTATATTATGTTTAAAGGTTTCTTTACATCTCTTTTGGTTTTATTTACTAGTATGTATTTGGGATTCATTTATGTGTTTAAGTATATGTGTTTGCTCGCGTGGCGCTCCGGTATCCTTCCAACGGGGATATCTGTAACACCCCCATACCCCCGGTAAGGAATATCGGGGCGCTACGCGGACATATACGTGTATCTATACATGCATTAGCGGAAGCGGTAATAATAAACCATTAGAAATAAGTTGGGCCCAAACAAAAATTACTTTTATTATACATGTAAACTATACATATACAAAAGTTTTATAGTCATTACATATTCAGTTACATTACATATACAAATACATTTAACGATTATATGTCGAGACTAAACTCTCTATATACATAATGATGTTACTCAAAACATCACAAACTCTAATTCTATCTTATACAAAAAGGGCATAGCAAAAAAAAAATACTCCTAGTGGCCTTCACTTGCAGATGAACGCTTTCACTGGTCCGCACCTGTCAACCTACACGGAAACAAACATCCGTGCTAAGCGATAACGCTTAGTGGGGATGAAAATAATGCAAAGGACTTCTTTCGAAGTCACATATAAAATATACATGTCACATGCACTGCTCAAACAACTCATGCATATGTTTTCACAATCATGTAAACCATGGATTCTACTTCATATAAACATAGCATTAATCTCATGTACTTTAACATTTACTTATAACACTACATCTGATCATTTCATGTTCACTATACACTAGCAATAACAATAAGCCTGAATTCCTTTCATGGTGGATACGGGTAACTCTGGATACTGTTTCCAGTATCAAACATGTGGAGAATTAACTCAAAACTCTGTGAAATACACGAGGTATTTCGAACTCTGGGCACAATTAAGGCCAACTCTAGCAGCTGCGCTCTAGCCCTTTATAAGCATGCTTATCTATCCACTATAACGGTAATCAGGCTCTCACAACTCATATACTGTGCACTGATATCAATTTATTTACTATGATTCAAATATATTTAATTACATGTATAACTTTTACAAATCATGTGCATTTAATTACTATTAATCATATAAGAGGTTTAAAAGATAATTTAAAATCAAATACAAGCTAAATGATAACATACAAGACCCATTAAACATTTAACAACTCAAAACAGGAACAAAAGGCCAAAACAGGACAAAACAAGCGGGAAAAAGCTCACTGTCGCGATCGCGACTTGTGTCGCGCTCGCGACAGTAGCCCAAGGAAACAAGATCGTCGCGAGGCGATCTCGCGATTGCGGCTCGCGACGATCTGCTTCTCTTCACGCCCACCTGGAAGAAAGATCACGGCGTGACTACCCCTCACGCCTCGTGACCGGATCCTCACAGCGAGAGAGGGACATCACGTGGCGTGATGCCATCTCACGCCTCACCGAGGGAAGGGTCACGGCGTGACTGCTCGTCACGTGACGTGACTCTCTCCTCACAAAGAGAGAGACCTCACATGGCGTGATGCCATCTCACGCCTCACCAAGGCAGGGGTCACGGCGTGACTACTCATCACGTGACGTGACTCCCTCCTCACATTTCTGAAAACCCAATTTTTCAACTCGTTTCCCACGGACATGAAAGACGCGATTCTGTCGCGACCTCAACTGGTGTCGCGCTCGCGACAGAAACGTTTTCCCTAATTCCAAAGGCAAAATCCACACACCGATAAACTTAAACACAACCCAAACCGACTCTTTTATTTTCACATGCAACCACTCATCTTTTTAACATGTAATTGCCCTATAAATCATGCTCATAACTAATTGTTCACTCAACTTACACAATTACTTTCACTATTGCAACACTACAAGCAATCAGAATGATTTCACACACTTAAACAAACAATTGAGCTAATTAAGCTCCAAATACATTTCTTTATACAACTACATCTCTATTGAAATATTCAAATCACAACACATGCAAAAATAGGAAATCCGCACACGATCCCTACCTCTAGGACGTTTAACCGCGTTCTCTACTCGGCTCCGACCTTCTCTTTGCCTTTATTGAGCTTCTTGTCCACAGCTTCCATGCACAATCCATTCAAAATACCAAGGTTACTCTTCTCTTTTTACTTTAAATCAAAAACAGAAATAAAATAGAAGAAGAAGACCAATACTAACTAAATGGCTTTACTTACCTTCTTAGTATGCCTAACCAAGCTCTACTAGTCCCCTTCTCAAAGCCAACACAAATGAATCACTCAAAACAGTGTAAAGAAGGAAGAAGAAACGAAAGAAAGAGCAGGGCAAAGGAAAAGAAAGAAACTCACGTGAAAAGAAGAAGAAAGAAGCAGATAGTCTAAGTCAAATTCCAAAATTACTATAGCAATAAATGCCATCTACCCCAATTAATTACATAGCTATCTTCTTTTCCTATTTAATTAATCCTAATCTCCTCTCTTAACTCTTAATCTCTCTCTTAATATAAATTAATACATTGCCACTTGTCACTTCCCTACAGTGCCATGTGTCACTCTCCTACAAGCCACAACTAAAAATGCCAATTTAATTACCCTATCACTGAAGTGGTTCTGTCGCGCCCACGACGCTTGCCGCTCTCGCGACAGAATTCACACGCACAACACTAGTCTTTCTTGAACCAAGATTCTATAATTCTTCTAGGGCTATTTCGGGGTGTTACAAATCTCTCCCCCTTAAGAAATTTCGTCCTCGAAATTTCCCCCGCTACCGAACAACTAACTCAAACTATACACTGTATAAACTAATAAGAGGACTTACTAGGAGTTCCGATCAATGCCTCCACATCTTCAGCCGTCATGGCAAATACACGTTGCTGATCCTCGGGAAATGGCCTCTCGACTGTTTCCGATGGCGGTCTTTCAGCTCTACCTCGTCCTCTTCCACTTCTAACATTCCCCGAAGCAGTGCCTTTCTCTTTATGTACTTGTGATGCCATATTCTCTCTTGTTTTAGGACACTGAGCAAGGAAATGCTCTGTACTACCGCATTTGAAGCAAGCTCCTGTGAGCTTTCTACATTCGCCCCAGTGACGTCTGTTACAGTGTTCACATTCTGGGGCCATACTCCCTCTACTAGTAGGCGGTCTTACACTTCCAACCGAAGTTGGTACTTGTACCGATGCTTGCTCATCCTTTCCTCTTTTTACGGCTCCCACTCCTTTACTACCACTTTCATTTTCTCTTGGAAATCTTCTTTTCTGCTCTCTCTTTTGCTTTATCAATTCGGATTCCTCCATTTTCATCGCTGCCAATACCAATGGATAATAACCCACTGGCTGCAAAGCAACCATAGCAGACAAAGGTCCCCGAATACTCTCTCTTAATCCATCTTCAAATTGCCTACATCTGAAGTCATCCGTTAACATCCCTTCCGGTACATATTTACTCAAACGAGTAAACTCTTTATCATATTCTGCAACAGTCATATTCTTCTGCTTGAAAGTCACAAATTCTTTCCATCTCGCATCTCTATATGCTTTGGTCACAAACTTGTCCCTAAACTCTTGAACAAAGAAATCCCAGGTTAACTCCATGGGTCTCTGAGGATTCCTCATAATCAACTTCCACCAGTCATATGCTGCACCTTGTAGCAATGACACAGCACAAGCTACTCTTTGATTCTGAGGACAACTGATTTCTTGCAAAATTCTTCCTATTTTCTCTAACCAGAATTCTGCTATCTCGGATTGATCCAAAGATGTCCCATGAAACTCTTCAGCTCCTCTCTTTCTTATCAAATCCGATGGTGTCCTTGGAGCTGTTAGTCTATCCAAAATCTGCACCAACCCTTGCATCAGCTCCGGGTTGTTCTGAACAACTCTTGCTCTTTCCTCTCTATCTTGTGCTTGTACATGAGGATCCACTCGAACCGGATTCACACTGCCTGTAGTCTCTCCTACATGCTCACTCGGGTCGGACTCCATCTAGACCCTACAAAACCAGCATCTGCATTAGGCCACATTCTAGACAACTCAAACATATAAACATAACTATACTCTATCACCTTCTAGTCCTGAACCAATCAACCTAGAGCTCTGATACCACTAAATGTAACACCCCCATACCCCCGGTAAGGAATATCGGGGCGCTACGCGGACATATACGTGTATCTATACATGCATTAGCGGAAGCGGTAATAATAAACCATTAGAAATAAGTTGGGCCCAAACAAAAATTACTTTTATTATACATGTAAACTATACATATACAAAAGTTTTATAGTCATTACATATTCAGTTACATTACATATACAAATACATTTAACGATTATATGTCGAGACTAAACTCTCTATATACATAATGATGTTACTCAAAACATCACAAACTCTAATTCTATCTTATACAAAAAGGGCATAGCAAAAAAAAAAAGACTCCTAGTGGCCTTCACTTGCAGATGAACGCTTTCACTGGTCCGCACCTGTCAACCTACACGGAAACAAACATCCGTGCTAAGCGATAACGCTTAGTGGGGATGAAAATAATGCAAAGGACTTCTTTCGAAGTCACATATAAAATATACATGTCACATGCACTGCTCAAACAACTCATGCATATGTTTTCACAATCATGTAAACCATGGATTCTACTTCATATAAACATAGCATTAATCTCATGTACTTTAACATTTACTTATAACACTACATCTGATCATTTCATGTTCACTATACACTAGCAATAACAATAAGCCTGAATTCCTTTCATGGTGGATACGGGTAACTCTGGATACTGTTTCCAGTATCAAACATGTGGAGAATTAACTCAAAACTCTGTGAAATACACGAGGTATTTCGAACTCTGGGCACAATTAAGGCCAACTCTAGTAGCTGCGCTCTAGCCCTTTATAAGCATGCTTATCTATCCACTATAACGGTAATCAGGCTCTCACAACTCATATACTGTGCACTGATATCAATTTATTTACTATGATTCAAATATATTTAATTACATGTATAACTTTTACAAATCATGTGCATTTAATTACTATTAATCATATAAGAGGTTTAAAAGATAATTTAAAATCAAATACAAGCTAAATGATAACATACAAGACCCATTAAACATTTAACAACTCAAAACAGGAACAAAAGGCCAAAACAGGACAAAACAAGCGGGAAAAAGCTCACTGTCGCGATCGCGACTTGTGTCGCGCTCGCGACAGTAGCCCAAGGAAACAAGATCGTCGCGAGGCGATCTCGCGATTGCGGCTCGCGACGATCTGCTTCTCTTCACGCCCACCTGGAAGAAAGATCACGGCGTGACTACCCCTCACGCCTCGTGACCGGATCCTCACAGCGAGAGAGGGACATCACGTGGCGTGATGCCATCTCACGCCTCACCGAGGGAAGGGTCACGGCGTGACTGCTCGTCACGTGACGTGACTCTCTCCTCACAAAGAGAGAGACCTCACATGGCGTGATGCCATCTCACGCCTCACCAAGGCAGGGGTCACGGCGTGACTACTCATCACGTGACGTGACTCCCTCCTCACATTTCTGAAAACCCAATTTTTCAACTCGTTTCCCACGGACATGAAAGACGCGATTCTGTCGCGACCTCAACTGGTGTCGCGCTCGCGACAGAAACGTTTTCCCTAATTCCAAAGGCAAAATCCACACACCGATAAACTTAAACACAACCCAAACCGACTCTTTTATTTTCACATGCAACCACTCATCTTTTTATCATGTAATTGCCCTATAAATCATGCTCATAACTAATTGTTCACTCAACTTACACAATTACTTTCACTATTGCAACACTACAAGCAATCAGAATGATTTCACACACTTAAACAAACAATTGAGCTAATTAAGCTCCAAATACATTTCTTTATACAACTACATCTCTATTGAAATATTCAAATCACAACACATGCAAAAATAGGAAATCCGCACACGATCCCTACCTCTAGGACGTTTAACCGCGTTCTCTACTCGGCTCCGACCTTCTCTTTGCCTTTATTGAGCTTCTTGTCCACAGCTTCCATGCACAATCCATTCAAAATACCAAGGTTACTCTTCTCTTTTTACTTTAAATCAAAAACAGAAATAAAATAGAAGAAGAAGACCAATACTAACTAAATGGCTTTACTTACCTTCTTAGTATGCCTAACCAAGCTCTACTAGTCCCCTTCTCAAAGCTAACACAAATGAATCACTCAAAACAGTGTAAAAAAGGAAGAAGAAACGAAAGAAAGAGCAGGGCAAAGGAAAAGAAAGAAACTCACGTGAAAAGAAGAAGAAAGAAGCAGATAGTCTAAGTCAAATTCCAAAATTACTATAGCAATAAATGCCATCTACCCCAATTAATTACATAGCTATCTTCTTTTCCTATTTAATTAATCCTAATCTCCTCTCTTAACTCTTAATCTCTCTCTTAATATAAATTAATACATTGCCACTTGTCACTTCCCTACAGTGCCATGTGTCACTCTCCTACAAGCCACAACTAAAAATGCCAATTTAATTACCCTATCACTGAAGTGGTTCTGTCGCGCCCACGACGCTTGCCGCTCTCGCGACAGAATTCACACGCACAACACTAGTCTTTCTTGAACCAAGATTCTATAATTCTTCTAGGGCTATTTCGGGGTGTTACAATATCGGGATGTCACAGCTTGGTATCAGAGCCCAGGTTTGGTGGTTCTGGGTTATGTTGTGATTGTTTTAGTGTAGAGTCGAGTCTATGCATGAGAGTCAGTTTTGTGTCGTGGCCTAATGCAGATGTCTTGTGTTGTGTAGTGTTTGTATGGATTCGGATCCAAGTAAGTATATGGGTGACACAATGGACAGTGTCAATGTGGGTCGTAGAGATAATCCGATCAGAGGAGGTAATCCGGTTGGACAAGATAGGCCTGCACAGGAACATGCACCAGCGGTAGGTCCGAATATAGGTGTTGGTATGGATCCAACATTAGTGCAAGGTTTGCTGCAAATGGTTGATAGGTTGACTGCTCCTAAGGCTCAAATTGAGTTGTTAAGAAAAAGAGGAGCAGAGGATTTTCATGGGACTGCCTTAAATGAATCAGATGTGGCTGAGTTTTGGCTTAAGAGAGTAGGTCGAATTTTGCAAGAGATTAGATGTACTGTAGATCAGAGAGCTTCATGTGCAGTATCGTTACTCCAAGGATCAGCATATGATTGGTGGGAGCTTGTTATGAGGAATCCTCAGCGACCAGCCGAATTGACATGGGAATATTTCAAGCAAGGGTTTGAGCAAAAGTATGTGACAAAGGCATACCAAGAAGCTAAATGGAGAGAGTTCATTAGTTTGAAGCAGTGGGGTATGACCGTGAGTGAGTATGACAAGGAATTCAATCGGTTGAGTAAGTATGTGCCCGAGCAGTTGTTGACGGATGAGTTCAGATGTAGACACTTTTTAGAGGGTCGGTCCAAGTGCCTTCAGAAGTAGGCAGTGTGGCCCCACATGGTAATAAGGGAAATCGAGCACCAGAGTGTGAGCATTGTCATAGGTACCATTGGGGTACATGTCGCAAGATTACCGGTGCATGCTTTAAATGCGGGAGTATGGAGCATCGGTTTGCAAATTGCCCTAATCAACAAGAAAGTAGAAGATCCAATGTGACTCGTAGCAACCATGATAGAAGTAGAGCCCCACAAGCACCATCAGAGACGGTGCAACGACCTGGTGCTACGAAAGATCATAACCGGCATAGAGCATATGCTTTGATTGGAGCTGATGCGACTAATGCCGCAGGTCCTTCTGGTAAGTGTTGTTATGTTAAGTTTTGTTTCGTTTAGGTTTAGATATTTGAGTTGTATTGGATAAGCGAGGAAATTTCGAGGACGAAATTTTCTTAAGGAGGAGAGAGTTGTCACACCCCATAAGTGGCCTAATTGGAATTAGCAACATTAATTGGATAATTTAGGGCAATTGGGTATTTTACAAGAGGAATGAGGATTATATTGCAAGGAATTAAAAGTATTATTTTGCAGATTTTTAGTTTAGTGAGTAAAGAGTAATTTGACAAGGGCTTATTGGTAATAGAAGGAGCAGATTGTAAAAGAGTATTTAGTAGATTTGTGAGCCGTGCATGTGTGCCAAGTGGAAAGGAGAGTGTGTGCATGTGGGAGAGAGAAGAAGGGGTTCATAAATCAGATATTGGTCTCTCTTGCACTCTCTCTCAAGTTAGCCACTCCTTCTCCTCTTCATTTCTGTTCTTTCTTCTTTTGTTTGAGTTGTTCATCCATTTGTTTTTGAGCTAAGGTTTTGAGTATTCAAGATTAAGAGGTAAGTAAATGAGTTGTTGTGGCTGAACTTCTCCTTTTGTCTTCCTCTATTACGGATGGTTTGGGGTATGAAGTTTTGGTTTTTGGTTATCTGAATTTTGGTTTTGTTTTGTCGGTTCATGAAATCTGCTAAAGAGAAGAAGACAGATAAAGGAAAAGGGAAGGTTGAGGATTGAAGATCTTAGTGGACATTTTGAACTTCATAATCAGGTTTGGGAGTGTCTGTCATTTCTCGTTTTGGATCCTGGTTACTATTCTGATATCAATGTTATTTACGTGTATTTGCTTATCAAGATGCATGAGTAATAGAAATTACATGTATGGTTAGTAGGGTTTAAGTTCTGTTGCTTTGCATGTTTAAATGGAAGTCCATTTGCATGTACGTTAAAAGGGAAGATTCTGGGTTTATGACTTTCTGTTAATATTATTTGATTGTGTTAGAATGTGATTAATTGAGCGAAAATTTCTGTAAATGTGTTCTGGAGATTTGAAGAAATATGTTTGAATAATTATTGCATGAAAAATGGTTTTAGACAAAGTGGGTTTTGAATTTTTGTTGTACTCTGTTTTCACAATTTTTCTGGTTTTTACATTTTCTGGAAATTTTTAAGTTTGTGTAGAGGAGATGAGAAGCAGAAGTGTGAGAAGAAGGTCACGAGACGTGATGGAGCATCACGCCGTGACCCCCTTATCTGTTAAAGGACACGAGACGTGATGCAGCATCACGCCGTGACTTTTGCCCTTCCCTGCGTGTCACGAGTCACCACTGCCTGAGTGACTCGTGACCTGCCCTCTCCTCTCAGGCGTCACGAGGCGTGACGGAGGGTCAAGACTCGTGACTGCCACTGTTTTTGGCGTGGCACTTGCGTGAAGCCAGCGTCACGAGTCACCATTGCCTGGGTGACTCGTGACTGGCCTTCCCTCCCTGCTGCCCGTTTTCTAAAAGCAAAGTTTTTAAGCTTCAGTACAAGGGGTTTTCCACTGTTTGAATCTAGATCAAGTTCAAATCTGTTCTTTAATTTAATAATTGATTAATTATGATTTGTGTTCATGATTAGTAATTAATATACATGATTTAAATATTTGTAATTTATATGAACATGGATTATTTCAATGTGAGTTATATGTTTTTATTATCTCCTATATTTGATATTTAAATATTCATATGTTTCTGAATTTGACCAATATACATGTATACATGGATTATAAGGGCATATATATATATAATGCAACTCTCATGTTATGTTAATTACTTGAATTTCTTTTTGAGTTGTGTCTTTTAAGCCTGAATAGTCATAGTAGTGGATAGGTAAGCGCTTACTTAGGTCAGGGTGTGTGTGCAGCTACTATATGATAAAATGTTACATGCGGGTCCTAGTTGGATCCTTGTTTCGACCCCGTTTGGGTCTATATGGAAATTAATGCGAGACTTCGGTCTCTATATGAAAAATCACATGTTTGAGACTTATGTCTCTATATGCTTGGGATACTGTGTTCTATCAGTATCCAATGGACCGTATCCACTTCTAAATGGTTTTTCAGACTAATCAGGCTATATGTTTAATTGTGTTGTATATGTTGAGATGCATATTGACAGGATTAAAAGTATATGATGTACATGAATTCTTGCATAACTTTATATTATGCACCTTGTATCTGTGTACTTAGATTGATGAGAATTTCGTTAATCCTAAGTATCATTTGAGTAGTTATTTGCTTGTAATGTATGTTTATGCATGGCAAGTAGAGAGCATGGAAATATGCTTACATGTGATTTTGATGCCGTTGATTTGTGAATCATAGCTTTATTGCACGTTTATGTTGCGATGAGATTATTTTATTATTGTAAATATTGTATATGTATATTGTTCGTTTGTTTTGTTCCTCCCCACTAAGCGTTATTGCTTAGCACGGGTTCTTTTCCCGTGCAGGTGGCGAGTTCGGTTTGGAGTCAGATATCTGCAGATCGGCCACTAGAAGTCTTTTTGGATGAAGTTATTTTTGAGTCTTCCGCTGTTATTTTGTACATGGCTTGTTAATAGCAAAATGAATCTTTTGTAAAGGAACAACTATTTTGGTATATGTATTTGCTTACGAGCCTCTTTTGTAAAACAATATTGATATATATATGTTAAAGGTTTTAATATATTATGATTAAAAGTTTCTTTATTTCTCATATTAGTTTTTATTTATTAGTATGCTTTGGATTCATATATGTGTTTGTCCGCGTGGCACTCCGGTATCCTTCGAACGAGGATATCGGGGTGTTACATTACTCCTCCTAATCTGTGAAACCAAGGCCTCCCAAGCAGGGCCGAGAAATTAGCTGGGATGGGCAGAACCACAAACTCTACTTCCACCTCAATGGGTCCCGTCTTGACCAGGGTCTTGAATGTTCCCGAGGCTTGTCTTCTTGAATTATCATAGGCTGTAATCATCAAATCTGATTCACTGAGCATATCCTCACTTAATCCAAAAGCTTGAAGAGCTATTAGAGGGCAAACATTGATAGAAGATCCATCATCTACCATAACGCAAGCGGTGTGCTTGTCGTTAATCTGCGCTTTGATATACAGGGGTCGGTTACGATCGCGGCCTTCGACTGGCAGGTCGGCATCAGAAAAAACCAACCTCTCCCCCGATCCTCCTTTAACTAGACCCAAAAGTTCTGATGGGGAAATCGTGGTGGCAATAGTGGACTCAGTCAAGGCCTCTACTACTTTCTGCCTGTGAGAAGGGGACTGTCTTAAGAGATCCCAAATGGATATCTGAGCTGCGGTCTTCTTGAACTGATCGGGCTCTCCTCCGGCTCTTTTTTCATCGACGTCTGCGCTGGTTCTGGTACCCTTATAATCTCAGGGACCACTCTCCCACTTCTCGTCACAGCCCCTACCTCTTCTTCCTCGTCAGACCTCCACAAATCAGAGCTCACCTCTCCTTCCTCTTCGGCCTCTTCACCGCTCTCACTGCTTGACCAACAATCAATGGTCGCTACATCTGCTCTTTCATCTTTGTCCTCAGAATAAACAACAGCAATACCCTTGCTCCAAAATAAATCCTGCAGTACATACCACTCTGGCAAGCTGGATCCGATCATAAAAACTGGTGGCGGTACGGCATTGTAACCAGGCTTCTTCTTGTCTTCCCTCTTCTCGGGGTCAGAAATTTGCTTGTCATCGATCAGATCTTGAATAGAGTGCCTCAGAGCCTTGAACTTGTCTGTTAGATGGCCTGTGTGCTGATAAAATGCATAATATTCATTGTCCTTGTGACTTGGCTTCCCTTGCGTCATAGCAAGCTTAGGAGCCAAAGGTTGCAACTTTCCTTCTTTCATCAATCTTCTTAAGACCCAAGACAGTGGTCTTCCTAAGTTCGAAAACTTCCTCAGGGTAGTTGCGTCAGTAGCAGACACCTCAACCGTTCTTCTGGTGCTACCACTGGGACCAGTTGGCCTGCTGGTTCCCTGATCGGTATTAGCTCTCTTTGCAAAACTATCATTGCTGGCTTTTTGGGCCAAAAACTCTCCCTCCGCTTCAATGGCTATGTCTTTCAGAGACTCCCAATCCTTCAACCCTTTAATCTTCAAACCATCCTTCAAATACGAGCTTGCGTTCTTGATAAACAGGCGGATCTGGTCTTGGGTCTCTGGCTTTCTTCGCATTTCCATTACCCTATTCCGCCAGCGGGTGAGATAGTCGTGAAAAGATTCCCCGTCCTTCTGATGGAGCAATTCAAGGTCTTTAAGGGTCACCTCCATCCTGGTGTTGCAATCGTATTGTCTCAAGAACTCCTCTGTGAGTAGATCCCAATCTTCCTTAGTTCGACGATCGAGGCTATGGTACCAGTCGATGGCAGGGCCAGTCAGACTCAAATAAAAGTACTCCACCTTCTGCCTTTTGGAAAAAGTAGTCCCTTTCATAACCAGAGAGTACTGCTTCACTTGTGCAGTTGGGTCGAAGGTACCGTCGAACTTTGGCACATCAGGCATCTTGAAATTGTAAGGAATCGGGTCTTCTCCCTCCAACTCTTTGTCCTCCGGGCTCATCCCCTGACCTCTACTCAGCATACGGGCCATGGCTTCAAACCTTTCTTTCATCGTCTTCAGAATGAACTCATCAGCTTGGGGAGCCTTCCCTCTTTCAGACACAACACTCATTTTGTCGTCTTTGTCATCCCTGTCACCATATATCCTTAGTGCTGGTCTTCTCCTCTGACCTCCCGAAGCTACTGACCTCAGCTCTATTGGTGGTGGCCGAATGGGCTCCTCTTGTCTCTCAGCCCTTTCCTCCTCTTGCTCATTTTGTCTTACGGGAGGAGGAGGTGGTGCATTCTACGGAGCATTCTGTTGTGCTAAAGCAGTTAGCATGTTCATCATTCTGCCCTCAAACTCTTCGAACCATCGACCCACTTCTTCTGCAATCATGGCCCTGGTGGTGTCATTACCCCTGGGTGAGTTTGCCATCTCAGATACGGTACAGCTGACTTCGGGTAAGATCTCTGGAAGGCCTTCTCTGTCTAGCAGTTCAGGTGCAGGGACTCAGATCAATCGTCCGGCAGGCGCTCTAGTCCACCTAGGTAGATCTATGATAGCTGCAGGGACAAGGCGTTAGATGTGATGCATGAAATGCAGATGCAATGCGTGATCGTGATATGCAACACCCACAAAACACAAGCAGCCAGGTAGGTCCTTCCGCCATTATTCCTCCCACACATGAGGTCGCGCAGTCTCTTTCCTAGGCAGGATTAGCCCAAGGGTCAGCGGGGGACCCGATGGACGCGCATGATGTACGGCAAGAAACCGGCAGCATGACACTCCTATGCTAATGTACTAGCGAATGGATAATGATCATCATGTGTTTAGACATTCCAAAAATTTCGACATGGCCCTACCGGGGCATGGAAGACTTTAGCTAGGTTACCAAGCAAGACATCTGGACTCACCAAATACATAGTGATCCATACAACAAGCATAAAATTATGGTTCATATCACCTATGGAAAGTAGCTACGGCCATTACATGAGCTTTGGACAAGGGAGATATTACTTTAGGGCTACCCACGCATGATCCCTGCCGATAGGTCTAGCTCATCGCGACCTTAATGACCAATCGGGTCATCATTTGATATACCATTAGGTACGGAGCTTGGGCTGCTGATTATCCCTAACACTTCCCCACATTGAGTGAACGTAGGGTTGTGCTTCAGGAACGCACTGAGGCTAAGAAGGGACCAATCTAGCATATTCTAAGGCTCTAATGGGATGTAAATGCAATTTTTGAGAGAAAGCGAATTTATGAACCAAACTTTAATCATAAATGTTAAGCGAGGTATTTTCAAATCGAAGTCTCGAACCGATGGTCCCCAGCGGAGTCGCCACTGTAACGCGCGCCGGACCCCGCGGTCGCCCCTCTGACCGCCCGCTTGAGGGCGATCGGGAAATTGAGGATCCGTTGGCAACTTGTAAAGATATTTAGAAATACGTCTATTTTTGGAAACAAGGAGGTTTCATGGAGTTGCCACCCAATAGAATATTTGGAAAGTTTCTCTCGCCTCGGAGAGCCTAAGACAGCGCTTAGTATTTTGGGCCAACCAGAGGGGTCTTGGAGGGTGAACCTCTCGCCCTAAGGAGCCTAGGATTGACGTCAAAATCTCATGACACAAGAGGTGTCTTGGAGGTCAAAGTTCCAATAAGTGATCGGATAGACCTCTCGCCTCTTTGAGCCCAAAGACCAGAGCCGGGTTCGGGACTTCTCATCTATTTCTACCTTGATTATTTTATGATTAAATTTAAATATTCGTTAATTCGCTCTCTCTCCACACGATGCAATTGGATCAAAGCACATTTATTCACATTTGGAAAGCGGTAAATGCACAAGAAAATAATGAAAGCGATAAATTATAATAACACAAGGAGCGGTATACAACTCCCTTTTATAAATGTTCGATACATACACGAATCGGGGCATTACTTATTTTGAGGACTTTGGTCCTCGCATGCATTATTATTAAAATGGATATTTTTATTGTGATGGATTTTATTGGATAAAGAATAGGACATTGGGTCCTTGATTTTATGAAGAATTCAATTTATTTGATATAAAATGTGTGGCCGATTTTACATTAGCGGGAAATACAATAGTTTTGTCATATACAGGAGAAGCAATAAATAAATACATAGAATATGTATAAAATATGAAGATAGGGAACTAAACCAGACAAGCTTTCCAAATACGTGAGGACTCCCTCAAGCTCTATCCAATCCAAGAAACGGAAACATACTCTCACAAAACAAGTCAAAGGGATGTTAAAATACAGAAGAAATGTTACAAATAACATAAAAATTTGAGAGAACAAAGAGGAAAAAAGGAAAAAGATTAAAAACGTGGGACAGAGCGCACCGACGGGCTATGTTGAATGAACGACGGACGTCGATCAAGATGACCCATATCCCCGTCGCTCACTCGAAAGAAGCCGTCTGTGGAGGTGACCGACGGGTTATGCTCAAAGGCGTCCGACGGGCGTCGGTCACAGCAGATGACCCGTGGGTCACCTCTGTCCCAGAAAGCAGAAGTTTTTCAAAAATAAATCAAAAACAATTTTATACAATTTTAAGAAGAATAATAGCGAGAAATAAAAATAAAGGCAAAAGAAAGGATAATATCAAAATTGAAGCTAAAAAAAAGACAGAAAGGGGTCCAGAATATTTACCCTCAGAATAACCTTTTTGGTTGGATTCTTTGTTGTTGTATGGCTCCCCGCATGCTCCAGGAGAAAACAAGATAAAAATCAAGAATGCGAAAAATGGCTTCTGTCCTTCTTGATTTTTCTGAAAACTAAATTTTTGGAATCAAAACCTTAGGAAAAACCAATTAAATTTAGTTCCTTTTAATGGTTTGATTCTTAAATCAATTAAATCTTTTAGAAATGTGTTTGTTGGAAGAGAGAGAAAACACACACGAATTTTGGCAGAGTTTCCCCTTTAGAAATTTTTCCAACCCCTTTTATGAGGAAATTCAAAGCTTTTATAAGCCAGGCACGACCGACGGGCGTCTGTGGTGGCGACAGGCATCGAAAGAATCGTACTGACACAAGGATTCATCCGACGACCCTGCCACTTTGATCGACGGGCATCGGAAGAATCCTTCTGACACAAGAATTCATCGGTCCTGCCACCTGTCCGATGGGCTAGCCTCCGACCTACGGGTTGGTCGTCTGTCGAGGAAAACATGCTTATTGGACTTTAAAAACTCCCCGTTTTCCCCCTTCTGCCTACGAAAGGTAAAAGACTTGTTTCTCGTGGAACATGGGACTAAAGCCTCCAAATCCAAACCGTTTGTACAGGCTCGGACACCGATTTCATCATAGGGTAAACTCTGATCCGGACCGCTCCGGGACATGGTGCTCACACATCAACTTTCCATACAATACAGTTAATTAAGGCGCAATCCATTCACATCGATAAAGCAGTAAATTAACACAAAATAAAATGCACGAAAATAAATTACAATAACACTAGGGGCGGAATACAACCCCCATTATAAAATGATAGATAAATCATACAGAAAATTGGGATATTCATTGAAATGAGGACATTGGTCCTACCATGCATACTTATTACAAATCGATTTTTAAGAAGCGTCGATTTTATTAGCTAAAAAGGACTTTGGTCCCCGATTTTCGAAAAATCCCAAATTAATTACTATAACACATTTGGCCATTTTTACTTTAATGAAATTAAAATAATTTTCATAATAAAATCAATAAAAATAAAAGAACAAGGGTAGAGAAAGAACCCGAATGGAAATCCTCGGGTTGGCGCAACCACCATCATTAATAACTCCAACTCATCGAAAATGGTCAGATAATAACTCACAAAAATAAGCATGTCAGTGTTAAAATCAAAAATAAAATAAAATAAAGAAAAGTAAAGTAACAAGAAATTTTAAAGGAAATGAAAAGGGGAAAAGAAATAAGTTAAAAGCATGAGAATTTGCCTAGGGACAGCTTTCTGCATAATACCGACGGGTGTCCCTAGTGTGACCGACGGACGGAGTGGTACATTATCTACGCGGCGATGACCACTCTGCTCGTCGGTCACCCCTGACTCAAGAAAAATAATAAAAACTTCAAAAACTCCAATTGAAATTCTTTGTTAAATAAAAAAAATCTTATTAAATCAAAAACAATTAATACAAGTCAATTAAATTACACAAATATTAATCCAGAATGTTTACCCTCGGATTTTACCTTTTAGGTGGATATCGAATGACTTCGGTCCCGCACGTTTCACAAGGATCGAAAAAAAGTGGATCAAGAAAAGAAAATTTATATTTTTCTTTCTCGAAAATCTGAAAGCGATTCAAATATTGGAATTAGCCGGATTGATGGAAATGAATGAATTTTGTTACCTAAAATTAGCTCAATTCGCGGATAAAGATTAAAAAAATAAAAAGATTGAAAGAGTTTTTATGGAATAAAACAACTCAAAATAGAGATCTTGAGAAAAACTATTAAATTCAGATTTTGGTAAATTGCTCACAAAAAGATTTTTCCCTTAAAAATTTGCTAACCCCAAATAATGAAACTTAATCCACTATTTATAGAGTTTATAAGATAATTGGGATAAATATCAATTTAAAGAATTAGAATTTGAAAAGGAAATTGAAATTCAGTTTTAATCCCATTAACTATCCCAATCCAATTCAAATTTGAAGAGTTTTTAAACTTATGAGATAAAATTCACCAAATTCAGTGTTATCTGATCTGATCCACTACCGGCGGCCGTCCCAAGAAATACAGACGGGCATTGGTAATAAGGATACACGTGGTAATTTTGATTACAGACGGACCGAGGTACGGGACCAGGGACGGCCTCTCTATGCGAACACGTGTCCGTAACTCATACTATAGACGACCGTCTCTATAACACAAGAGACGGCCCGTCTATCTAAGTGATGACCCGTCTCTTGATACTAGAGATGAGGAACACCAAATAGAGACGGGCGTCCTAACTCCGACGAGCTTCCCGTCTGAGGAGCAAAATCTAAATTTTCGAGCTAAATTTTCCAAACTCTTTCAAAACCTCACGCTATAGAGAGAAAGACTTTAATCCTTGTGAAATGGAAAGACGAAAACCTCCGAATTCCATCTATTTATCTGAAAATAGACGTTGATCTCTTCATCGAGTAACTCTGCCCTAGACTGCCTCAGGGCACGGTTTTTATAGTTGCCCCCAATTTTGGGGAAACTAGTGCACTAGTGCCTAGGTGAGCCAAAATTCAGAGGAGAAAGAAGGGAAGAAATGCGTACCTGAGGCGGTCCTTACCTCCTTGAAGTTGCACAAGAGCAAATGGTTATTCGTCTTTATCCAGCAGGCCTTGTCTCGATCTGCTCGGTAATGAGTATTCCAAAACGCGGTGTTTTCTAACCACAATCCGTTTGCAATGTGTTCTATTGCATGTGCCCTTATTGGCCTCGCCTCAGCTTGTAAGGTGTCTATGATATGTAGTGTCCTCTAACTATGATACTATTGTGAAGTGCAGTGTTCTCTAACTGCAACCTCATTACGACGTGTTCTATCGCTGGTGTTCTGCTGGCCTCGTCTCAGCTCGCTCAGCTTTTGTGAGATGTAGTACTCTCTGAATACAACCTCGATTTGCGATCTCTTCTATCGCTAGTGTTCTGCTGGCCTCATCCCAGCTCACACAGCTTTTGTGAGATGTAGTACTCTCTGACTACAACCTCGGTTTGCGATCTCTTCTATCGCTAGTGTTCTGCTGGCCTCGTCCCGGCTCGCGCAGCTTTTGTGAGATGTAGTACTCTCTGGCTACAACCTCAGTTTGCGATCCCTTCTATCGCTAGTGTCCTGCTGGCCTCGTCCCGGCTTATGCTGCTTTTGTGAGATGTAGTACTCTCTGACTACAACCTCGGTTTGCGATCTCTTCTATCGCTGGTGATCCGTTAGCCTCATCTCAGCCTGCACGGTGTCGTTGAGATGCAGTACTCTCTGACTGCAACCTCTATTTGTGATATGTTCTACCGCTGGTGATTTGCTAGCCTCATCCCGGCCTGCATGGTGTGAGGTGAAGTGTTGTCTAACTGCATCCTCTGTTGCGATCTGTTCTATCGTATGTCCCCCGCTAACCTCATCTCGGTCTGCACGGTGTCTGTGAGATGCAGTACTCTCTAATTGCAATCTCAATTTGTGATCTGTTCTATCGCTTGTGCCCCGCTCAATCTGCGAGGCAAGACTCTGGTTTACTGATCCCCATCCGATCTACAATATAGAGTTGGTTGAATGTAATCTTGAAGGACATAGTGTTTGACCTGTTTATCCTTCCTTTTGATTGCTGGTCAATTTTGGATTTGTGTAAAACCATGTTGCTATATTGTAAAAGATTCTTATTAATTCTTGTGCAAATTAATCTGACTGGTAGATTTATGAACATTTTTATGTTGCCATTCATTATTTATCAATTTTTTTTTATTATTATATGATCAATTGTCTTTTTAGGAGAAAGTCAAATAATAAAATGATAAACATAAAGAAATGACATGTAAATTTAACCAGTTAACCATAAATGTTTTCCATTAAAAAGATAATTTTTTTACAATATACAAATGTGATTACAATAATGAGAATATAAAATACAAAGCAAAAAGAACTCCCTGAACAGCCTATAATGGCGGATAATCTGAGGGCTCCACTTTTGGATCATCATCGTCATGTGATAGATGGACTGGCTGTCCCCGTGATGAAGAAGCAGAGGATCCTGTGCCCGAGGTAGATGGCAGATTGGGAGGGGCTGATCGTCCGGGCTGCTGAGCAGCTGAGGCTATGGCCTGCTGCTGATATCTGGGAGGTACGGCCACCGGTACAGACAACGGCTGCACTCTCGCTGGGTCCTGCTGTTGGAACTGGACCTGAGCATACCCATCAAGCAAGGGTGGTGCACATACTATCATGAACTGCAGTGTATCTGTAACGATCCCCCTAACTCTCTGAAAGCATCGCCCAGCCGAAGGGTCTGATCCGTGGAGGTGGTCCCCATATTCCTCAGTCTATCCTCTGTCTGCTCTCTAAACTCCCGAATAGACTGGACGATGGGAGGTATGGCACCCTCCACAACCTAGATCCTGAACCTGAGGGCCTCGACTAACTTATCCACCATCTGTAAAGATGCATCCGTCCTCTGGATCGCCTTATCCTAGGAGGCCCTCATCTCCTATCTCAACTGACCCGCGAGCCTCTCCTGCTCCTGTCTCAAGTGATCGATGAGCCTCCCCTGTTCCTATATGATACCCTACTGCTGATCTAGCCGCTCTAGCATGACCCTATCTTGCTCCCCGAACTGCCCGAGAAAGGTCCTTTCTCGCTCCTCCTGTCTGCGCTCGAAGGATGTGAACATAGAAGTCAAAATTGCTGTGAAATCTGGCTGTGCTGGGTGAGTCGATGGTGCTGAGGGAGGGGGAGTTGACTCTGGTGCCTGCTTTGGAGGTGGAGCTGTGGAAGTAGATGCCCCCGGGCCCCCTGCTTTAGCATACGGATTGAATCTCTCAGGCGCCGGGGGAGCTGTCCGCTGCACCTTCGATGGCGGAGGAGGAGTAGGACTCCGTACTCTTTGTACTGGGGGAGTACTGAACAAGTCGTCCATGGTGAACTCAATCTCTATGTCAGAAGGTGTACGAGGCTGCTCCTCCTCGGGCCACGGCTGTGGAGACTGACCCTCTTGGTGCTCTGGATGCTGGGGAGGCTGGTCCTCCTAGTGCTGTGGGTGCTTGGGAGGCTGTTCCTCCATCTGAGGCTGATCCTAAGGCTACTCCTCTACTGGCTCTAGCGAGGGAAGGCCTAATGCGCGCCTGGTCTCATGAATAGTGCAAAGTCTGTATGTCTTGGCCTGATCCTGTATCGGTACTACCATGCCCACCGTGATAGCTGCCGGAGCGTCTACGTAAATGCTCTTATCTAGAGCATGCACAAGGACATCCGGATGGAGGCCCAAACTCAAAATTAGCCTGGTAATTACTCCACCAACATCCACCATAGGGGTTGTTCACCTAGACACTCTCGCCAAGTTAACCAAAATCTCATGGCTAATGTTGAGCTGCTGGCCTGCAACCATGGCCCATAAACTCCAAATCTCTGTGGCGTTGAGGGACCCCGGGTTACCAGCTCATCCCAGATAGGAGCTGGATAGAACCCTATGAATGTAACGCAGAGCCTGTGATGAGAGTACCATACTCTTTGCCGTATCATGGTCATACGGCACTCTCGGCAAGGCGATGACTGCCCAGTGGTGGCGTTTGACTGCTCTATGGGGCACCATAACATCTGGCCAAATGGAAGTCCCATAGCCTATGCAAATTGCTGACGAGTAATGCTATACTAGTGGCCCTCGATCCAGAATTGTATGACACCCTCTTCTGTGTTAGATCTCTGGAACCCCCCATACTGCAGCGTAGCGAGGAACTGCCGAACCATCTCCGGATGGGTCTGAAAAGCCGGTGTCAGAAACTCAGTCCACCCTGCCCTCGCTATCAGAGCACCGACCTCGTCCACCATCCCTAGGGCCTTAAGGAATGGCCTGGAGATGAAGCAACTGGCTCGAAACTGCACTTGAGCTAGTGTTCCATACCTCTGTCCAGCCTCGGCACTCAACCAAGCCAGGGCCTGACGCTCAGGCTAATCACGTGGAATATTTCGTCGTGGTGGCATTCTGGAAAGAAAGTAAACAATTAGTTTAGCTTCATTGTCATAAACGGACCTAATTTAGGAAATAAAAATTTGGTCAGCATCCTGGCAAGAATGTGCCTAAACCAAAAATTTAAAAAATTTGGGCACCACCTCAGCAAGGGTGTGCCCAACCTCCTGCATAAGAAAACAAAAAAGTACAAGGGACAGGCCTCATGCCCCAAGCAATTGTGCAATATATTCACATTTGCATTATTTTCTAATTCTTAGTACTGGTTCCAATGTGTATGTATTCCTAGGGGCCATGTCGGTGCATCTAACTACACAAAAATGTTCAGAAAGATGTCGCATTCTATTCATTTTCACCACCATGCATTTATCATTAATTGTTCTCATAGCAGCATAGTACCTTACTCAAAACATATTACTTACTCTATGTGTTAATTTATACATGCATTTAAAGTCAAAAGAATAGCATTTAAAAAATCAACCAAACAATGTCATTTTAAATTCAACTAATAAAAATAAACCATGCAAAAATGGATTAAATTTGCCTATTTATGCATAAAATAAGATAAAATAGAGTAGAAGAGAATTACATTTTACTTACATAAAATAAATAAAAAAAGAAAGTTTCTTACAGACCTGGAAATTGCAGAAAAAAATGAAACTTGACGAGAATATAGAAAATATACTTCCTAATGTTCCCGACCACGCAAGGAATACTATGGTGCAATCAGTGTCAAAAATGGACTAAAATTGAAGAAAATGTGAGCAAAAACAAAGAAAGGGCATCGGTTTACTTAGGAAAACAAAAAAGGGAAGAGGAAAAAGAGACTGCCATTCCGTCGGTGCTCATTCTTATATAGAATTTACTTACCGATGGGCTATCCGTCTCCAGGAAAGAACGATGGGAATGCTGTCTGCCTTTCCGGATCTCGTTTTTAACCCTCATTAATTACCTAATTAATTTTCTTTTGATGTTCGTGATATAATGATGATGCACAGATCTGCCAGGTGGACAATTACAGACGGGCTTGCCATCTAATATGAGGCACGGGAAGGCCGTCGATTAAGCAATTCTATAAAGTTCACCATTTTCTTGGATTCCATTCCTTTTCTCTCATTTTAGCTTTATACCAGGTTCCTTTCTCCAGTTTTTCTCTTTTTCTTCTTTATTTCCTTTAGTGACTTCGATTTTAGCCCTTAAAAAAATGAATTCTCCTTTTTTTCACAAAATGTATCGTATCTTAGACGATACTCAAACTTGCAAAAAAAGCACTCTTGCCCCCCTTTCTGGGCTGAAATTTTTAAGAAGAGTTAAAATAGATTAAAACCTTCTTTTAGCTGCGACCCACTTCTAGGACCTTCGCTTTCATGTTTTTAGATTTACCTATCAAGAAATATGCCCCCTGCCTGAGGAACTTGCTGCTATTGTCGGGAGTTGGTACCCTCCTAGTGCTTTGCACTGCGTTCCTCGCTGTGCTTTGGTTCAATCTCGGGATATTGCTCTGTCCTTAAGCATAGTTCCTTCTGAAGCTGCTCGTCTAGTTCATCAGGGCCCTACATTTGCCTTAGAACCCTTGATTGAGGCACTAGATGAGCTCCTTAACATTCCTTCATACAACGTAAGTGTCATTTTTCTTCTCTGCCTGATGAAATATCTGATTGTGACTTCAGAGGAGCTGCTTGGAGACCCCCGTCTATTTGGAATTTTGGACGACTTTCACTGCAGGCTGACCCTGTAACACCCCGGAAATCACCCTAGAAGAATTAAGTGTCATTAGTGTAATAGAGTGCATGATAATTAGGGTTTACAGCATTGGACCTAAGTGAAAAAGTGAAGTGAGGGACCCAATTGAAGAAAAATAAAGTATTGTAGTGGCTGAATTGCACTTTGCATGATTAGCTAACAAGTGAAGATTAATTAGTGTAGTGGAGATTAATTAAGTTAGTCAATAGTTAGTGGGATCAGCTGTATATTAGTGGAGTCCAAGTGGATTGTGTTAGGGGAGCCACCTAGCATTAGGGGATTGAGAGGTTGACACCTCATTCATGCATGCAAGCATGAGGTGGTTTAGTGGAATGAATATGTATTTTGATACTTTGAGCCGGCCACTCTCTCTCTGTCAAAAAAAAGTTTACTCTCCTTCTTGTTCCTCTTTCATTTTTCTCTTTGATCATGAAGTCTTAAGAGTTGGGTAGAGATAGCTTAGAGGATTGAGTCAAGAACTAGAAAGGTATGTTAGTGTTGAGTTTATCTTTTCCATCTCTTTCTATTTGATTCATAATTGTTATGGGTATAGTCTAATGGACTTAAATGTGTTGTATGTTTATGTGTTATGAGTTAAAGAGCCAAGTAGAGCTGGAAAAGGGAAAGAGAAAGTGATATAGAAGAGTAAGAAGGAGTGCTCCAAGAGGTTAGGGATTTGTTGTGTTTTGATGTGTTAGTATGTTTAAAGTTCTTGCAAATGATATGTGATATTGATTTTTGCTATTGCTATTGAATTGGATAGTGAACTAGTGTAAAGTGAATATTGAAGTGAAATTAGTGTTAGTGGCATATAGTGATTAGTGGAATCTATTGGCATGCTTAGTTAATTAGTGTGATTATAGTGCCTTGAATGTTTGTGTGACTAAGTGATTAGTGAATATGGAATGAAGTATGCAAGACTTAGTTGTGTATCATGGCATGCAAATGAGGAGGTGAGGTATGCTTGAATAGTGGAAAGGTTGCCAAGCTATGAGAATGCAAGAATGCAAGATATGAGAAAAGCACAACTGTGTCTTGGTAAAACACAATTGTGCAATGGAGATTTGGCATGGGTCACGGTGACAACCAGAGAGGTTGTGACCGTGAGGTGTCAAAATGAGCATTCTGTTTTGAAGTGCAGTATGTCACGGTGACAATCAAATTGGTTGTGACCTTGACCTACCTCAGACATGCATTCTGCCCGTGAGTTGGTCATATGTCACGGTGACAATCAAATTGGTTGTGACCATGACCTATCACAAACTACATTCTGTTTTGGGAAATTCAGTATGTCACGGTGACAATCAACTTGATTGTGACCGTGAACCCTCTACCTTGGCAATCCAACCCTATTGTATATGAACGTGTAAATTGTGCAATTTAATCTATGAATGAGAACTTTATTGTATGAGCATTACATAAGTGTTAAATAAGGTTTATAAGCATACAAGTGAGATAGAGATGTGAATATATCAGTATGTAAATGTATGCGAATTAGAGATGCATGATAGCCTAACTAAGCTTGATTACATTATACGCGAAATAATTACATATGCGATGAATAACTTATATGCTTGGATTTATGCATGCGAATGAGTAATACTGTTAGAGTGAACAATGACATGTAAATGAGTGATGCCATGAATATGTATGCGTGGTGAATAAACAAATGAACCTGTAAGCCTGTAGTCGGGTCGTGGATAAATAAGCATGCTTATGAAGGGCTAGTGAATTGCGGCTGCTAGTGGGACACCGACGGGTGTCTAGTGATTGATACCGACGGGTATCCAGTGATATAGTGTTCGAGACTTCTGTCTCTAGTGATATAATGTTCGAGACCTCGGTCTCTAGTGTTTATTGAATAGTATACCCGTATCCATCTCTAAGACTATACAGGCTATTAATGAATACCAAGAATATTGTATGTGTTCGTGATAAATATGTATTGGAATTATGGTTTCTTGACAATAGTGCGATATTTATGCTATACTATTGAATTAGTGATAGTGCAGTGAGCCTGTAAATGGCTTAGTGTAGTGACTAATGAGCAATGCATATGATTGTTGATTGATAGTGACTTATTGTTCGTCATTGACATAGTGGAGTGAATATTGAACTTGGTAGGTGAATAGTGATTTAAAGTATGTTATAGACAATATATGACTAGTGATTAACATGAGCTACGGTATATTGGCATGTTAGTGTAATATTGATCTAATTAGTGTACATGATTTGCCATATGTGTTAAGCATGCTCTCTATTGTGTAATGCTTTGTGATTGTTGTATTAGTGCTTGTTTGTACATCCCCACTAAGCGTTATCGCTTAGCACGGGTGCTTGTCTCCCGTGTAGGTTGTGGATTGGAGCCAAGTTTTTGAAGGAGTTCTGCATGCCACTATAGGTGCAGGAAGTGTCCTCTTAGTGTAATGTTTTGTAAAGTTTTGTTTAGTAGAGATCCATTTTTGTAAAAGCTATTCTTTTGTATATGTACAGTGTTATATGTAACTTATTGTAATGAAGCATGTAACTTGTAATATTGAATAGTGAAGAGCTAGTGAAAAAGCATAGTGTAGTGGAACGCATAAATCATCAGTGTTAGTGAATGTTACAAGCAAAAGAGAGAGACTAGAAAGGTAATTGCATGCTTAGTGTTGTGTAGCACTCCCTTGTCCTTCCACGGGGCATTGGGGGCATCACAAGTTGTGGTATCAGAGCATAGGTTTAGGCGGTTCTAGACTATAGAAGTTATAGTGAATAGAATTGTTTAGAGTCTGTCTAGAGTGTGGCCATAATGCAGAAATTGTGTGTTCTTTTTGTAGAGTAACATGGAGACTGATCCTAGCGAAGAGATAGGCGAAACGACCGGAAGTGTTAACCCAGGTAGAGCTAACCAAAATCAGTTTGTACCTGAGCCTCCACCAAATAGGGATGCGAATCCACCTCTTATGCAAGAAAATGCCATGTTAATGCAAGGGTTTATGCGAATGATTGATAGGATGACAGCCCCCAAACCTCCTTCAGATCTGATTAGGAAAAGAGGGGTAGAAGAGTTTAAGGGAACCTCAATGGATGAGTCGGATATAGCTGAGTATTGGATAGAGAAAATAGATCGAGTGCTACAAGAAGTGCATTATCCTCAAGAGCAACGAGTGGAATGTGCTGTGTCATTATTACAAGGACCAGCATATGATTGGTGGAAATTGGTACTGAGGGATCCGCAGCGACCTATAGAATTGACTTGGGAATTCTTTGTGCAAGAATTCGAAAAGAAATATGTTACCAAAGCTTATCGAGAGGCTAAGTGGAGAGAATTTGTGAGTCTGAAGCAAGGAAGTATGAGTGTAGCATAATATGATAAGGAATTTTGTCGTCTCATTAAATATGTGCCAAAAGATCTAAGGACGGATGAGTTTAAGTGTCAACAATTTGAAGAGGGCTTGGATGAGATGATTAAGGGGTTATTGGCAGCCACAACATCAATGCAAACAGTTAGTTACTATCAATTGGTACAAGCTGCATTGAAGGTAGAGAAATCTGAAATAGTTCAAAGAAAGAATCAAAAGAGAAAGACATAAGACAGTGGACACGGGTATAGTTGGGCAAAGGATAACCAAGGTGTACATGGTGCAATTCCAAAAGCAGTGAATCGAGACAAGTCAAGTAAGCGAACTCGAGTGTCTGAAGTTGGGATTAAAGTTCCACCGAGCACGGGAAGTGTCCCGGAGCTATGTGAGCATTGTGGACGGTCTCATTGGGGAGTATGTCGAAAGCTCACAGGAGCTTGTTTTAAATGTGGGAGCTCTGAACACATGGTCGCAAAATGTCCACAAGCTCAAGAGAACTTGACTGTGCAATCAGGAAAGGACAGTGTACCAAACCCTATGGGTGAAAGAAGAGGTAGAACTGGGAATGGAGCTGGTCAAGCCGGACAACGATCGGGCATAGTTTCAGAAACAGTGGAAAGACCTAATGTATCAAGAGGGAAAGTATATGTGTTGACTATGGAAGCGGATAAGAGAGGGCAAGACTAGATACCCAATATGAGTTAAGTTATAGTTGTGATTGTTAAAGTTAGTGTCTTGCATATTGTTTGTGTAGTGCATGGGATGAGAATCATAACATGTATGGATAAGGGAAAATTTCGCGGACGAAATTCCTTAAGTGGGGGAGAGTTGTAAAACCCCGGAAATCACCCTAGAAGAATTAAGTGTCATTAGTGTAATAGAGTGCATGATAATTAGGGTTTACAGCATTGGACCTAAGTGAAAAAGTGAAGTGAGGGACCCAATTGAAGAAAAATAAAGTATTGTAGTGGCTGAATTGCACTTTGCATGATTAGCTAACAAGTGAAGATTAATTAGTGTAGTGGAGATTAATTAAGTTAGTCAATAGTTAGTGGGATCAGCTGTATATTAGTGGAGTCCAGGTGGATTGTGTTAGGGGAGCCACCTAGCATGAGGGGATTGAGAGGTTGACACCTCATTCATGCATGCAAGCATGAGGTGGTTTAGTGGAATGAATCTGTATTTTTATACTTTGAGCCGGCCACTGTCTCCCTGTCAAAAAAAAAAGTTTACTCTCCTTCTTGTTCCTCTTTCATTTTTCTCTTTGATCATGAAGTCTTAAGAGTTGGGTAGAGATAGCTTAGAGGATTGAGTCAAGAACTAGAAAGGTATGTTACTGTTGAGTTTATCTTTTCCATCTCTTTCTATTTGATTCATAATTGTTATGGGTATAGTCTAATGGACTTAAATGTGTTGTATGTTTATGTGTTATGAGTTGAAGAGCCAAGTAGAGCTGGAAAAGGGAAGGAGAAAGTGATATAGAAGAGTAAGAAGGAGTGCTCCAAGAGGTTAGGGATTTGTTGTGTTTTGATGTGTTAGTATGTTTAAAGTTCTTGCAAATGATATGTGATATTGATTTTTGCTATTGCTATTGAATTGGATAGTGAACTAGTGTAAAGTGAATATTGAAGTGAAATTAGTGTTAATGGCATATAGTGACTAGTGGAATCTATTGGCATGCTTAGTTAATTAGTGTGATTATAATGCCTTGAATGTTTGTGTGACTAAGTGATTAGTGAATATGGAATGAAGTATGCAAGACTTAGTTGTGTATCATGGCATGTAAATGAGGAGGTGAGGTATGCTTGAATAGTGGAAGGGTTGCCAAGCTATGAGAATGCAAGAATGCAAGATATGAGAAAAGCACAGCTGTGTCTTGGTAAAACACAATTATGCAATGTAGATTTGGCATGGGTCACGGTGACAACCAGAGAGGTTGTGACCGTGAGGTGTCAAAATGAGCATTCTGTTTTGAAGTGCAGTATGTCACGGTGACAATCAAATTGGTTGTGACCGTGACCTACCTCAGACATGCATTCTGCCCGTGAGTTGGTCATATGTCACGGTGACAATCAAATTGGTTGTGACCGTGACCTATCACAAACTACATTCTGTTTTGGGAAATTCAGTATGTCACGGTGACAATTAACTTGATTGTGACCGTGAACCCTCTACCTTGGCAATGCAACCCTATTGTATATGAACGTGTAAATTGTGCAATTTAATCTATGAATGAGAACTTTATTGTATGAGCATTATATAAGTGTTAAATAAGGTTTATAAGCATACAAGTGAGATAGAGATGTGAATATATCAGTATGTAAATGTATGCGAATTAGAGATACATGATAGCCTAACTAAGCTTGATTGCATTATACGCGAAATAATTACATATGCGATGAATAACTTATATGCTTGGATTTATGCATGCGAATGAGTAATACTGTCAGAGTGAACAATGACATGTAAATGAGTGATGCCATGAATATGTATGCATGGTGAATAAACAAATGAACCTGTAAGCCTGTAGTCGGGTCGTGGATAAATAAGCATGCTTATGAAGGGCTAGTGAATTACGGCTGCTAGTGGGACACCGACGGGTGTCTAGTGATTGATACCAACGGGTATCCAGTGATATAGTGTTCGAGACTTCTGTCTCTAGTGATATAATGTTCGAGACCTCGGTCTCCAGTGTTTATTGAATAGTATACCCGTATCCATTTTTAAGACTATACAGGCTATTAATGAATAACAAGAATATTGTATGTGTTCGTGATAAATATGTATTGGAATTATGGTTTCTTGACAATAGTGCGATATTTATGCCATGCTATTGAATTAGTGATACTGCAGTGAGCCTATAAATGGCTTAGTGTAGTGACTAATGAGCAATGCATATGATTGTTGATTGATAGTGACTTATTGTTCGTCATTGACAAAGTGGAGTGAATATTGAACTTGGTAAGTGAATAGTGATTTAAAGTATGTTATAGACAATATATGACTAGTGATTAACATGAGCTATGATATATTGGCATGTTAGTGTAATATTGATCTAATGAGTGTACATGATTTGCCATATGTGTTAAGCATGCTCTCTATTGTGTAATGCTTTGTGATTGTTGTATTAGTGCTTGTTTGTACATCCCCACTAAGCGTTATCGCTTAGCACGGGTGCTTGTCTCCCGTGTAGGTTGTGGATTGGAGCCAAGTTTTTGAAGGAGTTCTGCAGGCCACTATAGGTGCAAGAAGTGTCCTCTTAGTGTAATGTTTTGTAAAGTTTTGTTTAGTAGAGCTCCATTTTTGTAAAAGCTATTCTTTTGTATATGTACAGTGTTATATGTAACTTATTGTAATGAAGCATGTAACTTGTAATATTGAATAGTGAGGAGCTAGTTAAAAAGCATAGTGTAGTGGAATGCATAAATCATCAGTGTTAGTGAATGTTACAAGCAAAAGAGAGAGACTAGAAAGGTAATTGCATGCTTAGTGTTGTGTTGCACTCCCTTGTCCTTCCACGGGGCATTGGGGGCATCACAGACCCCTTTTCCACTGATCCTTATTGAGACCATCATAGGTCTTGATTCTGTCCGTGCTGGGTCTTCTACTACTTTCTCTGGGAGCCCTTTATTACTCCAGGTAAGTCATTGTGTTAAAAGGTAGTGCGTCCCTTATGGATTTTCACACTAGCTTTTCTTAGCGGGAAGTGCGTCCTTTTCAGATTTTCACACAACCCTATGCCTTACTTTTGCCTGAAGTGAACCCAATTCACTTCAACGGCTTTTTGTTTGCCTTTTATCTTATTTTCTTTGGCTTTTACTTTTCCTTGTTTCCCCTTTCAGATATGGTTGCAAGATAAGTTGAAGCTGCTGTTAGAGCCACCACCTAGGGTCATTAGTTAGTACTCTGCGAAGCATTTCCTTCCACGACAATGGTTGTACTCATTTGGGACCCCTGACGAAGGCATTACCAGATTTAGTGAAATATTCGATGAGGATATTAGCTTCATGCACGCTTGGTTTCCTTTATCCAGTGCAGTTATTAATGGATGCTCAGGATGCGTTCCCCTATGTGGTATTTGTGAGGCCACCTTCTACATCGCAGCCCGCTGCGCTCGTAAACTCGGGGTGACTCAGGATGTGGTGAGGCTCCCTTTGTCCTTTCGAGGCGCAGTCTTTTCTGCAGCTTTTGCCTCCCACTATCACGAGCTCTAGAGCCAAATTCCATTGAAGACTATCATACCTCCCTTCGGGAACCATTCTATGACCTCTACTAGCGCATATAAGAGGTGGGTACTTAGCCCGACATCTGATAATAGAACACGACGACTTAGGCACTTGGCCAGCGATAGTAGTAGTAGGGCATAGTTTAGCTTTGCATGCATTTTGAGCCATATGTTTCTTTTTAAAGCAGAACTAGACAACGATGTAAATGAATAAATCATCTCTTATTTTACTCCACAAAATTGTGTACATTTCAGTCCGATTTCAGCATACATGATCATTTTTGGCACTAACTCAATTATGCAGAACTACATTCATTCATGGAACCAAATTTTGATAGCATCAACTCCTGTTACCAATCAGCCCTCTCGGGTTTTCTTGATTGGACATTTTCACTCAAGCCTCTAATTTTTTACCAGGATGCCTTTTTTCGGTTTTCACCCTAATGAGGCGCCCAATTTTAGCAAGACCGCCTTTTTTCGGTTTTTGACCTACGGGGATTTTATTCTCTTCTTTTGATTTTATTGTCTCTAGCCATGAAACCTCTTGAGTCCATCGATGTTGACCGGTTCCTTAAACTCATTGCCATCGCTATCTGACAAGATCGTTGCACCCTTTGATAGCAGCCTCTTGAGGATGAACGGACCTTCTCACGTGTGCCTGAACTTCCCCCTTATGTCCGGCGCACCTGGTCTCATCTGCTTGAATACCAGGTCTTCCTCTTCCAATGGGTGCTTCTTGACTTTCTTTCCAGAGGACCTGGCAAGCCTCTTTTGGTAGATCTGGTTGTGATAGTAGGCTTCCAACCTGTTCTCATCCAATATGTTCAAGTATTGCAGCCGCTGTTGCGCCCATTCAGCCTCCGAAATCTTTGCTTCTATTATCACCCTCAGTGACTTGAGTTCGACCTCGACCGATAATACTGCCTCCGTCCTATAGACCAAGGAATATGGAGTGGCTCCGATTGAAGTTCTGATTGTCACACCCCAAATCAGGCCTAGTCGAAATTGGCGTATTAAGTCGGGAATTCAAGGGTATTTCAGTAATTTGTGCTTGAGGAAGATTGGTTTATAAGGATTTAATGGCATAGTAATTAATTAATTAAGTATATTAAGAAGAGAAATGTTGGAGTGTGCTTGTAGTGTATAGAAGTAGGATATAAGTGGATTAAGAGGTTTTATAGTGTGGGTTTGTATGTATGGTGCCTTGGATGTAAGTGGGTTTTTAATAAATGATTTGGTGTGACTCAAGATTGGTGCCTTGAAGATTTTTTATTCAAGAAATGCTTATGTGTGGATGGTGTATGGTGCAAGGAGTGGTAAAGTCAAAAGTGGGATTTTTGGTCCTATAGGAAGTTGCCAAGTGGATTTGTCACACCCCGTTTGCCCCCTAGTAGAATGAGCCTGTCTGTGTGTGCTATCATTTGCATGTGTTCCGCATAGCATAAGGGTATTTTGGTAAAAATGCATATTTTGGGTTTTGTTAGTATGTGGGTGCATGTATAGCAATAGTGTGTGAGTTAATTAAGAAATAATTGTGTGCACGTGAGCATATCATATTATGGTGTTTTAAGTTGGGATATGCTTGTGTGTGCGTGTTCATACCATAGTAGGGTATGCATAAGTTAGGATTGTGTAGAGTGTGTGTAGTGCATATATTTTTGGTGTGAGTGGTTGGTTCCCACCAACAGGAAGGTGACAAATGTAGGGATAGGAAAAAGAAGAGTTAATAGAGAAAAGGAAATAGGAAACGTAGGAATTCATTTCTTATCTCCCGATTCTTCTTCCTCTTTGACTCATCTTCTTCTTTGCTCTTATTTTGAAACCTTAGCTTGGGATTAAGCTACTGTTAGTGGAAATCAACCATTCCCTTGGCATTTTGTTGGTAAGTCACTGTATTTTTCATCTTAGTTTTCATTTATTTTATCATCTTCTTCTTCCTTGAGTTTAGGTTTAACTTAGGGTTGCATTGTTGAATGTTTGTGTTTAGCTGAGGCTCCTCGCGATCCCAAAGGCAAGGAGGTTGCTGGGAGCAGTGGGACTAAGTGTTAGAAGCTTAGATTCCAGGTTTGGGAATTATTGATTATGATTTATGTGATTTTGAGCTTACTGTAAAATTGTAGGGTTTATGTTTTTGAAGAGCTTGAGTGCACATATTCTTGATTTGGTTGTTTAAATGCTAAATTGAGTTGTATGTATGTTGTTTATGTCAATTGGGATGTCTTCTGTAAGGTAAGAACAGGTTTGAATGACTTTTAATCGAATTTGGAGTGTTTTCTTTCTTTTGGGAAAATTCTGGAAAATCTGGGAATCGATACTGTAAAAAATCCTGTTCTCTAGATTGTGTCGCGTGAATAGCCAAGAAGAGAGGCAAGTCACGAGACGTGACCTCAGGTCACGACTCGTGACCTGCCAGTTTGAGGCTAGTCACGAGTTGTGGCTGCCTGTCACAACTCGTGACCAGCTAAAATGAAATCAGTCGCGAGACGTGACTTCCAGTCACGACTCGTGATCGGCCTGAGAGAAGGCACGTCGCATGACAGCCAGTCACGAGGCGTGACTTCCAGTCATGCCTCGTGACCAGCGTGAGCGTCGCGTGATCTGCGAGCGACAGAGCAAGTCACGAGACGTGACCCTCAGTCACGTCTCGTGACACGCCCTGTGAGGAGGCAAGTCACGCCTCGTGACCAGCTAACCTCACCCGTTACCCCGCTCAGCCCTTTTTCCGAAATTTCCCGGTTTGTAACTCAGAAATGAATTTGGTGTTTATTCCGAATGGACTTATACTGCTGTATGATGCATGTCATACTTTCTTATGCTTTGATTTGAATGATACCATGATTTTCTGATGAATTATATTCCGTACTCTGAAATGTGATTTGAATGACGCATAACCTGCTAGAGTCAAGTAAGTGGATAGTTAGGCATGCCTAATAGAGTCTTTAGCTGCAGCCCTCAGTTCAGTTTGGACCCCGATCAGGTCCCCGTTTGGTTCCTCGTGAACCCTTCAGTATTAGTATCTTGTTTAAGATCCCCTCAGTATAAAAATATTGTGCTTTGATAAAATGTATTGACTTTTGATTTGTACCTGTGAGGTACCCTCAGTATTGGATTTGTACCCGTAAGGTACCTTCAGTACACTCGTTATCCACTATCTAGAGTCAGCAGGTGTTCATTAAATAATTGATTGAATTGCTCTGTTCTGAATTGAATATAAACATGTGGTATCTGAATGAGTATAATGATGAGACATATGTTCAATTAATATGGAAATGGTTATGTAATTACGTTGCTAATGTATGGCTTTAAATTTGTGAGCATGACTACATGGATATTGTTAAAGCTATTGCACTTTGAGTTGTGATTGTGAAATGTCTTGACGACCATTGTGAATGGCCGTCCATAAATTATGTGTGTTTCCCCACTAGGCGTTTATCGCTTAGCATGATATTTTTACCCGTGCAGGTGCGGAAGGAGTGTTGCTGGGAGAGTCACTGCCATCAAGCCAACACAGAAGGGTTTAGTGTAGGGCTTAATTTTGTATTAGTTGATTCTTTTTGTATAGAACTCTCATGTATCAGTTTTGTATCAGCTTCCGCTTTTGTATCTATATTTTGTATATGTATTATTATTTTGTTTTAGCTAGTTGATCAGAACATTATTGTAATGGTTTGTTATATTAATGCATGATCAGCTATGGCTTTCTTTTACATTAAGTTTTTAATTATCCTGTATTTCTGTATGTACGTAGTGAATGAATGTATGTTTGCTTTGTTTTTCCTTGGTGACACCTTCTCTCATACGGCATCTCACTCCTTACCGGATGGGATCGCCTATGTATGGGAAGGGGGTGTTACAGGATTGTTAGGTGAGCAATTAATGAGAAAGGAGAATAAGGAAAAGAAGAAAGAGGGGGAGAGCAGAAATTCACGTTGGGCTCTCTTCTCTCTCTCCCGTTCTTTCTCTTCTTCTCTTCTTTCCCATTGTTTGTTCTTCCTCTCTTGGCTGGGTGTGAGTTGGAGCTGATTTGGAAGTGTTTGGGAGCGAGATTGAGAAGGTAAGTGGTTAGATTTTGGATATTTGTGTTTGGATCTTCTTCTTCTTCTTTGGTTTTATTTAAGTTGGGGTTTTTGGAAAAGTAATTGTGGGTTTTGGTTTGTGCAAGTTTTGGGTGATAAGAGAAAGCTCAAGGGTAAAGAGAAGGTGAAGATTGGGTTTTGAAGCTACAAAGAAATCAGGTTTGGGAGTTGTATTTGAGTGTGTGTGTGTTTGGGAGCTTTGATTTATGAAATTGACTTTGTGGGTTGTTTTTGCCCTAATTCTCACTTAGGTTGTAAATGTGTTTGTATTGTTTAAATTTTTGAAATTTAAAGTGTCTTGACATGTGTATATGCATGATTGATGTGGATTAATGTGTTTGTAATGCATGATTAGGATTGAATGGAAGGTACGTGAGTTGGGAAATTTATTGTTTTGTATGTAAATGTGTTTATGCATGTGTTCTTGATAATTTTTAAAATTTTGGTTGTGATATGTTCTTGATGAGGCATGTATGTTATGGGTTTTTCTTTGGGTAAAGTAATTTTTCATGAGCATGGGATTATTGTAGTGATTTTGTGGATTGATGTGGTTTTTGCTGCAATTTTGTGGGTATTAGAAATTTATTGGTATTGTGAGTTTGAATTGATATTTGGTGTGAAATTAATTGTTGATAAATATTATAATGTGGTTATTGATGTTGATGGGTGGCTGGAATTGAGGTAAGAGACCATTTGAATGTTATTTGTGTGTCGTGGGTGTGTTTTGGAAGAGGGAGAAATCTACAGATTTCTGCAGATTTTGTGGATCCCGATTCTGTCGCGAGCGCAACACTGTCGCGAGCACGACAGAGACCGGTGATCTTGGCCTGTGCTATCGCGAGCCCGTGACAGCAAAAGTTGATGTGCTCTCTGTCGCGAGCGCGACATCGTCGTGATCGCGACAGAGCGCAATGCTGGCCTGTGCAGTCGCGAGCAAGTGATCCATCGCGAGCTCGCGATGGCAAAAACTTAGACTCTCTATCGCGATCGCGACATAGTCGCGAGCGCGACAGAGCCCAATTTTCCCCTCCTTCCCGCGATCGCGAAGCCCATCACGCGCATGCTGCGAAGAGACTATGGTCTCTGTCGCGAGCGCGACAGTTCAGTTGTGCTAAATGAGTTTCCTTTGGCGTACGTGTGTGGTTTTGAACTCCAAGTTTCTTTTGAGTGCCCTTAAGCCTAATATCTATTAATTCATGAGTTATGCGAATGTGAATCCATGATATGAATATGCCTCTATATATGTATGTAATTTAGAATATTATGGGATGAATGGATTGGATTATGCATGGTTTATACTTAGTTATCCTCATCTATCGCATGATTAGGATTTTGTATTGATAATCACTAGTACGATAGTGTTTCTATACTTGACTTTGATATGCTTTAAAATTTCTGGATAATGTTAAAGTGTGTTGAGTGTATTATATTATATGCTTTGCAATATGAATTATATGAGGCATGATTGACATTATGAACTTATGTATATGTCTACTATACGCTTTTTTTTGCATGTTGGATTATATTATGTGACTCGAAACATGATTTATATTACACATGACCTGCGAGAGTCAGTATAGTGGATAGTTAGGCATGCCTAATAGAGTTTCTTTAGCTGCAGCCCTTTGAACGTTTGGACTCTGATCAAGTCCCTGTTTTGTTCCTCGCGAACCCTTATGTGTGAATGGATCTTGTTTAAGATCCCCTTTCGTTTAAATGTTTTTGAATGTGGAAAATGATGTTGTTTTTCGATTCGTACCCGTAAAGTACTGTTCGTACACTCGTTATCCACTATTTTGAGTCAGCAGGTATTCTGTTCGCTTTGTCTGATATGAATATGAGAATATGATGACCGTTTGGGTAAGATTTCAGTAATGTGAATCAGCTATCTTTCGGAATGTGATCATGAAAGTCTGAGTGGTTTGAATGTGACTCAAGTATGTAATTCTATATGCTTTTCCGCCTATATTGTATCGTGAATGGATTTAATTGATCAGTTGGGAGTGTAAGCATGCGAACTAATATGTATAAGTACGCTGGCTTGCATTATTGAATACTATGGTTAAATGTGTGAACGAGTAATTGTCCTTTTGTGATGCAATGCATGTGGATCGACGTCCGGCAAGTGCATGTGCAATAATGAAATGATATGCTATATGTTCCTTTGAACTCAGTTATCGCAGTGTTTTTTGTACGTTGTTGTGTGTTTGCAATTCATGGCATGATATTGTATGGATTAGAGTTACGCAGAGGAAGTGTGGTGGTTTGATGCTATACACGGGGTTTTTATTTAGCGTATGAGTTTTGTGACATGATAAAAGTATATTTTAGTACCTCTTAATGGTGCATGATGGTTGGATGTAGTATTGCTTGGTAATTGTGTTGCATGTGAACGGGTTCCGCTAAGGTAACGGTACCTTGGTTTGATATTTGCATGTGTAAATTTTCAAGAGATTATACATGGTGAAGTGTTGTTATCTGATGCCTCGGCGAACGAGTAAGTATATGCATGAGGGATTGTATGTAGTTCTACATAATGATATTTGTATTATGTATGTTATTGCTTTTGCTTTGGCTTATTTTGACATGAGTATATGGATATGAATGTGAGTTCTCGAATGAATGCCTTCACTATTCAAGTCCGATTATATGTATTATGAATATCCGCATTTGCCATTTGGATGTGTTATACCTTGGCGACCATTGTGAATGGCCGTCCATTTTCTGGTGTGTTCTCCCCACTAAGCGTTATCGCTTAGCACGGGCTCTTTTCCTGTGTAGGTGGCAGGTTATGCTCGGATCGAGTCGCACATCTGCAAGGTCGGCCATATAAGAGTTAGAAGTTTTGTATTTTGTTCAGCTTCTGTATTTCAGCTTTTGTATTTCTGTATTATTGTATATATGTAATTATATATTGATCTAGAGATTTTATTTGGGAAATGTAAACGTTAGTATGTTTTTTATATTAAGTTATTCCTTTGTTTTATCATTCGACTTATGCTTCCACTGTATGATCATATGTATGCATGTGTTTATGCTTCCGCTTAGTGCCTGCATGTGCGTGAGTTATTGCATGATCAGTCTGTGCCCGCAAGGTAAGTCAAGTTTTTAATTACCCCGTATTTATGTATGTATGATTATGTATGAATGCATGCTTCCACGTTGTACATGTGCATATCCGTGTGAGTGAGAGTCGGGTAGAACTCCCGCCGGCGCCCTTCCAACGGGGGCATCGGTGGGGGTGTTACAGTTAGTGGTATCAGAGCGCCGGTTTGGCGGTTCTGGTTGTGTTATTTGTTATGTGTTAAGTCTTTGCAAGTGAGTCGGTTTGTGTCATGGCCTAATGCAAATGTGTCTTGTCTTGTGTCATGTTTAGATGGAGTCTGATCCTAGTGAGAATGTGGGCGAGACAACGAAAAGTGTGAACCCTGTTGTAGCTTATCAAAGTGTTTTTGAGCATCTTTTGGTTTGAAATCCCGGTCCTGCTTCTGATGATAGGACAATAGTGCAAGGATTGGTTCGGATTTTGGATAGGTTGACTGCCCCTCAGGTTTCCGAAGGCCCTGTTCAGAAGGTTTCACAGAAAAGAAAGGTGTCATGTAAAGAGGTGTCAGTAGGAAAGAAAATTCAAGGACCTTCAATGTATCAACAATGTCAACGTTGGGACAAGTGTAAGAAGAAGTGGGTACCGCCTATATGTCAGCACTGCCAGAAGAGACATCGGGGCCCATGTCGGAAGCTCACGAGTGCTTGTTATGGATGTGGCATAATGGGACACCGGATTGCCGATTGTCCTAAGAAGTTGAGCGAGCATCTAGCTCGGCAAGCTAGAAAGGATGTAGAGGAACTGCTTAGAGCCGCCCGTGTACCATCAGGAGTTGTTGCGCACCGCAGTGAAGTGGTTGAACCTGCAGAGCCTTCCGGTAAGTTTGTTTGGATATGTTTGAGTAAAGTGTAACACCCCCACCGCCACCCCCGTTGGAAGGGTACCGGCGGGCGCGCTACACGACGCGATGAAACATACAACGGAAGCATACATGCGCTAAGCGGAAGCATTCAAAACCAAACAAAACAAAAATATAAATACTTACATCATCATAGTCGAAATATAAAGTTAAACACAATAACCAAAGGATTACATTAAAGATCCTTAACAAAATTTACATAAGCCACTATACAAAAGAATACATATACAAAAAGAAATACAGGAGGAGACAAAATAAATAACTCGACTCCTATGTGGCCAGCCTGCCGATGCACGACACGAGCAACTCCCAAAGATCCTTCACGCCACCTGCACGAGATAAAAGCCCGTGCTAAGCGATAACGCTTAGTGGGGAGAAACAAACACAACAGAACACTATACAAGGAAACATGCAATAACATACATAATTCATTATGCATCAGAGTGCAGAGGTATAAATATATATTCAGGATAAATAATACAAAACACTAAACCATTACACTATTCAGAATCATACAATAATCAGAACACTTCACTAAATCAATACCAGACAGTTCACACAATAGCCTGAAATCAATGGTGGAGGATACGGGAACACGGCACGGGAGACCGAAGCCTCAAAAACACTTTAATACCCGAAGGTAGCGCGGAAGACCGGAGTCTCAAAAGATTTTATCACTACACGGAAGATGACCATCTCGGAGGTCGACCGCTTCGCCCAAACGGGGCAGACCGAACAGCTGTACACTATCCCTTCATTAAGCATGCTTAATTATCCTATACCTTGACACTTCAGGCTCGACAACACATTGACTCACACAACATTACACAATCAAAAGCAAGATTCAATTCAAGATTCTAATATTAAATAAATTCCTACCTAAAACACTAGTACATTGATATCTCGAGTCATAAGCACAAACATATTTCATGCAATATTGAGAAACCGTGCAAAGTGGAACAAAAGAAACACATTCAGAAAATAAGGTAACCAGGAAGGGCCTCTGTCGCGATCGCGACAAGTGTCGCGCTCGCGACAGAGCACGAGGTACTTCCTCGCGAGGTCGCGCCAAGCGGCCTGCTCGCGACGAAGCACTCGCAGCAGAAATTCACGGAACTGAGCTCTGTCGCGCTAGCGACAAGCGTCGCGATCGCGACAGAGACCAGTTCCTTCCTCCTCGCGTGCCCGCTAGACAGCACGCTCGCGCGGAGGGATCCGCTACCGAGCTCTCTGTCGCACTCGCGGCAACATTGCGATCGCGACAGAGGGCTCTTCAAGAACAAGGGCTAAGTCCGCCTTCTGTCGTGATCGCGGCACTTGTCGCGATCGCGACAGAACCCAGATTCGCCCAATTCTGCACTTTTCCTTCACTATTCACACACAAATCTCCATACATACACCCAACATGCACAATCACTTACCTCAAGCCTCCGGCACATCACCGCATCATTCCAAAACCACATAAACACATTTTAAACAATAATCCATCATCAATTCATCATAGATTCACTCACAACCCAACTCAAAATCCATTAACTTGGCATGATCATGCTCAAAAAACACACATACTAATTTTACTATATCACTATCGCTTCACTATAAATCACTAAATTTAAACATGCATTCATGAACACTCAATATTACCAATGACATGCAATCACAACATAGAGTCGATCCAAGGAGCGAATTAGGGGAAAAGAAACACAAAATCCACAACATAACTCCCAATCACTTGCATGCATTCCAAACCCATTCCCAAATAAACACTCAAGAACACAGCTCCCATACCTGGAAATAAAGCTTCAAACCGAGCCCCTCACGAAACTACTTTATCCTTGCCCTTGCTCTTCCTTCTCTCTTCCGATGCTTGCACAAAACCCAGTCACAACACACTCAAATTAGACCCAAAACCACAATCAAAACCAGAAAAAGAAGGAGAAAGAGAACCGAAATACCTAAAGCACTCCAAACCACTTACCTCTTACAATCCTTCAAGAACTTAGCCCAAAATTCAAAGAAAACTCAAGATAAAAGAGATGGGAGCATAAAAATGGAAGCAAGAGAGAGAGGAGAACGGGAAATGAAGAAGAAAAGGGAGAAAATGAGATAGCTTCCACGGGAAGCTAGGCAAATTTCTGCCCTTCCCTTCCCTCTCTCTTACTTTTCATTAAATGCTCACCAACCTCCAAGCCACTTGTCACAATCCTAGAGAATCAATCAATCCATCTTAACATAACCACTCTTGGCACCATACACTAAACACACACAAACCTTTCTTACACAAATATCTTCAATGCTCCAAAACTCACTCACACCATATTACTTCTTAAAAACCCTTCTCATCCAAGGCACCATGCACCACAAACCACACAATAACAGCCCTTAAAGCACTTACACCCTATAACCATACACTATAAGCATACACTAATATTCCTTTCACTTAACTATGTACTTAATTAATTAATTCTTTTAACACATAAACCTTATTATCAAATTTTTCTCTTACACAAATTACGAAAATACCCTCAATTAACTGACTTACCGCGCAAATTCCGACTGGGCCCTATTTGGGTTGTTACATAAAGTTTGTTTGGTATCTTTGGATGCAAGGATCTGTGGATTTTGTAAGGTTTTGGTAGTACTCTTTATACCTGTCAGCTATCTCCAGAAAAAGTTTTTGAATGAAAGCATATTAAATCATGGGGATGGGACAAAGTGCATCATTATAGCATCAATTGCATCACTCTGCATACATGAGTCATCTCAATCTCATTACATCAATATCCTTTTGACCATACATGAGAAGTATTGCATATGTGTTTTGACTGGGGGAAAGCTGACAGGGTGTACACGGAGTATTTGGTATTAAGGTTGAGAGTGGTAATGGTAAGCATAGCAGCTGTTTAGGAAAGTGTTCCGTGTTTGGCTAAAGTTGAGTAGGGATTATTTTGCTGAAGGTGTTTGGGTTCGAATATAAGAAAGTGGTCTAAGAGTTCAATGATGGGGATAAGTGTAAGCAAGCAGGTAATTTGGAAGTGAAGTGTATGAGTTTGATGGTGACTTGGAACGTTGTGTTGAGAATCTTTCCGGTGTGAGTGAATTTCGAGGACGAAATTCTTTTAGGAGGGAAGAGTTGTCACACCCCAAATCAGGCCTGGTCGGAATTGGCGTGTTAAGCCGGGAATTCAAGGGTATTTCAGTAATTTGTGCTTGAGGAAGATTGGATAATAAGGATTTAATGGCATAGTAATTCATTAATTAAGTATGTTAAGAAGAGAAATGTTGGAGTGTGCTTGTAGTGCATGGAAGTAGGATATAAGTGGATTAAGAGGTTTTATAGTGTGGGTTTGTATGTATGGTGCCTTGGATGTAAGTTGTTTTTAAGAAATGATTTGGTGTGACTCAAGTTTGGTGCCTTGAAGATTTTTTATTCAAGAAATGCTTGTGTGTGGATGGTGTATGGTGCAAGAAGTGGTAAAGTCAAAAGTGGGACTTTTGGCCCGATAGGAAGTTGCCAAGTGGATTGTTAGGTGAGCAATTAATGAGAAAGGAGAATAAGGAAAAGAAGAAAGATGGGGAGAGAAGAAATTCACGTTGGGCTCTCTTCTCTCTCTCCCATTCTTTCTCTTCTTCTCTTCTTTCCCGTTGTTTGTTCTTCCTCTCTTGGCTGGGTGTGAGTTGGAGCTGATTTGGAAGTGTTTGGGAGCGAGATTGAGAATGTAAGTGGCTAGATTTTGGATATTTGTGTTTGGATCTTCTTCTTCTTCTTTGGTTTTATTTAAGTTGGGGTTTTTGGAAAAGTAATTGTGGGTTTTGGTTTGTGCAAGTTTTGGGTGACAAGAGAAAGCTCAAGGGTAAAGAGAAGGTGAAGATTGGGTTTTAAAGCTACAAAGAAATCAGGTTTGGGAGTTGTATTTGAGTGTGTGTGTGTTTGGGAGCTTTGATTTATGAATTTGACTTTGTGGGTTGTTTTTGTCCTAATTCTCACTTAGGTTGTAAATGTGTTTGTATTATTTAAATTTCTAAAATTTAAAGTGTTTTGGCATGTGTATATGCTTGATTGATGTGGATTAATGTGTTAGTAATGCATGATTAGGATTGAATGGAAGGTATGTGAGTTGGGAAATTTATTATTTTGTATGTAAATGTGTTTATGCATGTGTTCTTGATAATTTCTGGAATTTTGGTTGTGATATGTTCTTGATGAGGCATGTATGTTATGGGTTTTTGCTTGGGTAAAATAATTTTGCATGAGCATGGGAGTATTGTAGTGATTTTGTGGATTGATGTGGTTTTTGCTGCAATTTTATGGGTATTAGAAATTTAATGGTATTGTGAGTTTGAATTGATATTTGGTGTGAAATTAATTATTGATAAATATTATAATGTGGTTATTGAAGTTGATGGGTGGCTGGAATTGAGGTAAGAGACCATTTGAATGTGATTTGTGTGTTGTGGGTGTGTTTTGGAAGAGGGAGAAATCTACAGATTTCTGCAAATTTTGTGGATCCCGACTCTGTTGCGAGCACGACAGAGACCGGTGATCTTGGCCTATGCTGTCGTGAGCCCGAGACAGCAAAAGTTGATGTGCTCTCTGTCGCGAGCGCGACATCGTTGCGATTGCGACAGAGCGCAATGCTGGCCTGTGCTGTCGCGAGCATGCGATCCGTCGCGAGCTCAAGATGGTAAAAACTTAGACTCTCTATCGCGATCGCGACATAGTCGCGAGAGCGACAGAGCCCAATTTTCCCCTCCTTCCCGCGATCGCGAAGCCCATCGCGCGCACGCTGCGAAGAGACTATGGTCTCCGTCGCGAGTGCGACAGTTCAGTTGTGCTAAATGAGTTTCCTTTGGTGTACGTGTGTGGTTTTGAACTCCAAGTTTCTTTTGAGTGCCCTTAAGCCTCATATCTGTTAATTTATGAGTTATGTGAATGTGTATCCATAATATGAATATGCCTATATATATGTATGTAATTTAGAATATTATGGGATGAATGGATTGGATTATGCATGGTTTATACTTAGTTATCCTCATCTATCGCATGATTAGGATTTTGTATTAATAATCACTAGTATGATAGTGTTTCTATACTTGACTCTGATATGCTTTGAAATTTCGGGATAATGTTAATGTGTGTTGACTGTATTAGATTATATGCTTTGCAATATGAATTATATGAGGCATGATTGACATTATGAACTTATGTATATGTCTACTATACGCTGGTTTATGCATGTTGGATTATATTATGTGACTCGAAACATGATTTGTATTACACATGACCTGCGAGAGTCAGTCTAGTGGATAGTTAGGCATGCCTAATAGAGTTTCTTTAGCTGCAGCCCTTTGAACGTTTTGACCCTGATCAAGTCCCTATTTGGTTCCTCGTGAACCCTTATGTGTGAATGGATCTTGTTTAAGTTCCCCTTTCGTTAAAATGTTTTCGAATGTGGAAAATGATGTCGTTTTTCGATTCGTACCCGTAAGGTACCCTTTGGCCGGTTGGTACCCGTAAAGTACTATTCGTACACTGGTTATCCACTATTTTTAGTCAGCAGGTATTCTGTTCACTTTGTCTGATATAAATATGAGAATATGATGACCGTTTGGGTAAGATTTTAGTAATGTGAATCAGCTATCTTTCGGAATGTGATCATGAAAGTCTGGGTGGTCTGAATGTGACTCGAGTATGTAATTGTATATGCTTTTCCGCCTATATTGATCGTGAATGGATTTAATTGATCAGTTGGGAGTGTAAGCATGCGAACTAATATGTATAAGTACGCTGGCTTGCATCATTGAATACTATGGTTAAATGTGTGAACGAGTAATTGTCCTTTTGTGATGCAATGCATGTGGATCGATGTCCGGTAAGTGCATGTGCCATAATGAAATAATATGCTATATGTTCCTTTGAACTCAGTTATCGCAGTGTTTTTGGTACGTTGTTGTGTGTTTGCAATTCATGGCATGATATTGTATGGATTAGAGTTGCGTAGAGGAAGTGTGGTTGTTTGATGCTATACACGGGGTTTTTATTTAGCGTATGAGTTTTGTGACATGATAAAAGTATGTTTTAGTACCTCTTAATGGTGCATGATGGTTGGCTGTAGTATTGCTTGGTAATTGTGTTGCATGTGAACGGGTTCCGCTATGGTAAGGGTACCTTGGTATTATATTTGCATGTGCAAATTTTCAAGATATTATGCATGGTGAAGTGTTGTTATCTGATGCCTTGGCGAACTAGTAAGTATATGCATGAGGGATTGTATGTAGTTCTGCATAATGATATTTGTATTATGTATGTTATTGCTTTTGCTTTGGCTTATTTTAACATGAGTATATGGATATGAATGTGAGTTCTCGAATGAATGCCTTCACTATGCAAGTATGACTCTATGTATTATGAATATCCGCATTTGCCATTTGGATGTGTTATGCCTTGGCGACCATTGTGAATGGCCGTCCATTTTCTGGTGTGTTCTCCCCACTAAGCGTTATCGCTTAGCACGGGCGCTTTTCCCATGCAGGTGGCAGGTTGTGTTCGGATCGAGTCGTGCATCTGCAAGGTCGGCCGCATAGGAGTTAGAAGTTTTGTATTTGTTCAGTTTCTATATTTCAGCTTTTGTATTTCTGTACTATTGTATATATGTAATTATATATCGATCAAGAGATTTTATTTAGGAAATGTAAACGTTAGTATGTTTTTTATATTAAGTTATTCCTTTGTTTTATCATTTGCCTTATGCTTCCGCTGTATGATCATATGTATGCATGTGTTTATGCTTCCGCTTAGTGCCTGCGTGTGCATGAGTTATTGCATGATCAGTCTGTGCCCGCAAGGTAAGTCAAGTTTTTAATTACCCCGTATTTATGTATGTATGATTATGTATGAATGCATGCTTCCGAGTTGGACATGTGCATATCCGTGTGAGTGAGCGTCGGGTAGCGCGCCCGCTGGTGCCCTTCCAACGGGGGCAGCGGTGGGGGTGTTACACTGATGGTCGTTCTGTAACCCCCGAGTGCAAAAGGCAACTTTTTCGCCCAATCTTTATAATTCTGGACCATCTTAGCCAGGATCCTCTTGACATTCTTGTTGGCGATTTCAACTGCCCCGTTGGCTTAAGGACGATACGGAGAAGACTTGTGGTGCTCAATACCATATTTCTGGAGTAACTTCTTCATTTCAGCCATGAACTGGACCCCGTTATCAGATACCACATGGTGTGGATCCATACGTACATATCAAATTTTTCTCGATGAATTTCGCCATATCCCAAGCATCAACTTTCTTGAAGGACTCAGCTTCTACCCACTTGGTAAAGTAGTCGATGGCGACAATGATGTATCTATGCCCATTGGAGGCCATGGGGCGCATCTCTCCAATAATGTCAATCCCCTAAGCTGCGAACGGCCAAGGCAACGTCAAACTATGCAGCTCTGAGATGGGCAGGTGCCTTAAATCTGTATACTGTTGGCATAACAGACACTGCTTTACATACTTCGAGCAATCGTTATCCATGGTGAGCCAGAAGAATCCTTGTCTCATAATCTTTTTGGCCAATGTTAGCCCATTCATATGTGCTCCGCATATGCCGGCATGCGTTTCTTCCATTACCCTCTTGGCATCTTTCTCATCCAAACACCTCAACTGGATACCATCAGCCTGTCGTTTGTACAACATTCTATCTATGCAGATGAACTGAGTAGACAACTTGCAAATCATTCTCTGATCTTTTTCGGTAGCTTCCTCTGGAAAAGTCGTATTTTCTAGGTAGTGCATAATATCGCAATACCACGGCTTCCAATCTGCTACTTCTATTTCCATTACTGACTTGGATTCGAAGCTAGGTCTCTCGGAGCTAGTAATCAAAACCGGCCCCATAACTACCCCTTCTGGATTGTCCCACATTGAAACTAAAGTGGCGAGTGCATCGGCCAACTGATTTTCATCCCTTGGAACGAAATGAAATGTACACACTTCAAACTGACCGCTCAAGTCTCTCAAGTACTTGATGTAGGGCATTAGCCTTTCTTCTTTAACAGTCCATTCGCCTCGAATTTGGTTAATCACCAAGGATGAATCTCTGAATACTTCCACATTCATTGTACCTAAGGCTATTAACGCTTCCAACCCAAAAGTACATGCTTCATACTTGGCCTCGTTGTTGGTGGCCCTGAATCTCAACTTCTTCGCCAAGGGAAGTGTAAGCACCGTGTCCCGGAGCGGTCCGGATCAGAGGTTACCCTATGATGAAATCAATGTCCGAGCCTATATGAGGGGCTGGATTTGGAGGTTTTAGTCCCGCGTTCCATGAGAAATGAGGCTTTTTACCATTCCTGGGCAGAGGGAGAGAAAAACAGAGGTTTTTTTCGAGTCAAAAGGAATTTTGTCCTCCACAGACGGCCAGCCCGTCTGTGAAGTCCGCCCGTCACTCTGAGTCACCGACGGCTTGTGGTATTTTCCGACACCCGTTGGAAAGTCACCGCCCCTGTCAGAACGCCGCCTGGTTTCCCGGAGCACGCAACCCTTCCGACGCCCGTCGGTGGATGTGGCAGGGCCATCGGACGAATCCTTGTGTCAGAAGGATTCTTCCGACGCCCGCCCCTGTACACCGACGCCTGTCAGTCGTGTCTTGCTATAAAAGCTCCAGATTTTCACTTGAAAAGGGTTGGAAAAATTTTCAAAGGAGGAAACTCTGCCCAATTTCAAGCAAATTTTCTCTCTCTTCCAACAAAACACTTTCACTAAAGAAATTTATTTAATCAAGGATCAAATCAATTGAAAGGAACTAAAACTAATTAGTTTTCTTTAGATTTTGACTCTAAAATCGATCTTTTGAGGGGTTGAAGAAGAAATAGTTCATTTTCTTTCTTTAAATCCTTCATCTTTTGCTTCTCGTGGAACGTGCGGAGCTCTAATCAACACAAAAATCTCACCCAAAGTGATTATCTGAGGGTAAATATTCCGGATTCTTTCTCCATTTCATCTCATATTCATTTCTTATTTTGTAGAATTTTTGAATATCTGTCATTACTTTCTTTTATTTTGACTCTCTTATCTCCTTTTGGGATAAAACCCACTTTTTGACTTAGAAAAGGTTTTTTTTTTCCTTTCTGTTTTTCGGAGACAGTGGTGACCGACGGGTCATCTTTATCACCGACGCCCGTCAGTCACCCACCTACAGACGCCCCTCCTTGAGTGACAAACGGACATCTCGGTTACCTTAACCAACGCCCGTCGGTCAGCTAAGGAAGGCTGTCGGTGGGTTCTGTCCCCATCTTTTAAATCATTTTTTCATCTCTTTCAAGTCTTTTTGATTTCTTATATGTTAATTTTATGTATATTAACATCTCTTAATTTTCTATGAGTGTATATTGATTCTCTTGGATAAATCCCGAGCTTGAGCGGCTGTCTACCATATTTGGAGGACTTCATCCGGTTTAGTTTCCTAATCCTCTTAAGTATCTCCTTCATTTGTTATTTATTGATCATTTTATGTATATGGATGTACTCCTTTCATACCCCGTTAATGTATAAAAGTGACTCAATGTTTTATATTCAATAAAATGAGGTTTACACAAAAACTAGGGTCCAATGCCCGATTTTTATCCAATAAAGATCATCACAAACAAAAATCCCCAATTTAATAACGATGCATGCGAGGACCAAAGTCCTCAAAATAAGCAATGCCCCGATTTATGCATGATCCGCACATTTACGAAAGGGAGTTGTATTCCGCTCCTTGTATTATTGTAATCTATTGCTTTCACTATCTATTTGATCATTTATCGCTTTCAAGATGTGAATAAGTGCGCCTTTTAATCAAACTGCATAGTGTGGAGAGAGAGCGAATTAGTGATATTAAAATTTGATCATAAAATAATTGAGGTAAAAATAGATGAGAAATCCTGGACCCAGCTCTGGTCTTTAGGCTCAAGAGGTTAGAGGTCATCCTTCAAGATACTTCTTGAGTCACGAGGCTTTAGCGCTAATCCTAGGCTCCTTAGGGTGAGGAGTTCACCTTCCATGATCCCTCTGGCTGGCCTAAAATGGATACCAAGCGCAGTCTTAGGCTCTCCGAGGCAAGAGAAACTTTCCCAATGTTCTATTGGGTGGCGACTCCATGAAACCTCCATGTTACTCAACATAGACGCACTTGTGATTCATCGCAAGCTGTTAGCGGACCCGCAAATGCCCCGATCGCCCACGTGCAGGCGGTCCGAAAGGGCGGCGCGCAGGATTCGGCGCGCGTCACAGTGGCGACTCCACTGGGGACGTTTATGGTTCAAGATTTTAATTTGAAAATACCTCGCTTAACATTTATGATTAAAATTTAATTCATAAATTCACTTTCTCTCAAATTTGCATTCGCATATCATTAGAGCCTTAGAATACGCTAGTTTGGTCCCTCTTTTAGCCCCGGTGCATTCCTGAAGCACCTCCTCATTTTCACTCAATTTGGGGAAGTATTAAGGATAATCACCAGCCCAAGCCACGTACCTTAATGGTATATCAAAATGATGACCTGATCGGTCGCTATGCTCGTGATGAGATAGACCTGTCGGCAGGGATCATGCTTGGGTAGCCTTAAAGAAACATCTCCCTTGTCCAAAGCTCATGTAATGGCTGTAGTTACTTTCCACAGGTGAAATGAACCCTAATTCCTTGCTTGCTGTATGGATCCTCATGTATTGGGTGAGTCCAAATGTCTACTTGGTAACCTAGCCAAAGGCTATCATGCCCCGGTATGGCCATGTCGAAATTTATGGAACGTCTAAATACGTAACGATCATTATCCATCCGCTTGTACATTAGCATAGGAGTGTCATGCTGCCGGTTTTTCGCCGCGCACCATGCGCGTCCATCGGGTCCCTCGTTGAGTGATAATTTAAATTTTTTCTCGTTAATTAATTAATCCATATACAAAATTTCAGGCTTTGGAGTAAATTTTGAACACCCTCGTTGAGTGACATCGCGTCCATCGGGTCCATCGGGTCCCTCGTGACCCTTGGGCTAATCCCACCTAGGAAAGAGACTACATGACCACGTGTGTGGGAGAAATAAGGGTGGAAGGACCTACTTGCTTACTTGTGCTCTGTAAGTGTTGCATATCACGATCATGCATTATACCTGCATTTCATGCATCATGCCTAACTTTTTGTCCCTGCAGCTATCATAGATCTGCCCAGGTGGACTAGATCACCAACCGGACGACTGATCCGAGTTCCTACTCCCGAGCTGTCAGATAGAGAGGGTCTACCAGAAATCTTATCAGAAATCAGTGGTACAATATCTCAGATGGCAAACTCGCCTAGGGGGAAGACGCCACCAGGGCCATGATTGCGGAAGAAGTTGGCCGCCATTTTGAGGAATTCGAGGGTAGGATGATGAATATGTTGACCGCCTTGGCACAGCAGAATGCTCCGCAGAATCCTCCTCCTCCTCCTCCTCCTCCAGTCAGACAGAATGAGACTGAGGAAGAAAGGGTTAAAAGACGAGAAGAGCCCGTTCGGTTGCCTCCAGTAGAGTTAAGGTCAGTGGCCTCGGGAGAGCAGAGAAGAAGGCCTGTGCTGAGAGTTGATAATGATATCGAAGATGATTGGATGAGCCTCGCATCAGAGTAGGGGAAGGCGCCTCAAGCTGATGACTTTATTTTAAAGAAAATGGAAGAGAGGTTCAAAGCTATGGCCCGTATGATAGGCAGAGCTCATGGGATGAATCCAGAGGATAAGGAGTTGGACGGAGAGGACCCGATCCCTTATAACTTTAAAATGCCGGATGTGCCGAAGTTTGATGGTACTTCTGACCCGATCGCACATGTGAAGCAATATTCTCTGGTCATGAAGGGGACCACTGTAACACCCCCTTCCCATACGTAGGCGATCCCATCCGAGGCGGAGTGAGATGCCGTATGAGACAAGGTGTCACTAAGCAAAAACAAAGCAAACATACATTCATTCATTGCATACATATAGAAATACAGGATAATTAAAAACTTAATGGAAAAGAAAGCCATAGCTGATCATGCATTAAAATAACAAACCATTACAATAATGTTCTGATCAACTAGCTGATACAAAATAATATTACATATACAAAAATATAGGTACAAAAGCGGAAGCTGATACAAAACTGATACAACTGATACACGAGAGTTCTATACAAAAAGAATCATCACTAATACAAAATTAAGCCCTACACTAAACCCTTCTGTGTTGGCTTGATGGCGGTGACTCTCTCACAGCAAAACTCCTTCCGCAACTGCACGGGTAAAAACACCGTGCTAAGCGATAAACGCTTAGTGGGGAAACACACATAAATTATGGACGGCCATTCACAATGGTCGTCAAGGCATATCACAATCACAATGGCAAAGTGCAAAGGTTAACATAATCTATATAAACATGCTCACATTTAAAAACCATACAATCAGTATCTCATATTCATATCCATTCAAGAATAATCCGACATGCAATTCATCATTATACTCATTCAGATATCACATTTTATATCCAAATCAGAACAGAGCAATTCAATCGAACAATAAATGAACACCTGAAGAACACCTGCTGACTCTAGGTAGTGGATAACGAGTGTACTGAAGGTACCTTACGGGTACGAATCGAATACTGAGGGTACCTCACAGGTACAAATCAAAAGTCATTTCATTTTAATCAAAACACATTGTTTGTTTACTGAGGGGATCTTAAACAAGATCCTAATACTGATGGGTTCGCGAGGAACCAAACGGGGACCTGATCGGGGTCCAAACTAAACTAAGGGTTGCAGCTAAAAGACTCTATTAGGCATGACTAACTATCCACTTACTTGACTCTAGCAGGCTAAAACTCATTCAAATCACAATTCCAAACATCGCGTATAATTCATCAGAAGAATCATGGTATCACGCATTTAAAAGCATATAAAAGTATGACATGCATCATACAGCAGTAAAAATTCATTCGAAGGAATTACGGAATCCATTTATAAGTTAAATTCCGGGAAATTTTAGAAAATGGGCTGAACGGGGTGACGGGCGAGGTTGGCTGGTCACGAGACGTGACTGGCCTCCTCACAAGGCTGGTCACGAGATGTGACTGAGGGTCACGCCTCATGACTGGCTCTGTCCCTCATGGATCACGCGGCGACTCGCCCCTTACCTCTCGCTGGTCACGAGTGGTGACTGGGTGTCACGTCTTGTGACTGGCTTCCTTCTTTGGGCTGGTCACGTGACGTGACTGGCTGACGTGACTGGCCTTTCTTAGGCCAGTCACGAGTCGTGACTGGGAGTCACGTCTCTTGACTGGCTTCCTCATGGCCGGTCACGAGTTGTGACAGGCAGTCACAGCTCGTGACTGGCTTCTATCTGGCAGGTCATGAGCCGTGACTAGAAGTCACATCTCGTGACTTGCCTCTCCTCTTGGCTAGTCACGCTACAGACGGGAATTTCTACAGTAATCGATTTCCAGATTTTCCAGAATTTCCCAGAACAAAGAAATCAATCCGAATTTGATTAAACGTCATTCAAACCTGTTCTTACTTCCCAGAAGATCATTCAATCATCAAAATGACAAATCAACAACTTAATTCAATAATTAAACTACCAAATCAAATCAAGTATATATGCATTCAACTTCTCAAAAACATAAACCCTAGAAATTTACAGTAAACTCAAAATCACACAAGTCATAACAAACAATTCCCAAACCTGAATTCTAAGCTTCACTTCACTTAGTCCCACTACTCCCAGCAATCTCCTTGCCTTTGGGATCGCGAGGAGCCTCAGCTAAACACAAACATCCAACAATGCAAACCCTAAGTTAAATCTAAACTCAAGGAAGAAGAAGAAGAAGAGAAAGAAGAATAAAAGGAAGACCAAGATACGTACTTACCAAGTTAGGAGCAAGAGTGACCAATTTCCATAACCACAACTTGATTTACAGATAGCAATAATTAGGAAAGGGAAAAGGAAGAAGAAGATGGTGGTAGAGGGGAAAACGTGAATCTGATATTCCCTTCACTCTTCCTTCTTTTCTTTATTCATTTTCCCTAACCTAATACACATGTCAATCTTTTGGTGGTGGAACTTGCTCACTCACACCCTAACTCCATACTTCACACACATCTTATGCACTGCTAACTTATACACCCTACAATGGTATGAACTCACACACACAAGCACGTCTCAACTTAAAACACCATAAAATGATATGCTCAAGTGCACACAAGCAATACCCAAATAATACACACACTAATGCCATGCATATAACCACATGCTAACAAAACCCAAAAACATGCATTTTACTAAACTACCCTCATGATATGCTGAACACATGCACATGCATGCCCACACACAGACAGGCTCATTCTACTAGGGGGCAAACGGGGTGTGACAACTCTCCCCTACTAATAAGAATTTCGTCCTCGAAATTCTCACCTGAACTGAATAACTGTGGATACTGAACTCTCATCGACTCCTCTGGTTCCCAAGTCGCTTCTTCGACTCCATGATTGATCCACAACACTTTAACCAAAGGAATCTGCTTACTTCTCAACTGCCTCACTTCTCGAGCTAGAATAGCTCGCGGTTCCTCATCATAGGAAAAGTATGGCTGAACCTGAATATCCTGAACCGAAAGAACATGCGAAGAATCTGATCTGTACCGACGAAGCATCGAAACGTGGAACACATCATGCAACTTTGCTAATTCCAACGGTAGCGCTAATCTATAGGCTACAGGTTCTACCTTAGCCAGAATCTCATAAGGACCAATGAAACGAGGACTAAGCTTGCCTTTCTTTCCAAACCGAAGCACTTTCCTCCAAGGTGAAACTTTAAGGAAAACTTTGTCCCCGATCTCAAAATGTACGTCTTTCCTCTTCAAATTAGCATAAGATTTTTGTCGATCCTTGGCTGCCTTCAAATTCCGCTGCACTACTCTGATCTTCTCTTCAGTATCTCTAACCAAGTCAGGCCCAATCACTGGTCTCTCGGATAGCTCGGTCCAACAAACCGGAGTCCTACACTGGCGTCCATAAAAAGCCTCATACGGTGCCATACTGATGCTCGACCTAAAACTGTTGTTGTAGGCAAACTCCATAAGCGACACATATTTGTCCCAACTACCCGAAAAATCCAAAGCACAAGCTCTCATCATATCCTCCAGAATCTGAATAAGTCGCTCTGACTGACAATCGGTTTGAGGATGAAACGCTGTACTGAAGTTCAACTTAGTGCCCAAAGCTCTCTGCAACTCCTTCCAAAACTTGGAAGTAAACCTCGGATCCAGATCTGAAACTATGGACAAAGGCACACCATGCAACCGAACTATCTCATCCACATAGATACTGGCCAATCTGTCCATCGAGTAGTCCACTCTAACCGGTAGAAAGTGAGCTGACTTCATAAGCCGATCCACTATTACCCAAACCGAATCATGTTTCCTCTGAGTCAAAGGCAAACCAGAAACAAAGTCCATGGCGATATCATCCCACTTCCACTCAGGAATGGATAAAGGCGTAAGCAATCCCGAAGGAACCTGATGCTCGGCCTTTACCTGCTGACATGTCAAGCACTTGGAAACAAAATCCACTATGTCCCTCTTCATATTGGACCATTAAAAGAACTGTTTCATATCCCGATACATCTTCTCACTGCCCGAATGCATAGTAAAAACTGTACTATGCGCCTCACTCATAATCAGTCTCCTCAAATCCTCAGACTCTGGCACACATAAGCGATCTCTGAACATAAGCACCTCATCCTGAACTGAGAACTCTGACTGCTTGCCCGATCTGACCTCTTGCACAATCCGCTGAAGCCTCTGATCATCTCTCTGAGCATCCACTATCCTCTATCTCAAGGTAGGCTTCGCACGCAACTGAGCAATCAAAGCCCCATCTGAACCAAATCTCCATCTGAATCGCCTCAGGAATAAGGCTGAAACTGACTTTCGACTCAAAGCATCTGCGACTACATTAGCCTTACCAGGATGGTAATCCACAATGCAGTCGTAGTCCTTAAACAACTCAAGCCATCGGCGCTGTCTCATGTTCAACTCTTTCTGTGAAAGGAAGTACTTCAAGCTCTTGTGGTCCGAAAAGATCCTACACTTTTCCTCATACAGATAATGACGCTAAATCTTCAAAGCAAAGATCACAGCTGCTAACTCAAGATCATGCGTCAGATAGTTCCTCTCATGTGGCTTTAACTGACGAGAAGCATAAGCCACGACCTTACCTTCCTGCATCAGTACACATCCAAGACCAACACACGAAGCATCACTATAAATGACAAACTCATTACCCGAGATGGGTTGAGTAAGAATTGGAGCCTCAACAAGCAACTGCTTTAACCGATCAAAACAAGCCTGGCATCTATCTGACCACTCAAATTTGACTCCTTTCCTCAATAATCTAGTCATCGGAGCAGCAATCACAGAAAAACCTTTAACAAACCGACGGTAATAACCTGCCAAACCGAGGAAACTCCTCACCTCCTGAACATTACTAGGCGCTTTCCAATCAACTATCACCTCAAACTTGGCTGGATCTACCTGAACACCTCTAGCTGAAACAATGTGACCCAAGAATGATACTTCTCGAAGACAGAAATCACACTTGCTAAGTTTGGCAAATAACTGATGCTCTCTCAACATCTGCAAAACCAATCTTAGATGCTCCTCATGCTCACTCTCATCCTTGGAACACACAAAGATGTCATCAATGAACACTACTACAAATCGATCTAAGTATGGCCTAAATACACGGTTCATCAAATCCATAAAAGCCGCTGGAGCATTTTTCAAACCAAACGGCATCACAAGAAACTCATAATGGCCATACCTAGTCCGAAATGCAGTCTTAACCACATCTGCATCCTGAACTCGAAGCTGGTAGTACCCTGATCGAAGATCTATCTTAGAGAAGACACCTGCACCTCGAAGCTGATCAAATAAATCCTCAATCCTAGGCAACGGATACTTGTTCTTCACTGTAACTTTATTAGTCTGCCTGTAGTCGATACACATCCGCAAAGATCCATCTTTCTTCTTCACAAAAAGAACTGGAGCTCCCCAAGGAGAGATGCTAGGTCGAATAAACCCCTTATCCAATAACTCTTGTAGCTGAGTATTAAGTTCCCTCAACTCTACAGGAGCCATCCGATAAGGTGCTCTCGAAATCGGTGCAGTACCTGGCATAATCTCAATGGACAACTCAACCTCTCTCTCAGGAGGCAAACCAGGCAACTCGCTCGGGAACACATCACTAAACTCCCGCACTACTGGAATGTCCTCATTCTGAACTTGATCTCTCTTGGAATCTAACACAACTGGAAGAAAAGCCTCACAACCTTTCCTGATAAACCTCTTGGCTTGCATCGCGGAAATCACATTATTCACAGAACTAGCACCCAAACCTTTCAAGAACACAAGAGACTAACTTCTATCCCAAAGTACAACTGTCTTCCTATGGCAATCAACTACAGCCCGATGCTTACCCAACCAGTGCATACCCAGAATCAAATCAAACTCTCTGAAGGGCAACTCAATCAAATCCACTGGAAGTACAACTCCCTCAACCATCAGAGGACAACTCCTAAAGACTCTACTCACACTGACACTATGCCCTAATGGACTGGTCACACATATCTCATAATCTAACTGATCAACCACATGCAAGTTATCAATAATTTTATCTATGCACAAATATGAGTGTGTGGAACCAGGGTCAATTAGAGCATACAACTCAGTGTCATGGAGTAGGAACTTACCAGCAATAACATCAGGCGCATCCTGCTCATCTCGGGCTCTCATAGCATAAGCTCCAGTCGTAACCTGAGGAGGATGCTCAACAGTCTCAGAAGCAGCTCCATCTCTAGGCCGACCACCTCAACCTCTACCTCTGCCTCTACCACGGGTAGCCTGAGAAGCATTCGAACCGACCCTGCTGGCCTCTCTCTGTCATGGCCAGATTTGTACCCTAAGAGAATTAACCTAATTTGGCATGTGAGTGAGTGGATTGAATGTGTAGGATTGGACTTAATTGAAAGAAAGTAGTATAGTTAAGGGGTTAAATGGTAATTATGAATGTTTGTGCTAAGCATGAGTTAAAGGCTGATTAACTAGTTAATGGAGGGTTAATTAGGAATAAAATAAAGTAAGAAATTGGTAAGTGGAGGCAGGTTTTCTGAAGTGGATTTCGTGTGGCTTTGTAAGGTTTTGCCACCTCCTTCTTTGCATGCATTTGCCTAGTGAAGTGAGAGGTGAGTGTGTGTTGGCCTCATTCTTCATTTTCTGCATTTGGCTTTGGCTTTCTTCTTGTTTCCGTGAGTAAGGATGAGAGTGGTTTAAGTGGATGTGTGCATGTAGCTAATTGGAACAAGAATTAAGTGTTAAGACCTTAAGGTAAGTGGTTTTGTGTGCATATTCTCATCTTCTACTCTTCTTCTTGGTTTTGATTTAGTTTGGAATGAGGATTGATGGATTGTGCTCAATTCTGGAATTTGAACTGGTTTTGCTAGCTGAAGAAGTGAAGAGAGATAAGGGAAAGGCTGTAATCGGCGAACCGAGCGTCCGTCGTAATTAGGAGCTAAGGCGACGAGGTTTGTGAACAAACCCTAATTGTATGAATATGTGATTAGTGTTGGTTAAATAGGGTTTTGAACTGAATTGCATGATATGTGAAATTGAAGGTTGAGCATGAATTATGTGATGCTAAATTGTATGATTATAGTAGCAATATGATTGTGATAAAGTGCTTGAAAGTGATTATGATTTGTACTATTATTGAATGCCAAACAAGAAGGGAAAATCAGGTATGTGTTATTGATTGTGTGGTTGTTGTATTTGGGTTGATTGCCAAACAAATAAGAATGAGATTTGAGGTCTAGGCGTAAAAGGAGAAGTGGACTAAAAAAGCACAGCCGTGCTAGTGATAAACACAGCTGTGTTTTGGTATTTTTGCATAGGTCACGGTAACAATGAAATTGATTGTGACCGTGACATATGCTGAGTTCAATTCTGCCTAGAGGAATTTGGTATGTCACGGTGACAATGGAATCCATTGTGACCGGGACCTACCCAGGAGGGCATTCTGTTTTGCAAATGAGAATATGTCACGGTGACAATGAGATTCATTGTGACCGTGACATACCCTCAGGTTGCATTCTGCTGAGAGTTGGGAACACATCACGGTGACAATGAAATTGGTTGTGACCGTGACATGTCCCCAATTTGCATTCTGTTTTGGACTTCAATATGTCACGGTGACAATGAAATCCATTGTGACCGTGACCCACCCTGTTTTGGCAATATAATCCTAATGTGTTTGGTCATTCAAATGGCATGGCTTTAAGCTGAAATGAAGGACAGCATGAGTAAGTAATGTATATGTGTTAAGTGATCTACAAATGCATACAACTATGATGACTTCTGAATGGGATAAGTTATGTGAATATTAAATGTGAAGACTGAATTTGAAAGTATATTGAATATGCAAATGAAATGTATGGCTGTGTGCTAATACAAATGTGTAAAGTGAATAGTGAACTGAATAACGTGTTTAACAACTTAAGCCTGCGAGTCAAGTAGTGGATAGTTAGGCATGCCTATAGGGTCAAGTGCTGCAGCCCCATGCGTTAAATATGTCTGATTCCATGGGAATCACAATGCGAATATCCTTACTGGATTGTGTTATATGTGGAATGATGAAAGGTACCAGAAGGTACTAATGTGATAAGAAGCACCAGAAGGTGCTAATGTGAAAAAGTAGTCTCGATGAGATTACTGGTATCTGAGAGATACCGATGCGATACCCGTTATCCGCGTCATTGAATTGCAGGCAAAGTGGCAGAAAGGCTAATTGGTTAATCGGCTAAAAGTTAATTAAATATAAACAGAAGTGATTGTGATACAAGGAAGTATGGAAATGTGAATAAGTAATTGATGCCTTATGATTGAATATAGTAATGGTTAATCTGACATGATTATTAGCATGTTATGTATGATGATTCTGATGTGTGATAAATTATATGCTATATGTATGAGTTCCCCACTAAGCGATATCGCTTAGCATGGATTTACTCTAATCCGTGCAGGTACGGACGAGAGGTGACTGAAGGACGTCCCCCGCATTTTGGTACGGTCAACAATAGGAAGTATATAGTGTAGGTTTGGGGGCTTGTTATTTGGGACTTTTGTATAAGTTTTATATGGTTAATATGTATTTTGAATATGTAAAGGCATGTAATAATGTAGTAATCACGGATGTAACCTCCCACATGTATGTGTGTCATGTGAATAGCTAAGGCGTGTGACTAATAGTAGTTGGCATGTGATGCATGAATTAAAATAGTGTGTGATGAAATTTTATTATTCAGTTTCCGCATGTGTTTCTGGGTGTGTGTGCGACCTTCTCTAACTAAGATTAGCTGAGCTAGTTTGTCGTTAGGGAACGGGCGTCACAAGTTGAGGTATCAGAGCCTAGGTTGAGTCTTTTCTGGGAATTGGGTAGATAAGATGTGTATAGTTTGTTGACCTAATGCGGAAGTCCTTGTTTAATCTGTGTAGTAAGATGGATTCTGGAAGGCATACCGGTGAGGAATCTGCCGAAAGTGTGAATCCTCGTGAAGCTGAGGTGACAGGGTCTGGGCAGTCTAGATCGGTTGGCTATGGGAATGAGATTCCATTTGGGCCTATGGAAGCCATGATGAAAATGACACAAGATATGGCGAGAGTGATGGAACGTATGATGGCGCCAAGAGCCCCAATAGAATCTTTGAGGAAGCATGGTTTGGAGGAATTTCATGGAACAAGGTTAGATGAGTCAGAAAAAGCAGAGTACTGGATTGAGAAGGTGGAAAGGATTCTTAAGGAGATACGATGTCCTCCAGATCAGTGGGTTGAATGTGTGGAGTCATTACTCCAAGGTCCTGCATATGATTGGTGGAAGTTGGTCCTGCAGAATCCGATGCTTCCTGAACCATTAAACTGGGAGTTCTTTGAAAAAGGATTCAAGGACAAGTATATTACTAAAGCACATCGAGAGGCAAATTGGAAGAAGTTCTTGAGTTTGAGACAGAGGACTATGACAGTGGCGGAGTATGAAGCAGAATTCTGTCTCTTAAGCAAATATGCGCCGAAAGGTGTGTTAACTGATGTGTTGCGATGTCAACAGTTTGAGGATGGATTGATTGAGGAAATTAAAGCTTTGCTGATTTCTTTAACAACAGAGCAGAATATAAGTTACTATCGAATTGTACAAGCAGCTTTGAGAGCTGAAAGGACTTTGGGAGCCCAAAGAGAATGGAGACAAAGGAAGAATGCGAATAGAGGTGGTTCCCAGACGGGGAAAAGATCAAGAGATTCTCATGTGGCATCACCTGCGGAATCAGGGTTCAGTTCTGCAGCGAGAGGTAAGAAGCGAGGCGCTCCCTCAGCATCTGGTTCTGGAAGAGGAACATCTGGTAATAGAAGTGAGGTTCATGAGTGTCCTCATTGTGGTAAGAGGCATAGAGGAGAATGCTGGAGAGTGTCGGGTGCTTGTTATAGATGTGGGAGCACTGAGCATTTCATTGCTAATTGCCCGAATACCTATGAGATGTCAGGAAATCAACAAGAGCAGAGTAGGGGTGGTTCAAACTTGCCTTCTACGAACAGAGGAAGAGGAAGAGGACGTGGCAGAGGTACTCAGTCCAGAGGTGCAGTCGATTCTGAGATTGTGGATAGACCTGATGAGGCTCCAGTGCGGGCTTATGCTATGAGGGCACGAGAGGATCAGGACGCGCCTGAGGTGATAGCAGGTACTATTCTACTTTATGGTGTGGAAATGTTTGCACTTATTGATCCTGGTTCAACTCATTCATATGTATGTGATAAAAAGATATGTGAAAAGATGCCTAAAGTTGAATGTTTAAAATATGATATATGTGTGTCTAGCCCTTTGGGAGGTAATGTTAATGTGAACAGAGTGTATCGAAACTGTGCATTAGAAGTTCAAGGTAGTGTGTTTCCAGTGGATTTGATTGAACTACCGTTTGATGAGTTTGATTTGATTTTGGGTATGGATTGGTTAACTAAGTATGATGCGGATGTTAAGTGTAAGAAGAAAATAGTTATACTCTCTGATGGTAAGGGAAACAGAGCGACAGTGAGAGGAGTGTGCACTAATCCTCTTGTGAATGTGATATCTGCTATGCAAGCCTGTCGGTGTATGAGAAAAGGATGTGAAGCTTATTTGGCCCTGGTATTAGATAGTAAGAGAGAACAGGTAAAGATGCAAGAGATACCAATAGTCAGAGAGTTTCCTGACGTGTTTCCTGAAGAATTGAGCGGCGTACCACCAATAAGAGAAGTTGAGTTATCAATTGACGTGGTACCAGGAACTGTACCGGTATCTAAGGCACCCTATAGAATGGCTCCAACTGAGTTGAAGGAATTGAAGGAGCAATTGCAAGAATTACTGAACAGGGGTTTTATTAGACCTAGTGTTTCTCCTTGGGGAGCACCAGTGTTGTTTGTTAAAAAGAAAGATGGTACAATGAGAATGTGCATCGATTATCGACAGCTGAATAAAGTAACAGTAAAGAATAGGTATCCTTTACCTCGAATTGAAGACTTGTTTGATCAGTTAAGGGGAGCCGGGGTATTCTCAAAGATTGACTTGCGTTCAGGGTATTATCAGTTGCAAGTGAAGAAGGAAGATGTACCTAAGACCGCGTTTAGAACTCGTTATGGGCATTATGAATTTCTAGTAATGCCATTCGGGTTAACCAATGCGCCAGCTGCATTCATGGATTTAATGAATCGGGTGTTCAGACCGTACTTGGATCAGTTTGTGGTTGTGTTCATAGACGATATTTTGGTATATTCAAGAAATGAAAAGGAACATGAACAGCATTTGAGAGTTGTACTTCGGACTTTGCAAGAACATCAGCTGTATGCCAAACTCAGTAAGTGTGAGTTCTGGCTCAAAGAGGTATCATTTCTGGGTCATGTGATCTCATCTGAAGGAGTTAAAGTGGATCCAACTAAGATAGAAGCAATTGTGAATTGGAAACCGCCTAAGAATGTGTTAGAGATTCGCAGTTTCTTAGGGTTGGCTGGATACTACAGAAGGTTTGTGAAAGGATTTTTAGTAATAGCTTCACCGTTGACAAGATTGTTACGTAAAGGAGTGAAATATGAGTGGTCTGGAAGATGTCAAACAAGTTTCGATCGGTTGAGGAAGATGTTAGTAGAAGCACCGATTCTTACACAGCCTATGACTGGTAAAGAGTATGTATTGTATACCGATGCTTCAGGTGTCGGATTGGGTTGTGTATTGATGCAAGAGGGGAAGGTGATAGCGTATGCGTCAAGGCAATTGAAACCGCATGAGCAGAATTATCCGACTCATGATTTGGAATTGGCTGCAGTAGTGTTTGCTTTAAAGATTTGGCGACATTACTTGTATGGTGAGAAGTGTAGAATTTACACGGATCACAAGAGTTTGAAATATCTGCTTACACAGAAGGAACTGAATCTGAGACAGCGAAGGTGGGTCGAGTTGTTTAAAGATTATGATTGTATTGTGGATTATCATCCGGGAAAAGCTAACGTAGTGGCCGATGCTTTGAGTAGGAAGTCAATTTCAGCATTACAGTTAAAGCGGATTGAGTGGAGGTTTTCTGCAGATGGAGCTTTATTAGCACAGTTGAAAGCAAGACCGGTTCTGAAAGATGAGTTAATAGTTGCTCAGAGAAGTGATGGGAGATTGCAACAAGTTCTGCAGTCAGTTGGTGATATGGATAAGACTGACTATTCAGTGAATGAAGATGGAATACTGCTGTATAAGAATAGAATGTGTGTGGCCAACGATAAAGAATTAAGAAAGAGATTGATGCACGAGGCTCATAATACAGTTTTCACTATGCATCCAGGTGGAAACAAGATGTATCAAGATATGAAACAGTTGTATTGGTGGCCAGGGATGAAGAAGGATGTAGTGGAATATGTGTCTAAGTGTCTTGTCTGTCAACAAGTTAAAGCGGAGCATCAAGTGCCCCAGGGAATGTTGCATCCACTCCCTATTCCCCAATGGAAATGGGATAATATCACGATGGATTTTGTTACTGGATTGCCTCTGACCTCAAGACAGCAAGACGCAGTATGGGTTATTGTGGACAGGTTTTCGAAATCAGCTCACTTTATACCTGTTCGGATGGATTATTCTATGGAAAAGTTGGCTGAATTGTATGTAAGGGAAATTGTCCGATTGCATGGGATACCTTTGTCTATTGTTTCTGATAGGGATCCCAGATTCACTTCTAAATTTTGGAGGAGTTTACAGGCAGCGTTGGGTACGAAATTGAATTTCAGTACTGCTTTCCATCCACAAACCGATGGACAATCGGAAAGAATTATTCAGGTTTTGGAAGATTTGATGCGAGCGTGTGTTTTGGATTTCTCTAAGAGTTGGGATAGGTATCTTCCACTTATTGAATTTGCTTATAACAACAGTTATCAGACCAGTATTGGTATGGCACCGTATGAAGTTTTGTATGGAAGGAAATGTCGTTCACCGATTTGCTGGACAGAATTGAATGAAAGCAGAGTCATAGGGCCAGATTTGGTTCGTGATACAGAAGAGAAAGCTAAAATCATACAGCAAAGATTGAAGGCAGCAAGTGACAGACAGAAGTCGTATGCTGATTTGAAGAGAAGAGATATTGAGTTCAGTGTAGGTGATAAAGTATTTCTGAAAGTGTCTCCTTGGAGGAAGGTACTGCGATTTGGTAAAAAGGGGAAGCTGAGTCCAAGGTTTATTGGGCCATATGAAGTGCTTGAAAGAGTAGGTTTTGTAGCTTATCGGTTGGCTTTGCCTCCGACTTTGGCTAAGCTACATGATGTGTTCCATGTGTCTATGTTAAGAAGATATAGGTCAGATGATTCCCATGTGCTATCTCTACCAGAAGTGGAAGTGCAGTCAGATTTCACTTATGATGAAAAGCCAATAGTGATCTTAGCAAAAGAAGTCAGATACCACTTGTGAAAGTACTCTGGCAGATACCACTTGTGAAAGTACTCTGGCAGCACCATGGTGTTGAAGAAGCAACTTGGGAACCAGAAGCGGCTATGCGAGAACAACATCCACAACTATTTCACTCAGGTATGAATTTCGAGGACGAAATTCTTTAAGGAGGGGAGAGTTGTCATGGCCGGATTTGTACCCTAAGAGAATTAACCTAATTTGGCATGTGAGTGAGTGGATTGAATGTGTAGGATTGGACTTAATTGAAAGAAAGCAGTATAGTTAAGGGGTTAAATGGTAATTATGAATGTTTGTGCTAAGCATGAGTTAAAGGCTGATTAACTAGTTAATGGAGGGTTAATTAGGAATAAAATAAAGTAAGAAATTGGTAAGTGGAGGCAGGTTTTCTGAAGTGGATTCCGTGTGGCTTTGTAAGGTTTTGCCACCTCCTTCTTTGCATGCATTTGCCTAGTGAAGTGAGAGGTGAGTGTGTGTTGGCCTCATTCTTCATTTTCTGCATTTGGCTTTGGCTTTCTTCTTGTTTCCGTGAGTAAGGATGAGAGTGGTTTAAGTGGATGTGTGCATGTAGCTAATTGGAACAAGAATTAAGTGTTAAGACCTTAAGGTAAGTGGTTTTGTGTGCATATTCTCATCTTCTACTCTTCTTCTTGGTTTTGATTTAGTTTGGAATGAGGATTGATGGATTGTGCTCAATTCTGGAATTTGAACTGGTTTTGCTAGCTGAAGAAGTGAAGAGAGATAAGGGAAAGGCTGTAATCGGCGAACCGAGCGTCCGTCGTAATTAGGAGCTAAGGCGACGAGGTTTTGGAACAAACCCTAATTGTATAAATATGTGATTAGTGTTGGTTAAATAGGGTTTTGAACTGAATTGCATGATATGTGAAATTGAAGGTTGAGCATGAATTATGTGATGCTAAATTCTATGATTATAGTAGCAATATGATTGTGATAAAGTGCTTGAAAGTGATTATGATTTGTACTATTATTGAATGCCAAACAAGAAGGGAAAATCAGGTATGTGTTATTGATTGTGTGGTTGTTGTATTTGGGTTGATTGCCAAACAAATAAGAATGAGATTTGAGGTCTAGGCGTAAAAGGAGAAGTGGACTGAAAAAGCACAGCCGTGCTAGTGATAAACACAGCTGTGTTTTGGTATTTTTGCATAGGTCACGGTAATAATGAAATTTATTGTGACCGTGACATATGCTGAGTTCAATTCTGCCTAGAGGAATTTGGTATGTCACGGTGACAATGGAATCCATTGTGACCGGGACCTACCCAGGAAGGCATTCTGTTTTGCAAATGAGAATATGTCACGGTGACAATGAGATTCATTGTGACCGTGACATACCCTCAGGTTGCATTCTGCCGAGAGTTGGGAACACATCACGGTGACAATGAAATTGGTTGTGACCGTGACATGTCCCCAATTTGCATTCTGTTTTGGACTTCAATATGTCACGGTGACAATGAAATCCATTGTGACCGTGACCCACCCTATTTTGGCAATATAATCCTAATGTGTTTGGTCATTCAAATGGCATGGCTTTAAGCTGAAATGAAGGACAACATGAGTAAGTAATGTATATGTGTTAAGTGATCTACAAATGCATACAACTATGATGACTTCTGAATGGAATAAGTTATGTGAATATTAAATGTGAAGACTGAATTTGAAAGTATATTGAATATGCAAATGAAATGTATGGCTGTGTGCTAATACAAATGTGTAAAGTGAAAAGTGAACTGAATAACGTGTTCAACAACTTAAGCCTCCGAGTCAAGTAGTGGATAGTTAGGCATGCCTATAGGGTCAAGTGCTGCAGCCCCATGCGTTAAATGTGTCTGATTCAATGGGAATCACAATGCGAATATCCTTACTGGATTGTGTTATATGTGGAATGATGAAAGGTACCAGAAGGTACTAATGTGATAAGAAGCACCAGAAGGTGCTAATGTGAAAAAGTAGTCTCGATGAGATTACTGGTATCTGAGAGATACCGATGCGATACCCGTTATCCGCGTCATTGAATTGCAGGCAAAGTGGCAGAAAGGCTAATTGGTTAATCGGCTAAAAGTTAATTAAATATAAACAGAAGTGATTGTGATACAAGGAAGTATGGAAATGTGAATAAGTAATTGATGCCTTATGATTGAATATAGTAATGGTTAATCTGACATGATTATTAGCATGTTATGTATGATGATTCTGATGTGTGATAAATTATATGCTATATGTATGAGTTCCCCACTAAGCGATATCGCTTAGCATGGATTTACTCTAATCCGTGCAGGTACGGACGAGAGGTGACTGAAGGACGTCCCCCGCATTTTGGTACAGTCAACAATAGGAAGTATATAGTGTAGGTTTGGGGGCTTGTTATTTGGGACTTTTGTATAAGTTTTATATGGTTAATATGTATTTTGAATATGTAAAGGCATGTAATAATGTAGTAATCACGGATGTAACCTCCCACATGTATGTGTGTCATGTGAATAGCTAAGGCGTGTGACTAATAGTAGTTGGCATGTGATGCATGAATTAAAATAGTGTGTGATGAAATTTTATTATTCAGTTTCCGCATGTGTTTCTGGGTGTGTGTGCGACCTTCTCTAACTAAGATTAGCTGAGCTAGTTTGTCGTTAGGGAACGGGCGTCACACTCTCTGGGAACCTGAATCCTCATGTAATCTCGGACAACTGGCCAAAAGATGCTCAGAGCTCCCACACCTGAAACACGCACTGGAGAGCCACCTACACTCACCCCGATGAGTCTTACTGCAATGAGGACAAATTGATGTAGTCTCAGCTCTACCACCCCTACCAGAACCTGACACAGCTGCAAAACCCTGTCGTCTACCTCTAGAAGCCGGGCCAGAAGATGACTCGTCCTGTGGGTTCCTAGATCTCTTACCCGAGGATGAAGAAGATCCCCCATGAGAAGAGTTCCTCCTCTGAGCTCTCTCTCTAAGCACCGTCTCAGATAACTCAGCCCTCACAGCAGCCTCCACAATCTGATAGTAGCTAACCCCAGGCATGCACATCAAAGAAATCAAAGCAATCTTCAAAGACTCATTCAACCCCGCTTCGAAATGCTTGCATCTGAAATCATCTGTTATAACCCCACGCGGAGCATAGCGAGACAATCTATTGAACTCCTTCTCATAATCTGCTACAAACATAGCCCTCTGTCTCAAACTCAAAAACTGCGCCCATCTTGCATCTCTATAAGTCTGAGTACTATACTTCTTTGTGAACTCACCCTCAAAGAACTCCCAAGTAATCGGATCCGGTAGCTGAGGATGCCTGCAAACCAATTCCCACCATTCAAAAGCAGACCCTTGCAGTAGAACTAATGCACACTCTGCCTGCTGGTCGGGAGGACACCGACTCTCTCTCAAGGCACGCTTCACTTTATCTAACCATTTCTCAGCCATCTCAGACTCATTCAAACCAGTGCCATAAAAATCTTCAACTCCTGCCCTTCTCAAATTCTCCATAGGTGCTCGAGGAGCAGTCACTCTCTCCAAAACCCTAGCCATGTCTTGATGCAATCTGAACATAGCCTCAAAAGACATGGTTGCGGCCTCGGGCTGGACCCTAGCATGCTGAGCCAACACAGAAATTGATGGATCTACAGCTTGAGGGTTCACACTCTCGGCGGACTCCTCAAGTGATCCACAAGCAGAATTAGAAGCCATCTAAACAAACAAGAAACAACCGTATCAGCCAACACAGATCTAGACACATACACATCTAAGCAACTCAAAACAACCACAACAACACCCAGAAATGCCTAAACCGAAGCTCTGATACCATAAACTATAACACCCCCTTCCCATACGTAGGCGATCCCATCCGAGGCGGAGTGAGATGCCGTATGAGACAAGGTGTCACCAAGCAAAAACAAAGCAAACATACATTCATTCATTGCATACATACAGAAATACAGGATAATTAAAAACTTAATGGAAAAGAAAGCCATAGCTGATCATGCATTAAAATAACAAATCATTACAATAATGTTCTGATCAACTAGCTGATACAAAATAATATTACATATACAAAAATATAGGTACAAAAGCGGAAGCTGATACAAAACTGATACAACTGATACACGAGAGTTCTATACAAAAAGAATCATCACTAATACAAAATTAAGCCCTACACTAAACCCTTCTGTGTTGGCTTGATGGCGGTGACTCTCTCACAGCAAAACTCCTTTCGCACCTGCACGGGTAAAAACACCGTGCTAAGCGATAAACGCTTAGTGGGGAAACACACATAAATTATGGACGGCCATTCACAATGGTCGTCAAGGCATATCACAATCACAATGGCAAAGTGCAAAGGTTAACATAATCTATATAAACATGCTCACATTTAAAAACCATACAATCAGTATCTCATATTCATATCCATTCCAGAATAATCCGACATGCAACTCATCATTATACTCATTCAGATATCACATTTTATATCCAAATCAGAACAGAGCAATTCAATCGAACAATAAATGAACACCTGAAGAACACCTGCTGACTCTAGGTAGTGGATAACGACTGTACTGAAGGTACCTTACGGGTACGAATCGAATACTGAGGGTACCTCATAGGTACAAATCAAAAGTCATTTCATTTTTATCAAAACACATTGTTTGTTTACTGAGGGGATCTTAAACAAGATCCTAATACTGATGGGTTCGCGAGGAACCAAACGGGGACCTGATCGGGGTCCAAACTGAACTGAGGGCTGCAGCTAAAAGACTCTATTAGGCATGCCTAACTATCTACTTACTTGACTCTAGCAGGCTAAAACTCATTCAAATCACAATTCAAAACATCGCGTATAATTCATCAGAAGAATCATGGTATCACGCATTTCAAAGCATATAAAAGTATGATATGTATCATACAGCAGTAAAAATTCATTCGAAGGAATTACGGAATCCATTTATAAGTTAAAATCCAGGAAATTTTAGAAAATGGGCTGAACGGGGTGATGGGCGAGGTTTGCTGGTCACGAGACGTGACTGGCCTCCTCACAAGGCTGGTCACGAGACGTGACTGAGGGTCACGCCTTGTGACTGGCTCTGTCCCACGCGGATCATGCGGCGACTCGCCGCTTACCTCTCGCTGGTCACGAGTCGTGACTGGGTGTCACGTCTCGTGACTGGCTTCCTTCTTTGGGCTGGTCACGCGACGTGACTGGCTGACATGACTGGCCTTTCTCAGGCCGGTCACGAGTCGTGACTGGGAGTCACGTCTCGTGACTGGCTTCCTCATGGCCGGTCACGAGTTGTGACAGGCAGTCACAGCTCGTGACTGGCTTCTATCTGGCAGGTCACGAGCCGTGACTAGAAGTCACGTCTCGTGACTTGCCTCTCCTCTTGGCTAGTCACGCTACAGACGGGAATTTCTACAGTAATCGATTTCCAGAGTTTCCAGAATTTCCCAGAATAAAGAAATCAATCCGAATTTGATTAAACGTCATTCAAACCTGTTCTTACTTCCCTGAAGATCATTCAATCATCCAAATGACAAATCAACAACTTAATTCAATAATTAAACTACCAAATCAAATCAAGTATATATGCATTCAACTTCTCAAAAACATAAACCCTAGAAATTTACAGTAAACTCAAAATCACACAAGTCATAACAAACAATTCCCAAACCTGAATTCTAAGCTTCACTTCACTTAGTCCCACTACTCCCAGCAATCTCCTTGCCTTTGGGATCGCGAGGAGCCTTAGCTAAACACAAACATCCAACAATGCAAACCCTAAGTTAAATCTAAACTCAAGGAAGAAGAAGAAGAAGAGAAAGAAGAATAAAAGCAAGACCAAGATACGTACTTACCAAGTTAGGAGCAAGAGTGACCAATTTCCACAACCACAACTTGATTTACAGATAGCAATAATTAGGAAAGGGAAAAGGAAGAAGAAGATGGTGGTAGAGGGAAAAACGTGAATCTGATATTCCCTTCACTCTTCCTTCTTTTCTTTATTCATTTTCCCTAACCTAATACACATGTCAATCTTTTGGTGGTGGAACTTGCTCACTCACACCCTAACTCCATACTTCACACACATCTTATGCACTCCTAACTTATACACCCTATAATCGTATGAACTCACACACACAAGCACTTCTCAACTTAAAACACCATAAAATGATATGCTCAAGTGCACACAAGCAATACCCAAATAATACACACACTAATGCCATGCATATAACCACATGCTAACAAAACCCAAAAACATGCATTTTACTAAACTACCCTCATGATATGCTGAACACATGCATATGCATGCTCACACACAGACAGGCTCATTCTACTAGGGGGAAAACGGGGTGTGATAACCACGTTGTCCAAGAAGCAGAAAGTAGAATACTTTTGTCTGAGTCTGACCTCTCATGCCATTGACTGGTATCATGGCTTTGACCGCCGCACTAAAGAAGATTGGGATCTGCTCACTGAAGAGTTTTTGAAATAGTATGACTGTAACACTAGAATGGAGGTGACCCTAAAGGATCTTGAGCTACTCCAGCAGAAGACTGGGGAATCTTTCCATGATTACCTCACCCGATGGCGGAACCGAGTAATGGAGATGCGCCGAAAGTCGGACACCCAGGATCAGATTCGTTTATTTATCAAGAATGCAAGCCCATACTTGAAGGAGGGGTTGAAGATGAAGGGGTTGAAGGACTGGGAATCTCTCAAAGATATAGTCATCAAAGCAGAGGGAGAATTCTTGGCTCGAAAAGCTAGCAATGACAATTTCGCCAAAAGGGCTAACCCCGGTCAAGGAACCGGCAGGCCGACAGGTCCCAGTAACAGCACTAGAAGAACGGGTGAAGTGTCTACTACTGAGGTAACCACCCAGAGGAAGTTTTCAAACTTGGGGAGACCATTATCCTGGGTCCTGAGGAGGTTAATGAAGGAGGGAAAATTGGACCCTATGGCTCCTAGGCCAGCTTTGACGCAAGGGAAACCTGGACACAAAGATAACGAATTTTGTGCATTCCACCAGCACTCAGGCCATATCACAGATAAATGCAAAGCGCTCCGGCACTCTATCCAAGACTTGATTGATAGCAAGCAAATCTCTGACCCTGAGAAGAGAGAAACTGAGAAGAAGCCTGGTTATAATGCCGTACCACCACCCGTGTTTATGATCCGATCTAGCCTGCCAGAGTGGTACGTGCTACAAGATCTATATGGGAGTGAGAGGTTCGCTGCTGGTTATCCCAAGGATAGAGAGGAGAAGGCAGTTGTGGCGACCCTTGATTACTGGTCTAGCAGTGAAAGCGGTGGAGAAGTCGAGGATGAAGAAGGAATGAACCTTGATTTGTGGGGCTCCGATGGAGACGAAGGAGAAATAGGGGCTGTAACGAGGAGTGGAAGAGTGATCCCCAAGATTACGAGGCTACCTGAGCCAGTGTAGCCATCAGCTGAGAAAGGGCCAGAGGAGAATCAGATTGTCAGACAATTGAAGAAAACTGCAGCTCAAATATCCATCTGGGATCTGTTGAGGCAATCCCCCTCTCATAGGCAGAAGGTAGTAGAGGCTTTGGTTGAGGCCACGGTCGCCACCACTATTTCCCCGTCAGAACTTTTGTGTTTAATTAAGGGAGGATCTGAGGAGAGATTGGTCTTTTCTGACGCCGACCTACCTGTTGAAGGCCGCAACCACAACCGACCCTTGTACATTAAAGCGCATATTAACGATAAGCACACTGCTTGCGTTATGGTAGACGACGGGTCTTTTATTAATGTGTGCCCCCTGATAGCTCTGCAGGCTTTTGGTTTAAACGAAGATATGCTCAGTGGATCTGATCTGACTATCACAGCCTATGACAACTCGAGGAGGCAAGCCTCAGGAACCTTTAAGACCTTGGTCAAGACAGGACCTATTGAAGTGGAGGTTGAATTCGTAGTTCTGCCCATACCTGCTAATTTCTCAGCTTTGCTTGGGAGACCCTGGTTTCATAAATTAGGAGGAGTACCATCCACACTGCATCAGATGATAAAGTTCCCACACGAAGGGGAGGTGGTGACTATCAAAGCGGCCAGGGAAAACCAGGTCTCAGCGTTGGAAATAGCCAATCAGCCATTTAGCGGCTTCTACGTGTCCATGATAAGGGAAGAGTACGGGTCAGTGGATAGCCCAGCTGTGGTTAATATGATGAAGAAGATGTATTATCTTCCTGGGGCTGTTTTAGGCAAAAACTCCCAAGGATCGCAAACCGCAATCACCACTCAAGGGCAAAAGAGCCGGAAAGGTCTGGGGTATAGAGGTGGCTTCGGCAAGAAGAAGGTAACAGGTAAGATCCCCCACATAACAGAGAGCTTCGTACCAGCATCCTCAGTTTGTGCTTACACTGGCGAAGACAAGCCACATTGGGTAGAGGGGAGGATTGTCCCTGGCTTCGAGATCTTTAACGATGTGTATGACTGGCATGTCGGGTTTGTCAAGACTATCGAAGGCATCTGGGATGAGGAAGTTATGACTCCGGGTATCACTTGGGACAGATGCGAGCTTGAGGAAGTCATTACTGAGAAGATGATAGCTGCCAGGCTGAAAGGGAAAGGGAAGATAGCAGAATTAGAGCTGAAAACGGAGAATTTGAAGTTTTCCTCAGACGAGCCTGAGGGGCCTTTGCTGGATCAGGAAGTCAGTAAACAAGCCGCAGCGGCATCGACCTCTGGAGTAACAGAAGAAGACTCTAGTTTAGACTGTCTTTTTATTCCCGAACTCTTTTATGATGTAAATGATAACTATAATATTATTAATAAGACAAATAATTTCTCTTACTTGTGCGATGTTTCTAATGATTTCAACATGCATGAACATGATCATATTCCATCAATTTTTGACATTGACTCCACTGGTACAACGCCTTTTAATCTTGGAACCTCAGAAAATCCGAGAGAAATTCTAATAGCATCAAACATAACTCCTGAGGAGAGAAAAAATTTTGAGAGAATAATAAGAAAACATGAAAAGGTCTTTGCCTGGACCTATGAGGACATGCCAGGAATTGACCGAGACGTGGCGGAACATGCCATCCCAACTTACCCAGATTGCAAGCCTGTGAAATAGAAGTTGAGAAGGCTGAGGCCAAAATGGGCTGACACGGTCAAAGAGGAGATTCGGCAGCAGATAGAAGCCAAGTTTCTCATTGAGGTGCAGTATCCTACATAGCTGGCAAATGTGGTCCCTGTAGCAAAGAAGAACGGAAAGGTTAGGGTGTGCGTGGACTATCGAGATCTGAACAAAGCTTGCCCTAAAGATGATTTTCCACTACCACATATCGATGTATTGATAGACAGTGCCGCCAATTGCGTGATGTATAGCTTTGGGGATGGATATGTGGGGTACAACCAAATCCTGAACAAGATAGCTGATCGGGTTAAAACTGCTTTCATCACGGAATGGGGAACCTATGCCTACCGAGTCATGCCTTTCGGCCTGAAGAACGCAGGGGCCACATACCAGAGAATAGCGACCAAGATTCTTAGCGACCTGATTCATAAAGAAGTGGAAGTGTATGTCGACGACATGATGGTTAAATCAGCCACCCGAGAGGGACACTTTGAAGCTCTAGAGAAGTTCTTCACCAGGATCGACAAGTATAATCTGCGACTTAACCGCAAGAAGTGCATTTTCGGAGTGACTTCAGGAAAACTATTGGGACATGTCGTTAGCCAGAGGGGAATAGAAATTAATCAGGATAAGGTGAAAGCCATCAGAGAGATGCCTGTGCCGCAAAAAGAGAAGGATGTTAGGAGTTTCCTGGGCAAGCTGCAGTATGTTAGCCGATTCATTGCCAAGCTCATTCAATATGCTAGCCCGTTTTTAAGCTGCTTAGAAAGAATCAGCCTGTGATCTGGAACGAAGATTGCCAGAAAGCTTTTGATAGCATCAGGGAATACCTGTTGAATCCGCCAGTGCTAAGGCCGCCGCAGCCGATTAAACCACTTATCCTGTATTTGGCAGTAGAAGGCAATTCCGTGGGCGCCATGATGGCTCAAGAAGATGAATTTGGGGTAGAGTTTGCAATTTATTACCTTAGTAAGAAATTTTTGGCTTACGAGATAAAATATGCTGAAGTAAAGAAGATCTGCTTGCAGTAATTTGGGCGTCAAAGAAACCGAGGCATTACTTCCACTCGTACAAGGTTCAAGCAGTGGCCAAGCAGAATCCGTTGAGATATTTGCAGGAAGCACCGTCTTTGCTTGGAAAGATGGGGAGGTGGCTGCTCTTGCTACAGGAGTTTGATATGCAATACATCACCCGTAAGACTATTAAAGGGCGAGCCGTAGCCGAATTTCTTGCTGAACATCCCATTCAAGGAGACACCCCCGAGTTCACCTTTGCTGATGAAAGCATAGTTGCGATTTCTGTTCAGGGATGGCAGTTGCACTTCGACAGGGCAGTAAATAACAGAGAAGCCAGAGTTGGAATCATCTTAACATCCCCAGATAATGAAAAACTTCCCCTTGCTAAGAAGCTGAGATACAAGGCAACCAACAATGAAGCCGAATATGAAGCTTGCACTTTCGGGCTAGAAGCTTTAGCGGCATTGGGGGCAAAGAACATATATGTCTTCGGTGACTCATCCTTGGTGATTAACCAGATCCGAGGTGAGTGGGCTGTAAAAGAAGAACGACTGGTCCCCTACATTGAATATTTGAAAGAGATGTGTGGGCAGTTTGAGACTTGCACCTTCCACTTTGTGCCGAGAGATGAAAACCATCTGGCTAATGCGTTGGCGACCTTAGTGTCATTGTGGGATAACCCTGAAGGAGTGCCTATGAAGCCAGTGCTGATCTCGAGCTCCGATAAGCCTAGTTTTGAAACTGAGCCTGTAATGGAAGTAGAAGTGGCAGATGGGAAACCATGGTACGTCGACATCATGAATTACTTGGAAAATAATAAATTCCCGTAAGAAGCTACTGAAAAAGACCAGAGGATGATCCGTAAGCTATCTACTCAGTTCATATCCTTAGAAGGGGTGTTGTACAAAAGGCAGTCGGACGGGATTCAGCTCAGGTGCTTGAATGAAAAAGAAGCCCGCAAAGTGATGGAGGAAACCCATGCAGGTGTCTGTGGGGCTCACATGAATGGTTTGACCTTGGCCAAGAAGGTTATGAGACAAGGCTTTTATTGGCTTACAATAGACAATGACTGCTCGAGATACGTCAAACAATGCCAGTTGTGCCAACAATACGCGGACTTGAGACACCTGCCAGTATCAGAGCTACATAACTTGACATCACCTTGGCCGTTTGCTGCTTGGGGGATAGATATCATCAAAGAAATTCGCCCTACGGCGTCCAATGGGCACCGATACATCATAGTCGCAATTGATTATTTTACCAAATGGCTAGAGGCAGAATCCTTCAAGAAGATTGACGCGAGGGATATGGCCAAGTTCATAGAGAGGAATCTGATCTACAGATATGGTCTTCCTCAACACATAGTATCTAATAATGGGGTGCAGTTCATGGGAGAAACCAGGAAGCTCCCCGAGAAGTATGGTGTCAAGCATCATAAATCCTCCCCCTACCGATCACAAGCGAATGGAGCAGTAGAAGCCGCCAATAAGAATGTGAAGAAGATCCTATCCAAAATGGTCCAAACCTACAAAGACTGGGCTGAGAAGTTACCCTTCGCCCTGTGGGGATACAAAACGATGGTAAGGACATCTACAGGTGCTACACCATTTTCCCTGGTATACGGAACGGAAGCAGTATTGCCAGTTGAGATAGAGCTCAAATCACTGCGGGTGGTCATGGAAGCCCAAATCCCAGAGGCCGAATGGGCGCAGCAGAGGCTACAGCACTTGAATTTACTGGATGAGAGTAGGCTGAAAGCCTATTATCATAATCAGATTTACCAAAAGAGATTGGCAAGAACTTTCGGAAAGAAGGTAAGAAAACATCCACTGAAAGAAGGGGACTTGGTGTTCAAACAGATGAGGCCAGGCATACCAGACATCAGAGGGAAATTCAGACCTACCTGGGAAGGGCCGTATATCCTTAAGAAGCTGCTGTCCAAAGGAGCTGCAATCTTGTCGGATAGTGATGGGAACGAATTCAAAGAGCCGATCAACGTCGACAGACTCAAGAGGTTCCATGGCTAAAGACCCAAAAATAAAAAGAAGAGAATAAAATGCCCTGCAGGTGGAAAACCAAAAAAAGGCGGCTGTGCTAAAATTGGGCGCCTCGACAGGGTGAAAACCGAAAAAAGGCATCCTGTGCAAAAATTAGAGGTATGAGAGAAAATGTCCGATCGTGAAAACCTAAGAGGGCCAATTGGTAACAGGAGTTGATGCTGTTAAAATTTGGTTTCATGTATTAACAGTGCGAAAACAGATGAGTAAATGCCAAAACTGATCATGTATGCCGAAATTATATGAAAATGTACACAGATTCGTGAAATAGGATGAATATTATTCTTTTCATTTTTGTCATTTCTCAGTTCTGCAATAAAAAGAAAAGTAGTACCAAAAGAAATACATATGAAGGCTTAGCTAAGTCCTGCTGCTGCTCTCACCGAGAAGATGCTTGAGCCCTCGAGTCCTGTTATCAGACGATGGACTAAGGATCCACTTCTTGTACTCACTAGTCGAAGACACAGAATAATTGCCGAACCTCGGGATAACAGTCTTCACGAGTAATCTGCCCCACAGCTCATGATACCGAGAAGCAAATGCAGCCAAGAGAGCTCCTCCTCGGAAGGACAAGGGAACCCTCACTACATCCTGGGTCGTCCCAAGTTGGCGTGTACATCGAGAGGTGATGCAGAAGGTGGCCTGACGGAGGCCGCAGAGGGGAACACACCCCGATGGCCCATCAATGACCACATGAGACAGTGGGAGCCAGGCAGACGTAAAACTGATGTCGTCATCTAACAGCTCGCCAAATCGGGCGATGCCTTCACCAGTAGTAGCACACCCGTACAATCGTCGACGCGGCAGAAAATGGCTTGGCGAGTACTGTGGAGTGACTCGAGGGGGTGGCTTAGACAACATCTTCAGTTTCTCTTGCAGCCAGAAAAGAAAAAAAAAAGAAAAAAAAAAAGATAAAGAAAGAAGAGAGGAAAAAGAAAGAAAGAGAAAAAGCCGCTGGAGTAAGTAGGGTTTACTTCAGGAAAAAATAAGGCACAGGGTTGTGTGAAAATCCGAAAGGACGCACTTCCCGCTAAGAAAAGCTAGTGTGAAAATCCATAAGGGACGCACTACCTTTAAAATAATGACGTACCTGGAGCAATAAGGGGCTGTCAGAGAAGGTTGTGCTGGATCCAGAGCTCACAGCGTCCAAGCCCAGAATGGTTTCAGCCAGAACGAGTGGTAGGGGTGATGACCCCGAGTGAAAGTCGCTCAGGACTCCGAACAGGCGAGGATCACCTGTCAGACCCCCAGTGACAACAATAAGGAAGTTTACCATGCAGAATAATAATATGATGCTTACCCAATAGGTGGGGTTGTCAGTGAACTGATCCAGAGCCTCGATCAGTGGCCCCAGGGAAAAGGAAGAGCCCGGAGGAATCAGCCGGACGGCCTCGGAGGAAGATATGCCCAAAGCCATGGCTATATCCCGGGTTTGAAATACGCCGCAGCGGGGGATGCAAGGCAGAGCCCTAGGTGGGAACCAGGCTCCAAGAATGGAAGCTAACTCTTCAGGCAAGGGACACAATTCCTGATAGGTGAACCGAAAGACGTGGAACCGGGGATTCCAGAAGTGGGTCGCCGCCAGCAGGAGGTTTTGGTCAACTTTCACCCGGCACAAATATTTCAGCCCAGATAAAGAAAAGAGGGCGCCTTCTTCCCAAGTGTGTTTGTCATCTAAGATACGGTGCATCTTTTGGGTTAGAAGGGAAGACTCAAAACGCTGGAAAATGAAGAGACAAAAAGAGCAAAATTTGGTAAGATTTTGTAGGGAAGTGTCACCGACGGCCTACCCGCCTCTCTACAGAGACGGCCTGCCTGCCTGTTCAAAGGGATGGCCTGCCCGCCTCTCCATAGGGACGGCCTGCCCGTCGGTATAAATCCACCTGGCAGACGCATACATCAGCATTGCATTCATCACCCGCATTAACTCGCATTTATTGCGCAACAGACGGCCAGCCCGTCGGTCACTTGTACAGACGCCCTGCTCGTTGGTCACAAAATTCTATATAAGGGCGAGTGACAGACGGTGCAAACGTTGCTGTCCCTTTCTTCTTCCTCTCCCAAACCGTTTTTTAGCGTTTTTTTTAGTGTTTTTTTCAAGCATTCTTCATCTTTCTTCATATTTTCGCATTTTCTATTCACCGGGCACTTTGATATTTATATTTTCTCCAGTTTCTACACTTCTCACGGCCACAAGTAAGTAAATAATTACTTTCTTTTGAATTTTATTTAATTTATTAATTCATTTCTCCTTCTTTCAACTTTAGAGATGTTTAGAAATTTCCAAATGCTTTAGGAATTTAGGGAGAATGCTGCCTTTTTTTATTTTTATTATTAGTGCAATTAAACCTGAATTTTTGCATGATCACATAGAAATAGAATTTTTCTATAATTTTGGTGCTTTATAACTACATTTTTTTAGCGCACCATTCTGTGCATATGTTGCTTTTGCGGCCTGAGGCCATTATTTTGTGTTGTTGGGGGCACACTCTTGCCGGGGTGCGTCCCATTTACATGCGTGTATTGTTGTTGAGGCCTGAGGCCTATGTTTTTGCCTTTTCATGCAGGAGGTTGGGCATACCCCTGCCGGGGTGCTGCCCAAATTTTTATTATTTATTCAAGAATTGAATATTTTCATGTAAAATGCATGCCCTGGGACCTAGAAAGCCCGTTCTTATTCACTTTAATTATTTCCATGCCGATTGCATGTTGCTTTTGCCATGATGCGTGCGAGCCACATTAGGATACTTCCTTAGACAGGATGTTTGCTCTTTTCGTTTTTCTTTATCAATTCTCTATCTTGTTTTGGGCCGCTATTGCCCCGGTGAGGCCTGAATTGGCCTTCACCTTGGAAATAAGTTTAAAAATATTTGTTTTGTCAAATTTCCGATATTTAATCTCTTCCCTTCTGCAGGATGCCTCCTAGACGTAGAGCACCGCAGGCACAGCCCGAGCTGGTAGCTCCGGATTGGATGGATGATGAGTCGGCTTAGAGGTATAGAGCGTTGGCTCAGGTAGAGTTTCGGGCCAGTCGTTTTGTGTCCCGCCCATTTCTAGAGGCCCTAGGGTTGGCCCCAGAGTTCGATCTACTTGCTGAGGGTGCTGGGTTGACAGAGTTCCTTGAGCCCTCCTTCCAGACGTTTCCAGAGGCTACTCGCCAGGTCCTGGCCACTCTCCGCTATGCCGATTTTCAGAGTGCAGACACCGACCCAGGGGTGGTTCAGTTTTGGTTTGACGGCGACCACTTCAGTATCACTAGGCAGAGATTTGCTCAGGCCATGGGTCTCCCTACAGAGGAGGGGGTCGAGATCCCGCGGCGAGCACTGAGACACGCCCATTGGGCAGCCATTGCCATACCGGGAGTGCTGTACGATCACGATACAGCGAAGAGCACCGTACTGGTGTCTCAGGCACTCCGGTATTTGCACAGAGTGCTTTCCAGTTCGTACCTCGGTCGAGCTGGTAATCCAGGGTCGCTTAACGCGGCCGAGATCTAGAGCCTCTTAGCTATGGTGGTAAGCCAGTGTCTCAACATTAGCCACGAGATCTTGGCCAACTTGACTAGAGTCCGCAGAGGGTTGACACCGGTGGTGATGGTAGGAGGAGTCATCACCCGGTTACTTTTGAGATTGGGGGTTAACCCCGAGAGGTTGAGAGGACCCTTGCCGGAGGGGATCCATGTAGATGCCGCGGCGGCAGTACAGATGGGGATGATCTCCCAGATTTCAGGCCAGGCAGAGGCCTACAGGGTGTTGACCATTCATGAGACCCGGCAGTTGTTCTCGCTCCCAACTTTGGGTGCAGATCCAGACCACCCGGAGCACCCAGAGGAGCAGCCTCCCCAGCCTGAGCCACAGCCAGAGGAGCCTCCACAGCCCCAGCCATAGCCAGAGCCCCAACATTAGCCTCCTCAGCCGTAGACTGTGCCTCCACCACAGCAGCAGGAGCCGCATAGAACCCCCTCGGACTTCAACTTCGAGATCACGATGGACGACCTCTTCGCCGCTTCACCGGCATCCAGAGCACCGACACCAGTCCCATCACCGAGCGCTAGGGTACAAAGGTCTATCCACGAGCCCTCCGAGACATACCACCCGTACTCCCGAGGTGACCCAGGGGCATCCACCTCCTCGGCACCACCGCTAGAGCCAGCGCCGCAGCAGCCTGTGCAGCCTGACTTCTCTCAGCTCCTCACGCCCATGTTTATAGCCTTAGAGCGGCGGCAGGATGAGAGGGACAAGGCTATTCACTAGAGGTTAGATTGCCAGCAGGCTGCCATTCAGGAGAAGTCCCAGTCGGTGGAGCGCTTAGCCCGAGAGCAGGCCGGCTGCATGGAGCATACGACTCAGGAGCAGGCTCGGGCCTTGGAGGTTTTCAGGGATGAGCAGGCTCGGGTCATGGAGGCTTTCAGAGGGGAGCAGGTGAGGATGATTGAGCAAATTGCCCAGGGGCAGAGGGAGTTGAGACAGCAGCTCGCTTATGATTTGAGGACGTCACAGGACCAGGCGTCTCAGAGGGTCGTTATGACCCTACAGATGATTGATGAGTCACTTGGCTCTCTGAGATCCCGCATCCAGGCGATAGAGGGGATTCTCCCACCTCTTTCTCAGACCATGAGGGAGTTTAGAGAGTAGACGGAGCAGAGCCTGGAGCAGAGGAGAAAGGCCGCCAGCGAGCAGACCATTCAGTTGAGCCAAGCCTTCAGGAAGTTGGGAGACAAGGTTTCTGAGAACTTAGGGTTTATGAGCACCTGCACCCAGCCTTTCTTGGACGGTTATGCTCAGATCCATTTTAGGAGGGCCCATGATCACAAGGCAGGACCCTCCACAGCTCCACCGCCACCTCCGGCACGTCCACCTCCACCTCCACCCCTGCCAGGGACCGTGCATATATCGGATGATGAGGATCCCGATGAGCCCTCAGACTACACACCTCTCTGATCTTCAGAGAGTTATTTTTTTATCTTTTGTACATTTTCATTTTGTATATACACTGTAGAAAAATGACATTTCTAGTGAAACTTTTATTTCATTTTTGCATAATTATTCGATTGTTTTATCACATCACAGAAAGTGTATGTCCTCATGTTTACTTATATGTCAATAAAAATGACGATATAACAAAAACAAAATAAAGTGATCAATAACAGCTCAATAAGAAAAAAGGACAAAAAAAAAAAAACCAAACATGGCATAGCAAATAAAGCAAGATCACGCCATCAATAGACAGGTTAAAAGATGACCACTCAAATGTGAACTAACAAAATCTTCTATCACATAGGTACAGAGAAATATCGATCTGAACATAGACATCGATTAAAAAGGTCTCTTTTGGAACAAGGAACCCGGCGGGGTTTCCTCATCTCGCCAGATCAAGGTTGTAGCCAAAGCATACTGCATCTCACCAGATCGAGCCTGTAGCCAAAGCATGTTGCATGTCACCAGATCGAGGTTGTAGCCAAAGCATGCTGCATCTCACCAGATTGAGCCTGTAGCCAAAGCATGCTGCATCTCACCAGATCGAGGTTGTAGCCAAAGCATGCTGCACCTCACCAGATCGAGGTTGTAGCCAAAGCATGCTGCATCTCACCAGATCGAGGTTGTAGCCAAAGCATGCTGCATCTCACCAGATCGAGGTTGTAGCCAAAGCATGCTGCATCTCACCAGATTGAAGCTGCGGTCAAAGCATACCACACTTCAAACCGGGGTTGTAGCCAAAGCATGTCGCATCCCGCCAAGTACCTACCGGTCGAGATAAGAATGATGGAAGTATCTTCGCATCGCCGAGCGGATCGAGACAAGGTCCACCCGGCAAAAGGCACGGAGAGTGAAAAGCCGTCGCAGGTACGCTTCCTTTCTGACCTTTCTCTGAGTTTTGGCTTATCTAGGCGCTTGTGCACTAGTTTCCCCAAAACTGGGGGCAACTGTAAGCATCGTGTCCCGGAGCGGTCCGGATCAGAGGTTATCCTATGATGAAATCAATGTCCGAGCCTGTATGAGGGGCTGGATTTGGAGGTTTTAGTCCCGCGTTCCATGAGAAATGAGGCTTTTTACCATTCCTGGGCAGAGGGAGAGAAAAACAGAGGTTTTTTTCGAGTCAAAAGGAATTTTGTCCTCCACAGACGGCCAGCCCATCTGTGAAGTCCGCCCGTCGCTCTGAGTCACCGACGGCTTGTGGTATTTTCTGACGCCCGTCGGAAAGTCACCGCCCCTGTCAGAACGTCGCCTGGTTTCCCGGAGCACGCAACCCTTCTGACGCCCGTCGGTGGATGTGGCAGGGCCGTCGGACGAATCCTTGTGTCAGAAGGATTCTTCCGACTCCCGCCCCTATACACCGACGCCCGTCGGTCGTGTCTGGCTATAAAAGCTCCGGATTTTCACTTGAAAATGGTTGGAAAAATTTTCAAAGGAGGAAACTCTGCCCAATTTCAAGCAAATTTTCTCTCTCTTCCAACAAAACACATTCACTAAAGAAATTTATTTAATCAAGGATCAAATCAATTGAAAGGAACTAAAACTAATTAGTTTTCTTTAGATTTTGACTCCAAAATCGATCTTTTGAGGGGTTGAAGAAGAAATAGTTCATTTTCTTTCTTTAAATCCTTCATCTTTTGCTTCTCGTGGAACGTACGGAGCTCTAATCAACACAAAAATCTCACCCAAAGTGATTATCTGAGGGTAAATATTCCTGATTCTTTCTCCATTTCATCTCATATTCATTTCTTATTTTGTAGAATTTTTGAATATCTGTCATTACTTTCTTTTATTTTGACTCTCTTATCTCCTTACGGGATAAAACCCACTTTTTGACTTAGAAAAGTTTTTTTTCTCCTTTCTGTTTTTCGGAGACAGTGGTGACCGACGGGTCATCTTTATCACCGACGCCCGTCGGTCACCCACCTACAGACGCCCCTCCTTGAGTGACAAACGGACATCTCGGTTACCTTAATCGACGCCCAGCGGTCAGCTAAGGAAGGCCGTCGGTGGGTTCTGTCCCCATCTTTTAAATCGTTTTTTATCTCTTTCAAGTCTTTTTGATTTCTTATATGTTAATTTTATGTATATTAACATCTCTTAATTTTCTATGAGTGTATATTGATTCTCTTGGATAAATCCCAAGCTTGAGCGGCTGTCTACCATATTTGGAGGACTTCATCCGGTTTAGTTTCCTAATCCTCTTAAGTGTCTCCTTCATTTGTTATTTATTGATCATTTTATGTATATGGATGTACTCCTTTCATACCCCATTAATGTATAAAAGTGACTCAATGTTTTATATTCAATAAAATGAGGTTTACACAAAAACTAGGGTCCAATGCCCGATTTTTATCCAATAAAGATCATCACAAACAAAAATCCCCAATTTTAATAACGATGCATGCGAGGACCAAAGTCCTCAAAATAAGCAATGCCCCGATTTATGCATAATCCGCACATTTACGAAAGGGAGCTGTATTCCGCTCCTTGTATTATTGTAATCTATTGCTTTCACTATCTATTTGATCATTTATCGCTTTCAAGATGTGAATAAGTGTGCCTTTTAATAAAACTGCATAGTGTGGAGAGAGAGCGAATTAGTGATATTAAAATTTGATCATAAAATAATTGAGGTAGAAATAGATGAGAAATCCCGGACCCAGCTCTGGTCTTTGGGCTCAAGAGATTAGAGGTCATCCTTCAAGATACTTCTTGAGTCACGAGGCTTTAGCGCTAATCCTAGGCTCCTTAGGGTGAGGAGTTCACCTTCCATGATCCCTCTGGCTGGCCCAAAATGGATACCAAGCACAGTCTTAGGCTCTCCGACGCGAGAGAAACTTTCCCAATGTTCTATTGGGTGGTGACTCCATAAAACCTCCGTGTTGCTCAACATAGACGCACTTGCGATTCATCGCAAGCTGTTAGCGGACCCGCAAATGCCCCGATCGCCCACGTGCGGGCGGTCCGAAAGGGTGGCGCGCAGGATCCGGCGCGCGTCACAGGAAGCTTCTTATCAGCTGGGGTTGTCAGAATAACTCCTACTCCTGCCCCTTGGCTGCTAATAGCTCCGTCAAAGTGCAATTGCCAACCCTGAACTGCTATAGCTCCTACATCCTCATCCGAAAAGTTGAACTCGTATGAGTCTCCTTGAATTTGGTGTTTTGCTAGGAATTCCGCTACTGCATGCCCTTTGATACTTTTTTGAGTAATGTACTCTACGTTAAATTCTTATAGCAGCAACAGCCACCTACCCATATTCCCAAGTAAAGATGGGGCTTCCTGCAAGTATCTTAAGGGATTCTACTTTGCTACTGCCTGTACCTTGTAGGAATGAAAGTAATGTCTCAACTTCTTAGAGGCCCAAATCATCGCAAGAAAAATCTTTTATACTTCTGTATACTTAACCTCATAAGCTAGGAACTTCTTGCTAAGGTAGTAAATAGCAAATTCCACTCCGAATTCGTGCTCTTGGGCCATCATGGCGCCTACAGAACTATCTTCTATAGACTGGCTGCAGCGGTCTCAACACCGGTGGTTTCAACAAGTATTCTCTGATAGTATCAAAAGCTCTCTGACAATCTTCGTTCCACACTACAGGTTGATTTTTCATGAGGAGTTTAAAGATTGGCTCACAAATCGAAGTTAACTTGGCGATGAATCTGCTGACATACTGCAATCTGCCCAAGAAGCTCCTTACATCTTTTTCCTTTTGAGGCACTGGCATTTCTCTGATGGCTTTAACCTTGTCTGGCAATCTCAATTCCCCTTTGGCTAACCACGTGTCCGAGCAGCTTCCCTGACATGACTCTAAAGATACACTTCTTAGGATTTAATCGCAAATTGTATTTATTTATCCTCTGTAAGAACATTTCCATGGCTTTGAAATGACCTTCTCTAGTGGCCGACTTGATCATCATGTCATCCACGTATACCTCCACTTCTTTATGGATCAAGTCATTTAAGATTTTTGTCGCCATCCTCTGATAAGTGGCTCCTGTGTTTTTTAGGCCAAAAGGCATCACTCGGTAAGTATACGTCCCCCACTCCGTGATCAAAGCCGTCTTAATTCGGTCAATTATTTTATTCAGAAATTGATTGTATCCCGCATAACCATCACCAAAGCTATACATCTCGCAAGCAGCGGCGCTGTCTATCAACACATCTAAATGGGGCAATGAAAAGTCATCTTTTCGACAAGCCTTATTCAAGTCCCGATAATCTACGCATACCTTTACCTTGCCGTTCTTTTTGGCCACAGGGACAACATTGGCCAACCAAGTTGGATACTGCACCTCAACTAGAAATTTGGCTTTGATTTGCTGGCAAATCTCCTCCTTCACCTTATATGCCCTTTCCGTCCTAAGCCTTCTTAGTTTCTGTTTAACAGGTTTATGGTTTAGATATATAGGAATAGCGTGCTCGGCGACTTCCCGATCAATTCCTGGCATATCTTCGTAGGTCCAGGCAAAGATTTTTTCATATCTTTTTAATATTCTCTCAAATTTTTCTCGCGCTTCAGGAGTTATATTTGATGCCATCAAAATTTCTTTTGGGTTTTCTATGGTTCCAAGATTAAATGCAGTAGCATCAGTTGAATCGATGTCAAATATGGGAGGATGGTGATCATGATCATGCAAAGTGAAATCATCGAAAACATCACACAAGTAAGCAAAATCATTTAATTTATTAATAAGATTGAAATTGTCATTAACATCATTTAAAAGTTCTGGAGCAAAAAGAAAATCTAAACTATTTTCTTCCTCCTCCTCTGCTGGCGCATCTACCATAGTTGATGGTCCTGCGTCACTTTGGCTCTATGGAGGCTCTTCAGTCACCTCCTGTATGGCTTCCTCTACCTTTGCTTTTCCCTTCAGCTGGGTGGCTACCATCTTCTCAGATATCACTTCTTCAGGCATTCCACGATCCCAAACTGTCCTACTGGTCATGATTTCCTCATCCCAAAAGCCCTCTGCTGGCTTGATCAATCCAATGTCCCAGTTATAGACATCATTAATGGCACAATTCTTCCATCCACCCACTGCGGTTCAACTTCCCCTGTATAGGCACATGCTGCGGTTGCTGGCACAAAAGTTTTCTGGATATGAGGAATTTCAATTTCTGGCTTCTCACCCCTCACTACAACAGCTATGTACCCTATAACCCTTCTGTCCTTTTGGCCTTTTATAGTAACGGCTGTTGGCACCCCGTGAGAATTCTTCCCTAATCCCATGCCTGGAAGGAACGACATCATTTTCATCATATTTAGCACCTGGGGGCTTTCTTCCATCTACTCTTCCTCTCCTATCATGGCAACATGAAACCCACTAAACGGCTGCCTAGCGATCTCCAGTATTGAAACTTGATTGTCCCGTGCAGCCCTGATAGTCACAATCTGGCCTTCATGGGGTATCTTTACCATCTGGTGAAGCCTAGAGGGGACTCCTCCAAAATTATGAAACCATGGTCTGCCTAAAAGAGCTGAGAAATTGGCGGGTATAGGCAGCACCACAAACTCCACTTCTGACTCTACTGGTCCCGTCTTCACTATTGCCATGAATATCCCTAAAGCATGTCTACGCGAGTTGTCATACGCTGTGATGGTGATATCAGACTTGGCCAACATATACTCTGTCACCCCAAAAACTGCCATTGCCACCTGCGGGCACACATTTATCGAAGAGCCATCATCCACCATTACACAGGCTATGTGCTTTTGGTTAATCTGTGCCCTTATGTACAAAGGGCGATTATGGTTGTGGCCTTCTGTCGGCAAATTAGCGTTAGTAAAAACAACATTTTCTCCCGATCCTTCCTTCACTACATCTAGAAGTTTCGCAGGTGAGATGGTTGTGCCCACAGTTGCCTCGCACAGAGCCTCTACTACCATCTGTCTATGCAACGGTGACTATCTCAAGAGATCCCATATTGAAATCTGAGCCGGCGTCTTTTTCAACTGTTTAACAATTAGATCTTCTTTCGGCTCCTTTCCCTTTTTGCCCTCAACCGGCTCCTACGGCTTCTCGATTTCTAGAGCTACCCTTCCGTTTCGGGTCACAGCTCCCACTTTATTCTTCTTTTCATCCTCTTCTTCCTGCTCTGAGCCCCACGGGTCGGGAAATACTTCAGAATCATAGTTTTTAGTTCGACTATCATCAGTGGACCAGCAATCGATCACTGCAGCGGGAAGCCCTTCTTCACTCCCCTCATGGAGGTTCGTCACAACAGTGTCGACATCGTTGCCATATAATTCCTTTAACACAAACTCCTCGGGCAAACTGGACCCGATCATAAATACTGACGGGGGTACATTGTTGTATCAAGCTTTTTTCTGACCCTCTCTCTTCTCTAGGTCCGTGATCTGCATCGAGTCAATTAGATCTTGAATTGCGTGCCTCAAAGCATTGCAGTTATTAGTCGTATGCCCAGTGTGTTGATGATATGCACAATACTCGTCATCCTTATGCCCTGGCATGCCCTGAGTTTTAGCGGGTCTGGGTGGCAAAGGCTGCAGCTTACCCTCTTTTATCAGCCTTCTCAGTACCCATAACAAAGACCTTCTAAGGTTGGAGAAATGCCTCGGGGTAGCATTAGTAGTTGATACTTCAGTAGTCTTCCTCGTACCACTAGCGGAACCTATCGGTCTACCTGCCCCCTAGCTACTGCTACCTTTCGTGGGATAGTTGTCACTACCTGCTCTCCTAGCAAGGTACTCTCCTTTAGCTTCAATAGCGATGTCCTTTAGAGACTCCCAGTCTCTCAGTCCTTTCATCTTCAATCCTTCTCTCAAATATGGACTCGTATTTTTAATAAATAGCCATATTTGATGCTGGATATCCGATTTCCTCTTCATCTCCATTACCCGATTTCTTCATCGGGTTAGAAACCCATAGAAGGACTTGCCTCCCTTCAGCTGTAGCAGCTCCAGGTCCTTCAAGGTCACCTCCATCCTCGTACTACAATCATGTTGTCTCAAAAATTCCTCTATTAATAAATCCCAGTCCTCCTTGGTTCTGTGGTCGAGCCCGTGTTACCAATCCACCGCTGGGCCAGTCAAACTCAAGCAAAAGTATTCGATCTTCTGCCTTTTCGTTAGCATGGTTCCCTTCGTCACTAACGAATTTTGCTTTACGTGGGTGGTAGGATCTGATGTACCATCAAACTTCAGCATATTCGGTGTCTTAAAATTCATTGGGACCAGGTCCTCTCCTTCTAATTCTTTATCTTCAGTGTTTATTCCTCCCCCCTTTGTCAGCATTCTTGCCATTACTTCAAATTTTTCCTCCATCTTCTTCCATATGGTTTTTTCAGTTTAAGGGGCTTTCCCTTTCTCACACATGCGCTCCTCATATTCTTTGTCCTCCCAATCATCATCTAGCCTTGGGGCTAGCCTCCTCCTCTGTGCTCCCAATGTGGTAGCTCTTGCGTCTATAGGTGGCGAGCGAATTTCCTCTTGTGGTTCTTCTCTGACCTCCTCCCTTTCATTATTCCTCATAGGAGGAGGTGGTTATGTGAGGCCGCTGGTTGACCCATTGTGGCTATCATGGCCATTATCCGGTTCTCGAACTCTTTTAACCTTCAGCCGACATCTGCTATCAAAGCCCTGGTGGTATCTGCCCCTCTTGGTGAGTTTGCCATTTCTTCGTACAAAGAGAACTAAGCTGAAGTAGCATAGCTAGTTTCTGAAGGAGTGTCCGGATACTCCACCCTTTCTAGTAGCTCGAAGAATGGATTTCTGCATAGTTGCCCCTGAGAACCTCTTGACCACTTAGGCAGATCTATGATGGCTGAAACACACACTCATTAGGATGATGCATGAATGACATATAATGCATGATCGTGCTATACAACATCCACAAATCTCATGCAAGAACGTAGATCCTTCCAACTTTGTTACTCCTGCACACGAGCTCATAGTCTTTTTCCTAGGTAGGATTGGCCCATGGATCATCCGGGAACCCGATGGACGCACATGGTGCATGGCGTAGAACCGGCAGCATAACTTCTCTTAGCTAAATGCACAGGCGCATGGGTTATGATCATTATGTATTTAAGCAGTCCGAATAAGTCGACTTGGGCCTATTGAGGCATGAAAGCCTTTGATTAGGTGACCAGTGAAATTATCTGAGTTTGTCCAATACATAATGATCAATACATCAAGCATAGTATTAAGGTTAATACCACTTAGGGGAAGTAACTATTTCTATTACATGAGCTTTAGTCAAAGGCGATGATACTTTAAGGCTACCCAAGCATGGTCCCTGCTAACGGGTCTAGCTCATCATGAGCATAATGACCAATCGGGTCTCCATTTAATATACCATTATGGTACGAGGCTTGGGCTGGTTATTATCCTTAACACTTCCCTACATTGAGTGAACATAGGGTTGTGCTTCGGGAACGCACCGGGGTTGATAGAGGGACCAAACTAGCATATATCTAAGGCTCTAATGAGATATAATGCAGTATTGAAAGAAGATGAAATCTTTAAACTAAAACTCAATTGTAATTTTTAACCAAGGTACTTTCAAATTAATGTCTCGAATTTAGTTTTGCCCAGTGGAGTTGCCACTATGACACGCGTCGAACCCCGGGGCGCCCCGAAAGCCCGCTTTTAGGACGATCGGGATGAGGTTTATTAAAACTTGCAATGAATTATAAGTGCGTCTATATTGGGAAACAAGGAGGTTTATTGGAGTTGCCACCGCATAGAACATTGTGAAGGGTCGTCTAGCCTCAGCGAGCCTAAGACAGCACATACATATCCATTTTGGGCAAGCCAAGAGGATCTTGGAGGTGCCAGCCCAATAGAACATTAGGATGACCCTCTAACCTCGTGGAACCTAGGATTACACAGTGCGTAAATATCCATTTTGGGCAAACCAGAGGGATCTTGAAGGTCTCAGTGCTAATGGAACATTAGGGTAATCTTCTAACCCCCTGGAGCCTAGGATTATGTAGATTAGGCCTTTTGGTGGGGAACAAGAGATATTTTGGAGATTCCATCCTAATGAAACATTGAGATGGACCTCTAACCTCATTGACCCCAAGACCATAGTGGGTTCGGGACTTCTCATTTATTTATACCTTGATTAATATTACAATTAAGTTTTGAATTCATTGTTTCATCAACTTTCCATACAATGTAGTTAATTAAGGCGCAATCCATCCACGTAGACACAAAATAAAATGCACGGAAATAAATTACAATAACACTAGGTGCGGAATACAACCCCCATTATAAAATGATAGGTAAATCATACAGAAAATTGGGATATTCATTGAAATGAGGACATTGGTCCTACCATGCATACTTATTACAATTCAATTTTTGAGAAGTGTCGATTTTATTGGCTAAAAAGGACTTTGGTCCCCGATTTTAAAAAAATCAGAAATTAATTACTATAACACATTTGGCCATTTTTACTTTAACAAAATTAAAACAATTTTCATAATAAAATGAATAAAAATAAAAGAACAAGGGTAGAGAAAGAACCCGGATGGAAATCCTCAGGTTAGCGCAACCACCATCATTAACAACTCCAACTCATCCAAAATGGTCAGATAATAACTCACAAAAATAAACATGTCAGTGTCAAATTCAAATATAAAATAAAATAAAGAAAAGTAATGTAACAAGAAATTTTAAAGGAAATGAGTTAAAAGATAAAAGAAATAAAAAAGGGAAAACAAATAAGGTAAAAGCATGAGAATTTGCCCAGCGACGGCCTTCTGCATAATACCGACGGGCATCCCTAGTGTGACCGGCGGACGGAGTGGCATGTCATCTATGTCCCGTCTCTCAAATAAGGGACAGGCATCGGTGACCACTCTGCCCATCTGTCACTCCTGATTCCAGAAAAATGATAAAAACTTCAAAAACTCCAATTGAAATTCTTTGTTAAATAAAAAAATCTTATTAAATCAAAAATAATTAATACAAGTCAATTAAATTACACAAATATTAATCCATAATGTTTACCCTCGGATTTTACCTTTTGGGTGGATATCGAATGACTTCGGTCCCACACGTTTCACAAGGATCGAAAAAAAGTGGATCAAGAAAAGAAAATTTATATTTTTCTTTCTCAAAAATCTAAAAGCTATTCAAATATTGGAATTAGCAAGATTGATGGAAACGAATGAATTTTGTTACCTCAAATTAGCTCAATTCACGGATAAAGATTAAAAAAATAGAAAGATTGAAAGAGTTTTTATGGAATATAACAACTCAAAATAGAGATCTTGAGAAAAACTATTAAATTCAGATTTTAGTAAATTGCTCACAAAAAGATTTTTCACTTAAAAAATTGCTAACCCTAAATAATGAAACTTAATCCATTATTTGTAGAGTTTATAAGATAATTGTGATAAATATCAATTTAAAGAATTTGAATTTGAAAAGGAAATTGAAATTCAGTTTTAATCCCTTTAACTATCCCAATCCAATTCAAATTTGAAGAGTTTTTAAAATTATGAGATAAAATTCACCAAATCCAGCATTATCTGATCTGATCCACTACCGACGGCCGTCCCAAGAAATACAGATAGGCGTCGGTAATAAGGATACACATGGTAATCTTGACTACAGATGGACCGTGGTATGGGACTAGGGACGGCCGTCTCTATGCAGACACGTGTCCGTCACTCATACTACAGATGGCCATCTCTACAACACAAGAGACGGCCCGTCTATCAAAGCGACGGCCCGTCTCTTGATGCTGGAGATGGGGAACACCAAATAGAGATGGGCATCTTAACTCCGACGGGCTTCCCGTCTGAGGAGCAAAGTCTCAATTTTCAAGCTAAATTTTCCAAACTCTTTCAAAACCTCACACTATAGAGAGTTAGACTTTAATCCTTGTGAAACGGAAAGACAAAAACCTTCGAATTCCATCCATTTATCCGAAAATAGACGTTGATCTCTTCATCGAGTAACTCTTACCTAGACTGCCTCAAGGCACGGTGTTTATACCAACCAGTAGTATGGAACAAAGACTGTCAGAAAGCTTTAGATGCTATCAGAGAGTATTTACTGACTCCACCGGTTTTGAGACCGCCGCAGCCAGTCAAGCCGCTTATCCTGTATTTGGCCATAGAGGATAGTTCTATAGGCGCCATGATGGCTCAAGAAGATGAGTTTAGAGTGGAGTTTGTTGTTTACTACCTTAGCAAGAAGTTCCTGGCTTATGAGATCAAGTATGTAGAAGTAGAGAAGATTTGCCTGGCGGTAATTTTGGCCTCTAAGAAGTTGAGGCATTATTTTCATTCTTATAAGGTACAAGCAGTAGCAAAGCAGAATCCCCTCAGATATTTGCAGGAAGCTCCATCCTTACTAGGAAAAATGGATAGGTGGTTGTTGCTGCTACAGGAATTTGATGTAGAGTACGTTACTCGAAAGAACATTAAGGGTCGTGCGGGGGCTGAGTTTCTGGCAGAACAACCAATCCAAGGAGACTCGTTTGAGTTCAATTTCCCAGACAAGGACGTAGCAGCTATCACAGTTCAGGGTTGGCAATTGCACTTTTATGGGGCTATAAACAGCAAGGGAGCAGGAGTAGGAATTATTCTGACAACCCTAGATGACGAGAAACTCCCATTGGCCAAGAAGTTAATGTACAAAACCACCAACAATGAAGCTGAATATGAAGCATGCGCCTTTGGGTTAGAAGCACTAATAGCTTTGGGGGCAAAGAACGTGGAAGTATTCGGGGATTCGTCCTTTGTGATCAATCAGATTCGGGGCGAATGGGCCATTAAAGAAGAGAGGTTCATGCCATATGTCAAACACTTTAGGGAGTTGAGCGGTCAATTCAAAGTATGTACATTCCACTTTGTTCCGAGGGATGAGAATCAATTAGTCGATGCGCTTGCAACTTTGGTAACGATGTGGAACAATCCAGAAGGGGTAGTCATGAAGCCAATTTTTATTTCTAGTTCTGAAAGGCCTAGCTTTGAGTCCAAGCCAGTGATGGAAATAGAAGTAGCAGATGGGAAGTCGTGGTATTATGATATCATGAATTATCTAGAAAATGCAAAATTTCTAGAAGAAGCTACCGAGAAAGATCAGAGGATGATTCGCAAGTTATCTACCCAGTTTATCTGTATAGATGGGATATCATACAAGCGCAAGGTTGATGGTATCCAATTGAGGTGTCTGGACGAGAAAGAAGCCAAAAGGGTGATGGAAGAAACTCACGCTGGCGTGTGCAGAGCCCACATGAATGGACTGACGTTGGGAAAAAAGACCATGAGACAAGGGCTCTATTGGCTCACCATGGATACAGACTGCTCAAAATATGTAAAACAGTGTCAGTTGTGCTAACAGTATGCGGACTTGAGGCACTTTCCCGTTTTAGAATTGCGTAGTTTGATGTCGCCTTAGCCGTTCGCAGCTTGGGGGATAGACATCATCAGGGAAATACATCCCACGGCCTCTAATGGACATAGGTTTAAAATAGTTGCTATAGACTGTTTTACCAAGTGGGTAGAGGTTGAGTCTTTCAAAATGGTCGATCCTCGGGATATGGCCAAATTCATCGAAAAGAACTTGACATGTAGATATAGCCTCCCACACCATGTGATATCTGACAACGGGGCTGTCACACCCCAAAATGGCCCTAGTCGGAATTTGCATGCGAAGTCGGGAACGGAAGGGTATTTCGGTAATTTGTGTTTGAGAATTTGGAGTGTTAAGGACCTAATTGAAAAGATAATTAAGTTTGTAAGGAAAGAATTGTGTAAGTGAGTGAAGTGTAATTTGTCTAAGGACTAAAGAGCATTAAGACAAGATATTTATTAAGGAAAGGTTTGGGTGCATGTGAGGGTATGGTACTTTGTTTTGGAAAGGTTAAGTGGATTGTGTGGTCGTATTAGGATCTGCCATGTGGGTTTTTAGGTGAGCATTGAAAGAAGAAAAAGAAAAGAAAGAGAAAGAGAGAGAGGGAACAGAGATTGCATTTCCCGTTCGTCCCTCTCTCACGCTCCTCCTTCTTCTTCTCTTCTCCCTTCTTTGTTTCTCCTTTCTCTCACGTTTGGTTTGGGTTGTGTTTGGCTTGGATTGTTCTTTGTTTGAAAAGGTAAGTTGGTTTAAGGTTTCCTTGTGTTCCTGTTCTTCTTCATCTTCCTGGTTTTATCTTCAATTAGGGTTATGAAGAGTAATTGTGGGTTTTATTTGTGCAAGTGTTTGATGTTAAGAAGAAGCAAGGTAAAGGCAAGGAAAGGATTGAGGATTGATTTTGAAGCTTGATTTTTGGATCGTCATTTTGAGGTTTGGGAGCTCTGTGTTCTTTATTTTGGTTTTGGATTTTTGTCTCTGCCCCATTTTCTTCTTGGATTATGAATGGTTTTTGGTGTTTGATTTTCAGTAATTGAATGATTGGGGTGAGGTTATGCAAGTCGTATTTTAGGTAGTGTGTTTGTATGCATGACTTTGAATCAAAGATCAGATTGATACCTTTGGAACTTACTGTAATTGTATTTGGAACTTACTGTAATTGTTTTAGGGTTTATGTTCTTAATTGGATTAACTATGTTTATGCATGGTATTGATTGTTGAATTAAGTTGCAATTATCTTGTTGATGCTGTTTGGGACATCAATTGAAAGGTAAGATGAGTTCTGGAGGTGTTTGAATTAGATTGAAAATAGTTTTTATAGAGTTCTTTGAATTTCTGGAAAAGGATGGAAATCTGCATGTTGCGATTTCGGGGAAGAAGAAGAGGGCAAGAGGGGTAGCTCACGTTACGTGAGCAATGCTCACGACGTGAGCAAATTGCTCAAGTTACGTGAGCAATGCTCACGACGTGAGCAAATTGCTCATGCTACGTGAGCAACGCTCTCGTTACGTGAGCAATGCTCACGACGTGAGCCATGCTCACGAGGCGTGAGCTATGCTCACGCGACGTGAGCAGCCCTCACGTGATGTGAGGTCTTCCGGTTCTTCTGTTTTTCTTTCCCCAAGCGACCAGTTTTTTATAAAATGGTTTTCAAAAGCTTTTCAGGGTATTTTCCTCTACTGTGTTTTATGTTATCTTGATGATATGACTGATTATTCCAATTTATTTGGTATTAATAATATGTTATCTAAGATAAGTTATATGTAGTATTTTGGAATCAGTTTTGGATTATAGTAATCCTGTTGAATGATTGTGGGATTTTAACAGTATGGTTTGGACTTTAATATGCTTATTTTTGTGATATGTATTTCACGTCATATTCTGAATGCGAAGGAATTATGAATGCTGACTTTCCGATTGTTTAAGTCCCAAACATGTTCTGTCTTAATGTGAATTATGCTATGCATACTTTAGTCTGTTTCTTCTTTAAGAATAATTTGCTATGCTTAAGATTATACTGTAACTTTCCACGATTATGATGATGCGTCCTTGGTCTTTAGCATAATATGATTCAACATGTGTTCCTGTTATGCTTTAGAAAGACGAATAGTGCTGATGTTATCAATTGAGTTATTGCATGCTCCAGTATTTGACTTGTATGAAGTATGATTGGCATCCTGCTATGCCAGACTTATTTGAATATTATGACTGATGTCGGAATACATTGTTATGGTTTAGCCTTGGAGCTCATTGTGTTATGTTAAATGCAATTTGGACTATGCATGGTTTATGCTTAGTATCTTCACCTAATGCATGATTAGGATTTTGTATTGATAATCATTAGCATGGTAGTGCTTTTTAATCTGATTCTTGGCATGCTTTAGAACATTGTTTAATGTTAAAAGGTATGGACTGTAATATGTTTTGCAATGCGAATTGTATGATTTGTGACCGACTTTATGAGAATATTTAAATGTCTATCGTTCTCTGTTTATGCATGCTGATTATATATGCATTGTGCGATTCGAAATGTAAATTGGGTTACACATAACCTGCTAGAGTCAAGTAAGTGGATAGTTAGGCATGCCTAATAGAGTCTACGTATTTGTAGCTGCAGCGCCCTTTGAACGATTTGGACCTTGATCAGGTCCCACGACTGGTTCCTCGCGAACCCTTTGATATGAAATGTTTTTGGAATGTGGAAAAAGATGATGTTGCTTTTCGACTTGTACCTGTATGGTACATTATATTATATGTTCCCTCTGAGGTTTACCCGGTCAGAGATCGGGCTATATGTTCCCTCATGAGGTCTCCTCCTCAGTACTCGTTATCCACTACCTAGAGTCAGCAGGTGTTCTTTGAATGTTTATCTGAATTGCTCTGATCTGATTTGGCTATAAATGGATTATCTGAATGAGTATATTAATGTAATGTATATCGGATTTTCTCTGAATGAATATGATTATGAAATACTGATTGTATGGCTTTATTATATGAGCACGCCTATATAGATTATGTTTTAGCCTTCGAATGTGATATCCATTTGAGCTTGATAAGGATTTCAGGAATCAGTTTATATGCATATGAATGTGACTATGGGCTTCAGAATGTATGTCTGTTTTAAGTAAGCATGACTTTACATTTAACATGATTATCCGTACTTGTCATGTGATTTGTTATAAGTTTCTGATTGCTTTGAAATGATTTGATTGATGTATTTAAGTATATGACTTCAGCATAGTTTTGTTATATATATTAGCATGTGAACCGAAGCAGCTGTGATGGTAAGTATGTGATGATTATTGTACTTTCTGCATGATGATGATATGAATGTAATACTATGTGGTTACGTCTTCAGTCTCCACTACCAAAGTGTTTTTGCATGATGCTTTATATGTATTAGAGTTGCGCAGCGGTAATGTGAAGCTCTAAATGTTATCCTTTGAATATTTGACTAGTGTATGTGTTTGGCATGTCTAAGTATGTTAAATAGCTAGCATTCTTAACATGATGGTTTGGTTGTCAGTTCATGCATGGGTATTTAGTTATGTCAATTGCATGAGTAAAGCTCTTGTGACTCTGCACAGTAAGATGTTGATATTTGCTACCCATGTAGGTTTATGCATGTGATATAGTATGTAGTTCCGCATGATGATGCTTGTGACGTATACTGTAGTATGTCTGTAATGGTCTATCCTGGACATGAGGTTATGGTTTGATTGTGAGTTATTGAATGAATGCCTTTACGATGCCGGCATGATCATATTTGTTATGATTATCTGCATTTGTCATCTGAATGTGTTTTGCCTTGACGACCATTGTGAATGGCCGTCCATATTCTTGTGTGTTCTCCCCACTAAGCGTTATCGCTTAGCACGGATTTCCTTTCCGTGCAGGTGGCAGGTTTGGTTCTGTTCGAGTCGCGCTTCTGCAAGGTCGGCCACGTAGGAGTTAAAAGTTCTGTATTTGTTTCAGCTTCTGTATTTCAGCTTTTGTAATTCTGTAGTAATGTATATGTATTTAATTATGTTTTAATCTTGAATTTTCTTTTGGGAATGTAATAGTTAGTATGTCCTTATGTTTAGTTATTCCTATGTTTTATTATTCGCTTATGCTTCAGTTGAATGGTCTTATGAATGCTTCTGTGTATGCTTCTGCATAGTACCTGCATGTGCGTGAGTTATTGCATGTTCAGTCTGTGCCGCCAGGCAAGGCAAGTTTTTAATTAACCCGTATTTTCATATGTATGTTAAGTATGACTGTGAGCTTTCGCATTGTGCAATGTGCATATCTGTGTGAGTAAGCGTCGGTAGCGCGTCCGTCGGCGTCCTTCCAACGGGGACGGCGATGGGGGTGTTACAGGGGCCCAGTTCATGGCCGAGACAAAGAAATTACTTCAGGAATATGGCATTGAACGTCACAAGTCCTCTACTTATCATCCACAAGCTAATGGAGCAGTAGAAGCTGCTAATAAGAACGTCAAGTGAATCCTGGCCAAAATGGTTCGGAGTTATAAAGATTGTGTGGACAAGTTACCTTTTGCACTCTGGGGCTATAGAATGACTATCAGAACTTCAACAGGAGCCACACCATATTCCTTAGTCTACGGGACGGAAGAAGTATTTCCAGTTGAGGTCGAACTCAAGTCACTTAGGGCGGTTATGGAAGTTAAGATTCTAGAAGCTGAATGGGCACAGCAGCCGCTGGAACACTTGAACATGTTGGATGAGAGCAGGTTAAGAGCCTACTACCATAATTAGATCTATCAGAAGAGACTTGCCAGATCATTAAGAAAGAAAGTTAAGATGCACCCGTTCAAAGAGGGAGACTTGGTATTCAAGAAGATGAGACCAGGCGCGCCAAACATAAGGGGGAAATTCAGACCGACATGGGAAGGGCCTTTCATCCTCAAGAAGCTATTATCAAAGGGAGCTGCAATTTTGTCAGATAGCGATGGAAATGAGTTTAAGGAGCCGGTCAACGTCGATAGACTCAAGAGGTTCCATAGCTAAAGACAATAAGATCAAAAGAAGAGAATAAAAGCCTCGCAGGTCGAAAATCGGAAAAAAAAGGCGGCCTTGCTAAAATTGGGCACCTCGTCAGGGTGAAAACCGAAAAAAGGCATCCTGGTAAAAAATTAGAGGCTTGAGAGAAAATGTCCAATCAAGAAAACCTGCGAGGGCTGATTGGTAACAGGAGTTGATGCTATCAAGATTTGGCTCCTTGAATAAACGTAGTTTTACATATTTAAATCAATATTGAACGACGATCATGTATATTAAAATCATACTGAGATGTAAACAATTTTGTGAAATGAAATAAAACTAAATTCATTCATTCATTTTATTTTCTAAGTTCTGTTCTAAAAAGAAACATATTGCTCAAAATGCATACAAATCTGAATTAAAGCCTACTACTACTCTCGCTGGCAAAATGTCTAAGTCATCGAGTCCTGTTGTTAACGGCAGGGCTAAGCACCCATCTCTTGTATGCGCTAGTAGAAACAACAAATTGATCACCAAAAGAGGGAATGGCAATCTTCACTGGTAGTCTAGTCCAGAGTTCACGATAGCGGGAGGCAAATGCTACAGATAAGATTTTGCCTCAGAAAGATAGAGGGACTCTCACCACGTCTTGAGTCACCCCAAGCTGTCGAGCGCATCAGGCCGTAATGTAAAAGGTAGCCTCACATAGCCCACATAAGGGAACATGTCCTGAAGAATCATTAACTGTCACAGCAGATAGGGGGAGCCAAGCGCCCATGAAGCTAATGTCCTCGTCTGTTACCTCGCTAAATCTGGTAATGCCCTCCTCGAGGGTCGCAAATGAGTATAGTCGGTGGCGAGGTAGAAAATGCCTCGGAGAATATTGACTAATGACCCTGGGAGGTGGTTCTGACAGCAGCTTCAACTTCTCTTGTAGCCATATCTAAAAAGGGAAACAAGAAGAAAATAAAAGCCAAAGAAAATAAAGTAAAGAGGTAAAGAAAAATAAAAAGTCGCTGGAGTGGATTGGGTTCACTTTAAGCAAAAGTAAGGCATAGGGTTGTGTGAAAATCCGAAAAGGACACACTTCCCACTAAGAAAAGCTAGTGTGAAAATTCACAAGGAACGCACTACCTTTGAATACAATTACTTGCCTAAAGTAATAAGGGGCTCCCAGAAAAGGTAGTAGAAGACGCAGTACAGATAGAATCAAGACCGATGGTAGTCTCAGCGAGGATCATTGGAAAGGGGGTCAATCCACGTTGAAAATCATCCAGAATCTCAAACAGACGAGAGTCACCAATCAGATCTTCTGAGCTCACATTTAGATACCTCATCAAGCAGAAAAGAAAGATGACACCCACGCGATATAGAGGAGCATCGGGGAGCTCATCCAGTGCCTCAATCAGTGGTTCTAAGGCAAATGTGGGGCCTTGAGGAACTAGACGGGCAGCATCAAAAGGAGCAATGCTTAAGGCAAGTGCTACATCTCGAGTCTAAACCAGACCACAGCGGGGAATGCAAGGCAGGGTGCTGGGTGGATACCAAGTCCTGATAATAGTGGCAAGCTCTTAAGGTAGGGGGCACAGTTCCCGGTAGGTGAACCTGAAGACAAGAAATTGCGGGTCCCAGAAACGAACCACAGCCAAAAGAAGATTATAGTCTACTTTGACCCTTCTCAGGAATTTCAAACCGAAAAGTGGAGCCAGGGTAGAGTTTTCCCATGTTTGTAGATTGTCTAGAATTCGGTACATCCTGGCAACAATGGAAGAGGACATTCCTCAAGCCCTATGGTTGAAAAGTTAGGATAGGCCAAAGAAATAAGCAAAGAAAAAGGGGAAAAACCTAAGAAAAAGCCTGAAAATGGGCTCAAAGATAAAAAGACATGAAGTTTAAGGAAGAAAATGGGTGATTTACGAAGAAGGGACGACCGACAGGGGTGCCTGCCTGTCACTCAACCGACGGCTATCCCGTCGGTCAACCTGGAAGATTTATTTCTCGCATGCTGCATGCATAACACACGCATATGATAATTTTTGTATTGTCTTTGAAATTTTACAGGCAAATCCAGGTGCGGGAGTCGGCAACTATTCGAGGGTAAAAAAAAAACATTTAATGGAGTAATTAATTAGGGAGTTAATATAGCATTAAAAGTCAGAATCCAGAGCGACAGACGGGCTGCCGATCGCTCGCTCTTTAGATGGGCTGCTCGTCGGTCATTAAAGCATATATAAGGCACGAGTGACCAATGCCCATCACTTTCCTTTCTTCTTCGTTTTTCTTCTCCCTCACCAACCGACGCCCAAAGGTCGTTTTTTGTTCATATCTTCCTCATTTTTCACCCGTTTCGTGCGCCGTTTGCTCTAACGACCACCGCATTGTCCCGAACATTTAGACATGCTTTTTGCACACTTTAATTGAGTTTATTTTTAGCACAGTTGCGTCGACATTCAGGTTAGTTATTCATTTTTCTACTCTTCTTTATATTTATTTCTAAATATTTTTCCTGAGAAATACATGTTGGCTTAATTTGGCAAAAATATAATGTTAATTTTTGCCTTTATTCTACTTAGTTTCTTTGAATTATATGTAGGCTATAATAAAAGGACAATCAAAAATATTTTAAAAAATATGAAAATAAAAAGAACAAAATGACAAGAGCATGAAAGTTATCCATAAAAAACTTGGACTTACCGCTATTGGACTTGGTTCTAGGACTAACTCGAACTTGACAAGACATGAATGAATTAAAATATTGATTAGGGCCTGAGGACTATCCTTCTTTTGTTTTTTTATGCAGGAGGTTGGGCACATCCTTGTCGGGATGCTGCCCAAATTTTTATTTTTCTGGTATGGCACATCCTTGCCGGGATGCTGCCCAAATTTTATTAATGGGGCACACCCTTGCCGGGATGCTACCCAAGTTTTCTTCTGGTTGGGTGCGCCTTGGCTGTAATGCCGCCCAAATTTTGTATATGTTGGTTAAGTAGACCCTTATGAGAACGCTGCTGAAATTATTGCATTTTGGCCCGGGATGCCACCGAAATTTACAAAGTCATAATGTTTTGCTTAGCTGTTATTTACCGCGATGATGCCAAACTAATTTCTTACTTTTTCTTTTCAGGATGCCTCCAAGATGTTAGGTTTCGCATAATCAGCCCAAGCCAAAGCGTCCTGTCTGGATGAGCGATGAGGCGAGGGAGAAGTTCAGGCTGCTGGCTCGAGTTCAGTTTCGGGCCAGCCATTTCATCTCCAGACCCTTCCTACAGGCTATGGGTTTGCTGGAGGAGGTAGACGGATTAGTAGTAGCCATAGGATGGACAAAGTTTCTGTGGACTGCCTTGCACACCCACCTGGGGGTTGTCCGGGAATTTCTCGCTAATTTGCATTACGGGGGATTCCAGAGATCGGACATAGAGGAGGGGGTCATTAAGTTCTGAGTCAACGGATATCACTACAGCATCACCCGCCAGCAGTTCGCAGAGGCTATGGGATTACCGTTCGGAGATGATGTCATAGTGCCTTAGAGGGCTATTAAGCGCCAGTATTGGGAGGTCATAGCTCTACCAAGAGTGTCATATCACCATGACACAGCAAAGAGTACGGTGCTCTCATGGCAGGCCCTCCTGTACATTCCTAGGGTTATCTCTACCTCCTACCTGGGATGGGCTGGTAACCCGGGCTCACATAATACCGCAAAGATCTGGAGTCTATGGGCCATGGTTGCAGGGCGTCGGCTCAACATTAGCCACAAAATCGTGGCTAATTTGGTCAGAGTGTCTAGGGGGGCAGCCCCTATAGTATTTGTGGGAGGAGTAATTACTAGATTATTGCTGGAACTAGGAGCTCGTCAAAACTATCTCGGACCCACACTGGAGGAGAGTATATATGTAGATGCATCATCGGCTCTTACCATGGGGATGATAGTTCAGCTGCCAGGCCAGGCCGAGGAGTATAGATTACGCAAGATCCATGAGACGAGACGGGCTCTAGGCCTTCCTTCGCTTCAACCGGCAGGGGAGCCCCAGATGGAGGAGCAGCCTCCTCAGCAGGCAAAGTTTCAGGAGGACCAGCCTCCCCAGTAGCCTGAGTTTCAGGGGGAACTGCCTCCACAGCAGCCGCCATTAGAGGAGGGACAGCCGCAGACCCCTGTTGACATGGGGATCGAGTTCACCATAGATGAGTTATTTGCCACTCCCCTAGCACAGTGGGTGCAGAGCCCTCCTTCATCTCCGGCACGAGTACAGAGGTGAACGCCTTGAGATATAGCTAGGTTTCACCCTTACAGCCGAGCAGGGCACCTGGGGGCATTTACCTCCCCCGCACCACCTCCAGACTATCCAGCGGAGCCAGCACCAACACCAACACCATAGCCAGCCCAGCCAGATCTGATGGTCACCATGACCTCTATCGTTGTCGCCATAGAGCACAGGCAAGAAGAGAGAGATAGGGTCCTTGAGTGGATTGGGCAGTAGGAGGAGAGTGATAGGGTCCTCCTTGAGCGGATTGGGTAGTACGAGGAGCGTGATAGGGCTATGTTAGAGAGGTTGGCTCAGTAGGAGAGGGTCATCTAGGACCAACCTAGGCTCGTTGAGGAGTTACGATGGGATTTGATAGCTTCCCATAGTGTTGCAGCCGACAGGGTGGATACGGTTGTTCAAGTGCTTTAGGGTGCCATCCCACCTATCGCCCAGTCTATTAGGTAATTCAGAGAGCAGGCAGAGTCTAACTGGATGGCATCAGGAGTACGGCCCGGGACCAAACACTGACGATGTCTAGCTGATTCCAAGTGCTGGGAGGAGTATTCCGACACACTTTGGAGTTCATGGGAGTATGTGCCCAGCCTTTCCTGGATGGCTATGCATAGGTACTGTTCCAGCAGGCGGACCCTGTGAGAGCACAGCCCGCGGCTGCACCGGTAGCAGCCCCTCCTCATATTCAGGCCAGGTTCAGAACCCTAGAGCCAGCACTGCATAGTCGACCCTCCACATCCAGGGCCCGACCATTGGCGTCCACATCACGGCGCCAACCAGTGCATGTGTCGTATGATGAGGAGGACCCAGATGAGCCCTCGAACTACCACCCTCTTTAGACTGCTCAGGGAGCCCATTCTCATTGTATTTTTTTTTTACTTATATATTTTTTGTATAAAATATGTTGTCATTTAGTGGAACATCTATGTTTACATTTTGACTAACTTATGTTTATATTCTGTTAAATCTATATTTCATGTTGTATATTCTGCCATGATTAACATCTTACCTACACTTTCCAAGCACTTGATAACGCGGTGAATGAAAAAGAAAAAAATAAGATAATAATAATGTAAAAATTGTTTATAAGATAACAAACAAATCAACTCACAATGAACTGATCAAATATTTTGTAACACAGGAACATGAGTTCACACTGACCCAAAGACGGTCAACGATGAAATAATTAAAATTTTGCACAAGCCTAGAGGAGGCTAGTAGGACACCAGCAACAAAACAAGTTGTAACTGGGTTGTGGTCAGAGAACATTACCACCCATGACATTTCACGCTGTGCAAGCCGAGATGAGGCCAGTGGAACACATGCGATAGAACAGATCATAATAGAGTTGCAGTTAGAGAACACTGCATATCACACCATGCAAGCCAAGATGAGGATAGCGGGACATAGCGACATAACAGATCACAACCGAGTGGTGGTTAGAGACCACTACCCCTCGCACCGTGCAGACAAAAATGAGGCTAGCGGGACAGATCAAACACTGCGTAGGCCGAGATGACTATAGAACAGATCGCAATCGAGATTGTGGTCAGATAACACCGCATCTCACAGCCACTGTACAAGCCGAGATGAGGCCAGCGGGACAAATCACAATGGGGTTGCAGTTGGATAACACTGCACCTCGCACCATGCAAGCCAAGACGAGGATAGCAGTATACCTACAATAGAACAAATTGCAAATTGGTTGCAGTTGGACAACACTGCCTCCCGCGACTCTTAGTTACCGAGCAGGCCGAGACGAGGCTCACCGGATGGAGATGAGAAACCACTTGCTTCCAGGCAACATCAGGAAGGTAAGGACTGCCTCAGTTATGCATTTCTTCCTTTCTTCTTTGAATTTTGGCTCATCTAGACACTAGTGTACTAGTTTCCCCAATATTGGGGGCAACTGTAGACATCGAGTCCTGAGGTAGTCCAGATCAGAGTTACTCGATGAAGACTCGGATAAGGGACGAAAGTTGTGGATGTTCGTCCTCCGGTTTTATAAGGATCTGAGGTTTTCTGGGTAAACGGGGGATTTCGGACAGTCGAACAGAGTTCAACTTTGAGAATTGGCATTTGAACCCACAAACGGGCAGCTCGTCGGTGGAGTATAGCCTGTCACTCATGCGAGAGGCCCGTCTCTCATGTCGAGTGCCGGCTGTCGCTTGGGGAAGGGAGCCTGTCGCTCGAATGAAAGATGCCCGTCGCTTGCCTGTGCGACACTCGTCGCTCGGGAATGGAGCCATCGCTTGACTGAACGGCGCCTGTCACTCGTTTGAGCGGTGGCCGTCATTCGACTGAGTGATGCCTGCTCCTCACGGGAGATGAACGTCTCTCATCTCTGTGCCACGTGTAGAGTCCGTCGGCCAAATTACCGCTGGTGCCCCTTGCGTCGGTAATCAACGGGCAGCCCATCGGTCAGTGATCTGGTTGTTTAAACCGTCGGATTCTCCAAATCTTTTTGAATTTCCCAAATCTTTTCAAATATTTTTAAATATTAGATTTGATTTTATGAATATTCTGAAAATCGTTCGGTTTTGATTTGATTTCGTAAAATCCTCTTCAAATCTGAATTTAAAATTTAAATTTTTTTGAAATTTCTTCCTAAATTAGTAAATGGGGGAAAGGGATTCAGTTTTCGGGGTTGGAAATTTTGTTGAAAAACTTGTGATTAGAAAACTTTTAATTAGAAAGTTAAAGCTTAGAAATTTTCCACAGAGGATCTCATTTTCAATTTCTACAAAAAGAATTTTCTTTCAAAATTTCTTACACTTTTATTTTATTTTATTCTCGAATTACGCTAATCCGAAGAAGCGAGATCCATTCATTTTCATCAATATAGATAATTCAGATATTCATTGCTGTCCAAATTCCAAGAAGGAGAAAATAATTTCCTTCTCTTGGTTTGTTTTTCAAAGTAGGATTTTTGCAACCAAAAAATCTCTCCCGATCGCGTGATCACAATCACAATCACAATCACAATCACAATCACAATCCTTATAGAACTCGAGGAGTCAACATCTTGCAATGTTCACCTTCACGAGGAAAAATCCGAGGGTAAAAATTCTGGATCTGCTACATTGAATTCAATTATTTGTGGTGGTTTTTTGCATACAAATCCATTTTTTTTATTCAAATTAAAACAAAAAAAAAATTAATATTGTGTTACTATTCAGAAATAGAGGTGACCGATGGGCATAAAGACCACTGACGGCCATCGCTCAAGCGAGCGACGGGACGTCGATGGTTGCCCTTACTCCCATTTGTCACTCCTAGGGACGCCCGTCGGTCACACGTCTTGGGCCGTCCCTAGGCCTCTTTTCCCATTTGACTCCTTTTCTTCTCTTCTTTTATTTTAAATAGTTTTCTTATTCAATTTCTTCCATTTTCCTCCTTATCATCTAATTTCATATTTATTTTTGTTCTTTAATTCTACACTAAAATGTCCTTTATTTTTGTGAGTTTTATTTTTTTGACTTGTCTGTTAGATTTAGAGCCTTTCGATGTAGAAGCTACTGCAAAGACCCAAGGGTCTCCTCCCGGGTTTACTTCTTAGACTTTATCTCCTTTTTATTTAATTTATATCATTATTGTGAATAATGTTCTTCTTGTATTATCCCGCTAATGAAAAATGGTCAAATGTTTTTTTTTATTAATCAAATTGGGATTCTTATAATTTGAGGACTGATGTCCTATTTTTTCTAACAAATAAAAATCGACGTCTCAAAAAATTATTTTGCAATAAATATGCATGCGAGAACCAATGTTCTCACTCTTAATATATATCCTGATTTATGTATAAATAGCTTGCAATTTATAATGGGGGTTGTATTCCGCCCCTAGTTTTGTTGTAATTTATTTTTATGCACTTTTTTTTAATTATACTTTATTTACTTATCGCTATGCCTGAATGAGAAATGGGATGAAACAATAAATTCAAAACTCAAATATAAACTTAATCAAGGTATGAATAAATGGGAATTCCCGAACCTACTCTGGTCTTTGGACTCAAGGAGGCGAGAGGGCCACCTCGGCATTTTTTTGTGGTGGAAGCCTCCAAGACACCTCTTGTGACTCGTAAAAAGGCTTAAACTTGCACAGTCCTAGGCACCACGAGGCGAGAGGGCCGTCCTAATATTTTATTAATGTGGAAATCTCCAAGACACCTCTGGTTTGCCCAAGCGCGAGGCGAGAGGTCCATCCTATTATTAGGATGGAAGCCTCCAAGATGCCTCCAGGCCTACCTATGATGGACATATGAGCATTGTCTTAGGCTCAATGAGGCTAGACAACCTTTCCCAATGTTCTATTGGGTGGCGACTCCATGAAACCTCCTTGTTGCCCAAAATGGGCGCACTTGTAATCCCTTATAAGTTTTCATGAACCTTTCTCGATTGCCCTAAAGGCAAGCGGTTCGGGGCACCCTGGGGTTTGACGTGCATCACAATCACCTCTGACATCATTCGATGCTTCCTGATGCTCATCAATACATATGCCATTTTCGCTCAAATATTCCTCTCGAGTAATCCAATGGCACCGTGGCTTTATTCTCCATATCTTCATGCGTTTAAGTATAACATTGTCAATATAGGCTATGTCTCCATCAAGCGGATCTCCAAAAGAAGGATCATGGTCAGTAGTTTCAGCTAAAATAGTTGCTATCCAACCGATGGAGATAGTAGGAATATTTGAAGGTCTTTTATGTAATTCCTGAATCCGCTGTGCTATAATCAATGATCCATTAATAGGAATACCTGATAACTTCAATTTAGTATTTAGATTTGGTAGTATTTTCGTATGCTTTATGGTGTTTAGTAGTGTTTATTATCGTGATATGCTTACTTTAGATTAATATTGTCAATGTTAGTGAAATTAGAATTTTTATGCAATTTTTGTTAGTTTTTTATTAAGTTTGATTTTGTGTGCAGCAAATCTTTAGGTACCTCACGGTGGCAGCCTATCTGGTTACCACCGTGACATCCAAAGAAGTCAAAAGCAGAATACAGGAATACTATAGGTCACGGTGGTAACCAATGTCATTACCACCGTGACATATGTATCCATTGGGCAGAATGCAGACCTATTATGGGTCACGGTGGTAACCAATGTCATCATCACCGTGACATAATTCGCACCAAGGCAGAACAAAGTGAGGAGTTACCTCATGGTGGCAAGGTATTATGGTTGCCACCATGACATAGGGAATTCCTGGACAGAAGAAAAATTTGAGCATGTCACCGTGGCAACCGATCTGGTTACCACCGTGACCCCCATCCTACACGCAAGGCAGATTTACTTCCTCGACACCCTCACGGTGGCAACCATTTTGGTTACCACCGTGACTCCTCGGGATATAAAAAGAAAAGTTTCTGTAATGGAGCAGGCGGCTAGTTTTTCAAACCTATTTTTCATATTAGGGTTGAGATATAGAATTTTTGGGATATTTTCTCTTGTTTTCAATTTAGGTTTTCGATTTTATCTTTATATTTAATTTGCAATTCAAAAGTTTTACATTAAAAAACACATAGTTTAATTTCAAGAGATAGTTTTTTTTTACATTCAGAGAATTTCCATAATTTTTCTCCATTGAAGATTTGAAGAAGGAGATTGAAGAACTAAGGGTTCAACCGGGATTTACACCTTAATGAATTTATGGGTTTGTTCTTTCCTCTTTCCTTTTGATTTTGCAATGGATTGTGAGTAGCCTTTTAGTTGTTTGGGGAATCTTTGAATCCCCTACCCATGATGTGAATTCTGAACATCTTTTGAATTTAAATATATGATTGAATGGTTTATTTCACTGGTTTTTATTATTGATTCATGGAATTTATTTTATCAAGTTAATTTCCAGTTTTGATGAATGATTTATTTCTTGTATCTTTGTTGGTTATTGAGTTGTATCGATTGAATACCATGGTTATCTATGTTCAGTTTGTATCATTCTTGCTGTGTCTTTTGGACGACTCCGATTGGGAATCTAGAAGTGCAGGATTTTGTGATTTAAGAGTAGAATGATGAGTGAGATAATTAAGTTCTAGGTTATTTGACTCCGTATTGGGAAAATAAACCAAACTTAGGATTTTAGACCCATGCATAGGCTGATTATGTGGCTGACTCCGATTTGGGATGTCATATAATTAGAATGGCTGACTCCGGTTGGGAAGCCTGGGTTAAGAGGGTTATCCCGATTTCTTTCATAACTGATTCTTGGATTAATTTTATTCATATTTGGGTATGGGGTGGATGAGTGAACCTGAGCAACGTTTGTCGATTTTTGAATTCTTATCTTGTTAATTTTTTCATCATTTTATTTCTTGTAATTATTGACGTCAATCTAATTTGATTATTTCTGTTGTTTATTTTGGTTATTTAAATTCTTTATTTTTAATCAGTAGTTAACTCAATTAATTCAAACAATTGGGAATTCTTGAGCATACATTTGATTTTCATTGCTTGCGCACGCAGTCCCTTGGGTACGATAATTTGGGGTTCTAATTTACTCCACTATATTACTTGCAGATTCAGTACACTTGCTGAGGTCGCATCGAGTTTTTCGCGTCGTTACTGGGGATTGGCGTTGTTTTTAAGTTTTGATTATTATTTGTATGTGTTTTTTCTTTTTTTTTTCTTTTCTTTTATTTTTATTTTTGTTAATTCTTTTTAGGTAGTTGTGGTGTATGAGCAGATTGAGACAATAACCAATAGCACCCTACGACCCTGAAATCGAGAGGACTTTGCATCAACGAAGGAGAGCCAATAGAGATAACAACATGGAAAATTATCCTCCTATTGGTGAGTTTCCTCCCGAAAATGAACAAGTGCCGAGAGTAGAAGAAGAGATTCCGGCTTGCTATCTCGGTACAGTGCAGTTTGTGGCACTGTCTATAAACACATCAATGTGGGGTAGTGGAAAATTCAAGCATATTTTCTCTCTCTTCCAGCAAACACATACATCGAGAAAGCTTCTTTTAATTTAAGAATCAAACGATTAAAAAGAAACTAAAATTAATTAGTTTTCTTTGGGTTTTTTATTCCAACGTCAATCTTTTCGAAGGGTTAAGAAGGAAACAATCTATTTTCCTCTTTTCGGACCTTTTGTTTCTCGTGGAGCGTGCGGGACTCTAATCGACACCAAGAATCTCACTAAAACGTTATCTTAGGCTAAATATTTCGGACTTATTCTCCATATTATTTCATCTTTATTCTTTATTCTTGCTGTTCTTTTGGCTTTTTGCTTTTATTTTTCTTTATTTTGATTCTTTTCATCTCATTCTGTGATAAAAACCCATTTTTGCTTTGAAAAAGGGATATTTTGCTGTTTATTTTCGGAGACAGTGGTGACCGACGGGTCATCCATTTCACCGACACCCGTCGGTCACCCCACTTACAGACGCCCTCTCTCTTGAGTGAGCAACGGACATGTCGATCACTTTGACTGAGGCCCGTCGGTCACTCGATAGAGGCCATCGCTGGGTCCTGTTTCCACGTTTCCAAATCTTTTCTGCCTCTCTCAAGTCTTAGAACTTTATTTATATTGAGCTTTTGTATATTAACACCCATTAACCTTTTGTGAGCATATATTGATTTTCTTGGACTATCCTGAGCTCGAGGGGCGATCTACCATGCTTGGAGGATTCCGTCTAGTTTAGTTTTCTAACCTTCTTGGTTATTTCCTGTATTTGTTTATTCATTAATTATTTTATGCCCATGTGTGTACCCTTTTTGTATCCCGCTAAATATAAAAATTGATTAATGTTTTATATTTAAGAAAGAGAGGTTTTCATAAACATAAGGACCCAATGTCCTATTTTTATCTAATAAAAATCCTCACGATAGAAATATCCAGTTTTAATAATGATGCATGCGAGGACCAAAGTCCTAAAAATAAGCAATGCCCCGATTTGTGTATGTATCGTACATTTATGAAAGGGAGTTGTACTCTGCTCCTTGTGTTATTGTAATTTATTGCTTTCATTATTCACTTGCTCATTTACGGCTTTCTAAATGTGAATAAATGCGCCTTTTAACCAATTGCATCGTGTGGAGAGAGAGCGAATTAATGATAATTAAAATTTAATCATAAAATAATCGAGGTAGAAATAGATGAGAAGTCCCGAACCCAGCTCTGGTCTTTGGGCTCAAAGAGGCGAGAGGTTTACCCTCCAAGACACCTCTTGTGTCACGAGACTTTGGCATTAATCCTAAGCTCCTTAGGGAGAGAGGTTCACCCCCCAAGATCCCTTTGGTTGGCCCAAAATGGATACTAAGCGCAGTCTTAGCCTCTCTGAGGCGAGAGAAACTTTCCCAATGTTCTATTGGGTGGCGACTCCATGAAACTTCCTTGTTGCCCAAAATAGACGCATTTGTAAATATCTTTACAAGTTGCTAACGGATCCCCAATTGCCCGATCACCCTCAAGCAGGCGGTCAGAGGGGCGGCCACGGGGTCCGGCGCGTGTCACAGTGGCGACTCCATTGGGGACATATGGTTTGAGACTTCAATTTGAAAATACCTCGTTTAACATTTATGATTAAAATTTAATTCATTAATTCGCTTTCTCAAATTTGCATTACATCCCATTAGAGTTTTAGAATATGCTAGTTTGGTCCCTCTATTAGCCCCGGTGCGTTCCTGAAGCACAACCCTATTTTCACTCAATTTAGGGAAGTGTTAAGGATAATCACCATCCCAAGCCTCGTACCTCAATGGTATATCAAAATGATGACCTGATCGGCCGTTATGCTCATAATGAGCTACACCTGTCGGCAGGGATCATGCTTGGGTAGCCCTAAAGTAACATCTCCCTTGTCCAAATCTCATGTATTGGCCATAGCTACCTTCCATAGGTGATATGAACCGTAATTCCATGCTTGCTATATGGATCCTCATGTATTTGGTGAGTCCAGATGTCTTGCTTGGCAGCCTAGCCAAAGGCTTTCATGCCCCGGTAGGGCCATGTCGAAATTTTTGGAATGTCCAAAATACATGATGATCATTATCCATTCGCTTGTACATTAGCATAGGAGTTGGTAGTGGACATGAACAAGGCTCAAAAGTATCCATCTGGTGATATGGAGGAGTCTGTTTATTTTGTGGATGAAATAGATGAATGTGTAGAGGAGGTGCAGGAAAAAGTGTTGGGAGTTGATCCAGTGAATGTGAGTTTGATACATTCATTGGAGGATGGAGAGATGGAAAAAGAGATGAAGGGACAATCGATAGCAGCCGTGGAGATAGAAGTTAAAGAAGAGGAATTACAACAAGAAGAGCTTAATCCGAAAAAGGGGGATTCAAATTCTGAACTTAAACCTCTTCCCTCTCATTTGAAATATGTGTTTCTAGAAAATGAGCAAAAACCAGTAATTATATCTTCTTTGTTATCAGGTGTTGAGCAACAATGTTGCTTGAGGTGCTGAAAAAGTACAAGGGTGCAATTGGATGGGAGACATCAGATTTGAAGGGGATTGACCCTAGTTACTGCACACACCAAATTCCGATGGAGGAAGAATGTAAGCCGGTAGCTCAACCTCAAAGGCGACTCAATTCGGCAATGCAAGAGGTGGTAAAGAAGGAGGTACTTAAACTCCTTGACTCAGGTATTATCTATCCTATCTCTGACAGTAAATGGGTTAGTCTAGTGCAGTGTGTGCCTAAGAAGGGGGGACTAACAGTGGTAAAAAATGAGCTGAATGAATTGATTCCAACTCGTACTGTTACGGGTTGGAGAGTCTGTATTAATTTTAGAAGGTTAAACAGTGCCACTAGAAAAGACCATTTCCCCTTGCCATTTATTGACCAAATGTTAGAAAGGTTAGCAGGCAATAGGTTTTACTCTTTTTTAGATGGGTACTCGGGATATTTGCAAATCCCTATAGCCCCTGAAGATCAAGAGAAAACAACTTTTACCTGCATTTATGGCATATTCGCCTATAGGAGAATGCCTTTCGGATTATGTAATGCACCGGCTACGTTTCAGCGGTGTATGATGGCTATATTTCATGACTTCATAGAAAAATTTATGGAGGTATTCATGGATGATTTCACTATATATGGGGCTGATTTCGAGAGTTGTTTAGAGCATCTCGATTTAGTGTTAGGGAGGTGTGAAAAAACCAACCTAGTTTTAAATTGGGAAAAATGCCATTTTATGGGGAGAGAAGGCATTGTACTTGGGCACAAAATTTATGAGAAAGGGATAGAGGTTGATAAGGCCAAAGTTGAAGTGATAGAAAAGTTACCACCTCCGACGAGTGCTAAGGGCATTATGAGTTTTTTAGGACATGCAGGGTTTTACCGTCACTTTATCAAAGATTTTTCAAAAATTGCTAAACCCTTGTCTAATTTACTCATGAAAGATGCTGCTTTTAATTTTGATAGTGAATGTATGCTAGCTTTTGAAACTTTGAAGCAACGGCTCATTTCAGCCCTGGTGATTATATCTCCGGATTGGAATATGCCGTTTGAATTAATGTGTGATGCTAGTGATTATGCAGTTGGAGCAGTGTTTGGACAGCGGCGGGATAAGGTATTTTGTGCAGTATATTATGCCAGTCACACCTTGACAGGGGCACAGGTTAATTACACCACCACTGAGAAAGAGCTTCTTGTAATTGTGTATGCTTTTGAGAAGTTCAGACCGTATTTGCTGGGTGCAAAAATCGTGGTGTGGTCAGACCATGCAGCTTTGAGACATTTGTTTGCCAAGAAGGAATCCAAGCCGAGATTGATTAGATGGGTGCTCCTACTGCAAGAATTTGACTTGGAAATCAAAGATAAGAAGGGGGCTGAAAATTTTGTAGCAGATCATTTGTCGAGATTGGAGAGCGATCAAATTGAAAAAGGGGAAATTTTAGATTTATTCCCTGATGAACATATTTATGCTTTATTTGCAAGCGAATTTTATGTTCCTTGGTTTGCTAATGTGGCTAATTTTCTTGCAGGAGGATTTATGCCAAAGGACTTCACATGGCAGCAACGGAAGAGGCTAAAAGGGGATGCCAAACACTACATTTGGGATGACCCCTATTTGTTTCGCCTGTGTGCTGATCAAGTGCTGAGGAGGTGTATCTCGGATGAGGAGAAGGGAGAGATCATCAAGGCATGTCATAGCAGGGAAGCTGGTGGGCACCATGCGCCAAATAGAACAGTATCAAAAATTCTATCCTCTGGTTTTTATTGGCCTACTATGTTCAAAGATGTGCAATTCTTTGTGAAAACCTGTAATAGATGCCAGAGTGTAGGTAACATTTCTAAGAGAGATGAGATGCCTTTAACCAATTTGCTTGAGGTAGAATTGTTTGATTTGTGGGGGATAGACTTTATGGGACCTTTTCTGGTTTCTTATGGGTATGAGTATATTTTGGTGGCAGTGGACTATTTGAGTAAATGGGTAGAAGCAATAGCCACTAGAACTTGTGATTCCAAGGTTGTTCTAGATTTCTTGAGAAAAAATATATTCACCCGATTTGGAGACCCTAGAGCAATTATTAGTGATGGTGGTAAACATTTTGTTAACCACCAATTTAAGGCTTTATTGTAAAAATTTGGAGTTAGGCATAAGGTCACCACCCCTTATCATGCTCAAGCTAATGGGCAGGTTGAAGTGTCCAATCGGGAACTTAAGGCCATCCTAGAAAAAACTGTAAAATCATCCAGAAAGGATTGGTATTTAAGGTTGGATAAAGCTTTGTGGGCTTACCGAACTGCATTCAAAACATCTATAGGATTATCCCCATTTAGGCTTGTTTTTGGTAAATCTTGTCATCTCCCTGTCGAATTAGACCACAAGGCTTATTGGGCAACCAAGTTTTAAAATTTTGATATCAAGAGTGCAGGTGAGAAGAGACTTCTCCAGATGAACGAATTGGAAGAGATACGCTATTGGTCGTACCAACAAGCAGAGAAGTATAAGGCAAACACAAAGAAATGGCAAGACAAGAAATTAGTCACGAAAGAATTCATTCCAGGTATGAAAGTTCTTTTATACGATAGCAGTTTGCGTTTATTTCCTGGAAAGTTAAAATCGCGGTGGAAGGGGCCGTATGAGGTAGTGGGAGCTGATCAGTTTGGAGTGATCACATTGAAGCACCCGTATGGTGAAAATGAGTTCAAGGTAAATGGACACCGTGTGAAGCCTTATTTTGAATCAACATATGATGGGGCTTTAGCAATAGTCAACCTTGTGGATCCTTAACGGTATTTAAAAGTCCAGCTGCGGACTTGTTAAATGCAGAACTTCTTCTCCAATTATGTTATTTTGTGTTTATTGTTCTTTTCTTTAGGTAGTTAATCCTGTTTATTTTTTGTAACACCCTTATACCCGTAAACTATACGGATACCGGATGTCACAAAACTGAACTGACAAGCACTGCACTGCATCTGCCTGATCTGTAGGAAATATTTTTTTTTTCAACAATAACATTGAGACACAGCAAGAACAAACATTTACACCAACACACTAAACAGGATAATACCATATACCTTGTACCTCTTTCGCGATCGTATACATGCCATGCCAAACATCAATCCTTTTTGTCAATATCCTCGTTCAGACGATATTATATCTTCGGCCACATTAAAAATTTATTATAACCTGTGCGCAATGACACTCACGCACTAAGCATTAAAATGCCCAGTGGTGGATACATATCCTAGGTTTTCCACAATAATTTTACATGCATGCACAGACACACATATTTATCTAAATCATAGAGAATTAATTCCTGAGAAATTAGAATATTTATTATACATTTTTACGATATCCATTATCTTTGTTCTTTTCATTATCACTGCTTTCACTGATCATTTTATACACTGTTATCATTATCACTTATACCGTATTTAACTATTACGATATTAACTTTAATCACTTATCCTTTCATTCCTTATTTACATTCTTATGGCTTTATTTCAACAATATCCAATCGGTTTATCAATTCACTATTTATCATTAATAATTATTTAACACTATAATACTACAACTCAATTATCACTTATCAATCAATTTTCATTTCTATCCATTAACATTATCTTATGTTTACCTTTGTAACTAATTATCAAATAGTCATTTCTCAATATTCAAATCATTAACTTACTCTAAAACTTACTTTATGCATTTGACATTCCCTTTTTACTTTCTTGCATTACACTAATTATTTTCGATAGCACTTTTAACTACACCTGCTCTTTTATTCATTTATTTATTATCATTTACTTATGAATTACTTTATCACCGAATGAATACATTACAATTATTACTGGGTCACTTGGATGTTATGGTCCAATCACAATTTCTTTATATCCTTTATTTTTTTACATTATATTATGACTTAATTCACTATGGCCCCGTATTCACTTATGTATATTAGACTAATATTTTCTTTACTTTACTATTAGTAAATTTCTCTTTATTCACATTTACATTCCAACTTATCTGATAAGAATTAATTACAACTAAATTCTCACTTAATTACTTGTTCCCAATTTTGCCATTTACCTCTTTATCCTTTATTACCACTTACTTCCTATTTGCACTATCATTCCAGCATCACCAAAATACACATTCACTATACATGTATAAATTAATTACAATTATTAATCATTTAATAATTATTCATGCAATAATTTTCTATACTTCACAATTCGTTGCTTAATCACTTACCAATTACATATATTTATTTTCCATGATATATTTACCAAATTATACTTTAATTCGCTAATTAATCTTAACTTTATGATCCTATAATTTGATTCCTACATTTCTTTATTACTACACATTCTCATTTTTAATTGCTTTATTTTACAAGAGTGCCACTACTTAAATGCATTACTATATTTGTTCTTTATTTTGCCATATGTTTCTTTATTTAATTCTTACCATAACACCCAATTTAAATTATACTATACACTTTGCTTAAATTCTAAATTTTCTATTTCAATAGGCTATAATTACACCTTTGCCACAATTCACACTTAATACTACTTTTAGTTTATTATTATTGCTTATTAAATCATTAATTATAATTACTCACTTAATTTTAGCAATTTAATCATATAATTACTTCACTAAATCACATTACATACTAATTACATTTGAATCCTTTAATTAAACTTATTATTTCTTTAATCACACTTAAATTCTCATTCTTTTACTAGGGTTTCCAATAATACCCTTGTCTTTTTCAAAAATGACAATTATGCCCTTAGTTCATTTTAACTTCACCTTATTTACACTTATGCCATTAGTTCATTTTTATTTCACATTATTTACATTTATGCCATCAATTCAAAACTAACTTCTTCAAAATTACCATAATGCCACCAATTCACTTATTTTTCATCAAAATTACGATTATGCCCTTATTTTACTTTTCTTTATACATAATGACATAAATACCCTTAATTATATTTCTTTTTACCATATTTCACTATTTAACATGCAAAATTACTATTTTGCCCTTAAATTATCTTTTTTCATGTCAAATTACATTTTTACCCCTAAAAGGTTTCTAATTTCCATATTTAACCTTTTAATGAAATTTTTACCCTTATTTGTCATCTTTCACACATATAAGCACATAATTACCATTTTGCCCTCAAACTTTTCAATAATTATGATTATACCCTTAACCTTATCTTTATTCCTTATTCTTATCCTTATCACTTTAATCATTACCATATCTTATCCTTATCACATAATCATTACTATATCTTGTCTTTATTACACAATCACATGTAAATCTTTATCTTTAACACATAATGACATGCATAATCATTTAATCATTTGTCTTTTCATACTAATATCATTTTAATAACAAATTAACCATTTTAAAACTCATCATTATCATTTTGCCCCGATATAATGCTGGCAGACTCTAAGTCACAGGATAAACGGGATGCGAACCTCTATGGGCTCACAATAACCCGAAAAGACCCAAATTGATCAGTCCGGTACATTCCAAACCTGAAGAACCCCGAAGGATTACTCTAGTACATTCTAAACCCGAAGAACCCCGAAGGATTACTTCGGTACATTCTAATACAGATACTTTTAAAAATACAGAATAGGTCCATCATTGGCCTATAAAATAGTGAGACGCCATGCTCACTCCCGCAGTCTTAAGTCCCTATGGCTAGCCATCATATCCTGAAACTAGACTCAACTACCAGCTCATCACATAGGGCAACAATATTTTATTTTTCACATTATTAATGTGTCATACATACATTTTATGGCATATCAACATAACATCTCATTCATTTTCATGCCATATCATCATCATCCATGTGAATACCATCTTTAAACTATCACATGCCGTGAAAGCTCATTATTTCATACAATATCACACTTTATCACTATGCACATTTCAACATATTTATTATATTAACTTACAAAATGGCATACACATTCATTTATCATTACTTAATCGCTTTATGCCATTACTTTCCATTAATTATCAAAATACACACTTATAACATTTAGATTACCATTCAGCCAAGACTTTAAATCTCAATATCATACATTATAATTTCCCTTAGTCACTCAATTATGTTTACTTCATGTTAGACATACCTTATATATCAATTATATGCCATCATTCAAAACATTATTCACTTTAAGCCACATAATACCATTCGGCCACTATATTAATATTTTATTTAATTCACTTTAATTTCACTTAGTCATTTATTAATTCAATTTACATATTATATTAATCATACTTTTCATTTATTTGCCTTAAAACACAACATAACCCATTATTTCCCTTGTTAATCCATTCGGCCAACACTATAGAAATTCACTATATTTATTTTTCATTCCTTTAATCCTTCCATCATATATTACACCATGTATACACATTATATTCATCATTTATACACCATAAATCCTTACAATTCCTTAAGAATTTCTTATATTTTCATTCGGCCTAAGTTGGAATTTCATACCCAAAATGTTTTAGTTTATCTTAAGCACATTTATACACTTATTTAGCCCCATTAATCATGTTTATGAAGTTAGATTCAATTACACATGCATATATCACATACATGCATGATAAACATAACCAAATATAACACTTATACCACGGAAAAGAAAGGATATTGTATCCACTAACCTTATTTCCTTGCTTTTCACCACTTAAGCTTGCTTTCCATGCCTTATCTCCTTAAAAATCCATCATATCCATAAAGATCCTAAGGTGGCCGAATATAAACATCAAGATCTACTCCAAACCTTACTTCCTTTTTACAATATAATCACATAAACATACTCTAGACATCCTAAAATACCTATTTGAACCATTAAACTAATTTAAAAATATCAACTTTACATACCTCAATTTCACGCCTAAACCTTCAAGTCTAGGTTTCACCAACTTTTCATCCACCAAATGGACTTCCAAAGGTATCAATAGAAACTAGAGGAGCTGAACTTTGATGTGGAGGCTGAAATATGGTGTGAGATGGAGGAAATTTAGAAAAAAAATGGAGGAAAAGAGGAGAGTTAAGGTTAGGACAAGAAGAAGAAGAGAGGAGGTCGGTTTGGATGGAGAAATCTGGATTTATCCAGCCTTCTCCATCTATTTATATTAGTAAAATTGAACCGAACCGGGTCCAACCAAAGTTGTTGAACCGGTTTGGTCCGATTTAAGGTTTTATGGCCATTGTGCACTATTTATGGTATTCTAAATGTTCCTAACCTCTTTTTAACTCCCAACAAATTCCATCATGTTTAAAATATCAAAATTATCCTCCACACAAAATTTTAGCTCAATCAGAGTGCATTTGGGGCCCGGTTCACCTAAACCGGTCCGATTCGATTCTGTCGGTTTCTGCTGTAAAACTCAAATCTAAGGCTGTCAAAAAATTCTAAAAATTATTCTTAGCTTGTACACTTTCCACACTGAGCCTTTTTATCCACTCTAGCACTTCCGAAAAGTTTGGTCAAACTCCGGTTCAACCGAACCGAACTTCAGACTGACATTCTAGGGCCGATTTGACCTCATTTTCCCACAAAACTATACCTCCCGACTTTATTCACTCTACTGATCGTTTTTATGCAATAATATTTTTTTTACTTACTGGAGCTGCCTGCTTCCCAGTAGGTCACCCATCCCAGAACTACTATGACTCTGGCACATTCAACCTTTAAACTTCTCTGAATATAAAATAGCAGAAACATAACCAAATGCTGCGAATCTAACAACAGACACTATAGACAATGCAGAATAATTTTAGGGTGATATGCAGGCCATTACATTTTTGTTTAAGTTGTTTGGTTTGTCATCATAAGCAAATTATGTTGTTAAAGGGAGAATGTTCAAGGTTTTAATAGCTGAAGTTTTGAGTGGTTGATGATTTTTTTGCAAGTTTGCAGGTGGTCACAATGGCAATGGATTTTTGTTACCACCGTGACCAGGGGAGAATGCATTCTGGAATTGGGAATGTGCACATGTCACGGTGATAAGGTATCTGGTTGTCACCGTGACCACATGAGGGAGCCATTCTGGATTGACATATTAGGTATGTCACGGTGGCAATGGTTTTCGTTACCACCGTGACCAACAGGTAAGTCGCATTCTGTTTTGAGGTGTGCACATGTCACGGTGGTGATTGAAATGGTTACCACTGTGACATCAGGTGAGTTTCAATTCTATTTTTGAGTTTGCATATGTCACGGTGGCAAATAATTTGGTTGTCATCGTGACCAAGAGGCGGTCCAATTCTGGATTGAAAGTTTGGGTTACCACCGTGACTCCCGCGCCCATTTGTTTTAAAATTCCAGTTTTTCGTGTTTTGTTTCTCACTCACCCGCATCTCTCACTCTTAAAACTTGAATATTTTATTTTATCTGCTATTTTGAACTTCAATTCTTTCTTTTAGGCTTCAATTTCTGCAAACCTACAACAAGTAAGTAATTTTGCTCTTTCTTTTTATTTCTATTTTGCATTTATTTTCTCTTCACGTTGTTCTTTTCCCTATTCCTGTTTTTTGCCATGGCGGTACGTTCGAGGTCTCCATATTTCTAACTACTTAGGATTTTATTCTTTTTGCAATCTCTAAATTAATGTTGGGAGTGTTCTCAATTCTTATTTTCATTCTCAATTTCAATCTCTGATGTTGAAACCATGAACGAATTTGGGTTGGGATGTTAGGGCAGTTGTGTTGTCTGTGTGCCTGATTTGAGTTCTCATTTTTATTCAAATTCTTGGTTAAAAATGGAAATTGCTAGGTGTTAAATTGTTTGCTCTATATTGTAATGCATTGTCTTGTAATTGTGGGTTGTTATTATTATCTATGGGCTTCAAGTTTAGTCAGTTAATTATCTGCATACCAGGTGTTTGACAATATGTCTGAATGAATGGTTTTCCTATTTTTTTCTATTTCCTGCCAATTTCAAATGCCAAGATTCTTTCGCCATAATGTTCAAATGCGTTTGTTGTTCTCATTGATCATTTATGCCTTTGACAATAGCTGCAATTCTCTTAACCTTCTATAGAGTTTTTATTGAGGGTGATTCTTGGTTTAATACTGAATTTGCTCATCCCTTTTGCTGAATTGTGCTTATGTCATTTGAATACTTCGCGCATTGATGCATCTTTTATAATATCAATTTGGAATGGGGAGATTGTTTAATAGGTTAACATGAGGTTGAAATAATGCTTTATTTTGAAAGCCATTGTTGTTTATGCACATCGATTGCTATTGAATTTGGTTTTTCCATGTTGTGCAGTGGCCCCTAAGCGAAAAAGCTCTGCTCTAGCCTCCAGTTCATCAGGACAAACATCCAGCCAACCTACTGTTGATATTTCCCAAGTGCCTTCTTGGGTTCGACTAGTTAGAAACCTGCATATGCTCTTTTTTGAAAATGCTTGTACACTCCAACGAGCTATTTGGATTTTGATTTGTTGGAGAAGCTGGGAATAAAAAATGAAGTACAGCGGCTCATATCGAATATTGGTTGGGAGCGGCTTTTTACGCTTAATGAGAAAGTCTATTCGGGGTTGACAAGAGATTTCGTGTCAACTGTACAATGTAGGATCAGCCACAACCCTTCTCAAGATCCTGGAAAAGTATCCTTTTTTTCTAGAGGGTACGAAATATGAGCGGTCTTTTGTAGACTTTGCCGAAATGCTTGGTTTCCCTGCTCTAGCCCCAGATTGCTTTGAGGATTATGACAAGGATAACGCCTGGGCAATAATTCAAGATTCGGTGACCGCCACAACATATGTATCGGGCAAGACAAAGGCCCACCATCTCGGTAATCATGCCATGCGAATCCTCCATATGTTTTTTTCACTCTCTTTTCTGAGTCATGTGGACTCCCCTGGGCAGCTCAATTTGCCGGAGGCTTTATTTTTAGCTTGTATGGTGCAGGGTGTGAGAATTAATGGGGCACCACATTTGTGGCATAAATTAGAAGAGATGCAATGGCACCCTAAGAAGGTGAAGAAGATTGCTTTGGGTGGGTTGGTCATAGTTATTGCTAAGGGTGTGCATCACCCCTTGAGGAGACCCAAGTCACTTTCATCCACTGCGACCATTGATAAGAAGATGTTGAAGAACATGAAAGTTGTAGTGGACGATGCGACAACTGGACATGGATACAGATTGACTACCCTTGCCGAGTATCTTCAGGGAGTCCAGCGGGGTCTAGGAGGGTTGCCCCATGAGCACGAGGACGATCCGGAAGCACCTCCAGCACCAGAGCCCGGGCAATTATCATCGCAGCAGTACGACGTGCTGATGGCACGCATGGACACCATCGCCACATCAGTGGACACCATCTCCACCTCGCAGGCCTATATCTAGTCCCAGATGGATCAGGTGATGTTGGGACTATCCTCATTGTTAGCACGCTTAGATGCGCATTTCCCACCTTCACCACCTCTAGAGAATTAACTAGGAAGACTTATTATTTATATTTTTTGTTTTTTTTATGTTAACTGTGGTTTGTAATTATTTTTAACTTGCTAAGGACAACAAGGTATTAAGTGGGGGGTAGAAGGAGTAACTCCATCCAACAACTTAATATGTAAATAATTACTTTATTTTTTTATGTTTTTGCATGTTTGATGTTTTATTTTAATTGTATTCGCATATTTTATTGTGTTTTAGTTATTTGAATATTTAATTGTGGTTGTTATAATTTTTCCTATCTTAGTTTAGCTTGCCTCTAGTTATTCCTGTTGTGAATGTTTTGAACTTTAAGTTGTGAATGGAATTTCTTAAATATCAATCTTAGTAAGAGAGTAGTGGTAGTTTTAGCAGCAAATTTAATTTCAATTAGTCATATATCCTGTAATTTCCTATTGTTTGTGCACTATAGGCTTGTTTGGGAAAAATTTGAAAAATCCCAGTGTGTGAAAGTTTTTGAGTAAAGGAATTGTAGGATAGTTAGAACCTTCCTCATCACCCTTCGAAACGTTATAACAACTTAAGCAAGTTTAGGACAAGATTTAGGAAAAAAATTTTCTTTGAGAACCACTTTAAACGACTTTTTACCTACCTAATTGCATAATTTCCGTTGCTAGCCCCGTTGAGCTGATTTGGTATGCTAAAAGCGTACTATGCATTTTTCTTTGTTACACTATAATTTTACCATTTAACTTAAATGCCTTTGCCTATCCTTTCTAAGAATTGGCTACTCTAGAATTGGGTTGGGATAACATTGGAAGTTGAATAAGGGTATTTTCTCTGAAAATAGTGTGGCATTGAGAAGAATTGTGAAATTTTAGGGTATTATTTAGCATATCGTTTAGATTTCCCTTAACGGAGTCAAATTGTGTTAAGAAAATAGAGGTTTTGGGTATCTAATAAAAAAAATTAAATAAATAAAAAAAAAGAAAAGAAAAAGGCAAAAAGAAGAATTTGATGAAAAGGTTGATCATTATTTTAAAATTCTGAGTGAGTCAAGATTTAGAAAGATTTAAGTGTGGGGTACCCTTAATTAGAAGAAGATGTCTATACATTTAGAAATGATTGGGTTCAGAGAAAATGTCTATAGGGAATTTCTTCTCTTTGTTTTCCTGTCGTATAATTGTTTTTTATTATGGGGAGTTCGGACGAGTTTTAGCAACTGCGGGGGGGGATTAAAAATAGGTCATGGAGATTGTATTCAAATTGGGTAGTGATGTTTTTAGGTAGAGTGGCTAACTCTTTGTTTGAATTCCTTAACTTTTCTTGTTAGCCAATACCCTAACCTAACATTACAACCATGGAATAAGTCCTAATGATCTTGCTCTTAGCTTGAGTTGTTCAATGGAGATGACCCTTGTGGTTCCGGTGCTAAAGTAGAGGCTTATAATTACCCTGAGTTGCAAGTGCGTAACCAATATGCAATTTATTACTTATTTATTTCCTTTGCTAAATTGCTAAATTGCGCTGGTCGTTTTGTTTTGAAAAGAGAAAATTTGTTTTAGCCTAGCACACACACACGTGAAATTTATTAATATAAGCTGATTTGAGAATTTGTGGTTAAGACTATTCTACTTAATGCTTTGATTGTTTTTGAGTTATTGTATTCCGAGTTAGAGTTTGAAATTCCAGGAATGTGGATAATTCATTTACTCGAGGTCGAGTAAAGTCTAAATGTGGGGTATTTTGATAACTTCATTTTAGTATTTAGATTTGGTAGTATTTTCGTATGATTTATGGTGTTTAGTAGTGTTTATTGTCGTGATATGCTTACTTTAGATTAATTTTGTCAATGTTAGTGAAATTAGAATTTTTATGCAATTTTTGTTAGTTTTTTATTAAGTTTGATTTTGTGTGCAGCAAATCTATAGGTACCTCACGGTGGCAACCTATCTTGTTACCACTGTGAGATTCAAAGAAGTCAAAAGCAGAATGCAGGAATACTATAGGTCACGGTGGTAACCAATGTCATTACCACCTTGACATATGTATCCATTGGGCATAATGCAGACCTGTTATGGGTCACGGTGGTAACCAATGTCATCACCACCGTGACATAATTCGCACCAAGGCAGAACCAAGTGAGGAGTTACCTCACGGTGGCAAGGTAATATGGTTGCCACCGTGACATAGGGAATTCCTGGACAAAAGCAAAATTTGAGCATGTCACGGTGGCAACCGATCTGGTTACCACCGTGACCCCCATCCTACACTCAAGGCAGATTTACTTCATCAACACCCTCACGGTGGCAACCATTTTGGTTACCACCATGACTCCTCGGGATATAAAAAGAAAAGTTTCTATAATGGAGCAGGCGGCTAGTTTTTAAAACCTATTTTTCATATTAGGGTTGAGATATAGAATTTTGGGGATATTTTCTCTTGTTTTCAATTTAGGTTTTCGATTTTATCTTTAGATTTAATTTGCAATTCAAGAGTTTTACATTAAAAAATACATAGTTTAATTTCAAGAGATAGTTTTTTTTTACATTCAGAGAATTTCCAGAATTTTTCTCCATTGAAGATTTGAAGAAGGAGATTGAAGAACTAAGGGTTCAACGGGATTTACACCTTAATGAATTTCTTGGTTTATTCTTTCCTCTTTCCTTTTGATTTTGTAATGGATTGTGAGTAGTCTTTTAGTTGTTTGGGGGATCTTTTAATCCCCTACCCATGATGTGAATTCTGAACATCTTTTGAATTTAAATATATGATTGAATGGTTTATTTCACTAGTTTTTATTATTGATTCATGGAATTTATTTTATCAAGTTAATTTCCAGTTTTGATGAATGATTTATTTCATGTATCTTTGTTGGTTATTGAGTTGTATGGATTGAATACCATGGTTATCTATATTCAATTTATATCATTCTTGCTGTGTCTTTTGGACGACTCCGATTGGGAATCTAGAAGTGCAGGATTTTTTGATTTAAGACTAGAATGATGAGTGAGATAATTAAGTTCTTGGTTATTTGACTCCGTATTGGGAAAATAAACCAAACTTAAGATTTTAGACCTGTGCATAGGCTGATTATTTGGCTGACTCCGATTTGGGATGTCATATAATTAGAGTGCTTGACTCCGGTTGGGAAGCCTGGGTTAAGAGGGTTATCCCGATTTATTTCATAAATAATTCTTGGATTAATTTTATTCATATTTGGGTATGGGGTGGATGAATGAACCTGAGCAACGTTTGTCTATTTTTGAATTCTTATCTTGTTAATTTTTCCATCATTTTGTTTCTTGCAATTATTGACGTCAATTTAATTTGATTATTTCTGTTGTTTATTTTGGTTATTTAAATTCTTTATTTTTAATCAATAGTTAACTCAATCAATTCAAACAATTGGGAATTCTTTAGCATACATTTGATTTTCATTGCTTGCGCACACAGTCCCTTGGGTACGATAATTTGGGGTCCTAATTTACTCCACTATATTACTTGCCGATTCAGTACACTTGCTATGATCGCGTCAATACCATCAACCATACAGCTAAGTAGCATAATCTGGGAAGCATTAAGTGCACTCAAGCTATGAAAATTATTATATATACTTTTGGATAGAAACCTGTGAATAATTCTCAAAGCATGGTCCCTAAGTGCATGAACTTTAAGCTTGCCTCCTTTCCATGGCTCGGGCTTCAATGGGCACGAACTTTTTCCCAATTTTCTTCAGGAGAAGCATTAGGTAGCTCTACTAAGGCATCAAGTAAAAACCCTAAGTGCTTTGAAAATTCCTTGAAAGTTGTGGAATAACCTTTCTTACCCAGTCGGAACTCAACCTTGCCAGTATTGCCATCTCCTCTAAAATGACACTCAAAAGAGTATAAGAAATCCCGAGCAAGATCTAGAAATAGATTCACCTTATGACCCATGAAAGGTTCCCATCCAATACCATGAATTAATGGTAAAATTTCAGCCCAAATGCCTCCAGCAGGGACATGCAAGAAAAAGAGACTAAGAAATGCCTGCTGGACGTATTGGCAGGCGCTAAAGTACTCATACATGGCAGATTTTGCTTTGTCAACACAAGAAGGTGTACGAGTGTGAGATGAGCTTGATGCTTCCGAGTTCTTTGCCTTTTTAGGTGCCACTGCAAAAATAAAAAAACGAGATGAGAGTGCAAAATGGCAACAGCAAATTTAACCAGAATAACAGGCAAGCAACTACAAAATGCTAATAGGCAAGGATTATACATGTCATGGCAATTGGGTTAACAATAAAAGAGAGAAATGGGAATGCAGACAATTGAAAATGAAAGGGGTAACTAGGTATTCTTAATAATAAGAAAGCAGAAGTAGAGTATTATGCTCAAAACAGTGCCAAAATTGAATCAAGGAGCGAGCCTTTGTGAAAGAGAATTAGCCACCAAACAGTATAAAGAAAGCATATGAAAGACATGTTAACGAGCAGGAATGACAATTGAGAAATAGTTAATTAAAATCTCAAAGCAGAATGAAGCAAAAAAATGAGAAACGGTTAGCAAAAATAATGAGAAAACTGATTGGAATATTTCACCGAGCAGGTAGTGTACGCATGTTTGCAAGTGAATTTGAAGATCAAGCTATTGTACGTTGGCCAAAAAAATTGAAATTAAGCAACATAGGCACACACATTAGGTACACAACAAACAAGTTTGCCAAAAGAATTTAAAATGAAGTGCAAATGGCATGTTGAAGTTGACCCAAATCATGTAAGTTAATAAGAGAAAATAAAGAAAAAATGGCATTAATGAATTAATTTAAGGAGCAACATTAAGAAAAATACTTACTTCTAATCAAAGGGCAGTAGAATGTTGCTAAAATTTAGAGTGAAAGAGGTGTAGGTGTGTGATTGCAAGGTTGGAGGATGAGAAGAATGGCTGCGGGGTGGAGAGAGGGAAAAGCAAAGCGGCCAGACTTGTGGAAATAAAATGAAGATCAAAATATATTAAAGTGCAGTAGCCCTTCACGCGGTCAGGTGGAACTATAAGGGGAGAGCAACACGGCAGGGCAAGGGCTGGGGTGCAGGAAAACATTTGGCATCAGTGCATTTCACGATGTTAACCCGTGAAATACACTGTGAGAGGGACACGGCCGGGCAAAGGCATAAGCCTTGCCTTATGCAGCCGGGCTTGTGAAGGGGCTGTGTGAAAATTTGGTCACAGTGCATTTCATAGGGGTAACTCGTGAAATATACTGTGAAATGGAACTCAAAACATCTCTTTTTCACGCTTGAAAATGCACCAAATTAATAAATTAACATACAATGTTGCTAAAAAATTTTCTTTTCTGAAGATTAACTCCTTAATTTAGTTGAAGCACAAATTTATCTATTAATGCTAGATTAATGTCAAAATTTGCAATTAAGCCCAATTAACCAATAAAACTCAAATTAATGCCCTGCTTAAAAAGCTTTTACCATGAATATGTCCAGACTCGCTAATCCAATTTGAATCAACCGCGCAGCTCTATAATTCATAAATCTAAGTGACAAAAATTAAAACTAACTAAAAATACACAAATTGAAGCTGACTAAAATCAAAAAGAAAACAAAAAGAGTAGAGAATGTAGTTTTGAGTTTAAGAGTCATCAGCTAGACTTCTGCAAACTACCTTAATAATCTCGAAGCACAATGGTTGCTTCAGCAACCTCTTGTTGTCCAACTTTATACCATTTGTGCCGATGACCGTTCACTTTATATTCACGTCCATCTCTTAGATTTTTGATTGTCATAACTCCGAACTCATTGCTTGACAAGACTTGATATGGCCCAAGCCATTTCGATTTTAACTTTCTTGGAAACAATCTCAGACGACTGTTATACAATAACACTGACATACCTGGAACAAAGTACTTCATTTTCAATCGCTTGTCATGCTAATGCTTTGTCTACTGTTTGTATAAGGCTGCACTGTCATATGACCACTGTTGAATTTCATCAAGTTCATTGTGTAACACCCCATTTTTCCCCTATGCATCTTGGTAGTGAGAAGATGTATCGGGATATGAAGCAGTTCTACTAGTGGTCTGGGATGAAGAGAGCTATTGTGGAATTCACGGTAAAGTGTCTGACATGTCAACAGGTAAAGGATGAGCATCAAGTTCCTTCGGGATTGCTCACTCCTTTATCCGTTCCACAGTGGAAATGGGATGATATAGCCATGGATTTTGTATTGGGTTTGCTAGTGACTCAGAGGAAGCTTGACTCAGTTTGGGTAATTGTAGATCGGCTTACGAAGTCAGTGCATTTTGTGCCGGTTAGAGTGGATTACTCGATGGATAAGTTGGCCAATGTGTATGTGGATGAGGTAGTTCGGTTTCATGGAGTGCTTTTGTCGATAGTTTCAGATCGGGATCCAAGGTTAACATCTAAGTTTTGGAAGGAATTGCAGAGAGCTTTAGGTACGAAGTTGAACTTCAGTACAACATTCCATCCTCAGATAGATGGTCAGTCTGATAGAGTGATCTAGATTTTAGAGGATTTGCTTCGGGCATGTGCTTTGAATTTTTCTGGTAGTTGGGATCAGTATGTACGGCTTATGGAGTTTGCCTATAATAACAGTTATCAGTCGAGCATTGGTATGTCACCGTTTGAGGCTTTCTATAGTCGACTATGTAGGACTCAGGTTTGTTAGACAGAGTTGACCGAGAGATCTTTTATTGGGCCAGAAATGATTAGAGATACCGAAGAGAAGATCAGAGTTGTGCAGCGGAATCTGAAGGTGGCTAAGGATAGGCAGAGATCCTATGCCAATCTAAAGAGAAAGGATATTTGGTTTGAAGTTGGGGAGAAAGTTTTCCTTAAGGTTTCACCTTGGAGGGAAGTATTACGTTTTGTTAAGAAAGGTATGCTTAGTCCTCGGTTTATTGGACCTTTTGAGATTCTGGATAGAGTTGGCCCGGTAGCCTATACGTTGGCTTTACCGATAGAGTTGGCTAAAATGCACGACGTCTTCCACATCTCTATGTTTCGTCGCTATAGATCGGATCCGTCGCATGTTTTGTCAGTTCAAGATGTTCGGATTCATCCGGATTACTCCTATGATAAAGTACCGAAAGCTATTGTGGCTCAGGAAGTGAGGCAGTTGAGGAACAAGCAAATTCCTCTGGTCAAGGTTCTTTGGCAACATCACGGAGTCGAGGAAGTGACTTGGGAACCAGAGGCGACGATGAGGATTCAGTATCGGCATTTGTTCAGTTCTGGTGAGAATTTTGAGGACGAAATTCTTGTTAGTAGGGGAGAGTTGTAACGCCCCGTTTTCCCCCTAATAGTTTGAGCCATGTTTGTCATCTGTGCATATGTGCATTATGTGTGTGAAGGCATGTGATAAGGGTTTTTTGGGTAAAATGCATGTTTTCTGAGTTTTATTATAGTGTGGGTGCTTATATGATATCAGGGTATTTGTAAGTTGAATTACAATTGTGTGTGTGTATGCTCACATGTTTGTAGGATGTGAGTGAGTGAGTTATGCTTATGTGTGAGTGCATACATGGTTGTAGTGTGTGCTTTAGTGAGGAAGGTCTTGTATGTGGTGTATAGCATGCTTGTAGGGTGTGAATTACTAAGACCCACCAATCTTGAGGTGCCATGTGGAAAGGAGAATAGTGGAGGGTATTAGTGAGGACAGAGAAAGAAGAGAGAGCAAAAATTGAATTACTGCTCTCTCGTTCTTCTCTTCCCCTCTCTTTAAATTCTCGTCTTTTCCCTCTTTCTCTTGGTCACCTTGGCTCCCTCCACTTGGTTGGATTAGTGGTGGATCTTGGTAATTTTAAGAAGTTAATTTGGTAAGTTGCTGCATTTTCTTCTTCTTCTTCTTGCTCATTTTTTTCCTATTTCTAGTTTAGGATTTAATCTAGGGTTGTATTGTTTGATTTTGTGGGTTTGGTCTTTTGTTGAGCCTCCTCGCGATCCTAAAGGCAAGGAGAAGGCAAGAGGTAGTTGCACCAAGTAATTGGAGCTAAGGAATACAGGTTTGGGAATTTCTTGAATTTGATGTATTATGATGATTTTGAATTATTGACATGATTTCTAGAAATTTACTCGGTTTGTGGAGTTATAATGAGTTGAAAGATGGTTTTAATGCTTTGAGGTTGGGTATGTTGGATTAAGATTTTAGTTGTGATTTTGAGATTGTGATTTTGATGGATTATGGAAGTGTGAATTTGTTACATTGTTGATTTGAATTGGTTGGATGGATTGAATGATTAAGTATGTTTGTTGCATGTGGTGCTTGAATTTTGAGCTACAAAAGGTGAGTTTTAAGTTGGTGTTAGTGTTTAGAAAAGTTGGTTTTAAGTGGGTGTTTTTGGTGTGTGTGATTTAGGCTATTTGTTGATGGAATTCTGGGTTTCTGGTGACCCACACGGCGGTATGGGTAGTTATACCCCAGTGTGAATCGTGAGATTTCCCTAGAATTTGAAGGCCCAGATTTTACACGGCAGTAAGGTTTCTCCATACCGCCGTGTAAAGTCATTCTGCCTTGAGAAAATTTCTAAGCCGTGTAAAGTCATTCTGCCTTAGTAGTTTTCTGAGCTGTGTGATTTACATGGCGGTATGGTTTTGCCATACCCCCGTGTAAAGTGGCTTACACGACGGTAAGGAAATGTCATAACGCCTTGTAAACCGCTACTGCCTAGTTGTTTTGAAGCTTTTCGACTTTCTTCGTTTTCGTTCATTTTTCGTTATTTATTAGTTTTAAATGTTATTTAGTGTTATATTATTTATCCAACATCATTACATGGTATTTTGCTATGTCAAATTGTTGAATGTTATGGTTGAAATAAGAGTGTACTATTTATGCCTTTAATTGTGAACTTTAAATGATATGCCTAGATGTGAATGGTATTATGCATGACCTGCAAGATTCAGTCTAGTGGATAGTTAGGCATGCTTAAAAGAGTCCTTTTACTGCAGCCTCTGTACTATTCTGGACCCTGATCAGGTCTCTATTCAGTTCCTCGTGAACTTTTACGTGTTAGAATCTTGTTTAAGATTCCTTTGTAAAATAGTTTGAAAAGAGACAATAAGTTACTATTTTTCGGTTCATACCTATAAGGTACCTCTACGCGTTTACTCATTATCTACTACTATGAGTCAGCAGGTATTATGATTTGATTTGATTATAAGTACGTGAATCAGTACGAGTATGTTTATAAGTGTTTGAATCTGATTGACGCTATTATGAGTATATGAATCTGTTGGCATATATATGTGTTTGTTGAACCTTTGAATGGAATTCTATTATGATTATATCTTATGATGGTCAGTATGCCATTTTTGTATGTGATTTGCCTTGACGACCATTGTGAATGGCCATCCATTATTTATTGTTTGTTTCCCCACTAAGCGTTATCGGTTAGCACGGTGTTTTAACCCGTGCAGGTGCGGAAGGCATTTAGCTTTTGGGAGAGTCGCCGCCAGTCAAGCCAACACAGAGGGATTAGTGTTAGGGCTATATTTTTGTAGCATGGTTACTTTCTAATAGTGAAGTATATTTTGTATATCGTTTTTGTAAGCTTCCTCTATGTATCTCTAGCAGTTGTAATTATTTTTGTAATATCAGTTTTTGATCAGAACATTATTGTAATGGATATTATTATATTAATGCATGATCATTCTGATGTTCCCATAGAAAGTTTTTAATTTTTGCCATTTGTATGTATGTTTATAGTCCGTGAATGAATGTTATGCACTGTTATGCTTGGTGACACCCTTACTCATACGAGTTCTCACTACCTTGCGGATGGGTTCTCCTATGTATGGGAAGGGGGTGTTATAGTTTTTGGTATCAGAGCTCCGGTTTAGGCATTTTCTGGGTGTTGATGTGCATCTTTGTGTATATGTCTAGGACTGTTTTGACTGATGTGGTTGTCTTTGTCTTTCTTTTAGATGGATTCCGGTTTAGTTCATGGGTCGCTTGAGGATTCCACTGAAGTGTGAATCCCCAAGCTGTAGATCCTTTTCTGTCAGTGTCGGCTCAACCTGCTAGGGCATAACCTGAGGCCGCAGCCATGCCCTTTGAGGTTATGTTGAAGTTTTAACAGGACATGGCTAGGGTCATTGAGAGTGTGACTGCTGCTAGAGTCCCTACTGAGAATTTGAGGAAAGCTGGTGCAGAGGACTTTTATAAGACTGGTTTAGACGAATCAGAGTATGCTGAAAAGTAGTTAGAGAAGGTAGAGCGAGCTTTAGATGAGATTCGGTGTCCTCAGGAGCGGCGAGTAGAGTGTGTTATAGCCCTGTTGCAAGGATCCGCCTATGATTGGTGGAAGTTGGTCCTAAGGAATCCTCAGTTTGCTGACCCAGTTACGTGGGAGTTTTTTGATAGGGAATTTACAAGTAAGTATGTAACTCGGGAGTACAAGGATGCGAAGTGGGCACAGTTTTTGAGTCTGAAGCAGAGGGTGATGTCGGTTTCAGAGTTTGAGAAGGAGTTCAATAGATTGGCTAAGTATGCTCCCGAAGGTGTTCTGACTGAGGAGTTTCGTTGTAGGCACTTTGAGACTGGGTTGAATAAATCACTAAGAGCTATGATTATTTTTCTGATGAGTACTCCAGGAATTGGATACTATCAGATTATGCAAGCGGCTATTCGGGCCGAGATGTCGGAGTCAGTTTTGAGAGAGAGAGCTCAGAGGAGGAATCCCCCTCGTGGTGGATCTGGATCATCGTCATCATTGGGTAAAAGATTTAGGAACCCGCATGATGAATCTTCGAGCCCTGCTTCGAGAGGTAGGAGGCAAGGTTCTACTAGGGGTTCTAGTTCTAGCAGAGGTGGTTATGGTTCGAGACCTGATGTGTTGCCTGAGTGTTCGCACTGCAGTAAGCACCATTGGGCTGAGTGTAGGTGGCTCACAGGCGGTTATTTCAGATGCGGTAGGACTGATCACTACTTGGCTAATTGTTCGAGGATTAGTGAGGCTTCTGGTGATCAGCAAGAGGCTAGCAGAGTTGGTTCTAATACTCCGCAAGCCAGTCGTGGTAGAGGCCGAGGTAGATGTAGAGGTGGTCGACATAGAGAGGGAGCTCCATCAGAGTCAGTTGATCGTCCTTTGACGGTTCCTGCTAGAGCGTATGCTATCAGAGCTCGGGATGACAAGATGCCCCTGATGTGATTGCTGGTAAGTTCCTACTCTTTGACACTGAATTGTATGCTCTAATTGAGCTTGGCTCCACACACTCATATTTGTGCACAAGTATATTGTTTGATAAGATGCATGATGTTGACCAGTTAGATTATGACGTTTGTGTGACCAGTCCTTTAGGGCATAGTGTCAATGTGAGTAGAGTGCATAGGAATTATTACCTTTTAGTTCAGGGTGTTGAGTTTCCTGCTGATTTGATTGAGTTGCCTTTCCAGGAATTTGATCTTATTTTGGGTATGGATTGGCTTAGTAAGCATCGGGCAGTGGTGGATTGTCATAGGAAGGTAGTTTTGCTTCAGGATAGAGATTAGTCTTCTGTTGTTGTCAAAGGTTTGGGTTCGAGTTCCTTGAGTAATGTGATATCAGCCATGCAAGCTAAGAGATTTATGAGAAAGGGTTGTGAGGCATTTTTAGTAGTTGTTTTGGATTCGAAGCGTGATCAGGTAGAGATTGATGGTATCCCCGTTGTTAGAGAATTTAGTGATGTGTTCCCAAGTGAATTACCTGGTTTGCCTCCCGAGATAGAAGTGGAGTTGTCCATAGAGATTATGCCGAGTACTTCACCCATTTCGAAAGCACCTTATCAGATGGCTCCTGTAGAGTTGAGAGAACTCAATACTCAGTGTAGACACCAGGTCTTGCGGCAGACCAGGTCGGAGTTGCCCGATGAAGAGATCAATGTCGGGTTTTTTTTCGGATAGGGAGATAAAATTCGGAGGTTTTTGTCTTTCGGTCTCGCAAGGATTAAAATCTTTTTCTATAGCATGGAGTTTTGAAAGAGTTGGATAAATTTTACAAAATTTGGGGAGTTTTGCTCCACAGACGGGATTCCCGTCTGTGTAGGGATGCCCGTCTATACTTGGGATGATACCCGTCCCTAGGCGTAGTAGGGACGGATCCGTGGTGATGTAGGGACGCCCGTCTGTAGGATCGTGCCCGTCCCTAGTCAATTTCCCGCTTGTGCCCTTAGTAGGGACGGCCGTCGGTATCTGCAGGGAAGCCCGTCGGTACAGTAACTGACCGGATCACGCCGGATTGGATAAAATTTAATCTATTTTTCTTTCAAAATAGGGATAGAATTTATCTAAAACTTGAATTTTAAAGTCTTTTTAAAATTCAAACTTTAGATAGAGGTTTATCTTAATTATCTCATAAAATCCTATAAATAAAGGATAAAATTTCAGTTTTAGGGGTTAGAAAATTTGGGGAATTTGGAACAGGAGAGATAAATTTTAGAGAGATTTTATTTAGAAGAAAAACTATCTAATATTTTTGGGGAAAATTGCTTTTTAGAAAAGGTTTTCTGTGAGCAAATTACGTAAAAAGTTTATAAATCTCTGTTCATCTATAGAGTTTTATTTTGATAAAACTTCTTCTAATTAATCGATTTCTTCAAATTTTTCTTACGAATTAAGTCAAATTGAGGTGACGAAATTCAGTCGTTTCCATCAATATAACTAATTCGAACACTCGATTGCTATCAAGTTTTCAAAGAAAGAACAATATAAATTTTCTTTCTTTGATCTGATTCTTATTTGATCCTTGCGAGGCACACGGGGACAAAATCATTTGACATCCACCCTAAAAGGTAAAATCCGAGGGTAAACATTATGGATTAACATTCATATAATTTAATTTGATTTACATTGATTTTTTATTACCCTTTTTTTTACAAAAGATTTAAGAGGTTTTTTTTAATTTGTTTTCCCTTACTAGGGACGGCCGCTGGCATGATACAGGAGGCCGTCCCTAGGCAAATTCTCATTTTTATTTTTATTCACGTTTTTAGTTTATTTTTTTTTGCTAACATGTTTATCCTCGTGAGTGCTTTTCTGACCATTGGAAGTTGGAGTCATGAGAGATGGTGGTTGCGCCATTCTGAGGATCTCTATTCGGGTTCATTTTTTATCCTTTAGCTCTTATTTATGTTGTTATGAAAATGGTTTTAACGTCGTTAAGGTAAAAAGGACCAAAAGCCTTTTAACAATTAAACCTGGAGATTTTCTCGGGAATGGTGGACCAATGTCCCATTTTAGCCAATAAAACTGACACTTCCTAAAAACCACTTTTTGTAATAAATATGTATGGTAGGACCAAAGTCGTCATTCCAATGAATATCCCGTTTTATGCATGTATTGCACTTTTACAAATGGGAGTTGTATTCCGCTCCTAGTGTTATTGTAATGTATTTCGAATATTTTATCTTAATTTTTTGCTTCCATCTACCGCTTTAAATGTGAATAATCGCGCCTTTAATAAAATGCATCGTATGGAAAGTTGATGAAACAATAAATTCAAAACTTAATTATAAAATTAATCAAGGTATAAATAAATGAGAAGTCCCGAACTCACTCTGGTCTTTGGGACTCAAAGAGGCGAGAGGTATAGGACTTCCAAGACACCTCTTGAGTCCCACCAAAAGGCTTAAATATACAATCCTAGGCTCTAGGGGAGTAGAGGATGAAGCCTCCAAGATCCCTCTGGCTAGCTCAAGATGGATATGTATGCGCCGTCTTAGGCTCGATAAGGCTAGACGACCCTTCCCAATGTTCCATTGGGTGGCGACTGCAAGAAACCTTTTTGTTGCCCAAAATAGACGCAGCTTGTAAATACCTTATAGGTTTTATGAACCTCTCCTGATCGCCTTAAAGCGGGCTTTCGGGAGGCCGCGAGGTTCGGCGCGCATCACAGTGGCGACTCCGCTGGGGAAACTACTCGAGACTTCGATTTGAAAGTACCTTGGTTAAAAATTATGATAAAGTTTTAGCTTAAAAATTTCATCCTCTTTCAAAACTGCATAGCATCACATTAGAGCCTTAGATCTATGCTAGTTTGGTCCCTCTTTTAGCCCTGGTGCGTTCCCGAAGCACGACCCTATTTTCACTCAATTTAGGGAAGTGTTAAGGATAATCACCAGCCCAAGCCTCGTACCATCATGGTATATTAAATGATGACCCGATCGGTTGTTATGCTCGTGATGAGTTAGACCCGTCGGCAGGGATCATGCTTGGGTAGCCCTAAAGTAACACCACCCATTGACTAAAGATCATGTAAATGGAAATAGTTACTTCCCCTAAGTGGTATGAACCCTAATACTATGCTTGCTATATGGATCGTTATGTATTGGAAAAACCCAGATAGTTTAACTGGTCGCCTAATCAAAGGCTTTCATGCCCCGATAGCCCAAGATGACTTATTCGGACTGCCTAAATACATAATGATCATAACCCATTCGCCTGTGCATTAGTTAGGAGAGGTTATGCTGCCGGGTTTTCACCGTGCACCATACGCGTTCGTCGGGTCCCCAGATTGACCCATGGGCCAATCCCACCTAGGAAAGAGACTGTGACCTCGTGTGCAGGAGTAATAAGGTTGGAAGGACCTACGTGCTTGCATGTGGCTTGTGAATGTTGCATAGCACGATCATGCATTTTTTTTTTTTTTGCACAATCATGCATCATCCTGACCCTTGTGTTTTTTAGCTATCATAGATTCGCCTAGTTGGACAAGGGGGTCCCGGGGACGGCTATGCAGGAATCCATTTTTCGAGTTACCAGAAATGATAAAGTATCCGGACAATTCTTCTGAGACCAGTTACGCCACTTCAGATCAGTTTTCTGTACCCGAAGAAATGGCAAACTCACCGAGAGGGGCAGAGGCCACCAGGGCAATGATAGCAGAGGAAGTGGGCCGAAGGTTAGAAGAGTTTGAGAACTGGATGCTGGCAATGATAGCCGCTATGGGTTAACAAGTAGCCCCGCAGAACCCACAGCCTCCTCCTGTGAGGAATAATGAAAGGGAAGAGTTCAGAGAGGACCCACAAGATGAAACTCGCCCGCCACTCATGAACCTAAGAGCTACTACTTCGGGGCACAAAGGGGGAGACCTGTCTTGAGGCTGGATGATGATTGGGAAGACAAGGAATATGGGGAACATATGTCTGACAAAGGGAAAGCCCCTCAAATTGAAGAGGCCATCTGGAGGAAGGTGGAAGAGAGATTTGAAGCTATGAAGAGGATGTTGACGAAGGGCCAAGGAGTGAATCCTGAGGATAAAGAGTTAGAAGGAGAAGATCTAGTCCCAATGAACTTTAAGATGCCGGATGTGCCAAAGTTTGACGGTACTTCTGATCCCCTAGCACATATAAAGCAGTACTCACTGGTGATGAAGGGCACCACTTTGACGAGAAAGCAGAAAATTGAGTACTTTTGCTTGAGCTTGACGGGCCCAGCAGTGGATTGGTATCACGGGCTCGATCGCCGAACTAAGGAAGACTGGGATTTATTGACAGAAGAATTTTTGAGGCAATATGATTGTAGTACAAGGATGGAGGTAACCCTGAAGGACCTGGAACTGTTACAACAAAGAGAAGGAGAGTCCTTCCATGAGTATCTAACCTGGTGGAGGAATCGGGGGATGGAAATGAAGAGGAAACTAGATACTCAGGATCAAATACGGTTATTCATTAAAAATGCGAGCCCGTATTTGAGGGATGGATTAAGGATGAAAGGACTAAAAGATTGGGAGTCCCTGAAGAACATCGCCATTGAGGCCGAAGGAGAGTACCTTGTTAGGAAAGCAGGAAATGAGAACTATCCTAAGAGGGGTAGTGGGAGTCAAGGGGCCAGTAGACCAACAAGTTCTGCTAGTGTTACAAGGAAGATTGCTGAGGTGTCAACTACAAACGCCACTCCTAGACATTTTTCCAATCTCGGGAGGTCCTTATCATGGGTACTAAGAAGACTGATGAAAGAGAATAAGCTACAGCCTCTACCACCCAGACCTGCGAGAACTCAAGGCACGCCAGGACATAAGGACGATGAGTATTGTGCATATCATCAGCACACTGGACATGCAACCGACAACTGTAGGACTTTGAAGCATGCAATTCAGGATTTGATTGACTCAAAACAGATCACAGATCCAGAAAAGAGACAGAGTCAAAAGAAAGCTGGGTACAATAACATGCCTCCACTAGTGAATATGATCGGGTCCAGTTTGCCCGAGAACTTTGTGTTGAAGGAATTATAAGGCAACGATATCCACACTGCTGTCACGAGCCTCTATGAGGGGAGTGAAGAAGGGCTTCCCGCTGTAGTGATTGATTGCTGGTCCACTGATGATAGTGGAACTGAAAATGATGATTTGGAAACATTTTCCGACCTTTGGGGTTCGGAAGAGGAAGGAGAAGAGCCAAAGAGGAAAGAAGTGGGAGCTATGACCCGGAGTGGAAGGATAGCCTCGGAAGCGAAGAAGGCACAAGAGCCGATTGAGGACAGAAGGGGAAAGGAGCCGGAGGAAGATCCGATTGTCAAGAACCTGAAAAAGACTTCCGGCTCAGATTTCAATATGGGATCTTTTGAGACAGTTGCCATCACATAGGCAGAAGGTGGTGGATGCTTTTTGCGAAGCAACTGTGGCTACAACCATTTCACCTACGGAACTTCTGGAGGTAGTAAAAGGAGGATTCAGAGAAAATGTTATTTTTACCAGTGCGGACCTGCCGGCAGAAGGTCGCAACCATAATCACCCTCGGTACATAAGGGCACAGATTAACCAAAAGCATACCGCCTGTGTAATGGTAGATGATGGTTCTTCCATAAATGTATGCCCACAAGTTGCAATAGCAGCTTTCGGGGTAACAGAGGATATGTTGGCAAAATCTGATCTTACCATCACGGCATATGACAACTCGCGTAGGCAGGCTTTGGGGACATTCACGGCGGTTGTGAAAACGGGACTGGTAGAGTCAGAAGTAGAGTTTGTGGTGTTGCCCATACCCGCCAATTTCTCAGCTTTGCTAGGCAGACCATGGTTTCATAGATTGGGAGGAGTCCCCTCTACACTGCATCAGATGGTAAAGATACCTCATGAAGGCCAGATCGTGACTATAAAGGCTGCACGAGAGAATCAGGTTTCAGTGCTGGAGATAGCCAGCAGCCGTTTAATGGGTTTCATATCATCATGATAGGCAAAGAAGAGCAGAAGGAAGAAAGCCCCCAGGTATTGAATATGATGAAGAAAATGTCATTCCTCCCTGGTGCAGGGCTGGGCAAGAATTCTCAAGGGATACCGACAGCCGTTACCATTAAGGGTCAAAAGGACAAGAGGGGTCTTGGATATACAGGTGCTGTAAAGAAGGGCGAGAAGTCAAAAATGGGAGTTCCCCATATTCGGAAGACCTTTGTGCCAGCAACCGCAGCATGTGCCTATGCAGGAGAAAATGAACCGCAGTGGCTGGATGGAAGAATTGTGCCAGGGTTCGAGGTTTTCAATGATGTCTATGACTGGGGCATTGGATTAATCAAGCCAGCAAAGGGTTTTTGGGACGAAGAAATCATGACCAGTAGGACAATTTGGGACCGCGAGACGCCTGAAGAAATAATTACTGAAAAGATGATAACCACCCAGCTGAAAGGAAAGGCAAAGATAGAGGAAGCTGTGCGGGAGATGAATGAAGAGCCTCCAAAGGGCTAATGTGATGCGGAACCGTCGACTGCGGTAGATACGCTAGCAGAGGAGGAAGAGGAAAACGGTTTAGATTTTCTTTTTGCTCCAGAACTTTTCAATGATGTTAATGACAATTTCAATCTAATTAATAAATTGAACGGTTTTGCTTACTTGTGTGATGTTTCTGATGATTTCACTATGCATGATCATGATCATTATCCATCCATATTTGATATTGATTCAACTGATGCTACTCCATTCAATCTTGGAACCCTAGAAAATCCAAAAGAAATTTTGATATCATCAAATATAACTCCTGAAGAGTGAGAAAAATTTGAGAGAATCTTAAAAAAATATGGAAAAGTCTTTGCCTGGACCTACGAAGATATGCCAGGAATCGATCGAAAAGTCGCAGAGCATGCTATCCCCACCTATCCAGACCATAAGCCTGTTAAGCAGAAGTTGAGAAGGCTTAGGCCGGAATGGGCGGAGAAAGTGAAAGAAGAGATTCGCCAGCAAATCAAAGCCAAGTTTCTAGTCGAGGTGCAATACCCAACATGGTTGGCCAATGTTCTCCCTGTAGCCAAGAAGAATGGCAAAGTAACAGTATGCGTGGATTATCGAGACCTGAATAAGGCCTGTCCAAAAGATGACTTTCCATTGCCCCATATAGACGTAGTAATAGACAGCGCCACTGCTTGTGAGATGTATAACTTCGGGGATGGTTATGCAGGCTACAATCAAATTCTCAATGAAATAATTGATCAGCTCAAGACGGCCTTCATCACAGAGCGGGGGACTTATGCTTATCGCGTGATGCCTTTTGGCTTTAAAAATGCAGGGGCCACTTATCAGAGGATGGCAACGAAGATATTCGATGAATTGATTCATAAAGAGGTAGAGGTATACGTGGACGACATGATGATCAAGTCAGCCACTAGAGAAGGCCATTTTGAAGCCCTGGAAAAGTTCTTTCGAAGGATAGATAAGTACAACTTGCGGTTGAATCCTAAAAAGTGTATCTTTGGTGTTACCTTAGGGAAGCTGCTAGGACACATAGTTAGTAAAAGGGGGATTGAGATTGACCCGGATAAGGTTAAGGCCATCAGAGAAATGTCAATACCGCAGAAAGAGAAGGATGTAAGAAGCTTTTTTGGTAGGTTGCAATACATCAGTAGATTTATCGCTAAGCTTACTTCGATCTGTGAGCCAATCTTTAAACTACTCAGAAAAGATCAACCAGTAGTATGGAATGAGAGTTGTCAAAAGGCTTTTGATGCTGTCAGAGAATATTTATTGAATCCACCGGTATTGAGACCACCACGGCCAGGCAAGCCGCTGATCCTATACCTGGCCATAGAGGATAGTTCTGTAGGTGCTATGATGGCCCAAGAGGATGATTTTGGAGTGGAATTTGCTGTTTATTACCTTAGCAAGAAATTCTTAGCCTACGAAGTCAAATACACAGAGGTAGAAAAGATTTGCCTTGCAGTAATCAAGGGTTCTAAGAAATTGCGACATTACTTTCATGCTTACAAAGTACAGGCAGTCGCGAGGCAGAATCTCCTGAGATATTTGCAAGAGGCCCCATCTTTGCTTGGAAAAATGGGTAGGTGGTTGCCGTTACTTCAAGAATTTGATGTGGAGTATCTTACCCGAAAGACCATCAAAGGGCGTGCAGTGGCAGAATTTCTAGCAGAACACCCGATCCAAGGAGACTCATACGAGTTTAACTTTCCAGATGAGGATGTGGCAGCTATCGGGATTCAAGGTTGGAAATTACACTTTGACGGAGCTGTGAATAACAAAGGGGCAGGAGTAGGAGTCATTCTGATAACCCCGGACGATGAAAAGCTTCCCTTGGCAAAAAAGTTGAGATTCAAGGCTACTAATAATGAAGCTGAATACGAAGCATGTGTTTTTGGATTGGAGGCATTAATAGATTTAGGAGCAAAGAAGGTAGAAGTGTTTGGTGATTCTTCCCTGGTGGTCAATCAAATCCGAGGTGAATGGGCCGTGAAAGAAGAGAGACTAATGCCATATATCCAGCACTTGAGAGACCTGAGCAGTCAGTTTGAAGTGTGCACATTCCATTTCATTCCCAGGGATGAAAATCAGTTGGTCGATGCGGTTGCCACGTTAGTATCAATGTGGGACAACCCTGAAGGAGTAAACATGAAGCCAGTGTTAATCTATAGTTCTGAGAGACCTAGCTTCGAATCGAGATCAGTTATGGATGTAGAAGTGGCAGATGGGAAGCCGTGGTATCATGACATTATGAATTACCTAGAGAATACGACATTTGCAGAGGAGGCTACCGAAAAGGATCAAAGGATGATTCGCAAGCTGTCTACCCGATTCATTTGTATAAATGGGATAATGTACAAACGGCAAGCTGATGGTATCCAATTGAGGTGTTTGGACGGAAAAGAGGCCAGGAGGGTAATGGAAGAAACACACGCCGGAGTATGTGGAACCCATATGAACGGGCTGACCTTGGCTAAAAAGATCATGAGGCAAGGCTTCTACTGGCTTACGATGGATAACGATTGCTCAAAATATGTGAAGCAGTGCCAGCTATGCCAGCAGTACGCGGACTTAAGACACTTGTCGGTGTCAGAACTACACAGCCTAACATCACCCTAGCCATTCGCTGCTTGGGGAATAGACATTATTGGAGAAATCCGCCCTGCGGCATCCAACGGACACAGATATATAATAGTCGCAATCGACTATTTTACAAAATGGGTGGAGGCGGAGTCCGTTAAGAAGATCGACGCAAGGGATATGGCCAGGTTCATTGAAAGAAGTCTGATATGCAGATATGGCCTCCCACATCACATAGTGTCTGATAACGGGGTGCAATTCATGGGGGAAACCAGAAAGGTTCTTGAGAAGAACGGGATTGAGCACCACAAATCCTCCCCCTATCGACCACAAGCTAACGGGGCAGTAGAGGCCGCCAATAAGATTGTGAAGAGGATCCTAGCCAAGATGGTCCAAACCTACAAAGATTGGGCAGAGAAGCTTCCCTTTGCATTGTGGGGTTACAGAACGATGGTGAGGACGTCTACAGGTGTTACACCGTATTCCTTGGTTTATGGGACAGAGGCAGTGCTGCCAGTTGAGGTAGAGCTCAAATCACTAAGAGTAGTCATGGAAGCTAAGATTTCGGAGGCCGAATGGATACAAGAGAGGCTACAACATTGGAACTTATTAGATGAGAGCAGGATGAAAGCTTACTATCATAATCAAATCTATCAGAAAAGGCTGGCCAGATCATTTGGAAAAAAGGTGAAAAAGCATCCACTGAAGGAGGCGGATTTAGTGTTCAAACAGATGAGACCAGGCATACCGGATATTAGAGGAAAATTTAGACCAACTTGGGAAGGGCCATTTATCCTCAAGAAGTTGTTATCCAAAGGAGCCGCAATCTTAACGGATAGCGATGGTAATGAATTCAAGGAACCGGTCAATGTCGACAGACTCAAAAGGTTCCATGGCTAAAGATCAAAATCAAAAGAAGAGAATAAAAGCCCCGCGGGTCGAAAATCGAAAAAAGGCGGCCTTGCTAAAATCGGGCGCCTCGTCAGCTTGAAAATCGAAAAAAGGCATCCTGGGAAAAAATTAGATGCTTGAGAGAAAATATCCAATCACAAAAACCCGAGAGGGCTGATTGGAGATAGGAGTTTGATGCTGTCAAAATTTGGTTCCATGAATGAATGTAGTCTTGCGTAATTGAATTAGTGTCAAAAAAGCGATCATGTATGCTGAAATCGTACTGAAATGTACACAATTATGTGAAATGAAATAAGTTTTTATTTATTCATTTACATTATTGTCCAACTCTGCTTTAAAAAGGAACATACTGCTCAAAACGCATGTAAAGCTAAACTATGCCCTACTACTACCCTCGCTGGCCAAATGCCCCAGTCGTCGTATTCAGTTATCAGACGCCGGGCTAAGTATCCATCTTTTGTATGCCCTAGTAGAGATGGTAGAATGGTTCCTGAACAAAGGTATGACGGTTTTCAATGGAAGTCGGCTCCAAAGCTCATGATAGCGGGACGCAAAGCCCGTAGAAAGAACTCCACCTCGAAAAGATAAAGGGAGTTTCACCACATCCTGAGTTACTCCGAGTTAACGAGAGCAACGAGCCGTGATGTAGAAGGTCGCCTCACGGAGCCCACATAAGGGAAGACATCCTGAAGACCCATCAATAACTGCACTGGACAAGGGAAGCCAAGCGTGCGAAAAGCTAATATCATCATCTGATATCTCACTGAATCTGGTGATGCCGTCGTCAGGAGTCCCAGGTAAATACAGACGACGTCAAGGGAGGAAACACTTCGCAGAGTACTGATTGATGATTCTAGGAGGGGGCTCTGACAAAAGCTTTAACTTCTCCTGCAACCAAATCTGATAGGGGAAGCAAAGAAAAACAAAGAAAATAAAAGCCAAAGAGAATAAAATAAAAGGCAAAGATAAGCCGCTGGAGTAAGTTGGGTTTACTTCAGGCAAAAATTAGGCATAGGGCTGTGTGAAAATCCGAAAGGACGCACTTCCCTCTAAGAAAAGCTAGTGTGAAAATCTACAAGGGACGCACTACCTTTTAAAAATGACGTACCTGGAGTAATAAGGGGCTCCCAGAGAATGAAGTAGTAGGCCCGACATGAACAGAGTCAAAACCCAAGATAGTCTCTGCTAGAAAGAAGGGGAAAGGGGTGAGCCCGTGATGAAAGTCATCCAGAATTCCAAACAGACAAGGGTCTCCGAGCAGTTCCTCTGAGGTCACGACTAGATACTTCATCAGGCAGAAGAGGAAGATGACACTTACGCTATATGAGGGAATGCTGGAGAATTCATCCATTGCTTCAATCAGAGGTTCCAAAGAGAATACTGGGCCCTGAGGAACTAGATGAGAAGCGTCAGAAGGAGATACACTTAAGGACAAAAGCAATATCCCGGATTTGGATCAAACCGCAGCGAGGTACGCAAGGCAAAGCACCAGGTGGATACCAACTTCCGATGATAGTAGCAAATTCTTCAGGCAAGGGGCATATTTCCTGATAGGTGAACCTGAAAACATGAAAACGAGGATCCCAGAAGTGGGTCGCAGCCAAAAGAAGGGTGTAGTCTACTTTGACTCTCCGTAAAAACCTTAGTCCAGAAAGGGGGGCAAGAGTACTGTGTTCAAAAATTTGAGCATCATATAAGATACGGTGCATCTTGGAAAGGAAAGGAGAATTCATGTCTTGATAGCTAAAGTCACAGTTGCTAAGAGGAAAAAGGAAAAAACTAGAGGAAAGAGCCTATTTTGGAGCTAAAATAAGGAAGGGGGCACGAAATTCAAGAAAATGGCTGAATTTTATAGATTTGGCTGACAGACGGCTAACCCGTCCCTATATTCAGACGGTTAACATGCCTGTACTTGTCCACCTAGCGAATCATGCATTGTGCATATCACGCGCATTAATTAGGTAATTAATGAGGGAATCTGGAGAGACAGTTGGAATGCCCGTCTGTATCTATATGGGCGGGAATCCCGTCGGTACTTAAAATCTATATAAAGACGTAAGTACCGACGGGAAATCGTTTTCTTTTCCTTCTTCTTCACACCGACGCCTTTTCCTTTGTTTTCAACAGCTGCTTTTCGTTTTTTGTCTTTTCAATTACTTTTTTGCACCAGTCTTCAGTATTTTTGGCTTCTTCAGTGAGTCTCGATTCCCAGGTAAGTGAAATACTCCCATTTTTCTCTTTTTATTTGAGCAAGGGGATTTCTTTTTTTTTTTCTTTTGAATTAATGAAATTAGTGGCCTGGTTAATCCTGATTGACACTATAAATAGGTTAATAGGATGAAGTTTGTTTTAATGAATATAAAGTGCACGAATGTAGGCTGTTCGGAAAATAATTAGTGTTCAGAGTATAAATATGGCCTTAGGAATTTATATATTTTGAAGCAAATAATTTGAGAATTAGAAAGCAAATGTGATTATATTGCATTGTTGTTTGGGGTCTGAGGCCTATTTCTTTTTATCTCCTTTTTGTTATGCAAGAGGTTGGGCACACCCTTGCCGGGGTGCTGCCAATTTTTTTAGCAGATGTGAATATTATATTGTTGCTTGGGGCTGTGACGCGCGCCGGAACCAGCAAGGCCCTCGTCGGGAATCCGCTTTAGGATTCGAGGGATTGGTTCGCGTCTTTTCCGATCTTAGGTGTTATGAGATATTTTTCGGCACCTCCTTTCACAATAGAACATTGAAAAGGACCATCCATCGCCATAACACCTTTAGACACTTTTGAGGTATTTTGGAGCCGCCACCCAATTTACAAGAAATTGGGAAAGTTTAACCTCTTATCGGTCTAAACCAGAGATGGTGTTCGGAACTTCACACTTATTTATGTCTTGATTAATTATAAATGAGCTTTTAAATTACAAAATTTCATCCCTCATCTCACACGATTAATGCATTGAATTTAAAGCACACATCAATAACATATGAAACGATAAATAAAAATAAAAATAATGACAAAATTAAATTACAACAAAACTAGGGGCGGAATATAACCCCCATTATAAATAAAATATAAATCATGCATAAAACGGGGTATTTATTAATGTTGAGGACGTTGGTCCTCTCATGCACAATTAAAGAAAAATCATTTTAAAGTGACAATTGGTCCCATTTTATTATAAAATCCAATTTTATTTGTAGAAATATTTTTGTGTGATTTTTGATTAAGCGTGCATAAAATAAATGGTTTAATTAATTATTACATGCCAAATAACTCAGTAAAACAAAAAAAATAACAAGTACAATAAAAATAATAATAATTCTCCGGTCTCCTCTTCCATTCGCACGGACGCTCAAACAGGGGAACACAAGAATTTAACACAAAAAAACAAACACAAGTAAAATTGATGTTAGTGTCCAAACAAAATTCAATTAAACAGAAAAATAATGAACTAGGTAAAATATGCATATTGAGTGACTAGTAAATTAGATGATACATGAAGCTAAATTGTCATATTAAAACATTACGTTAAATGGTAAAAAAATAACAATAATAGCAATAATAATAACAATAATATTAAATAAGTAGTGATAATGACGACAAAGACGACAAGAATAATAATAATAATAATAATGATAATAATGATAATGTGTAATGATAAATAATGACAATAGTAATATTAATGAAAATAACAGTAATAATAATAATGATGATAATAATAATAATGACGAACGATGAAATGAAACGATGGAAAAAATAATATTAGAAACCTTAGATCTATGTAAGAAAACACAGAAAATAATTAAAAACCAAACAAATGCAAAGGTCCACATGGTTAACAATTAATTAGCAAGGGTTATGTTAAAAACGTATATAATGATGATAATAAAAATAAATATTAATTCTTATGATAATAAGAACGATAATAAAAATAATAAGCCAACGAAATTAAGTGAATAAATAAAAGGAAAAAACATGCACCACGCGGTAATAACATTTAAGCATACAAAAATTATAAAAGGGTGATAATAAAAGAGAAAATCATACAAATCCCATTTTTTAACATTATGTAGATCTATTCAGTTTTATGCCGGCGACAAAATGAGAAGATGAATACTCATGCTAAAAAGATAGATCACAAATCAAAAAAACACATACATGTATTAATTCACAAAAATAACATCGTAACATAACTTAAGATAACTTAACATGAATAAATTGAAGTAAAAATGAGATGAAAAATAGGTCCAAGAATCTTTACCCTCAGAGTTAAATGATATTGAAGAAATATAGTCCGATCTAATCTCTTGTCAAGATCCGAAAATTAACTCGAAAATGTGTTCAAGTAAATCTTGAGTTTATGTCTAAAAAACTCAAGAACACCAACAAGAAAAAAATGATTTGATTTTTTTTGTTTGATGTGTGATCTGAAAATTCAAGTTAAGGAATTGATTTTCCTTTCTCAAAGGTTTCAAGATCAATCAAAAATTTTTAGAGATAAAAAAACTAGAGTGAAATTTAAGATGAAAACTTGTAGAGTAAAAGAAAAGAATTAAGAGAATTGAAGAAATGATTTTTGTTTTGGAGAATAATAAAAGATGAAATCCAAGAACATTGAACTCTTTTGTTTTTCCAGCAAAATCCACTAACTCCTCTCAAGAATCTCTTTCTCAAATGACTTAGGAAAATAAATCTTTTTTAGAGAGAATTTTTCTTACTCTCAGAAGACCAATCTTTTCTTTTTTTTCAAAATGAAATCTCACCCCCGTAAAAACCTACCATCCTCTGCCCTCTCCAGCTCCCCTCAGATTTCCCAAGATTCCCCATCACAAATTTTCAACAAAAAACACTCAAAAATCCAAAATTAAATCCCTTAAGTCAAATTTGGACAATTAACATTTTTATTTATTTTTAATTATTTTTGTCATTTTTTGAATTTTAATTCCCACCCAATTTGACCAATATTTATTAAATTTAAGTAAAACCTGAAAAAATCATAAGGAAAAATTTTTTTTTAGCCCAAAAAGTGAAAAACATGAATTTTGGCGGACATGGGCGGTTGCGGCGGGGACTGGGCAGGATCGGCAAGATTTCTCGCCGATCCTGGGCGAGCTGGCGCGTAGCGTGCGCCTCTCGCTGCGCGCTACGTGCAGCAGGGGTTTTAGCGGCGCACAACGGCGCGTCGCTCTTTCTCGCTGCGCAGCGCCAGCGCGCTGCCGCAAACACGCCGCCGCGCCCGACGTTCGCGATATTTTTTTTTTTCAAATTTTTTTTCAGAAAATATAATGAAATAAAATACAAAAACATGGATAAAAATAAAAATACAAATAAAATAAAAATAAAAATAAGAATGAACACTTTAAAAGAATTTTGAGGAAAATAAAAGAACTTGACAAAGAAATGACCAATTCCTATTTTCTTGCTCATGAATTGGTCTTTATTTTCATCATCGGGTAATCCTAATCTTTGACCGACTCGGGACCTGGTGTCTACAGTTGCCCCCAATTTTGGGGAAACTAGCATATAGGTGCCTAGTTGAGCCAAAATTCAGAAAAGAGGAAAGAAGTGCGTACCTAAGGCGACGACCTTCCCGTTGCTATGAAATGTAAATCATTTTTCCCGAACTGCAAACCTATTTCAGACTCGCAAGATGCGGATGATGATGCACCGAGTCTACTCCAAACTTACAAAAACGCGAGGGTTGCTCTCCTGAGCTGCACCTAGTCTGCTCCAGACTTACAAAGTGCGGATGATTATGCACCGAGTCTGCTCCAGACTTACAAAATGCTAGGGTTGCTCTCCTGAGCTGCACCGAGTCTGCTCCAGACTTACAAAATGCGGATGATGACGCGCCGAGTCTTCTCCAGACTTACAAAACGCTAGGGTTGCTCTCCCGAGTTGCATCGAGTCTGCTCCAGACTTACAAAGTGCAGATGATGACGCGCCGAGTCTGCTCTAGACTTACAAAACGCGAGGGTTGCTCTCCTGAGCTGCACCGAGTCTGCTCCAGACTTACAAAGTGCGGATGATGACGCGCCGAATCTGCTCTAGACTTACAAAACGCGAGGGTTGCTCTCCTGAGCTGCACCGAGTCTGCTCCAGACTTACAAAGTGCGGATGATGACATGCCGAGTCTGCTCCAGACTTACAAAATGCGAGGGTTGCTCTCCTGAGCTGCACCGAGTCTGCTCCAGACTTACAAAGTGCGGATGATGATGCGCCGAGTCTGCTCCAGACTTACAAAACGCGAGGGTTGCTCTCCTAAGCTGCACCGAGTCTGCTCCAGACTTACAAAGTGCGGATGATGATGCGCCGAGTCTGCTCCAGACTTACAAAATGCGAGGGTTGCTCTCCTATAACTTCGGTTGTCTCCTGAATAAAATGAACTCCGATTAGATCAATGTATCATTGTGATCATTTTTAACTTCTGTGCAGGTTCATTTGTTATGATTTTACCAATTTTGTGATTTATCATATGATTTCCATGCTTGTAAAAAAAGATTTCTTATTTAAAGGGTATCCAAACATGCAAATTGCAACAAAGGTCATCCATATAAATGTTATTTTCGTACATGAATTACATCAAAAATCATAAATCTCCCTGAACATTGATTAAAAGATCATGGTTGGTGTGTGTCGCTTGATCCTTTATGGCTCATAGGTGTGTAGGAGGCTCTTGTGGGCTCCTCGGGTCTGTCTTGGTGTCTCCTTCACGCACCGCCCTATGCATTGCAATCTCTTGTCTATGGTTTGTAGTCTTTCATCCCTGCGCTGATCCATACGCTGCTCTACAGCCATTAATCTCTCATTCATTCGCTATTCTACCGCCATAAGCCTCTCACCCATACGCTGCTCCATAGCCATCAGTCTCTCACTCATTCGTTGTTCCATGGCCATCAGCCTTTCGTCAAAGCATTGGGATCTGGCCTCCACTACTGCTATAATCTCCCTCTGCATGGTTTGGATGAGGACCTCCATACCTATATGGCTTTGCTCCATCCCGGGACTAGGTGGTGGTGGAGGAGCTGCTGAAGTAAATGCCCCCGGAGATTCTAGACGATCATAGGGGTGATACCTCCTATATGTCTGGGGATCTACCTCCGAAGCATGCATGGAAGGAGGAGGGTGTATCTGATCTTCTGGAGGAACTGGCTACGATAATGAGGCATGAAAAAGACCACTCAAGTTAATGTCAAAGTCATCCAAATTGATGTCCATATCCGTATTGTCTGGCGGCGAGTGAGGCTTTTCTTCTTTTGGATGTGGACGATAATATTCCCCGTCTGTCTGTGGGTGTGAAGGTTCTCCTTCCACTGGTTGCGGATGGTAGCACTCCTCATCTGTCCGAGGTTGTAGAGGCTCCTCCTCCACTGGTTGCGGATGATAATATTCCTCACCTGTCTGGGGTTGTGGAGGCTCTTCTTCCACTGGTTGCGGGCAATAGTACTCCTCATCTGTCTGAGGTTGTGGAAGATCTCCCTCATCCTGAAAATGATCTTCGAACAGTGTGGCAACCGTGAGTGGAGGCAAACGGTACATCCGTCGAGTTTCTGCCATAGTAAGAAGTCTATACTCTCCTGCTTGTCCAGGAAACTTCTCAACCATACCCATACATTTGGCAAGGGCCCAATCGACATAAATGTCTTTGTCCACAGGCTGGCCAAACATGTCGGGGTCGTGCCCTAGTTGTAGTAGCAACCTGGTGACTACCCCGCCAATACATATCTGCGTTGTAGCTCTCCAAGTCTGTCTAACCATACCGGCTATGATCTCGTGACTAATATTGAGTGGGGTCCCTGTTGCCACAGCCCATAGACTCCAAATCTCTGCTGATGGCGCTAGGACTACCAGTTCTGCCCAAGTAGCTGCTGGCTAAAACCCTATGAACATACCTGTATACCTGCGAGGCCAATAAAGTGCTCTTCGCCGTGTTGCGGTCATAATGGGCCCCTGATGCCGCGATCATTTCCCATTGATGTGCCAAAATAACTCTATCTGGTACTTGTACCCGATTTCCCGTCGGAAGACCCATGATCTGTGCAAAATCCTGGCGACTCATCGTATGCTCCGTATCTTGGACCCGAAAATATATAGCCTCAGGGTCTGTGTTTGATCTTGAAAGCCCCCCATACTTAAGCGTAGCCAGGAACTCCCTAGTAACTCTTGGGTAAGTGAGGAAAGCTGGTGTGAGTAAATCCGTCCAACCCATGGCTGCTAAAAGCCTGCTAACTTCTTCCCACATGCCCATCTGCTCTAAGAATGTTTGGGACATAAATTTACTGGACAAGAATCGCGAATCACCTAATGATCTAAACTTCCGCCTTTGTGTAGCATCCATCCACGTTGGAGGTGGGGCACTGGCTGGTTCTCTAGATGGCGCACGTCGTGGAGGCATCCTGAAAAGAGGAAAATTTACACAATTATTCATTCCTATACAATCCTTCTGCATACCCCCTGAATTATTGAGGTGTGTTTCCAGACAAGTTCCACTATCTAATGCCTCCTGCAAAATTAAAACCAATATCTAAGGCAAATTATGCGTGTGAATGTGCACATGCTCATGCAAAATGTGCGCGATGAATTCAACCAGGTGTTCTGGGTATCGAAGCACGATTTCATTATCGAGGATCTTAATTGGGATGCTCCGTGGCTTATGGATTCCGACTCATAATCTTCTAAGAGTGAATCATCAAGTGCGCATTTTTGCCACTTGGTCAATGAGCATACGGCCCGAATTTTGATTCATGTCTAGAATTAGGCATTATCCCGTCCTAAGTGGAATCATTAGAATTTATGCTGCCTTATCTCTCCATGCATCAGAAGTCATTATTTTAAAGGTAGTGTGCCCCTTGTGGGTTTTGACACTAGCTTTTCTTTGTGGGGAATGCGTCCTTTCGAGTATTTTCACATAACCCTATGCCTTATTTTTGCCTAGGATGGACCCAACCCATCCTAGCGGTCATTATTATTATTCTTTTTTTGTTCTTTTTTTTTTGTAGGACAGACTGCCCATGTCCAGGTTTTCACCCTGCCCCTTGACCTAACTTTTGCTTAGAGAGCCAGTTATGGTTTTCATCTCTAACGGCCTCTTTTTTTTTTTTTTTTTTTTTTTTTTTAACTAAACCCTTTGCTGGCAAAACAATGGCGGGCAATCGCACACATCTAAAAATAATGTATTACTTCTCCAGAAGGGAAGATAATGGCATTACGCAAAATGAGCATACATTCGCGTTCATGTAAATGTCTCCACGTGATTTCATTATTCATGACCATTATTTAACATTAGGCTCAAAATACGAAACCGCATCTAATCTCGAGATGGATCCTAAAAGCATCAAACTCCTGTTATCAATCAGCCCTCTCGGGTTTTCATGATTGACCATTTTCTCTCAGCCTTTAACTTTTGCCCAAGATGCCTTTTTTCGGTTTTCACCTTGACAAGGCGCCCGATTTTAACAAGGCCGCTTTTCTTTCAATTTTCGGCCCGTGGGGCATTTATTCTCTCTATTTTTATTTTAGTCTTTAGCCATGGAACCTCTATAATCTGTCGACGTTGATTGGTTCCTTGAACTCATTTCCGTCACTGTCTGTCAAGATTGCAGCCCCTCTGGATAATATCTTCTTTAGAACAAAAGGCCCTTCCCAATTCGGTCTGAATTTACCACGAAAGTCCGGAACCCCCGGCCTCATTTGCTTGAAGGCCAAATCTCCTTCTCTTAAGGGGTGCTTTTTGACTTTCTTCCCAAATGATCGAGCTAATCTCTTCTGGTAAACCTGATTGTGATAATAGGCCCGCATCCTATCCTCATCTAGCAAGTTCAGTTATAGCAACCGCTGCTGCGTCCATTATGTTTCTGGCAGTTGGGCCTCCGATATTACTCTCAATGATTTGAGCTCGATTTTTACTGGTAAAACTGCCTCTATCCCATAGACTAGGGAGAAGGGCGTGGCTCCTATCGAAGTCCTGATACTGGTCCTGTAGCCCCAGAGCGCGAAAGGTAACTTTTCTGCCCAATCCTTATAAGTCTGTACCATCTTGGCCAATATTCTTTTAACATTCTTATTCGCCGCCTCAACTGCTCCATTAGCCTGCGGTCGGTATGGAGAGGACTTGTGATGTTGGATTCCATACTTTTGGAGCATCCGCTTGGTTTCCACCAAGAATTGTACCCCGTTATCCGACACGACGTGGTGAGGGAGGCCATATCTGCATATCAAATTTCGCTCGATGAACTTGGCCATATCCCTAGCGTCCACCTTTCTGAAGGATTCAGCTTCGACTCACTTAGAGTAATAATCAATAGCGACCACAATAAACCTGTGCCCGTTAGATGCTGTAGGATGTATCTCCCCTATTATATCTATTCCCCAAGCTGCAAATGGCCATGGAGACGTCAAATTGTGTAATTTTGAAACCGGCACGTGCCTCATGTCTGCGTATTGCTGGCATAACTGGCATTGCTTCACATACTTTGAATAATCAGCGTCTATTGTAATCCAATAAAATCCTTAGCGCATGATCTTCTTTGCCAAGGCTAAACCGTTCATGTGGGCTCCGCAAACACCGGCATGAATTTCTTCCTTGATCCTTTCAGCTTCTTTCTCTGCTAGACACCTCAATTGAATACCATCCACTTGTCTTTTGTACAGTGCCCCATCCACGCTAATGAATTGAGAGGACAACTTTTTAATCATTATTTGATCCTTCTCAGTGGCCTCTTCCGGGAAAACCGACCTCTCTAAATAATTCTGGATATCGTAATACCAATGTTTTCCGTCGCCAACCCAACATCCATCACCCTTTCAGCTTCAAAGCATGGCCTATCCGAACTAAAGACCAGCACCGGCTTCATAACCACTCCTTCTGGGTTATCCCATATAGATACAAGGGTGGCTAGGGCATCAGCTAATTGGTTCTCATCTCGAGGCACATGGCTAAAAGTGCAGACTTCAAATTGACTACTTAGTCCCGTCAAATACTCCACATACGGTAGCAACCGTTCTTCCTTGATGGACCATTCACCCCTGACCTGATGGACCACTAAGGATGAGTCTCCAAAAACCTCCGCTACTTTCGCCCCCACGGCTGAGAGTGCTTCTAACCCGAAGATGCAGGCTTCATACTCAGCTTCATTATTGGTGGCTCCATATCTTAACTTCTTAGCTAAGGGGAGTTTTTCACCCTCTGGGGTCACCAAAATTACTCCTACTCCAGCTCCCTTGCTATTCACTGCCCCATCGAAGTACATCTGCCACTTCTGTGCTGTGATGGTCAATACATCTTCATCAGGAAATCGTATTCCAATTGGTCACCTTCAATCGGGGTGTTGGCTAAGAACTCCGCAACTGCCCGGCCCTTAATGGTCTTTCTGGTGATATACTCCACATCAAACTCCTGCAACAATAATAACCATCTTCCCATTTTTCCTAGCAGAGAGGGTGCCTCCTGAAGGTATCGGAGAGGATTTTGCTTTGCGACCGCCTGCACCTTGTAAGAATGGAAATAGTGCCTTAGTTTCTTTGAAGCCCAAATTACTGCTAAACAAATCTTTTCCACCTCGACATATTTGGCTTTATAAGGAAGGAATTTCTTGCTGAGGTAGTAAACCGCAAACTCAACCCCGAACTCATCTTCTTAGGCCATCATAGCGCCTACAGAATTTTCTTTTGTTGCTAGATAAAGGATTAATGGCCTGGCCGGCTGCGGAGGCCGCAGAACTGGTGGGTGTAAAAGATATTCCTTGATAATATCAAAATCTTTCTGGCAGTCATCGTTCCACCTAACTGGCTGATTCTTCCTAAGGAGCTTAAAAATCGGTTCGCATACCGAAGCAAGCTTGGAAATGAACCTGCTAATATATTGCAATTTGCCTAAAAAACTCCTAACTTCTTTTTCCTTCTGAGGCGTTGGCATCTCCCTGATTGCTTTAACCTTATCTGGGTCTACTTCAATTCCCCTTTGACTCACCACATGGCCTAACAATTTACCCGAGGTTACCCCAAAGATGCATTTCTTAGGGTTAAGATGAAGGTTGTAGTTCTCAATCCTCTGAAAGAACTTTTCCAAGGCCTCAAAATGCCCCTCTCGAGTGGCCGACTTGATCATCATGTCATCGACATACACTTCCACTTCTTTGTGGATCAAGTCATCCAGGATCTTTGTGGCCATTCTTTGGTATGTTGCTCCTGCATTCTTTAGTCCAAATGGCATAACCCGGTAGGCAAATGTGCCCCACTCAGTGATGAAGGTTGTCTTAATCCGATCCGCGATCTTATTGAGGATTTGGTTGTATCCCGCATATCCATCAACGAAACTGTACATCGTGCAAGCTGCAGCACTATCTACCAGCACATCAATGTGGGGCAATGGAAAATCATCCTTCGGACATGCTTCGTTCAAATCTCGGTAGTCCACACATACCCGAACCTTTCCATCCCTTTTAGCTACAGGGACGACGTTAGGCAACCATGTTGGGTACTGAACCTCTATTAGAAACTTTGCTTCAATCTGTTTATGCACCTCTTCTTTTACCTTTTCGGCCCATTCTGGTCTGAGCCTCCTAAGCTTCTGTTTAACTGGCTTACATTCTGGATAGGTCGGAATGGCATGTTCAGCTACTTCTTGATCAATTCCTGGCATATCTTCATAGGTCCAGGCAAAGACTTTTTCATATTTTTTTAATATTCTCTCAAAAGTTTCACTCTCTTCAGGAGTCACATCAGATGCTATCAGGATTTCTTTTGGGTTTTCCAAAGTCCCGAGATTAAATGAGGTGGTATTAGTTGAGTTAATGTCAAATATGAATGATTCATGTTTGTGATCGTGCACAATGAAATCATGAGAAACATCACACAAGTAAGCAAAGTCATTCATCTTATTAAAAGACTCGAAATTACAAGCATGATTGTCAAACAGTTCAGGAGTAAAAACTACATCAGAAAAGCTATCATCAGCGTCCTCTGCTGATACCGATGCTGAAGTTGATGGCCCAACGCCTTGGTTGTCTGCAATCTCCAGGTCCTCCAATTCTGGCATTACCACCTTGGCCTCCATTTTTCCTTTACCTTTCACCCGCATGGCTAGCAGGCTGTCAGTGACGACCTCTTCAGGAACTTCCCGATCCCATACCAAACTTTGATTGAAAATCTCCTCATCCCAAAAACCTTCTACTGACTTGACCATTCCGTCGGACCAGTCAAAAACATCATTGAAAATCTCAAAACCTGGAGTGATCTTGCCACCAATCCACTGTGGCTCAGCCTCCCCATAATTGGCACATGTTGATGCTGCTGGCATGAAACTTTCTAAAATATGCGGGATCTCTACAGGCTTCTTCACGAGCTTATTTTTCTTAGTTTCAGCGGTATAACCCAACCCTCTTCTATCCTTTTGCCCTCTCGTAGTGACATGTGCCTGGAGCCCTTGCGAGTTTTTGCCTAAACCGGCACCCGGGAGGAAGTTCATCTTTTTCATCATACCGGCGACCTGAGCGGTCCCTTCTAGACCATCTTCTTCATCCACCACGGCCACATGGAACCCACTGAAGGGTTGATTGGAAATCCCGAGGACTGACACTTGATTATTGTTGGCTGCTTTGACTGTCACGACCTGGCCTTCATAAGGGATTTTGATCATTTGGTGGAGGGTGGACGGAACCCCTCCTAGTTTGTGAAACCAAGGCCTTCCTAGTAGTACTGCGAAGTTGGTTGGGATAGGCAGGACGACAAATTAAGTTTCTGTCTCAATTGGCCCAGTTTTTACTTGTGCCTTGAAAGTCCCAGCAGCTTGTCTTCTTGAATTGTCATAGGCAGTAATGGTCAGGTCAGATTTACTCAATGGGCTCTCATTCATCCCAAAAGCAGATAATGTCACTAGTGGACATACGTTGATGGAAGATCCGTCGTCCAGCATGACGCAAGCCGTATGCTTCCCATTAATCTGGGCTCTGATGTATAGGGGACGATTGTGATTGCGACCCTCAATTGGTAAGTCAGCATCGGTGTAGACTACATTTTCTCCAGATCCCCCTTTCACCATGTCCAATAACTCGGTGGGTGAAATGGTGGTAGCAACTGTTGATTCACAAAAGGCTTCCACTAGCTTTTGTCTGTGACTCAGAGACTGTCTCAGCAGGTCCCACACCGATATCTGAGCCGATGTCTTCTTCAGCTGTCTCATTATCCCATCCTCCTCGAGTTCCTTTTCTGTAGGCGTAGGCACTAGGTCTTGAGGCCTCTCCACCTCTGGAATCACTCTACCACTTCGGGTCACAGCTTGTACCTCTTGCACCTTCTCTTCACCCTCGGAATTCCATGCGTCCTCTAGCTCGTCAACTTTTCCATCCTCGCCTTCACTGGTCAAGTCCCAATATTCTATCATGCCAACCTGAAGCTTCTCTTCATTAACCCCCTGCTCGGGAAGAACAATGGCCACATAATCATTACCATAAAGGTCTCTTAACACATACCTTTCCGGCAGGCTTGAACCTATCATAAAAATAGGTGGGGGAACAACATTATACCCAGCCGTCTTTTCCTTTTCCCTCTTCTCAGGATCGGAAATCTGTTTACTGTCAATCAAATCTTGAATATGGTGCCTCAGCCTCGCACAGTTGTCTGTCAGATGCCCAGTGTGTTGGTGGAATTCACAATATTCATTGTCTCTGTGCCCCGGCTGCCCTTGGGTTCTACATGGCCTAGGTGGCAACGGTTGTAGTTTTCCCAATTTTATTAATCGCTTCAATACCAAGGATAAAGGTCGACCTAAGATTGAGAAGTGCCGTTGGTTCACTCCTGTGGTTGAAACCTCGGCCGTCCTTATGATTTTATTACCATTGCTAGAACTTGCTAACTTGCTTGCCCCCAGATTACTGTAGCTCTTTCTGGCATAGGCCTCATTGCTTATCCTCCTCGCCATGTACTCACTCTCTGCTTATATGGCAATATCTTTTAAAGACTCCCAATCTCTCAACCCTTTCATTTTCAATCCGTCCCTTAGATATGGGCTGGCATTCCTGACAAACAATCGAATCTGGTCAGGAGTATCCGGTTTATGCTTCATTTCCATAACCCGATTCCTCCATCGAGTGAGGTACTCGTAAAAAGATTCCCCCGGCTTTTGCTGCAACAGCTCTAAATCTTTTAGCGTGATCTCCATCCTAGTACTGCAATCATACTGCTTTAAGAATTCTTCAGTCAACAAGTCCCAATCTTCTTTGGATCTTCTGTTTAACCCATGATACCAGTCGATTGCAGGCCCCGTAAGGCTCAAGCAGAAGTACTCAATTTTTTGCTTCCTAGTTAGAGTTGTCCCCTTCATTACTAATGAATACTATTTGATGTGCGCCATGGGATCAGAAGTACCATCAAACTTAGGGATATCGGGCATCATAAAATTAAGGGGAATTAGGTCATCACTATCCAACTCTCAGTCTTCAGAGTTCATTCCTCTCCCCACAGTCAGCATCCTTGTCATAGCTTCGAATCTCTCTTCCATCTTTTTCCACATTGTTTCCTCGACTTTAGGTGCCTTACCCTTCATTGGGACTGGGACCTCCATGTCATCTTCAAAGGAATCATTATCAAGGTCTACAACCCTTTTTGGTTCGGGTGCACCCCTAGGTTCAATCACTAGCGAGCGTAAAATCACCGGAGGATCCTCCTTGCCCAAATCTTGCCTCTCTTGTCCCGCTACAGGAGCAACTGGTGGCTGCCCAATAGGTTGGGTCATTATGGGAGCATTTGATGGTTGCCCCACAGACTGTGTCATCATAGTGGTCAAATTTCCCATCATCGTCAACATTCTATTTTCAAATTCTTCCAATCTCTTACCCACTTCCTCAGCAACCAATGCACGAGTAGCCTCTAATTCTCTAGGAATTTCATCCATACTTGATGTCGTTGAAGATGAAGTCTTACTACTTTCTGTATCTGACTCTTGAATTGACACCCCTCCAGGTGACCCGAAGATAGGATTCCTGATCGGCCGTCCACTAGGATCTCTAGACCACCCGAATGAATCTATGATGGCTGCATAACTCACTTTGTTAGAATGATGCGTGAATGACGTGCATGGTGCATGATCGTGAGCTATGCAACACGTCACAACCACATACAAGCAAGTAGATCCTTCCAACCTTTTAGCTCCCACACACGAAGTCAATTGGTCTCTTCCTAGGTGGGCTTAATCCGTGGGTCAACGGGGGACCCGAGGAATGCGTTAGTGCATAGTAGCACAACGTTTCTCAAGATGCGCACACATATGATTTTCGGCCATTGTGTATTTGGACACTTCAACCAAATTAAGGTGAGGTTATCGAAGCTTTAAAGCTTTCCATAGAAGACCACTTAATTTGTTTGATCTTGTTTAATACACGATGACCCACGTAGCAAGCACTGTATTAAGGTACATACCACCTAGGGGAAGTATCTATTGCTATTATATGAGCTTTGGTCAAGGTGGTGTTGCTTTAGGCCTACCCAAGCGTGATCCCTGCCAACTGGTCTAGACCAGCCGGGTCACCATTTGATATACCATTTGATGGTACGAGGCTTGGGCTGGTGATTCTCCTTAACACTTCTCCAAATTGAGTGAAAATGAGGTCGTGCTTTAGGAACGTACCGGGGCTAATAGAGGGACAAAACTAGCATAATTCTAAGGCTCTAGCATGGATGCAATGAAATTTAGACGAGAGATGAAATTTTAGTTTTAAAAACCCAATTATACATTTTAACCAAGACATTTTCAGAGCAAAGTCACAAACAGTCCCCAGTGGAGTCACCACTATGACGTGCGTCGAAACCAGCAAGGCCCTCATCGGGAATCCACTTTAGGATTCGAGGGATTGGTTCGCGTCTTTTCCGATCTTAGGTGTTATGAGATATTTTTCGGCACCTCCTTTCACAATAGAACATTGAAAAGGACCATCCATTGCCATAACACCTTTAGGCACTTTTGAGGTATTTTGGAGCCGCCACCCAATTTACAAGAAATTGGGAAAGTTTAACCTCTTATCGGTCTAAACCAGAGATGGTGTTCGGAACTTCACACTTATTTATGTCTTGATTAATTATAAATGAGCTTTTAAATTACAAAATTTCATCCCTCATCTCACACGATTAATGCATTGAATTTAAAGCGCACATTAATCACATATGAAACGATAAATAAAAATAAAAATAATGACAAAATTAAATTACAACAAAACTAGAGGCGGAATACAACCCCCATTGTAAATAAAATATAAATCATGCATCAAACGGGGTATTTATTAATGTTGAGGACGTTGGTCCTCTCATGCACAATTAAAGAAAAATCATTTTAAAGTGATAATTTATTTTGGATGGAAAACTAGGACATTGGTCCCATTTTATTAGAAAATCCAATTTTATTTGTAGAAATATTTTTGTGTGATTTTTGATTAAGCGTGCATAAAATAAATGGTTTAATTAATTATTACATGCAAAATAACTCAGTAAAACAAAAAAAATAACAAGTACAAAAAAAATAATAATAATTCTCCGGTCTCCTCTTCCATTCGCACGGACGCTCAAACAGGGGAACACAAGAATTTAACACAAAAAAAATAAACACAAGTAAAATTGATGTTAGTGTCCAAACAAAATTCAATTAAACAGAAAAATAATGAACTAGGTAAAATATGCATATTGAGTGACTAGTAAATTAGATGATACATGAAGCTAAATTGACATATTAAAACATTACGTTAAATGGTAAAAAAATAACAATAATAGCAATAATAATAACAATAATATTAAATAAGTAGTGATAATGACGACAAAGACGACAAGAATAATAATAATAATAATGATAATAATGATAATGTGTAATGATAAATAATGACAAAAGTAATATTAATGAAAATAACAGTAATAATAATAATGATGATAATAATAATAATGACGAACGATGAAATGAAACGATGGAAAAAACAATATTAGAAACCTTAGATCTATGTAAGAAAACACAGAAAATAATTAAAAACCAAACAAATGCAAAGGTCCACATGGTTAACAATTAATTAGCAAGGGTTATGTTAAAAACGTATATAATGATGATGATAAAAATAAATATTAATTCTTATGATAATAAGAACGATAATAAAAATAATAAGCCAACGAAATTAAGTGAATAAATAAAAGGAAAAAACATGCACCACGCGGTAATAACATTTAAGCATACAAAAATTATAAAAGGGTGATAATAAAAGAGAAAATCATACAAATCCCGTTTTTTAACATTATATAGATCTATTCATTTTTATGCCGGCGACAAAATGAGAAGATGAATACTCATGCTAAAAAGATAGATCTCAAATCAAAAAAGCACATACATGTATTATTTCACAAAAATAACAACGTAACATAACTTAAGATAACTTAACATGAATAAATTGAAGTAAAAATGAGATGAAAAATAGGTCCAAGAATCTTTACCCTCAGAGTTAAATGATATTGAAGAAATATAGTCCGATCTAATCTCTTGTCAAGATCCAAAAATTAACTCGAAAATGTGTTCAAGTAAATCTTGAGTTTATGTCTAAAAAACTCAAGAACACCAACAAGAAAAAAATGATTTGATTTTTTTTGTTTGATGTGTGATCTGAAAATTCAAGTTAAGGAATTGATTTTCCTTTCTCAAAGGTTTCAAGATCAATCAAAAATTTTTAGAGATAAAAAACTAGAGTGAAATTTAAGATGAAAACTTGTAGAGTAAAAGAAAAGAATTAAGAGAATTGAAGAAATGATTTTTATTTTGGAGAATAATAAAAGATGAAATCCAAGAACATTGAACTCTTTTGTTTTTCCAGCAAAATCCACTAACTCCTCTCAAGAATCTCTTTCTCAAATGACTTAGGAAAAAAAATCTTTTTTAGAGAGAATTTTTCTTACTCTCTCAAGACCAATCTTTTCTTTTTTTTTCAAAATGAAATCTCACCCCCGAAAAAACCTACCATCCTCTGCCCTCTCCAGCTCCCCTCAGATTTCCCAAGATTCCCCCTCACAAATTTTCAACAAAAAACACTCAAAAATCAAATCCCTAAAGTCAAATTTGGACAATTAACATATTTATTTATTTTTAATTATTTTTGTCATTTTTTGAATTTTAATTCCCACCCAATTTGACCAATATTTATTAAATTTAAGTAAAACCTGAAAAAATCACAAGGAAAAATTATTTTTTTAGCCCAAAAAGTGAAAAACATGAATTTCGGCGAAAATAGGCGGTTGCGGCGGGGACTGGGCAGGATCTCACCGATCCTGGGCGAGCTGGCGCGCAGCGTGCGCCTCTCGCTGCGCGCTGCGTGCAGCAGGGGTTTTAGCGACGTGCAACGGCACGTCGCTCTTTCTCGCGCAGCGCCCAGCGCCAGCGCGCTGCCGCAAACGCGCCGTCGCGCCCGTCGTTCGCGATTTTTTTTAATTTTTTAATTTTTATTTTTTTCAAATTTTTTTTCAGAAAATATAATGAAATGAAATACAAAAACATGGATAAAAATAAAAATACAAATAAAATAAAAATAAAAATAAGAATGAACACTTTAAAAGAATTTTGAGGAAAATAAAAGAACTTGACAAAGAAATGACCGATTTCTATTTTCTTGCTCATGAATTGGTCTTTATTTTCATCATCGGGTAATCCTAATCTTTGACCGACTCGAGACCTGGTGTCTACAGGGGCCTGAGGCCTGTCCCTTCTTTTTGTCTTTTCATGCAGGAGGTTGGGTACACACTTGCCGGGGTGCTGCCCAAATTTTTTAAAACCTTTTTGGTTTAGACATATCCAGTCAGAATGGCAACCTAAGTTTCTATCATAAGGTCTGTTTATACCCACAATACCAAACTAACAGTTTATCTTATTCACAGGATGCCACCACGACAATATGCTCCGCATGATCAGCCCGAGCCTGAGGCCCCAGGTTGGATGAGCGACGAGGCTAGGCAGAGGTATGCAGCACTAGCTCAGGTGCAATTACGAGCTAGTCGCTTCATTTCTAGGCTGTTCCTCAAGGCTCTGGGGATGGCAGATGAGGTTGATATACTGATGGCGGGCGCGGGTTGGATAGAGTTTTTGACACCTGCTTTCTAGACTCACCCAGAGGTGGTACGGCAGTTCCTCGCTACGCTACACTATGGCGGATATCAGAGATCAGACACGGAGGAGGGTGTCATCCAGTTTTGGATTGAGGGCCACCATTTCAACATCACCCGTCAGCGGTTTACAGAGGCCATGGGGCTCCCATTCTGGTAGGATGTCATAACACCCCAGAGATCAGTGAGACGTCAGCATTGGGCGGTTATAGCCTTACCAGGAGTGTCGTACGATCATGATACGGCGAAGAGTACCGTACTTTCATCACAGGCTCTGCGATATCTTCATCGGGTTTTGTCCAGCTCATATTTGGGACGAGCTGGTAACCCAGGTTCCCTCAATGCCGCAGAGATCTAGAGTTTGTGGGCCATGATGGCAGGCCAGAGGCTCAATATCAGCCACGAGATTTTGGTCAACCTGGTGAGGGTATCCAGGGGGGCAGCCCCTGTGGTGTATGTCGGGGGGGTCATTACCAGATTGCTCCTGAGTTTGGGTGTTCGTCCAGATATTTTGGGGTGCCCTTTGGATGAGAGTATTTATGTGGACGCTCCAACGGCTATGACGATGGCCATGATACTGCCGATACCAGGCCACCCCGAGGCGTACAGACTTCGCACTGTGCATGAGACTAGACGCGCATTAGAGCCAGTAGAGGAGCTGGCTCAGGACCAGCCTCTTGAGCACCCAGAGCATCAGGAGCATCAGATTCCTGAGCACCCTCAGCATCAGGAGGACCAGCCTCCCCGACAGCCAGAGCATCCTGATGGTCAGCCTCCGCAGCCGCAGCACGAGGAGCAGCCGGGTACACCTTTTAATGTGGGGATCGAGTTTACTATGGATGAGTTGCTGGCTACTCCTCCAGGACAGAGAGTACAGAGTCCTACGCCTCAATCATCGAGAGTACAGCGGACAGCTCCCCGGGCGCCTGAGAGGTTTAGCCCATATGCATTACACTAATTAGAATAACACAATATGCATTACACTTCACTAAACAAATACCAAACACTTCAAATAATAGCGTGAATTTCACTGATGGAGGATATGGGAACACTTCACGGGAGACTGAAGACACAAATACTTTTATACCCGAAGGTGGCACGGGAGACCAGAGTCTCAAAACATTTTTCACTAAGACCTTAACTGAGGTCAACTGTAATCACTTGACCCATAGCGGGGTCAACATGGGCAACTGCACTCACTAACCCTTCTTAAGCATGCTTAATTATCCACTACCTTGACACTTTAGGCTTGACTCACTCACCCACAAATAAAATACTTTAAATTACTCAAATACGCGGATCAAAACACTATCATATTAATATTCATTAAAAAACACTAGAATAATATATCACCAAGGCATAAGCAAAATCGAGTTCCATGCAATAGTGAGAAACCGTGCAAAGTGGGACAGAAAGGAACAATTCAAAAAATAGGGCAGGCAGAGGAGGCCTCTGTCGTGATCGTGATGTGTGTCGCGCTCGCGACAGAGCGCAGGGTACCCCGTCGCTCACTCGTGCTCGAAGGTGCGCTCGCGACGAAGCACTCTCGGCAGACGCACACTAACTCCGAGCTTTGTCGTCCTCGTAACATACTTCAAGCGCGCGATAGAGACCGAGCACTCACTCTACGAGCTCTGTCGCGCTCGTGATAGAGTCCGGGCACTCCCCATCACATTTGCGCTCGGAAGCACACTCGTACTGGGGCTCATATATCGTCGCTCGGCCTACCGAGGTCTCTGTCGTGCTCCTGACCGACGTCGCACTCGCGGCAGAGGGCTCCTTAGATCAAAAAGGCTATTTAGTACTCTGTCGCGCTCACGATAGAGCCCAGAATTGCCTAGAACTCAGCTTTTCTCACTTCTCTTCCTGCCCAACAATTGAAACCCTCCCATTCAAGCAATAACACTTACCTCTTCATTCATATGCACACCAAGACACGTCTATCAACAGAAATACTCTTAATTTACACTAATTTAGGCAAGAAAATCGCAAGAGCATACAAATCATCACTTACATTAACTCATGCTATTCCATTAACACTTTATATGCAGATCACTATAACTTGGATCATGCCAAAACAACAATCCAACTCAAGATCAAAGATGCATTTACACATAATTTAACACTCACAAATCAATAGAAAATTAAAGAATAACCCACAATGATCCAAGAATAGAACAAGGAAAAACACTCCCAAACCTGACAATGAAGCTTCAATCCAACTCCTTTACCAATCCCACTTTTTCCTTTCCCTTGTTCTTCCTTATCTCCTCCATTTCTTGCACAAAAACCCAGCAAATACACACTCATGTCAAGCCATGCATTTACTTAACCAAAACCAGAAATAAAGAAGAAGAATAAGAACCCAGGTAAATCCAAGCACTTACCTTTCAAAAACCCAGCTCAAACTCAGAAATCCAACCTCAAAAATCAAGGAAGCACAAAAGGGAAAGCGGAGATCAACAAAAATGAAGAAAGGAAAAAGAAAAGAGGATGGGAAAGAGTGAAGAAAAGAGGGGAAATAGGCAGCTTCCACGGGAAGCTATCCCATTTCAGCCTTCCCTCTCTCTTCCTTTCACTTCACTTTCTTTTCCTTATTAATTGTTCACCTACCATGCCATGTGTCACTGTCCAAGGTTTCCAAGTGTCTAAATCTTGATGAACACATACTAAAAGCACCAAATACAACACACACTAGATCAACTCTTCCATAATCTCTTTACATCCTTGGTACCAAACACATAATCCACTAGATAATTCCTTCACTAAGCATTCTTAATTTAATTTCTTCAATTAGGTCCTTAATTACACAAATCTCCACATGCAAAAATTACCGAAAAACCCTTAATTTCCAACTCAACATGTGAATTTCGACTAAGCCCTATTTGGATCGTTACATCTATTCTCTATTTCTCCATCTCTGATTCTTCTAACTTTATTGTTGCAGCTACAAACTGATAATATCCAACCAGATGCATGACTGCCATAACTGACATTAGACCTCTAATGACTTCTCTTAATCCACCTTGAAAATGATGGCACTTAAACTCTTCTGTCAATAACGGTTTGAGTATATACTTGGTCAACTTGCTAATTTCTTTCTCGTAGTCGCTGACCGACAAGTTCCTCTATTTCAAATTTATAAACTCATTCCATTTCGCCTCTCGATAGGCCTTTGTCACATACTTCCTCTCAAACTCTTCTTTGAAAAATTCCCATGTCAATTTAGTCGGTCTCTGTGGATTACGAAGCACAAACTTCCACCAATCATATGTTGATCCTTGTAGTAAAGGCACTGCACACGATACCCTTTGATTTGCAGGGCAGTTAATCTCTTGCAAGATTCGATCTACCCTCTCAACCCAGAACTCGGTCACATCTGATTGATCCAATGTAGCCCCATGAAAATCATCCGCTCCTCTCTTTCTTAATAACTCAATAGGAGCTTTTGGAGCGGTCAATCTGCCTACCACTTGAAACAAACCTTGCACTAAGGCCGGATCAAAACCCTGACCTTCTACTGGTGCATGCTCACGTGCAGGCCTATCTTGTCCGACTGGATTACCAATTTCGACTGCATTAACACTTTCCATCGTGTTTCCCATATACTCACTTGGATCAGACTCCATTAAGAGACTACACAAGACACGACATCTACATTAGGCCACAACACAAGACTAACTCTCATGCAAAGACTCGACACCCAATCAATCACATAGATCAGAACCGACTAAATCGGTTCTCTGATACCAAAACTGTAACACCCCCAACACCCCTGTTGGAAGGATGCCGGTTGCGCTATGCGCACATATACATATACAAACTCAAATCAAGAGAAAGATAATAAATGCATTTAATTAATAGATAACAAATCCATATGCATATGATCATATCGTTTTACAAAAGTAATTTGTAAATATTTAACATATATGTATGCAAAAATAATTGTTCTTTTACAAAATTTTATTTGCCAAAACCAAAATCCTTATACAAAAACAGCGGATGACAAAAAGAGACTCCAACAAAAGACTTCTAGTGGCCGATCTGCAAATGTCCGACTCCAAAATGAACCTGCCACCTACACTAGAAAAGACCCCGTGCTAAGCAATAATGCTTAGTGGGGAGGAACAAACATGCATATACATATACTCGCAAAAACAATATACAAAAATAACTTAAAGAAACATAGCATATAAACATTTACTACTCATGCTTATAACAAGTATTTATATATGCATTTATAGACATGTAAACAATGCTTATATAACAACAGAATATGTAATTAATATATACTCATACACAAATTAACCACTCGCATTCAACCACAAGCATCGCAGCATATCATGGCATCTTTCAAATAAATAATCTTATAACATCAATCCGTATTTATAATACATATAAAGAAACATCATGACATAAGCATCTCATTGCACATTTATTCATTCACGACACATATTAGCCTCATATAATAGCCTGACTATACATTAGAGGTCGATACAGTCAATTTTGGATATTGATAGAACACAACACCCCAAGCATATGGAGACATGGGTCTCAAAATATCTTTTAATCATGTATACCCGAAAGTATACAGGAGACAAATCATATGAAATGATCCAAACGGGGCCCGCATATAACGTATAACATATAGCAGCTGCACACACACACAGACCTAGATAAGCGCTTACCTATCCATAACTATGGCAATTCAGGCTCAAAACAAAAACTCATATGTACTCTAGTATTATTATCATGGAATAAAGAATAACTCAAGTATAATCACATAATGCATGTATACCTATATGTATTGGTCAAAAAATCAGACACATATAAATCATATACATTTAAACTCTATATAAGATGATTAATCATGTACATATAACTTGATATAAAGAATCCATAACTTTACACATGCATAAGCAAAATCATGTAATAACCTTATTATAACAAACCAAGTAAAAGATTTGACTAACAAATCCCACTTACTAATTAATAATACACAAATAAAGGTTAAAAACCCAAATTAAAAGAAAAAGGATCAAATAGAGACAAAAGAGAACATTTACAAAAATGGGGACTGTAGTGTTTTACACGGCGGTATGGTTTATCCATACTGTTGTGTAAAACGAGGGAGCACGAGTCATGCTTGAGGGACACGACTCGTGTCCTGCCCAGCTGAACTGTGTGCTTCACGCATTTACACGGCAATATGGGATTCCTTACCGCCGTGTGGCTCGATGGACAGCAAACCAGAGAGCGGTTACACGGCGGTAAAGTCTATCCTTACCGCCGTGTAAACACCCCTTGACCCAAATTTTCCTAGAAAACTAAGTTGCTTGCAAAATCAAACTCAATAAAATTCATCTCAACATGCTTATCACTTCACACAACCTCAAACCAACTTGCATATACCCCTCTCATGCTTATAATCATACTACTAAAAATTTAACATGGAATAGAACAATAACGTAATAAGGATGCTCATTTAAACATCACCTGACATTCAACCATTCTTATATAATTTCATTTACAATCATCATATATCATAGTTATTTTCATCTCAACTACAAATACACATCAAGTAGCATACAAAAGTATTATAATCAAAGCATTTTAAGCCATTATCACATACTCTAGCAACCCATGCAATTTCACGTATTTAGAACATGCAATGATCCAAATGAGAAAAATGAACCACACAACTCCCAAACAAACATATTCACACACACAAAGCTCCCAAACCTGGTTGCAGATCTCCTTCCAAACTCAAGACCCAATCTTTTCTTTCCCTTTGTTCCTCCATTTCTCTTCAGATTCTTGCATAGTTCAATCAAAATAAACACCCAATTAACCCATGCAAAACAACCGTATAACCCATTACAAATCCAAACGGAAGGAGAAGAAGAAGAAGATGAGAATCCAAACTATAAAACCAGTCACTTACCTCTTGAAACTCAGGTCTTAACCTCTTAGAACTCAACTCAATATTAAGGAATCAACACATGCAAACCTAGAGAGCAGCAAGAAGGAAAATGAAGAAAAGAAAGAGGGAGAACGGGACAGAAAATGAAAGAATACAATTACTGTTTCCTCCCTCTCTCTTTCTTTCAAATCCCACTAACTCTCCACCTAGCCATACACATGTTAAGCTCTCATTGGACCCCTTGTTCCACTACCTTGACTATTCCCTAAACATAATTAACTCTTCAATTAGGTCCTTATCTCAATTTTAATTCACTAGAATAAATTACTAGAATGCCCTTATTATCCAATTAAACTTGTAATTCCAACTAGTCCATATTTGGGATGTGATAAGATCGCCGGTAGATCAGCGTGCTAGCACCGGTGCAGCAAGCCCCATTCCCCGCGTAGACCGTCGCGCCACCATGGCAGCCTCCCCCAACACCGCCGTTCTCTCTCATGATTTTCTCTCTCCGTGACTCGTGACTTTCCTCCCTCCTTTCCAGCCACCTCCGATGGCAGATGATGACGTGAGCAGCACCGGTCGACGAAGGAGACCGAGGTAAGTCTTCTGGTGGTCACCGATTGCCCTCAATTGTCGGTGAGGAGTACATCAGAGACGGAGGAACTGAGCCTTTCGACAGCGATTTCGCAAACCAGCAAGGCTTCTCGGTGCATCGTCACCTGCAACAGACTCCTAGCACCCCGATCTGCCTTTCGATCACGGCGATGTCGACCACCGGCGAAATTCCGGTAGGCCCCGATGAGGCAGCAGGTAAGTTAATTATTTTTATTTATTAATGTTAATATTATTTATATTTATTATTATTATTATTATTATTATTATTATTATTATTATTATTGTTATTATTATTATTATTATTATTGTTAATATTTTTATTATTAGCATTATTGTAATTATTATTATTGTTATTATTTTTGTGTTGTTGTTGTTGTTATTGTTATTATTATTATTATTATTGTTGTTGTTGTTGTTGTTGTTGTTATTGTTGTTTTTATTGTTAGTGATTATTATAATTATGTTATTTGTGTTTTATATTTATTAATTTCTTAAATCTGTTAGTTTATTCTATTTCTATTGTATTAGATTAATTATTTTCCCTAATTTATTTCATTCAATTATTTATTTATTTGTTTATCATTCTGTTTAATTTAATCTATTACTGACCAATATCATTTTCTGTCATGACTGTGATTGCGACTGCGAGGAGCATGTTATTCATCTTTAGGCTAGGCGAAGTATGATCGAGATGAATAGTTAGGATTTATTTATTATTTGTTTATTTGGAACATGTATTATTATTATTTCATTTTATTTTTATTCCTTTGACGTCTGTAATAATAAAGGTTCTTTGACCGCACTTAAAAAGAGCCACCATAGAAAATGTTTCTACTAAAATTGGATATTTGTTAATAAAACTGAACCAATGTCTTGGTTTTCTCCCAAAAATGACACATTAAAAGAAGGCTTCTTGTTTTCATGAAAATGGGATCACTTCTTCCTGCTTCCTAAAATCGGTTTGAGAACTATTTACCTTTTTCGTAAAATATGCATGCGGGAACTAATGTTCTCATCTAAATGAATGCCTCGATTTATGTAGGTATTTCATTCTATCACTATTATGGATTCCAAGTTTATTTTTTTGGACAATTGTAATTATATTTTATTTATCACTTTATTTATTGCTTTTCTATGTGCTTGTAATGCGCTTTAATTTACTTGCATGAATCGTGTGACAAAAGAGACAAAATAATTGACTCTAAAAACTCAGTCATATAACATTAACCAAAGGTATAAATAAGAGTGAGGGCCTGAACACTCTTTGGTTTTAGCCTCATAAGATTAGAATTCATTTTCCAATAGACGCCCTCATAAGTTGATTGCCAAAAATAGAATAGGGGTGAATCCCTGTCCATTGCGAGGTGATCAGCTTTCACGAGTTTTAATGAACCTCCATCCGGTCTCAAGTCCTAAAAGTGAACTCCCGAGAGCGGCTAGGATGCTGATCGGGGTTTGCACGCATCACACCATACAGTGCACAACAACAAATATATCATTAATCATCCACGATCATAGCCCATAATATACCATCTATAATAATATTCCAACCATAATATATATATATATAAACTTTCCATAAACATGCCATAATACAAGTCCAAAAGTCTAAGTAAATACATATACATGTCCCAAATATTACATACAAAATAATTCTTCACTATTATTTAATCCGTTAGCTACCAAAATGAGGTATGCTTGCTCCTTCCAAAACTCTGTTCAGTACCTACAAGCAATCAATGAAAACTATGTGATGAGCATTAAATAGGCTCAGTGGTGGTTACTAATCCAAAATTTTCCACTAAGGGCATCATGAGATTTTTCTCCAAAAGTACCTTTGGTTAATCTAATATAAATGCACTTAGGGTTAAGAAATTTTATCTCTTTTTGAAAAATTGCATTGCATCCATGCTAAAGCCTTAGATTTGCGTTAGTTTGGACCCTTGCTTAATCCCGATGCGTTCTTGAAAGCACAACCTTGCATTCACTCAAAGTAGGGAAGTAATTAGGGATAATTACTAGCCCAGACCTCGTGTTGTTTGGTATATTAAATGATGACCCGATCGGTCGCTATGCTCGTGATGAGCTATACCCATTGGCAGGGATCATGTTTGGGTAGCCCTAAAGTTGTTTCACCGTACCAAAAGCCCATATAATGGCATAGATACTTCCACTAGGGGGCATGCACCATAATATATTGCTTGTGAAGTTGGTTTTTTTGTATTGAATGAATCCAAATAAATTTAGATGTTTGCTCATCAAAGGCTTTCATGTCCCAATGGGCATGTTTCAATTTACTTGGATTATTTAAATACATGATTGCCAAAAATTCATCTGCATGAGCTTTTAGTAATGAGAGATGGTGTTGCCGGCTTTCCACAACGCGGCATACGCATCCATTGGGTTCCCGGCAAGAGACTGCGCAACCTCCTATATGGGAGAAATACGATTGGGCAGATTTACTTTTCTCTTGTATGTGTGTATTCGTACTGCTCGCGTATTTTTCATGCAAAGAAAATTTAATTAATTTTGAAACAACAACAGTAAATAAAGTATATGCAAATTGTCTTATATATAATTCTTTCCATAAAATCAATAATAAAACATGTGCATTTTATATATAAAATTTCTTTTATCATAATATGTGAGTATTAATTTAACATATACCTGTCATGCCTGTATATAGCGAGGCACGTCCCAACATGTTTATATTAACATACATTATGACAAAAAAATATATTTTATCATGCATGTACATAGCGATGCGTGTTGCAACGTATACATACTAACATACATCATGACATCCATAACATCTGTCGTGCACTATAACATATATCGTGGAAGGTACATATTGACATGCATAGACAAACCTCCACCATAACATGTACCAAAAAAAACCAAAGTAATACATTCATCATGTGTCATAGCATGTATATATCGACATATATCCCAGTATGCTCAAATTACATATGTACATAAACATCATGTGCTGGAGCATATACATACAGCTGTATATTGTTTGTAGGTTTTATATAGGTTTATATGGGTCATTTTTAAGTAAATTTTAGGTTGGAATAGTAGTTTAGTAGCTAAATTTCATTATCTTTTAGTTATAATTTTTAATTCTTTTCTTTTGATTGCTAACTTGGCTTAATTGTGTTAATCTTGGTGGTTTTAGGTTTAATCTTATTAATCTTCAATGATTAATGGGTTAGAAGTTCATTTGAAGACATAAAGTTTGCATTGGAAGCTTTAGAAGTTCAAAAAGAGTGCAAAATGGCGAAAGAAAACAACCAGAAAGTTTCACCACCCAAGGCTGTGATGTTTTGATGGACAGACTGTCACCTCAAGTGGTGACACTGGGCAGAAATCACCACCTGAGGGTGTGGTGACGGGGATAAAAATGTGAATGGAATGTTTTAATTGTTTTCTGATTCCAACTCTGTTTTGTTTCTTCCAACATAAGCCCTAGAGCTCTCCTATTCCAATTAGGGCAATTTTTTCCATATAAGGAGGTCATTCCATCTCCAATAACAAGAATGAAAAATAGAAGGAAGAATTGAAGAACTCAAGATTTGGAATCAAAGCTTCAAGCACTAAGATTTTCATCTCTACTCAATTTCAAGTTTGCTTTTACTATGTTATTGAATTTGAATTGTTATTTTGGATTCTTGAACATGATTAATATGAACTAAATTTTCTTTAGGGTTATCTTTGATGTAACTTGAATTTTTACTCTTTTTAATTATTTCAATTAGCTTTCGTTACTTTTGCAATTATTTATAATTATGCTCAATGCCATCAATTAACTGGCCATTGATTGATTGATTTATTTTCTTAAAATCAATACGGAAGAAAAATTTTAAGATTTAATTTGAATTGTAAACAACACAAGAACATAGTTTGAACGGAAATAATATAACATTACTTGTGGGAATTTATTGAGAATAATCATACTCGTAAATTAATTCATTAATATCTATTTTAAAAGATTAATAGGCATTAGTGAATAAGTTTAGCTTAGCTTGGGAAAGCATGTTAAATATCTTAGGATTATTTTTCCTTATTTAAGTAATTAAATTTGATTGTTAATAGTTATAATTGAAAAAGTAAATTCAAGTGAACTCAAAGATACCCTTTCTTCTCATCTATTGATTTCTTTCAATCTCTCGATTGTTTGTGTCATTCTATTTTCACAATTCTTATTTATTTTAATTAATTAGTTTTACTTGTCTAAATAATAGGAAATTATCACAGTTTTGGTACTTGATCATCAGTCCTTGTGGGAATGATAACTCATTCACTCTTTATTACTAGAATCGATTTTGTATACTTGTGAAAATCAACAATAAGTTTTTGGCGCCGTTGCCGGGGACTGAAAGGATTAATATCAACACAAAATAATTTGCTATTACTTTAGATTTTATTTTTTTTATTTTTCATTTCTCTCTTGATTTTGTTTTGCAGGTGTATAAGAAGATCAAAAAGTTTTGAACTATTGCCATTTGATCCTGAAATTGAGCGCACCTTTAAAGCTAGATTAAGGGAACAAAGAGAAAAGAAGGAACCGAAAAAGGATATAGCAATGGGGGAACCAGCCAGACGTGCATTGCGTGACTATTCGACCCCAACTGTTGAAGGAGCAACATCAAGCATTGTGCAACCTACCATTGAAGCTAACAACTTTGAAATTAAGTCATATGTATTGTCTATGCTTCAAAATTCATGTCAATTTGGAGGGTTGACCACTGAAGATCCAAATTTGCATATTTCAAGATTTTTGGCTATTTGTGGCACATTTAAGACAAATGGAGCTTCTGATGAGGCAATTAGACTAAGACTCTTTCCTTGCACACTTAGAGACAAGGCTCAGAGTTGGTTGGAATCTCTGCCAGCAAGGACAATTACTAATTGGAATGATTTAGCTAAGAGATTCTTAACAAAATTCTTTTCGCCAGCAAAGACGGCAAAGTTAAGGTGTGAAATTCATAACTTTGCACAACGAGAGTCTGAAGCTTTATATGATACTTGGGAGAGGTTTCAAGATCTTTTGAGGAAGTGTCCACATCATGGAACAGCAGATTGGATATTTGTGTAGAATGTTTACACTGGACTCCATCCCAACACTCGAATCCTGGTAGATGCAGCAGCATGAGGAGCTTTTATGGGACCAGAAATGGATGATGCAATGAAGCTTCTTGAGGAAATCGCAATGAACAACTATATGTACAACTCTTCCGACAGAAGCACCCTCAAGAAACCCAATGGAATTCTAGAAATTGATGTTATTTCTGCTCTTAATATTAAAATAGATACTTTAGTTAGCAAAGTTGATAAATTAGGACTAAATGATGTTCATTCTTATGTGTAGGTATGTGAAACGTGTGGTGGACAACATGGAACCAATGAGTGCCAAGAGGAGATATCTTTTAATCAGCCAAATTTAGAGCAAGCTCATTATGTAGCTAATCAGGGCCGCCAATAGCACAACCCATATTCTAACACATACAACCCTGGATGGCGAAATCACACTAATTTCTCATGGACTAACCAGCAGAATGTGCAAAGACCTCCACCTGGTTTTCAGCAGCAAGAGAAGAAAACTTCATTGGAAGAATTAGTTGCTAACCTAACCAAAGCAACCACAGATTTCATGGTCGATACCAAGACTACATTTCAAAATCAACAAGCCTCTATCAAGAATTTAGAGCTTCAAATTGGTCAATTGGCACAAGACATCACAAATAGAACTCAAGGTAATTGACCGAGCAATACAGAGATAAATCCAAAGGAACAATTGAAGGCAGTTACATTGAGGAATGGTAGAGAGCTAGAAGAGCAAAAGAATAAGGAAGTTGATGTATCAAGAAAGGAAAAAACGGACAGCAATGACAAGAAGGAAGAAGATGATATGAAAAAAAAGGAATCCGAGCATGTCAAGCCTTATGTTCCACCGGTTCCTTTTCCTCAATGACTTCAAAAGCATAAAGAAGATAAGAATTTCCTTATATTTTTAGATATCTTTAAAAAGTTGCATATTAACATTCCTTTTACAAAGGCTATAGCGGAAGTGCCATCATATGCTAAATTTTAGAAGGAAATTCTTACCAAAAAGAGAAGGTTAGAAGAATATGAGACGGTGAAGTTGATAGCTGAAAGTAGTGCCATTATTCAGAGAAAACTACCTCAAAAACTAAAAGATCCAGGGAGTTTTATAATTGATTGCAAAATAGGAAATAATGAGAGTAGTAAAGCTTTATGTGATCTTTGTGCTATCATAAATCTAATGCCCTTTTGTTTGTTTAAAAAATTAGGATTGGGGGAGGTCAAACCCACCACCGTGTCATTGCAACTAGCGGATAGATCGATCAGACATCCTTTGGGTGTAATTGAAGACATGCTTGTCAAAATTAAAAAATTCATCTTTCCTGCTGATTTTGTAATTCTTGACATGGAAGGGGAAGGAGAAGTACCACTGATTTTAGAAAGATCTATTCTCCGCACTGGGCGCGCCTTAATTGATGTAGAACAAGGTAAGTTGAAATTGAGAGTGGGACAAGAAGAAGAAACTTTTAATGTTTTTAATGCTTATAAATACCCCTTTGATTTTTCTGATTGTAATCGGGTTAATATTATCGATGAATGTGTGGAAGAAACTTTAAATCAACCCGAATTTTTGTGTTCTAATGAGTTGCTAGAGATTGATGAGGTACAAGTGGTAGGATCTAGTAAAAGTGGATCGAAGAAAGGTCTTGATAGGACTTATGCTTAAATGAAGCAAGTATTTGAGAAACTTGAGAAGGAATCAACCCCTGCAGTACCTTCCATTGTTAGAGCTCCTACATTAGAGCTTAAACAACTTCCAGTTCATCTCAGGTATGCTTTTCTAAGAGAATTTTCTACTCTTCCTGTAATCATAGCTGCTGATTTGACTAAATAATAAGCGAAAAAGTTATTGCATGTTCTAAGATCATATATTAGAGCTATAGGTTGGACAATAGCTGACATTAAGGTGATTAACCCTTCTTTGTGCATGCATAAAATTTTAATGGAAGAAAATCACAAACCAACAATTGAACCTCAACGAAGATTAAATCCTAGTATGAAGGAAGTCATCAAACCTTTAGATGCAGGAATTATATGGCCTATCTCTAATAGCAATTAGGTTAGTCCTACACAAGTTGTGCCTAAGAAGGGGGGAATTACTGTTGTAGCCAATGAAAATAATGAACTAATACTAACTAGAACAACAACAGGTTGGCGTGTATGTATTGATTTCAGGAAACTTAACAATGCAACACGTAAAGACCATTTTCCCTTACCTTTTGCGGTACAAATGATTGAAAGACTTGCAGGATATAAATATTATTGCTTTCTAGATGGATATTCAGGTTATTTACATATTCCAATTGCACCGGAGGACCAAGAGAAAACTACAGTTACATGTCCATATGGTACTTTTGCTTATAAAAGGATGCCATTCAGCTAGTGTAATGCACCCGCGACTTTTCAAAGGTGTATGATGGCTATCTTCTCTGATATGATTGAATATTTTATTGAAATTTTATGCATGATTTTTCTATTTTTGGTTCCTCTTTTGATCATTGTCTAACTAACCTTTCCCGAGTCTTACAAAGATGTGAAGAGACTAACTTAGTCTTGAATTGGGAAAAGTGTCATTTTATGGTGCATGAAGGAATTGTTCTAGGTCACAAGATTTCAGAGCACGACATTGAGGTGGATAAGGCAAAGTTTGAAGTGATTGAAAAATTACCACCTCCAACCTCGGTTAAGGGAGTACGAAGCTTTCTTGGGCATGCGGGATTTTACCGCCGGTTCATCAAAGATTTCTCTAAAATCACCAAATCTCTTTGCAATTTGTTAGTCAAAGATATGCCATTTTATTTTAACGAAGAGTGTTTGATTGCTTTCAACAGATTGAAAAAGGAGCTGACAACGGCACCTATTATGGAATCGCCAAATTGGGAGTTACCATTTGAATTGATGTGTAATGCGAGTGACGTCGCAGTGGGAGCGGTTCTTGGACAAAGAAAGGACAAAAAGTTGCATGTTATCTATTATGCTAGTCGGATATTAAATGACGTGCAGCTTAATTATGCAACCACTGAAAAGGAGCTTTTAGCTATTATTTTTCTTTTGATAAATTTTGCTCTTATTTGATAGGAAATAAAACAATAGTCTTCACTAACCATTCGGTTATTACTATCTCCTTCAAAAGAAAGAAGCCAAACCAAGACTAATTAGATGGGTGTTACTTTTGCAGGAATTTGATTTTGAAATTCGAGATAAGAAAGGTGCTGAGAATGTAGTAGTTGACCATCTCTCTAGACTGGAATTAGAGAGAACTGATGATAATGAGTGCTCAATCAATGAATCATTTCCTGATGAACAAGTATACGCAGTCTTTGCAACTCAAATACCATGGTATGCTGATATAGCCAACTATCTAGATTGTGAAATAATTCCCTCAAATTAGACATATCAACAAAAGAATACATTCTTTTCTGATGTTAAATATTATTATTGGGAAGACCCATACTTGTTTAGATTATGTGCTGATTAGATTATTAGGCGATGTGTTCCTGAGCATAAAATGAATGATATTTTAAGACATTGTCATACTCTTGAATGTGGTGGTCATTTTGGACACTCTAAAATGGCAGCTAAGTTATTACAATGCGGTTTTTATTGGCCTAACTTATTCAAAGATGCTTTTCATTTTGTTTCTACTTGTGATAGATGTCAAAGAACAGGTATCCTTTCCAAGAGAAATAAGATGCCACTACAAAGCATCTTAGAAGTTGAGTTATTTGACGTATGGGGAATCGAATTTATAGGTCCATTTCCAAAATCTTGCTCAAACCAGTACATCTTGATTGTAGTGGATTATGTGTCTAAATGGGTGGAAGCAATGGCATTGCAAAATAATGATGCTAAAAGCATTATGAAGTTCCTCAGGAAGAATATTTTTGCCCGTTTTCGAACCCCACGAGCTATTATCAGCGATGGAGGTAAACAATTTTGCAATCGTTATTTAGATTCCTTAGTAATGAAATATGGCGTGACTCATCGTGTAGGAACAGCGTATCATCCTCAAACCAGCAGACAAGTTGAAATATCTCACAGGGAAATCAAAAGGATTCTTGAAAAATGGTGTGTTCTTCTAGGAAAGATTGGGCACGGAAACTCGATGATGCATTATGGGCATATAGAATAGTATTCAAGACTCCAATTGGGATGTCCCCATATCGGTTGGTATATGGAAAATCATGCCACTAACCAGTGGAATTGGAACATAAAGCATATTTGGCAATGAGACTGTTAAATTTTGATGAAGGAGCTGCAGGAGAAAAAAGATTGTTACAACTCAATGAAATGGATGAGTTTCGCCTTCAAGCTTATGAGAAATGCCAAAATTTTTAAAGAAAGGACCAAGAAGTGGCATGACAAACATATTGTAAGACACGAGTTTTATGTTGGACAAAAGCTTCTATTATTTAACTCTCGTCTTAAGCTTTTTCTAGGTAAGCTTCGATCTCGTTGGTCTAGTCCATTCACAATTTTAAGGATTTTTCCTCATAGAGCTATCGAAGTTCAAAGTGAGGATAGTACTTTTAAAGTAAATGGGCATCGACTGAAACTTTATTTCGAGGGTAATAACATCTCATCCATCGAAGTCCTCTGACTCAAGTAAAAGGGCGTAATTCGGTCGAGCTAGAGACATTAAACAAAGCGCTAATTGGGAGGCAACCCAATCATTCAATAAATATTTTTTTTAGTTTAATTTATTTTATTTCACTTATTTATTTATTTAATTTTTTGAATTTTAGTAGATTTTTTTAAGCTTAATATTTATTTATATATTTTTTTTTATTATTAATTAGTGATTTGTTTTTTAAATTTAAAATTATTTTTTTCTTTTGCAGATTTAAATTAGCAAGTGAAAAAAAAGAGGCAAAAGTTAAATCGTGAAGAAATGGGAAACTAAAGCTAAAGAAGACAAAAATGGAAAATGTGAAATGAATTGCAACCATGTGACCAGTTGGTTTCATGTGGAAATAGTGTGAAATGGAAAAGGAAATTGCCAAAGTAAAACAATTGATGAAAATGGTAACAATGGGTTCCACGAGAGTAAAGTGTGAAATGGGAAATTGAAATAAAAGACAAAGTAAACCAAAAATTGCCAATTGACAGTGCATTTCACGATTTCACTCTGTGAAATCATTTACGGCGATTTGGGTTCTTTTTATTTCAATTTCTTTATTTTGCTTTGACAGTCCCAATTTTGTCTTGATCATTCCTTTCTTCTTCTTCTCATTTGTCTTCATCTAAGCAGAGATTCTATATATTTTTGTTTGTGTTCTTAAATCCCTAGTTTTTCTAATTGGGGATTTTCCAAATCAGATCTAACCATGGGAAGAGAAGGAGAGAAAAGAAAGAGTGCAGTGATTTCCACTATAAGGAGTAAGAAGACAGTTGAAAGGCAGCAAAAAGAGTGGAAACCGTCCAAGAAGAAATCGAGACCGACACCAGCCAAAATCGAAGAGCATGAAGTAGTCGAACCTTAAAGATTAGGTGAGCCTAATTTTCAGTTTGGTACACCATTCCAGCAAACCAGGTATGAACAAAGTCGAAATAGACACCATGGTGTTATGAAATTTTTTAATAAGAATATGCTTTAGACTTTGGGTTTGTTTAATGATGTTCATTCGTTAATGAAAAGAATTGGTTGGGAATCGTTCATGAATTTTGAAAATCATAGTTACCATGATCTGACCTTAGAATTTCTAAGCTCTTTTAAATGTTATATCAGCCCACACCATATGAATGATACTGATACATTCACATTTAGACTTAGAAATAAGAACTACAAGCTCAATTTACAAACTCTGAATTCTATTTTTAAGTTGTCCAACCAAGGTCATCGTTCATATCTTAAGGATTTTAGTATGTCCGGTGCTTAGTGCATCCTTACTGATAGTAGTGAAGAGTTTCACCCTGCTGTGAGTAAATCGTCTAACTTGCTGCATGCATTTCGTTATACACATAGGGTGCTATCCCATACTTTTTGTAGTAGGGGTAATAGCCAAAGGTCTATCACAAAGTCTAAGTTATTCTTTTTGTATTGCATGCATCAAGGTATTCTGGTTAATGGTGGTGTTTTGCTTTTAGACCACCTCAAAAAGGTGAGTGAGCAAGAGAAAGGAAAAATTGTCATAGGAGGCTTTATTACAACCATAGCAAAACATTTCAGAATAGGAAACTTGGGTCCGTTTTCAATACGGACCATTTATGTGGATTTTAAAACTCTTCAATATATGGAATTCTGTAAATGGGATGCTAACTAATAGGTGTTGTTAGATAGAAATGGCCAATCTATTCTTATTGAGAAACACTAGGTTCGGGATGTGAATGACAACCCGGATGAGCTGACCGAGCATGCAGAGAGCCCGATTTTCCTACTCACTGAACCAAGCTCCTCCAACACCACTTTAACTATTGAGCAATTGAAAGTTCATGTTGATGCCAGAATTGATGATGTAAAAGTGCAGATCTCCAACCTGAGGGATCGCATGGAGTTTTTAATTGCGTCTCTCATACCATATTTTCGTCCACCTCCGTAGTCTCTCATGCTATGTAGTCCACAAAATTTAAGGGAAATGTTCCAATTTTTCTTACTACAAGTTTTGTTTCCTTTCCTTGCCTATCATTTTCATGCTTTGAGGACATTGCATATTTTAATTTTGGGGGTGGTTGCAATTTGTTTTGTATGGTTTATTTTTCCTTTGAAAAAAAAATTTGAATTAATTTGAGCTTAAAATTTTCTTGGACCTTGTTTGGTGTTTGAATTTGAATGTATTTGAGCTCGTTTTCGGATGATGGCATCTAATTAAAGAATAAGTTAAGCTAGAATATAGTTTGATGGTGGCTAAGTTAGGTTGATCATTTTATGCTTAAGTTTCAATCTGCTGATGAATAAACTTTCTAAATTATGACTTTCATATCTAGATTGATTTATTTTAATAAGCTAGCACAAATGATTTTTTTTTCATTTTTTTTTGCATCCATCACGATTAATTTTAACTATGTTTCTCAAGAACAGGATGTATGAGTTCTAAGAAATTGAACTTGCTTGCAAGAGACACTGCTAATGCATTTTAAAACTTTATTTCAACCTTGCCTTGATATGTATAGACTTTTAATTTTTGAGCAATGAATTTAGAAATATGGGATGTCCAGAAACCAAAAAGAAAAAAATAGTAATAATAAATGTTTATCTTTTCCTTTTTGAGAAGTGGTTTACCAACATTGGTCGGTTCAAGTGGTACGGCACTTGTTCCCCTTAAGCAAGGTTTCAATAATGATCCTTGTGAATGGAAAAGATCATGTTGAGCATTTTTTATATATTCTTATTGACCGCAAGTATACGGTGTACCGCAATAGTACTTAAGATGTCGATCCCACGAGGAACGTTTTTTACACACTATTACTAAGCGATTTTAATCTTGTTTACAATGATAAAATGATGGAAAAGTGATTCTAAACTAATCTAATATGTAAACTAATTAAATCGAGTTTATGAGAATCCAAGAAGATAGAAAAGATTAATGATGTTAAGTATAAAGATGGAATTTTAAGTAAATGTTCTTAATCATTTTAGCATTCTTATCTTGCAAGCCAGGTAGAATAAATCTCCTACTTACTCTCTCAATATAAATAGAACTGCCTAAAACATACACATATAAGTCTAATTCCAAACTTTCATTTAAGAACTAGATGATTATACATGCAAATCTTAGGAATAGAACACAACCTATAACAACCATTTCAATATTATGATTTCTCAAACAATATCTTGATGATGAATTTCCAATTAGATGTAAGAATGAATTTATTTCTCAATTAAACTCAAACTTATAATGATCATAAATAATGTACTAATGAGAAATTCTACAAGTAAGAACACTTGAATTAATATGAACAATAAAATATTTGATATTAACATTCAAGTTCAGAATTTACATCACAAAAGTTACAAAGAAGAATTAAAAGATAAGAATTGAAGAAGGAGATTTCTCAACCCTTTTCAAGTCACCAATTGTATCTTCTTCTTTGTATGCTATCTTCTCTTCAACACATAAACTCTACTTAAGAAAAACTAAAGAAAAACTATTCTAACTTACAAAAAAATTATTCTAATGTTCAATTCTTTTTTTTCTATATATCAAAATTACAGTTAGAAATAGCATTTATAATACCAACTCATGCCCCTTCAGATGCCCTTCTACAAAGGTTGTAATTGTTTGTGAAAAGGCACAACTCTTAAAGTTCAAATTTGAACTTTAGTGTCTAACGGATCTCTCTGTCGCAATTGCGACGCCTGTCGCGCTCGCGATAGAGCACGCCTTCATTTTCGCTCGCCCTTCCTCGCGTGTGCCTTCTCTGTGCCCTGTCGCGACCTCGCGATGCCTTCCCTTGGTCGCGACAGCTTCTCTTCTTCTCTTTTTTTTCTCTTCTCTCTTGGTCTTCCCTTAGCGCGTTTTGTCGCACTCGCGACAGAAGCTTTTCTGCCTTGGCTCATTTAATTTTGCTTTTCTCCATTTACTCCATATTTTCTCCATTTTCCTCCTACATACAAAACTCAACAAAACACATAAAACATACCTAATTCCAACAAATAAAAACACTTAAAACGTTACTTCTAACCACAAAATATAGATTAATTATGAGCTATTTAAGCTCATATCAAACCCCCACACTTAAACATTTGCTTGTCCCCAAGCAAAACACTTAAACAACACAAACACACAATACACAATAAACACAATATATTGGAGCTTATTTAGGCATTTGACAAACATTTGAAAACACCATACATAGACTTATCCTTCTAACACACTAGCCTCAATATGCAACCATTTAAACATTCCCATCATTCATTAAACTTTAACCTCTATGCACATTTGGAAAACCATGAAATGGCAAAACACAAGGATGTTTGATCTCAAGAAATCAAATATCTTAACACATGTATAGATTATTTCACACAAAGCTTTGCCTAAGATAATTTTCACTCAACACTTATTTTGATAAACACTCAATCACTCAAGTATATAAAGGTTAGTGTTTCCCTTATTCCTTGATTATGCCATTACATACTATAGGCTTGTAAGTAGTAAAAATCTCCACTACTAGTATAAGGTAGTAAAGAGGATCAAAGGGTCTTAAAAGGGTTGTAATGTGGCTTAGGTTAGGGTAGGAAACTTTTGGATTTAAGTAGCTAGTATTGTGTAGAGAAAAGCATCAATACAACGTAGGAGATTTAACCAAAACAGAATATTAACAAGCATGATACTTTAATCTAATTCCCTTCTTAAGAATACAAATTTTATGCTAGCTCTTAATTTCTTACTTTTTTTTTTTGTTTTTTTCTTTCTAGGATAGCAAGAAAATTTAGCATGGGTGCGTTTTACGCTCCATCCCACACTTAAGCAATTTTTTATGTACATCTTGCTTGTCCTATATTTTTTTTCTTTTCTTTTCTTTTATATTTTTTATATATAGACTAGCATGATTAATAGTAAGTAAAACAAACAAGGGAATTTTAATTCTTGCTACTTCATGCTTGTCAATAATGACATCTCCAATACTATATCAATACTAAGCCCTCCACAATATGGGTAAGCAACAGAAATAGGGCCTCGTTTAAGCAAAAAGATTGGGTTATTTATATGTTTAAGCAAGAAAAACAACAAAAACAGGATATAGGCTCAAAGTTGGCTACCTAAAGTCAAAAGGTAAGGAATTGAAAAGTAAGCCAAAAATAGTTCATTCTAAGTGCCCTTATCATATCCCGTGTACATCCCATACTAAAATGCAGTCTCAAAATTTACCAAAAACAAGTTTTGAAGGATATGGCATAATAAGGCTCTCATACAAAGAAAAATTAGTGTATAAGGCTTCAAAAGCTCACATGGCCATAGGTCAAACTATCATAGGCAATAAATTGGCAAAACAATCTTTATTTACATATAAAAAGATACCTAACTTAAAAAGAACCTACACCAAAGTGTTTTGCTAAGTCATACCCTTCACTATGTACAACAGAATGCTAAAGTAAAACAAGTAATGAAAATGGTCAAAAAGTTACTATCTAGGCTAATGGCCAAAAATATAAAACCTATACATGCTCTAATTCCCAAATAATCATCAAATACTAAACTCCAAAACAATCTAAAAACATACAAGCATAATAATTCATACCTAAATCTAGCAATTCATGCAAAACACAAGCTACACTACTCATACATAAACAAGAGTATGTATATATACATGCATAATAACAAAAACAGAACAAAAAAAACTTCCCCCCCACACTTGAAGGACACAATGTCCCCATTGTGTAAAAAGGAACAAACTAAAAGAACAAACTAACATAAAAAACACATAAATGAACACAAGAACAAACAAAACGAAGAAAATGAAGAAAAATGGAGAAAAGTGGATGAGACAAACTCAAAAACTCCCATTAGGGGAGCTTGGTGGAGATGGAGAAAGGTCCACGTGCTGCTTTCGAAAGAAGCTCAAGAGTTTGCGACTCAAACTCTTTTGATTCTTCAGCACGGCCCTTACATCATTCTTCATGACATCCATTCGTGCTGCCAGACTCTGATTGGTGGCCTCAGTACCATCCAATCGTTGCAAAACGGGTTCCAAATCGACAGAAGACCCACCAGCAGGCCCTCTCTCAGCAGCATCATCCCCAGCAGCATCAACTCCAGCAGCCACCTCGTCCTCATCAGAGGAGTCATGAGCAACAGCTGCTGAAGCTGATTCATATGCCCTTTCATGTGGCACACTTTGACCAGCCATACTAGATGTACCTGCAAAACGATCAACAAACTTTGGGGGCCAATGTCCCTTGGTTAAAATATTAGAGCGCAGCAAGTAAACAACATAAAGCAATGGAATGGATTCATTGTCAGCGAAGACAAAATTGTTAAAATCACCCATACATCCCAAAATAATACCAGTAACCATATGGCACATCCCCACAGATTTACTTCTGGCAATAGAAGCATGGTATAAACCATCTAAAATAAAATCAATTGAATCAGGGGTTTTATGGGATTGTAAAAGGTCTAAGACAAATAAATCCTTGGTTTGAACTTTAGTACTTTCAACCCTCCCAAACATAGCATGGCAAAGAAACTTATGAAAAAGCATCAAGGCATCATCTTTGATTTGCCTATTAGTTGAATTCTTATTATTAAAATGCTCTAAGCCAGACAATCTATTCCAAACAGGGGAGGGTTGAAATAGATGGGAATTAAACCGTTTTCCATTTAAAGGGAAACCAAACCACGTATTCAAATCATCATAGCTAAAGGTATATTATGTTCCTTGATGTCTAAATTTCATCGAAATCTTACGTTTATCTATAAAAGTCAAGGTAACAAAAAACTCTAAAGCCTAGTCTTTTCTCACAGGTAACGATAAGGTTATAAATTTTTCCCATTTTATATATTTAAGAAAATGATTTATTTGATCAGTTAATCCCATTGTATTAAAAATAGCTGAGTCTAAAGCCCACATACCAATATACATTTTCTTGGCAAAATATTGGAATTTCTCCCCTTCCTCATCAGAAAAAATTGGAAAAGGGCAATCATACTTGTTTTGAAAAACGAGTGAAGCAGGAGTTGGTTCATCTCCCTGATTGCTTGACTCCCCCATAGGTCGCTTCCCCTTGCTCTTGTCTCCCACGTGCTTTATCCTCACCATTGTAAAATTGCTCACAACTAGATAAATCAAGATGAAAAGAAATAGAAGAAAAAAACAGAAGTAAAAGAAAAAGGAAGATAAAGCGTGGGGATTTTGGGGAGAATTTTGAGTAAGGATTTAGAGAAAAGAGAGAAAATTTTTGGAAAGAAACCGAAGAGACAAAAGAAATTGAAAGAGAAAGAAGTTATTAGGGTAGAAAAGAGGGAAGTTGGGGAATTAAATGAGTTCTCAATGGTTAGATTGACCAACAAATTCAAATCCCGCGTTCTGTCACGACGTCGCGATCGCGACAGAAGCAAATTGAAAAATTAGCGCGACAAATAAACCCCTTAGCCATCGCGACCTCGCGACATTATCGCGCTCGCGACAGAAAGCAATTGTGAAAAATCAAAAAGAAACTGTCGCGATTACACCTACTGTTGCGCCATCGCGATGAAATCTATAATACACTTTCCCCTTTCTGTCGCGCTCGCGATAGAAAGAGAACTGAAAAATCAAATTTCCTTCCCTTTCAAAAACATCACACGAAGGCATATAAAATGAACTTACATATTAAAAACATCTATAGAACAAAAAGAATTACATTAGTACATATAATTATCACACATAATTAAACTACTCTAATCTTCCTAACTTAGCTGTAACAAAAAAATCAAATATGTTAGTAACATAAAAAAACTAGAATACACAAATTAATACATAAATCTATCTATACGAATCTAACATAACATAAAATATATTTAGAAAGAAAATATAATTAAGTAACCTAAATAAAAGAACTAGGCATATCATGGCTTTAGAGGATCCCTAGGATTCTCCTCAGTATTACTTGGAAGACATCCTAAATTTCTAGAAGATAAAGAACTAGCAAGTTGGCCTAATTGAACCTCAAGATTATGAATAGTAGCAGCATGATTTTTAGCAATTTGATCAAATTTTTCTTCAAGTTTCTTTTGACTTTCATCTTGAGAATGCATCTTACAATTAATTTCTTCAATGAACTTATCAATTTTAACCTCAAAGGCTCAAAACCTATCTTGTGGTTGTTGGTATCCTACACCTATATTTTGGTTGTTAACATTATTATTCCCCCATGAAAGGTTAGGATGGTTTCTCTAACAAGAATTATAGGTGTTAGAATAAGGATTTCCATGACCTTGACTTTGAAGAAAATTAACTTGCTCTTTATTAGCTATGCCTAAAGTGCAATTGCCACTAACATGCCCATTTTGACCACACACATTGCATGCATTTGATACATTACCTCCCATGCCTAGGCTATTAACGCTATGAGTTAAAGCCTCAACTTAAGCTTGCAAGACAACCATAGAATCAACTGAATGCACACCCCTAACACTAGAGTTAGATTCTCTTACTCTATCAGTTGGCCACATGCAATTGTTCATTGCCATTACTTCCAAAAGCTCAAATGCTGCTTCAGTTGTTTTTCTCATTAAAGATCCACCAGATGCAGCATCTATTGTACCTCTTGTAGTTGGATTTACACCATTATAAAAAGTCTGGTGTGGACACATCCTTTGCAATTCCTTGAATCTTTCCCAAGCCTCATATAATGATTTATTATCATTTTGAACAAATGTCGTAATATCCTTTATAATTTTTACAGTTTTGGCCAATGGAAAATATTTTGATAAGAATGCTTAGGCCAATTAGTCCCAAGTGGTTATAGATCCCCTTGTCAATGAATTCAACCAAGCCTTTGCTTTATCCTTCAAAGTGAATGGAAAAAGCCTAAGCTTGATTGCATCAGCCGAAACCCCATTGATCTTAAAGGTATGACATATTTCAAGAAAGTTGGCCAAATGAGCATTTGGATCCTCATTTCTCATTTGCCAAACCATAGAATTGTATACTATTTTGAATCATTTGTAAGAGTGAAGGCTTAATTTCAAATTGATTTGCATTTACCGTTGGCGAATTTTCTTCAGCCATGATAATTGGTCTCTTATCCTTGTTCTTTTTCTTATTGGACTTCCGGTTACTTGACAAGAATCTTTCAATTTCAGGATTTAAGGGCTCAAGCTCTTCTTGTGAACTTCTTGTACTAGGCATGAACTTCTAAATCCTGTAAAACCAAAAACAAAACACAAAGTTACTCTAAATCAAACAAACAAATTAAAACAAAAGAAAATATTGTAATCCAAAATCATAAATCAATTTTCATAATGGCAAAACAACCGTTCCCCGGCAACGGTGCCAAAAACATGTCAGGGCATTTTTTATATATGCTTATTGACTGCAAGTATACGGTGTACCGCAATAGTACTTAAGATGTCGATCCCACGAGGAACATTTTTTACACACTATTACTAATCGATTTGAATCTTGTTTACAATGATAAAATGATGGAAAAGTGATTCTAAACTAATCTAATATGTAAACTAATTAAATCGAGTTTATGAGAATCCAAGAAGATAAAAAAGATTAATGATGCTAAGTATAAAGATGGAATTTGAATTAATTGTTCTTAATGATTTTAGCATTCTTATCTTGCAAGCCAAGTTGAATAAATTTCCTACTTACTCTCTCAATATAAATAGGACTGCATAAAACGTACATATATAAGTCTAATTCCAAACTTTCATTTAAGAACTAGATGATTATACATGCAAATCTTAGGAATAGAACACAACCTATAACAACCATTTTAATATTATGATTTCTCAAACAATATCTTGATGATGAATTTCCAATTAGAAGTAAGAATGAATTTATTTCTCAATTAAACTCAAACTTATAATGATCATAAATAATGTACTAATGAGAAATTCTATAAGTAAGAACACTTGAATTAATATGAATAATAAAATATTTGATATTAATATTCAAGTTCAGAATTTACATCACAAAAGTTACAAAAAAGAATTAAAAGATAAGAATTGAAGAAGGAGATTTCTCAACCCTTTTCAAGTCACCAATTGTAGTCTTCTTCTTTGTATGCTATCTTCTCTTTAACACATAAACTCTACTTAAGAAAAACTAAAGAAAAACTATTCTAACTTACAGAAAAATTATTCAAATGTTCAATTCTTTTTTTTCTATATATCAAAATTACAGTTGGAAATAGCATTTATAATACCAACTCATGCCCCTTCAGATGCTCTTCTACAAAGGTTGTAATTGTTGGTGGAAAGGCACAACTCTTAAAGTTCAAATTTGAACTTTAGTGTCTAACGGATCTCTCTGTCGCGATCGCGATGCCTGTTGCGCTTGCGACAGAGCACGCCTTCATTTTTTTCTCGCCCTTCTTCGCATGTACCTTCTCCGCGCCCTGTCGCAACCTCGCGCCGCCTTCCCTTGGTCGCGACAGCTTCTCTTCTTCTCTTTTTTTCTCTTCTCTCTTGGTCTTCCCTTAGCGCGTTCTGTCGCACTCTCGACAGAAGCTTTTCTACCTTGGCTCATTTCATTTTGCTTTTCTCCATTTACTCCATATTTTCTCCATTTTCCTCCTACATGCAAAACTCAACAAAACACATAAAACATACCTAATTCCAACAAATAAAAACACTTAAAACATTACTTCTAACTACAAAATATAGATTTATTATGAGCTATTTAAGCTCATATCAGATCAACTCTGGGAGAGCTTTACCCCGTCGAGGCCGTTCATAGCTCGAAATTTGCCACGTAAAAAAAAATGGTTCACCATCGCTGGTTGATTCAGGTGGTTCGAACCTGTTTCCCTTAAGCAAAGTCTCGGTAATGAGCTTTGTGTATGGGAAAAATCAGTGTTGGGAGAGTGTACCCCCGTAGGGACCGATATAAGCTCGAACAAAAGCCATTAAAAATGCCTCAAACAGGAAAAGTGAATAAAAAGAAAAGAAAAAAAATTGCCTCCGGTGTTCTCTAAGTTTATTTGCACGAATTTGTAAATTTTATGTATCTTGGCAGGTTGAGTACATATTTCCCTATGTATTGGTTTAACTCTTATCGAAACTTAACTGTGTGGTAATGATTCTAAATTCTCTATATCTCAGTCTTGAGAACTTGTTTGAAATTGTTATGCTTGGTGTGGATTGATGAGAATTTATTGTGAAATGCTAGCTGCTTATGATAAGTCAATTTAGCTTTTAAAGTCATGATTTATAGGAAGCTGTACTTCGTTTGGTTTGGATTGTAAAAGAGAAAACAGAAAATGTATTTGCCAGAATTATAAATATTGCTTTTACTTATCTTGGTTAAGATTGGTTGTTATCATCTGAAAATCTGAGTTTGAATTGTTTAAAAGTGTGGTTTATTCTTATTTACTCAAGGACGAGAAAAGTTCAAGTTTGGGGGTATTTTGTTAGTAGGTTCTATATAGGTTTCTATGGGTCATTTTTAAGTAACTTTTAGGTTGGAATAGTAGTTTAGTAGCTAATTTTCATTATCTTTTAGTTATAATGTTTACTTATTTTCTTTTGATTGCTAAGTTGGTTAATTGTGTTAATCTTGGTGGTTTTAGGTTTAATCTTATTAATCTTCAATGATTAATGGGTTAGAAGTTCATTTGAAAACATAAAGTTTGCATTGGAAGCTTTAGAGGTTCAAAAAGAGTGCAAAATGGTGAAAGAAAACAACCAGAAAGTTTGACCACCCAAGGCTGTGATGTTTTGATGGACAGACTGTTTCACCACCTCAGGTGGTGACACTGGGCAGAAATCACCACCTAAGGGTGTGGTGACAGGGATACAAACGTGAATGGAATTTTTTAATTATTTTCCGATTCCAACTCTATTTTGTTTCTTCCAAAATAAGCCCTAGAGCTCTCCTATTGCAATTGGGACACTTTTTCCATATAAGGAGGTCATTCCATCTCAAATAACGAGAACAAAAAACAGGAGGAAGAATTGAAGAACTCAAGATTTAGAATCAAAGCTTCAAGCACAAAGATTTTCATCTCTACTCAATTTCAAGCTTGCTTTAACTATGTTATTGAATTTGAATTGTTATTTTGGATTCTTGAACATGATTAATATGAGCTAAATTTTCTTTAGGGTTATCTTTGATGTAACTTGAATTTTCACTCTTTTTAATTATTTTAATTAGCTTTCGTTACTTTTGCAATTATTTATAATTATGCTCAATGCCATCAATTAACTGGCCATTGATTGATTGATTTATTTTCTTAAGATTAGTACGGAAGGAAAATTTTAGGATTGAATTTGAATTGTAAATAACACAAGAACATAGTTTAAATGGAAATAATATAACTTAACTTATGGGAATTTATTGAGAATAATTATGGGAATTTATTGAGAATAATCATACTCGTAAATTAATTCATTAATATCGATTAGAAAAGATTAATAGGCATTAGTGAATAAGTTTAGCTTAGCTTGGGAAAGCATGTTAAATATCTGAGGATTATTTTTCCTTATTTAAGTAATTAAATTTGATTGTTAACGGTTATAATTGAAAAAGTAAATTCAAGTGAACTCAAAGATACCCTTGTGTAAGCACCGTGTCCCAGAGCGGTCCGGATCAGAGATTACCATATGATGAAATCGGCATCCGAGCCTGTACAAACGGTTTGCATTCGGAGGCTTTAGTCCCACACTCCACGAGAAACGAGTCTTTTTACCTTTTGTAGGAAGAAGGGGAGAAAACGTGGAGTTTTTGAAGTCCAAAAAAGTGTGTTTTCCTTGACGGAAGGCCAGGCCGTCGGTCGGAGGCCAGCCCGTCGGTCAGGTGGCAGGACCGTCGGATGAATTCTTGTGTCAGAAGGATTCTTCTGACGCCCATCGGTCAAGTGGCAGGACCGTCGGATGAATCCTTGTGTCAGAAGGATTCTTCCGATGCCCGTCGGTCAAGATGGCAAGCCCGTCGGTCAGGTTGCAGGGCCGTCGGATGAATCCTTGTGTTAGTAGGATTCTTTCGACCCCTGTCGGTGAACCACAGACGCCCGTCGGTCACCCCTAGCCTATAAAAGCTTTGATTTTTCTCATAAAAAGGGGTTGCAAAATTTGCAAAAATAGGGGAAACTCTGCCAAAATTCACGCACGTTTTCTCTCTCTTCCAACAAACACATTTCTAAAAAGATCTAACTAATTCAAGAATCAAATATTCAAAAGAAAGAGGATCTAGTTGATTTTTTACGGGTTTTTGATTTCCAAAACTCAATTTTTGTCGAACTGTTAGAGACACATTCTATCTTCTACATTTGATCTTTTTGTTCAGACCTTCTCGTGGAGCTTGCGGGAAGCCAGACAACAACAAGGAATCCAACCAAAAGGATGTTCTGTGGGTAAATATTCTGGACCCTTTTCTGTCCCTTTTTTACCTTCATTTTCGATATTATCTTTATTCTTGTCCCCTTTTTGTATTTCTTGCTTCTATTCTTCTTGGGTCTGTGTAAAATTTGTGTTTTTGCCTTTTGAAAAGTTTCTATTTTTTCTGGGACAGTGGTGACCGACGGGACGAGACCAGTAGGGGCACATGTACCAATACATTCACCGCCAAGCAGACCGGGACAAGGCCTGCCAGACTAAGATAGACAACCGTTTGCTCCTATGCAGCGTCAACAAGGAAAGGTCCGACATCCTCAGGTATGTAGTTTTCTCTCTTCCTTCTTTGAATTTTGGCTCACCTAGGTGTCTAGACACTAGCCTCTCCAAAAATGGGGGCAACTGTAGACACCGGGTCCCGAGTCGAGTTTAATGTCGAAAAAAATGGCAATGGCAATCTTGGGGCCTTGATAATTCCTCCGAAAAAATATATATATTATATATAAAATATGTAGGTTAAATTAAAATCAGATTAAAGTGCATGAAAAATTAAGATTAGTTAATATTATCAGTTAATTGATTAGTTCATATTATTGAGTAATTAAGATTGGAAAAAAAAAAGAAGAAGAAAATAGATATGGGGTTTAATTAAATAAATTAGATGTGATAATTTAATTAGATTAATTAGATTAAATAGGTATAAAATATAGAGTATTTAATTAGTTAGTGTGTTAGTTTAAGTAAATTAATTAAAATTGAAAAATAAAAAAAATAGAAAAATGGAGGAAGTTATTAGCGTAACGAAACCTAACCTAATTTAGGGGTATAAATAGAAAATGATGAGGGAAAGGTAGGGCGCTCTCTCGGCTGGATTGAAAAAATTGAGTGGAAAAAAAATAGAAGGAAAAAGGAAGAACAAGAGAGAGCAAGAGGTCTCGGCTGGGCAAAGAAAAAAGAAAAGAAAATTAAAAAGAAAGAGAGAACATAGTAAGAGGCACACAGATCAAAGCAAATAGAAAAGAAAAGAAACAAAAACTAAAGGAAAATCAAGAGAGAGCAAGGCAAACCAAAATCAAGGAATTAAAGAAATTAAAAGGAAAAGAAGAAACAACTAGAAAGAGGAGCAGGGCCAAAACGCAGACCAGAGGCACCGGAGCAGAAAAAGAAGGAAAAAAAGGAGAGGGAGGCGGTGCCTCCGCCGGCCAGCCACGGCGGTCAACCACCGCACGCGCCTCGCCACCGTGGAGAGTAGGCCCGAACGAAGCTCCCTATGGCCGCCGTTCCTCCACCGGCCATCGGCAGCAAGGCGCGTCAGAGAAGAAGTCCAGCGACGCTTCGTGGCGTTTTCCGGCGAGGCAGTTGTTCTTCCGGCGCATGACTACCGCCGCCGCACTCCCGGTGTCCCGATCTCACTTCCGGTGATGGCTGTGTTGGCCACCCCCCTCCGACGGCGGCTCCGACGAGGTAAGTTCCTATCTCCTTTATATTTTATTTAATTATTAATATTATTAATATTATTATTATATATTTATTTATTTATTATTATTATTATTATTATTATATTTATTTATTATTATTTAATATATTATTTATTATTATTATTATTATACATTTATTTGTTTTCTATTTATTATTATTATTGTTAATATTATTATTATTATTACATTATTATTGTTATTATTATTTTTGTTTATCTATTATTAGTATTTTTGAGTTATATTGATTTTATTGTTATTAATATTATTTATTTATTATTATATTCATTATTGTATTTATTTGTTATTGGTTATTGTATTTTGTGATTATTTGTTATTATTATTATTGAGGTTATAGTATTGTTAGTAGTATTATTATTATTATTTATTAATTTATTATTAGTGTTATTCTGTCTTTAGCATTATTATTATTATTAATTAAATAATTATTTTACATTATTTATTATTATTATTATCATTATTATTATTGGGTATATTTAGTTATTATTAATTATCGTTGTGTTTTGTTGTTATTATTTTAATATTATTATTACTGTTATCATCATCATTATCATTTTTATTCATGTTATTATTATTACTTTGCATTATTGCTATTATTATTATCATTAATATTATTATCTTTTATTATTACTATTATTATTATTATTATTATTATTATTATTATTATTATTATTATTATTATCATTATTATATATTATTTTGTTACTATTGTTATCATTATTATTTTTATTATTATTATGATTTCCTGTTTGTTTATTGTTATTATTAGCATTATCATTTTTATTGCATTTGATTATTATAATTGTCATTGTGTTTTACATTCATTAATCCTCTCAATTTGTTTGATTCAATTATTTATTTAATTATTTATCTATTTATTCATTTATTTATCATTTAATTTAATTTAATCCATTATTAACTTTAATTATTTTCTTCAATTTACTTTATTCAATTATTTATTTGTTTATTTATTCGTTCAATTATTTATTTATTCATTATTAACCAATATTGTTTGCTGTCTTTACTGCGATGCGAGTGGCACATTACTCGCCCACGGAGTTAGGTGAAGCATGGTCGGGATAAGTAGATTAGAATTTATTTATTTTGAAATATGTAATTATTATTTTATTGTTCTTTCATTAGCTAATGGTCTGTAATAATAAAAGATTTTTGACCGCGCTTAAAAAGAACCACCACACAAATGTTTTATATTCAAATGATAACTTGTTAATAAAACTGGACCAATGTCCTGGTTTTCATCCCAAAGCAAAGGTTTAAATTGATTTGAGAACTCAAAACTTTTCATAAAAAGTAATTGGGAACCAATGTTCATGCCTAAAAGAATATTCCGATTTATGTATGTATTTTTATCATTCTTTTATGGTTTCATATCTGTTTTCAGATAATTGTAATTATATTTTATTTACTGCTTTTTTATACGTGCTTGTAAAGCGCTTTAATTTTATTGTATAATTTGCATGTGAGAGAAGAGATAAAATAATTGATCTTAAAAACCCATTCACATAATATTAACCAAAGGTATGAATAAGAGTGAGGTCCCGAACTCTCTCTGGTTTTGGGCCTCATAAGGTTATAATCACTTTCCCGATGTTTTATCGGGTGGCGACTCCATGATCCTGCCTTATGGTTGCCCGATAGACGGTGAGGTCGTCTATAGTGGCGACTCCACTGGGGATATCATGAGATTTTGTTCCGAAAGTACCTTTGGTTAATCTAATATAAATGGGTTTAGGATCAAGAAATTTTATCCCTTTTCGAAAAATTGCATTGCATCTTGCTAGAGCCTTAAATTACGTTAATTTGGTCCCTTTCTTAACCTCGGTGCGTTCCCGAAGCACGACCCTATTTTCATTCAATTTAGGGAAGTGTTAAGGATAATCACCAGTCTAAGCCTCGTACCATCATGGTATATTTAATGGAGACCCAATAGGTCATTATGCTCATGATGAGCTAGACCAGTTGGCAGGGACCATGCTTGGATAACCCTAAAATATCATTACCTTTGACCAAAATTCATGTAATGGCAATAAATACTTCTCCTAGGGGGCATGCGCCATAATACGTTGCTTGTGGAGTGGGTTATCGTGTATTGGACAAATCCAAATAAATTTACATGTTCGCTCCTTAAAGATTTTCATACCCCGAGGGGCGTGTTTCGGTTTATTCGAATTGTTTAAATACACGATAACCGAAAATTTATCTGCATGCGCTTTTTATTAATGAGAGTTTGTGCATCGCAGCACGCTTTACACACCCATTGGGTTACCCGTTGATCCATGGGTCAAGCCCACCTAGGAAAGAGACCGCACGACCTCCTGTGTGAGAGAGAAATGGTTGGGAGGAATTTTCTTCTTGTATGTGTATTCGTGCTCATGCATTATTTCTTTCATGAACAATAGTAAAAAAGGCATGTGCATTTTTTCTCATGTACAATAATAGAACCTGCGCACTTTGTATATAAAATTGCTTGTATCATAATTTTTAAATATGAACGTAACATGTATTTGTTTTGCATGTACATAACAATGCTTGTCGCAATATATATATATTAACATTCTTTATGACATCCATCATGCGCCATAATCTATACATACAACATATATCATTGAACGTACATATTGACATGCATCATGGAACATGTGGATATACTACCACCATAACATGTAAAAAAATAAATAAATAATAAAAAGAATGCACTCATCACGTGTCATGGTATCATACATGAATGCACTCATCATGTGACATATCAGTAGGCTCATACTCACATCGCATATGTATATAAACATTGTGTGCTGGAGCATACGCATATTGTTGCATTAGCATACAGCATTGGGTCAGTCATTATACACAGAAAATACCTTGCATTTTTTTGCATTGTATGCCATATACTATCATGCATGGGTTATGCCATGTACATATAAGTTCTTCATCATGCATGTTAGTCATTGTATATATCAATGCATGTCTTGCATGCTCATACCATGTAAATACACGTACTTTGTTAACGCTATTTATTTCTTGCAGACACTTTCATTGCATATCTCGTGTTGCACACATACTCCACTCACAGTACATAGTCATTCGTATATTGAGTCCCAAGTCATATGCATAATTCGTATATATTTTGCATTTTTATCTATTTGAGTTTTGCCTTTCCCTCACGATTCATTAGTACACATTATCATGTGAGGTCGTCTTCACCTTACACCACACATGTATTCCTGTCCTGTCTAAATCAGGCCATGTGTACATGTATCATATATCTTGAATATTCATTCTCATGTTATACCATATTTTGTACTTATGCCATCGTTGTATATTGCTTGCATGTACACTGTAAATTTATGTATGCACATCATTTGTCATGCATTGTTCACACATTCACACTCACTTATAATTTTCCGTTAATATTTTACACACACACATCTTTGCACATATTTCATGTATGCATTTTTATACAATATGTTTTTACACATGTTTTGCACATATAGTTCCTTACACGCATTACTGACATGCATGACGCCATTGCATGCATCTTTCCCTGTACATGATTTTTAATGCATAGCTTGCACATATTTTATGAAGAAAAAAAAAAACTTCTTTGTTGGCTTGCATGATTTTTGTACATATACATTTTGATAGAGTTAAAAATTTTTGTGTTAAGTTGTACCCTAAAACGCAGACACGTTGCACCTTATTAAGGTATATTTGATTTGAAATTTTATTCTACCTAAGTGGTTCTCAACTATGAATGACTTTGATCTTAGTTTTTAGAAATCTGCGTTTCATTCCACTTTGAATTAAGTGAGGGGTAGATATGTTTGATCTTTAAGAGCTAGATCGCATGAAAATATTTGACTATACCATGTCATTTCTAAGTTCAGAGCACATTTGGCCTGTTTTGAAAATGAACTGAAAAACTAGTTGCAATTTGGGGATTGGATGAAAACTCATTAAGAGCACTAGAACCTTTCCGATTACCCGTCAAAGCAACCCCCGGATAAGGCTGAATCTAGAAAATGATTTAGGCACCATTTCTTTGTATAGCTCTTTAAATGACCATTTCCTACCCTTATTTTACAATCGCTTGCTAACCCGTTGAGCCTTTATTTTGGTATGCTAAATGCATACCGGTTTTATTGTTACACATGTTAAAACTTCACCCATCGCCTAAAATGATTTTGGCTTCCCCTTAGAAGAATGGCTGCTCTAGTAAAGATGGATGTACATTACGACATTCGCTTGAGCTATCAAAACTCGCCCTAATAAGGATGGGTCTGCACTTTGAGAAGAGAATCTCAATCATTGATAATTTTGTGGGTTACCCAAAAGTCACCCTGATAAGGATGGGTCTACCCCTTGGGAAATTAATTTTCAATCATCGATAATTTTTGGGCTACACTTTGGGAAAGGGGTCTAAATTATCGATAAACTTTTTGTGTAATTAGAGACATAAGCTTGCGAGAAAAAAAAAGTCCCCTTGATGAGCTCAGTAGTTATCTTTTTTAGCTTAATTATTATACTGAGCCTGATAAGCTAAAGTGTCACCAAATCCAAATTCAAGAATATCTGGACGGTATACAATTAGGGTTAAGAATGGTGCTTTCATCCGTCGAATTAACATTGCGGCCACTTTTCTCTTGTGACCTGATCCTCTTTTGATAGCCAATTACCTAAGCCTGACATTACAACAAAAATAAGTCCTCTTGATTCTTGGTTTGACCTTATCTAATTAGCGGAGATGACCTTCTAATAAGGTTCGGTACATAGGAAGAGGCATATGGTGTTTCTTGAGCTTCAAGCGAGAAGCCATGAGTGCATTTATGCATTCGAGTTGAGTCTCGTTCCCGACATTGCATTTAGAATTTGCTTTTGAAAAAATGAAATATCTTATTTTTGCCTTTTGCACATACACACAGAGATTGTATGGTATGCCTTGTATTTACATGTTGGTTTAGTAAACCTTGATGTCTACATACTTATCTTCTTGCCCTTCATTAGGAATGACTCCTGAATTCTTTTTCTGAGATTCAATCAGTTGAGAATGTTGTTCATTCAGTACTTTCAAAGGCAGATAGAAAACTTGAGTTTGGGATACCTGATAGGTTGCACTCATTTTACAATCTTGAGGTACTTCTTATCGCTACTCGTGAAAGTGATACTTTGCATCTATTTCTATCAACATTCTTTGTACATATGTTTTCTACAAATGTTTTTGCACGTAACTGTAGTAGACATCCTTATAAATAGTCTTACATGTATAATTCTTGGTGCATGTCTTTCGGCATAAAATTTTTAGCGAGCATATTTCATAGATTCTTTCATATACGTGCCTCTCCAAGATTCATTTTTTATAATCACTTATTTTTGCGCATTTCATGGGCATATCTTTTGTATGCATCTCACATGCACATCATTTGCACGCATTTTGTACATGTATACGTGATTTTTTCTGCATTTATTTCATATGCATAGTTATCTATACACACATCACACACATCCAATTCTTCATGTAGCCTTCATGTATATAATGACTCCCACCCACCTATTCTTCACGTCTATGCCGGTGAATGACTCTTTACCCTCACCGGTAGGATCCCTGGTATATATTTCATGTTCATAATCCCCTTCCATATATTTTATGCTTGATCTTTTGCATCTCTACCCTCATAGGTACGATCATTTGTATATATTTTGCATTCGTAATCCCCTTGCACATATTTTATGCTTGATCTTTTGCATGTATTTCTCATTCATGATCATTTGTGGCATATATGTCATGTACACAATTCTCTGCATGCATATCATATTTGTACACACACTGCACAATTAAATTTCACGTATGCATAACATCGCATGTCATTTCATACATGCATAACTCTTAGATTTCATACATGCATAACTTTGCGTGTTATCTCATACATACATGGCTTTTCACATGTATTCCATGCATATATGGCTTTTTTACATGCATTCCATGCATACAAAGTGCCCTGTGTCTACTAGATGATGTACAGCAATCTCAACCTCGGGACTTCACATGTCGACATTTCTCAAGCCCTCTGAAGAGGCACAATCTCAAGGTCCTCTTAAGAGGCAAATCCTTTCAAGCCCTTTGAGGAGGCCAAATCTCAAAGACCTCTCAGGGGGCAATCATTTCCAAGTTGGAGGCAAATTTCAAAGTCCTCTGAGGAGGCACAACTTTCAAAGTCCTTGAGAAGGCAAAATCTAAGTCATCTGAGGAGGCAGAATCCTTAAGTCCTCTCCTCTGATAAGGAATTTCCAAGTCCTCTGAGGAGGCAAATCTCAGAACATCCGCACTTTGTAAGTCTGGAGCAGACTCGGTGCAGCTCAAGAGAGCAACCCTCGCGTTTTGTAAGTTTGGAGCAGACTCGGCGCATCACCATCCGCACTTTGTAAGTCTGGAGCAGACTTGATGCAGCTCAGGAGAGCAACCCTCACGTTTTGTAAGTCTGGAGCAGACTCAGCGCAACACTTCTGCACTTTGAATCTTGGTAGTGATTCAATGCAATCACTTTGTAGCTTAGTTAAGAGCTCGGTGATATCCCAAAACTTTCGCACTTTGAATCTTGGTAGCGATTCGGTGCAAAAACTTTGAATCTTGGTAGCGATTCAGTGTAATTTTAGAACTTTCGCACCTTGAATCTTGGTAGCGATTCGGTGCAAACACTTTGTAAAAACCCGATTTGGCCCTAGCAGAATTTCGGAATTTTGGTTCGGGAATTCCAGAGTTTGTGTGTATGAGAGAGTGTATTTGAGTAAGTAGTTGGGTGTGGGTTCTGTCGCGAGCGTGATAGTATCGCGGGCGCGACAGAACCCTTCCCGTGAAGCCTATTGAGTTGGATTATTTGATGTATATTGGACACGTGGCGGCATAGGAGTGTGACAAGTGGCATTGTAGGAGGTTGACACATGGCTTTGTAGGGGAGTGACATGTGGCAAGACTAAAGTAGATTAAAAGCGATTGGGAGAAAAAGAAGATAAATATGTAATCAATTGGATAGGTGGCATTTATTAGCATAATTAATGGTGGGATTAACTTTGACCATTTGCTTCTTTCTTTCTCTTTTACGTGGGATTTACTTGGCTTTAGCCTTGTGTTTTTCCTTCTTTCTTTGGGCTTCCTGTTGTCTTTCTTTTGTTCTTTCTTTCGTTTGCTCCTTAAGAGAGAATCATTTGGTTTGGGATGAAAAGAGTGGATTTTATTTGAGAAGAGGTAAGTAGTACTATTATGATAGCATTAGTCTTCTTCTACTACTTGGTTTCTGTTTCTGATTTAAAGTAAAGAGAAGAGTAATTCTCGTGTTTTGAATGGTTGTGCATGGAAGCTGTGGACAAGGGACCGAATAAGGGCAAAGAGAAGGTTGGAGCTGAGTAGAGAGCTTGGTTTAACTCCTAGAGGTAGGGATCGTGTGTGAACATCATTTTGATTATTTCTGATACTTATGCTATATTTGTATATGCTTATAAGTATGTGAATTGATCAAGAGAGTGTGTGTGTAAATGATAGAGTTTGATTTGGCAAATTCTGCTTATTTGTCATCTGACCCCTGTGTGATGTTTTTTTCATAGGTATAGTTTTAGACGTCTAAATTGAGTGATTCTTGATCCATTAGAACACTGACTTATAAATCTATAAATGTCACAGAAATATACTTGAGCAAATTATTGCTCTAAGACCCTGAAAATTTGCCGAAACAGAGGTGTCTCTACCTTGGCCGGTTCATTTGACCAGTTCAGATTATTTAGATCATATGTGATGTTATAGATGTCCAATTGACTTGAAAATTTTCCCATTTGAAATTTAACATCCTAGGGAAGATTTTTTAAGAAAGAAGTTTTTCCTAAAAATGTCGTTTAGATGTTGTTTTAGGCTTAACAAAAACGTGTAGTGCAGCAGTCCTGAGTTTTGCCTTCTGTTTTACAAATTTTTGGTATGTCACGGTCACAATGAATTTCATTGCCACCGTGACATACCAAAATGCTGGGCAGAATTCTTATTTTTGGACCTCATGGTTATAATGAATCCATTACCACCGTGACCATCCCCTGATATGCATATTTTGAGGGTTTTTCTTCCCGAAATGTACCCGAACTTCACGGTAAGTTCCTATAGCATGTCCAACTCATATTTAACCCTATCAAATGAGCATATGAATGTTCCCAATTGACATTATATGTAAATAATAGTATGATATCAGAGTTTATGAGTGGAATTAAATGCTATATGTTTTTAACTATTAAACATGATTAATTACGTTTGTACATGAGTTAATTATCCTTGAATTTGATGAGTGCACTTGAATTATAATCCATGCTTGGTATCAAAGTAGAGTATAATCGAGTTGTTTCTTTTGAGCCTGTTTACCGTTATAGTGGATAGATAAGCATGCTTATAAAGGGTTAGAGTGCAGCTGCTAGAGTTAGCCTTAATTGTGCCCAGAGTTCGGAATACCTCGTGTATTTCATAAAGTTTTGAGTTAACTCTCCATATGCAAAGTACTGTGAACAGTATCAAGAGTTACCCGTATCCACCATGAAAGGAATTCAGGATTACTAATATGGTATAGTGAACATGAAATGATTTAGAAGATTGTTCTGATTAAATGTTATAGCACATGAGAAGTATTGCATGAATGGGAGCACATGACTCTTGTGTATTTGAATAAATGATTTGTATATGTGTGACAAGATTATGCGTGTGACATTTGATTTTGTCATATGAAATGTGTGATATATGTGTGACTTCGCAAAGAAGTCCTTTGCATTATTTTCATCCCCACTAAGCGTTATCGCTTAGCACGGATGTTTATTTCCGTGTAGGTATAGGTTCGGAACAGTGAGAGCGTATATCTGCAGGTCAAGGCCACTAGGAGCTTTTGTTACATCTTTTTTTATAAGAGAGCAATAGAGTTTCTTACATTTTGAGTAACATCATTATGTACATAGGAAGTATAGTATTGACATGTAAAAGTTAACTGTTATATATATGTGTACCGAAAATGAATATGTAACAAGTATAAAGCTTTTGTATTATGTATAGTTATATATATGTTATAAGAGCTCTTTTGTTCGGCACAAATTATTCTTATCTTTTAATATTAATGCTTCCACTACGGTATATGTATATGTATACGTATGTAGCCGAGTGGCGCCCCGATATTCCTTACCAGGGGTATAGGGGTGTTACATTTAGTGGTATCAGAGCCTAGGTTTGAGTTTCTGGTCTATAAGATGATAGAGTATAGTATAGTAATAGAATACATGTATAAGTTTGCTTAGAGTGTGGCCTAATGCAGATGCTATTTTGTAGGGTTAGATGGAGTCCGACCCGAGTGAGAACGTTGGAGAGACCTCGGGTAGTGTGAACCTGATTCGAGTGGATCCACGTGTACAAGCACAAGATAGAGAGGAAAGAACAAGAGTTGTTCAGGACAACCCGGAGTTGATGCAAGGGTTGGTACAAATTCTGGATAGGTTGACAACTCCAAAGACTCCATCGGATTTGATAAGAAAGAGAGGAGCTGAAGAGTTTCATGGAACATCCCTGGATCAATCCAAGATAGCAGAATTCTAGTTAGAGAAAATAGGAAGAATTTTGCAGGAAATCAGTTGCCCACAGAATCAAAGAGTAGCTTGCGCTGTGTCATTGCTACAGGGTGCAGCATATGACTGGTGGAAGTTAGTGTTGCAGAATCCTCAGAGACCCATGGAGTTAAGTTGGGATTTCTTTGTCCAAGAGTTCAAGGAGAAGTTTGTGACCAAAGCATACAGAGATGCCAAATGGAAAGAATTTGTGACTTTCAAGCAAAAGAACATGACGGTAGGAGAATATGACAAAGTGTTTACTCGTTTGAGTAAATATGTACCGAAAGGGATGTTAACTGATGACTTCAGGTGCAGACAATTCGAAGAAGGATTAAGAGAGAGCATTCGGGGACCCCTGTCTGCCATGGTTGCTTTGCAACCGGTGAGCTACTATCGTCTGGTATTAGCAGCTGTAAGACTAAAAGAATCTGAACTGTTGAGACAGAAGAGAGAACAAAAGAAAAGATTTCCCAAGGAAGATGAGGGTGTTATTGGCAGAGAAGTAAAGAGAGGAAAAGAAGAGCAAGCATCTGCATTTATGCCAACTTCAGTTGGAAGTGTAAGGCCACCAGTTAGTAGAAGAAGTGTGGCACCAGAGTGTGTACATTGTGGAAGGTGTCATTGGGGTGAGTGTAGGAAACTCACCAGAGCTTGTTTTAAATGTGGCAGTTCGGAACATCTCCTTGCCCAGTGTCCCAAGTTAAGGGAAAATTTGGCATCACAAGTGAGTACAGACAAAGGGAAGGCTTCTGGGAATGTTAGAAGTGGAAGAGGAAGAAGTAGAGCTGAGAGACCGCCATCGGAAACAGTCGAGAGGCCATTCCCTGAGGATCAACCACGTGTATTTGCCATGACTGCTGAAGATGTAGAGGCACTGATCGGATCTTCTGGTAAGTCCTCTTATTGATTTATGCAGTATTGAGTAATGTAGTATATAGTTTGAGTTATTTGTCGGGTATCGGGGGAAATTTTGAGGATGAAATTTCTTAAGGGGGAGAAATTTGTAACAACCCGATTTGGCCCTAGTAGAATTTCGGAATTTTGGTTCGAGAATTCCAGAGTTTGTGTGTATAAGAGAGTGTATTTAAGTAAGTAGTTGGGTGTGGGTTCTGTCGCGAGCGTGATAGTATCGCGGGCGCGACAGAACGCTTCCCGTAAAGCCTATTGAGTTGGATTATTTGATGTATATTGGACACGTGGCGGTATAGGAGTGTGACAAGTGGCATTGTAGGAGGTTGACACATGGCTTTGTAGGGGAGTGACATGTGGCAAGACTAAAGTAGATTAAAAGAGATTGGGAGAAAAAGAAGATAAATATGTAATTAATTGGATAGGTGGCATTTATTAGCATAATTAATGGTGGGATTAACTTTGACCATTTGCTTCTTTCTTTTTCTTTTACGTGGGATTTCCTTGGCTTTGGCCTTGTGTTTTTCCTTCTTTCTTTGGGCTTCCTGTTGTCTTTCTTTTGTTCTTTCTTTCGTTTGCTCCTTAAGAGAGAATCATTTGGTTTGGGATGAAAAGAGTGGATTTTATTTGAGAAGAGGTAAGTAGTACTATTATGACAGCATTAGTCTTCTTCTACTAATTGGTTTCTGTTTCTGATTTAAAGTAAAGAGAAGAGTAATTCTCGTGTTTTGAATGGTTGTGCATGGAAGCTGTGGACAAGGGACCGAATAAGGGCAAAGAGAAGGTCAGAGCTGAGTAGAGAGCTTGGTTCAACTCCTAGAGGTAGGGATCGTGTGTGAACATCATTTTGATTGTTTGTGCTACTTATGCTATGTGTGTATATGCTTATAAGTATGTGAATTGATCAAGAGAGTGTGTGTGTAAATGATAGAGTTTGATTTGGCAAATTCTGCTTATTTGTCATCTGAGCCATGTGTGATGTTTTTGTCATAAGTATAGTTTTAGATGTCTAAATTGAGTGATTCTTGATCCATTAGAACATCGACTTATATATTTATAAATGTCACAGAAATAAGCTTGAGCCAATTATTGCTGTAAGACCCTGAAAATTTACCGAAACAGAGGTGTCTCTACCTTGGCTGGTTCATTTGACCAGTTCAGATTATTTAGATCATATATGATGTTATCGATGTCCAATTGACTTGAAAATTATCCCATTTGACATTTAACATCCTAGGGAAGATTTGTTAAGAAATAAGTTTTTCCCAAAAATGTCGTGTTGATGTCGTTTTAGGCTTAACAAAAATGTGTAGTGCAGCAGTCCTGAGTTTTGCCTTCTGTTTTACAAATTTTTGGTATGTCACGGTCACAATGAATTTCATTGCCACCGTGACATACCAAAATGCTGGGTAGAATGCTTATTTTTGGACCTCACGGTCACAATGAATCCATTACCACCGTGACCATCCCCTGATATGCATATTTTGAGGGTTTTTCTTCCCGAAATGTACCCGAACTTCACGGTAAGTTCCTATAGCATGTCCAACTCATATTTAACCCTATCAAATGAGCATATGAATGTTCCCAATTGACATTATATGTAAATAATAGTATGATATCAGAGTTTATGAGTGGAATTAAAGGTTATATGTTTTTAACTATTAAACATGATTAATTACGTTTGTACATGAGTTAATTATCCTTGAATTTGATGAGTGCACTTGAATTATAATCCATGCTTGGTATCAAAGTAGAGTATAATCGAGTTGTTTCTTTTGAGCCTGATTACCGTTATAGTGGATAGATAAGCATGCTTATAAAGGGTTAGAGTGCAGCTGCTAGAGTTAGCCTTAATTGTGCCAAGAGTTCGGAATACCTCGTGTATTTCATAGTGTTTTGAGTTAATTCTCCATATGCAAAGTACTGTGAACAGTATCAAGAGTTACCCGTATTCACCATGAAAGGAATTCAGGCTTACTAATATGGTATAGTGAACATGAAATGATTTAGAAGATTGTTCTGATTAAATGTTATAGCACATGAGAAGTATTGCATGAATGGGAGCACATGACTTTTGTGTATTTGAATAAATGATTTGTATATGTGTGACAAGATTATGCGTGTGACATTTGATTTTGTCATATGAAATATGTGATATATGTGTGACTTCGTAAAGAAGTCCTTTGCATTATTTTCTTCCCCACTAAGCATTATCACTTAGCACGGATGTTTATTTCCGTGTAGGTACAGGTTCGGAACAGTGAGAGCGTGCATCTGAAGGTCAAGGCCACTAGGAGCTTTTGTTACATCTTTTTGTATAAGATAGCAATAGAGTTTCTTACATTTTGAGTAACATCATTATGTACATAGGAAGTATAGTATTGACATGTAAAAGTTAACTGTTATATATATGTGTACCGAAAATCAATATGTCACAAGTATAAAGCTTTTGTATTATGTACAGTTTATATATATGTTATAAGAGCTCTTTTGTTGGGCCCAAATTAATCTTATCTTTTAATATTAATGCTTCCACTACGGTATATGTATATGTATACGTATGTAGCCGCGTGGCGCCCCGATATTCCTTACCAGGGCTATGGGGGTGTTACACACTTTGAATCTTGGTAGCGATTCAGTGTAATTTCAGAACTTCCGCACCTTGAATCTTGGTAGCACTTCGGTGCAAACACTTTGAATCTTGGTAGCGATTCAGTGTAATTTCAGAACTTCCGCACCTTGAATCTTGGTAGCGATTCGGTGCAAACACTTTGAATCTTGGTAGCGATTCAGTGTAATTTTAGAACTTCCGCACCTTTAATCTTGGTAGCGATTCAATGCAAACACTTTGAATCTTGGTAGCGATTCAGTGTAATTTCAGAACTTCCGCACCTTGAATCTTGGTAGCGATTCGGTGCAAACACTTTGAATCTTGGTAGCGATTCAGTGTAATTTCAGAACTTCCGCACCTTGAATCTTGGTAGCGATTCGGTGCAAACACTTTGAATCTTGGTAGCGATTCAGTGTAATTTTAGAACTTCCACACCATTAATCTTGGTAGCGATTCGGTGCAAACACTTTGAATCTTGGTAGCGATTCAGTGTAATTTCAGAACTTCCGCACCTTGAATCTTGGTAGCGATTCGGTGCAAACACTTTGAATCTTGGTAGCTGTAGACACCGGGTCCTGAGTCAGCCTAGATCGAAGTTACCCAATGATGATAATTGCCTTCACAGGCTTAAAAGGTTAAAAGTGATGGTTTTCTCGTCAAATTTGCATTTTAGAGTGAAAAATTAGAAAATAATAAAAAAATATTTAAAAAATTAATTTTGAAAAATGGGGGCTTAAAATTATAGTTTTTTAGTCAATATAAAAAAAATAAAAAAAATAAAAAAAATTTTCGGACCGCGGGTGTCGGGCGCGGCAGCGCGCAGGCGCGCTGGCGCCCAGGCGCCCATCGCGCAGCGAGCGCAAAAGGCGACGCTCAGCGTCGCCGATGCTGCGCGTCGCTAAAGGCGCGCGCAGCATCGCGCACGCTGAGCGCCGCACGGAGCGCTCGTGCGCGAGCGCCAGCGCGCGAGCTTCGCGCGGAAGCCCGCCTCGCCGCGTGAGTGCCCGTCGCTCTATAGCGACGGGCGGCGTCCCTCTGGCGACGGTCTTCAGGCCGTCGGTATAGGGTCTGTTACCCTATTTTCCTTTTTTTCCAGCTTTTTTCCGATTTTTTCACCCAAAAATCCGTTTTTTATCCCATTTTTTTGGGGTTTTTCACTTCAAATTAAATTCTAAAATATTTTTTTTAGGTAATTAAATAATAAAACTTGATTTTATCATTAAAAATAAAATAATTTTGGGTTAAAATAGGTTTTTTCCTTAATTAAATTAGGGCAACCTATTTTATCCTATAAATAGTTTATGATGAAATCAAAGTAGCCTCTTTTCCCCTCTCCTCTACACATTTTTTAGACCTAAAATTTCTTTTCATCTTCTTCTCCTTCCACTAAAATTCCAGATTTTTTCCCCAACCAAAAATCAAAAAGAAAAATCAAGTGTTTCATTCTTTTTCCAACATAATTTCTTCTAAACATATTTTTAAAGGAAGTTTTGTTGTTGGATTCAATTTTTGAGACAAATAGAATAATTATTTGTTCTCAAAATTGTTTTTAATCTTTTATTTTTTGTTAAATAAAACTTTTTCATTGATTTTGTTTTGAATCTCTTTTTGATAAAAAATTGATTTTGAGACAAATAAAATAATTGTTTGTCATCAAAATCTAATTTTTATTTGATTTTCTAAAATAAAACTTCAATCAATTTTTCTTTATTTCAATCAATAAAACTTTTTTTGATCAAAATCATTTCTTTAGGCAAAGGTATCAATTCTTTGTTCTTAAAGAATTTTTGATCATTTTTATTTTCATGTTCCTTGGAATAAAATTCCAACATTTTCATAATATTTCACTCTAATATTGTGAATCATCAAACAAAGAAATCAATCATCACTTTTCCTTCATCAAATCCAATACTCTGAGGGTAAATATTCTAGGCTCAATTTCCATTTCAATTTCTATTTTATTTAATTCATTCATGTATATTTTATTGTTTTTATTGATCTATTTATTGTTTTAATTTATTCATTTGTTGTATTGATTTTATATTCGTTCTATTTAATTGTTTATACATGATATGATTTTTATTCACATAAATATTGATTGTTTATTAATTTTTAACATGTAATTAATTTATTTCACTTTAATTCATCATTATTTTTAACATGTAATTAATAAATTCATTTTAATTAATCTTTTTGCCATGTAAATGGTTTATATCATTTGTGAACATATTTAATTAATCATATTGGTCATTTAATTGTTTTCATCATTCTTTAATTGTTTTCATTCATTATTCTTTTCTTTATCATTTTATATATTCTTTGATTCATTTATATTCATCATCATTATTTTTATCATGTTCATATTTTCATGTATTATTTAATTAACATGTTTTATTTTATTTTCATCACATCATTCAATCATTTATCATACATAATGCATGTTTTTCATTTATTTTAGTTTATTAACATTTTGATTTCATTATCATTCTTTTCATATCGTCTTATTTTATTTTAATTTGTTATTCATTATTTTGTATGTTTAATTGATTTAATCACTAACACTGTTTTATTTGTATTTGTTTTTATGTCTAAACTCATTTTTTTTCGCTTGGGCGTTTTTGCGAGCACATCGGGGAGGTCCAAAAAGGCTCGTTTGGTTCATATACATATTTTCATTCGGTTTGTAATATTTTATTTAATTTTGCCATATAATTTTCTTGTAAAATTCTTTATTTAGGCTCGCTAAAAAGAAAATCACTAAAACGTTTCTATTAATTAACTTGACATTCTTTTTCTAAATAAAAGGGGACCAATGTCCTAGTTTTCATACCCAAATAAATCATCACCTCAAAATTGTTTCATAATAAATATGCATGCGAGGACCAATGTTCTCACTATTAATTAATAACCCGTTTTATGCATGTATTTCACTTTTATAAAATGGGAGTTGTATTCCGCTCCTAGTGTTATTGTAATTTATTTTTTGAATGCTTTATTTGGATTTTGCTTTACATTTACCGCTTTTGATATGAATGATTGCGCCTTTAAATTAAAATTGCATTGTGTGGAAAGTTGATGAAACAATGAATTCAAAACTTAATTATAATATTAATCAAGGTATAAATAAATGAGAAGTCCCGAACCTGCTCTGGTCTTTGGGCTCAAGAGGCTAGAGGTTATCCTCCAAGACACCTCTTGTGTCACGAGACTTAGACGTTAATCCTAGGCCTCATGGCCCAATATGGATAAAATGCGCAAGTCTTAGGCTCTCCGAGGCGAGAGAAACTTTCCCAATGTTCTATTGGGTGGCGACTCCATGAAACCTCCTTGTTGCCCAACATAGACGCACTTGCGATTTATCGCAAGCTGTTGACGGACCCACAATTGCCCCGATCGCCCACGTGCAGGCGGTCGAACGGGCGGCCGCGGGGATCCGGCGCGCGTCACAGTGGCGACTCCACTGGGGACATACTCGAGACTTCGATTCGAAAGTACCTTGATTAAAAATCATAATTGAGTTTTAATTTAAAAATTTCATCTTCTTTCAAAACTGCATTACATCTCATTAGAGCCTTAGATCTATGCTAGTTTGGTCCCTCTTTTAGCCCCGGTGCGTTCCTGAAGCACCTCCTCATTTTCACTCAATTTGGGGAAGTGTTAGGGATAATCACCAGCCCAAGCCACGTACCTTAATGGTATATCAAAATGATGACCCGATCGGTCGCTATGCTCGTGATGAGCTAGACCCGTCGGCAGGGATCATGCTTGGGTAGCCCTAAAGTAACACCACCCTTTGACCAAAGCTCATGTAATGGCAATAGATACTTCCCCTAGGTGGTATGAACCGTAATATTATGCTTGCTATGTGGATCATTATATATTGGACAAACCCAAATAATTTGATTGGTCACCTAATCAAAGGCTTTCATGCCCCGATAGGCCCATGTCAACTTGTTCGGGCTGCCTAAATACATAACGATCATAACCCATCCGCTTGCACATTAGATAAGAGATGTTATGATGCCGGTTTTTCACCGAGCACCATACGCATCCATCGGGTTCCCCGCTAACCCATGGATCAAGCCCACCTAGGAAAGAGACCGCATTACCTCGTGTGTGGGAGTAATAAGGTTGGAAGGCTCTACTTGTTTGCATGTGATTGTAAATGTTGCATAGCTCACTATCATGCATTGTATATGTCATTCATGCATCATCCTAACAATCTTATTTTTTCAGCCATCATAGATTCATCTAAGTGGACTAGAGGTTCTGACGGTCGGCTAGTAAGGACAAATCTGCTCTTTGAGTTGCCGGAACTAGTGTCTGACTGGGATTCTGAGTCATTCTCATCAATCAGTGAATCCTCTCTTGAATCATCAATGGCAGAAGAACCTGGAGCACTGACCACTCAGGACCTAGCTAGGAGGCTAGAGGATTTTGAACGAAGAATGATGGATATGATGGGTGCCATGGCTGAAAGGTTTGCCCATCCACCTGCTGCCCCACAGCCACCTGCTGCTCTACAGCCACAAGCAGCCCTTCCTCGGGGGCAAGCCGAACCACCTGCTGGTGGGGAGGCTCCCTTCGTTGGAGCTGCTGCTCGCTAACCCAATAATGAGCACAGAGCTGCCGCACACATCGAGCCAAGAGGGGGAAGGATTCATAACCCCAACGATGATTTCCTGATGGAGGAAGAAGAAGAAGTGGTGCCGATACTCCACCAAGCTGCAAGGCCTAGAGCACCCAGAGTAGAGGATGAAGCTTTAAGAGGTATGAGACAACAGATCGAAGCTATCACCTGCATGCTCTCAGCTGGAAAGGGTGTCAACCCAGAGGACAGAGATCTGGGGGATGAAGAGCTGCTGCCCCAAAGATTCAAGATGCCCGAGCTTCCGAAGTTTGATGGCACCTCTGACCCATCCGCCCACATCAAGCAGTACACCTTGGTCATGAAAGGCACAGGGCTGAGCAAGAAGCAGAAGGTGGAATATTTCTGCCTTAGTCTAGTAGGCCCGACAGTTGACTGGTACCACGGGTTGGATAGGAGGTCCAAGGAGGATTGGGACCTTTTGACCGAAGAATTCATGAAGCAGTACGACTGCAGCACTAGGATGGAAGTCACCCTAAAAGACCTCGAGCTTCTACAGCAGAAGAATGATGAGTCATTCCATGAGTACCTCACCAGATGGAGAAACAGGGTCATGGAGATGAAGAGGAAGCCTGACACTGCAGACCAGATCAGGCTGTTCATCAGAAACTCATGCCCTTACTTAAGGGACTTGCTCAGTTTTAAGGGGCTCAAGGACTGGGAGTCGCTTAAGGATATCGCTATAGAAGCTGAGGCGGCTTACCTAGCAAAGAAAGCAAGCCAAAATAACTTTGCTGGGAAAGGCTATGGGAACCAGTCGGGATTCAAATCAGGCGGAGCTGGAGGCAGCAACAACAGAAACGGTAGGACGGCAGAGGTCTCAGCTACTGGAGTTGGGCAGGGTCAGAGATACTACTCCAACTTAGGCCGCTCTCTATCATGGGTACTGGAAAGACTAATGAAAGAAGGCAAGTTACAGCCATTGCCATCTAGGCCAGCCTTGAGTCAGGGACAGCCGGGACATAGAGTTGATCAGTACTGCGCTTACCACCAGCACACCGGCCATTTGACTGACCATTACCGTATTCTGAGAAACAAGATCCAGGATCTCATTGACACCAATCAGATCACAGATCCTGAGAAGAGAGAAAAGAAGAAGAAGGCAGGCTACAACGCAGTCCCTCCACCGCAAACATGATCGTGTCTTGCAGTCCACTAGTGATATTGCTTTTGGATGCTGGAATCTTTTTATTTTTGGAACTTTTTATTTTCTGTTTGTAATAAAGAGAACAATTTTGCTTATTTGTATGACATTTCTATTGATTTCATTTCGCATGATCATAACACATTTACTTTGGCATTAATTCAAATAATATGGCTGCATTTAATCTCGAAACTTTGGGAAATCCCAAAGAAAATCTTGATAGCATCTGATATAACTCCTGAAGAGAGAGAGAGTCAGAGAAAAAATGAAAATAAGAGAGAAAAACTAGTTGCAATTAGGGGACTGGATGGAAACTCACTAAGAGCACTAGAACCTTTCTGATTACCCGTCAAAGCGATCCCTGGATAAGACGGAACCTAGAAAATGATTTAGGCAACATTTTCTTTGTATAGCTCTCTAAATGACCATTTCCTACCCTTACTTCACAATCGCTTGCTAGCCCATTGAGCCTTTATGTGGGTATGCTGAATGCGTGCCAATTTTGTTGTTACACATGTTAAAACTATCCCCTCGCCTAAAATGATTTTGGCTTCCCCTTAGAAGAGTGGCCGCTCTAAAAAGGATGGATGTACATTTGAACAATTTTTCTTTGGACTATCGAAATTGCCTTGGTAAGGGCGAGTTTACACTGTGAAAAAAAGAAAAAAAAAACAAAAGACCTCAAAACAGTAACCAATTGACTAGTTTCAATAAATACCCTTTTATTGTTATTCTGATCTCAAGGAGCTGAAATGTTACCGAGCCCAAATTCAAAAATCTTTTGTATATGCAACTGAGCTGAGAATGGTTCATCCACCAGTCGAGAAAATATGGCGGCCATTTTTCTCTAGCGACCTGATCCTCCTTTGACAGCCATCTACCTAAGCCTGACATTACAACCCAAGTAAGACCTCTTGATTCTTGGTTCAGTCTTATCCAATTAGCGGAGATGACCTTCTAAAGAGGTTTGGTACGTAAGAAGAGGCATATGGTGTTTCTTGAGCTTCAAGCGAGGAGCCACGAGTGCATTCATGCATTCGAGTTAAGTCTCGTCTCCAACATTGCTTCTAGAATTCGCATTCAAGAAAAAAATTGAGAGAAAATCTTCAATCATAAAACCCGAGAGGGCTGATTGATAACAGGAGTTTGATGCTTTCAAGATCTATCTCGAGATTAGCTAAAGTCTTGTATTTTTTAAAATCAATGCCAAAATAATGATCATGTTTAATGAAATCAAATTGAAACACATGCATTTATGCAATGATATGATCAGAGTATTGTACCCTGTGTGATCAAAGTCATGTATCTGCCTACCCTCTGCTACTCTCAGCACTCAAGCGCTTCAGCCGATTCATCATGTTATCAGATGTGCAAAATCAAGCTCATGCAACCATGTCCTAAGACTCCCGAAAGATTCTTGCCAACAACTTCAGCAATCCTCAAAAAAAAAAAAAAAAAAAAAAAAAAAAGAAAAAAAGCCGTTAGAGTGAAAACCGTAACTGGCGCTCTAAGCAAAAACTAAGCAAAAGGATAGGGTGAAAACCTGAAAACAGGCAGTCTGTCCTTCAAAAAAAAAAAGAAGAAAGAGAAAAGCCGCTGGATTGGGTTGGGTCCATCCCAGGCAAAATAATAATAAAAATAAGGCACAGGGTTATGTGAAAATCCACAAAGGACGCATCTCCCACTAAGAAAAGCTAGTGTGAAAATCCACAAGGGACGCACTACCTTCAAATAATGACTACAGGTACCGGGTGAGAATCTCACAATCCTAAAGGACATGAAATTCAAAAGCAGCTCAAAAGGCATCAATTATATCGCAAATCGCAGCTAGCCCGGCATCATCTTCAAGTTCACATAGATGAATTTTTATCCTGCATTCCTGCATTACTCATGCATTTCACTTGTATGCTCACCATTTTTGCATAGTTTAGTTTTCTTATTTTGCAGAAGAAAGGCTTGAGGCGGACACCGGCAAAAGCCGAGTGATGACATCGGTCAAATCATCAATCAAAACCTCAACTCATTCATCAATCCAGACATTGATCAAATCATCAATCCACATACCAGCTTAATCATCAATCCAAGCACCATCCGAAGACCTCTCAGGGGGCAAACGATCAATAAACCAAAGACTTCCCAGGGAGCAGCAAATCGAAGACTTCTCAGGGAGCAGAAAACCGAAGACTTCTCAGGGAGCAGAAAATCGAAGACTTCTCAGGGAGCAGAAAATCGAAGACTTCTCAGGGAGCATCAAATCGAAGACTTCTCAGGGAGCAGAAAATCGAAGACTTCTCAGGGAGCAGCAAAATCAAAGACTTCTCAGGGAGCAGCAAACCGAAGACTTCTCAGGGAGCAGCAAACCGAAGACTTCTCAGGGAGCAGAAAACCGAAGACTTCTCAGGGAGCAGAAAACCGAAGACTTCTCAGGGAGCAGCAAACCGAAGACTTCTCAGGGAGCAGAAAACCGAAGACTTCTCAGGGAGCAGAAAATCGAAGACTTCTCAGGGAGCAAAAAATCGAAGACTTCTCAGGGAGCAGAAAATCGAAGACTTCTCAGGGAGCAGCAAACCGAATACCTCTTAGGGGGCAAACGATCAGCAAACCGAAGACCTCTTAGGGGGCAAATGATAAGTAAACCGAAGACTTCTCAGGGAGCAGAAAATCGAAGACTTCTCAGGGAGCAGAAAATCGAAGACTTCTCAGGGAGCAGAAAACCAAAGACTTCTCAAGGAGCAGCAAACTGAAGACCTCTCAGGGGGCAAACAATCAATGAATTGAATACCTCTCAGGGGGCAAATGGCAAAGAACTGAAGACCTCTCAGGGGGAGCACAGTTCCAAAATTCACAGCGGTTAGCACGATGGCGGCACAACCCACAAGAGGTTGGCACGACCACGGCACTTCCAAAATTCACAGCGGTTAGCACGATGGCGGCACTACCCACAAGAGGTTAGCACGACCACGGCACTACCGATTCACAGTGGTTGGCACGACCACGACACTACCAATTCACAGCGGTTAGCACGATGGCGGCACTACCCACAAGAGGTTAGCACGACCACGGCACTACCAATTCACAGCGGTTAGCACGATGGCGGCACTACCCACAAGAGGTTAGCACGACCACGGCACTACCAATTCACAGCGGTTAGCACGATGGCGGCACTACCCACAAGAGGTTAGCACGACCACGGCACTACCAATTCACAGCGGTTAGCACGATGGCGGCACTACCCACAAGAGGTTGGCACGACCACGGCACTACCAATTCACAGCGGTTAGCACAATGGCGGCACAACCCACAAGAGGTTGGCACGACCACAGCATTACCAGCTACAACCAAAAGACAACAACAGCTATCATTATAATTCCATCAAGCAGGAAGACGGCCGACCCAGGTACGTGTCTCTTTCCTTTTCTTCTTTGAGTTTAGGCTCACCTAGACACTAGTGTACTAGATTCCCCTAAACTGGGGGCAACTGTAGACACCGGGTCCTGAGTCAGCCTAGATCGAAGTTACCCAATGATGATAATTGCCTTCACAGGCTTAAAAGGTTAAAAGTGATGGTTTTCTCGTCAAATTTGCATTTTAGAGTGAAAAATTAGAAAATAATAAAAAAATATTTCAAAAATTAATTTTGAAAAATGGGGGCTTAAAATTATAGTTTTTTAGTCAATTTAAAAAAATAAAAAAAATATAAAAAAAATAAAAAAAATTTTCGGACCGCGGGTGTCGGGCGCGGCAGCGCGCAGGCGCGCTGGCGCCCAGCTCGCAGGCGCCTGGGCGCCCAGCGCGCAGGCGCCCAGGCGCCCATCGCGCAGCGAGCGCAAAAGGCGACGCTCAGCGTCGCCGATGCTGCGCGTCGCTAAAGGCGCGCGCAGCATCGCGCACGCTGAGCGCCGCACGGAGCGCTCGTGCGCGAGCGCCAGCGCGCGAGCTTCGCGCGGAAGCCCGCCTCGCCGCGTGAGTGCCCGTCGCTCTATAGCGACGGGCGGCGTCCCTCTGGCGACGGTCTTCAGGCCGTCGGTATAGGGTCTGTTACCCTATTTTCCTTTTTTTCCAGCTTTTTTCTGATTTTTTCACCCAAAAATCCGTTTTTTATCCCATTTTTTTGGGGTTTTTCACTTCAAATTAAATTCTAAAATATTTTTTTTAGGTAATTAAATAATAAAACTTGATTTTATCATTAAAAATAAAATAATTTTGGGTTAAAATAGGTTTTTTCCTTAATTAAATTAGGGCAACCTATTTTATCCTATAAATAGTTTATGATGAAATCAAAGTAGCCTCTTTTCCCCTCTCCTCTACACATTTTTTAGACCTAAAATTTCTTTTCATCTTCTTCTCCTTCCACTAAAATTCCAGATTTTTTCCCCAACCAAAAATCAAAAAGAAAAATCAAGTGTTTCATTCTTTTTCCAACATAATTTCTTCTAAACATATTTTTAGAGGAAGTTTTGTTGTTGGATTTAATTTTTGAGACAAATAGAATAATTATTTGTTCTCAAAATTGTTTTTAATCTTTTATTTTTTGTTCAATAAAACTTTTTCATTGATTTTGTTTTGAATCTCTTTTTGATAAAAAATTGATTTTGAGACAAATAAAATAATTGTTTGTCATCAAAATCTAATTTTTATTTGATTTTCTAAAATAAAACTTCAATCAATTTTTCTTTATTTCAATCAATAAAACTTTTTTTGATCAAAATCATTTCTTTAGGCAAAGGTATCAATTCTTTGTTCTTAAAGAATTTTTGATCATTTTTATTTTCATGTTCCTTGGAATAAAATTCCAACATTTTCATAATATTTCACTCTAATATTGTGAATCATCAAACAAAGAAATCAATCATCACTTTTCCTTCATCAAATCCAATACTCTGAGGGTAAATATTCTAGGCTCAATTTCCATTTCAATTTCTATTTTATTTAATTCATTCATGTATATTTTATTGTTTTTATTGATCTATTTATTGTTTTAATTTATTCATTTGTTGTATTGATTTTATATTCGTTCTATTTAATTGTTTATACATGATATGATTTTTATTCACATAAATATTGATTGTTTATTAATTTTTAACATGTAATTAATTTATTTCACTTTAATTCATCATTATTTTTAACATGTAATTAATAAATTCATTTTAATTAATCTTTTTGCCATGTAAATGGTTTATATCATTTGTGAACATATTTAATTAATCATATTGGTCATTTAATTGTTTTCATCATTCTTTAATTGTTTTCATTCATTATTCTTTTCTTTATCATTTTATATATTCTTTGATTCATTTATATTCATCATCATTATTTTTATCATGTTCATATTTTCATGTATTATTTAATTAACATGTTTTATTTTATTTTCATCACATCATTCAATCATTTATCATACATAATGCATGTTTTTCATTTATTTTAGTTTATTAACATTTTGATTTCATTATCATTCTTTTCATATCGTCTTATTTTATTTTAATTTGTTATTCATTATTTTGTATGTTTAATTGATTTAATCACTAACACTGTTTTATTTGTATTTGTTTTTATGTCTAAACTCATTTTTTTTCGCTTGGGCGTTTTTGCGAGCACATCGGGGAGGTCCAAAAAGGCTCGTTTGGTTCATATACATATTTTCATTCGGTTTGTAATATTTTATTTAATTTTGCCATATAATTTTCTTGTAAAATTCTTTATTTAGGCTCGCTAAAAAGAAAATCACTAAAACGTTTCTATTAATTAACTTGACATTCTTTTTCTAAATAAAAGGGGACCAATGTCCTAGTTTTCATACCCAAATAAATCATCACCTCAAAATTGTTTCATAATAAATATGCATGCGAGGACCAATGTTCTCACTATTAATTAATAACCCGTTTTATGCATGTATTTCACTTTTATAAAATGGGAGTTGTATTCCGCTCCTAGTGTTATTGTAATTTATTTTTTGAATGCTTTATTTGGATTTTGCTTTACATTTACCGCTTTTGATATGAATGATTGCGCCTTTAAATTAAAATTGCATTGTGTGGAAAGTTGATGAAACAATGAATTCAAAACTTAATTATAATATTAATCAAGGTATAAATAAATGAGAAGTCCCGAACCTGCTCTGGTCTTTGGGCTCAAGAGGCTAGAGGTTATCCTCCAAGACACCTCTTGTGTCACGAGACTTAGACGTTAATCCTAGGCCTCATGGCCCAATATGGATAAAATGCGCAAGTCTTAGGCTCTCCGAGGCGAGAGAAACTTTCCCAATGTTCTATTGGGTGGCGACTCCATGAAACCTGCTTGTTGCCCAACATAGACGCACTTGCGATTTATCGCAAGCTGTTGACGGACCCACAATTGCCCCGATCGCCCACGTGCAGGCGGTCGAACGGGCGGCCGCGGGGATCCGGCGCGCGTCACAGTAGCGATTCAGTGTAATTTCAAAACTTCCGCACCTTGAATCTTGGTAGCGATTCGGTGCAAACACTTTGAATCTTGGTAGCGATTCAATGTAATTTGAGAACTTCCGCACCTTGAATCTTGGTAGCAATTCGGTGCAAACACTTTGAATCTTTCTAGCGATTCGGTGTAATTTCAGAACTTCCGCACCTTAAATCTTGGTAGCGATTCGGTGCAAACACTTTGAATCTTGGCAGCGATTCAGTGTAATTTCAGAACTTCCGTACCTTGAATCTTGGTAGCGATTCGGTGCAAACACTTTGAATTTTGGTAGCGATTCAGTGCAAACACTTTGTAGCGTAGATAATAGCTCGGTGATGTCTCAACACTTTTGCACTTTGAATCTTGGTAGCGATTCGGTGCAAGTACTTTGAATCTTGGTTGCGATTCAGTGCAACCTCATAACTTTCGCACTTTGAATCTTGGTAGCGATTCGGTGCAAGCACTTTGAATCTTGGTAGCGATTCAGTGCAATCTCAAAACTTTCTGCACTTTGAATCTTGGTAGCCATTCAGTGCAATCACTTTGTAGCTTAGATAACAGCTCGGTGATATCTCAACACTTTCGCACATTGAATCTTGGTAGCGATTCGGTACAATCACTTTGTAGCTTGGATAACAGCTCGGTGATGTCTCAACACTTTTGCACTTTGAATCTTGGTAGCGATTCGGTGCAAGCACTTTGAATCTTGGTAGCGATTCAGTGCAACCTCATAACTTTCGCACTTCGAATCTTGGTAGCGGTTCGGTGCAATCACTTTGAATCTTGGTAGCGATTCAGTGCAATCTCAGAACTTTCTGCACTTTGAATCTTGGTAGCGATTCAGTGCAATCACTTTGTAGCTTAGATAACAGCTCGGTGATATCTCAACACTTTCGCACTTTGAATCTTGGTAGCAATTCGGTGCAATCACTTTGTAGCTTAGATAACAGCTCAGTGATGTCTCGACACTTTCACACTTTGAATCTTGGTAGCGATTCGGTGCAATCACTTTGAATCTTGGTAGCAATTCAGTGCAACCTCAGTGCTTTCGTACTTTGAATCTTGGTAGCGATTCAGTTGAATCTCAGGACTTTCGCACTTCGAATCTTGGTAGCGATTCAGTGCAATCCCAGAACCTTCGCACTTTTAATCTTGGTAGCGATTCGGTGCATTCAAATCAACCCAAGTCCTCTCGGGGGCAATTGGGTTAGGGGGCAAATCAACCCAAGTCCTCTCCGGGGGCAAATCAACCCAAGTCCTCCTAGGGAGCATCAAAGTCTCCCAGTGAGCGTCAAAGTCCCCTAGTGAGCATCAAAATCTCTCCGTGAGCATGAAAGTCTCTCAGTGAGCATCAAAGTCTTCCAAAAAAAGGAAGTCCAAGATAAATACTAGCGGTAGAACAGATCGCAGACAGAGGTTGTAGTCAGAGAGTACTACATCTCACAAACTCCGTGTAGGCCGAGACGAGGCTAGCAGAGCAGTCGTGGTAGAATAGACCACGAATTGAGGTTGTAGTCAGAGAGTACTGTACCTCATAGCCACCATGCAGACCGAGACGAGGTTAGCAGGGGGACAAGCGATAGAACACATCGCGACGAGACTGCGATTAGAGAATACTGTATCTCACAATGGAGATTTGTAATCAGAGAATACTACATCTCACAAAAGCTGCGCGAGTCGAGATGAGGCCAGCAGAAGCAAATGAGATTGCAGTTAGAGAACACTGTGCTTCGCAACGGGATCGTAGCTAGAGAATGCTATATTTCACAAATGCCTTACAGGTCGAGACGAGACCAGTAGGGGCACATGTACCAATACATTCACCGCCAAGCAGACCGGGACAAGGCCTGGCAGACTAAGACAAACAACCGTTTGCTCCTACGCAGCATCAACAAGGTAAGGTCCGGCATCCTCAGGTATGTAGTTTTCTCTCTTCCTTCTTTGAATTTTGGCTCACCTAGGTGTCTAGACACTAGCCTCTCCAAAATTGGAGGCAACTGTAGACACCGGGTCCCGAGTCGGGTTTAATGTTGAAAAAAATGGCAATGGCAATCTTGGGGCCTTGATAGTTCCTCTGAAAATATATATATATATTATATATAAAATAGGTAGGTTAAATTAAAATTAGATTAAAGTGCATGAAAAATTAAGATTTGTTAATATTATCAGTTAATTGATTAGTTAATATTATTGAGTAATTAAGATTGGAAAAAAAAAGAAGAAGAAAATAGATATGGGGTTTAATTAAATAAATTTGATGTGATAATTTAATTAGATTAATTAGATTAAATAGGTATAAAATATAGAGTACTTAATTAGTTAGTGTGTTAGTTTAAGTAAATTAATTAAAATTGAAAAATTAAAAAAAATAGAAAAATGGAGGAAGTTATTAGGGTAACCAAACCTAACCTAATTTAGGGGTATAAATAGAAAATGATGAGGGAAAGGTAGGGGGCTCTCTCGGCTGGATTGAAAAAATTGAGTGGAAAAAAATTAGAAGGAAAAAGGAAGAACAAGAGAGAGCAAGAGGTCTCGGCTGGGCAAAGAAAAAAGGAAAGAAAATTAAAAAGAAAGAGAGAACAGAGTAAGAGGAACACAGATCAAAGCAAATAGAAAAGAAAAGAAACAAAAACTAAAGGAAAATCAAGAGAGAGCAAGGCAAACAAATCAAGGAATCAACGAAATTAAAAGGAAAAGAAGAAACAACTAGAAAGAGGAGCTGGGCCAAAACGCAGACCAGAGGCGCCGGAGCGGAAAAAGAAGGAAAAAAAGGAGAGGGAGGCGGTGCCTCCGCCGGCCAGCCACGGCGGTCAACCGCCGCACGCGCCTCGTCACCGTGGTGAGCAGGCCCGGACGAAGCTCCCTATGGCCGCCGTTCCTCCACCGGCCACCGGAAGCAAGGCACGTCAGAGAAGAAGTCCGACGACGCTTCGTGGCGTTTTCCGGCGAGGCAGTTGTTCTTCCAGCGCGTGACTACCGCCGCCGCACTCTCGGTGTCCCTATCTCACTTCCGGTGATGGCTGTGTCGGCCAACCCCCTCCGACGGCGGCTCCGACGAGGTAAGTTCCTATCTCCTTTATATTTTATTTAATTATTAATATTTTTAATATTATTATTATAAATTTATTTATTTCTTTATTATTATTATTATTATTATATTTATTTATTATTATTTAATATTTTGTATATTATTTATTATTATTATTATTATTATTATTATTATTATTATTATTATTATACATTTATTTGTTTTCTGTTTATTATTATTATTATTATTATTATTATTATTATTATTATTACATTATTATTGTTATTATTATTTTTGTTTATCTATTATTAGTATTATTGAGTTATATTGATTTTATTGTTATTAATATTATTTATTTATTATTATATTCGTTATTGTATTTATTTGTTATTGGTTATTGTATTTTGTGATTATTTGTTATTATTATTATTGAGGTTATAGTATTGTTAGTAGTGTTATTATTATTATTTATTAATTTATTATTAGTGTTATTCATTCTTTAGCATTATTATTATTATTAATTAATTAATTATTTTACATTATTTATTATTATTATTATCATTATCATTATTATTATTGGATATATTTAGTTATTATTAATTATCGTTGTGTTTTGTTGTTATTATTTTAATATTATTATTACTGTTATCATCATCATTATCATTTTTATTCATGTTATTATTATTACTTTGCATTATTGCTATTATTATTATCATTAATATTATTGTCTTTTATTATTATTATTATTATTATTATTATTATTATTATTATTATTATATATTATTTTATTACTATTGTTATCATTATTATTTTTATTATTATTATGATTTCCTGTTTGTTTATTGTTATTATTAGCATTATCATTTTTATTGCATTTGATTATTATAATTGTCATTGTGTTTTACATTCATTAATCATCTCAATTTGTTTGATTCAATTATTTATTTAATTATTTATCTATTTATTCATTTATTTATCATTTAATTTAATTTAATCCATTATTAACTTTAATTATTTTCTTCAATTTATTTTATTCAATTATTTATTTGTTTATTTATTCATTCAATTATTTATTTATTCATTATTAACCAATATTATTTTCTGTCTTTACCGCGATGCGAGTGGCACGTTACTCGCCCATGGAGTTAGGTGAAGCATGGTCGGGATAAGTAGATTAGAATTTATTTATTTTGAAATATGTAATTATTATTTTATTCTTCTTTCATTCGCTAATGGTCTGTAATAATAAAAGATTTATGACCGCGCTTAAAAAGAACCACCACACAAATGTTTTATATTAAAATGATAACTTGTTAATAAAACTGGACCAATGTCCTGGTTTTCATCCCAAAGCAAAGGTTTAAATTGATTTGAGAACTCAAAACTTTTCATAAAAAGTAATTGGGAACCAATGTTCCCGCCTAAAAGAATAGCCCGATTTATGTATGTATTTTTATCATTCTTTTATGGTTTCATATTTGTTTTCAGATAATTGTAATTATATTTTATATACTGCTTTTTTATACGTGCTTGTAATGCGCTTTAATTTTATTGTATAATTTGCATGTGAGAGAAGAGATAAAATAATTGATCTTAAAAACCCATTCACATAATATTAACCAAAGGTATGAATAAGAGTGAGGTCCCGAACTCTCTCTAGTTTTGGGCCTCATAAGGTTAGAATTACTTTCCCGATGTTTTATCGGGTGGCGACTCCATGATCCTGCCTTATGGTAGCCCGATAGACGGTGAGGTCGTCTACAATGGTGTTTGGTAATGAGTGGATGGTTGAGATTGGTATGTCTGGTTATGGTTGTTATGAATGTTTTGGTTGAAGGGAGCTCTCACTTGTGGTTGAGAAGATGATGTGTTCTGATTTCCATCCTTCCAAGAGAAGTTTGGGTGATTCCTCCAACCCGAATTGTACGTGTTACTGTAGGGATAATTTCTTCGGTAATCTCCCACAGCATTTACATCCCCCATTGCTGCACTCTCTTAGCCATATTGCCCACTTTCATACAACCCACTTTCTTGAGAAACAGCAGCTACATTTCGAACTTTCAATCCACTCATTTCCTTCTGCACTGACTCTATTTGTGCCTTCAGCATTGACACCTCATCCACATTATGTATTCCTTGCCTTTTTGGAACTGATCTAGGTGCAGCCCATTGAGCATCATTTGCTACCATCTCATCCAGTAGATGGAAAGCTTCTTCTGGCAGCCTACTTAAAAATGAACCTCCTGATGATGCATCCAAAAGGGACCTTATCTGTGGTGTAACCCCAGAATAAAATGTTGTCATCAAATGGAAACCGCTATCTCATGATGTGGACAACTCCTCAATAACCTCCTATACCTTTCCCAGGCCTCACGAAAAGGCTCCTCATTCATTTTGTGAAAACTCAAAATATTATTGCGGATATTTGCAGTCTTTGTAGGAGGGAAAAATCTCATCAAAAACTTTTCTTGCAACTAATCCCATGATCTGATTGACTGGCTCGATAACATTTGCAGCCATTCCCTCGCTTATTCAATCAAAGTGAAAGGAAACAATTTTAATCTTACCGCATCAGATGTCAGCCTTGGAATCTGGACTGTATCGCTAACCTCTAAAAATATATCCAAGTGCTGTACATGATCTTTCAATTCTGAACCCAAAAACTGGTTCCTCTGTACCATATTGATGTGCTGGTTTAAGCTCAAACTGCAATCCTAGGTAGCACAATCGTCCGATGATCCTCATTCCATCTCAGCATAGCATAGTCCTTTATCGTCCTCTACCTAGGGACCTCTTCTCTATAATTACTCGGAATCTCTTCTTGTGCCCTCGGCACTTGTTCGTTCTCGAGAGGAAATTCATCAATGCGAGGATTGTTTTCCAAAGTAGCTCTCCTTTGTTGATGTAAAGTCCTCTCGATTTCAGGGTCGTAGGGTGAAATTTGTCCTTGTCTTATTCTGCTCATACACAACAACTACTTGAAAAGAATAAACAAAAGTAAAATAAGAAAAAGAAAAACACATACAAATAATAATCAAAACTCACAAACAATGCCAATCCTCGGCAACGGTGCCAAAAACTTGACGCGACCTCAGCAAGTGTACTGAATCGGCAAGTAATATAGTGGGGTAAATTTAGGACCCCGAATTATCATACCCAAAGGATTGTGTGTGTAAGTAATGAAAATCAAATGTATGCTAAAGAATTCCCAATTGTTTAAATTGATTGAGTTATCTATTGATTAAAAATAAAGAAATTGAACAACAAAAAGGCAAATCAAAATAAAAGAATTAAACTAACAGCAAAAATCTGGGTAAAAATAAATTGATGGCAAAAATTAACAAGCAAAATACTCAAAATAGAAGAACGTTGATCGAGTTCACTCATCCACCCTATACCCAATTGTGAATAAAATTAATCCAAGAATCAAATATGAAAGAAATCGGGATAACCCTCTTAACCCAGGCTTCCCAATCCGGAGCCAGCCACTCTAATTACATAACATCCTAATCTTGAGTCAGCCAAATAACTAGCATAAGCACGGGTCTAAAATCCTAAGTTCGGCTTATTTTCCCAATACGGAGGCAAACAACCCAAAACTTAATTATCTCACTCGCCATTCTAGTCTTAAATCATAAAATTCTGCACTTTTAGATTCCTAATTGGAGTTGTCCAAAAGATACAGCAAGAATGATAAAAACTGAATATAAATAATGATGGGATCCAGTCCATACAACTCAATAACCAACAAAGATTCATGAAATAAATCATTCATCAAAACTGGAAATTAACTTGAGAAAATAAATCCTATGAATTAGCGATAATAATCAGTGAAATAAACCATTCAATCATATATTTAATTTCAAAAGATGTTCAGAATTCACATCATGGGTAGGGGATTCAAAGGTCCCCCAAACAACTAAAAGACTACTCACGATCCATTACAAAATCAAAAGGAAAAAGGAAAGAATAAACCCAGAAATTCATTAAGGAGGTAATCCCGGTTGAATCCCACGTTCTTCGATCTCCTTCTTAAAATCTTCGACGGAGAAAAATTCTAGAAATTCTGATGTAAAAACTGTGTATTGAAATTAAACTATGTATTTGAAATGTAAAACTCTTTATTTGTAATTTTATTCTAAAGACAAAATTGAAAAACCAAATTAAGAACAATAGAAAAGCTTCTTAAAATTCTAGATCTAAAACCTTAATATGAAAATAGGTTGAAAAATCCGACCCCTTTAGCCAAACAGAAAACTTGTCTTTAAATATCCCGAGGGGTCACGGTGGCAACCAAATGGTTGTCACCGTGAGGTAGTCGAGGATGCAATTCTGCCTTGCGCACAGGATAGGGGTCACGGTGGCAACCAGATTTGTTGCCACCGTGAGATGCTAAACTTTCCCTTCTTTCCAGGAATTCCTTATGTCACGGTGATAATGGATTCCTTTGCTATCGTGAGGTACCTTCTAATATGATTCTGCCTTGGTGAGTTTTATGTCACGGTGACAACCAAATAGGTTGCCACTGTGAGGTGCTTCTTGCCTGCATTCTGCCTAATTGAAGAAATATGTCACGGTCACAATGCCATTGGTTGTGATCGTGACCCATGGTATGCCCAGCTACTATTTTTTGAATCCTTTGAATGTCACGGTCACAACCAATGTCATTGTGACCGTGTGGTACCTAGAAAAATTGCTGCAAATAAAATTCAACTTAATCAAAATGCTAACTAAAATGCATAAAAAATCTAATTTCACTAAGATTGACAAAATTAATCTAAAGTAAGCATGACATGACAATAAACACCACTAAACACCCATAAATTATACGAAAATACTATCAAAACTAAATACTAAATTGAAGTTATCAACATGCTGAAGATTGATAAGGACATTCTTGAGACTAATGCTACTTCCATGTGCCAACATGACGACGAACCGGATTTTGAAAGCTATTCCTTTGTACCCCCAACATCTGGGTTGCATATGGTGTTGCCAAATAAAATCAAACCCCGAGAGCTACACCAGAAGTTGGATGAATAAAACTCAGGACCTTCACGAGAAACATATAATTCGTTAGAACCAAACCGTGTGACCCATTACCTCCCAAATATTTGAAATGTGTACCCTAAAATCAATCAAGATTGACCTTTAACCATCTGGGTCCCTTACAGCCAAATTTAGCAGGACAGCTCTTTAAATTTCAACCAAAAAAAAAAAGAAAATAAAACAAAAAAAAAAAGAGAGAAAAAAAAGAGATAAAAGAAGAGAGAAAAAAGTACGCGCAAAAAAAACAAAAAAAAAATAAGAAAATAGAGAAAAGAAAATAACATACAGAAAAAAAACCATAATCTTTGCCCCAGATCATCCGAGCCTAACCTGTCCCCAATCTCAACCATTGAAAAATCATTTCAGAATTTGAACCACTAAAGCCAATAAAAGCAAAGTGTGCATCCAAGCCTAACCTGCCCCTAATCGCCAAGCCTAACCTGTCCCCAATCTCAACCATTGAAAATCATTTCAGAATTTGAACCACCAAAGCCAATAAAACCAAAGTGTGAGATTTCACATCCAAGCCCCAAATAAGGAACCCATCACCTTAACTGGTCTGCACAAGGGGCAAGAACAAAACTTTGATACAAAAAAGAACCACTCTCATAAGTAGCAGCCTCTCCGGCTAATAAAGATGAAAGCGAATTCAACCAACACTGATGGACTGAAGGAAGGTTCGTGGCAAAGGCTAAAAATAAAAAGGAGAGAAAATATTCAATCAAGAAAACCTACGAGAGCTGATTTATAACAGTAGTTTGATGCTCTCAAGATCTATCCCGAGATTAGATGAGGTCTCATATTATTCGAGTTAATGCCAAATTGTGATCCTGCATTCTGAAATCAGATTGATATATATGCATTTATGCAAAGATGTATTGGTATGACCAGATCAGTTCATCTTGCATGCTCAAAGTTGTCTAGGTCCGGCATAAAATCAGCACATTATTACTGTCTACCCTCTACCATTCTCGCTACTCAAGCACTTCAGTCGACTCATCCAGCTATCAACTATAAGGCCTATTCTACAGCATCCTCATGATAGGAATAAAACTTATACAACTATACTTTGAGACATAAGTACATGCCAATCATATCTGAAAGATCTTTGGTAACAACTTCAGCATCTAAAAAAAAAAAAAGCCCATTAGAGATGAAAATCGTAATTGGCGCTCTAAGCAAAAATTAGGCCAAAGGGCAGGGTGAAAACCTGGGAACAGGCAGTCTATCCCATAAAAAATAAAGTGAATAAAAGCCGCCGGATTGGGTTGCGTCCATTCTAGGCAAAAAATAAGGCACAGGATTAGGTGAAAATTCGAAAAGGGCACATTTCCCGCTAAGAAAAGCTAGTGTGAAAATCCACAAGGGACGTACTACCTTCAAAAAATGACTACAGGTTTTAGATGAGAACCTCATAATCCCCCAGAGGCATAAAATTCAAAAGCAATTCCAGGGGGCACCGATCCTGCTGCAAATTATGACCAAACCGGCTGTCGCCTCCAGATCCACTTAGACGAATTCTTATCCTGTATTACTCCATACATATGCATGCTCACTATTTTTTTTGGCATATTTGGCTTTCTAAGGTCTTGCCGAAAGAAAGAATCAATGCAAACGCTGACAAAAGGCGAGTGACGACATCAATCAAAACACCAATCCAACCATTTAAAGACCTCTCTGGGGGCAGCGAAGGGAAGACCTCTCAGGGGGCAATCAACCGAAGACCTCTTAGGGGGCAACCATCTGAAGACCTCTTAGGAGCCAGCTAATCGGAAACCTCTCAGGGGGAAACCATCCGAAGACCTCTTAGGGGGGGGGGGAACCGAAGACCTCTCAGGGGGCGATCAACCGAAGACCTCTCAGGGGACAACCATCTGAAGACCTCTCAGGGGACGGCAAACCGAAGACCTCTTAGGGGGTGATCAACCGAAGACCTCTCAAGGGGCAACCATCCGAAGACCTCTCAGGGGGCAGCTAATCGATGACCTCTCAGGGGGCAGCTAGTCGAAGACCTCTCAGGGGACGGCAAACCGAAGACCTCTCAGGGGGCGATCAACCGAAGACTTCTCAGGGAGCAGCCAACTAACCAAAGACCTCTCAGGTGGCGGCGAACCAAAGACCTCTCAGGGGGCGATCAACCGAAGACCTCTCAGGGGGCGATCAACCGAAAACCTCTCAGGGGGCGATCATCCGAAGACCTCTCAGGGGGTAGCTAGTCGAAGACCTCTCAGGGGGCGACAAACCGAAGACCTATCAGAGGGCGATCAACCGAAGACCTCTCAGGGAGCAGGCAACTAACTGAAGACCTCTCAGGGGGCGGCGAACCGAAGACCTTTCAGGGGGCGACGAACCGAAGACCTCTCAAGGGGCGATCAATCGAAGACCTCTCACGGGGTACCAGCCAGTCAAAGACCTCTCAGGGGGCACCAGCCAACCATCCGAGGACCTCTCAGGGGGCAGCCGATAAACCGAAGACCTCTCAGGGGGCACCACCTCAGAAAAGATAACACGCCAACAATCTCTTCTAGTCCGAAAAAGCGACCGCCTCAGGTACGTGTCTCTTTCCTTCTTTTCTGAATTTTGGCTCACCTAGGCACTCGAGTTCTTAGTTTCCCAAAATTGGGGGCAACTGTAGACACCGGGTCCCAAGGCAGTCCAAGATCAAGATTACCCAATGATGAAAATAAAAGCCGATTCATAAGCAAGAAAGTAGGAATTGATCATCTCCTTGTCAAACTTATTTGTCTGTCTCAAAAAACTTTTAAAATATTTATTTTTATTTTTATTTTTTATTTTTCATTTGTATCTTTATTTTTTATCTTTGTTTGTACTTTATTTTTTTTTTTTAAAAAAATAAAAATTTCAGCGGCCACGCGGCGCGCCAGCTCGGGTGAGCGGATCACGCAGCGAGCACACTGCGGTCGCCTCGCCCGCCTGCCAGGAATCTCGCCCATCCGCGAGATTTCTCGCCGATCCTGCCCAAGTCCTCCCCGATTCCGCCGAAAATCAATTTCTTGACATTTTTAGGGGAAAAATGATTTTTTCTTGGGATCTTTTCAGATTTTGTTGAAATTTGACAAATATTACTCAAATTTTGTCAAATTTTGTGGGTATTAAAAGTCAAAAAATAAAAAAATAATTAAAAAACAAATAAAAATATTAAGTGTAAATATTTTATTTTGAATTTAGGGTGTTTTTTGTTGAAATTATGGAGGATTGATCTTTGAAAAATCTAATAGGGGGCTAGAGGGGCAGAAAAAAATGGAGTCTTAACGTGAGTTTTATGGATTTTTTTTTTTTAAAAAGGAGGAGGAAAATAAATGATTTGTTTGGGCTAAGAAAATTTCTTTAGGGGAATCGATTTTTTCTAAGGGATTTTGGGAAGGTGTTCTTGAGAAAAATGGTGCATATTTTCTAAAAAAAACAAGGAATTTCTTGTTCTTGGAGTTCATCTTTTCTTTTTTTTTCTTAAAATTTAAAATCATTTTTTTTAATCTTCTTAATTTTCTTTTCTTAAATCTAAAAATTTTCTTCTTTAATTACATTCTAGTTTTCCTTATATCTAAATTTTTTGTTGAACTTGAAAACTTGAGAAAGGAAAATTAATTTCCTTAACTTGAGTTTTCTCATCAAATAGCAAACACAAAAAAAATCAAATCATTTTTTAATTTTAGTGTTCTTGAGTTATTTGAGACATAAACTCAAGATGTTCTTTAACATTTTTTTGAGTTTACTCTTGAATCTTGACAAGGAGAATAAATCGAGATATCTTACTTCCATATTACTTAATTCTGAGGGTAAAGATTCTTGGATCCATCTTTATCTCATCTCATTTTATTCATGTTAATTTATTTCATTTCATTTTATTTTACCTTCTTTTCTTGCATTAATGCATGTATGTGTTCTCTTTGAGTTAAGATTTATTTCTTTAGAATGAGTTTTCAATCTTTGCTTTGTTCTTGGCATGAAAATGGATAAATATACATGATGTTAAGAGATGAAAAATAAGATTTGCATGATTTTCTCTTTTAGTATTATCTTTTGTGATTTTTTTTGTATGCTTAAATGTTATTATTGTATATTGTATGTTTGATTGCCCTCTTTTTGTTCATTCATTTAATTTTATTGGCTTGTTATTATTATTATTATTATTATTATTATTATTATTATTATTATTATTATTATCATTTATTTATTGTTATTATCATCATTATATATATTGTTAGTATATTGTTATTATTATTATTTATTGTTACTACCATCATTTATCGTTATTATTATCATTATTATTGTTATTATTATTTTTGTTGTTGTTGTTATTGGCATTATTATTGTTATTATTTTCATTATTGTCATTATATTTCGCATGGTATTATTTCATGACTTAGCTATGGTTATTATTATTAATATACCTTGCATGATTTTTTATTTTATGTGTGATGTTAATATAATAGATTAGTGTGTTCAATTCAACTTGTTTTATATTCTATTGGTGTATTAATTTGGCACTAGATTTCGTCTAGTTTCATTTTTAATTAATTTTGGAATTATTAATAATATTTTTTTTATTGTTTTTTATTGTGGCTAAAATGTCATGCTTACTTGTTTGAGCATTTATCGTGACCAAACTTCTCGCGACACGTAGGAGTTTACATCAGTTGGGTGAGACCTTTCCTATCCCTATTTATGTGACTGTGTTTTGTTTGTAAATAAAATAAGTTTATTTTATACGCGTGCCAAATAAAAAATCATAAAAATATTTTGTACAATCAAACTGGGATTTTTATTAATAAATTGGGACCAATGTCCTAGATTTTAGCCAAGGAATGCAAAAATATCACGGACTAAAACGAAGAGTTGATTTTAGTAAAAATGGGATCACTCATCCCGATTTTCACGATAAATAACAAAAATAACTCTTCGATCCATTTTTCAGTGAGTATGAAGGAACCAATGTTCTTAAACCGAATAAATAGACCGATTTATGTATGTTACCATTTTGATTAATTTTGTGTGATTGTTTAATTTTATATCTTGTGGGCCCTTATAATTAATTATTTTTGGGGCAATTTTATTTTCTTTCATTTGGGGATTGTATTCTTTCCCAATTTCCATTTAAATTTTATTCAGCTTTTCATTCATTTGGGGGATTGTATTTGTCCCAATTTCTCTTTTGTAAATGGCATGGCTTTGTGTGCTTACCGCTTTATTTACCGCTTTATTTATAGCTTTCTTTTACCGTTTTCTCAATACTTGAAGTGCGCCTTAAATAAAATGCATCGAATCGCATGAGGAGAGAGATGAAATTTTATAATCTAAAAAATCCCTTATATTTAACCAAGGTATAAATAAGAGTGAAGTTTCGAACACCTTCTCTGGTTTAGACCATAGAGGTTAGATGACCTTTCCTAATTTCTTGTAAATTGGGTGGCGACTCCAAAGTATCTCAAAGGTGCCTAAAGGCTTCATGGGACTAGATGAACTTTCCAATGTTCTATTGGGTAAGGAATTCCAAAATGTCTCATGTTGTCCAAGATCAAAAGGCGCGAACCAATCCCTCGAGCCCTAAAAGCGGGTCTCGCCTAAGAGGGCCTTTGCTAGGTTCGGCGCGCGTCACACCAGCACAACCTGTAACACCCCCTAACAACACGTAAAATCTTTCTACGATGGTTGTGGAGTGTCACAACACTATCACATGCGCATAGAACATTATTCCATGCAAGGTTTAGAAATAATAAATTTCTTAACAGGCAATGTTCAATTGCATTATGATAATTCATGCATTAAATTATAGAACTCTTATAGTCTTATTACAGTTTGCACTTTACAAAAATACAACTTATGCTGCAAAATCTTTAGTTCTCATTAACATGTAAATTACAAATACACATTCCATCCTATTACAAAAAGATCTATATAAACAACAGATTCCTAATGTGTTAGTTGTTGGCGATGCAGGACTGCCTTCCAAATGCTCGATCTTTAGAAACCTACATGGATAAAGCATCCATGCTAAGCGATAACGCTTAGTGGGGAACAATAACATAACATTCTTATACAAAACAATCATTTGATAAAGTCCTATCATGCCTTGAATTAATACATGTACACAATATATGTCTTTCTTATCGATGCAATAATAAGTCATTATACATATACGTCCCGTACTTAAGTTCTCTTATAGTATAATTCTTGCGTCATGCATAAACTTACAATGCTATATTCACAACGTAACACTCATTCTAAACTCTATTTTCATCACTTTTAGAAATGAATAACGGTATGTTATCATGCACCTAAGAATACCTCTTTCACATATATATCTGAACACACATACACTTTGGAATCAACTTAATATAAACATAGCATATCACACATCTTAGTTTACTCATAGCCTTACTAATGAGTCATGTTCATATGGCTATATCACAAGTCAAATTTTAACGCATCGTATTCACATTTCCAATAATATAACATTCTTTTAAAATGCTCAATATTATCATTAACCTTGCTCGTAATTAATAGACAAGCACCTAAAGTCATGCTTCTACAAACATGCTATGATAATATAACATATCCACAACTTATTACAATTATAACACATTATGCATCGCAATTTACGTGTATGTATGTATGTATGTATATATATATATATATATCCATATGCATTCAGGCGAATGAATCATATAAATGCATCTCATGTCAAACTATGTAACTTTGTATTCGTATTCTCATCTTCAAAACTTTCCATCGAATGACCATATAATTATCATTAATCTTTTTTTGCCTTGCCTGCAACTCAAAGACGCGGATAATGGGTATCACATTGGTACCGAAAGGGTACAGTTATCACATTGGTATCCGTGGATACCTCACATTCGCATTGGTACCCTAAGGTACAAAAATATCAACATTATCAATACTTTGGCATTGAAGATCCAATAAGGATTCAAATCGCAATGTGATTCCAATGGAATCGGATGCATTGGGCTACAGCACTTAGAACCTGTAGGCATGCCTATCTATCCACTACTTGACTCGCAGGCTAATTATTATTTCCAGTTATCTGTATATCATTCACAATTCACATTGTTCATATAGTAATATGAAATAGATTATAGTGCATAATAGCTCACATAAGCATACAGTCATGTTCACATTCTTTTCCAAAGTACACATTCATATATCTCATAATCATTTCACATGTTGATATGATGTTGATACACTATTATAGATTCCATTCCATATCATCATACCACATTAAACAATGATATATAAAGAATTACTCTTCATTCATATGCCTCACGGTCACAACCATTTGGTTGTGACCGTGACATAGACAATTATCAAAACAGAATGCGTTTCGTGCATACCTCACACTTCATCATTCAATTCATATCAATTATTTATACATGTATATGTATATAGACATACACTCACCTATTTTGCCACATTTTTTGTCTTCATATAATAAGTAACTCATAAGCTCAAGGCCATAAATCACATTAGTCAATATCTTATATATATAATCACTCATATATCCATAAAAACTAGTATAACATCAACAAAATCAATTTAACGTCTACATATTTGGATATTCCATAATAATAACTGAGTATGTCAAATTTACATGTGTTCATTACAAAAATTAGGTCATACTCTTACACATCTCATTCATTTCAATCATGCCCATAAATCATATACAGTCCAACCTCATTACACACCTACATATGGTTTATATTCACATTAAGCAAGCTCATTTCATTTGCAATCCTTCTTATGTGTATAACTTAATCTCAACTCATAATTATACATACTTATTCATATTATATATGCTCATATGGATTAAGGTATTATAATTCTCAATAATATCATTAAATTTGACTGAATTCTATTTCATATAACTATACATTATTACTTTAATAATTTGCTATTAATCTTAATCATATTCATGTGTATTTTCCAAGTGATAATTATTCTTATACTCATTTTATAGTCCTAAACATGCATCGAATAGATCCTAGAAAGTTTCGGTGCGATACGGGTTTAATTCGGGAAGAAAAACACATAAAATAGTTAAAATAGAGGGGGTCATGGTGGCAATGACTTTGTTGTGACCGTGAGGTCCAAATATAAGCATTCTGCCTTCTTTATGCATTGGTTACGGTGGCAATGAATTGGTTGTCACCGTGACATACCAAAATTTAGCAAAACTGAAACAGAATCTCGGGACTGCTTCACTACCCAATTTTGCAGAGCCTATAACGATGCCTAAACCACATATTTAGACAAAACTCCCTTCTTAACATATATTCCCTAGGATGTTAAGTTTCAAATGGAATAAGCTTCAAGTCATTTGGACATATAAAACGTTAGACATGAGCTATACAAACTGAACTACTCAAATGAGCCAGCCAAAGTAGAGACACCTCTGTTTTTGCCACTTTTGGGACAGTTAGAGCTAGAATTAGCTCAACCACATTTCTAAGACATTTTTAGGTGTGGATCATAGGTTTTAGTTACAATATGAATCAACCAATTTTCATCACTATAACTCAATCTATGGGCAAAATAGTAACCAAAGGTCAAGAGAGACCTACACAGAACTTACCCTATAGGTACATTTTTTTTTATTTCATACACATGACTTCTAAACAAACTTTAATGGCATTTTTAACCAACATTCTTTGTTAGTCATTTACTCATATATGAGATAACTTCCAATTAGAATAACGTAGATAGCATTTATACTCAAATTCTAGGAGTTATGGTCTAGGGAACATGACTTGTCCCAAAACCCTCCTAAAGAGATTCTATCTTCACTTAGAGGTAATTTTGGAGACTTTAGAATCCCCCAATCAGCAAGACTATTTCTACAATATTAAAAGACATAGAATTTATGGATTCAACCTAGTTAGTCTCATCTAATTTAGATTTATAAAACTCATTTTACAGCATAAACAGTTCACATGGGTCATAATAGACCTCAAAGGCCATTTGACACAATAAATACTCACATCCCTGAAATGAAGGTTCATATTTTATCACTATACTATACTCGTTCAACATCACTTTCACAATAAATTCAAGCTACACATTCCTAACCCAATCATGCATACCATACCACTCACAATTTTCAGCTAATTCATTTGCTCACAAAATACAGCAACTCCACAATTCATCCAAGATTAAGGTTCAAACTAGGTCAATTTGATTCATAGTTTTCACTTTAACTTAATATGTTCATTTCTTCAATTTAATACATCCCATAACATAATTTGTACATTTAAACACGCAATCTATCAATTAGCATACACAAATCAGTTTGTTCCCAAACCTGTTCTCCTATGCTCTAAAAGCTCACTTGCCACAAGGTTTTTCAACTTTTTCTTTAACCTTAACTTGCTGGATTCTACCACTACAACCATCATCTCAATCCAGAAATGAAAACAAGGGTTCAACACCAATTCAATCTCAATTTCAGAAGTGAGAAGGAGGAGAAGAAGATGAAGAACTCGAGTTGCTTACCATACATAAGAACACAATTCAACTATAATCAACCCACGGAAATCTACTAGCAAAACTTTGATGAACTTAAGCTACACATGTAGAAATAGAATGGAAAAAGAAGAAGAAAATGGGACTTCAATATGGCCGAACAAATGAGAATACAATGGACAAATTCTGCCTTCTCCACTAACTTATATTGCATGTGGAAGCGTGTGTTGGCAAGGCTAGCAATCAACACTTAGATTCCATTATCGATTCCCTAATCAAGTTTTAATCTAATCCTATGATTAATTAGTGCTAATTAACCCACCTTTAACTTAGGCATGCATAACTACTTTTCAGCCACCAAACTAAATTCTTTTATTCAATTAAGTCCTCTCTTCCAATTACTTTTAAATCCAAATTTAGCAAACTCAAATTATGTACACCCAATTACCCCAATTAGGTCAACTTACTACTAGGGTATAATTTGGGCCATTACACAACCTCCTGCTCCACCTCAGAGGAAGCCGATATTAGAGCAGCTAAAGAAGATGGGAGCTGAGGATTTCTTCGAGCATGATCCGATGACTCCCGAACAAGTGGAATAATGGCTGTTTCGCATCAAGAGATTATTTGAGATTTTACGTAGTTCACCAGAGGAGAAGTTTGAAGGGACTGTTGCATTACTTTAGCGTTCAGCCTCCTTTTGGTGGGATTCAGTGAGAAAACACACCCCAGCTGACCAGTTGACCTGGGAGTATTTCCTTGATTAGTTTGAGAAGAAGTATATAGGAGCTGACTATAAAGCCTCAATGCAGGATGCTTTTTGGAGGCTACTATAGGGAAGCAAGACGGTGGCTGAATATGGAAAAGACTTTGAACGATTGTGTGCCTATCTGGATGATGTATTGAGGACTGAAGATCGATTGATGGAAAGATTTGAGCGGGGTCTACATAACCGCATTAAATAGATTATGGGTTGCCAAAGACATCCGAACTTGAGATATTGAGTGGCAGCTACTATTAAAGTAGAGGCAGCACAGATAGATGAGGCTAAAAAACAGGCAAAAAAGGAAACTGAGTCAATCCAGTGGCACAGGCGGATATAGTAAGAGATCTAGAGGACAACCTCCTTTATAAAGTTATGGATCAGTAGCTCCAGTATTAATGCAACCCGAGTCAGGCAAGGACTTCATAATCTACAGTGATGCTTCCTTTTATGGTTTGGGATGTGTATTGATGCAGGACGGGAAAGTGATAGCTTATGCTTCAAGACAGCTTAAGAAACTATCCTACTCATGATCTTGAGCTAGCAGCGATAGTGTTCGCATTGAAAATCTAGAGACATTAACTATATGGGGAAAAGTGTTACATTTTCACAGACCATAAAAGCCTAAAATACTTACTCACCCAAAAGGAGCTTAATCTGAGACAGCAAAGATGGCTTGAGTTGATGAAGGACTATGAATGTTTCATTGATTATCATCTAGGAAAGTCCAACATTGTAGCCGATGCACTCAGTAGGAAGTTCATGGCTGCATTGAGAGCTATGAATGTGAACTTAGGAGTGGCTGATAGTGGAGCATTGATAGAAGAGTTACAAGTAAAGCCTAATTTTGTGAAATAAATATAGGCTACTCAGAGACATGATGACAAGTTATCCTCTTTGATGGATCAAGTGAAAGATAATGACAGTGGTGATTATTCCTTGGCTTCAGATGGCAGTTTGTATTATAAACAGTGATTATATATACCAAACTAGCCTAAGTTAAAGAAGAGTATCTTGATAGAAGCTCATCACCGCAGTTATGCAATGCACCCAGGTGGAAATAAAATGTATCAAGATTTGAAGATGCACTATTGGTGGCTAGGTATGAAACGGGATGTGACTGAATTTGTGGGTAAGTGTCTAATATGCCAGCAAGTTAAAGCAGAACATCAAGTTCCATCTGGGTTACTTCAAACTATTTTAATACCCGAATGGAAATGGGGTCGACTGACTATGGGTTTTTGGACAGGATTATCACTCACCCGAAAGAATCATAACGAAATTTGGGTGATTATCGATAGGTGTGAAGCGCGCCGAACCTCGTGGGCTTCCCGAAGGCCCGCTCTTAGGGCTTTCGAGAGAGGTTCATGAAAACTTTTAAGGTATTTACAAGTGCGTCTATTTTTGGTAACAAGGAGGTTTCTTGGAGTTGCCGCCCAATAAAACATTAGGAAAGTTGAACTCGCCTCAGTGAGCCTAAAACGGCATATATATCCATTTTGGGCAAGCCAAAAGGGGTCTTGGAGGCAATCACCCGAATAGAACATTGGGAATGACCCTCTAACCCTATATAGCCTAGGATTGTAAATTGAGTCTTTTGATAGGACACAAGAGGTGTCTTGGAGATCCTATTCCAATGAAACACCGAAATGGTCCTCTCGCCTCGTTGAGCCCAAAGATCAGAGATGGTTCGGGACTTCTCATTTATTCATACCTTGGTTATTTTATAATTCAGTTTTGAATTTAAATTTCCATCCTTTTTCTCATACATTTCGATGCAATAATTAGAGTGCAAGTTTGATCATTCAAGGAAAGCAATAAAATAAAAAACATGGAAGTAAATACAACAAAACTAGGGGCGAAATACAACCCCCATTGTAAATAAAATACAAATCATGCATAAATCGAGATATTCATTAATTGTGAGGACATTAGTCCTCGCATGCATATTATTATGAAACAATTTTGATGTGATGATTTTAGATGGGAAAATTGAGACATTGGTCCCATTTTTATTTAGGAAAAATACCAATTTAATTAATAAAAAAATATTTGTGATTTTCTTTCTAGCGGCCCTAAAATAAACGATTTTATACAAAAATATACATGGAAAAAGTAAACATAAAGACAAATAAGTAAATATTATAAACAAATAAAATAAATAAATAAACCAAACGAGCCTTCTGGATTCCCCCCGTGTGCTCGCAAAAATGCCCAAGCAAAAAATGAGTTTTGACATAAAAACAAAACATAAACAAAATAATGTTAGTAATTAAAAATAATTAAATCAATAAAATATACCAAATAATGAATGACAAATTAAAATAAAATAAGATGACATGAAAAGAATGATGATTGAATTAAAATGTTAACAAACCAAAATAAATGTAAAAAATGCAATTATAAATGACAAATTAATTAAATGATGTGAATAAAATAAAATATGACATGTTGGTAAAATTAATGTATGAAAATATGAATATGACAATAATAATAATGAAAGTAAACAACTAATAGAATAAACAAAAAAATATAACATGTAACGAAGACAAAAGAATGATAAAGATTAGTAAATAAGAGAATGATGAAAATAACTAAAACAATGACATGATTAATTGATGTGTTCATAATTAACATAAACCATTTATATGGCAAAAATGATTAACAAAAACAAATTAATTAATTATTTACATGCTGAAAATAATAAGTAATAAAAGTGAAATAAATTATTTACATGTTAAGAATCAAAATAAGTCAAAATTCACAGGAATAAAAATATTATCATATATAAATAATTAAATAAAACCAATATAAAATAAATACAATAAGTAAATAAATGAAAATAATAAATAAATCAATCAAAACAATAAAATATACATGAATAAATTAAATATAAATAAAAAAATAAAATAGAAATTGAGCATAGATTATTTACCCTCAGAATCGGATTCGATGAAGGTAAAACATGATTTGATTTCCTTTGTTTGATGATTTGCTATATTAGAGTTCAATACGATGAAAATGTTGGAATTTTATTCCAAGAAAAATAGGCTTAAAAAAAACAAAAAAAAAACTCTTTGAGAACAAAGAATTAATTTCTTTGCTCAGAAGAATTATTTTTATTGATCAAACCAGAAAAAAACCTTGAAAAAATTTAATGGAAAAACAAATGAAAAACAAAATTGAATTTTGAAAGTGAAAATTAATATCTTATGTTTATGGAGAAAACAAAGAAATTAATTTGGAATAATCAAGAATTGAAAATCAATTTTCAATCTCCATTAATCCTTGTTAATTCAAAGAAGAAATCTGAAATTTTTGGAAGAAAAATCAAAGAAGAAGAGAGGAAACCTTTGAAAAATCTGATGAAAAGAATTATGGAGGCTCACCCTAGGTTTTTTTCATCATAAAGAATATATAGGATGTAATAAAAGTGTTGCCCTAATTTAATTAGGAAAACAATTCTATTTTAACCCAAATTCCTTTATTTTTGGGGATAAAATCAAGCTAATTAATTAATTATCAAAAAGAATATTTTAGAATTTTATTTGGACTCAAAAAACCTTAATTTAGGGTTAAAAAATCGGAAAAAAGGGGTAAAAAATCCTAAAATAGCTGTTTCAGACCCTTTAGCGACGCCAGGGGGAAGGGACGCCCGTCTCTATTGAGCGACGGGCATCGTACGTAGCGACATTGCGTGGAGGCGCGGAAACCGCACACTCCAGCGCGCGGTGTGCGCAATGCTGCGCGTGCGCTTTTAGCGACGCACAGCATTGGCGACGCTGCGCGTTGCCCTTCGCGCCAAGCGCGCCGCTGCAGGCGCACCGCCACACCCATTTTTCAAAATTAATTTTTAAAACATTTTTTAATATTTTTTAATTTTTCACTCTAAAATGCAAATTTGAAAAGAAAATCATCACTTTTAACCTTTTTGCCTATGAAAGCAATTGTCATCATCGGGTTACTTCGATCTAGGCTGACTCAGGACCCGGTGTCTACAATAGGCTTACCAAGTCAGCCTACTTTTTACCAGTGAGAATGGATTATCCGCTGTCTAGATTGGCTGAGATCTATACAAATGAGATAGTAAGACTCCACGGAGTGCCATCCGCCACCATATCTGATAGGGATCCTCGATTTACTTCCCGATTTTGGAAGAAGTTACAGGAAGCCTTGGGTACAAAACTTCATTATAGTACAACTTTCCACCCACAGACAGATGGGCAATCAGAGAGAGTTATCCAAATACTCGAGGACATGTTGAGATGTTGTGTTTTTGAGTTTAAGAGTAGCTGGGAAAGGTACTTACCATTGGCTGAATTTGCATATAACAATAACTATCAATCCAATATCAAGATGGCTCCTTATGAAGCTCTCTATGGAAGGAAGTGAATAACTCCTCTCTATTGGACTGAATTGAGTGAAAAGAAGCTAGTGGGATCAGAATTGATTCGAGAAATCGAAGAAAAAGTCCGTGTAATCAAGGCTAGATTAAAAGAAGCCAGTGATAGATAGAAATCATATACTGACCTAAAAATGAAAAACATAGAGTTAAAAGTAGGAGAAAAAGTGTTTTTGAAGGTTTCTCCATGAAAAAGAGTTCCTAGTATTGGAAAGAAGGGCAAGTTAAGTCCGAGGTCCCTATGAAATTGTTCAGCGAGTGGGACCAGTGGCCTATAGATTAAAGTTACCACAGGAATTGGAGAAGATCCATGACATGTTTCATGTATCAATGCTATGAAGGTATAGATCAGACACAAGTCATGTGATTAAGCCAGAAGAAATACAAGTGCAGCCTGACATGTCCTATGAAAAATATCCAGTGAAGATCCTAGTTAGAGAAGTTAGGCAACTCAGAAATAAGCAATCCCCCTCGTGAAAGTGTTATGGAACCATCATAACGTTGATGAGGCGACCCGGGAAACCGAAGAGGCTATGCGACAGCAATATCCACAGCTTTTTAATTCAGGTAAATTTCGAGGACTAAATTTTTCTTTTAGTGGGGTAGAATTATAGCGGCCTAAATACTGGTCTAGAAGTAATTAGTGATGTTTACAGTGAATTAAGTGTGAAATAGAGGTCAGAGGGATGATCAGGGGGTTCATATTTATAGTAGTATCCTCAATTAAGTAAGTTTCATATATAGTCAACCTAGGTCAAGTGACCCCAGGACAGTTAAATAGTGGAAATTGATAGCCGATGCTGGAAGATTTTTATTTGGTAAAATAGAGCTGTGGACTGTCAGGAGTCTAGTGGTATAATTTGGAGTGAAAACGAGGTCATATAGGGCTCCGAAAGTCAGGCGAAAGTTGGCCTCTAGTTCAGTTCAATTGAACTAGGATTTGACTGAGGTTTGACCGAATTTTTAGAAATTATTATTGAGTTCTAAAGGATATAATGTGGGAAGTGTACAGGAATAAAATAATTTTTAGTAATTTTTGACAGCATAAGAATGGTGTTTTACGGTAGAACCGAAAGGGTTTGAATCGGACCGGTTTGAGTAAACCAGGCCCTAAATGAACTCCGATTGAGGCAAAAATTTCCAGAGAGGATATTTTTTTATGTTTTAAGAATGATGGAAATGGTTGGGAGTGAAAATAAATTAAGGAACATATAGATGCCTCAAAATAGTGGAAATTGACCAAAAATTGCAATTTTGGTTCAAACCAGTCGGACCACTTCGGTTAGACCAGTTCAGTTCAATTACACTATATCTAAGGGAGGGAGAGGCTAGTCTTCTCTAAAGAAATCCAGCCACAAATCGCCACTTTTCTCCTTCACCAAGCTGAATCCATTTCTTTTTCCTTTCATCCATTTTTCTTCACTTTTTCTCAATTTTCTCCCCAAATCTTAGCTTCCTAAAAAACATTTCAGCCCCTCTATAACATAAAGTCAGTAATTGGAGTCCATTTCAAGCATTAGAAGTGAGATTTTTTAAGTGTGCAAGGTTTAGGGTCAAATTTTAGGTAAGATATTTAGGTGTTTTTAATTGGGTTTAGTGGTCCCTATAGGAGTTTACAAGGGTGTAGAGTTCATTTATGATGTTATTTTGTAAAAAGAAAGCATTGTTTTGATATTATGTGGATGTTTGAATTCGGCCCCCATTGGTATATAAGGAGAGGAAGAGATTTCTCAAGTCAAAGGAAAGGAAAAAGAAGTTTAAGGGAGTGTAGAGCAAGAAATTAAGGTTTGTGGTTACATAATCCTTTTATTTCCATTGATCTAAGTTGAATATTATGTTATGTTTAAGTGTTAATATGTGATTAAGACATGATTAATTAAATCTAACTTGATAATCATGATTAATGGGCTTAAATAAGTTTATAAATTTATTTAGAATAAATTAAAATATTTTGGTATAGAAACTCAAATGTTGGCCGAATGGAAACGTAAGGAAAACATAATGTATATTAGGTTTTTATAGCATATAAATGATGATTATAGTATGTATAAATTGTGTAATGTATGATAGAATGACTAAAGGATTGAAAAATTAACATTATGAATTAATATAGGTTTGGCCGAATGGATTATCAAAGGACTTAATAAGATATGCTGGCTAATAAGACATGTAATTGGTATTTATAATGAGTATAACATGTAAATGGCATGAAAAAGTTATTAAGTGAAGTAAATATGACAATGGTTAGAAATTGATACCTTGGCCAAATATGGAATGATAATGTGTTAATGTGTATTTTGATGTTTAATAGACTTATAATGGTATAAAATGGTTAAATATTGATGAATGAGTGTGTATGTAAATTTATAAGTGTTGATGATGTTATGGCCGAATTATACTTGATGAATTAATATATGATCTAAGTGAAATTATGATGATATTTGCCCATAGTAGTGATCTGGTAGTGAAATGTAGTCCAGGATGTAATTGGCCAGCCATAGGGATTCCACACCACGGTACGAGTCATGGTGACTCGTTATTGATAGGCCAAGGATGGTTTGTCACAGTGTTTAGTGATTAAAGTGAACAGTGTAGTGTAGTGTAGAGGTAAATGGTCTTATCGGGATTATTTTATAGTGTAGTGGATCTATGGGGTCCACATCTAGCATATCCGGTCAGTAGATTTTCTATCGGGTATATACTAGGCGCATTGTGGTAATCATGTAATAAAATCGATTAATATAGTGATGAATAAGAAAATGAGTGAAAATGGGACTAAATTGAAATAAATAGAATGTTTAGTGGTAAAACAGTAATTTTACATTTAATATAGGAAAATAGTGAAAATCGGATAAAAAGTGTAATAAAAGTGATAATGGGAAAAAGAATTTGTAAAATAAGGACTAAATTGTAATTTAGAGTAAAAGTGGTAAAATAAGGACAAATGTAATTTTATAGGCTATATAAGGATTAAGAAGTAAAATAAGTAAAAATAATGGTATTTTGGTCATTAAGTGAAAATAAGGGACACAGATGTAATTATTGAAAAGTTGAGGACATAAATGGAATTAATGTATAAGTTAAGGACGAAATTGGAATTATGGGAAAAGATTAGGGACTTAATTGGAAATAATTGAAATTGAAAGGTTAATTAAGGAATTAGTATATAAAATGTGATTAAAATGATTTAATGGGTAATTATGTTAATAATTAGATAATTTAGTGGTTAAATATAAATAATGTATTATTTAGTGTAATATAATATAATTAAGTATATAAGAATTTAGGTAGTGAAAATTTATGGATTTGTAACCACCAATGAGCATATTAATGCTCAACACGTAGTTTTATCTGACTGCGTGTAGGTATGCCTTAGGAACGGAGCAACATAATTCGGGTGCCTTGGAGTTAGAAGTAGAGCAGTTTGAGATTTATATCTTGTTGTGTATGTTTATTTTATGTAAGGATTGTTGGCATGTATATACTTATGGTATGGTATTGTATGTATGGATGATATTATGTGAGTTTATTATAAGTTGGATTTGTATTATTGGATGTATGGATGGATGGATATGATATTGTTATTGTTGTGCCCTTGCCGGGATTGTGAATTTTTTAATTTGCAGGATTAGGTAGGCAAAAATATAAGCCATTATACTGCCGAAATTTTTACCAAATGAATAGTAACCTTACACAGTTATAGGTCAATCTGCAAGTTAAGTATATAAGGTTATTTGATTTAATGATTAAGCAACTTAAAAGATTTAGTGAAAAAAGGAAAAAAAAAAATTTAACCCGCCACTTCGCATATAGATTTAGCTAGACTTAAACAATCATGGTAATCGCACAATAACTCTAAGTTAATAGTGTACGTATAGTGTAAGGGTGTTACATCACATCTCTTTATTATCAACTCAACACTCATTTAGTTGTTATCGTAACACATAAAGTTCACATTCACTTATTTACCATACAACAATTGTTATTAGCCTTGCCTGTAACTCATAGATGCGGATAACGGGTATCGCATTTGTACTCAAAAGTACCACAATTCTCATTTTTATCCGAAGATACACACTTTCGCATTAGTACCCGTAGGTACCGAAATAACTTTTAAAATATAAACACTTATGTGAAGCCAAGAAGGATTCAATGCACATTGCGGATTCCAAATGGAATCAAATGCTTTCGCTACAGTACTTTGACCCTCTAGGCATGCCTATCTATCCACTACTCGACTTGCAGGCTAAATTCTTAGTTCCATTTAACGTTTGCTTATTCATACTATATATCATCCACTTATTCACATGAAACAATATAGTATCATTAACATCATCCACACATAAATGGTTTGTCAAACAAACTCATACTTCATTATCTATATATATATATATATATATATATATATATATATATATATATATATATATATATATATATATATATATATATATATTCACATAGATCAATGCATTTATAGTTTTCATATGCATAATTATACATAGGCCAATATCATAATTTCTCACAAAATAGGAATTTAGTAAATGTCCTATACTTGAGACTCTATCGCGCTTGCGACAGACCTCGATGAATCCTTCTATCGCGCTCGCGGCACAAGTCGTGCACTCGACAGACCCAACAAACTACTTCTTTCACACTCACGAGAATGCCCACACTCGCGATAGAACACAAACTGGTAACTTTGCCCGCCGGAGCACTCTATCGCGCTCGCAACAGAGCCTGAACTTCATGTTCAAACTCCCAACACTAACTTCCTTTTTCTTGCACTTTGCAATCTCCACACAAATGACTTCTAAAAACCAACATAACATCATTTTCTTCCAACATGGCCTTCTAACCATATGTTCACCTACATGTTAACTTCTCAATGGCACAAATCTCATTATATTTGCACTTAAGACCAAGGAGTTATGGCCAATGGAACACTACTTGCTATAAAAACCCTCCTACAGATCTAACTATACTAATGCACACTTTTGAACACCTTAGAGTCCTCAAAACAACATGACCCTATCTGTAATAATTACAGGTACAGATCTTAGGATTCCAATTCCAATAACCCCATTCATTTAAGAGTTATAAAGCTTAATAAATGACATAAACAATTCCAGTAGGTCAAATTACCCTACAAGACCAGTTTTAACCTATTAAGCTATTCAAGCTTGAAATCAACTAAATTGGAATATTCAATACTCCAAACTCAGACTATATTACCCTGACATATGCATAAACCTTTTAGCACTTTCAGTTCCATAATAAGTATCCATACATTCACAAATTACATAGCAATTTCTCAAATCTCCTGAAATAGGGTTACATGCTTAGGTCAACAAACTCATCACTTCAATTCAATTTATCACATAACATAAATAGACATTTTCAACTTAATTGAACACATAATTCAAAGATGCATTTTAGAGCTATCCACTATCTATTTAGTACACTGTGACGCACGCCAAACCTAGCAAAGGCCCTATTTGAACCCACTTTTAGGGCTCGAGGGATTGGTTCCCATCTTTTTGTTCCTGGGCATCATGAGACATTTTGGATTCCTCCTTCCCAGTAGAACATTGGAAAGGATCATCTAGCCTCACGATGCCTTTAGACACCTTTGATGTATTTTGGAGTCGCCACCCAATTTACAAGAAATTGGGAAAGGTCTCTAACCTCAGGGGTCTTAAACCAGAGAAGGTGTTCGAAACTTCACTCTTATTAATGACTTAAGTTTATAAATGAGTTTTTAAGAAATTAGAATTCCATCTCCCATCTCACACAATTATACATTGAATTTAAAGCGCATAACAACCACATTGGAAAGCATTTAAATAAAGCGGTAAAGAATTAAATAAATTACATGTAAAAATTGGGACAGAACAATCCCCCAAAAATAAGAAAGCGTAATAAAACTTGCCCCAAAATTAATTACAAGGGCCCAAAAATGAATAAATAAACACATACAAAATAATTAAAAAAAAATGCATCATACATAAATCGGGAAATTTTTTAAATTTTAGGAACATTGGTTCCTTTTTATTAACTTAAAAAAGATTGGAGAACTATTTTTGGGTATTGATTGAGAAAATTGGGATGAGTGATCCCATTTTATGAAAATTAGTTCTCCATTTGATAGTGAGATTTTATTGGCTAAAATAGGACATTGGTCCCTTTTATTAGGAAAAACCCCAAGTTATTAATTATTGTAAAAAATATGATTTTCTATAATGTAGATGAATCTAAAATACATTTTTATACAAAATATTATAAAATGAAAATGCAACAATTAAAATGCAAACCATCAATTTGATGGTCTTTAATTCTCCGATCCTCCAACCCGTGCGCAAATATGACTCACATATATAAATAAATTTCGAGGAAACAAAACAAAAATAAAATATAATGTTAGTAAAACAAATTAAATAATTAATGTAATATGAAAAAATAAATTAGTCGAATAAAATAATTAATTAAAACGATTAATAGATCAATGAAATAATAATCAATTAAACTAATTTAATATAAATGATTAAGTAAATAGAAATAATCAAACATAAAACGGTTGCAGTAAAAAGAGATAAAAAAAATAAAAGAAGCAAAGGCAGCATACAGAAAATGAAGGAAAGCAAAAGAACGGGACAGCTGTGTTTTCTTCCGAAACACAACTGTGTTTCCTCAGCAAAGCGCCGGGCAATGCAGAAACACAACTGTGTTTCCTATGGAACACAGCTGTATTTTTGCTCTGTCAAGCAAAAAGCCCATTCTTTCACCGAAAAAACACTGGTTTCAAACTGAAAAAATGCTAAAATCCAACAAGATCCAACCCCATGGAATGCATTACTAATGATAGAAAAAATTAAATCAAATTCATATTAAATGCAATAATCCAATAACAGTAAATAGAAGACCAATAAACCACAAAATCGACAGTAGCAACCAATGGATGAAATCAACCAAAAACACAACAGGAGGAGGGTAACGATTATTACAAGAAAAAAAACGAGCAAGGACCAAAAATTAAAGGAGTAAATTAAGATAGAAATATACGAGGTAAAACGGAGAAAATTACATTTCATCTTATGCATTTACGTTCGAGCATTCGGGTAAAAATAGGAAAGACGAAGAGCCAAAGGAGGGTGAGGGGCCAGACATGTATGACTCGTGCATCCATTGCACGAGTCGTGCAATGAGTGCACTACTCGTGCACGCACTCATTGCACGAGTCGTGCAATGGGTGCACTACTCATGCACTTATTGTACAAATCGTGCACTGCCTGTGAGGGCTGAACGGGCAATCAAAGGAAAGATACAGGGCACAATCCGATCAGAAAAAAGTAGATGAACGACTCGGATGAAGAGCAAGATCCGATCGAAAAAAAAAGAAACCAACGCATGACTCAGTCGGGAAGGAAAAAAAGAAAACAAGAGCACGTCTCGATCAGGAAAGTCACGACTCGGACGAGACAAAGCCATGATCAGACAAATAAAAAAAACAAGGGCAAACAGAGGACTAATAACAAACTAGCAATCATGACAATATGCCATCAAAACATGGACAATGAGACACCAAACATTTTGATTAATCGTAATAAATATTTAAGGATCGCATATGATAACAAACAACAACAAACGTACAATAAACAGATTAAAAAAAACAAATAACTACCAAATAGAGTAAGTACAATGAAGAGAAATAACATGTAAAGTGAAACGAGAAAAAGAAAGAAAAGAAGAAAGAATGGAAAGAAAGAGATGTTTATTCCAGTATTTACCCTCAGATATGATCTTTGATTAGTAGATGAAGAAGTTCTAGCTTTCCTCTTTGCTTTTCTCAGGAATTAATTTCCTAGATTCAAGGAATAATCCAATAATGCTTTGAGAACACATAATTGTTTTTCTTGCTCTACAAGCTTTTCTCTCTACCTTTTTTCCTTTTTTTTTTAATTTTGGCCTCTCTTTCATCCCCCCTTTAGCTTCTTCAACCTTCTCTTTTTATACTCCCTCTGAAGGATTAACTTTCTTTTTCCACCAAATCGGCCATAATCCTCCATTTTTCAACCCAATCCCCTGAAATAAGGCAGAAGGGGTGCTGGGGACAGTGAGGCGCGTGAGGCAGGTGAGCCTATCCCACGTTACCCCTCACCAAGGTGAGATGGGCCTCACGTAGTGAGGCTGCATCTCACCAATGTGAGATGGGCCTCATATAGTGAGGCTGCATCTCACCAATGTGAGATGTGCCTCACACCACAGACCCTCCAAAAACTCTCTCTTCCATTTAAAAAAAAAATAAAAATGAAAAATATATTTTTGAAGGAAATCATCACTTCTATCTGTCTTTTGCCTATGAATCGGTATCATTTTCATCATTGGGTAACTTCGGTCTGGGCTGTATCAGGACCCGGTGTCTACAATTGACCCCAGTTTTGGGGAACATAGTGCCTGGGTGCCTAGGTGAGCCAAAACTCAAAGAAATAAAGAAGAAGCACGTACCTAATGCAGCTGTCTTCTCAAACTGGGTGATGCGTTGAGTCTGCTCCAAACTTACAAAATGCGAAGATTGTTCTTCTGAGCTGCACCAAGTCCGCTCCAGACTTACAAAGTGTGGGGTTTCCATCTTTTGATGGTGATGCACCGAGTCTGCTCCAGACTTATAAAACGCGAGGATTGCTCTTCTGAGCTGCTCCAGACTTACAAAGTGCGGGGGTTCCATCTTCAGATGGTGATGCACCGAGTCTGCTCCAGACTTATAAAACGCGAGGATTGCTCTTCTGAGCTACACCGAGTCTGCTCCAGACTTACAAAGTGAGGGGGTTCCATCTTTAGATGCTGATGCGCCGAGTCTGCTCCAGACTTACAAAATGTGAGGATTGCTCTTCTGAGCTGCACCGAGTCTGCTCAAGACTTATAAAGTGTGGGGGTTCCATCTTCAGATGGTGATGCACCGAGTCTGCTCCAGACTTAGAAAATGCGAGGACTGCTCTTCTGAACTGCACCGAGTCTGCTTCAGACTTACAAAGTGCGAGGGTTCCATCTTCAGATGGTGATGCACCAAGTCTGCTCCAAACTTACAAAATGCGAGGATTGCTCTTCTGAGCTGCACCGAGTCTGCTCTAGACTTACAAAGTGCGAGGGTTTCATCTTTTGATGGCTATGGTTTTTACTTAGATATTTCCTACAATGTTATGTGCACAAAAGTTTATACAAGAAATTTTATGTATATGACATGAGATGTAAATGCTTGCAAGAAAAATGGATGACCACGTCCTAGGCGGTCAAGGGTCCATTAAGGATGTGGCCTGGCTGCTCCACCATGCCTTTAAGGATCCAGAAGAGTGTCATCTTGGCTTTAGGGACTCTGGCCCAAAACCTGTTCTGAAAGACTCGTCAAGCATGTATCTTTGCCCCCTGGATCAATGATCATATACCCAGGATTCTAACTTATGTCCTTGCATCTGAAGTAATGCCGCCTTATCACTCCTGGCATCGAAAGTCATTATTCTGAAGGTAGTACGTCCCGTGTGGATTTTCACACTACCTTTTCTTTGTGGGAAATGCGTCTCTTGAGGGATTTTCACATGACTCCTTGCCTAATTTTTGCCTGGAATGGATCTAACCAAATCCAGCGGCTCTTATTCTTATTTATTTTTATTTTTTTATTATTTATTTATTTATTTATTTATGAGAGATTAAAGTCATTAACAAACCTTCTCACGACGGTTTCGTATGGATAGCCGCATTGATAGGCTGAGGTATTAGCTTTATGACCTATTGGGTATACTTTGACTATGCGACCCAAGACCTCTCATACCCTCCTCCAGAAACCATACTATCACTTCTACCAGTGCGTATGATAGATGGGTACTTAGTCCCCTCACTGAGAATAGGACTTGTCGACTTTAGCATCTGGCCGGCGAGAGCAGTGGTAGGAATTAGTACAGATTTGCATGCATTTTGAGCAATATGTTTCTTTTTAAAGCAGAACTAGAAAATACTGTAAATGAATAAATTCAGTTTCCTTTCATTTCACAAAATTGTGTACATCTCAGTATGATTTCAGTATACATAATCATCATTTATCGTTAGTTCAAAAAACAAAGCTACACTCATTTGTGAAATAAATCCTGATAGCATCAAACTTCTATTACCAATCAGCCCTCTCGGGTTTTCTTGATTAGATATTTTCTCTCAAGCCTCTAATTTTTTCTAAGGATGCCTTTTTTCCGTTTTTATCTTGACGAGGCACCCAATTTTACTAAGGCCACCTTTTTTTGATTTTTGACTTGCGGGGCTTTTATTCTCTTCTTTTGACTTTTATTGTCTTTAGCCGTGCAACCTCTTGAGTCTATCGATGTTGATCGGCTCCTTGAACTCGTTGCAATTGCCATCTGACAGAATCGCTGCTCCTTTTGGCAACAACTTCTTGAGGATGAAAGGACCTTCCCATGTCGGTCTGAATTTCCCCCTGATATCGGGCACACCCGGTCTCATTTGTCTGAATACCAAGTCCCCTTCCTTCAATGGGTGTTTCTTGACTTTCTTTCCGAATGACCTGGCAAGCCTTTTCTGATAAATCTGATTATGATAGTAGGCTCTCATCCTGCTCTCATCTAGCATGTTTAGGTGTTGTAGCCGCTGCTGTGCCCATTCGGCTTCCTGAATCTAAGCTTCCATAACTACCCTCAATGACTTATGTTCAATCTCAACTGGCAGTACGGCCTCTGTCCCATATATCAAGGAATACGGTGTAGCCCTTATAGAAGTTCTGACCGACATTCTGTAACCCCACAATCTTTATAATTCTGAACCATCTTGGCTAGGATTCTCTTGACGTTCTTATTGGCGACTTCTACTGCTCCATTAGCCTGCAGGCGATAAGGAGAAGATTTATGATGCTCAATGTTGTACTTATGAAATAACCTCTTCATCTCAACTATGAACTGGACCCCATTGTCGGATACCATGATAGGAGCTTAATTGAGGTATATTTAGTATATATTTTGTATGAGTTTATGTAATTAATTATGCAATTGTGGATATATTTGATTGTATATGTGTTAGTATGTGCGTTTGTTCTATTTATAGGTCTATTTAACTGTAAAACTGGGAAAACATGTATTATTGGAGAAGGAAATGAAGAACTGGTGGAGCATAAGTTAAACAACATAGAGAAGTAATGAAGAACATGCTAGGATTATTGAGCACCAGTCGGATGGATTGCCTAGTTGAGGGTGAAGAAGAAAAGAGGAGGAAAAAGAGAAGAAGGATGCGAGCATCCGAGAAGTACTAGAGGAGCACGACTAGGACAACCCAGCACGACTAGGACAACGCAGAGGAAAAGAAAGAAAGAAAAAGAGGAGCGTGTTCTGTCGCGAGCGCGACAGAGATGACCTTTGGGGCAGTTGTACTTCAAAAGTTACATGAAAAGTCACCTCCTTTCACCAACAATTACAACCATTCTCAAGGGATATCTCTAAGAGACACAAACTTTAAATTATCATCTATAAATATGTAAATTAACTATAGTTTTGGATGTATTGAATTTTAGTTAAGTTATTTCTCTGCATTTTGTAGTACAGTTCTTTTTAGTTGAAGTTCTAAGTATTTTTTATGTTTTGAAGAAGAATATCAAGGAGAAGAAAACTTATTTCAAGAGATTGAGAAAAGGGTTGAAAGGATTCTATCTTATTCTCTTATTTTTACTTCTTCTCCATCAATTTTATGAATATCCTTTCAATGAATTTGCATATTATTACTCTTTCTATTTCCATCTATTTCATAATCTTTCAAATGCAGATTTTCTATTAGTATCTTTTGCATGATCTTTGTAATTTAAAGTAATTCAAAAGATTCCTTTATCTGAAATTTAATAGAATTTTATTATCAAGATGTATTTTGAGAGATCGGTATATTGAGATAATTGCTATAGGTTGGCTTTTATTCTTAGAATATGTAATTAGAAATCTCTAATTCATTAATGAAAATTGTGAGTTAGAATTTTAATTGCATGTTTTAGGCATTCTAATTTATGTCGAGAGAATAATTTAGAACTTTATCCCAACTTGGCTTGCATGAAAAGATGAATAAATGTTGATCAAAATGATGAAATCAAGTTCATATTCTTTAGTTATTCATTTATCTTTCTATCTTCTTTGACTATCATTAACTAGGCTTATTTAGTTTAAATGTTAGATTAGTTTAAAATCAACTTTTAAATTATTTGAACATTGTAAACAAGGTTAAAATTAGGTAGTAATTGTGTGTAAATCACGTTCCTCGTGGGATCGACATTCTTAAGTACTATTCCGGTACACCGTATTCTTGCGGTCATTAGCATTTATAGAAAATGCTCAACATACCACATGATGTGGGAGGCCATATCTGCATATCAAGTTCTTCTCAATGAATTTAGTCATATCCCGTGCATCGACCTTTTTGAAAGACTCAGCCCCTACCCATTTTGTGAAGTAGTCGATGGCAACTATGATGAATCTATGTCCATTAGAGGCCGTGGGATGTATTTCTCCAATAATTTCGATCCCCCAAGCTGCGAACGGCCAAGCCGATGTCAAACTGTGTAACTCTGAAACTGGCAAGTACCTTAAATCTGCATACTGCTGACATAACTGACATTGCTTTACGCATTTTGAGCAATCTGTATCCATGGTGAGCAAGTAGAATCCTTGCCTCATGATCTTTTTCGCTAACTTTAAACCCTTCATGTGGGCTTTGCACACACTAGCGTGAGTTTCCTCCATTACCTTTTTGGCTTCTTTTTCATCCAAACACCTCAGTTAGATACCGTCGGCTTGTCGTTTGTACAACACCCCGATTACGATAGTAGTCGATGCTCGTTTGGTCTTCGCGGGATCATCCTACTAGTGCTGAAGAGCACGAGTCCCACCAAGTAAGTGTCACCAGCACGAGTCGTGCTGTTCTGTCCGACTCGTGCTGGTTGCCTAGAATCCCTACAGTCGCGTCATTTTCTTTTAATCGCTGTAAATATTTCTCTTCTTCATTTATTTTATTTCCTTGCAAATTCTTCGTAATCTAATTTTATTTCTTGTTCAGCGTGTGTTTTAAGTTTAATTAACCTTAGATTGATTACCCTTAACCCTAAAAGTACCAATCTAGAAATCAAAACAGGGGAGTTTTATTTTCAAAACCCTAACTTTTAAACTTGCGCCTTTTGATTTTTCCAGCCCCTTTTCATTTTCTTCTTATTTCCTATACAACCCTAACTCATTACAATTTAAAGTCATTCTTGCGTCTTTGTTTCTTATCTGTCCTTAACGTGTTATTCAACACGAGTCGCACACAGCCAATTTTTTTTTTCATCTTCTTTACTTCCTTTTCTTCCACACGATCTCCTCACTATTCACCCTCTATTTTCATTTCATCGTGTCCTTCTCGTCGTACCCAGCTTTCTATTTCTCCTCAATCTCATCCATTTTTTTTAGGGTTTTTGTTTTCTTATTTCTTCTTCATTCTTCTGTCTCCTATTTCGTTTCCATTCTTCATTTTTCTTTCTCTTCAGTTTCACTCCTTATCCCATTTCAATCTCTGTTTTACACACAAAGCATGGTTAGTACTAAGAATCCAACGCCTTCAAGCGATAACCAGGAGCATGTGGAGGAACCACTGGCAGATTTGGCTTCCATCCTTGGTACCAATTTCCCCATTCACTCTGCTGACGAAGGTAATCGATTCCTTGCTCTTACAAAAAGAGGTGCACTGCAATGTAAGTTTTTTCCCATAACTTTACTTGAACAATCTGGTATGCTAAATGTTGTGAATGAAATGTTATCCAATTGTGGTTTGTCTAGATTTGCTAACTTGCATGAGAGTTTCTATCCTGACATTGTGCTTGAATTTTATACAACTTTGCAACCTAATGCACAAAATGACAGGCTTTTCGATTTTCGCCAAGAAGGTAGGCAACACACACTCACATATTTTATATTGCATAGAATTTATGGTTTTTCACAGAATGGATTAACTGGGCCTCCTAGATCTTTTAAACCTAATGAATTTTGGACTTATTTAACTGATTTACAAACACCTTTTAAGACTAGGGATGCTAAGTCTATGTACATCAAGGACTTGAAATATTGGATTTTGCACAAAATTTTAGCTTCATTAATTTTTAATAGGCCTGAATTTAGTAGAGTTTCTTACCATGAATTATTCCTAATATGGTGTGTGCATAAGGGCAAACAAGTATGTTGGTCTTATTGGATATTAAATGAGTTGATGCAATGTGTAAATAAGAAAGATTCACCTATTACTCATGGGCATGTAGTTGCTGCCATTGCTAAGCATTTGCATGTCCATATTCGTGCCTTCGCTAACATGCTTTCTTGTAAATATTTTACTAAATATTTATTTGTGTGTGAAGGGGTTGTAAATAATGATTTTCAGGAAATTCCACCTCATCTACGAATTTATTGGAGGGAACTTGCAGGCCCTTCTACTCAACATGAAGAAGAGAGTAAGGAGGCTCCTGGTGGTGATGCTTCTTTGCATGAGGTCCCTGTTGCACCTGAAATTGGTTCCTCCAGCCTCAATATGCCAGCCATGTTTGATCGAATTCTTCACAATTTAAATCATATACAAGATCAGCAAACTGTTTTGGCTAGAAGGCAAAGGAGGTTGGAGTACAAGTTTGACCAGTTCATCACACAAGTTAGGTTTGTGGTTCCATCACCTCCACCTTCACCATGATAGGGGATTTTTCTTTCTCTTTATTTTATTTGTTTCTTTTACTTGCTTTTTGTGTGTCATCCCTCCACATTCAAGACAATGTGTGTTTTAAGTGTGGGGGAGTGAGTATGTTGTGTTGTTTGTGTTTACTTATGCTTTATGAATTTTTATATGTATTTTGTATGTTAATTGCATGATTATTTGTGTGTCTTAGTTTTTCAATTAGGTTCTTAGTAAGCTTTATTATAAAGTATTGCTCTTTTGGTATATTATATAAGTTGTTAATTCAATTATTTATCTCTTATGCTCATTTTTGGCAGTTTTTCAAAATTTTTGGTATGTGTTTTAAGTTTTTGAAGTTATTTTGTTTTACTTATTTCAACATTCTAGATTATTTAGTTTTTTTTTTACGAACCATGTTTTTAAAGTTAGAATTTGCTCATTTAGTTTAAAAATTTTAAGTTCTGGTTAGCTAAGGAAACTATAGCCATAATACTTACCCTTTTATCATTTCAATAGTGGATGATGACTCAAAAAGAAAAGAAAAATAAAAATAAGTGGGATGGAGCATAAAATGCACCCATAAATTTTCAAAAATCATTAGCAAGATGTATATCCAAAATTGCAAAAACAAATATGGGATGGAGCGTAAAACGCACCCATATTACCTTCTCTTGCTATGCATGGGATCAAATAAAAACTATACCCATGTAAAAAAAAGAAAAAGAAAAAAAATGAAAGAAAGGAAAGAAAAGTCTAAAAATGCCATGAGATTGGAGTAAGGGTAAGTGAGCTCAACAATTGTCCTAAAAGGTGACTAGCAATCTTAGAATTTTTAACTTTATGATCAATTTTCTCTCTTTCATTCATGTTTAGTTTTTTGAGACTTTATATTCTTTATGTTGGAAGTAGTAAAGTTAGATGACTTGTTGAATTTCCAATACATACTTTGAATTTTGATTTACTGATATTTGTGAGTGTTTGAGATAGTTGATCTTTGCAATTTTAGTATATATGTTGAATGGATAGAGCTATATAATTATGTTTACTAGCTGTTAAATTTTCTTATCTCTTTTCTCTTACTTGGGAACAAGCAAGGGTTAAGTGTGGGGGAATTTGATAGGAGCTTAATTGAGGTATATTTAGTATATGTTTTCTATGAGTTTATGTAATTAATTATGCAATTGTGGATATATTTGATTGTATTTGTGTTAGTATGTGCGTTTGTTGTATTTACAGGTCTATTTAACACTAAAAGTGGGAAAACATGTATTACTGGAGAAGGAAATGAAGAACTGGTGGAGCATAAGTTAAACAACATATAGAAGTAATGAAGAACACACCTAGGATTATTGAGCACGAGTCGGATGGATTGCCTAGTTGAGGGTGAAGAAGAAAAGAGGAGGAAAAAGAGAAGAAGCACGTCAGCATTCGAGAAGTGCTAGAGGAGCACAACTAGGACAACGCAAAGGAAAAGAAAGAAAGAAAAAGAGGAGCGTGTTCTGTCGCGAGCGCGACAACGTTGAGAGCGCGACAGAGATGACCATTAGGGCAGTTGTACTTCAAAAGTTACTTGAAAAGTCACCTCCTTTAACGAACAATTATAACCATTCTCAAGGGATATCTCTAAGAGACACAAACTTTAAATTATCATCTATAAATATGTAAATTAACTATAGTTTTGGATGTATGGAATTTTATTTAAGTTATTTCTCTGCATTTTGTAGAACAGTTCTTTTTAGTTAAAGTTCTAAATAGTTTTTATGTTTTGAAGAAGAAGATCAAGGAGAAGAAAACTTGTTTCAAGAGATTGAGAAAAGGGTTGAAAGGCTTCTATCTTATTCTCTTATTTTTACTTCTTCTCCATCAATTTTATGAATATTCTTTCAATGAATTTGCATATTATTACTCTTTCTATTTCCATCTATTTCATAGTTTTTCAAATGAAGATTTTCAATTAGTATCTTTTGCATGATCTTTATAAGTTAAAGTAATTTGAAAGATTGCTTTATCTGAAATCTAATAGAATTTCATTATCAAGATGTATTTTGAGAGATCGATATATTGAGATAATTGCTATAGGTTGGCTTTTATTCTTAGAATATGTAATTAGAAATCTCTAATTTATTAATGAAAATTGTGAGTTAGAATTTTAATTGCATGTTTTAGGCATTCTAATTTACTTCGAGAGAATAATTTAGAACTTTAACCCAACTTGGCTTGCATGAAAAGATGAATAAATGTTGACCAAAATGATGAAATCAAGTACATATTCTTTAGTTATTCATTCATCTTTCTATCTTCTTTAACTATCATTAACTAGGCTTATTTAGTTTAAATGTTAGATTAGTTTAAAATCAACTTTCACATTATTTGAACATTGTAAACAAGATTAAAATTAGGTAGTAATAGTGTGTAAATCACATTCCTCGTGGGATCGACATTCTTAAGTACTATTCCAGTACACCGTATACTTGCGGTCATTAGCATCTATAGAAAATGCTCAACATACCAAATGATGTGGGAGGCCATATCTGCATATCAAGTTCTTCTCAATGAATTTAGTCATATCCCGTGCATCGACCTTTTTGAAAGACTCAGCCCCTACCCATTTTTTGAAGTAGTCGATGGCAACTATGATGAATCTATGTCCATTAGAGGCCGTGGGATGTATTTCTCCAATAATTTCAATCCCCCAAGCTGCGAACGGCCAAGGCGATGTCAAACTGTGTAACTCTGAAACTGGCACGTACCTCGAATCTGCATACTGCTGACATAACTGACATTGCTTTACATATTTTGAGCAATCTGTATTTATGGTGAGCAAGTAGAATCCTTGCCTCATGATCTTTTTATGTCTAGCATTAAACCCTTCATGTGGGCTCTGCACACACCAGCGTGAGTTTCCTCCATTACCTTTTTGGCTTCTTTTTTATCCAAACACCTCAGTTGGATACCGTCAGCTTGTCATTTGTACAACACCCCGTTTATGCATATAAACTGAGCAGATAACTTGTGAATCAGTCTTTGGTCTTTCTCTGTAGCCTCTTATGGAAATGTCGCATTTTCTAAGTAATTTCTGATATCATGATACCATGGCTTCCCATCTGTTACTTCCATTTTCATGACTGGTTTAGACTCAAAGCTAGGCCTCTCAGAACTAGAAATCAGCACAAGCTTCATAACCACCCCCTCTGGATTATCCAGTATCGATGCCAAAGTTGCAAGCGTGTCCGCTAGCTGGTTCTCATCTCTAGGAACAAAGTGAAAGGTGTACACTTCAAACTGATCGCTCCACTCTTTTAAGTATTTCACATACGGGATCAGTCGCTCTTCTTTAACAGCCCACTCACCCCTAATCTGATTGATCACCATCGATGAATCTCCAAATACCGCCACATTCTTTGCCCCCAAGGCTATTAATGCTTCTAACACGAAAGTGCATGCTTCGTATTTAGCTTCATTATTGGTGGCCTTGTATATCAGTTTCTTAGCTAACGGGAGTTTCTCATCATCCAATGTTGTTAGAATAATCCTTACTCCTGCCCCCTTCCTATTTATAGCCCCATCAAAGTTCACATGCCATCCTTGAACCGTGATATCTGCCATATCCTCGTCCGGGAAATTGAATTCGTACGAATCTCCTTGGATCAGGTGCTATGCCAAAAACTCTGCCACTATATGACCCTTAATGGTTTTCTGGGTTATATATTTAGCATCAAATTCTTATAAGAATAATAGCCACCTCCCCATTTTTCCAACCAAAGATGGAGCTTCCTGTACGTATCTGAGAGGATTCTGTTTCGCCACTGCATGTACCCTATAGGAGTGAAAATAGTGTCTCAACTTCTTGGAGGCCCAAATTATCGCGAGACAGATCTTTTATACTTCTGCTTATTTGATCTTGTAGGCAAAGAACTTCTTACTGAGGTAATAGATTGCAAACTCCACTCCAGACCCATCCTCTTAAGCCATCATGGCGCCTACGGAGCTACCCTCTATAACCAAATATAGAATAAATTGTTTGACTGGTTGCGGTGGTCTCAGAATCGGTGGATTCAACAAATATTGCCTGATGGTGTTGAAAGCTTTTTGACAATCTTCATTCCACACTACAAGTTGGTTGTTTCTGAGTTACTTGAAGATCGGTTCACAAATTAAAGTAAGCTTGGCAATAAACATGCTGACATACTGCAATTTACCCAAAAAGCTTCTGACCTCCTTTTCCTTCTTAGGTACTGGCATTTCTCGAAAGGCCTTGACTTTGTCTGGATCAATCTCAATCCCCCTATGGCTAACCACATGTCCTAACAGCTTCCCTGAGGTGACACCAAAGATGCATTTCTTGGGATTTAGCTGCAAGTTATACTTACCGATCCTCTAGAAGAACTTTTCTAGATCTTCAAAGTGATCTTCTCTAGTGGATGACTTGATCATTATATCATCCACGTATACCTCTACCTCCTTATGGATTAGGTTATCTAGAATCCTGGTTGCCATTCTCTGATAAGTTGTACCTGCATTCTTCAAACCAAATGGCATCACTCTATAAGCAAAAGTTCCCCATTTTGTGATGAAGGCTATCAACTATCTTATTGAGGATCTGATTATAACCTTCATAACCATCCACGAAGCTGTACATCATCCAAGCGGCTGCACTATCTACCAGTACATTTATGTGAGGCAATAGAAAGTCATCTTTTGGACAAGCCTTATTTAGATCTCGGTAGTCTACACATACGAGTACTTTACCGTCCTTCTTGGCTATCGGGACAATATTGGCCAACCAGGTTGGGTACTGTTGTAACAACCCAAATAGGGCCTGGTCGAAATTTACGTGGTAAGTCGGTAAGTGAGGGTACTTTCGTAATTTGAGTAAGAGGAAAAAATTTTGATAATGAGAAATTATTTGTTAAGAAAGTAATAAATTAAGAGGAGGAAATAATAGTGTGTGCTTATAGTGTATGGTTGTAGGGTGTAAGTGGACTTAGGGCTTTTATTGTGTGGGTTGTGGTGCATGGTGCCTTAGATGAAAGGGGTTTTTAAGAAATAATATGGTGTGAGTGAGTGTTGGTGCATTGAAGATATTTGTGTAAGAAAGGTTTGTGTGTGTTTAGTGTATGGTGCCAAGAGTGGTTATGTTAAGATAGATTGATTGATTTTTTAGGATTGTGACAAGTGGCTTGGAGGTTGGTGAGCATTTAATGAAAAGTAAGAGAGAGGGAAGGGAAGGGCAGAAATTTGCCTAGCTTCCCGTGGAAGCTATCTCATTTCTCTCTTTTCTTCTTCATTTCCTGTTCTCCCCTCTCTCTTGCTTCCATTTTTCTGCTCCCATCTCTTTTCTCTTGAGTTTTCTTGGAATTTTGAGCTAAGTTCTTGAAGGATTGTAAGAGGTACGTGGTTTGGAGTGCTTTGGGTATTTCGGTTCTTCTTTCTCCTTCTTTTTCTGGTTTTGATTGTGGTTTTGGGCCTGATTTGAGTGTGTTGTGGCTGGGTTTTGTGCAAGCATCGGAAGAGAGAAGGAAGAGCAAGGGCAAGGATAAAGTGGTTTCGTGAGGGGCTCGGTTTGAAGCTTCATTTCCAGGTATGGGAGCTGTGTTCTTGAGTGTTTATTTGGGAATGGGTTTAGAATGCATGCAAGTGATTGGGAGCTATGTGGTGGATTTTGTGTTTTCCCTAATTTGCTCCTTGGATCGACTCTATGTTGTGATTGCATGTCATTTGTAATATTGGGTGTTTTATGAATGCATGTTTAATTTAAATAGTGATTTATAGTGAAGTGAAAGTGATATAGTGAAATTAGTATGTGTGTTTTTAGAATATGATCATGCCATGTTAATGGATTTTGAGTTGGGTTGTGAGTGAATCTATGACGAATTGATGATGGATTATTGTTTAAAAATGTGTTTATGTGGTCTTGGCAATGATGCGATGATGTGTTGGAGGCTTGAGGTAAGTGCTCGTGACAGTTGTTTGCATGTATGAGGTTATGTGTGATAAGTGTAGGAAAAGTGCAGAATTGGGCGAATCTGGGTTCTGTCGCGATCGTGACAAGTGCCGCGATCGTGACAGAAGGCAGACTTAGCCCTTGTTCTTGAAGAGCCCTCTGTTGCAATCACGACAGAGAGCTCGGTAGCGGAACCCTCCGCGCAAGCGTGCTGTATAGCGGGCACGCGATGAGGAAGGAACTGGTCTCTGTCGCGATCGCGACACTTGTCGCGAGCGCGACAGAGCTCTACTCAGTGAAATTCTGCCGCGAGTGCTTCGTCGCGAGTAGGCCCCCTGGCACGACCTCGCGAGGAAGTGCCCCGTGCTCTGTCGTGAGCGCGACACTTGTCGCGATCGCGACAGAGGCCCTTCCTGCTTGCCCTGTTTTCTGAATGTGTTTCTTTTGTTTCACTTTGCATGGTTTCTCACTATTGCATGAAATATGTTTGTGCTTATGACTCGGGATGTCAATATACTAGTGTTTTACGTAGGAATTTATTTAATATTAGAATCTTGAATTGAATCTTGCTTTTGATTGTGTAATGTTGTGTCAGTCAATGTGTTGTCGAGCCTAAAGTGTCAAGGTATAGGATAATTAAGCATGCTTAAGAAGGGTTAGCGTACAGCTGTTCGGTCCGCCCCGTTTGGGCGAAGCGGTCGACCTCCGAGATGGTCATCTTCCGTGTAGTGATAAAAATGTTTTGAGACTCCGGTCTCCCGTGCTACCTTCGGGTATTAAAGTGTTTTTGAGGCTTCGGTCTCCCGTGCCGTGTTCCCGTATCCTCCACCATTGATTTCAGGCTTTTGTGTGAACTATCTGGTTTTGATTTAGTGAAGTGTTCTGATTATTGTGTGACTCTGAATAGTGTAATGGTTTAGTGTTTTCTATTATTTATAATGAATATATATTTATATCTCGGTACTCTGATTCATAATGAATTATGTATGTTAGTGCACATTTTCTTGTATAGTGTTCTGTTGTGTTTGTTTCTCCCCACTAAGCGTTATCGCTTAGCACGGGCTTTTATCCCTTGCAGGTAGCGTGAAGGATTTTTGGGAGTTGCTCGTGTCGCGCATCTGCACGCTGGCCATTTAGGAGTCGAGTTATTTATTCCTGTCTCCTCCTATAATTCTTTTTGTATATGTATTATTTTGTAAAGGATTTTAAGTTGTAATCTTTTGGAATATTGTATATAGCTTTGTATTTTGTTTTTATAATAATGAAGTATGTTTTCTATGATTATTAATTTTTTTTATCGGTTATTGAATGCTTCCGCTGTATGTTTTATCGCGTCGTGAGTGAGCGTCGTGTAGCACACCCGCGGTGCCCTTCCAACGGGGGCGGCGGTGGGGGTGTTACAGGTTGTGGTATCAGAGCGCCGGTTTAGGCAGTTCTGGTTGTCTTTGTTTATTGTATGTCAAGTCTTTGCATACGAGTTGGTTTTGTGTCGTGGCCTAATGCAGATGTGTCTTGTCTCTTGTAGTGTCTAGATGGAGTCTGATCCAAGTTAGAATGTGGGTGAGACGGTTGGTAGTGCAAGTGTAGTGAGAGGTGAGCAACCTTCTCCGCAGCGTCAGCAAGAAGAAATTCCTGGTATGGGTTTTGGTCAAGAGAATCCGGTCTTATTGCAAGGTTTGCTTCAGTTGGTAGAGAGGCTGACTGCTCCTAAGGCTCCTACTGAGTTACTAAGAAAGAGAGGAGCCGAGGATTTTCATGGGACTGCTTTGGACCAATCTGATGTGGCCGAGTTTTAGCTTAAAAGGGTAGGTCGGATTTTGCAAGAGATTAGGTGTCCTGCAGAACAGAGGGTGCTTTGTGCAGTGTCGTTGCTTCAAGGGTCAGCGTACGATTGGTGGGAATTGGTGATGCGAAATCCTCAGCGACCAGCTGAGTTGACTTGGGATTTCTTCAAGCAAGAATTTGAGCAGAAATATGTGACGAAGGCATATCAGGAAGCAAAGTGGAGAGAGTTCATCAGTCTGAAGCAGCGAGGTATGACCGTGAGTGAGTATGATAAGCAATTCAGCCGGTTGAGTAAGTATGTGCCTGAGGATTTGTTGACGGATGAGTTTAGAAGTAGGCATTTCCTAGAGGGACTGCGTGAGGTGTTCAGAGGTCCTTTGTCAGCATTGTCAGTCTTGCAACCAGTGGGGTATTATCATCTTGTGGCAGCAGCAATGAAGTTAGAGGAATCTGAGGTGATCAAGCAGAGGATCGAGAGCAAAAGGAAAGCACCGAGTGATAGGTTTGGAAGTGGCAAGAAGTCGAAAGGAGTTCCGAGTGGCCAAAGTGGGAAGAGTTCGGTTCCGGTACATTCAGAAGTCGGGAGTGTAGCGCCACCCACTAGCAAGGGAAGTGCAATCCCGGAGTGTGAGCATTGTTATAAGCGCCACTGGGGCGAGTGCAGAAGGATCTCTGGAGCGTGCTTCAGATGTGGCAGCCAAGAGCATATGGTAGCAAATTGTCCGGATCGGAGAGAGCTTCAGGATAGATCTGAGAGTAGAGCCAGTGGTCAGAGAGCGAGAGGGAATCAGAGTGGAAGAGGCAGTGGACGTCCTTCGCAAGCGCCATCAGAGACAGTCTAGAAGTCGCCAACCGAAGAAGTGCCCGCACATCCAAGAGTTTATGCGATGCAACTTGGGGATATAACAGATCGAGCTGGACCTTCTGGTAAGTTATGTTATTAGCTTTCGGTTAAGTTTCGGTTTGAGTTTTGGGTTGTTGGATATAAGTGATTAGCGGGGAAATTTCGAGGACGAAATTTCTTAAGGGGGAGTGATTGTAACAACCCAAATAGGGCCTGGTCGGAATTTGCGTGGTAAGTCGGTAAGTGAGGGTACTTTCGTAATTTGAGTAAGAGGAAAAAATTTGGATAATGAGAAATTATTTGTTAAGAAAGTAATAAATTAAGAGAAGAGGAAATAATAGTGTGTGCTTATAGTGTATGGTTGTAGGGTGTAAGTGGACTTAGGGCTTTTATTGTGTGGGTTGTGGTGCATGGTGCCTTAGATGAAAGGGGTTTTTAAGAAATAATATGGTGTGAGTGAGTGTTGGTGCATTGAAGATATTTGTGTAAGAAAGGTTTGTGTGTGTTTAGTGTATGGTGCCAAGAGTGGTTATGTTAAGATAGATTGATTGATTTTCTAGGATTGTGGCAAGTGGCTTGGAGGTTGGTGAACATTTAATGAAAAGTAAGAGAGAGGGAAGGGAAGGGCAGAAATTTGCCTAGCTTCCCGTGGAAGCTATCTCATTTCTCTCTTTTCTTCTTCATTTCCCGTTCTCCCCTCTCTCTTGCTTCCATTTTTCTGCTCCCATCTCTTTTCTCATGAGTTTTCTTGGAATTTTGAGCTAAGTTCTTGAAGGATTGTAAGAGGTAAGTGGTTTGGAGTGCTTTGGGTATTTCAGTTCTTCTTTCTCCTTCTTTTTCTTGTTTTGATTGTGGTTTTGGGCCTGATTTGAGTGTGTTGTGGCTGGGTTTTGTGCAAGCATCGGAAGAGAGAAGGAAGAGCAAGGGCAAGGATAAAGTGGTTTCGTGAGGGGCTCGGTTTGAAGCTTCATTTCCAAGTATGGGAGCTGTGTTCTTGAGTGTTTATTTGGGAATGGGTTTAGAATGCATGCAAGTGATTGGGAGCTATGTGGTGGATTTTATGTTTTCCCTAATTTGCTCCTTGGATCGACTCTATGTTGTGATTGCATGTCATTTGTAATATTGGGTGTTTTATGAATGTGCTGAATAACATTTATGTTTAAGCATGTTGGAGGACTATGCTATGTTTATTATGATATCTAAAGTTCAATGATAAGCTAAGCATGATCTTGTGCATGTAGTAGGTGATGTTATTATTTGTATGATATGTTACTTGTTATATAAGTGTTCCCCACTATGCGTTTTCGCTTAGCACGGGTTACTCTAATCCGTGTAGGTACGGACGTGAGGTGATCGAAGGACGTGCCCGCATAGCAACGGTCAACAATAGGAGTGCTACTGGTGTAGGTTTTGGGGGTAGATGTTATGGGAATTTTGTATAGTGGTGTATAAGTTTAGTATAGTTAATATGTATATATGTAGGTAAAGGCATGTAATAATATGACGGCTAAGTAAGTATGCTTATAGACTTTATATGCATGCATGTGAAGTGTGATCTCAATTAATGATTTATAAACAATTGGCATGAAATGCATGTTGATAGTAAGCATGCGTATCTGTTCCTTTTGTTTGTACGGCCATTCCTGACTAGATTAGCTGAGCTAGTCTATCGGTTGGGAATGGGCATCACATACATATCCTAAATTTTCCACACTAAAACAACATGCATGCACACACAAACATTTCCTTTTAATCTCGTTATGTGAACATTACTTTCGGAATCTTTTAAATAGTAATAACATACTTTTACTGTCATCATTTATCTGTTACCTTTCTCTTTACTTCAATAACCATGCATTAACGTTACTTTTACTGTCGTCATAACCATTATTATTTGCACTGTTAACTTTAACATTAATACTATCATGTTCCTCTGTTTTTCTTTAGTTGTTTATAACTTTATTACATCAGTTACAGTCTAAATTGAGTGCAGATTTAGTTACTGATACATCTATGAAACAACCATTATCCCAGTAATCATTTATCTGTTACCTTTCTCTTTACTTCAATAACCATGTATTAACGTTACTTTTACTGTCGTCAGAACCATTATTATTTGCACTGTTAACTTTAACATTAATACTATCATGTTCCTCTGTTTTTCTTTAGTTGTTTATAACTTTATTACATCAGTTACAGTCTAAATTGAGTGCAGATTTAGTTACTGATACATCTATGAAACAACCATTATCCCAGTAATTATCGTTCACTATTAACTTTCAACATTTAATGACAGTTCTAGTTTCTTTCATGTCTTTAGTTTCGTTTCTACCATTCTTAGGCAACCCCATTACTGAATTCTACACACGCAACACTACAAGAACATTAATTATGATAGCCAATACTTAGATAATTAATCCAATCTATAATACTTATATCAGTTCTATGACAATGTCTTTACATATTACATTGCACACTTTTAGTTAATTGCATCTTGATCAAGAAATTCACAGTACTCAGTTGAATTCATTTCACAAATTAATATTTATCCTAACCACATTATCTATCCCCAATTAATATTACAGGTTTAAATCTAAATCTTGATTATATTCAATCAGTTATAATAATCCTTTAAAATTCCCCAGACATTCTTATTCTTTTATTTATGCTAATATTCGTCATCTATTTTCTTACATTAATCCTATTGCCATTTCCATGATATTAACATTATCAATAACATTTCCATTAATATTAATATAAATATCATTATCTTTTCTACTGTCACTTAGTTATACATTTAACAATCAGATTGCCTATCATTTATCGTTACTATCCCTCAATTACTTTGTTATTGAAAATTTTACAATTTAAATCCCCAGACTTCCATCAATTTACAATTTTACGCTTTTACTTTCCACTTATTTAACACAATGCCATTAATTATCTTATTATTATTATTATTATTGCATTATCTAACATACACTAGTATTCTTAGTGTTAATTAAATAACCCCTTTAAAGACATATACATTTATAGCACACATAAAATTTCATATTCGCATTTAGGTCCCTTAACTTTTACAGTAATCACATCTATGTCCATTCTTTTATATTAATACCGTTTATGTCTTTTCTTTTCTTTTTTTATCACATAATTACCCAAATATCCTCTAATTATTCTTAAGTACCAGATAGCCCTCACTTACACTTTATTACTATTTTTATCCCTTAACCTTTCACTAAATTACATTTTGGTCCCTACCTTACCACTTTTATGCTCAATTACTAATTTAACCTTACATTTTCAAGTCATTTTCAAATTTAGTACATATAACAACCATATATTCACAAACAATGCACATAAAAATCATACATACCATTTTGTCCTTAACTTATGACAAAGTTATAATTATACCATTAAACTTTTCAAAAATTACGAAAATGCCCTTAATTCATTTTTATTTTATCAAAATTACATTTATGCTATTAGTTCATTTTCAATATAACTAATATTACAATTATGCCATTAACTTATTTGTCATTACTCATAATTACCAAAATGCCATCACTTACATTTTCTTTAGCCATTTTACACTATGTGACATGTAAAATTACTATTTCACCTTCCAATTACAATTTTCAAGCCAAATTACATTTTTACCCCTAAAAATTCACTAATTTTCATATTCAACCATTTAATGACATTTTTACCCTTATTAGCCATCATACACACACAAAGGCAGAAAATTACCGTTTCGCCCTCCAATGTTTCATATAATTCCAATTATGTCTTTTTTAAACATAATCATCAATTAAATCAGATTTTAGCCATTTAAAGCTCATTATTACCATTATGCCCTCAAAACTTTTTATTAATTACAGTTATGTCCTTTTCATACAAATAACATTTTTAAATCACAATTCAACCAATTAAAGCACATATTTACCATATTGCCCCTAAATATTTTACATATTACGATTTTGCCCTTCCTTATTCTTTTAATTACAATTATGTCATTTTGAATCTTATCTTAACTTAACTTTATCCTTATCACTTTAATCATTACCATATATCATCTTTATCATAAAATCATTGCCATACCTTTGTCTTTACCACATAATCACATGCATACCTTGTCTTTATCACATAATCATATGCATATTTTCTTTAATCATTCATACTTCATATTCATATCATTTTAACTTATTTTATTATTTTTCTTTGCCATTTGCCCCTATATAATGCTGGCAGACATCTATAACCAGGATAAGCGAGACGCGAACTCTTAAAGGCACAAATAACCTGAAGGACCATGAAAGATCACTTCAGTCTTTAATATATACCAGAGGAACCCCGAGGGACTACCCCTGTCTTTATATACTTTCCAAAACATTTTGACTTTAAATACAATGAGGTAGGATCGTCATTGGTTTACCATAAATGAGATGCCATGCTCACACTGTGACGCGCGCCGCCCTTTCGGACCGCCCGCACGTGGGCGATCGGGGCATTTACGGGTCCGTTGACATCTTGCGATAAATCGCAAGTGCGTCTATGTTGAGCAACACGGAGGTTTCATGGAGTCGCCACCCAATAGAACATTGGGAAAGTTTCTCTCGCCTCGGAGAGCCTAAGACTGCGCTTTTTATCCATATTGAGCCATGAGGCCTAGGATTAGCGCTAAAGCCTCGTGACTCAAGAAGTATCTTGAAGGATAACCTCTAAGCTCTTGAGCCCAAGGACCAGAGCTGGGTCCGGGATTTCTCATCTATTTCTACCTCGATTAATTTATGATTGAATTTTAATTGTCATTAATTCGCTCTCTCTCCACACAATGCAATTAATTTAAGGCGCATTTATTCATGTTAGGAAAACCATAAATTAGCAAGTAAAGCAATGAATTACAATAATACAAGGAGCGGAATACAACTCCCATTTAAAAAATGCAAACATACATAAAACCGGGGAATTTATTAATTATGAGGACTTTGGTCCCCGCATGCACAATTAAAGAAAATATTCTGGATGTGATGATTTTATTTGGGATGAAAATTAGGACATTGGTCCCATTTTATTATGAAAAATCTAAATTAATTTAGTAAGAAATATTTTTATGATCTTTATTTAGGTGCGCATAGGAAAACATTTTATTTAATGAATATATACAAGGCAATGTAAATAAAATGGGAATTAAAAATGTATAAAGAAAATACCAAACCCCGCAACTCCTCCTTCTTTCAACGTGCATGGATGCTCAATTGAAAGTAAGAACAATGATGTGCAACCAAAAATAAAACAAAAGAAATTCATGTTAGTGATTAAGCCAACAAAATAATGTGACATAAAAAGATAATATGTACCATGAAAATATAATATGCATAAAATAATCATGATGTAATTTAACATGCATAGAATAGTTAAGATGCAATTTAACATGCATAGAATAATTAAGATGCAATTTAACATGCATAAGATGAGAAAGTATCATGGCACATGCAACTTATTAATATTAGTAATTAACGTGCATGGAAAATTAGTTACAATCAATTTTACTATAGTTAAGACATGAATTAAAAATGTAACATGAGAATAACACAACTTAACATGCATGACTAGCATAAAATAATGATTATAACACTCATACATGCAAAAGAAAGCATAATAATAAACATGATATAGCATTAAGAAATTAAAGGTATTTACAACCTAAAACATGCATAATTACATGAACAAAGAATAATTTGACATAAAAAAAGATAATAGAATTTAAAAAGCTTATTTGTTATATGAATAATTGAAGATAAAAAAATAAGAAGAAGAATATGGAGACTAAGAGAATTTACATGTTTGATATGTTAATTGGAAGCCAAAATAAATGAAATTAACAAGAGAATTAATGAGTAAAGCCAAGAATAATTACCCTCAAATTCAGTTTTGAAGAATTGAAGATAGAAGTGTTGAATTCCTTGTCTTCTCTTGTGAAAATCCTTAGAAAATAGCTTGAAAACTTGAAGAAAAGCTCTTGGAAACAAGTGTGTAAGATGGATTTTTTCCTCTCAACTCAAAGCTCCAAAATTCAGTTTTTTTCTCACAAAGTGTTCTCCTTTCGTCCTCTCCTTTTCTCTGAATTTTTCTAGTGTTTTTAATCATCAAAACTACCCAAAAACCACCAAAAACCGTCCAAAAACGGTTGAAAATCGAGTGGGGGTCGAAAAGTGGGCGAAATGGGCGAAGTGGGGCGTCAATCGTGCGCCTCGCGCACGTTTCCGCACGGATGCGCGGAGTCTCCGCGTACGACGTGCGCGGAGCGAGCGACGCCCAAGGCGTCGTGCGCGCAGAGCTACCGACGCCCAGGGCGTCGGCCGCGCGGAGCGCACGCTCCGCAGCGCTCCGCGCACGGACATTCGCGACGGCCCCTGGCCGTCGCCCTTCCGTCGCGAATCTTTTCCCCCATTTTCCATTTTTCCTACTTTCTTCATTTTTTCATCATTTTTCACCCTTTTTTTTTTTTTTTATTTAAATACCCTCAACCTAAAACACACTTTTTCTTCTTCAAAATAATTTAAAAAATATTTTTAAAATACCCTTTTTACTCACCGAAAAGACAAGGAAAATCACTTCTGAACTCCAATCTTTTTGCCTATAAGCCGGCATAGCTAAATTTCATCATCGGGTAATCCTGATCAAGGCTACTTGGGACGCAGTGTCTACACACACCTGCGGTCTTATGTCCCTATGGCTAGCCATCAATCCTGAACTAGACTTGACTACCAGATTAATACATAAGGCATTAAAATTCCACTTTTCACATTCTTCAGTTACCAGTCATTCTTTTCATGTAATTTCATCATTCTATTCCATTCTCTTTCATATAATTCAATCATTATCCATGTGATTATCATCATTATATCATCACATGTCATAAAAGCTCATTATTCCATCATGATACGTATGTATACAAACATACACACACTTAGGCCAACATACTAACTTTTAACCATGAATTGTTTTTATAAACTTTAACATTTATTTATGTCATTTACATGCTAAATAATATAGCCATGTCATTGTTTCACATTAAAACACATCAAAATCATACCTTTACATACATAACTCATTCGGCCTCACATGTACATCATACATCATGCAAGTTTTCATGTTATAACACATGCCAATGGTTAGTTTTCATAACAAATACCATGTTTATACCATAAACATGTCTTAAACAGCATCATACATCATGAAAAACCCATGTATACCATTCAGCCTACATACTAATCTTTCACTCTCAATTTTTTTTCACCAACTTTAACATTTATTTAAGCCAATTACATGTTGTATAACATCATTATACAATTTATTTCCATTAAATCACATCAAAATCTCATCTTTTCATGCATATACCATTCGACCACATACTAACCACATACATAATGTGTCTTTCACATGGTCTAACACATACCATTCATTAAATCTCATGCCAAATACCATAAAACCATCATAAACTTGCATTAATCATCACTAAAACACATGAAAATTCCATATATACCATTCAGCCAAAGAAGTAACTTTTTTCACATAATTTATTTCTTTACTTTAATCATTCATTCCATCATTTATAACATCCTTAAGCATAAATATCAAGTTAGTTTCAATTAAACAGGCATATTTCTCATACTTTATGTTTAAACATAACCTAAAATCACACTTTTTGAATGGAAAAAGAAGGATATTGTATCCACTAACCTTAGATTCTGGTTCTCCACATCATAAACATGCTTCTCATGCCATAACTCCTTAAAAATCCATCATTCCCTTTAATTCCCTAAGGTGGCCAAATTCAAAAATCCACATAACTTTAAAACCAAACTTGCAATATGAAATATAACATCATAAATGTGTTCTACACCCTCAAAAAACCCCCATAGGAACCAATACACTAAATTAAAACAACTTAAATCTCTTACATCAAATTTAGGGCATAACCTTGAATACTTAGTTTTCTTCACTTTCAATGCTCCAAATGGACTCCACTTGCTATGTTTATGTTATAGAGGGACTTAGATTTGTTTGGGAGGCTAATATTTGGAGAAAGATTGAAGAAAGAATGAAGAGAAAATGGAAGAAAGTATGAAAAATAACATACGGTTTTGAAAGAAGAAGAAGGAGGTCGGTTTTGGATGGATTTTTCTAGAGAAATCTGGCCTCTCCTACCTTTATATAGTCCATAAATGAACCAAACTGATCCAACCAAGGTGCTACAACTGATTTAAACAAAACTTTTGGTTTTTCGGTTGAATTGCACTTTTCCAAAGCATCTATATGTTTCTCTCTTGATTTTCACTTATAACTAATTCCATTGATCTTAAAACATCAAAAATAGGCTCTCTAATTGGGAAAGTTCCATTCCCAACACACAATGAAAGACAAGGTCATCTGCTTTGGCTAATACTAAACAAATCAGACACACTTCAAAATGCCTAATCAAGCAGAATCGAATAAACCGGAGCTCTGATACCAAATTGTAACACCCCCAACTCCCACACGTAGTATTTTGAAGGGTGAAGAGCTATGATGAGCAAAAGGTTCCACCAAACAAGGACACACATGGCAACACAGAAATAAGAACAATAAAATTTCTAAAATCATAACCTCAAAAGATGCACGTCCTAAACCTATGTCATCCACACACCATTATTCGCACTAAAAATTATTAAAACTTATTACAAATGTTAATAAATAAATTTAGTTACATGCCGAAATAAAAAATACTTCCTATAAAAACCTAGTGACTCGTTGGAAAAAACTCAACGGACCGCTGCGCTACTCTGATCTCCTAGCCTGCACGGACAAACAGCCGTGCCAAGTGATGACGTTTAGTCAGGCAAAATAAATAATTGGCAGCCACTCACAGTGGTTCTCTTTCTATTCAACCAAGGCTATATGTACAATATATTTTTCTTAACAATTACTATGCTCTTAAGTTACACACTTAATCTTAATATCAAATACTCCGTATATACCCTGTCAGCTTTTTCTCCATCAAAACACATACACAAATGCTTCTCATGGGTGATCAAAGGATTATGATGCAATGAGGATGTGATGGTTTGTGTATGCAAGATGATGCAGAAATGCAATTGATGCTATAATAATGCACTTGATATGAGCTTAAATAGCTCATAATTAAACTATATTTTGTGGTTATAAATAATGTTTTAAGTGTTTTTTAGTTGTTGGAATTAGGTGTGTTTTATGTGTTTTGTTAAGTTTTATATGTAGGAGGCAAATGGAGAAAATATGGAGAAAATGGAGAAAAGAAGAAGAAATGAGCCAAGGCAGGAAAGCTTCTATCGCGATCGCGATAGGCGTCGCGAGCGCGATAGGGCGCGCTAAGGGAAGAAGAGAGAAAGAAGAGAAAAGAGAAGAAAAGAGAAGCTGTCGCGACCAAGAGACGTTGTCGCGAGGTCGCGACAAGGCACGGAGAAGGCACACGTGAGGAAAGGCGAGCGAAAGAGAAGGCGTGTTCTGTCGCGAGCGTGACAGCTGTCGCGATCGCGACAGAAGGATCCGTTAGACACTAAAGTTCAAATTTGAACTTGAAAAGTTGCACCTTTCCACCAACAATTATAACCTTTGTAGAAGGGCATCTGAAGGGGCATGAGCTGATATTTTAAATACTATTCTTAACTGTAATATACATATGATGACTTAGAATTGAACATTTGAATATTTTTTTCTGTAGTTAAAAATAGTTTTCTTTTAGTTTTTCTTAAGTAGAGTTTATGTGTTGAAGAGAAGATATTATACAAGGAAGAGGACTACAATTGGTGACTTGAAAAGGGTTGAGAAATCTCCTTCTTCAATTCTTATCTTTTAATTCATCTTTGTAATTTTTATGATGTAAATTTTGAACTTAAATGTTTAAAATTAAATTATTTTATTGTTCATATTTATTCAAGAGTTCTTAATTGTAGAATTTCTCATTAGTACATTATTTATTATCATTATAAGTTTGAGTTTTATTGAGAAATCAAATTCATTCTTACATCTAATTGGAAATTCATCATCAAGATATTGTTTGAGAAATCATAATATTGAAATGGTTGTTATAGGTTGAGTTCTATTCCTAAGATTTGCATGTATAATAATCTAGTTCTTAAATGAAAATTTGGAATTAGACTTATATGTGTATGTTTTAGGCAATCCTATTTATATTGAGAAAGTAAGTAGGAAATTTATTCAACTTGACTTACAAGACAAGAATGCTAAAATCATTAAGAACAATTAATTCAAGTTCATTCTTTTTATCTAGCATCATTAATCTTTTCTATCTTCTTGGATTCACATAAACTTGACTTAGTAAGTTTACATATTAGATTAATTTAGAATCACTTCTCCATCAATTTATAATTGTAAACAAGATTAAAATCAATTAGTAATAGTGTGTAAACACGTTCCTCGTGGGATCGACATCTTAAGTACTATTACGGTACACCGTATACTTGCGCTATAATTAGCATATATAGAAAATGCTCAACAAGTTTTTGGCGCCGTTGCCGGGGAACGGTTCTATGCCATCATAAAAATTGATTTATGATTTTAGATTACAATATTTTCTTTTGTTTTAATTTGTTTATTTGTTTAAATTAATTTTGTGTTTTGTTTTTACAGGATTTTAGAAGTTCATGCCTAGTACAAGGAGTTCTTTAGAGGAGCTTGAGCCTTTAAATCCTGAAATTGAGAGGTTTTTATTGAGTAACCGGAAATGCAATAAAAAGAAGAACAAAAATAGGAGATCAATTATCATGGCTGAAGAAAATCCACCAAGATTGATGGACTTTGCCACACCTGCTTTGAGTGGTGCTCAACAAGGAGTGGTAAGACCAACGGTAAATGCCGATCAATTTGAAATTAAGCCTTCATTATTACAAATGATTCAAAATAGTATTCAATTTTATGGTTTGGCAAATGAGGATCCAAATGCTCATTTGGCAAATTTCCTTGAAATATGTGATACCTTTAAGATAAATGGGGTTTCGGCAGATGCAATCAAGTTTAGGCTTTTTCCATTCACTTTGAAGGATAAAGCAAAAGCTTGGTTGAATTCTCTAACAAGAGGATCTATAACTACTTGGGACCAATTAGCCCAAGCATTTTTATCCAAATATTTTCCATTGGCCAAAACTGCAAAAATCATAAAAGATATCACTACATTTGTTCAAAATGATAATGAATCATTATATGAGGCTTGGGAAAGATTTAAGGAATTGCAAAGGATTTGTCCACACCATAACTTGCCAAGAGAATTGTTGATGCAAACATTCTATAATGGAGTAAATCCTACCATAAGAGGAACTATTAATGCTGCTGCTGGAGGATCTTTGATGAGAAAAACTACTGAAGCGGCGTTTGAATTGTTGGAGGACATGTCCATGAACAACTGCATGTGGCCTACCGAAAGAAGTAGAGATTCAAATTCTACTAATGTAAGAGGAGTTCATGCACTAGATTCAGTGGTTGCATTGCAAGCTCAAGTGGAAGCATTGACTCACAAACTCAATAATATGGGTATGGGAAGTAGTCAACCAAATAGATGCAATATTTGTGGACAACAAGGACATCCAAGTGAGGTATGTAATTTGGGCATAAATAGTACGGAGGAGCAAGTTAGTTTTATCCAAGGGCAAGGAAGAGGTAACCCATTTTCCAATACATATAACCCTGGATGGAGGAACCATCCAAACTTTTCATGGGGGAATAGTAGTAATCAAAATAAAGGAGTAAGTTTTCAACCACCTCAAGATAGGTTTGGGGTTTTGGAGGTTAAAATGGATAGGTTCTTAGAGGGGATTAATATGAAATTTAATTCACAAGAGGAGAACCAAAAGAGGCTAGAAAATAAGTTTGATCAAATCACAACGAATCAAGCCTCATCCATTCACAACTTAGAAGTGCAAATTGGGCAATTAGCAAAGGCTTTACCTTCAAGATTACAAGGTACTTTACCAAGTAATACGGAGGAGAACCCAAGGGAACATCTAAAAGCCATCAATTTGAGGTCAGGTAAATCTTACACCAATGAATTTGTTATTACTAACAAGAATGGAGAATTTCAGGAAAATAAAAAGAAGAATGATTCTTCTGTCGCGAGCGCGACACCTGTCGCGGTCGCGACAGAAGAGAAGCAAACCAAAGTTCCAGGCGCGACACTAGGCGCGATACCAGACGTGAACACGACAACAGGAGGAGAGTCTTCTGTCGCGATCGCGAGACCTATCGCGGTCGCGACAGAAGGGGAATCTAAAGCAAATTCTTCCAAAATTTTTCAACCTTACGTACCGTTTCCGCAACGCCTAAAGAGACAAAACCAAGATAAGCAATTTCAATCTTTTATTGATAAATTAAAGCATTTGCACATAAATTTGAATTTTATTGAGGCCATATCACAAATTCCTAACTATGCAAAATTTCTTAAAGACTTAATTTCTAAGAAAAGAAGTTGGCAGGATATATCCACTATTGCATTGACTGAAGCATGTAGTTCTATAATCACAAATAATTTGCCTACCAAACTTAAAGATAATGGTAGTTTCACAATTCCATGTACCTTAGGAGATAAAGAGTTTCCTAAGTGTTTATGTGATTTGGGGGCAAGTATTAATCTCATGCCTTATTCTATCTTTAAAAAGTTAGGTTTAGATTATGTTAAACCTACTTCCATGGTTTTGCAATTAGCTGATCAATCTATTAAGAAACCATATGGAATAGTTGAAGATGTGCTTGTAAAAGTGGATAAATTTATTTTGCCAGCTGATTTTGTCATTTTAGATTTTGCATATGATGAGAAATGTCCCTTAATATTGGGTAGACCTTTCATGAGGACTGGTCGGGCTTTAGTTGATGTCTATGAGGGCACATTAGTCTTAAGAGTAGGGGATGATAGTGTTGAATATCACATGGAAAAGGCACTAAAATACCCAATGGATGAAAATGTGTGCATGAAAATAGATGTCATTGATGCGTGTGTTGTGGAAGTCTTAGAAAATGCAGATGAAGAGGAAGTCCAAATGGAAGAGGAAGTTCATGAAGAGGTAGAGCAAGAAAGTTTTAGAAGTGAACCTCTTATTCGTAATGAGGCACCTTTACCACCTTCCATTGAAAGTCCACCAAATGTTGATCTAAAGGAATTACCTAGTCATTTGAGGTACGACTTTCTTGGATTAAATCATACTTTGCCTATTATTATTTCTAATAAACTAAATAAAGAACAAGAGCGTGCATTATTAGAAGTTGTTAGAAAAAGGATAAAAAGTATTGGATGGCAAATATCTGATTTGAAGGGTATTAGTCCTAATTTTGTCATGCATAGGATAAATATGGAAGATGACTATAAACCAAAAGCTGATAGACAAAGGAGGCTTAACCCTCATATGAAAGAGGTAGTTAAAAAGGAAGTTATTAAATTGCTTGATGCTAGAATCATTTATCCTATTTCGGATAGTGATTGGGTGAGTCCAATACATTGTGTTCCAAAGAAGGGGGGTATGACAGTAGTAAGGAATGAGAATAGAGATTTAATTCCAACTAGAACCACCACAGGTTGGAGGGTATGTATAGATTATAGGAAGCTTAATTTGGCTACTAGAAAGGATCATTTTCCTTTACCATTCATTGACCAAATGCTTGAAAGAATTGCTGGCCATTCTCATTACTGTTTTCTTGATGGATATTCAGGGTATTTCCAAATTTTTATCTACCCTAGTGACCAAGAGAAAACTACATTTACTTGTCCTTATGGGACTTTTGCTTATAGGCGAATGCCTTTTGGGCTTTGTAATGCCCCAGCCACATTTCAAAGATGTATGACTTCAATTTTTGGAGACATGATAGAGGATATAATGGAAGTCTTTATGGATGACTTTTCTGTATACGGGGATTCATTTGAGCTTTGTTTACAAAATTTAGACAAAGTATTGGCTAGGTGTGAAGAAACTAACTTGGTTCTTAATTGGGAGAAATGCCATTTTATGGTAGATGAAGGGATAGTATTAGGGCACAAAATTTCAAGTAGGGGTATTGAGGTTGATAGATCAAAAACTGAATTAATTGAAAAGTTACCTCCACCCACTACACTTAAGGGGGTAAGATCTTTTCTTGGACATGCTGGATTTTATAGAAGATTTATAAAGGATTTTTCTTTAATTGCTAAACCTTTAACTAATTTGCTAGTTAAGGATGTTTCCTTTGAATTTTCTAAAGAATGTATGCATGCTTTTGAAACTTTGAAGAAGGCTCTTATAAGTGCTCCTATTATTGCTGCTCCTAATTGGGAATTGCCATTTGAGATTATGTGTGATGCAAGTGATCTTGCTGTGGGTTGTGTATTAGGCCAAAGACATGGTAAGAATTTGCATGTGATATATTATGCTAGTCATACCTTGTCACCTCCTCAAGTTAATTATACAACAACTGAAAAAGAAATGTTAGCTGTGGTTTATGCATGTGACAAGTTTAGATCTTACTTGTTGGGATCTAAAGTCATAATTTATACTGATCATGCTGCATTGAGGTATTTATTTGCAAAGACAGATGCTAAACCTAGGTTGATTCGTTGGGTATTGTTATTGCAAGAGTTTGACCTTGTAATTAAAGATAAAAAGGGAAGTGAAAATCTTGTTGCTGACCATTTGTCTAGGTTAGAAAACAATGAACAAACTTTAGGTGATGGTATTGAAATTAATGAAACATTTCCGGATGAAGCCTTGATGTCAATTGTGAATTTGCATGTACCTTGGTATACTGATTTTGCTAACTATCTTGCTGCTGGAATTGTACCTGAAAATTTGACATGGCAACAAAAGAAGAAATTCTTTAGTGATGTTAAAAATTATCTTTGGGAAGAGCCTTACTTGTTTAAGATAAGTGGAGATGGTATAATTCGTCGTTGTGTAAGTGAGGCGGATTATCAAAACATCTTAATGCATTGTCATGCTGCATTATATTCGGGTCATAATGGTGCCAATAAAACTGCATCTAGAGTGCTTGAATGTGGATTCTTTTGGCCAACTTTATTTTATGATGCAAAGATGTATGTAGCCAAATGTGATAAATGTCAAAGGGCTGGAAATATTGGGAAAAGAGATGAGATGCCTTTGAATAACATATTGGAAGTTGAAGTGTTTGATGTGTGGGGGATTGACTTCATGGGTCATTTCCCTACTTCTTTTGGTCAAAACTACATTTTGGTTGGGGTTGATTATGTATCAAAATGGGTTAAAGCCAAAGCCACACCTACCAATGATTCAAAGGTGGTGATAAAGTTTTTGAAGAAGCTTTTCTCAAGATTTGGAGTGCCAAGAGCCATCATAAGTGATGGAGGTAAGCATTTCATTAACCGTTCTTTTGATTCATTATTGCAGAAATATGGAGTTCATCATAAGGTAGCTACACCATATCACCCACAAACAAGTGGTCAAGTGGAAGTGTCCAATAGGGAGTTAAAGTGGATATTAGAAAAAACAGTCTCTACTTCTAAGAAGGATTGGGCACATAAATTAGATGATGCTTTGTGGGCATATCGCACTGCATTCAAAGCCCCAATTGGTATGACACCATATAGAATGGTTTATGGAAAAGCGTGTCATTTACCTGTGGAGTTAGAGCACAAAGCATATTGGGCCATTAGAACTTTGAATTATGATCTTAAAGATGCAAGTGTCAAAAGATGTTTACAATTAAATGAGCTAGATGAATTGAGACTTCTTGCATTTGAGAATGCTAAGATATATAAAGAAAGGACTAAAAAATGGCATGATGCACATATATGGATTAAAAATTTTAATATTGGGGACAAGGTCTTATTGTATAATTCTAGATTGAAACTCTTTCCGGGAAAATTGAGATCTAGATGGAGTGGACACTTTGAAGTCACACAAGTTTTTGATCAAGGGTTTTTAGAGCTAAAAAATGAAAAAGGGGAGTTATTTAAAGCCAATGGTCAAAGATGTAAAGTGTATTTGGAGGAAACATTTCATGGAAGGGAGGTTTCATTTCTTTCATTAAAAATGGTTTGATGGTTACTTAATTTTATTTTTCTTTTTAATTAAATGATTTATTATATGTGTAATATTTATATATTAATGTAATTCTTTTTGTTCCAAAGATGTTTTTAATATATAAGTTTATTTTGTATAGCTTTGTATGAGTTTTTGAGAGGAAAAGGAAATTTGATTTTTCAGAATTCTTTTCTGTCGCGAGTGCGACAGAAAGGGGAAGTTGCTTTATCGTTGCCATCGCGACGGCGCGACACTGAGTATCATCGCGACAACTGATTTTTGATTTTTCACTTTGCTTTCTGTCGCGATCGCGACGTTGTCGCGATGTCGCGATGGAGAGCGGGAATAAATTATCGCGATGACGCGACGTATAGCGCGATGTTTAAATTTTTCATTTTGCTTCTGTCGCGATCGCAGCAATGTCGCGACGGAATGCGGAATTCGAAATTTTAGGTCAAACCAACCGTTTGGACTTCATTTAATTCCCCACCTTCTCATTTTCTACCCTAATAACTTCTCTTTATTTTATTTCTTTTGCCTCTTCAGTTTTCTTCTCTTTATTTTTCGCACGATTCTCTCAAAATCTTTTGCACGATTCTCTCTAACTTCCAACGCAAATCTCATTTTTCTTCTTCTTCTATAAATCTGTTGCTTTTCTTTTTCTATTTCTTCTCGTCTTGTTCTTCAATTGGAAAACGATTTTGGAAATGGTGAGAACTAAACATGTGGGTGATAAAAGCAAAGGGAAGCGACCAATGGGCGATTCCAGCCAACCTGAGGAGGAACAAACTCCTGCTTCCCTTATTTTTCAAAATAGGTACGACTGTCCTTTTCCCCTTTATTCTGATGAGGAGGGTGAGAAGTTCCTTTATTTTGCTAAGAAAACGTGTGTAGGGATGTGGGCTCTTGATTTTGCTATTTTGAATACAATGGGTTTACATGATCAAATTAATAATTTTCTTAGATATATGAAATGGGGGAAATTCATAACTTACTCTTTACCTGTACGTAAGGAATGGGCTTTAGAATTTTTTGTTACCTTAGATTATGTGGAGAAAGGAAGGGATTCCATGAAATTTAGGCATCAGGGGGTTACTTATACTTTTACCTATAATGATTTGCATACCTGGTTTGGTTTCCCTTTGAACAGTAAGCGCTTTAATTCACATATATTTCAGCCTTTCCCTGTGTGGAATTCATTGTCAGGGCTTGAACGATTTAATAACAAAAATTCTACTAATAGGCAGATTAAAGACAATGCTTTAATGCTTTTTCATAAATTTCTTTGCCATGCCATGTTTGGGAGAGTTGAAAGTACTAAGGTTCAAACTAAGGATTTGTTTGTTTTGGATTTATTGCAATCTCACAAAACACCTGACTCCATTGATTTTATACTAGATGGTCTTTATCAGGCTTCTATTGCGCGTAGTAAGTCAGTGGGTATGTGTCATATGGTAATGGGGATTATTTTGGCATGTATGGGAGATTTGAATAATTTTGCAATGGATGAAAAAGAATCAATTCCTTTGTTGGATGTTGTTTATTTGCGCCGGGCTAATATTTTAACCAAGGGAGCTTGGCCCCCAAGGTTTGTTGATAGATGTGCAGGTGGATCAAGTCGGGCTGACCCCAATATGGCTGGACCAAGTGTGCCCCATGACAGGGCACGTGAATCAGCCTCAGCAGCTCCTGCTCATGACTCCTCGAGTGAGGACGAGGCGGCTGCTGGTGCTGATGATTATGAGAGGAGGAATAATAGAAGAGCTGCTGTAGATTTGGAACCTGTCTTGCAGCGATTAGATGGAATAGAGGCAGCAAATCAGAGTATGGCAGCAAGAATGGATGTTCTTGAGTCGGATGTGCGGAATGTGCTGCAAAATCAGAAGAGTTTGGGTCGCAAACTCCTTAGTTTTTTCCGCAAACAGAATATGGAACTTTCACCAAGCTCCCCTAGTGGGAGTTTTTGAGTTTGTCTCCTTTCTTTTTCTTCGTTTTATTTTTTTTTTCATTTGTGTTTTGTTTCTGTTAGTTTGTTTGTTTAGTTTATTCCTTTTTACACAATGGGGACATTGTGTCCTTTAAGTGTGGGGGGGTATTTTGTGTTTTGATAGGTTTTCTGTTTTTAATACATATATGCATGTATGGTTATATGTGTTATTAATTGTGTAGTATAGCTTGTGTTTGCATGAACTGCTAGATTTAGGTATGTATTGTTTTAGATTGTTTTAGGTTGTTTTATGCTAGACATTTTGGAGCTTAGTATTTGATGAATATTTGAAAATTAGAGCATGTATAGGTTTTATGTTTTTTACCATTAGTTTAGATACTAACTTTTTGACCATTTTCCTTATTTGTTTTACTTTAGCTTTTTGTTGTACATAGTGAGGGGTATGACTTAGCAAAATACTTTAGTGTAGGTTGTTTTTAAGTTAAATATCTTTTTATATGTAAATAAAGATTAGTTTGCCAATTTATTGCCTATGATAGTTTAAACTATAGCCATGAGAGCTTTTGAAGCCCTATACACGAATTTTTCTTTGTATGAGAGCCTTATTATGCCATATCCTCTAGAACTTGTTTTTGGTAAATTTTGAGACTACATTTTAGTATTGGATGTACACGGGATATGATAAGGGCACTTAGAATGACCTATTTTTGGCTTACTTTTCAATTCCTTTACCTTTTGACTTTAGGTAGCCAACTTTGAGCCTATTTCCTATTTTTTTTGTTTAAACATATTAATACCCTAATCTTTTTAACCAAGGCCTAATTTCTTTTATGATTACCCTATTGTGGAGGGATTAGGATTGATATAGCATGGGAGATATATTTGTTATTGAAAAGCATGAAATTAGTGAAAAGTTGCAATTGCAATTTCCTTCTTTTCAAAGTTAGAGTTACCAATGCTAGCAGATAGATAGAAAAAAAAATATATATATATGGGAATAGCAAGATGTACATCTAAAATTATTTATGTGTGGGATGGAGCATTAAAATGCACCCATACTAACTTCTCTTGCTATCCTAAGATATTAAAAAAAAAAAAAGAAAAAAATTAGTAAGTATATATTAAGAGCTAGCAGCAAATTTATATTCTTAAGAAGGAAATTTGATGAAAAGTATCATGCTTGTTACTATTTTGATTTGGTTAATTCTCCTATGTTGTATTGATGCTTTTCTTTACACAATACTAGCTACTTAAACTTAAAAGTTTCTTACCCTAACCTAAGCCACATTACAACCCTTTTTAAGACCCTTTGATCCTCTTTACTACTTTATACTAGTAGTGGAGATTTTTACTACTTACAAGCTTATGGTATGTAATGGCATAATCAAGGAATGAGGGAAAACACTAACCTTTATACACTTGAGTGATTGAGTGTTTATCAAAATAAGTGTTGAGTGAAAATTATTTTAGGCAATGCTTTGTGTGAAATAATCTATACATGTGCTAAGATATTTGATTTCTTGAGATCAAACATCATTGTGCTTAAATAGCTCATAATTAAACTATATTTTGTGGTTATAAATAATGTTTTAAGTGTTTTTAGTTGTTGGAATTAGGTGTGTTTTATGTGTTTTGTTAAGTTTTATATGTAGGAGGCAAATGGAGAAAATATGGAGAAAATGGAGAAAAGAAGAAGAAATGAGCCAAGGCAGGAAAGCTTCTGTCGCGATCGCGATAGGCATCGCGAGCGTGACAAGGCGCGCTAAGGGAAGAAGAGAGAAAGAAGAGAAAAGAGAAGAAAAGAGAAGCTGTCGCGACCAAGAGACGTTGTCGCGAGGTCGCGACAAGGCGCGGAGAAGGCACACGTGAGGAAAGGCGAGCGAAAGAGAAGGCGTGTTCTGTCGCGAGCGTGACAGCTGTCGCGATCGCGACAGAAGGATCCGTTAGACACTAAAGTTCAAATTTGAACTTGAAAAGTTGCACCTTTCCACAAACAATTATAACCTTTGTAGAAGGGCATCTGAAGGGGCATGAGCTGATATTTTAAATACTATTCTTAACTGTAATATACATATGATGACTTAGAATTGAACATTTGAATATTTTTTTCTGTAGTTAAAAATAGTTTTCTTTTAGTTTTTCTTAAGTAGAGTTTATGTGTTGAAGAGAAGATATTATACAAGGAAGAGGACTACAATTGGTGACTTGAAAAGGGTTGAGAAATCTCCTTCTTCAATTCTTATCTTTTAATTCTTCTTTGTAATTTTTATGATGTAAATTCTGAACTTAAATGTTTAAAATTAAATTATTTTATTGTTAATATTTATTCAAGAGTTCTTAATTGTAGAATTTCTCATTAGTACATTATTTATTATCATTATAAGTTTGAGTTTTATTGAGAAATCAAATTCATTCTTACATCTAATTGGAAATTCATCATCAAGATATTGTTTGAGAAATCATAATATTGAAATGGTTGTTATAGGTTGAGTTCTATTCCTAAGATTTGCATGTATAATAATCTAGTTCTTAAATGAAAATTTGGAATTAGACTTATATGTGTATGTTTTAGGCAGTCCTATTTATATTGAGAAAGTAAGTAGGAAATTTATTCAACTTGACTTACAAGACAAGAATGCTAAAATCATTAAGAACAATTAATTCAAGTTCATTCTTTTTATCTTGCATCATTAATCTTTTCTATCTTCTTGGATTCACATAAACTTGACTTAGTAAGTTTACATATTAGATTAATTTAGAATCACTTCTCCATCAATTTATAATTGTAAACAAGATTAAAATCAATTAGTAATAGTGTGTAAACACGTTCCTCGTGGGATCGACATCTTAAGTACTATTACGGTACACCGTATACTTGCGGTATAATTAGCATATATAGAAAATGCTCAACAGCACTCTTCCCTTCTCCATGGTTCAATATGCTTTTTATTCAAACACTTTTCTGGAGATAGCTGATAGGCATACAGAGCATCACCATAATCTTCCAAAATCCAGATACTCTTCCATCTCAAAGCACTAAAACATCTATTCCCATAAGATAATCCATATATCAATACACTTCAAGAACTTCCACGAAACCTTCTCCTAAACCACTTTGTATCAAAACAAAATCCTAACAGAACCTTGATAACTGATCTAACAAACATATTTTAGATCGGACACACACATAACAATTCAAGGCTGGTAGATCGTGACCTACCGAGCAAACACTCAACCAAACACTGAATCTAATTGGGAAAGTTCCATTCCCAACACACACTGAAAGACAAGGTCATCCGCTTTGGCTAATACTAAACTATACTGACACACTTCGAAACACCTAATCAAGCAGAACCGAATAAACCGGAGCTCTGATACCAAGCTGTAACACCCCCAACTCCCACACGTAGTACTTCGAAGGGTGAAGAGCTACGATGAGCAGAAGGTGCCACAAGACAAGGACACACATGGCAACGCAGAAATCGGAATAATAAAATTTCTAAAATCATAACCTCAAAACATGTCCTAAACCTATGTCATCCACCCACCATTATTCGCACTAAAAATTATTACAACTTATTACAAATGCTAATAAATAAAGTTAATTACATGCCAAAATCAAAAACACTTCCTATAAAAACCTAGGGACTCGTCGGCCAAACCTCAGCGGACTGCTGTGTAACTCTGATCTCCTAACCTGCAAGGACAAACAGTCGTGCTAAGTGATAACGTTTAGTCAGGCAAAACAAATAATTGGCAGCCACTCACAGTGGTTCTCTTTCTACTCAACCAAGACTATATGCACAATACATTTTTCTTAACAATTACTATGCTCTTAAGTCACACACTTAATCTTAATATCAAATACTCCTTATATACACTGTCAGCTTTCTCTCCATCAAAATACATACATAAATGCTTCTCATGGGTGATCAAAGGATTATGATGCAATGAGGATGTGCTGGTTCATGTGTACAAGATAATGCAAAAATTCAATTGATGCTATAATAATGCACTCTTCCCATCTCCATGGTTCAACATGCTTTTTTATTCAAACACTTTTCTGGAGATAGCTGATAGGCATACAGTGCATCACCATAATCTTACAAAATCCAGATACTCTTCCATCTCAAAACACTAAAACATCTATTCCCATAAGATAATCCATATATCAGTACACTTCAAGAACTTCCACGAAACCTTCTCCTAAACCACGTAGCATTAAAACAAAATCCTAACAGAACCTTGATAACTGATCTAACAAACATGTTCTAGATCGCACACACACATAACAATTAAAGGCAGGTAGATCGTGACCTACCGAGCAAATATAACACTCCCTTCCCATACGTACGAGGACCCATCCGCAAGGGAGTGAGAACTTGTATGAGTAAGGGTGTTACCAAGCAGAACAGTGCAAAACATTCATTCACATAATATATACATACATACGAATGGAAAATATTGAAAACTTTCTTAGGAAACATCAGAATGACCATGCATTAATATAATTGTAACACCCCCTACCCATACATAGGCATTCCCATCCGATAAGGAGTGAGATGCCGTACGATTCAAGGTGCCACAACACAAATGCAATGCAAAACATACATTCATTCAAAAACATATATATACATAAATACAAGGTAATTAAAAACTTTATGAAGCAACATAGGAAATGGCTGATCATGCATTAATATAACAATATCCATTACATTACTGTTCTGATCAACAGGCTGAGACAAAAGATGATTACATAACCAAACATATACAAATGCGGAAGCTACTACAGAAACTGATACAGAGAGTTCTATACAAAAGAATCATCAAAGATTACAAAAGCTAAGCCCTACACTAAACCTTCCTGTGTTGGCTTGAATGACGGCCACTTTCCCAAAGCAAAAGATCTTCCGCACCTGCACGGGTAAAAACACCGTGCTAAGCGATAAACGCTTAGTGGCGAAACACACAAACAGTATGGATGACCATTCACAATAGTCATCGAGGCAAAACACACTCACAATGGTAAATGCAGATAATCAAAGCAAGTAAATATACATTCTTGCGCAATAGCCATACTTTCGATAACATATGCTCACATCCATGTTCACATTCAAAATTACATTAACTGATCATTCATCTCATTATTATACCCTTTCGAGTATCACAATCGTATAAGCACCTCGGAACAAAGGAAAGCAAACAGAACACCTGCTGACTCACAATAGTGGATAACGAGTATACGGACAGTACCTTGCGGGTACGAATCGGATACAAACAGTACCTTATGGGTACGAATCGAAAATCATTCTATTTATCAATTACATAACATTTGACTGAAGGGACCTTAAACAAGGTCCAAATATTGAGGGTTCGCGAGGAACCAAACGGGGATCGGATTCGGGTCCAAACTGAACTAAGGCTGCAGCTAAAGGACTCTATTAGGCATGCCTAACTATCCACTCACTTGACTCTAGCAGGTCATGCATAAACCAGATCAAGTTTAGAAACACAACATATAATTCACCCTCTATAATTCGCAATAAAGCAGGCATATAAACACATTCATATAGCATACGGTAAGGATAAACCATGAAAAAGACGTCTGAAATTCATTTTCAAAAAACTGGGCACGCTGGAGAAATAGGGCAGATCAAGGTCTCTGTCGCGCTCGCAAGCAAGTCGCGCTCGCTACAGAAGAGCCATGGACACGAGTCGTGCTGAGGGACATAACTCGTGTCAATGGCTTGTCCCAGTCGTGCTCCCCAAACACGACACGCAGAGGAAATGACATGAGCACGAGTCGTGCCGAGGGACACTACTCGTGTCCATGATGTTTCCTCTCGTGTTCCACAACACGCCACGGAGAAAGACCACAGCCTGTCGACGTTCAGCTGAGATGCACGGCTCGCACACCAAAGGAGCACGAGTCGTACTTCTCCATCCGAGTCGGACACAGGCAAACCTACAGTGAGCTTAACATGAGAACGTGAAGTTCCTCTCTGTCGCGCTCGCTACAGAGACGAGACTCCCCATTTCCAAGCAAAACGTAAAAACCCAGAATTTTTCCCAAATCAAAACCATTTTGACCCAAATCACTTTTAATCCAATCTTACCTCAATTATGGCCTCCAAAACACCATAAAAAACATAAAATAACATATTTCAACAATTAATTCCCCTTTAATTCATCAATTTACACAATAATATCCCAAGAATCACAAAATCTGGAAATTTGCAGCACAACTCATTCAACTCTACAATCACTTCAATAAATCCACACTTGTACATAATCATTTATCCCAACTAAAAACCCATATCATGCATGCCATTATAAGTCCATATACACCACCAAAATTCCAGGAATTCATGCACATATACCTATGAACATATGAACATCCAAAACAGTAGAAATTCCCAAACCTTATCTCCTTAGCTCCAAACCTAATGAGCTCCACTTGAACCAGCCTTCTCCTTGCCTTTCGGTTCACGAGGAAGCTCAACTAACAACATGCCAACAAACACACACAAACCAAACCCTAGATTGAAACTCCAAACCCATAAAACGAAGAAGAAGAACAACAACAAGGAAGAACAAGATGAAGAATGCAGAAACTTACTAAAAGAAAAACCAGGAGATGATCAATTCCCACTAGCAGCCCTTGAATCCAAGCTAGTGTTCTTAGGGGAAGAGAAAAGGAAGAAGAAGAGAGTGAAGGGAAGGGAAAATGTGAAAATGAGGACAGCCATCAGCCCTTTTCCCTTTTCTCTTTCTTTTTCTTTTTCTTTTCCTAACCCTAGACAAGTGTCACCTCCCTATTAGTGGGATTTGATCACTCACACACAAAACTCATGCATCACACACACATAATGCCATCCCAACTTATATACACCCTACTATGGCATGCTCATGCACACCCAAACATAGCCCAACTTACTCACATCCTACTACCATACATGTATCCTCATACTATCAAAACCCACAAACATGCATTTTTTACTCAGAATGCCCTTATCACATGCCAAAACACACACAATGTATGCACACACAGATGGCTCATTCTACTAAGGGGCAAGCGGGGTGTGATAACTCTCCCCTACTAACAAGAATTTCGTCCTCGAAATTCTCACCTGAACTGAACAAATGCGGATATTGAGCTCTCATCGAATCCTCTGGTTCCCAAGTTGCTTCTTCGACTCCATGATGATTCCATAAAACTTTTACCAAAGGGATCTGCTTACTCCTCAGCTGTCTCACTTCTCTAGCCAGGATAGCTTTTGGTTCTTCATCATAAGAGAAATCTGGCTACACTTGTACATCTTGAACTGACATAACATGTGAAGGATCTGATCTATACCGATGAAGCATCGAAACATGAAAGACATCATGCAACTTGGCCAACTCCATCGGTAAAACATATCTATAAGCTACCGGACCAACCTTAGCCAAAATCTCATAGGGACCAATGAAGCGAGGACTAAGCTTACCCTTCTTTCCAAACCGAAGCACTTTCCTCCAAGGTGAAACCTTAAGGAAAACCTTGTCCCCGACTTCAAACTGCATATCTTTCCTCTTCAGATTGGCATAAGACTTTTGTCGATCTTTAGTCGGCTTCAGATTCCACTGCACAACTCTGATCTTTTCCTCAGTATCCCTAACCAATTCTGGCCCAATAACTGAACGCTCGGATAGTTCGGTCCAACATACCGGATTCCTACATTGCCGATGATACTAAACCTCATACGGTGACATACTGATGCTCAACCGGTAGCTATTATTGTAGGCAAACTCCATAAGCGACACATATCTGTCCCAACTACCTGAAAGATCCAAAGCGTAAGCCCACAACATATCCTCCAGAATTTGAATGACCTGTTCTGACTGACTATCTGTCTGAGGATGGAATGCCGTACTGAAGTTCAACTTGGTACCCAAAGCCCTTTGCAATTCCTTCAAAAACATCGAAGTGAACCTAGGATCCCGATCTGATACTATAGATAACGGCACTCCATGCAACTGAACTATTTCATCCACATAGATACTGGCTAACTTATCCATTGAATAGTCCACTCTCACTGGCAAGAAATGAGTTGAGTTTGTGAGCCGATCCACTATCACCCAAACTGAGTCATGCTTCCTCTGAGTCAAAGGCAACCCAGATACAAAGTCCATGGCAATATCCTCCCATTTCCACTCGGGAACGGATAAAGGCGTAAGTAATCCCGAAGGAACTCGATGCTCAGCCTTTACCTGCTGACATGTCAAGCACTTGGACATAAAATCCACAATGTCCCTCTTCATGCCGGTCCACCAATAAAACTGCTTAATGTCCCGATACATCTTTTCACTCCCGGGATGCATGGTAAAAATCGTACTATGCGCCTCACTCAATAGCTATTTCCTTAACTCCTCATGCTCAGGCACACACAAGCGGTTTATATACATGAGGACCCGATCTAAAATGGAGAAGCCTGACTTCTCCCCATACAGATAATGGCGCTAAATCTTGAGAGCAAAGATAACAGCCGCTAACTCCAAATCGTATGTCAGATAATTCCTTCATGTGGCTTCAACTGTCGAGAAGCATAAGCCACAACCTTACCTTCTTGCACCAAAACACAGCCATGAAAGACACCCGAAGTATCACTATACATGACAAACTCTTTACTCGAGGTGGGTTGAGTAAGTATAGGAGTCTCGACTAGCAGCTTCTTCAACCGATCAAAACAAGCCTGGCACTTATCCGACCACTCAAATCTGACTCCTTTTCTCAACAACCTAGTCATTAGAGCGGCAATAACGGAGAAACCCGGAATAAACCGATGGTAGTGACTCGCCAAACCAAGAAAACTCCTCACTTTCTGAACATTCCTGGGCGCTTTCCAATCAACTATCACCTCAATCTTGACTGGATCAACTTGAATACCCTTAGCCAAAACAATATGACCCAAGAAGGACACTTCCCGAAGCCAAAAATCACACTTACTAAGCTTGGCAAACAACTAATGCTCCCTCAACACTTGCAAAACCAACCGGAGATGCTCTTCATGCTCTTTCTCATCCTTGGAGTACACCAAGATGTCATCTATGAACACCACTACAACCGGTCAAAGTATGGCCTAAACATTCTGTTCATCAAATCCATAAAAGCCGCTAGAGCTGTCATGGCCGGATTTGTACCCTAAGAGAATTAACCTAATTTGGCATGTGTGTGTAGGATTGGACTTAATTGAAAGAAAGAAGTTTAGTTAAGGGATTTAAATGGTAATTATGAATGTTTGTGCTAAGCATGAGTTAAAGGCTAGTTAATTAGTTAATGGAAGGATTAATTAAGAATATAATAACTTTGATTTATTGGAAGTGGAGGCAGACTTGAGGAAGTGGTTTCCGTGTGGCTTCTTGAGAGGTTGCCACCTCTTCCTTTGCATGCAAGTGTGGGTTAAGATGAAAGAGTTTCATTTGGTAACCTAGCTATTTTCTGTATTTTGGCTTTGGCTTTCTTCTTGTTTCCGTGAGTAAGGATAAGAGTGGTTTAAGTGGATGTGTGCTTGTAGCTAATTGGAACAAGAATTAAGTGTTAAGACCTTAAGGTAAGTGGTTTTGTGTGCATATTCTCATCTTCTACTCTTCTTCTTGGTTTTGAGTTAGTTTGGAATGAGGATTAATGGTTTGTGCTCAATTCTGGAATTTGAATTGGTTTTGCTAGCTGAAGAAGTGAAGAGAGATAAGGGAAAGGCTGTAATCGGCGAACCGAGCGTCCGTCGTAATTAGGAGCTAAGGCGACGAGGTTTGGGAACAAACCCTAATTGTATGAATATGTGATTAGTGTTGGTTAAATAGGGTTTTGAACTGAATTGCATGATATGTGAAATTGAAGGTTGAGCATGAATTATGTGATGCTAAATTGTATGATTATAGTAGCAATATGATTGTGATAAAGTGCTTGAAAGTGATTATGATTTGTACTATTATTGAATGCCAAACAAGAAGGGAAAATCAGGTATGTGTTATTGATTGTGTGGTTGATGTATTGGGGTTAATTGCCAAAAGTGAGAATGAGATTTGAAGTCTTAATGAGAAGGAAGAAATGGACTGAAAAACATAACCATGTTATGGTGTTTTTGCATAGGTCACGGTGACAATGAAATCCATTGTGACCGTGAGGTATGCTTGAGTTCAATTCTGCCTAAGGGATTTTGGTATGTCACGGTGACAATGAACTTTATTGTGACCGTGAGGTACCCAAGGGAGCATTCTGTTTTGCAAAGTGAGAATATGTCACGGTGGCAATGGGATTCATTGTGACCGTGACATACCCTCAGGTTGCATTCTGCCGAGAGTTGGGAACACATCATGGTGACAATGAAATTGGTTGTGACCGTGACATGTCCCCAATTTGCATTCTGTTTTGGACTTCAATATGTCACGGTGACAATGAAATCCATTGTGACCGTGACCCACCCTGTTTTGGCAATATAATCCTAATGTGTTTGGTCATTCAAATGGCATGGCTTTAAGCTGAAATGAAGGACGGCATGAGTAAGTAATATATATGTGTTAAGTGATCTACAAATGCATACAACTATGATGACTTCTGAATGTGATAAGCTATGTGAATATTAAATGTGAGACTGAATTTGAAAGCATATTGAATATGCAAATGAAATGTATGGCTGTGTGCTAATACAAATGTGTAAAGTGAAAAGTGAACTGAATAAGTGTTTAACAACTTAAGCCTGTGAGTCAAGTAGTGGATAGTTAGGCATGCCTATAGGGTCAAGTGCTGCAGCCCCATGCGTTAAATGTGTCTGATTCCATGGGAATCACAATGCGATTATCCTTACTGGATTGTGTTATATGTGGAATGATGAAAGGTACCAGAAGGTACTAATGTGATATGAAGCACCAGAAGGTGCTAAATTTGAAAAAGTAGTCTCGATGAGATTACTGGTATCTGAGAGATACCGATGCGATACCCGTTATCCGCGTCTTTGAATTGCAGGCAAAGTGGCAAAAAGGCTAATTGGTTAATCGGCTAAAAGTTAATTAAATATAAACAGAAGTGATTGTGATACAAGAAAGTATGGAAATGTGAATAAGTAATTGATGCCTTATGATTGAATATAGTAATGGTTGATCTGGCATGTTTATTAGCATGTTATGTATGATGATTCTGATGTGTGATAAATTATATGCTATATGTATGAGTTCCCCACTAAGCGTTATCGCTTAGCATGGATTTACTCTAATCCGTGCAGGTACGGACGAGAGGTGACTGAAGGACGTCCCCCGCATTTTGGTACGGTCAACAATAGGAAGTATATAGTGTAGGTTTGGGGGCTTGTTATTTGGGACTTTTGTATAAGTTTTATATGGTTAATATGTATTTTGAATATGTAAAGGCATGTAATAATGTAGTAATCACGGATGTAACCTCCCACATGTATGTGTGTCATGTGAATGGCTAAGGCGTGTGGCTAATGGTAGTTGGCATGTAATGCATGAATTAAAACAGTGTGTGATGAAATTTTATTATTCAGTTTCTGCATGTGTTTCTGTGTGTGTGTGCGACCTTCTCTAACTAAGATTAGCTGAGCTAGTTTATCGTTAGGGAACGGGCGTCACAAATTGTGGTATCAGAGCCTAGGTTGAGTCTTTTCTGGGAATTGGGTAGATAAGATGTGTATAGTTTGTTGACCTAATGCGGAAGTCCTTGTTTAATCTGTGTAGTAAGATGGATTCTGGAAGGCATACCGGTGAGGAATCTGCCGAAAGTGTGAACCCTCGTGAAGCTGAGGTGACAGGGTCTGGGCAGTCTAGATCGGTTGGCTATGGGAATGAGATTCCATTTGGGCCTATGGAAGCCATGATGAAAATGACACAAGATATGGCGAGAGTGATGGAACGTATGATGGCGCCAAGAGCCCCAATAGAATCTTTGAGGAAGCATGGTTTGGAGGAATTTCATGGAACAAGGTTAGATGAGTCAGAAAAAGCAGAGTACTGGATTGAGAAGGTGGAAAGGATTCTTAAGGAGATACGATGTCCTCCAGATCAGTGGGTTGAATGTGTGGAGTCATTACTCCAAGGTCCTGCATATGATTGGTGGAAGCTGGTCCTGCAGAATCCGATGCTTCCTGAACCATTAAACTGGGAGTTCTTTGAAAAAGAATTCAAGAACAAGTATATTACTAAAGCACATCGAGAGGCAAATTGGAAGAAGTTCTTGAGTTTGAGACAGAGGACTATGACAGTGGCGGAGTATGAAGCAGAATTTTGTCGCTTAAGCAAATATGCGCCGAAAGGTGTGTTAACTGATGTGTTGCGATGTCAACAGTTTGAGGATGGATTGATTGAGGAAATTAAAGCTTTGCTGATTTCTTTAACAACAGAGCAGAATATAAGTTACTATCGAATTGTACAAGCAGCTCTGAGAGCTGAAAGGACTTTGGGAGCCCAAAGAGAATGGAGACAAAGGAAGAATGCGAATAGAGGTGGTTCCCAGACGGGGAAAAGATCAAGAGATTCTCATGTGGCATCACCTGCGGAATCAGGGTTCAGTTCTGCAGCGAGAGGTAAGAAGCGAGGCGCTCCCTCAGCATCTGGTTCTGGAAGAGGAACATCTGGTAATAGAAGTGAGGTTCATGAGTGTCCTCATTGTGGTAAGAGGCATAGAGGAGAATGCTGGAGAGTGTCGGGTGCTTGTTATAGATGTGGGAGCACTGAGCATTTCATTGCTAATTGCCCGAATACCTATGAGATGTTAGGAAATCAACAAGAGCAGAGTAGGGGTGGTTCAAACTTGCCTTCTACGAACAGAGGAAGAGGAAGAGGACGTGGCAGAGGTAGTCAGTCCAGAGGTGCAGTCGATTCTGAGATTGTGGATAGACCTAATGAGGCTCCAGTGCGGGCTTATGCTATGAGGGCACGAGAGGATCAGGACGCGCCTGAGGTGATAGCAGGTACTATTCTACTTTGTGATGTGGAAATGTTTGCACTTATTGATCCTGGTTCAACTCATTCATATGTATGTGATAAAAAGATATGTGAAAAGATGCCTAAAGTTGAATGTTTAAAATATGATATATGTGTGTCTAGCCCTTTGGGAGGTAATGTTAATGTGAACAGAGTGTATCGAAACTGTGCATTAGAAGTTCAAGGTAGTGTGTTTCCAGCGGATTTGATTGAACTACCGTTTGATGAGTTTGATTTGATTCTGGGTATGGATTGGTTAACTAAGTATGATGCGGATGTTAAGTGTAAGAAGAAAATAGTTATACTCTCGGATGGTAAGGGTAACAGAGCGACAGTGAGAGGAGTGTGCACTAATCCTCTTGTGAATGTGATATCTGCTATACAAGCCTGTCGGTGTATGAGAAAAGGATGTGAAGCTTATTTGGCCCTGGTATTAGATAGTAAGAGAGAACAAGTAAAGATGCAAGAGATACCAATAGTCAGAGAGTTTCCTGACGTGTTTCCTGAAGAATTGAGCGGTATACCACCAATAAGAGAAGTTGAGTTATCAATTGACGTGGTACCAGGAACTGTACCGGTATCTAAGGCACCCTATAGAATGGCTCCAACTGAGTTGAAGGAATTGAAGGAGCAGTTGCAAGAATTACTGAACAGGGGTTTTATTAGACCTAGTGTTTCTCCTTGGGGAGCACCAGTGTTATTTGTTAAAAAGAAAGATGGTACAATGAGAATGTGTATCGATTATCGACAGCTGAATAAAGTAATAGTAAAGAATAGGTATCCCTTACCTCGAATTGAAGACTTGTTTGATCAGTTAAGGGGAGCCGGGGTATTCTCAAAGATTGACTTGCGTTCAGGGTATTATCAGTTGCAAGTGAAGAAGGAAGATGTACCTAAGACCGCGTTTAGAACTCGTTATGGGCATTATGAATTTCTAGTAATGCCATTCGGGTTAACCAATGCGCCAGCTGCATTCATGGATTTAATGAATCGGGTGTTCAGACCGTACTTGGATCAGTTTGTGGTTGTGTTCATAGACGATATTTTGGTATATTCAAGAAATGAAAAGGAACATGAACAGCATTTGAGAGTTGTACTTTGGACTTTGCAAGAACATCAGCTGTATGCCAAACTCAGTAAGTGTGAGTTCTGGCTCAAAGAGGTATCATTTCTGGGTCATGTGATCTCATCTGAAGGAGTTAAAGTGGATCCAACTAAGATAGAAGCAATTGTGAATTGGAAACCGCCTAAGAATGTGTTAGAGATTCGCAGTTTCTTAGGGTTGGCTGGATACTACAGAAGGTTTGTGAAAGGATTTTCAGTAATAGCTTCACCGTTGACAAGATTGTTACGTAAAGGAGTGAAGTATGAGTGGTCTGAAAGATGTCAAACAAGTTTCGATCGGTTGAGGAAGATGTTAGTAGAGGCACCGATTCTTACACAGCCTATGACTGGTAAAGAGTATGTATTGTATACCGATGCTTCAGGTGTCGGATTGGGTGGTGTATTGATGCAAGAGGGGAAGGTGATAGCGTATGCGTCAAGGCAATTGAAACCGCATGAGCAGAATTATCCGACTCATGATTTGGAATTGGCTGCAGTAGTGTTTGCTTTAAAGATTTGGCGACATTACCTGTATGGTGAGAAGTGTAGGATTTACACGGATCACAAGAGTTTGAAATATCTGCTTACACAGAAGGAACTGAATCTGAGACAGCGAAGGTGGCTCGAGTTGTTTAAAGATTATGATTGTATTGTGGATTATTATCCGGGAAAAGCTAACGTAGTGGCCGATGCTTTGAGTAGGAAGTCCATTTCAGCATTACAGTTAAAGCGGATTGAGTGGAGGTTTTCTGCAGATGGAGCTTTATTAGCACAGTTGAAAGCAAGACCGGTTCTGAAAGATGAGTTAATAGTTGCTCAGAGAAGTGATGGGAGATTGCAACAAGTTCTGCAGTCAGTTGGGGTTATGGATAAGACTGACTATTCAGTGAATGAAGATGGAATACTGCTGTATAAGAATAGAATGTGTGTGGCCAACGATAAAGAATTAAGAAAGAGATTGATGCACGAGGCTCATAATACAGTTTTCACTATGCATCCAGGTGGAAACAAGATGTATCAAGATATGAAACAGTTGTATTGGTGGTCAGGGATGAAGAAGGATGTAGTGGAATATGTGTCTAAGTGCCTTGTCTGTCAACAAGTTAAAGCGGAGCATCAAGTGCCCCAGGGGATGTTGCATCCACTCCCTATTCCCCAATGGAAATGGGATAATATCACGATGGATTTTGTTACTGGATTGCCTCTGACCTCAAGACAACAAGACGCAGTATGGGTTATTGTGGGCAGGTTTTCGAAATCAGCTCACTTTATACCTGTTCGGATGGATTATTCTATGGAAAAGTTGGCTGAATTGTATGTAAGGGAAATTGTCCGATTGCATGGGATACCTTTGTCTATTGTTTCTGATAGGGATCCCAGATTTACTTCTAAATTTTGGAGGAGTTTACAGGCAGCGTTGGGTACGAAATTGAATTTCAGTACTGCTTTCCATCCACAAACCGATGGACAGTCGGAAAGAATTATTCAGGTTTTGGAAGATTTGATGCGAGCGTGTGTTTTGGATTTCTCTAAGAGTTGGGATAAGTATCTTCCACTTATGGATTTTGCTTATAACAACAGTTATCAGACCAGTATTGGTATGGCACCGTATGAAGTTTTGTATGGAAGGAAATGTCGTTCACCGATTTGCTGGACAGAATTGAATGAAAGCAGAGTCATAGGGCCAGATTTGGTTCGTGATACAGAAGAGAAAGCTAAAACCATACAGCAAAGATTGAAGGCAGCAAGTGATAGACAGAAGTCGTATGCTGATTTGAAGAGAAGAGATATTGAGTTCAGTGTAGGTGATAAAGTGTTTCTGAAAGTGTCTCCTTGGAGGAAAGTACTGCGATTTGGTAAAAAGGGGAAGCTGAGTCCAAGGTTTATTGGGCCTTATGAAGTGCTTGAAAGAGTAGGTTTTGTAGCTTATCGGTTGGCTTTGCCTCCGACTTTGACTAAGCTACATGATGTGTTCCATGTGTCTATGTTAAGAAAATATAGGTCAGATGATTCCCATGTGCTATCTCTACCAGAAGTGGAAGTGCAGTCAGATTTCACTTATGATGAAAAGCCAATAGTGATCTTAGCAAAAGAAGTCAGACAACTTCGGAACAAGCAGATACCACTTGTAAAGGTACTCTGGCAGCACCATGGTGTTGAAGAAGCAACTTGGGAACCAGAAGCGGCTATGCGAGAACAGCATCCACAACTATTCCACTCAGGTATGAATTTCGAGGACGAAATTCTTTAAGGAGGGGAGAGTTGTCATGGCCGGATTTGTACCCTAAGAGAATTAACCTAATTTGGCATGTGTGTGTAGGATTGGACTTAATTGAAAGAAAGAAGTTTAGTTAAGGGATTTAAATGGTAATTATGAATGTTTGTGCTAAGCATGAGTTAAAGGCTAGTTAATTAGTTAATGGAAGGATTAATTAAGAATATAATAACTTTGATTTATTGGAAGTGGAGGCAGACTTGAGGAAGTGGTTTCCGTGTGGCTTCTTGAGAGGTTGCCACCTCTTCCTTTGCATGCAAGTGTGGGTTAAGATGAAAGAGTTTCATTTGGTAACCTAGCTATTTTCTGTATTTTGGCTTTGGCTTTCTTCTTGTTTCCGTGAGTAAGGATAAGAGTGGTTTAAGTGGATGTGTGCTTGTAGCTAATTGGAACAAGAATTAAGTGTTAAGACCTTAAGGTAAGTGGTTTTGTGTGCATATTCTCATCTTCTACTCTTCTTCTTGGTTTTGAGTTAGTTTGGAATGAGGATTGATGGTTTGTGCTCAATTCTGGAATTTGAATTGGTTTTGCTAGCTGAAGAAGTGAAGAGAGATAAGGGAAAGGCTGTAATCGGCGAACCGAGCGTCCGTCGTAATTAGGAGCTAAGGCGACGAGGTTTGGGAACAAACCCTAATTGTATGAATATGTGATTAGTGTTGGTTAAATAGGGTTTTGAACTGAATTGCATGATATGTGAAATTGAAGGTTGAGCAAGAATTATGTGATGCTAAATTGTATGATTATAGTAGCAATATGATTGTGATAAAGTGCTTGAAAGTGATTATGATTTGTACTATTATTGAATGCCAAACAAGAAGGGAAAATCAGGTATGTGTTATTGATTGTGTGGTTGATGTATTGGGGTTAATTGCCAAAAGTGAGAATGAGATTTGAAGTCTTAATGAGAAGGAAGAAATGGACTGAAAAACATAACCATGTTATGGTGTTTTTGCATAGGTCACGGTGACAATGAAATCCATTGTGACCGTGAGGTATGCTTGAGTTCAATTCTGCCTAAGCGATTTTGGTATGTCACGGTGACAATGAACTTCATTGTGACTGTGAGGTACCCAAGGGAGCTTTCTGTTTTGCAAAGTGAGAATATGTCACGGTGGCAATGGGATTCATTGTGACCGTGACATACCCTCAGGTTGCATTCTGCCGAGAGTTGGGAACACATCACGGTGACAATGAAATTGGTTGTGACCGTGACATGTCCCCAATTTGCATTCTGTTTTGGACTTCAATATGTCACGGTGACAATGAAATCCATTGTGACCGTGACCCACCCTGTTTTGGCAATATAATCCTAATGTGTTTGGTCATTCAAATGGCATGGCTTTAAGCTGAAATGAAGGACGGCATGAGTAAGTAATGTATATGTGTTAAGTGATCTACAAATGCATACAACTATGATGACTTCTGAATGTGATAAGCTATGTGAATATTAAATGTGAGACTGAATTTGAAAGCATATTGAATATGCAAATGAAATGTATGGTTGTGTGCTAATACAAATGTGTAAAGTGAAAAGTGAACTGAATAAGTGTTTAACAACTTAAGCCTGCGAGTCAAGTAGTGGATAGTTAGGCATGCCTATAGGGTCAAGTGCTGCAGCCCCATGCGTTAAATGTGTCTGATTCCATGGGAATCACAATGCGATTATCCTTACTGGATTGTGTTATATGTGGAATGATGAAAGGTACCAGAAGGTACTAATGTGATATGAAGCACCAGAAGGTGCTAAATTTGAAAAAGTAGTCTCGATGAGATTACTGGTATCTGAGAGATACCGATGCGATACCCGTTATCCGCGTCTTTGAATTGCAGGCAAAGTGGCAAAAAGGCTAATTAGTTAATCGGCTAAAAGTTAATTAAATATAAACATAAGTGATTGTGATACAAGAAAGTATGGAAATGTGAATAAGTAATTGATGCCTTATGATTGAATATAGTAATGGTTGATCTGGCATGTTTATTAGCATGTTATGTATGATGATTCTGATGTGTGATAAATTATATTCTATATGTATGAGTTCCCCACTAAGCGTTATCGCTTAGCATGGATTTACTCTAATCCGTGCAGGTACGGACGAGAGGTGACTGAAGGACGTCCCCCGCATTTTGGTACGGTCAACAATAGGAAGTATATAGTGTAGGTTTGGGGGCTTGTTATTTGGGACTTTTGTATAAGTTTTATATGGTTAATATGTATTTTGAATATGTAAAGGCATGTAATAATGTAGTAATCACGGATGTAACCTCCCACATGTATGTGTGTCATGTGAATGGCTAAGGCGTGTGGCTAATGGTAGTTGGCATGTGATGCATGAATTAAAACAGTGTGTGATGAAATTTTATTATTCAGTTTCCGCATGTGTTTCTGTGTGTGTGTGCGACCTTCTCTAACTAAGATTAGCTGAGCTAGTTTATCGTTAGGGAACGGGCGTCACAAGAGCATTAGTAAAACCAAACGGCATCACTAAGAACTCATAATGGACATACCTAGTTCGAAATGCAGTCTTAACCACATCAGCATCCTGAACTCGCAACTGATAATAACCCGACTGAAGATCAATCTTTAAGAAGACACCCACACCTCGAAGCTGATCAAACAAATCCGCGAATCTAGGCAAGGGATACTTGTTCTTCACTGTAACCTTATTGATCTGCCTATAGTCGATACACATCCGCAAGGACCCCGTCCTTTTTCTTAACAAACAAAACCGAAGCTCCCCAAGGAGATATACTGGGTCGAATAAACCCCTTATCCAATAGCTCTTGTAGTTGAGTTTTGAGTTCTCTCAACTCTATAGGAGCCATCCGATAAGGTGCCTTCGATAGGGGAGTGGTACCCGGCATAATCTCTATAGATAACTCGACTTCTCTCTCAGGAGGCAAACCTGGCAACTGTGACGCGCGCCGAACATCGTGGGCTTCCCGAAGGCCCGCTTTAGGGCGATCGGAAGAGGTTCATTGGAGATTGTAAGGTATTTACAAGTTTGTCTATTTTGGGCAACAAGGAGGTTTCATAGAGTTGCCACCCAATAAAACATTGGGAAAGTTTGCCTCGCCTCAGTGAGCCTAAGACGGTGCAAATTATCCATTTTGGGCAAACCAAAGGGGTCTTGGAGACATTCACCCCAATAGAACATTGGAATGACTCTCTAACCCTAAGGAGCTGAGGATTATAAATTGAGTCTTTTGATGGGACACAAGAGGTGTCTTGGAGACCCCATTCCAATGAAACATCGAAATGGGCCTCTCACCTCATTGAGCCCAAAGACCAGAGTAGGTTTGGGACTTCTCATTTATTCGTACCTTGATTAATTTTACAATTGGGTTTTGAATTTATTATTTCACCATCTTTTCATAAGATGCCATTAATTAAAAGGCGCAATCATTCACATAAAAGCGAAATTAAAATAAAGCATTCAAAAGTAAATTACAATAAAATTAGGGGCGGAATACAACCCCCATTATAAATAAGATACAAAACAAGCATAAATCGGGATATTCATTTAAACGGAACATTGGTTCCCAAATACACATTTTACAAAAAAGTATAGAATTCTCAAATCAAGTTAAACCTATTGGCTCGAGATGAAAACGAGGACATTGATCCAGTTTTAGTAACAAATCTCCATTTTAGTAGAAAACATTTTTGTGGTGGTTTTTTTTAAGCGCAGTCGAAAATACTTTATTATTACAGACCACAAGCGAATAAAGAGTATAAAATGATAATTACATATTTCCAAATAATAAATAATAAATAAATCTTAATCTACCTGTTCCGACCATGCTTCTCAGACGAGCCACATGCCTCCCGCATTGCGGTCAAGACAGAAAATGATATTGGTTAATAATGAATAAATAAACAATTGAACAAATAGATAAATAAACAAATAAATGATTGAATATAGTAAATTGAGAATTAGTGAATATAAAAACACAGATGACAATTATAAAGATTAATGCCAATAATCAAAAAAAGATAAAGCTAATAATAATATCATAAAATAATAATGAGTAATAAATAAACATAAAGTAATGATAATAATTACTAATGGATAAAATAATAATTCAATGTAATGATAGTAACATGAACAAAATGATAATAATGATAATAATATACTAATAACAATGATAGCTATAAAATGTATTAGACATAAAATAGTAATATTAATAACAATGAATAATAATAAAAATAATATAACAATAAACATAATAGTAGCAATTATAATAATAACCATAATAAAATAATAAAAATAATAATAAACATAAATTAAATAAAACTAACAATAATAATGCAAAATAATAGATAAACATAAATTACATAACATTAACAATAAAAATATCAATATAACACAATCACATTAATAAATCAAATAATAATAATAAATAATAAAGAAAATAACAATATAAAAACAGAAAGCTAAATAAGAATAAATAAATATAATAATTATAATATTAATAATATAAAAACAGAAAAAATGAATAAGAATAAGAATAATAATATAATAATTCAGAAAATTAAATAATGATAATAAATAATAACAAATAATAATAAATAATTATAATATTAATCCATAATATTAATACAGAATATTAATAAATAATAAATAATAATAATAATAAATATAATAAATTAATAATAACAATAATATCAAATATCAAATAAAGATGGAAGAAAGAGACTTACTTCACCGGAGCCTCGCCGGAGCCACTGCAGTCGTCACCGCCGGCACGGGATGGTGGATCGCGACGCTGGACACCCATCGCTGCTAGCCACGCGTCGGGAAGATCCGTCGTTGCACCGGAAAATGCCTAGAAGTCTGCGGCTCTTCTTCATGCCGGTTTGCTTCCCACAGGCGAGTGGGAGGAGGTGGTGGCCGCCGCTCTGATCGTCCGGCCACAGGGAACTCAATGCCGCCGCGCGTGGCTCGTTCCGCCGTCGGAGGTGGCACCGTCGGTCTCTTCTTCTTCCCCTTTTTCTTCTTTCCTCTCCCCGGTGCCTCTTGCACTTCCCTTCTCCGTTGGCCTGGGTATCCTCTTTCCCTCTTCTCTCTTATTTTTGGTCCCTTCTCTTCTTTGATTTCTATTTCTTTTTATTTTCTTATCTCTGTGTTCTTGCTCTCTCTTTATTCTTCCTTTTTTGTTTCTTTTTTTCTTTTCTTTTCTTTTTCTTTCTCTGTGTTCTTGCTCTCCCTATTTTCTTTTTCTGATTTTGTTTTTCTTTTGTTCCAGCCGAGAGCCCCCCTCTTTGTTCTCTCCTTTCTTTTCTTTTTATACCCCATATTAGGGTTAGTTTTTGGTTCCTCTAACAATTTCCTCCATTTTTAATTTCCTAATTAATTTACTAACACATATATTTACTTAATTCCACATTATAATAATTAAACACTCCATATTTTTTTCATCCTTTTTAATTTAATTAATCTACTTAAATTATCGCATATATTTTATCTAATTTAATTAATCTACTTATATTTATTATCTTTAATTAACTAATTAAATTAACCTAATTTTAATTTTTAATTTTGCCTACTATATTTTATATTATTTTTTCGGAGGAATTCATCAAGGACCCTAAATTGCCATTGCCATTTTTTTTTAAACCAGACTCGGGACTCGGTGTCTGTAACACCCCCTACGTCCCCATTGGAAGGACACGGGTGCGCTACCGACGCTCACTCACACACATGCGAACATGCGCTAAGCGGAAGCATACATTCATACATAAAAACATATGGAGATACAACGGAAATTAAAACTTTAAGGAAGCAATAACTGAAAATACATTAACTCACATACATACATATAATCATTCAGCGGAAGCATAAGATGAAAGATAAAACGAAGAAATAACTGAAAACTTAATTACAATAAGATCCTTACATATAATTACATATACATAAGACTAGGGAAAAACAAAAGCCAAAATACAGAGGTTGAGCAAAACACAAAACTTCTAACTCCTATATGGCCAACCTTGCAGATGAGTGACTTGAACGGAACCAAACCTGCCACATGCACGGGAAAAGAACCCGTGCTAAGCGATAAACGCTTAGTGGGGAAAACACACAAGCAATAAGGACAACCATTCACAATGGTCGTCAAGGCATAACACATGCAAATGGCAAATGCGAACATTCATAACACATATATAGTCAAGCTTGCATAGTGAAGGCATTCATTCGAAAACTCATCCATATACTTACCGAGGTATCAAGTATCAGAACCTTACAGTGTACAGTCACAAGAGATATTACGCATGCAACTATCATGCCAAAGTACCCATGCATTAACGGAAAACCCATTCACTTGCAACACAATTACCATATAATAACGTACCCAGCTATCATGCTAAGAACACTAGCTATCTAAACATACATTTGTCATGCCATAATACACATTAGCCGAATCCAAGGGAAGACGTCAAACACCACACTTCCACTGCACAACTCTATCACATAAAATATCATGCCATGAACGAAGACACATGACAACGTGTCGAATACACCACAATAATCGAGAACAAGGAACATATAGCAAACTATTACATTCAGAGCATACACTAATTCAAAGTCAGATTCTTATACACTTTAATTCGCCTCATCATCATCCAATACCACACATACACTTACCGAAGCCGATCCATATGCGTTGCACAACAAATAATACATATGTGATCATTCTATAGTCCAGATCGCCTTATTATGTATACTAATTCACATGCTACCATAATAGATAACAGTACAGAATCACATTCATATACATATTAATTCATATGCTTATAACCTAACTAGTCAGATTCACGTTCTCATAAGCATAACATAATAAACTACATTCATGGCATTCGAGAGATCATATTCGTAGTCATACACATTTTAGTTCACATACTTATATCCATAATTGACTGTATACAAACACATTCACAAAATGATACATGTGAATAACCATGCACAATACACATGCTTGAGTCACATTCAACCTGTTCAGAGATTCATAATCACATTCGAGTACATAACTGATTCACATGTCCAGAATTATGCTCATCCGAATATCACATTCTCTTAATCATATCAGATAAAACAAACAAGATACCTGCTGACTCAAAATAGTGGATAACGAATGAACTGACAGTACCTTATGGGTATGAATCGAATACTGACATCACCTTATGGGTGCGAATCGAATACTGACATCACCTTACGGGTGCGTATCGAATACATTAAAGGGGTTCGTGAAGAACCAAACAGGGACCTGATCAGGGTCCAAACATCCAAAGGTGCTGCAGCTAAAGAGACTCTATTAGGCATGCCTAACTATCCACTAGACTGACTCTCGCAGGTCATGCATAAAACAAATCATGTTGCGAGTCACATAATATAGTTCGAAATGTCAGTCATGCATAATCCATTCAATCCATTCTATAATATCCCAAAATAATATATACATATGCATATTCGTATCATGGATTCACATTCATATAACTCATAAGTTAACAGGTATAGGACTTATAGGCACTAAAAGAAACTAGAGTTCAAAGCCAAACACCAAGAGAAAACTCATTCAGCATAACAAGGCTGTCGCGCTCGCGACAGAGACCATAGTCCCTTCGCTTGCGCGCACGTGACAGACCTCGCCATCGCGAGGAGGAGAGAAAGCCCGGCTCTGTCGTGCTGGTGACAGAGAGCATAAGCATCGCTATCGCGGGCTCACGACAGATCACGTGCTCGTGATAGCACAGGCCAATATTGCGCTCTGTCGCGATCGCGACACCGTCGCGCTCGTGACAAAGAGCACACAATAGCTATTGCTATCGCAGGCTCGCGACAAGGTCGCACAGCTTAGCAACAGGATCACCAGTCTCTGTCGCGCTCGCGATAGTGTTGCGATCGCGACAGAGTCGTGATTTCCAGACTCTGCAGATTTCTTCTTCTCCCAAACTCACACACAAACACACAAAATCACATCAAATGGTCTCATACCTCAAATCCAACAACCCTTCACCATCAATACCCATAATATAACATTATCATCAAGTAATTCCACACCAAACATCAATTTAAGCTCATAATCTCAATAATTATCAAAACCTAGAAATTTACAACAAAACTATATCAAACCACACAATCACCACAATAAATTCACACTCATGCATAATTACTCTTCGAAATTAAAAGCCCGTAACATACATGCCAAAATAAGTCCATTTCACAACCCAATTTCCAGAAATTCATCAAGAACACATATGGACGTTTTCACATTTAAGAGTAGAAAATTCCCAAACTCATGCATTTTAATACCAACCCTCATATATATCTACCTCAATCAATAACATGGATTACTAACACATTTCCCAAATTAATTCATGCATAAACTCATATCAAAGCACTCAAATTTCTGAAAAGCAAACACAAATACACACTCATGATCGCAGGAGAATTAGGCAATGACAACTCCAAACTCAAATGCAGAAATTAAAGCTCCCAAACCTCTTTGAAGCACAACCCAGCTAATCTTCACTCTTCAATCTTCTCCTTGCCTTTATTCTTCTTCTTGCCATCCAAAACTTGCACAAACAAAACCTAAAACTTCTTAATCCAAACCCTAACTCAAATAAAACCAGAAAAGGAAGAAGAAGAAGAAGAAGAAAAAGAACCAGATGTAGGGTCAAAACCCAAACACAAACCTCTTTAATCTTGTTCCAAAAACTCAATCAAAGCACCCCTTAGCAAGCACAAACATCCAGCCAATAGAGAAGAAAAGGAAAAGCAGAGAATGGAGAAGAGAAGAAGAAGAGGAGGCGTGAGAGGGAGAGGAGAACGGGAATGCCAAATTCTGTGTTCTCTCCCTCTTTCTCTCTCTTTTCTTCTTTTCTTCATTCAATGCTCACCAACCATGCCACATGTCAAGTTCTCATTGGACCAAAATCCCACTTATTGACTTTCCAAACCATGGCACCATACTCCTATCTCACTTGATAATTCTTAACTAGATATTTTCCATCCTTAGTACAATACACACAATCCACTAGAGAAAACCACAACCGAAACACCCTACATCCATACACCACATGCACACCAAATAATTTCCCCCACTTAACTTATTTAATTAATTACTTTGCAATTAAGTCCTTATCATCAAATTCCCTCTTGCACAAATTACCGAAATACCCTTCACTTATCCGACTTAGCTTGCCGATTCCGACTAGGCCCGATTTGGGGTGTGACAGTGTCTACAGGAACACATCACTAAACTCCCGCACAACAGGGATGTCTTCAATCCGAACTCTATCCCTCTTGGATCCAACACAACTGCTAGGAAAGCCTCGCAACCCTTCCTAATAAACCTCTTAACTTGCATTGCTGAAATCACATTGTTCAAAGAACTAGAACCCAAACCTTTAACAAACACAGAAGACCGATCCTTATCCCGAAGCATAACCGTCTTCCTATGACAATTAATCACAGCCCACTACTTACCCAACCAGTCCATACCTAGAATTAGATCAAACTCTCTGAAAGGCAACTCAATCAGATCTGCTGGAAACACAACTCCCTCAACCAACAGGGGGCAATTCCTATAGACTCTACATACATTGACACTATGCCCTAATGGACTGGTCACACATAACTCATAATCTAGCTGATCTACCACATGCAACTTATCAACAATCTTATTTGTGCACAAATATGAGTGTGTGGAACCAGGGTCAATTAGAGCATACAATTTAGTGTCATGGAGTAGGAACTTACCAGCAATCACATCGGGTGCATCCTGCTCCTCTCTGGCTCTCACATCATAAGCTCTTGTGGAACAGGTAACTGTCGCTCAACTATCTCTGATGTAGCACTCTCTCTAGGTCGCCCGCCACGACCTCTACCCTGGCCCCTACAACGGTTAGCTTGCGTGGCATTGGAGCCAACACTACTAGCCTCTCTCTCAGAACCCGAATCCTCATTCAACCTCGGACAGTTGGCCAAAAAGTGCTCGGTGCTCCCACGTCTGAAACACTCACCTGTGAGCCACCTACACTCACCCCGATGAGCCTTACTGCAATGTGAACATATAGGCATAGACTCAGATCTACCACCTCTAATAGACCTAGATACCACTGCAGAACCGTGTCTTCTACCTCTTGTAGCCGCACCAGATGATGACTCATCCTGTGGGTTTCGGGACCTCTTACCCGAGGACGAGGAAGACGAACCACCACGGGGAGGATTCCTCCTCTGAGCCCTCTCTCTCAAAACAGTTTCTGACCTCTCAGTTCTAACAACAGCTTCCATAATCTGATAATAATTCACTCATGGAGTGCTCATCAAGGAAATCAACATAACTCTCAAGGACTCATTCAAACCAGCCTCGAAATGTCTGCATCGGAGCTCATCTGTCAAAACACCTTGCGGATCATACCTAGACAACTGGTTAAACTCCTTCTTAAACTCAGAAACTGACATAGCCCTCTGTTTGAAGCTCAAAAACTGTGCCCACCTAGCATCCTTATAGGTCTGAGTCCCATACTTGTTAGTATACTCCCTTGCGAAGAAATCCCATGTAACTGGATCGGGCAACTGAGGATGCCTACAAACTAACTCCCACCATTCAAAGGCTGACCCTTGCAACAAAGCCACCGCATAGTCTGCCTGCTGGTCAGGAGGACATCGAATCTCTCTCAAGGTACGCTTTACCTTGTCTAACCATTTCTCAGCTAGCTCTGACTCATCCAAACCTGTGCCATAGAAATCTTCAGCACCAGCTCTTATCAAACTCTCTATAGGGGCTCTAGGAGCAGTCACTCTCTCCAAGACTCGAGTCATGTCCTGAGATAGCTTAAGAATAGCTTTAAAGGGCATGGCTGCAGCCTCAGGTTGGACCCTAGCAGGTTGAGCCGACACAAAAATCGAAGGATCAACAGCCTGAGGATTCACGCTTTCAGCTGACCCCTCAAGAGACCCTCGAATAGAACCAGAATCCTTCTAAACAAATAAAGAAAGCTGTATCAGCCAACACAGTCCTAGACATATACACATCTATGCACAATAACCACAACATCACCCAAAAACGCCTAAATCGGGGCTCTGATACCAAAAACTATAGCACCCCCTACCCATACGTAGGCGTTCCTATCCGATAAGCAGTGAGAAGCCCTATGAGTCAAGGTGCCACCACACTAATACAATGCAAAACATACATTCATTCAAAAACATATATATACATAAATACAAGGTAATTAAAAACTTTAAGCAACATAGGAAACGGCTGATCATGCATTAATATAACAATATTCGTTACATTACTGTTCTGATCAACAGGCTGAGAAAAAAGATGATTACATAACCAAAAATATACAAATGCGAAAGCTACTACAAAAACTGATACAGAGAGTTCTATACAAGAGAATCATCAAAGATTACAAAAGCTAAGCCCTATACTAAACCTTCCTGTGTTGGCCTGAATGACGGCGACTCTCCCAAAGCAAAAGATCTTCCACACCTGCACGGGTAAAAACACCATGCTAGGCGATAAACGCTTAGAGGGGAAACACACAAACAGTATGGACAACCATTCACAATAGTCGTCGAGGCAAAACACACTCACAATGGTAAATGCAGATAATCAAAGCAAGTAAATATACATTCTTGCACAACAGCCATACTTTCGATAACATATGCTCACATCTATGTTCACATTCATAATTACATTAACTGATCATTCATCTCATTATTATACCCATTCAAATATGACAATCGTATAGGCACCTCGGAATAAAGGAAAGCAAATAGAACACCTGCTGACTCACAATAGTGGATAACGAGTATGTGGATAGTACCTTTCGGGTACGAATCGGATACAAACAGTACCTTACGGATACGAATCGAAAACCATTCCATTTATCAATTATACAACATTTGACTGAGGGGACCTTAAACAAGGTCCAAATACTGAGGGTTCGCGAGGAACCAAACGGGGACCGGATTGGGGTCCAAACTGAATTGAGGCTGTAGCTAAAGGACTCTATTAGGCATGCCTAACTATCCACTCACTTGACTCTAGCAGGTTATGCATAAACCAGATCATGTTTAGAAACATAACATATAATTCACCCTCTATAATTCTCAATATAGCAGGCATATAAGCACATTCATATAGCATACGGTAAGGATAAACCATGAAAAAGACATCTGAAATTCATTTTTAAAAAACTGGGCACGCGGGAGAAACAAGGCAGATCAGGGTCTCTGTCGCGCTCGCGACAGAAGAGCCACGGACATGAGTCGTGCTGAGGGACACAACTCATGTCAATGACTTGTCCTAGTCGTGCTCCCCAAACACGACACTCAGAGGAAACGATATGAGCACGAGTCGTGCTGAGGGACACGACTCGTGTCCATGATGTTTCCTCTCGTGTTCCACAACACGCCACGAAGGAAGACTCATAGCCTATCGACGTCCAGCTGAGATGCACGGCTCGCACACCAAAGGAGCACGAGTCGTACTTCTCCATCCGAGTCGGATACAGGCAAAGCTACAGTGAGCTTAACACATGAACATGAAGTTCCTCTCTGTCGTTCTCGTGAGAGTGTCATGCTCGTGACAGAGACGAGACTCCCTATTTCCCAGCAAAATGCAAAAATCCAGAATTTTTCCAAAATCAAAACCATTTTGACCCAAATCACTTTTAATCCAATCTTACCTCAATTATGGCCTCCAAAACACCATAACAAACATAAAAGAACATATTTCAACAATTAATTCCCCTTTAATTCATCAATTTACACAATAACATCCCAAGAATCACAAAATCTGGAAATTTGCAGCACAACTCATTCAACTCTACAATCACTTTAATAAATCCACACTTATGCATAATCATTTATCCCAACTAAAAACCCATATCATACATGCCAATATAAGTCCATATACACCACCAAAATTCCAGGAATTCATGCACATATACATATGAACATATGAACATCAAAAACAGTAGAAATTCCCAAACCTTATCTCTTTAGCTCCAAATCTAATGAGCTCCACTAGAATCAGCCTTCTCCTAGCCTTTCGGTTCACGAGGAAGCTCAACTAACAACATCCCAACAAACACACACAAACCAAACCCTAGATTAAAACTCTAAACCTAGAAAATGAAGAAGAAGAAGAAGAACAAGGAAGAACAAGATGAAGAATGCAGAAACTTACCAAAAGAAACACCAGGAGATGATCAATTCCCACTAGCAGCCCTTGAATCCAATCTAGGGTTCATAAATCTCTTAGCTTGCATGGCAGAAATCACATTACTCAAGGAACTCAAACCCAAACCCTTAACAACAACAGAAGACTGATCTTTATCCCGGAGCACAACTACCTTCCTATGACAATCCACAACTGCCCGATGCTTACTAAACCAATCCATACCCAAAATCAGATCAAACTCCTGGGAAGGCAACTCAATCAAATAAGCAGGAAACTCAACACCCTGAACCAAAAGGGGACAATTCCTATGCACTCTACTCACATTGACACTATGCCCTAAAGGACTGGTCACACAAACCTCATAATCTAACTGGTCAACATCATGCATCTTATCAAACAATACACTTGTGCACAAATATGAATGTGTGGTGCCAGGGTCAATTAGAGCATATAACTCAGTGTGAAAGAGTAGGAACTTAACAGCAATCACATCATGGGCATTTTGCTCATCACGAGCTCTCATGGCATACGCTCTAGTAGGAATCGTCAAAAGACGATCAACTGATTCTTCCCTCTCTATGCCTACCACCTCTACCTCTACCACGACTGGCTTACAGAGCATTAGAAAAACTCTGCTAGCCTCTCGCTGATCACCAGAAGCCTCACTAATCCTCGGATAATTAGCCAAGTAGTGATTAGTGCTCCACATCTGAAACAACCGCCTGTGAGCCACTTACACTCACCCCAATGGCGCTTACTGCAGTACGAACACTCAGGCAACACATCATGCCTCAAACTAGAACCACCTCTGCCAAAACCAGAACTCCTAGTAGAACCTTGCCTCCTACCTCTCGAAGTAGGGCCCGAAGACTCATCATGCGGGTTCCTAGATCCCTTACCCGATGATGACGATGATCCAGATCAACTACGAGGGGGATTCCTCCTCTGAGCTCTCTCTCTCAAAACTGACTCTGACCTCTCGGCCGGTACAGCCGCTTGCATAATCTGATATTATCCAATACCTGGAGTACTCATCAGAGAAATAATCATAGCTCTTAGCGATTCATTCAACCCAGTCTCAAAGTGCCTACAATGAAACTTCTCAATCAGAACACCTTCAGGAGCATACTTAGCCAATCTGTTTAACTCCTTCTCAAACTCTGAAACCGTCATCGCCATCTGCTTCAGAATCAAAAACTATGCCCACTTAGAATCTTTGTACTCCCGAGTCACTTACTTACTTGTAAATTCCCTATCGAAGAACTCCCATGTAATTGGGTCGGGAAACTGAGGATGCCTTAGAACCAACTTCCAGCAATCACCGATGGATCCTTGCAACAGGGCTACAACACACTCTACTCGCCTCTCCTGAGGACACCGAATCTCATCCAAGGCTCGCTCTACCTTCTATAACCACTTCTCAGCATACTCTGATTCGTCCAAACCAGTCCCATAAGAGTCCTCTGCACCAGCTTTCCTCAAATTCTCAGTAGGAACTCTAGGAGCGGTCACACTCTCAATGACCCTAGCCATGTCCTGTGAAATCTTCAACATAACCTCAGAGGGCATGGCTGTGGCCTCAGGTTGCACCCTAGCAGGTTGAGCCGACACAGACACGGAAGGATCTATAACTTGGGGATTCACACTTTCAGGGGACCCCTCAAGCGACCCACCAACCGAACCAGAATCCATCTAAAAGAAAGACAAAGACAACCGCATCAGCCAACACAGTCCTAGACATATACACACAAATGCACATCAAAACCCAAAAAAATGCCTAAACCGGAGCTCTTATATAAAAAACTGTAACACCTTCCCATACGTAGGAGGAACCATCGCAAGGGAGTGAGAACTCGTATGAGTGAGGCTGTCACCAAGCAGAACAGTGCAAAACATTCATTCACATTATATAAACATACATACAAATAGCGACAATTGAAAACTTCCTTAGGAAACATCAGAATGATCATGCATTAATATAATAACATTCATTACAATAATGTTCTGATAAAAAACTGATATTACAAAATAATTACAGCTGTCAGAGATACATAGCGAAAGCTTACAAAAACGATATACAAAAGATATATTAATATTACAAAACAATCATGCTACAAAAATATAGCCCTAAACTAATCCCTTTGTGTTGGCTTGACTGGCAGTGACTCTCCCAAAGCTAAATGCCTTCCGCACCTACACGGGTGAAAACACCTTGCCAAGTGATAACGCTTAGTGGGGAAAAAATAATAATAAATGGACGGCCATTCACAATTGTCGTCAAGGCAAATCACATACATAATGGCATACTGAACATCACAAGATATAATCATAATAGAATTCCATTCATCACCATTCAAAGGTTCAATAAACACATTTATATGCTCATAATAGTGTCATTCAAATTCAAACACTTATAATTATACTCATACGGACACACATATTTATAATTAAATCAAATCAAATCATAACACCTGCTGACTCACAATAGTGGATAACGAGTAAATGCGTAGAGGTACCGTACAGGTACAGACCGAAAAAATAGTATCATATTATCTCTTTTCAAAATATTTTACAACGGGATCTTAAATAAGATCCAAACACGTAGAAGTTTGCGAGGAACAAAATGGGGACCTGATCAGGGTCTAGAACAGTATAGAGGTTGCAGCAAAAGGACTTTTTTTAGGCATGCCTAACTATCCATGAGACTGACTCTTGCAGGTCATGCATAATACCATTCACATCTAGGCATCTCATTTAGAATTCACAATTTAAGGCATAAATAGTTGTGACGCGCGCTGAACCCCGGGGCATCCCGAAGACCCGCTTTTAGGGCTTTCGAGAGAGGTTCATTAAAACTTGTAATGAATTACAAGTGTGTCTATATTGGGCAACAAGCAGGTTTCTTGGAGTAGCCACCCAATAGAACATTGGGACAGGTCGTCTAGCCTCAGCGAGTCTAAGACGGCACATATATATCCATTTTGGGCAAGCTAAAGGGATCTTGGAGACTTCATCTCAATTGAATATTGGAATGATCCTCTAACACCATGGAGCCTAGGATCAGAGTGGGTTCGGGACTTCCCATTTATTCATACCTTGGTGAGGTTTATAATTGAGCTTTTAATTTAGAGTTTCATCCCATTTCTCATTCACCTTAATGCAGTTAATTAAAGCGCAAGTTGTCCACTCAAGGAAAAGCGATAAATAAAACATAATCAAAGTAAAGCACATGAAAGTAAATACAACAAAACTAGGGGCGGAATACAACCCCCATACAAATCATGCATAAATTAGGATGTTCATTAATGATGAGAACATTGGTCCTCGCATGCATATTTATTATGAAACAGTTTTGATGTGATGGTTTTATTTTGGAGAAAATTGAGACATTGTTCCCATTTTTATTAGGAAAGATTCCAAGTTAATTAATAAAAAAAACGGTTTAGTGATTTTCTTTCTAGCGGGCCTAAATAAATAATTTTACAAGAAAATTACATGGCAAAATAAATGGAAAAGCTAAATAAATAAAATATTACAAATGAAAACAAATAAATACTTAATCCCAAACCAGCCTTGTGGATCTCACCGCGTGCTTGCAAAAATTGCCCAAGAGGGAAAATGAGATGTGAAATCATCATAAAACACAGATAAAATAATGTTAGTAATTGAATCAATTAAAATCAATTAAATATAAAATAAATGATAAAATAAAATAAAATGAGATAAAATGAAATGATATCAAAATAACAAATGAATTAACATGTTAATTAATTAATATGTAAAAATATGAACATGATAATAATGAAAATAAATAAGTGAACAAAATATTAAATATATGATAATGACAATGGAAAAGAATAATAAAAATTATTAAATAAATGACATGGTTAATTAATATAATTACAATTAATATAAAACATTTACATGGTAAAAATATCAATTAAAATTAATTTATTTAATTATATGTTAAAAATAACGGGAAATCAAAGCAAAATAGATTATTTACATGTTAGAAATAAAAGAAATCAATATTTACATGAACAAAAATAATATATTAACATATTAAATGAGACAAATATAAAAGTAATAGAACAAATAAATAAATAAATGAAAATAATAAAAAAATAATAATATACATGTTAATAAAATAAATATGAATAAAATAATAATAAAAATAGAAATAAAAGATTAGGCCCAAAATGTTTACCCTCAGAGTTTCGAATTCGATGAAGGTAAAAATGATGTTGATTTCCTTGTTTGTGGTATGCAATATTAGAGTGAAATATGATAATGTTGGAATTTTATTCAGAAAAAATAGGATTAAAAAAATGATTTTTATTGATTAAAAGATAAAAAAATATTCTCAAGCACAAACAATTGTTTTGTTTGTCTCAAGAAAAAAAAAAAAGAAAAAATCGTTTATGAAAACAAACTTATTTTTAGGAAAAATCAAATGAAAAACTAGAATTCAAGGACAAGCAATTATTTTATTTGTCTCAAAATCTAATTTTCATCAAAAATAGATTCCAAGAAGATATCATTGAAGAAGATTTAATTGAAACAAATAACAAATTAAAAATCTGAATTTTGAGAGCAAATAATTAGTTTATTTGTCTCAAGATTGAATCCATTAACAAAATTCCGCCCAAAAATCAGTTTAGGAGAAATTGTGTTGGAAAAAGAAAGAAAAATGAACCTTTTTTCTTTTTTATTTTTGCTTAGGGAAAATTTGAAAATTTTTTGAGAGAGTTTGAAAGGAAGAAGAAGAGAAAAGATGAAAAAACCCTAGAAAAAATTCTCCCTCTTTGATTTTTTTATCTTTTTCTTTTTATATGAAGAAAATAGAAAATAAAATTAATTCAAGGGATAAAATTTAATAAAATCAGATATTATCTATTTGAATTTATAAAAATGGAAAAAAATCCCTTGAAACCTTAAAAAAGGGGATAAAAACAGATTTTTAGGTCCAAAAATCGGAAAAAAATGATTTTGAGGCCAAAAAGACCATTTGCGGCAGAACAGGTGCTATGGACGCCCGACGAGCGTCCGTAGCGCACGCTGGGCGAGAGCGCTCGCCCAGCGTGTGCGCGATGTTGCGTGCGCAGACAATCGCACATTGCACACGCTGAGCGCCGCGCGATGGCGCTCCGCGCGCCGCAATGCCTCGCAATGCGCACAGGCGCTGCGCGCGGCCACAAGGCGCTGCCACAACCGACGCTCGGAATTTTTTTTTTAATTTAATTTTTAAAATTAACAAAAAATATAATAAATCTAAGCCCCTTTTTTCAAATCTAATTTTTAAAATATTTTTTATTATTTTTTTATTTTTCACTCTAAAATGCAAATTTTACAAGGAAATCACCACTTTTAGCCTTTTTGCCTGTGACAAGGCATCTTATCATCATTGGGTAACTCTGATCTGGACTGCCTCAGGACCTAGTGTCTGCAGTTGCCCCCAATTTTGGGGAAACTAGTGCACTAGTGCCTAGTTGAGCCAAAATTCATAGGAGAAAGGAAAGAGACGCGTACCTGAGGTGGCCCTTACCTTTTGCTGTGTGGAATGTTGCGAGTTGTCGCTGCTGAGCTATAGTGCTATTCGACTGTGGCTCGTTTGCAATCTTTTCTATCGCATCATACTGCTCACCTCCGGTCGGCTTGCACGGCGTTTGTGAGATGCAGCGTTCTCTAACCACAATCTCATTGCTATCTATTCTATTGCGTGTGCGCCGCTGTCCTCTTCTCGGCATGCACAGTGGTTGATCTCTCCTATTGTCCTCGTCTCGGCCTGCACGGTGTGACGTGCAGTGTCTCTAACTCCAACCTCTGTTGCGAAGGTGCCCCGTTAACCTCATCTCGGTCTGCACGGTGGCTAGTCTGTCCTGCTGGCCTCGTCTCGGCCTGCACGGTGTGAGGTGAAGTGTCTCTAACTCCAACCTCTGCTGCGATTTGTTCTATCGCTGGTGCCCCGCTAACCTCGTCTCGGCCTAAGTGTCCCCGGCATAACGTGAATGAAGAGGTTTGCTTTTCTAGGTAGTTTTTGATAAGGTTAAGCTGAACCCACCTCTCGGATCATCAAATTGATGTTTCGAAGAGACTGAGAAAGCCCTAAGAAAAGGTCTTAAAGATAATGCTCCAAAGAGACTGAGAATGCTTTAAAAAAAGGTCTTAAATGTCATGGCCGGACTTGTACCCTAGTTGCAATTAGTTTAATTTGGGGTCTAAGTGTAATTAAGTGTGTAGGATTGGACTTAATTGAAAGGCTAAGGGAATTTAAGAGGTTAAAAAGGCAATTGTGCATGATTAGTAAGAAGTGGATTAACTAAGTTAAGTAAGTGTGGATTAGAGAATAAAATAACTTAATTAAATGGATAGTGGAGGCAGAATTGAGAGTGGAATCCGTGTGGCATCATGAGAGTTAGCCACCTCCTTCTTTGCATGCATTTGCCTAGAGAAGTGAGAGGTGAGTGTGTGTTGGCCTCATTCTTCATTTTTCTGCATTTGACTTTATCTTTCTTCTTGCTTCCGTGAGTGAGGATGAGAGTGGTTTAAGTGGATGTATGCATATAGCTAATTGGAGCAAGAATTAAGTGTTAAGACTTAAAGGTAAGTGATTATGCGTGCTTATTCTCATCTTCTACTCTTCTTCTTGGTTTTGATTTGGTATTGGTATGAGAATTGATGGGTTGTGTTCAATCCTGGAATTTGAATTGGTTTTGCTAGCTGAAGAAGTGAAGAGAGATAAGGGAAAAGCTGTAATCGGAGAGCCGAGCGTCCGTCGAGATTAGGAGCTAAGGCGACGAGGTTTGGGAACAAACCTTAATTGTGTGGTTGTATGATTTGTGTTGGTTGAATAGAGATTTGAATTGAATTGTATGTGTATGCGAAATTGAAGTTGAGCATGAATTATGTGATGCTAGATTATGTGATTGTAATAGTAATATGCTTGGTGATATAATGCTTGAGAATGATTATGATTTGTACTATTATTGAATGTCAAAACAAAAAGGGAAAATAGGTATGTGCTAATTGATTATGTGGTTGATGTTTATGAGTTGATTGCCAAAAGTGAGAGTGAGATTTGAAGCTTAAATAAGAAGGAAGAAATGGATTGAAAAACATAACTATGTCATGGTGTTTTTGCATAGGTCACGGTGACAATCAAACTGATTGTGACCGTGAGATATGCTTGAGTTCAATTCTGCCTACTTGATTTTTGTATGTCACCGTGACAATGGAATTCATTGTGACCGTGAGGTACTTAAGAGAGCATTCTATTTTGCAAAGTGAGAATATGTCACGGTGATAATGGAGTTCATTGTGACCGTGACATACCCTCAAGATGCATTCTGCCGAGACTTGGGAACATGTCACGGTGACAATGAAATTGATTGTGACCGTGACCTGTCCCCAGTTTGCATTCTGTTTTGAACTTCAACATGTCACGGTGACAATGAAATTCATTGTGACCGTGACCTACCCTATTTTGGCAATATAACCCTAATGTGTTCAGACTTTCTAATGGTAAGTCTTCAAGTGAAATGAAGGACATTATGAGTAAGTGTTAAGCGGGTACACTTGCATACTATGTGATAAATCTTGAATGCAATCAAATATGTAGCTATGAACTATGAAGAATGAATTTGGAAGCATATTGAATATGCCAGTGAATGTGATATGAGCTATCTCTGTATGTGATGTGAAAAGCGATCAATGTGAACTGAATAATTTGTTTAACAATTTAAGCCTACGAGTCAAGTAGTGGATAGTTAGGCATGCCTATAGGGTCAAGTGCTGCAGCCCCATGCGTATAATGTGTCTGATTCCATGGGAATCACAATGCGAAAATAATGTGAATAATCCTTGCTGGATTATATTATAAGTGAAATGATATTTTGGTACCTGAGGGTACCCATGCGTAAGTGTAATCTCGATGAGATTCTTGTACCTGAGTGGTACCAATGCGATACCCGTTATCCGCGTCATTGAATTGCAGGCTAACTGATTAATCAAATAATACAGGGAAGTGACTGTAATATAATAAAGCATGTGATGTGGATATGTCAATAAGTGATTGATGCTTTATGATTGAATGTAGTAATGGACAGTACTATGCTTAAAATGATATTTGCTTGATAATAATTGCTCTGGCATGACTTCTAGCATGTAATGTATGGTGTTTCTGAGGTGTGATAAATTATTTGCTATATATGAGTTCCCCACTAAGTGTTGTCGCTTAGCATGGATTTACTCTAATCCGTGCAGGTACGGACCAGAGGTGATCGAAGGACGTCCCCGCATTTTGTACGGTCAACAGTAGGAAATAGGAAGTGTAGGTTCTGGGTTTAATATTTTGGGATTTCTGTATAAGCTTTTGTACCATCGTATGTATAGCGGGTATGTAAAGGCATGTAATAATCTGATAACTATGAATGTTAACCTAAATATGTATGTGCAATGCGTGTGGCTATGGAAATGCACTATAAGTAGCTGGCATGTGATGTGTGAGTTAAGATCGTATGTGATGAAATTTTATTATTCAGGCTAAGCATGTGTTCTGTTGTGTGTGTGCGGTCTTCTTTAACTAAGATTAGCTGAGCTAGTCTGTCATTAGGGAATGGGCGTCACAAGTTGTGGTATCAGAGCTTAGGTTGAGTCTTTTCTGGGAATTGGGTAGATAAGATGTGTGTAGTTTGTTGACCTAATGCGGAAGTCCTTGTTTAATCTATGTAGTAACGATGGATTCTGGAAGGCATACCAGAGAAGAATCTGCCGAAAGTGTAAATCCTCGTGAAGCTGAGGTGACGGGGTCTGGACAGTCTAGATCGGTTGGTTTCGGGAATGAGATTCCATTTGGGCCTATGGAAGCTATGATGAAAATGACACAAGATATGGCGAGAGTGATGGAGCGTATGTTGGCGCCTAGAGCCCCAATAGAATCTTTGAGAAAGCATGGTTTGGAGGAATTCCATGGAACAAGGTTAGATGAGTCAGAAAATGCAGAGTACTGGATTGAGAAGGTGGAGAGGATTCTTAAGGAGATACGGTGTCCTCTTGACCAGTGGGTTGAATGTGTGGAGTCACTACTCCAAGGCCCTGCATATGATTGGTGGAAGCTGGTCCTGCAGAACCCGATGCTTCCTGAACCATTAGACTGGGAGTTCTTTGAAAGGGAATTCAAGAACAAGTATATCATTAAAGCACATCGTGAGGCAAACTGGAAGAAGTTTCTGAGTTTAAGACAGAGAACCATGTCGGTGGCGGAGTATGAAGCGAAATTTTGTCGTCTAAGCAAGTACGCGCTAAAAGGTATTTTAACCGACGTGTTGCGGTGTCAATAGTTTGAGGAAGGGTTGATTGAGGAAATTAAAGCATTGCTGATTTCTCTAACAACAGAACAGAATATAAGTTATTATCGAATTGTACAAGCAGCTTTGAGAGCTGAAAGGATGTTAGTAGCTCAAAGAAAATGGAGACAAAGGAAGAATGCAGGTAGAGGTGGTTCCCAGATGGGGAAAAGATCAAGAGATTCTCATATGGCACCACCTGCGGAATCTGGGTTCAGTTCTGCAGCAAGAGGTAAGAAGCATGGCGCTCCCTCAGCATCTGGTTCGGGAAGAGGAACATCTGGTAACAGAAGTGAGGTTTAGGAGTGTCCTCATTTTGGTAAGAGGCATAGAGGAGAATGCTGGAGAGTGACGGGTGCTTGTTTTAGATGTGGAAGCACTGAGCATTTCCTTGCTAATTGCCCGAATGCTTATGAGATGTCAGGAGATCAACAAGAACAGAGTAGGGGTGGTTCAAATTTGCCTTCTACTAATAGAGGAAGAGGAAGAGGACGTGGCAGAGGTAGCCAGTCCAGGGGTGCAGTTGATTCTGAAATTGTGGATAGGCCTGATGCGGCACCAGTGCGGACTTATGCTATGAGGGCACGAGAGGATCAGGATGCGCCTGAAGTGATAGTAGGTACTATTCTACTCTGTGGTGTGGAAATGTTTGCACTTATTGATCCTGGCTCAACTCATTCTTATGTGTGTAATAAAAAGATATGTGAAAAGATGCCTATAGTTGAATGTTTAAGATATGATATATGTGTGTCTAGCCTTTGGGTGGTAACATTAATGTGAACAGAGTGTATAGAAACTGTGCATTAGAAGTTCAAGGTAGTGTGTTTCCAGCGGATTTGATTGAACTGCCGTTTGATGAGTTTGATTTGATTTTGGGTATGGATTGGTTAACCAAATATGATGCGGATGTTAAGTGTAAGAGGAAAATGGTTGTACTCTATGATGGTAAGGGGAATAGAGCGACAGTGAGGGGAGTGTGCACTAACCCTCTTGTGATGTGATATCTGCTATGCAAGCCTGTCGGTATATGAGAAAAGGATGTGAAGCTTATCTAGCTTTGGTGATAGACAGTAAGAGAGAACATGTGAAGATACAAGAGATACCGATAGTCAGAGAGTTTCCTGTCGTGTTTCCTGAAGAACTGAGCGGTGTACCACCGATAAGAGAGGTTGAGCTATCGATTGATGTGGCGCCTGGAACAGTCCCTGTATCTAAGGCACCGTACAGAATGGCTCCAACTGAGTTGAAGGAATTGAAAGAACAGCTGCAAGAATTGCTAAATAGGGGTTTTATTAGACCTAGTGTTTCACCTTGGGGAGCACCAGTGCTATTTGTCAAGAAGAAAGATGGTACAATGAGAATGTGCATCGATTATCAGCAGTTGAATAAAGTGACGGTAAAGAATCGGTACCCTTTACCTCGGATTGAAGATTTGTTTGATCAGTTAAGAGGAGCCGGTGTATTTTCAAAAATTGATTTGCGTTCAGGGTATTATCAGTTGCAAGTGAAGAAAGAAGATATACCTAAGACTGCATTTAGAACTCGATATGGGCACTATGAGTTTCTGGTGATGCCTTTTGGGTTGACTAATGCGCCAGCTGCATTTATGGATTTGATGAATCGGGTATTCAGACCGTATCTGGATCAATTTGTGGTAGTATTCATAGATGATATTCTTGTTTATTCAAGGGATGAGAAGGAGCACGAGCAGCATTTGAGAATTGTGCTCCAGACACTGCGGGAGCATCAGTTGTATGCCAAACTAAGTGTGAGTTCTGGCTCAAAGAGGTGTCATTTCTGGGTCATGTGATCTCATCTGAGGGGATTAAAGTAGAAGCAATTGTGAATTGGAAACCGCCTAAGAATGTGCTGGAGGTTCGCAGTTTCTTAGGGTTGGCTGGATACTTCAGAAGGTTTGTGAAAGGATTTTCAGTGATAGCTTCACCATTGACAAAATTGTTACGAAAAGGAGTGAAGTATGAGTGGTCTGAAAGATGTCAACCGAGTTTCAATTAGTTGAGGAAGATGTTAGTAGATGCACCGATTCTTACACAGCCTATGACTGGCAAAGAGTATGTGTTGTATACCGATGCTTCAGGTGTTGGGTTGGGTTGTGTATTGATGCAAGAGGAGAAGGTGATAGCATATGCGTCAAGGCAACTGAAGCCGCACGAACAAAATTATCCGACTCATGATTTGGAATTGGCAGCAGTAGTGTTTGCTTTAAAGATTTGATGCCAGCATGTGTTTTGGATTTCTCTAAGAGTTGGGATAGGTATCTTCCACTTATGGAATTTGCTTATAACAACAGTTATCATACCAGTATTGGTATGGCACCGTATGAAGTCTTGTACGGAAGGAAATGTCGTTCACCGGTTTGCTGGACAGAATTGAATGAGAGCAGAATCATTGGACCTGATCTAGTGAGGGATACAGAAGAGAAAGCTAAGATCATACAACAAAGGTTGAAAGCAGCAAGTGACAGACAGAAATCGTATGCTGATTTGAAGAGAAGGGACATTGAATTCAGTGTGGGCGATATAGTATTTCTGAAAGTGTCTCCTTGGAGGAAGGTGCTAAGATTCGGTAAGAAAGGAAAATTGAGTCCGAGGTTTATCGGGCCATACGAAGTGCTTGAAAGAGTAGGTTCAGTAGCTTATCGGTTGGCTTTGCCCCGGCTTTGGTTAAGCTGCATGATGTATTCCATGTATCCATGTTAAGAAGATATAGGTCGGATGATTCCCATGTGCTACCTGTACAAGACGTGGAAGTGCAATCAGAATTTACTTATGATGAGAAGCCGAAAGTGATTTTAGCAAGAGAAGTGAGGCAACTTCGGAATAAGCAAATACCACTTGTGAAAGTGCTCTAGCAACATCACGATGTTGAGGAAGCAACTTGGGAACCAGAAGCGACTATGAGAGAACAGCATCCACAACTGTTCCACTCAGGTATGAATTTCGAGGACGAAATTCTTTAAGGAGGGGAGAGTTGTCATGGCCGGACTTGTACCCTAGTTGCAATTAGTTTAATTTGGGGTCTAAGTGTAATTAAGTGTGTAGGATTGGACTTAATTGAAAGGCTAAGGGAATTTAAGAGGTTAAAAAGGGATTTGTGCATGATTAGTAAGAAGTGGATTAACTAAGTTAAGTAAGTGTGGATTAGAGAATAAAATAACTTGATTAAATGGATAGTGGAGGCAGAATTGAGAGTGGAATCCGTGTGGCATCATGAGAGTTAGCCACCTCCTTCTTTGCATGCATTTGCCTAGAGAAGTAAGAGGTGAGTGTGTGTTGGCCTCATTCTTCATTTTTCTGCATTTGACTTTATCTTTCTTCTTGCTTCCGTGAGTGAGGATGAGAGTGGTTTAAGTGGATGTATGCATATAGCTAATTGGAGCAAGAATTAAGTGTTAAGACTTAAGGGTAAGTGATTATGTGTGCTTATTCTCATCTTTTACTCTTCTTCTTGGTTTTGATTTGGTATTGGTATGAGAATTGATGGGTTGTGTTCAATCCTGGAATTTGAATTGGTTTTGCTAGCTGAAGAAGTGAAGAGAGATAAGGGAAAAGCTGTAATCGGAGAGCCGAGCGTCCGTCGAGATTAGGAGCTAAGGCGACGAGGTTTGGGAACAAACCTTAATTGTGTGGTTGTATGATTTGTGTTGGTTGAACAGAGATTTGAATTGAATTGTATGTGTATGCGAAATTGAAGTTCAACATTAATTATGTGATGCTAGATTATGTGATTGTAATAGTAATATGCTTGGTGATATAATGCTTGAGAATGATTATGATTTGTGCTATTATTGAATGTCAAAACAAAAAGGGAAAACAGGTATGTGCTAATTGATTATGTGGTTGATGTTTATGGGTTGATTGCCAAAAGTGAGAGTGAGATTTGAAGCTTAAATGAGAAGGAAGAAATGGACTGAAAAACATAACTATGTCATGGTGTTTTTGCATAGGTCACGGTGATAATCAAACTGATTGTGACCGTGAGATATGCTTGAGTTCAATTCTGCCTACTTGATTTTTGTATGCCACGGTGACAATGGAATTCATTGTGACCGTGAGGTACTTAAGAGAGCATTCTGTTTTGCAAAGTGAGAATATGTCACGGTGACAATGGAGTTCATTGTGACCGTGACATACCCTCAAGATGCATTCTGCCGAGACTTGGGAACATGTCACGGTGACAATGAAATTGATTGTGACCGCGACCTGTCCCCAGATTGCATTCTGTTTTGAACTTCAACATGTCACGGTGACAATGAAATCATTGTGACCGTGACCTACCCTATTTTGGCAATATAACCCTAATGTGTTCAGACTTTCTAATGGTAAGTCTTCAAGTGAAATAAAGGACATTATGAGTAAGTGTTAAGCGGGTACACTTGCATACTATGTGATAAATCTTGAATGCAATCAAATATGTAGTTATGAACTATGAAGAATGAATTTGGAAGCATATTGAATATTCCAGTGAATGTGATATGAGCTATCTCTGTATGTGATGTGAAAAGCGATCAATGTGAACTGAATAATTTGGTTAACAATTTAAGCCTGCGAGTCAAGTAGTGGATAGTTAGGCATGCCTATAGGGTCAAGTGTTGCAGCCCCATACGTATAATGTGTCTGATTCCATGGGAATCACAATGCGAAAATAATGTGAACAATCCTTGCTGGATTATATTATAAGTGAAATGATATTTTGGTACCTGAGGGTACCGATGCGTAATTGTAATCTCGATGAGATTCTTGTACCTGAGTGGTACCAATGCGATACCCGTTATCCGCGTCATTGAATTGCAGGCTAACTGATTAATCAAATAATACAGGGAAGTGACTGTAATATAATAAAGCATGTGATGTGGATATGTGAATAAGTGATTGATGCTTTATGATTGAATGTAGTAATGGACAATACTATGCTTAAAATGATATTTGCTTGATAATAATTGCTCTGGCATGACTTCTAGAATGTAATGTGTGGTGTTTCTGAGGTGTGATAAATTATTTGCTATATATGAGTTCCCCACTAAGCGTTGTCGCTTAGCATGGATTTACTCTAATCCGTGCAGGTACGGACCAGAGGTGATCGAAGGACGTCCCCGCATTTTGTACGGTCAACAGTAGGAAATAGGAAGTGTAGGTTCTGGGTTTAATATTTTGGGATTTCTGTATAAGCTTTTGTAACATCGTATGTATAGCGGGTATGTAAAGGCATGTAATAATCTGATAACTATGAATGTTAACCTAAATATGTATGTGCAATGCGTGTGGCTATGGAAATGCACTATAAGTAGTTGGCATGTGATGTGTGAGTTAAGATCGTATGTGATGAAATTTTATTATTCAGGCTAAGCATGTGTTCTGTTGTGTGTGTGCGGTCTTCTCTAACTAAGATTAGCTGAGCTAGTCTGTCATTAGGGAATGGGCGTCACATTAAAGATAATGCTCTAAAGAGACCGAGAATGTAACACCCCGAAATAGCCCTAGAAGAATGACAGATTTTTTTTTGTTCAAGAAAGATTAGTGTTGTGTGTGTGAGTCCTGTCGCGAGCGCGACAAGCGTCGCGGGCGCGACAGAACCACTCCAGTGATAGGGTATTTAAATTGGCCTTTTTGATTTGTAACTTTGTAGGAGAGCGACACATGGCACCGTAGGGAAGTGACATGTGGCAAGGGATTAAGTTAGATTAAAGAGGAATAAGTGACCCAAAAGGAAAGAAGACACTTGCCTTAGTAAGGATAATTATGAATTAATGAGGTTAGTGAGCATTAATTGAGCAGTAAATTTTGGATTGACTTAGAACATCTGCCCTTTTCATTCCTCTTCTTCACGTTAGTTTCTTTCTTTTCTCTTGTTCTACTCCTTTCTTCGTTTCTTCGTTTCTTCTTCTTTACATGTTTTGAGTGATTCATTTGGTTTGGCTTTGAGAGGGGCTAGTAGAGCTTGATTAGGTATCCTAAGAATGTCACACCCCAACCTATGACATGGATACTTCTACTCATGATTAAATCGAGAAGGACCCAAGATAGATAGGAGTGTCACACCCCACTAGTATAAACATACAAACATCACATACAGAATAATATATCCAGCGTAAATAAAAACTTTAAAAGAACGAAGAGGGATACAGAACAATAGGAACACTTTTATTAATATACAGAAATAGTTCTTTACATACTACATCAGATTACAAAAAGAACCAATTTACAAAAGCCCAACATACGAAGTTCAAAAGGGCTAACAAAACATTATACTATTACAAAAGAAGGAAAGCCTAAACTATAACACTTCTGAACTCTAGCTGCGTTGGCCTTCCCGATGCGACACACCCAGAACACGCGTACCAAAACCTTCCACACCTGCACGGATAAACACCCGTGCTAAGCGAAATCGCTTAGTGGGGAAACACACAATGCATGACCGCCACTCACAGTGACGGTAACAGAAAACACATGAAAACAATACAATTACATATACATAGATATATCATCATACATATCCAATTCATTTAATTGCATTCTCATTCAGAATTCTTGCACAAAGGCACTCAATAACACCTGCTTAATCATAATGAGTGGATAACGAGTACACATAGATACTTGAGAGTATCGGTTCTATATGATAAACACATAGATACCCAAAGGTATCAAACATTCTTTTTATTTTATTCCAAGTGGTTACACATAGAATCTTAAGAAAGATTCGACAGAAGGATCGCGAGGATCCAATCGGGGGACCTGATCAGGGTCCAAATCGTACACATAGCTGCAGCGGCACATAACTCTATTAGGCATGCCTAACTATCCACTTATCCGACATTAGCAGGTTACGCAAAATCTTATCACATTTACATGCATATATCACTAAGCAAGAGATAGTCAAAGCTTAAGAAGATTGCATGCAAAAGAATTTAAGTCATTAAGCAAAAAGAAGGAGAAATCAAATTTGGAAGTCACGTCTGTCGCGCTCGCGACAGAAGCCAAGCTACACTTCCCCGCCTCGTCTCGCGATCGCGAGAGATCTCGTGGTCGCGAGAGGACGTAGGGATGGCTCTTCTGTCGCGCTCGCGACAGAAGAGAACCTCACACAAGCTCGGAGCTCGAGCACTCTGTCGCGCTCGCGATGGTTGTCGCGCTCGCGACAGAGAGCTCCCTCGAATTCTTCGGCGCGACATCTCTCGCGCCGGCGCGAGGATTGAAACCCCCGCATTCTGTCGCGCTCGCGGCAGTGTCGCGATCGCGACAGACATGGGTTTTTCAACTCTTACGCCCAAATTCTGCAGATTTCACACAAATTTCACATCCAAACTTCCAAAATTGATTCCGAAGCTCAAAATTCAGCAAATCAAGCATTCACAACTCATAACATAAATAAAAACCCAACTTCATCACCATTTAACTCAATTAAATCCAATCAATTTCATGTCCAAATGCAAGAATTTCCAAAACAGCAATTTTAACATCACTTACAACTATTCACATAATTTCCCACAATTCCTTCAACAATATTCATTCTTTCACATCACATATCACATAAATTTCAATTTAAGTTATAACCACTCAACTCATAATCCCAATCAAAGCATAAACACATTTATCAACTCAAATCACAAAAATGCACAAAACGATGAACAATCCCAAACCTTCTCTCCTTAGCTCCTAATCGCGAGCTCCGCTTCCGCTAGCGATTCCTTTTCCTTTATCAGGTCTAGGAGCCTCCTCTGAACCATAAACCCATAACAATCAAGATCAATTTTACAACTACCCAAACATACATATATAAATTATAAAACCTAGAGAAGAGGAAGAAGAAGAATCTAAAATACCCATAACCCCAACTCACCTTTAAGCTTCCAAAATCACAAGCTAATCAACTCTAATTACTCAATTAAGGAAGAGGGAGCAAGATTGTGCAAAGAAAAAGGAAGAACAAAGAAAGAAGAAGAAGAAAAAGAAGGGAATGGCGTGAAGAGGAGGAGAGGAACGGGAAATCAAAGGAAGGCTGCCCTTTTCTCTCTCTTCACCAACCCAATAAATGCCCACTTACCCTCTTTGCCACTTGTCACACTCTCCTCAAGCCACATGCCCTTTAACACACCCTACTCCCAAACTTGGCTATACACTCTAAGCTAACCCTTACTCATACTTTTACTTCTATACACTCACTTATACACTAGTCTAATTTCCTCTTCTCACTAATACACACACTTATACAATAAATAAATTAAATAATCCAATTTAACACATACATAAAAATACACACATATATACACGGACAGGCTCAAACTACTGGGGTGGTTTTGGGGTGTTACAATACTCCCCCACTTAACAGAATTTCGTCCTCGAAATTCTTACCTGATCCAAACAACTGAGGATATTGCAATCTCATAGCTTCTTCTGGTTCCCATGTAGCTTCCTCAATACCGTAATGCTGCCACAAAACTTTGACTAACGATATTTGCTTATTCCGAAGCTGTCTGACTTCCCGCTCCAAAATTCTTTTCGGTTCTTCATCAAAAGAAAAGTCTGACTGAATCCGGATATCTTGCACTGGTAACACATGTGAAGGATCTGACCGATATCTCCTGAGCATAGATACATGAAAAACGTCATGTAATCTCGCTAACTCCAAAGGCAAAGCTAGTTGATACGCTACTGGACCTACTTTCCTTAGAATCTCATACGGCCCAATAAAGCGTGGACTTAACTTGCCTTTCTTTCCGAAACGGAGAATCTTACGCCACGGTGACACCTTCAAGAACACTTTATCACCTACTTCATACTGAATGTCCCGACGCTTCAGATTAGCATAAGAACGCTGTCGATCTTTTGCTGCTTTCAAGTTCTGTTGCACAACCCTTACTTTCTCTTCGGTATCCCTCACTATATCCGGACCTATCATAGCCTTTTCTGACAACTCAGTCCAACATACTGGCGTTCTACACTTCCGTCCATACAACACCTCATAAGGAGCCATACCAATGCTCACTTGGTAGCTGTTATTATACGCAAATTCCATCAAGGACACATACCGATCCCAACTTCCTGCAAACTCTAAAGCACAACTTCGGAGCATATCCTCTAAGATCTGAATAACCCTTTCTGATTGCCCATCAGTCTGCGGATGGAAAGTAGTACTGAAATTCAACCGTGTTCCCAAAGCTGCCTGAAGTTCTTTCCAAAACTTAGATGTAAAGCGAGGATCGCGATCTGATACAATGGATGACGGAATCCCATGCAACCGGACTATCTCATCCACATACAGTTCCGCCAACTTGTCCATCGAGTAATCCACTCTCACAGGTAGAAAATGTGCAGACTTTGACAATCGATCTACTATAACCCATACCGAATCATGTTTACGCTGAGTCATAGGCAAACTAGATACAAAATCCATCGTGATGTCATCCCATTTCCATTGAGGAATGGGTAAGGGATGAAGCAATCCCGATGGCACTTGATGCTCGGTTTTCACTTGCTGACAAGTAAGACATCTTGAAACAAATTCTGTTATCTCTCTTTTCATTCCTGGCCACCAATAGTATTGTTTCAAGTCTTGATACATTTTATCTCCACCAGGATGCATAGTGAAGACTAAAGAGTGAGCTTCTTGTAACAATTTCTTTCTTAACTCACCAACATCAGGTACACATAACCGATTCCCATGCCTAAGCACTCCTTCACTGTCTATCAGATATTCTGTCCGCTTGCCCTCTTTCACTGCTTGACAAACACGCTGAAGTACATGATCATCTAACTGTGCCCTTGCAATTTCAGATCTCAAACTCGGCTTAACTCTAAGTTGAGCAATCAGAGCACCTTCAGAATCAAACCTCCATCTACCTCGGCTCGCTAGCAACGCAGACAAAGACTTCCTACTAAGAGCATCTGCCACCACGTTAGCCTTACCCGGATGATAATCAATGATACAATCATAATCCTTAAAAAGTTCTAACCATCTCCGCTGTCTCAAATTTAATTCCTTCTGTGTTAACAAATACTTAAGACTCTTGTCATTCCTGGCCACCAATAGTATTGTTTCAAGTCTTGATACATTTTATCTCCACCAGGATGCATAGTGAAGACTAAAGAGTGAGCTTCTTGTAACAATTTCTTTCTTAACTCACCAACATCAGGTACACATAACCGATTCCCATGCCTAAGCACTCCTTCACTGTCTATCAGATATTCTGTCCGCTTGCCCTCTTTCACTGCTTGACAAACACGCTGAAGTACATGATCATCTAACTGTGCCCTTGCAATTTCAGATCTCAAACTCGGCTTAACTCTAAGCTGAGCAATCAGAGCACCTTCAGAATCAAACCTCCATCTACCTCGGCTCGCTAGCAACGCAGACAGAGACTTCCTACTAAGAGCATCTGCCACCACGTTAGCCTTACCCGGATGATAATCAATGATACAATCATAATCCTTAAAAAGTTCTAACCATCTCCGCTGTCTCAAATTTAATTCCTTCTGTGTTAACAAATACTTAAGACTCTTGTGATCGGTGAAAATTCTGCACGTCTCCCCATACAAGTAGTGTCGCCAAATCTTAAGCGCAAACACTACCGCTGCCAACTCCAGATCGTGAGTCGGGTAGTTCCGCTCATGAGGCTTCAACTGTCTCGACGCATAAGCTATTACTTTATTCCCTTGCATCAGAACACACCCTAAGCCAATACCCGAAGCATCACTATACATAGTGTACTCTTTACCCGAAACCGGCTGTGTGAGCACAGGAGCTTTAACCAACAACTCTTTCAACCGATCAAAACTGGCTTGACACTTTTCAGTCCATACAAACTTAACATCCTTTCGAAGAAGCTTGGTCAAAGGAGATGCTAACACTGAAAACCCCTGAACAAACCGTCGGTAATACCCTGCTAAACCCAGAAAACTTCTTACCTCAGGTACATTCTTCGGAGGCATCCACTTAACAATCGCTTCAATTTTACTTGGATCAACACGTACACCTTCTGCTGATATCACATGTCCAAGGAAGGCCACTTCCTTTAACCAAAACTCACACTTGCTGAGTTTCGCGTACAGCTGATGATCCCTTAACATTTGCAATACTAATATAAGATGTTCCTCATGCTCTTTGCGGTCTCGCGAGTATACCAAAATGTCATCAATAAATACCACAACAAACTTATCCAGAAACGGTCGAAAAACCCGGTTCATCAGATCCATAAAGGCTGCAGGCGCGTTGGTCAAGCCAAAAGGCATCACTAGAAATTCATAATGGCCATAACGCGTCCGAAAAGCCGTCTTTGCCACATCCGCTTCTTTAACCCCCAACTGATAATAGCCTGATCTCAAATCTATCTTAGAGAATACCCCTGCTCCTCTCAACTGATCAAAAAGATCCTCAATCCTCGGCAATGGATACTTATTCTTAATAGTCACTTTATTAAGCTGTCGGTAATCAATGCACATCCGAAGGGTTCCATCCTTTTTCTTGACAAACAATACTGGAGCACCCCACGGTGACACACTAGGCCGGATGAATCCTTTATCCAACAATTCTTGTAACTGACTCTTCAATTCCTTCAATTCCATGGGAGCCATTCTATAAGGAGCCTTTGAAATCGGAGCTGTACCCGGCAGAATCTCTACTGACAATTCAACCTCTCTCTCGGGAGGTAACCCCGGTAACTCTTCCGGAAAAACATCGACAAAATCTCTTACAATCGGAATATCTTGAATCTTAACTTGACCTCTCCGTGAATCCAAAACCACAGCCAGAAAAGCTTCACATCCCTTCCTGATGAATCTTCTGGCTTTCATAGCTGATACCACATTATGCAAAGAACTACTTCCAATTCCTTTCACAATTACTGGCAAATGATCTTTATCTCTCAAAACCATTACTTTCCTATGACAATCTACTACTGCTCGGTGCTTATCTAGCCAATCCATCCCCAGAATAATATCAAACTCATGAAAAGGCAAACAAATTAAATCCACAACAAACTCTACATTCTGAATCCTCAAAGGACATTTCCGACAAACCCGATTAACCATAATACTCTGACCCAACGGACTGGACACACAAATTTCATATTCCATCTTCTCCTCACTACCCAAACTATCCCATAACTTACCAGAACACACATAGGAATGGGTAGACCCCGGGTCAATCAAAACATAAACTTCAGAATCAAGCAAAGAAAACTTACCGGCAATTACTTCAGGAGCATTCTGTTCCTCTCGGGCTTTCATAGCATAAGCTCTACCAGATGATGGCACAGGGCGATCCACTGTTTCCGAGGCTTCTCTATCTCGAGATCTTCCACCTCGACCCCTTCCTCTACCCCTATTACGACTTCCTTGGGGTACATTAGATCCAGCTCGACTCCCTTCCTGATGTCCCGAAGGATCTCCATATCGACTCGGACAATTCGCGAGTATATGATCCGTGGAACCACATCTAAAACAGCCTCCTGTTAACCATCGACACTCGCCCCAATGCGGTTTATTACAATACGAACATCGGGGAGGGCCATCTCCTCTACCTGAGCCCGCTCCCCTGGACGAACCCTGCCTTCTCCCTCTAGGGGCCGGACTAGCTGCTGACTCATCAGCAAAGTTTCCTTGTGATTCTCTTGGCCTCTTGCCTGAAGAAGAGCCACCTCTTGCAGATTTTCGTCTTTGAGCTTTCTCTCTCAAAATATTCTCAGAACGCTCCGCCCTCAAGGCTGCTTGTACTAATTGATAATATCTCACATTCGGAGCCGACATCAATGATATTAACATCACTTTTAAAGATTCATTCAAGCCTCCTTCAAAATGCTGACATCGAAACTCTTCTGTGAGAACTCTTGGCGGTGCATATTTGCTCAACTTGGTAAACTCATCCTCATACTCAGCTACAGACATCATTCTTTGCTTAAGAGTTAAAAACTGCGCCCACTTGGCATCCTTATATGCTTTGGTCACATACCGGTTCTGAAACTCGTCCTCAAAGAACTCCCATGTTATCGGTTCAGGAATTTGCGGTTGACTAGTCACCAATTTCCACCAATCATAAGCTGAACCTTGTAACAAAGACAAGGCACACTCCACTTCTTGCTCCGGTGGGCATCTTATTTCCCTAAGTACTCTGGATGTCTTCTCTAACCACATTTCTGCTTTAGAAGATTCATCTATACCGGTACCAAAGAAATCCTCTGCACCATGCTTTCTCAACCTTTCTATAGGTGCACTTGGTGCTGTCACTCTTTCAAGTACTCTTGTCATACTCTGAAGCATCGCTTCCATTGGTCCCAAAGGTACCTCAGGTCGTCCCCTAGGAGGTTGAGCCGGACCAGAAACTGAGGGATCCTGCTCTTGGGGATTTGCACTTTCTGCTGACCCCTCGAGTGATCCACGAGCGGACTCCATAACTACAAAACATAAACGCAGTGCGCATCAGGCCAACACACCCCAACAGACAGACTAACACACTGAAACCCAGTAACACCTAGAACCAATAGCTCTGATACCACCTAATGTCACACCCCAACCTATGACATGGATACTTCTACTCATGATTAGATCGAGAAGGACCCAAGATAGATAGGAGTGTCACACCCCACTAGTATAAACATACAAACATCACATACAGAATAATATATCCAGCGTAAATAAAAACTTTAAAAGAACGAAGAGGGATACAGAACAATAGGAACACTTTTATTAATATACAGAAATAGTTCTTTACATACTACATCAGATTACAAAAAGAACCAATTTACAAAAGCCCAACATACGAAGTTCAAAAGGGCTAACAAAACATTATACTATTACAAAAGAAGGAAAGCCTAAACTATAACACTTCTGAACTCTAGCTGCGTTGGCCTTCCCGATGCGACACACCCAGAACACGCGTACCAAAACCTTCCACACCTGCACGGATAAACACCCGTGCTAAGCGAAATCGCTTAGTGGGGAAACACACAATGCATGACCGCCACTCACAGTGACGGTAACAGAAAACACATGAAAACAATACAATTACATATACATAGATATATCATCATACATATCCAATTCATTTAATTGCATTCTCATTCAGAATTCTTGCACAAAGGCACTCAATAACACCTGCTTAATCATAATGAGTGGATAACGAGTACACATAGATACTTGAGAGTATCGGTTCTATATGATAAACACATAGATACCCAAAGGTATCAAACATTCTTTTTATTTTATTCCAAGTGGTTACACATAGAATCTTAAGAAAGATTCGACAGAAGGATCGCGAGGATCCAATCGGGGGACCTGATCAGGGTCCAAATCGTACACATAGCTGCAGCGGCACATAACTCTATTAGGCATGCCTAACTATCCACTTATCCGACATTAGCAGGTTACGCAAAATCTTATCACATTTACATGCATATATCACTAAGCAAGAGATAGTCAAAGCTTAAGAAGATTGCATGCAAAAGAATTTAAGTCATTAAGCAAAAAGAAGGAGAAATCAAATTTGGAAGTCACGTCTGTCGCGCTCGCGACAGAAGCCAAGCTACACTTCCCCGCCTCGTCTCGCGATCGCGAGAGATCTCGTGGTCGCGAGAGGACGTAGGGATGGCTCTTCTGTCGCGCTCGCGACAGAAGAGAACCTCACACAAGCTCGGAGCTCGAGCACTCTGTCGCGCTCGCGATGGTTGTCGCGCTCGCGACAGAGAGCTCCCTCGAATTCTTCGGCGCGACATCTCTCGCGCCGGCGCGAGGATTGAAACCCCCGCATTCTGTCGCGCTCGCGGCAGTGTCGCGATCGCGACAGACATGGGTTTTTCAACTCTTACGCCCAAATTCTGCAGATTTCACACAAATTTCACATCCAAACTTCCAAAATTGATTCCGAAGCTCAAAATTCAGCAAATCAAGCATTCACAACTCATAACATAAATAAAAACCCAACTTCATCACCATTTAACTCAATTAAATCCAATCAATTTCATGTCCAAATGCAAGAATTTCCAAAACAGCAATTTTAACATCACTTACAACTATTCACATAATTTCCCACAATTCCTTCAACAATATTCATTCTTTCACATCACATATCACATAAATTTCAATTTAAGTTATAACCACTCAACTCATAATCCCAATCAAAGCATAAACACATTTATCAACTCAAATCACAAAAATGCACAAAAAGATGAACAATCCCAAACCTTCTCTCCTTAGCTCCTAATCGCGAGCTCCGCTTCCGCTAGCGATTCCTTTTCCTTTATCAGGTCTAGGAGCCTCCTCTGAACCATAAACCCATAACAATCAAGATCAATTTTACAACTACCCAAACATACATATATAAATTATAAAACCTAGAGAAGAGGAAGAAGAAGAATCTAAAATACCCATAACCCCAACTCACCTTTAAGCTTCCAAAATCACAAGCTAATCAACTCTAATTACTCAATTAAGGAAGAGGGAGCAAGATTGTGCAAAGAAAAAGGAAGAACAAAGAAAGAAGAAGAAGAAAAAGAAGGGAATGGCGTGAAGAGGAGGAGAGGAACGGGAAATCAAAGGAAGGCTGCCCTTTTCTCTCTCTTCACCAACCCAATAAATGCCCACTTACCCTCTTTGCCACTTGTCACACTCTCCTCAAGCCACATGCCCTTTAACACACCCTACTCCCAAACTTGGCTATACACTCTAAGCTAACCCTTACTCATACTTTTACTTCTATACACTCACTTATACACTAGTCTAATTTCCTCTTCTCACTAATACACACACTTATACAATAAATTAATTAAATAATCCAATTTAACACATACATAAAAATACACACATATATACACGGACAGGCTCAAACTACTGGGGTGGTTTTGGGGTGTTACAATACTCCCCCACTTAACAGAATTTCGTCCTCGAAATTCTTACCTGATCCAAACAACTGAGGATATTGCAATCTCATAGCTTCTTCTGGTTCCCATGTAGCTTCCTCAATACCGTAATGCTGCCACAAAACTTTGACTAACGATATTTGCTTATTCCGAAGCTGTCTGACTTCCCGCTCCAAAATTCTTTTCGGTTCTTCATCAAAAGAAAAGTCTGACTGAATCCGGATATCTTGCACTGGTAACACATGTGAAGGATCTGACCGATATCTCCTGAGCATAGATACATGAAAAACGTCATGTAATCTCGCTAACTCCAAAGGCAAAGCTAGTTGATACGCTACTGGACCTACTTTCCTTAGAATCTCATACGGCCCAATAAAGCGTGGACTTAACTTGCCTTTCTTTCCGAAACGGAGAATCTTACGCCACGGTGACACCTTCAAGAACACTTTATCACCTACTTCATACTGAATGTCCCGACGCTTCAGATTAGCATAAGAACGCTGTCGATCTTTTGCTGCTTTCAAGTTCTGTTGCACAACCCTTACTTTCTCTTCGGTATCCCTCACTATATCCGGACCTATCATAGCCTTTTCTGACAACTCAGTCCAACATACTGGCGTTCTACACTTCCGTCCATACAACACCTCATAAGGAGCCATACCAATGCTCACTTGGTAGCTGTTATTATACGCAAATTCCATCAAGGACACATACCGATCCCAACTTCCTGCAAACTCTAAAGCACAACTTCGGAGCATATCCTCTAAGATCTGAATAACCCTTTCTGATTGCCCATCAGTCTGCGGATGGAAAGTAGTACTGAAATTCAACCGTGTTCCCAAAGCTGCCTGAAGTTCTTTCCAAAACTTAGATGTAAAGCGAGGATCGCGATCTGATACAATGGATGACGGAATCCCATGCAACCGGACTATCTCATCCACATACAGTTCCGCCAACTTGTCCATCGAGTAATCCACTCTCACAGGTAGAAAATGTGCAGACTTTGACAATCGATCTACTATAACCCATACCGAATCATGTTTACGCTGAGTCATAGGCAAACTAGATACAAAATCCATCGTGATGTCATCCCATTTCCATTGAGGAATGGGTAAGGGATGAAGCAATCCCGATGGCACTTGATGCTCGGTTTTCACTTGCTGACAAGTAAGACATCTTGAAACAAATTCTGTTATCTCTCTTTTCATTCCTGGCCACCAATAGTATTGTTTCAAGTCTTGATACATTTTATCTCCACCAGGATGCATAGTGAAGACTAAAGAGTGAGCTTCTTGTAACAATTTCTTTCTTAACTCACCAACATCAGGTACACATAACCGATTCCCATGCCTAAGCACTCCTTCACTGTCTATCAGATATTCTGTCCGCTTGCCCTCTTTCACTGCTTGACAAACACGCTGAAGTACATGATCATCTAACTGTGCCCTTGCAATTTCAGATCTCAAACTCGGCTTAACTCTAAGTTGAGCAATCAGAGCACCTTCAGAATCAAACCTCCATCTACCTCGGCTCGCTAGCAACGCAGACAAAGACTTCCTACTAAGAGCATCTGCCACCACGTTAGCCTTACCCGGATGATAATCAATGATACAATCATAATCCTTAAAAAGTTCTAACCATCTCCGCTGTCTCAAATTTAATTCCTTCTGTGTTAACAAATACTTAAGACTCTTGTCATTCCTGGCCACCAATAGTATTGTTTCAAGTCTTGATACATTTTATCTCCACCAGGATGCATAGTGAAGACTAAAGAGTGAGCTTCTTGTAACAATTTCTTTCTTAACTCACCAACATCAGGTACACATAACCGATTCCCATGCCTAAGCACTCCTTCACTGTCTATCAGATATTCTGTCCGCTTGCCCTCTTTCACTGCTTGACAAACACGCTGAAGTACATGATCATCTAACTGTGCCCTTGCAATTTCAGATCTCAAACTCGGCTTAACTCTAAGTTGAGCAATCAGAGCACCTTCAGAATCAAACCTCCATCTACCTCGGCTCGCTAGCAACGCAGACAGAGACTTCCTACTAAGAGCATCTGCCACCACGTTAGCCTTACCCGGATGATAATCAATGATACAATCATAATCCTTAAAAAGTTCTAACCATCTCCGCTGTCTCAAATTTAATTCCTTCTGTGTTAACAAATACTTAAGACTCTTGTGATCGGTGAAAATTCTGCACGTCTCCCCATACAAGTAGTGTCGCCAAATCTTAAGCGCAAACACTACCGCTGCCAACTCCAGATCGTGAGTCGGGTAGTTCCGCTCATGAGGCTTCAACTGTCTCGACGCATAAGCTATTACTTTATTCCCTTGCATCAGAACACACCCTAAGCCAATACCCGAAGCATCACTATACATAGTGTACTCTTTACCCGAAACCGGCTGTGTGAGCACAGGAGCTTTAACCAACAACTCTTTCAACCGATCAAAACTGGCTTGACACTTTTCAGTCCATACAAACTTAACATCCTTTCGAAGAAGCTTGGTCAAAGGAGATGCTAACACTGAAAACCCCTGAACAAACCGTCGGTAATACCCTGCTAAACCCAGAAAACTTCTTACCTCAGGTACATTCTTCGGAGGCATCCACTTAACAATCGCTTCAATTTTACTTGGATCAACACGTACACCTTCTGCTGATATCACATGTCCAAGGAAGGCCACTTCCTTTAACCAAAACTCACACTTGCTGAGTTTCGCGTACAGCTGATGATCCCTTAACATTTGCAATACTAATATAAGATGTTCCTCATGCTCTTTGCGGTCTCGCGAGTATACCAAAATGTCATCAATAAATACCACAACAAACTTATCCAGAAACGGTCGAAAAACCCGGTTCATCAGATCCATAAAGGCTGCAGGCGCGTTGGTCAAGCCAAAAGGCATCACTAGAAATTCATAATGGCCATAACGCGTCCGAAAAGCCGTCTTTGCCACATCCGCTTCTTTAACCCCCAACTGATAATAGCCTGATCTCAAATCTATCTTAGAGAATACCCCTGCTCCTCTCAACTGATCAAAAAGATCCTCAATCCTCGGCAATGGATACTTATTCTTAATAGTCACTTTATTAAGCTGTCGGTAATCAATGCACATCCGAAGGGTTCCATCCTTTTTCTTGACAAACAATACTGGAGCACCCCACGGTGACACACTAGGCCGGATGAATCCTTTATCCAACAATTCTTGTAACTGACTCTTCAATTCCTTCAATTCCATGGGAGCCATTCTATAAGGAGCCTTTGAAATCGGAGCTGTACCCGGCAGAATCTCTACTGACAATTCAACCTCTCTCTCGGGAGGTAACCCCGGTAACTCTTCCGGAAAAACATCGACAAAATCTCTTACAATCGGAATATCTTGAATCTTAACTTGACCTCTCCGTGAATCCAAAACCACAGCCAGAAAAGCTTCACATCCCTTCCTGATGAATCTTCTGGCTTTCATAGCTGATACCACATTATGCAAAGAACTACTTCCAATTCCTTTCACAATTACTGGCAAATGATCTTTATCTCTCAAAACCATTACTTTCCTATGACAATCTACTACTGCTCGGTGCTTATCTAGCCAATCCATCCCCAGAATAATATCAAACTCATGAAAAGGCAAACAAATTAAATCCACAACAAACTCTACATTCTGAATCCTCAAAGGACATTTCCGACAAACCCGATTAACCATAATACTCTGACCCAACGGACTGGACACACAAATTTCATATTCCATCTTCTCCTCACTACCCAAACTATCCCATAACTTACCAGAACACACATAGGAATGGGTAGACCCCGGGTCAATCAAAACATAAACTTCAGAATCAAGCAAAGAAAACTTACCGGCAATTACTTCAGGAGCATTCTGTTCCTCTCGGGCTTTCATAGCATAAGCTCTACCAGATGATGGCACAGGGCGATCCACTGTTTCCGAGGCTTCTCTATCTCGAGATCTTCCACCTCGACCCCTTCCTCTACCCCTATTACGACTTCCTTGGGGTACATTAGATCCAGCTCGACTCCCTTCCTGATGTCCCGAAGGATCTCCATATCGACTCGGACAATTCGCGAGTATATGATCCGTGGAACCACATCTAAAACAGCCTCCTGTTAACCATCGACACTCGCCCCAATGCGGTTTATTACAATACGAACATCGGGGAGGGCCATCTCCTCTACCTGAGCCCGCTCCCCTGGACGAACCCTGCCTTCTCCCTCTAGGGGCCGGACTAGCTGCTGACTCATCAGCAAAGTTTCCTTGTGATTCTCTTGGCCTCTTGCCTGAAGAAGAGCCACCTCTTGCAGATTTTCGTCTTTGAGCTTTCTCTCTCAAAATATTCTCAGAACGCTCCGCCCTCAAGGCTGCTTGTACTAATTGATAATATCTCACATTCGGAGCCGACATCAATGATATTAACATCACTTTTAAAGATTCATTCAAGCCTGCTTCAAAATGCTGACATCGAAACTCTTCTGTGAGAACTCTTGGCGGTGCATATTTGCTCAACTTGGTAAACTCATCCTCATACTCAGCTACAGACATCATTCTTTGCTTAAGAGTTAAAAACTGCGCCCACTTGGCATCCTTATATGCTTTGGTCACATACCGGTTCTGAAACTCGTCCTCAAAGAACTCCCATGTTATCGGTTCAGGAATTTGCGGTTGACTAGTCACCAATTTCCACCAATCATAAGCTGAACCTTGTAACAAAGACAAGGCACACTCCACTTCTTGCTCCGGTGGGCATCTTATTTCCCTAAGTACTCTGGATGTCTTCTCTAACCACATTTCTGCTTTAGAAGATTCATCTATACCGGTACCAAAGAAATCCTCTGCACCATGCTTTCTCAACCTTTCTATAGGTGCACTTGGTGCTGTCACTCTTTCAAGTACTCTTGTCATACTCTGAAGCATCGCTTCCATTGGTCCCAAAGGTACCTCAGGTCGTCCCCTAGGAGGTTGAGCCGGACCAGAAACTGAGGGATCCTGCTCTTGGGGATTTGCACTTTCTGCTGACCCCTCGAGTGATCCACGAGCGGACTCCATAACTACAAAACATAAACGCAGTGCGCATCAGGCCAACACACCCCAACAGACAGACTAACACACTGAAACCCAGTAACACCTAGAACCAATAGCTCTGATACCACCTAATGTCACACCCCAACCTATGACATGGATACTTCTACTCATGATTAGATCGAGAAGGACCCAAGATAGATAGGAGTGTCACACCCCACTAGTATAAACATACAAACATCACATACAGAATAATATATCCAGCGTAAATAAAAACTTTAAAAGAACGAAGAGGGATACAGAACAATAGGAACACTTTTATTAATATACAGAAATAGTTCTTTACATACTACATCAGATTACAAAAAGAACCAATTTACAAAAGCCCAACATACGAAGTTCAAAAGGGCTAACAAAACATTATACTATTACAAAAGAAGGAAAGCCTAAACTATAACACTTCTGAACTCTAGCTGCGTTGGCCTTCCCGATGCGACACACCCAGAACACGCGTACCAAAACCTTCCACACCTGCACGGATAAACACCCGTGCTAAGCGAAATCGCTTAGTGGGGAAACACACAATGCATGACCGCCACTCACAGTGACGGTAACAGAAAACACATGAAAACAATACAATTACATATACATAGATATATCATCATACATATCCAATTCATTTAATTGCATTCTCATTCAGAATTCTTGCACAAAGGCACTCAATAACACCTGCTTAATCATAATGAGTGGATAACGAGTACACATAGATACTTGAGAGTATCGGTTCTATATGATAAACACATAGATACCCAAAGGTATCAAACATTCTTTTTATTTTATTCCAAGTGGTTACACATAGAATCTTAAGAAAGATTCGACAGAAGGATCGCGAGGATCCAATCGGGGGACCTGATCAGGGTCCAAATCGTACACATAGCTGCAGCGGCACATAACTCTATTAGGCATGCCTAACTATCCACTTATCCGACATTAGCAGGTTACGCAAAATCTTATCACATTTACATGCATATATCACTAAGCAAGAGATAGTCAAAGCTTAAGAAGATTGCATGCAAAAGAATTTAAGTCATTAAGCAAAAAGAAGGAGAAATCAAATTTGGAAGTCACGTCTGTCGCGCTCGCGACGACTGTCGCGCTCGCGACAGAAGCCAAGCTACACTTCCCCGCCTCGTCTCGCGATCGCGAGAGATCTCGTGGTCGCGAGAGGACGTAGGGATGGCTCTTCTGTCGCGCTCGCGAGGCTTGTCGCGCTCCCGACAGAAGAGAACCTCACAGAAGCTCGGAGCTCGAGCACTCTGTCGCGCTCGCGATGGTTGTCGCGCTCGCAACAGAGAGCTCCCTCGAATTCTTCGGCGCGACATCTCTCGCGCCGGCGCGAGGATTGAAACCCCCGCATTCTGTCGCGCTCGCGGCAGTGTCGCGATCGCGACAGACACGGGTTTTTCAACTCTTACGCCCAAATTCTGCAGATTTCACACAAATTTCACATCCAAACTTCCAAAATTGATTCCAAAGCTCAAAATTCAGCAAATCAAGCATTCACAACTCATAACATAAATAAAAACCCAACTTCATCACCATTTAACTCAATTAAATCCAATCAATTTCATGTCCAAATGCAAGAATTTCCAAAACAGCAATTTTAACATCACTTACAACTATTCACATAATTTCCCACAATTCCTTCAACAATATTCATTCTTTCACATCACATATCACATAAATTTCAATTTAAGTTATAACCACTCAACTCATAATCCCAATCAAAGCATAAACACATTTATCAACTCAAATCACAAAAATTCACAAAAAGATGAACAATCCCAAACCTTCTCTCCTTAGCTCCTAATCGCGAGCTCCGCTTCCGCTAGCGATTCCTTTTCCTTTATCAGGTCTAGGAGCCTCCTCTGAACCATAAACCCATAACAATCAAGATCAATTTTACAACTACCCAAACATACATATATAAATTATAAAACCTAGAGAAGAGGAAGAAGAAGAATCTAAAATACCCATAACCCCAACTCACCTTTAAGCTTCCAAAATCACAAGCTAATCAACTCTAATTACTCAATTAAGGAAGAGGGAGCAAGATTGTGCAAAGAAAAAGGAAGAACAAAGAAAGAAGAAGAAGAAAAAGAAGGGAATGGCGTGAAGAGGAGGAGAGGAACGGGAAATCAAAGGAAGGCTGCCCTTTTCTCTCTCTTCACCAACCCAATAAATGCCCACTTACCCTCTTTGCCACTTGTCACACTCTCCTCAAGCCACATGCCCTTTAACACACCCTACTCCCAAACTTGGCTATACACTCTAAGCTAACCCTTACTCATACTTTTACTTCTATACACTCACTTATACACTAGTCTAATTTCCTCTTCTCACTAATACACACACTTATACAATAAATAAATTAAATAATCCAATTTAACACATACATAAAAATACACACATATATACACGGACAGGCTCAAACTACTGGGGTGGTTTTGGGGTGTTACAAAGAAGGTAAGCAATGCTATTTAGTTAGTATTGGTCTTCTTCTTTTATCTTATTTCTGTTTTTGATTTAAAGTAAGAGAGAAGAGTAACTTTGTTATTTTGAATGGTTTGTGTATGAAAGCCGTAGACAAGAGGCCCAATAAAGGCAAAGAGAAGGTCGGAACCGAGTAGAGAGCATGGTTCAACGTCCTAGAGGTTGGGATCGCGTGCGATCTTTATTGTTCATTTTGATTTCTTTTAGGGTTTTATGGTGTATGTATATGGATATGTTGTGATTATATGTGTGTTAAATGGTCTACATGCAACTTTTATGTGTAAAGTGTGTTTGTGGGTGAATCCTGTTCATAATGTTATTAGACCTCTGTGTATTGTATTTGACATAAGTCGAGTTACAAGACATAAATTGAGTTGATTCAAATTGCATCTGAAACATAAGATCTGTAGCTAAAAATGTCTAAGAGGATGCTTGAGCTAATTCAGGCTCTACGTATCCCAAACAGTAGTTAAAACATAGATGACCCTGTTCTGGCGGGTTCACTGGAACAATACAGGTTATTTAGGTCATATCTGAAGTTGTAGATGTCCAAATGACCTAATAATTGTCCCATTGGACATCTAACATCCTAGTGAACAATTATTATGAACACCACGTTTCCTAAAAAGGTGGTCTAGATGGTGGTTTTTGCGATTCAAGTTTAGGGTAAAAAGTGGTGCTGTGAGGCACCAAAGGCGAGTCTTCTGTCGCGAGCGCGACACATGTCGCGACCTCGCGACAGAACAACTCATTTTAAGCTTTTTCTCCTTCATTTTGAGCTCCTAGTTGGCATGGGTCAACCCCTGGCCTTTCCCATCAACTAAATTGTATATTTTGTTGATGTTTTACTCCCCGGAATGAACCCGTACTACCCCGGAATGTTTCCGTGATTTATACCCTACATGTTTAGGGTTATCAAATGATTATAAGATTAGTTATCTATGTAACCAATGCTACAGCATAAGAGTTAGCATTGACCATGTTATGCCATGTGATATGAATTGTTGTACAATGCTTTTGGTATAGAGTATAGAACCCTTATGCAATATGTCTTCTGTCGCCAGCGCGACCTCTTGTCGCGATCGCGACAGAGAATCCCTTATCGTCTTGTTTTACTTGCTTTGAAGAGTGTTTCCTTTTGTCTTGCTTTGCATGAGGTATATGTAATGAAATTTGAATGTTACATGCTTTTAATTGTTGAATATGATTAATAAAGACTGTATATGAATTAAATGCCTCTGAAGTTGATGAGTGCACTTGAGTTATAATCTATGCTTTGGCATTAGAGTAGCGTATAATTGAGTTGTTATTGAGCCTGATTACCGTTATAGTAGATAGATAAGCATGCTTATAAAGGGCTAGAGTGCAGCTGCTAGAGTTGGCCTTAATTGTGCCCAGAGTTCGGAATACCTTTAGTATTCCATAGAGTTTGAGTTAATTCTCCACATGTAAGATATCGTAAGCGGTATCTAGAGTTACCCGTATCCACCATGAAAGGAATTCAGGCTTATTGTTATTGCTAGTGTTTAGTGAACATGAAATGATTATATGTAGTGTTTAAAGTACATGAGAATAATGAAACGTGATAGTTGTGTATGCAAGTATATGTTTATATGAATTGGAATACATGATTTACATGAGTGTGAAAAGATATGCATGTGTGCTTTGACAAATATATGTGGTGTATATATAATTTATTTTGAGACTTCGAAAGAAGTCCCTTGCATTGTTTTCATCCCCACTAAGAGTTATCGCTTAGCACAGATGTTTGTTTCCGTGTAGGTTACTGGTTTGAATCAGAGAACGTGCATCTGCAGGTCAAGGGCCATTAGGAAGTTTTGCTATATCTTTTTGTATAAATTAGAAGTAGAGTTGGTGATGTTTTGAGTAACATCATTATGTAATAAAGAGTATAGTTGTTCTATGTAATCGTTAAAAGTATATGTATATGAAAAAAAAGTGAACATGTATAAGTATAAAGCTTTTGGTAAAATGTAAAGTTTACATGTATAATAAAAGTAATTTTGTCTGGGCCCAACTTATTTCTAATTATTTATTATTTATTGTTACCGCTTCCGCTAGTGTATGTATATGTATGTGTATACGTATGTGCTCGCGTGGCGCCCCGATATTCCTTACCGGGGGTATGGGGGTGTTACATTTAGTGGTATCAGAGCTCTAGGTTAATTGGTTCAGGACTAGAAGGTGATAGAGTATAGTTATGTTTATATGTTTGAGTTGTCTAGAATGTGGCCTAATGCAGATGATGGTTTTGTAGGGTCTAGATGGAGTCCGACCCGAGTGAGCATGTAGGAGAGACTACAGGCAGTGTGAATCCGATTCGAGTGGATCCACATGTACAAGGACAAGATAGAGAGGAAAGAGCAAGAGTTGTTCAGGACAACCCGGAGTTGATGCAAGGGTTGGTACAGATCCTAGATAGACTGACAGCTTCTAAAGCTCCAACAGATTTGATAAGAAAGAGAGGAGCTGAAGAGTTCCATGGAACATCCCTGGATCAATCCGAGATAGCAGAATTCTGGTTAGAGAAAATGGAAAGAATTTTACAAGAGATCAGTTGCCCTCAGAACCAGAAAGTAGTTTGCGCTGTGTCATTGCTGCAGGGTGCAGCATATGACTGGTGGAAGTTGGTGTTGCAGAATCCTCAGAGACCCATGGAGTTAACCTGGGATTTCTTTGTTCGAGAGTTCAAGGAGAAATTTGTGACCAAAGCATATAAAGATGCCAAGTGGAAAGAATTTGTAACTTTTAAGCAGAGGAATATGACTGTTGCAGAATATGATGAAGAGTTTACTTGTTTGAGTAAATATGTACCGGAAGGGATGTTAATGGATGACTTCAGGTGCAGACAATTCGAAGATGGATTGAGAGAGAGCATAAGAGGACCGTTAGCTGCCATGGTTGCTTTACAACCGGTGGGTTATTATCCAATGGTGTTGGCAGCGATGAAAATGGAGGAATCTGAGTTGATAAAGCAAAAGAGAGAGCAGAAAAGAAGATTTCCAAGAGAAGATGAGGGAGTTGGTAGAGGAGCTAGAGTAGTAAAAAGAGGAAAGGATGAGCAAGCATCGGTACAAGTACCAACTTCGGTTGGAAGTGTGAGACCGCCTACTAGAAGAGGGAGTATGGCCCCAGAATGTGAGCACTGTAATAGACGTCACTGGGGCGAATGTAGAAAGCTCACTGGAGCTTGCTTCAAATTGGTAGTACAGAGCATTTCCTTGCTCAGTGCCCTAAAACAAGAGAGAATATGGCATCACAAGTAAATAGAGAGAAAGGCAATGCTTCTGGAAACATTAGAAGTGGAAGAGGACGAGGTAGAGCCGAAAGACCGCCATCGGAAATAGTTGAGAGGCCATTCCCTACTGAGGATCAGCCACGTGTATATGCCATGATGGCTGAAGAGGTGGAGGCATTTATCGGAACTTCTAGTAAGTCCTCTTATTAGTTTTTACAGTATATAGTTTGAATTAGTTGTTCGGTAGCAGGGGAAATTTCGAGGACGAAATTTCTTAAGGGAGAGAGATTTGTAACACCCCGAAATAGCCCTAGAAGAATGACAGAATTTTTTTTGTTCAAGAAAGATTAGTGTTGTGTGTGTGAGTCCTGTCGCGAGCGCGACAAGCGTCGCGGGCGCGACAGAACCACTCCGGTGATAGGGTATTTAAATTGGCCTTTTTGATTTGTAACTTTGTAGGAGAGCGACACATGGCACCGTAGGGAAGTGACATGTGGCAAGGGATTAAGTTAGATTAAAGAGGAATAAGTGACCCAAAAGGAAAGAAGACACTTGCCTTAGTAAGGATAATTATGAATTAATGAGGTTAGTGAGCATTAATTGAGCAGTAAATTTTGGATTGACTTAGAACATCTGCCCTTTTCATTCCTCTTCTTCACGTTAGTTTCTTTCTTTTCTCTTGTTCTACTCCTTTCTTTGTTTCTTCTTTCTTCTTCTTTACATGTTTTGAGTGATTCATTTGGTTTGGCTTTGAGAGGGGCTAGTAGAGCTTGATTAGGTATCCTAAGAAGGTAAGCAATGCTATTTAGTTAGTATTGGTCTTCTTCTTTTATCTTATTTCTGGTTTTGATTTAAAGTAAGAGAGAAGAGTAACTTTGTTATTTTGAATGGTTTGTGTATGAAAGCTATGGACAAGAGGCCCAATAAAGGCAAAGAGAAGGTCGGAGCTGAGTAGAGAGCGCGGTTCAACGTCCTAGAGGTTGGGATCGCGTGCGATCTTTATTGTTCATTTTGATTGCTTGTAGGGTTTTATGGTGTATGTATATGGATATGTTGTGATTATATGTGTGTTAAATGGTCTACATACAACTTTTATGTGTAAAGTGTGTTTGTGGGTGAATCCTGTTCAGAATGTTATCAGACCTCTGTGTATTGTATTTGACATAAGTAGAGTTACAAGACTTCAATTGAGTTGATTCAAATTGCATCTGAACCATAAGATCCGTAGCTAAAAATTTCTAAGAGGGTCTTGAGCTAATTCGGGCTCTACGTATCCCAAAAAGTAGTTAAAACGTAGATGACCCTGTTCTAGCGGGTTCACTGGAACAATATAGGTTATTTTGGTCATATCTTAAGTTATAGATGTCCAAATGACCTAAAAATTGTCCCAATTGAAAGCTAACTTCCTAGTTATCAATTCTTATGAAGACCACTTTTCATAAAAAGGTGGTCTAGATGGTGGTTTTTGCGATTCAAGTTTAGGGTAAAAAGTGGTGCTGTGAGGCACCAAAGGCGAGTCTTCTGTCGCGAGCGCGACACATGTCGCGACCTCGCGATAGAACAACTCATTTTAAGCTTTTTCTCCTTCATTTTGAGCTCCTAGTTGGCATGGGTCAACCCCTGGCCTTTCCCATCAACTAAATTGTATATTTTGTTGATGTTTTACTCCCCGGAATGAACCCGTACTACCCCGGAATGTTTCCGTGATTTATACCCTACATGTTTAGGGTTATCAAATGATTATAGGATTAGTTATCTATGTAACCAATGCTACAGAATAAGAGTTAGCATTAACCATGTTATGCCATGTGATATGAATTGTTGTATAATGCATTTGGTATAGAGTATAGAACCCTTATGCAATCTGTCTTCTGTCGCCAGCGCGACCTCTTGTCGCGATCGCGACAGAGAATCCCTTATCGTCTTGTTTTACTTGCTTTGAAGAGTGTTTCCTTTTGTCTTGCTTTGCATGAGGTATATGTAATGAAATTTGAATGTTACATGCTTTTAATTGTTGAATATGATTAATAAAGACTGTATATGAATTAAATGCCTCTGAAGTTGATGAGTGCACTTGAGTTATAATCTATGCTTTGGCATTAGAGTAGCGTATAATTGAGTTGTTATTGAGCCTGATTACCGTTATAGTGGATAGATAAGCATGCTTATAGAGGGCTAGAGTGCAGCTGCTAGAGTTGGCCTTAATTGTGCCCAGAGTTCGGAATACCTTTAGTATTCCATAGAGTTTGAGTTAATTCTCCACATGTAAGATATCGTAAGCGGTATCTAGAGTTACCCGTATCCACCATGAAAGGAATTTAGGCTTATTGTTATTGCTAGTGTATAGTGAACATGAAATGATTGTATGTAGTGTTTAAAGTACATGAGAATAATGAAACGTGATAGTTGTGTATGCAAGTATATGTTTATATGAATTGGAATACATGATTTACATGAGTGTGAAAAGATATGCATGTGTGCTTTGACAAATATATGTGGTGTATATATAATTTATTTTGAGACTTCGAAAGAAGTCCCTTGCATTGTTTTCATCCCCACTAAGCGTTATCGCTTAGCACGGATGTTTGTTTCCGTGTAGGTTACAAGTTTGAATCAGAGAATGTGCATCTGTAGGTCAAGGGCCACTAGGAAGTTTTGCTATATCTTTTTGTATAAATTAGAAGTAGAGTTGGTGATGTTTTGAGTAACATCATTATGTAATAAAGAGTATAGTTGTTCTATGTAATCGTTAAAAGTATATGTATATGGAAAAAAAGTGAACATGTATAAGTATAAAGCTTTTGGTAAAATGTAAAGTTTACATGTATGATAAAAGTAATTTTGTCTGGGCCCAACTTATTTCTAATTATTTATTATTTATTGTTACCGCTTCCGCTAGTGTATGTATATGTATGTGTATACGTATGTGCTCGCGTGGCGCCCCGATATTCCTTACCGGGGGTATGGGGGTGTTACAGAGAATGCCTTTAAAAAGGTCTTAAAGATAATGCTCCAAAGAGACTGAGAATGCCTTTAAAAAGTTCTTAAAGATAATGCTCCAAAGAGACTGAGAGTGCCTTAAAAAAGGTCTTAAAGACAATGCTCCAAGGAGACTTTGATACTTACTGGGAGACTTTGATGTCGAGCCTCCAGAGAGGAAATTATGATTGAGCCTCCTCAGAGAAAAATTATATTCGAGCCTCCAGAGAGGAAATTGGATTTGAGCCTCCTCAGAGGAAAATTATATTTGAGGTTTTGGTTGCTTGCCCACAGGTGGATAGGTTTCCATGTCTTTGGTGATTTTTCTGTTTTTGTTTTTGCTTTGGGATTTTCTTTCTTGGAATTTTTACACTTTGGATGCATTCAAATTTTTACAGTATGTTGAATTTTCAAGGCCTTGAAAATATCTTCTTCTTTTTGTTGGTCTTTGTTGTTGTTGTTGCTCGAGAATTTTTCTTTGCTTGAGATTTTGTACATTTGAATTTGGATTTTGTACACTTATTGTGTGATGTGTGTGAGCGTGCCTCTTATGACAGAAAAACTTACCTGTTCGCTCCTGGCATGGTGTGCATGGAAAGGCTTGTTCTTTTCCCTCTTGGGAGCAGGTCCTTGAGATTCTTCTCTCGTGAGGACTTCATCTTAATCTGATTGTTTGGCATGGATGAGCGCCGATGTAGAGCTGAAACTGTACCTCGGCCCACTTTCGCATCTGATTGCCTCTAACTAAAGTATGTGTGGGTAGTCCGGCTTCTCAAAGGATCTTCTTTTCTGTAGATTTGTGCAATTCCTAATTGCCTTTAGCATGGTGTGCCCGGATAGGCTTGTTCTTTTGGGCGTTCCACCTCTTTACATATTTACTTGATTTTAGGCCGGATACAGTGACCGATCATGTCGAGCTGAATCCGTCCTTTGGACCATCCTTGCTCACGAGGTCTATTCGGATCCTTCTCTTTAAGTCATGTACACAACAACATATACAAAAGATTGTGTGTGCATAAGAATCATGTGTGTGTAATATACATATAAAACTATATACAGAAACACATGCAAAGGATGAATGCACAAAAATTATGTGTACAACCATAATTGTAAAGGACTAAATGCACGTGACATGCATGTGATATGCAAAAATGAATAGACCACATCCCAGGTGGTTAAGGGATTCGTTGAGGGTACTGCTTGATTGCTCATGTTGTCTGATGCTCCCAAGGATGTAGAAAAGCATTGTCTTCGCTTTACGGACTCTGGCCCATAATCCTTTCAAGGAGAACTGACCCGTACGTATCTTTGCCCCCCGATCAATGAGCACTTTGACCCCAAGACTCTGAATCAAGATCTGCATTATGCACTACCTACCTAAAGGGAAGTTATTCGGAATATTGCCGCCTTATCACTCCAGGCTTCAAAAGTCATTATTTTAAAGGTAGTGCGTCCCTTGTGGATTTTCACACTAGCTTTTCTTAGCGGGAAATGCGTCCCTTTAGGGATTTTCACATAATCCAGTACCTAATTTTTGCCTGGAATGGCCCCAACCCAATCCAGCGGCTTTTTCTTAATTTTTTTTTTTAAGGACAGACTGCCTGTTCCCAGGTTTTTACCCTGCCCTTTGGCCTAACTTTTGCGTAGAGAGCCAGTCACGGTTTTCATCTCTAACGGCCTTTTTTTTTGCCATTTAAGGGGTAGGAGGAGGATTTGTCACGTGAAAAATCATTATTATTGCTTTGATAATTGCTCTAGTGTATGTCCTTATGCCTGCAACAAATTTCTCTCAACCCTTTAATCGTATGTTTATGCCTAGTTTATGCATGCATTTCTATCTACATGCACCATATAGCGATAAGAATGACCATGACTAGACTTGTGATACAAAAACACTAGTTTTATTTTGTTTCAATGAGTAACAACTTAGAGGCACCCGACTCCTGTTATCAATCAGCCCTCTCGGGTCGATTGAACATTTTCTCTCAGACCTTATTTTATCTTTTGAATGCGGATTCTAGATGCAACGTTGGGGACGAGACTCAAGTCGAATGCATAAATGCACTCATGGCTTCTCACTTGAAACTCAAGAAACACCATATGCCTCTTCTTACATACCAAACCTTATTAAAAGGTCATCTCCGCTAATTGGATAAGACTAAACAAAGAATCAATAGATCTTACTTTGGTTGTAACGTCAGGCTTAGGTAGATGGCTACCAAAGAAGGATCAGATCGCTAGAGAAAAATGGCCGCAATATTTACTCGACTGATGGATGAACCATTTTCGGCTCAGTTACATATACAAAGGTATTCTTGAATTTGGGCTTGATAATATCCTAACTCATCAGGATCAGCATACAAGGTAATCATTGAAACTCGTCATGTGGTTATTATCCTGAGGCATTTTTTTTTCGAACTCATGTCTTTGCCCATAATTAAAACCCTCTTCCCAAAGTGTAAACTCATCCTTACTAGGGCGATTTTTGATAACCCAAAGAACTGTTAATGATGTATATCCGTTCTTGTTAGAGCGGCCATTTTTCTAAGGGGAGGTAAAAATCATTTTAGGCAAAGGGTAGCTTTAACATGTGTAACAATAAAATCGGTACGCATTTAGCATACCAAAATAAAGGCTCAACGGGCTAGCAATCGATTGCAAAACAAGGGTAGGAAACGGTCATTTAGAGAGCTATACAAAGAAATGATTGCCTAAATCATTTTCTAGGCTCCGTCTTATTCAGGAATCGCTTTGACGGGTAATCAGAAATGTTCTAGTGTTCTTAGTGAGTTTTCATCCAATCCCCTAATTGCAACTAGTTTTTCTTCTCTCTTTTTTTTCATATTTCAATCTCACTTCAGGAGTCAAGTTGGATGCAACCAAGATTACTATTTATTAAAACTGAATGAAATAGTGATTATTAAACCAATGCCTTAATCATGATTATCACTTATGCTTGATGCAATAAGATATGACAATGCATATATAAGAAAAGCCCATATTATTAAAATAGAAAAGAGAAACAAGTGCATAGTTTAGGAATGCACTTTGGAAAAGGAAAAGCATTATAACAACTCTAATTCTTCCTTTCTTCCTCCAGGCCAGGCACCAATTCTTGAATGCGATCTCTTAAAGGGCGACAATAGTCTGTCTTATGCCCTGTGTACTGGTGACATGCACGATACCAATCCGTTCTGTACCTAGGCTTTCCTTGACTTAAGGCAGGCCTAGCTGGCAAGGGTTGTAACTTCCCTTCCATGATGAGACGAGCGAAGTGCCAAGATAGAGGCTTGCCTGAGATGGTGAGGTGTTTAGCAGTCATTCAGGTGGTTGAGACCTCTGCTGCCTTGGTATTGCCCCCATTGCCACTGCTGTTTCTTTTGCTTTTGCCCAAGGCCAAGTTTGCAAATTTAGCCATTTTATCCAGATGCTCAGCCTCAGCTTCAATGGCTATATCTGTTAAGGATTCCCAGTCCTTCAGCCCCTTTAACTTTAGTCCATCCTTCAAGTATGGGCTGGAATTCCTAATAAACAGCCTAATCTGGTATGGAGTGTCCGGCCTCTTCTACATCTCCATTACCCGGTTCCTCCATCGGGTCAAGTACTCATGGAATGACTCGTCCGACTTTTGTTGTAGTAACTCTAGATCTTTCAGAGTGACCTCCATCCTGGTACTACAGTCATATTATTGGAGGAACTCCTCTGTCAGCATATCCTAGTCTTCTTTTGCTCTCTGATCCAGTCCGTGATACCAGCCCACCGCAGGAACTGTCAAACTTAAACAGAAGTATTCTACCTTTTGCCTCTTTATTAGCGTGGTACCTTTCATTATCAATGAGTGCTGCTTGATATGAGCGGTGGGGTTCGATGTTCTATTAAACTTCGAGACATCAGGCATTTTGAAATTCAGAGGGATTAGATCCTCCCCGTCCAGCTCCTTGTCCTCGGGGTTCATCCCTCGACCCCTTGTCAATATCTTAGCCATTGCCTCGAACTTTTCTTCCATCTTCTTCCAGATGGTATCTTCTGTCTGGTGTGCTTTTCTTCTAATTGACAGGGGTTCTCCATATTCATCCCCTTCTAGGTCCTCTTCCATTCTATGGGCTACTCCTCTCTTTTGCCCTCCTGACATGGCAGCCCCTAGGTCTACTAGTGGTGGACGTACATCCTCCGACGGATCCTCTCTGGCCTCCTCTTGTTCATTTTATCTCATGGGAGGAGGCGCCAGGTTCTGTGGCGCAGCTGGTTGAGCCATTGCGACAATCATGGCCATCATCCGGTTCTCAAATTCTTTGAACCTTCAACCCACTTCTTCAGCTATCAAGGCCCTGGTAGCATCTGCCTCCCTCGATGAATTGGCCATTTCTGGAGATTCTCTGAGTGCCTATTGATTGCACTTGACTTGATTCTGGTTGTTCAACCAAAACCCTCTGATAATGTGACTATTAGAACCCCTAACCAGCTAGGAAAATGGTCTTTGATGGCTGAAAGATTATAGAGTTGGAATGATGCATGAATAATACGCAATGATGGTCGTGTTGTGCAATAAAAATGGTATAGAATGGCTAAAAGAGATTACAATGATACATGTGAGATATGTGAAAAATTATACACAAGACGATACGTACATAATAATTATATGCAAAGAATAAGATATATACATAAGGAGGAAAAAATTATTTGTGCATGAATGACATGAATGTGCAATGCATCATCCACAACCACATTGTAAGCACTGTGTCCCGGAGCGGTCCGGATCAGAGGTTACCCTATGATGAAATCAATGTTCGAGCCTGTATGAGGGGCTGGATTTGGAGGTTTTAGTCCCGCGTTCCATGAGAAGTGAGGCTTTTTACAATTCCCGGGCAGAGGGGGAGAAAACAGAGGTTTTTTTCGAGTCAAAAGGGCTTTTTGTCCTCCACAGACGGCCAGCCCGTCTGTCGAGCCGGCCCGTCGCTCTGAGTCACCGACGGCTCTGGGTATTTTCCGACGCCCGTCGGAAAATCACCGCCCCTGTCAGAATGCCGCCTGGTTTCCCGGAGCACGCAACCCTTCCGACGCCCGTCGGTGGATGTGGCAGGGCCATCGGACGAATCCTTGTGTCAGAAGGATTCTTCCGACGCCCGCCTCTATACATCGATGCCTGTCGGTCGTGTCTGGCTATAAAAGCTCCGGATTTTCATTTGAAAAGGGGGGAAAAATTTTCAGAAGAGGAAACTCTGCCCAATTTCAAGCACGTTTTCCCTCTCTTCCAAAAACACTTTTTCTAAAGAAATCTATTGAATCAAGGATCAAATCAATCAAAGGGAACTAAAAGCTAATTAGTTTTCTTTAGATTTTGACTCCAAAATCGATTTTCTGAGGGATTGAAGGTGAAATATCTCATTTTCTCTCTTTAATCTTTCATCTTTGCTTCTCGTGAAACGCGCGGGGCTCTAACCAACACAAGAATCTCACCTGAAGCGATTATCTGAGGGTAAATATTCCGGGTTATTTCTCCATATTTATTTCTCATTTTGTGCAATTTTTGAATATCTGCCATTATTTTTTTTTATCTTGATTCTCTTATATCCTTTTGGGATAAAACTCATTTTTTGACTTTGAAAAGGTTTTTTTCTCTCTCCATTCTGTTTTTTTTCGGAGACAGTGGTGACCGACGGGTCATCTTTATCACCGACGCCCGTCGATCACCCACCTACAGACGCCCCTCCTTGAGTGATAAACGGACATCTCGGTTACGTTAACCGACGCCCGTCGGTCAGCTAAGGAAGGCCGTCGGTGGGTTCTGTCTCCATCTTTTTAAATCGTTTTTCATCCTTTCCAAGTCTCTTTGACTTCTTATATGTTAATTTTATGTATATTAACATCTCTTAATTTTCTATGAGTATATATTGATTCTCTTGGACAATCCCGAGCTTGAACGGCTGTCTACCATATTTGGAGGACTTCATCCGGTTTTGTTCCCTAATCCTCTTAAGTATTTTCTTCATTTATCGTTTATTGATCATTTTATGTATATGGACGTATTCCTTTCATATCCCGTTGATGTATAAAAATGACTCAATGTTTTATATTCAATAAAATGAGGTTTACATAAAAACAAGGGTCCAATGCCCGATTTTTATCCAATAAAGATCATCACAAATGAAAATATCCAATTTTGTTAATGATGCATGCAAGGACCAAAGTCCTCAAAATAAGCAATGTCCCTATTTATGCATGATCCGCACATTTACGAAAGGGAGTTGTATTCCGCTCCTTGTATTATTGTAATCTATTGATTTCATTATCTATTTGATCATTTATTGCTTTTAAAATGTGAATAAATGCGCCTTTAATCAACTGCATAGTGTGGAGAGAGAGCGAATTAATGACATTAAAATTTGATCATAAACTAATTGAGGTAGAAATAGATGAGAAATCCCGGACCCAGCTATGGTTTTTGGGCTCGAGAGGTTAGAGGTTATCCTCCAAAATACTTCTTGGGTCACGAGGCTTTAGCGCTAATCCTAGGCTCCTTAGGGTGAGGAGTTCACCTTCCATGATCCCTCTGGCTGGCCCAAAATGGATACCAAGCGCAGTCTTAGGCTCTCCGAGGTGAGAGTAACTTTCCCAATGTTCTATTGGGTGGCGACTCCATGATACCTCCTTGTTGCCCAACATAGACGCACTTGCGATTCATCTTGAGATGCCAACGGACCCGCAAATGCCCCGATCGCCCACGTGCGGGCGGTCCGAAAGGGCGGCGCATCGGGATCCGGCGCGCGTCACAGTGGCGACTCCACTGGGGACGTTTATGGTTCGAGATTTCAATTCGAAAATACCTCTTTTAACATTTATAATTAAAATTTAATTCATAAATTCGCTTTCTCTCAAGATTGCATTCGCATATCATTAGAGCCTTAGAATACGCTAGTTTGGTCCCTCTTTTAGCCCCGGTGCGTTCCTGAAGTACCTCCTCATTTTCACTCAATTTGGGGAAGTGTTAAGGATAATCACCAGCCCAAGCCACGTACCTTAATGGTATATCAAAATGGTGACCCGATCGGTCGTTACGCTCGTGATGAGCTAGACCCGTCGGCAGGGATCATGCTTGGGTAGCCTCAAAGATATGTCTCCCTTGTCCAAAGCTCATGTAATGGCTGTAGTTACTTTCCACAGGTGAAATGAACCTTAATCTCATGCTTGCTGTATGGATCCTCATGTATTGGATGAGTCCAAATGTCTCGCTTGGTAACCTAGCCAAAGGCTATCATGCCCCGGTAGGGCCATGTCGAAATTTATGGAGCGTCCGAATACGTGACGGTCATTGTTCATCCGCTTGTACATTAGCATAGGAGTGTTATGCTGCCGGTTTTCCGCCGTGCACCATACGCGTCCATCGGGTCCCTCGTTGACCCTTGGGCTAATCCCACCTAGGAAAGAGACTGCACGACCACGTGTGTGGGAGAAATAAGGGTGGAAGGACCTACTTGCTTGCTTGTACTCTGTAAGTGTTGCATATCACGATCATGCATTATACCTACATTTCATGCATCATTCTAACTTTTGTCCCTGCAGCCATCATAGATCTGCCCAGGTGGACTAGATCACCAACTGGGCGACTGATCCGAGTTCCTACTCCCGAGCTGTCAGAAAGAGAGGGCCTACCGGAGATCTTATCAAAAATTAGTGGTACAGTATCTCAGATGGCAAACTAAGCAGAACGCTCAGCAGAACGCTCCACAGAATCCTCCTCCTCCTCCTCCAGTGAGACAGAACGAGCCTGAGGAAGAAAGGGTTGAAAGGCGAGAAGAGCCCGTTAGGCCGCCGCCGGTAGAGTTAAGATCAGTGGCCTCGGGAGAGTTGAGAAGAAGGCCAGTGTTGAGAATTGATGACGATAGAGATATCGAGGATGATAGGTTGAGCATGGCATCTGAGAAGGGGAAGGCGCCTCAAGCTGATGACTTTATTCTAAAGAAGATGGAAGAGAGGTTCGAGGCTATGGCTCGTATGATAGGCAGAGCTCATGGGATGAATCCGGAGGATAGGGAGTTGGACGGAGAGGACCCGATCCCTTATAACTTCAAAATGCCAGACGTGCCGAAGTTTGATGGTATTTCTGACCCCACCGCACATGTGAAGCAATATTCTCTGGTCATGAAGGGGACCACATTGTCCAAGAAGCAGAAAGTGGAATACTTTTGTCTGAGTCTGACCTCTCATGCCGTAGACTGGTATCATGGCCTTGACCGCCGCACTAAAGAAGATTGGGATCTGCTCACTGAGGAGTTTCTGAAGCAGTATGACTGTAATACCAGAATGGAGGTGACTCTGAAAGATCTTGAGCTACTTCAGCAGAAGACCGGGGAGTCTTTCCATGATTATCTTACCCGATGGCAGAACCGAGTAATGGAGATGCGCCGGAAGCCTGACACCCAGGATCAGATTCATCTATTCATTAAGAACGCAAGCCCGTACTTAAAAGAGGGATTGAGGATGAAGGGGTTGAAGGACTGGGAGTCTCTCAAAGATATAGCCATCAAAGCAGAATGAGAGTTCTTAACTCGGAAAGCTAACAATGACAATTTAGCCAAAAGGGCTAACCCCAGTCAAGGAACCAGCAGGCCGGCGGGTCCCAGTAACAGCACTAGAAGAATGGGCGAAGTGTCTGCTACTGAGGTAACCACCCAGAGGAAGTTTTTGAACTTGGGGAGACCATTATCCTGGGTCCTGAGGAGGTTGATGAAGGAGGGAAAATTGCACCCTCTGGCTCCTAGGCCAGCTGCGACACAAGGGAGACCAGGACATAAGGATAACGAATTCTGTGCATTCCACCAGCACTAAGGCCATATCACTGATAAATACAAGGCACTCCGGCACTCTATCCAAGACTTGATTGATAGCAAGCAGATCTCTGACCCTGAGAAGAGAGAAACTGAGAAGAAGCCCGGTTACAATGCCGTACCACCGCCCGTGTTTATGATCCAATCTAGCCTGCCAGAGTGGTACGTGCTACAAGATCTGTATGGGGGTGAGAAGGCCGCTGCTGGTATTCCCGATGATAGAAAGGAGAAAGCAGTTGTGGCGACCCTTGATTGCTGGTCTAGCAGTGAAAGCGGCGGAGAAGCCGAGGATGAAGAAGGGTTGAACCTTGATTTGTGGGGCTCCGATGGAGACGAAGGAGAGATAGGGGCTGTGACGAGGAGTGGAAGGGTGATCCCCGAGATTACGAAGCTACCTGAGCCGGTACAGCCATCAACAGAGAAAGAGCCAGAGGAGGGGCAGATTGTTAGGCAGTTGAAGAAGACCGCGGCTCAGATATCCATTTGGGATCTGTTGAGGCAATCCCCCTCTCATAGGCAGAAGGTAGTAGAAGCTTTGGTTGAGGCCACAGTCGCCACCACTATTTCCCCGTCGGAACTTTTGGGTTTAATTAAGGGAGGATCCGAGGAGAGATTGGTCTTTTCTGATGCCGACCTACCTGTTGAAGGACGCAACCACAACCGACCCTTGTACATTAAAGCGCAGATTAACGATAAGCACACTGCTTGCGTTATGGTGGACGACGGGTCTTCTATCAATGTGTGCCCTTTGATAGCTTTGCAACCTTTTGGTTTGAGCGAGGATATGCTCAGCGGATCAGATCTGACTATCACAGCCTATGCCAACTCGAGGAGGCAGGCCTCAGGAACCTTCAAGACTTTGGTCAAGACAGGACCTATCGAAGTGGAGGTTGAATTTGTAGTTCTGCCCATCCCTGCTAGCTTCTCAGCTTTGCTTGGGAGACCCTGGTTTCATAAATTAGGGGGAGTGCCGTCCACACTGCATCAGATTATAAAATTCCCACACGAAGGGGAGGTGGTGACTATCAAAGCGGCCAGGGAAAACCAGGTCTCAGCGCTGGAAATTGCCAATCATCCATTCAGCGGTTTCCACGTGTCTATGATAAGGGAAGAGAACGGATCAGTGGATAGCCCGGCTGTGGTTAATATGATGAAGAAGATGCATTATCTTCCTGGGGCTGGATTGGGCAGAAGCTCCCAGGGATTGCAGACCGCAATCACCACTCGAGGGCAGAAGAACCGGAAAGGCCTGGGGTATAGAGGTGGCTTCGGCAAGAAGAGGGTGACAGACAAGATCCCCCACATTTCAGAGAGCTTTGTGCCAGCATCCTCAGTTTGTGCATATACTGGTGAAGATGAGCCACAATGGGTAGAGGGGAAGATTGTCCCTGGCTTCGAGATTTTTAATGATGTGTATGACTGGCATGTCGGGTTCGTCAAGACTGCTGAAGACTTCTGGGATGAGGAGGTCATGACTCAGGGTATCACTTGGGACAAGTGCAAGCTTGAGGAGGTCGTTACTGAAAAGATGGTAACTGCCAGGCTGAAAGGGAAGGAGAAGATAGCAGAGTTAGGGCTGAAAGTTGAAGATTTGAGGATTTTCCCCGACGTGCCTGAAGGGCCTTTGCTAAATCAGAAAGTTGTTGAGCAAGCTGCAACAACATCGACTTCGGGAGCGGCGGAAGAAGACTCTAGCCTAGATTGTCTTTTTATTCCAGAACTCTTTTATGATGTAAATGATAACTATAATATTATTAATAAGATAAACAATTTCACTTATTTGTGCGATGTTTCTAATGATTTCAACATGCATGAACATGATCATATTCCATCAATTTTTGACATTGACTCCACTGGCACAACGCCTTTTAATCTTGGAACCTTGGAAAATCTGAGAGAAATTCTAATAGCATCAAACATAACTCCTTAGGAGAGAAAAAATTTTGAGAGAATAATAAGAAAACATGAAAAAGTCTTTGCCTGGACCTACGAAGACATGCCGAGGATTGACCGAGACGTGGCGGAGCACGCTATCCCGACTTATCCAGATTGCAAGCCCGTGAAGCAGAAGTTAAGAAGGCTAAGACCAGAATGGGCTGACAAGGTTAAGGAGGAAATTCGACAGCAGATTGAAGCCAAGTTCCTCGTGGAAGTCCAATATCCTACATGGTTGGCAAATGTGGTCCCTGTAGCGAAGAAGAATGGGAAAGTCAGGGTGTGTGTGGATTATCGAGATCTGAACAAGGCCTGCCCTAAAGATGATTTTCCACTACCCCATATTGATGTATTGATAGACAGTGCCGCCAATTGCGCGATGTACAGTTTTGGGGACGGTTATGTGGGCTACAACCAGATCCTGAACAAGATAGCTGACCGGGTTAAAACTGCTTTTATCACAGAGTGGGGCACCTATGCCTATCGGGTCATGCCTTTCGGCCTGAAGAATGCAGGGGCCACATACCAGAGGATGGCAACCAAGATCTTAAGTGACTTGATTCATAAAGAAGTGGAGGTATATGTCAATGATATGATGGTCAAATCAGCCACCCGAGAGGGACACTTTGAAGCTCTAGAGAAGTTCTTCACTAGGATCGATAAGTATAATCTGCGACTTAACCCCAAGAAGTGCATTTTCAGAGTGACTTCGGGAAAGCTGTTGGGACATGTCGTCAGCCAGAGGGGGATAGAAATTGACCCAGACAAGGTGAAAGCTATCAGAGAGATGCCTGTGCCACAAAAAGAGAAGGATGTAAGGAGTTTCCTGGGCAAGCTACAGTATGTTAGCCGGTTTATTGCCAAGCTCACTTCGATATGCGAACCTGTTTTCAAGCTGCTAAGAAAGAATCAGCTCGTAGTCTGGAATGAAGACTGCCCAAGAGCCTTTGATAATATTAGGGAATATCTGTTAAATTCGCCAGTGCTAAGGCCTCCGCAACCTATCAAACCGCTTATTCTGTACCTGGCAGTAGAAGACGGTTCAGTGGGCGCCATGATGGCTCAAGAGGATGAATTTGGGGTGGAGTTTGCGATTTACTACCTCAGCAAGAAGTTTCTGGCTTATGAAATAAAATATGCTGAAGTGGAGAAGATCTGCCTCGCAGTGATTTGGGCATCAAAGAAGCTGAGACATTACTTCCACTCATACAAAGTTCAGGCAGTAGCCAAGCAAAATCCGTTAAGATATTTGCAGGAGGCACCGTCTTTGCTTGGAAAGATGGGGAGGTGGCTGCTCTTGCTACAAGAGTTTGATGTGCAATACATCACCCACAAGACTATTAAGGGGCGAGCCGTAGCCGAATTTCTTGCTGAACATCCTATCTAAGGGGACACCCCCGAGTTTACCTTTCCTGACGAGAGCATAGGCACGATTTCTGTTCAGGGATGGCAGTTGCACTTTAATGGGGCAGTGAATAACAGGGGAGCCGGAGTCGCAATCATCTTGACAACCCCAGATAATGAAAAACTTCCCCTTGCTAAGAAGCTGAGATACAAGGTAACCAACAATGAAGCTGAATACGAAGCGTGCACCTTCGGGTTAGAAGCTCTAGCTGTGTTGGGGGCAAGGAACATAGAGGTATTTGGTGACTCGTCCTTGGTAATAAACAAGATCCGAGGTGAGTGGGCTGTAAAAGAAGAACGACTGGTCCCCTATGTTCAATATCTGAAAGGGATGTGTGGGCAGTTTGAGACTTGCACTTTCCACTTTGTGCCCAGAGATGAGAACCGTCTAGCTGATGCGTTGGCAACCTTAGTGTCAATGTGGGATAACCCTGAAGGTGTGGCTATGAAGCCAGTGCTAATTTCGAGCTCTGATAAGCCTAGTTTTGAAACAGAGCCTGTAATGGAAGTAGAGGCGTCAGATGGGAAGCCATGGTACTTTGATATCATGAATTACTTGGAAAACAATAAATTTCCAGAGGAAGCCACTGAAAAAGACCAGAGGATGATACGTAAGTTATCTACTCAGTTCATATCCTTAGAAGGGGTGTTGTACAAAAGACGGTCAGATGGGATCCAGCTCAGGTGCTTGAATGAAAGAGAAGCACGCAAGATAATGGAAGAAACCCATGCAGGTGTCTGTGGGGCCCACATGAATGGTTTGACCTTGGCCAAGAAGATCATGAGACAAGGCTTTTATTGGCTTACGATAGACACTGATTGCTCGAAGTATGTCAAACAATGTCAGTTGTGCCAACAGTACGCAGATCTGAGACACCTGCCGGTATCAGAACTACATAACCTGACATCACCTTGGTCGTTTGCTGCTTGGGGGATAGATATCATTGGAGAGATTCGCCCTACGGCGTCCAATGGGCACAGATACATCATAGTCGCGATCGACTATTTCACCAAATGGGTCGAGGCAGAATCCTTCAAGAAAATTGACGCAAGGGACATGGCCAAGTTCATAGAGAGGAATTTGATATGCAGATATGGCCTCCCTCATCACATAGTGTCTGATAATGGGGTGCAGTTCATGGGAGAAACCAAAAAACTTCTCGAGAAATATGGTGTTGAGCATCATAAATCCTCTCCCTACCGACTGCAAGCGAATGGAGCAGTAGAAGCCGCCAATAAGAATGTGAAGAAGATCTTGTCCAAGATGGTCCAAACCTACAAGGACTGGGCTGAAAAGTTACCCTTCGCCCTGTGGGGATACAGAACGACGGTAAGGGCATCTACAGGCGCTACACCATTTTCCCTGGTATACGGAACAGAAGCAGTATTGCCTGTAGAGATAGAGCTTAAATCACTAAGGGTGGTCATGGAGGCCCAAATCCCGGAAACCGAATGGGCGTAGCAGAGGTTGCAGCACTTGAACTTACTGGATGAGAGTAGGCTGAAAGCTTATTATCATAATCAGATATACCAGAAGAGATTGGCGAGAACTTTCGAAAAGAAAGTGAGGAAGCATCCGCTGAAAGAAGGGGACTTGGTGTTCAAATAGATGAGGCCAGGGATACCAGACATCAGGGGGAAATTCAGACCTACCTGGGAAGGGCCGTATATCCTTAAGAAGCTGCTGTCCAAAGGGGCTGCAATCTTGTCAGATAGCGATGGGAATGAATTCAAAGAACCGATCAATGTCGACAGACTCAAAAGGTTCCACGGCTAAAGACCAAAATAAAAAGAAGAGAATAAAATGCCCCGCAAGTCGAAAACCGAAAAAAGGCGGCTATGCTAAAATTGGGCGCCTCGACAGGGTGAAAACCGAAAAAAGGCATCCTGTGCAAAAATTAGAGGCGTGAGAGAAAATGTCCGATCGTGAAAACCCGAGAGGGCCGATTGGTAACAGGAGTTGACGCTGTTAAAATTTGGTTTCATGTATTGACAGCGCGTAAGCAGCTGAGTAAATGCCAAAACTGATCATGTATGCTGAAATTATATGGAAATATACACAAAACTCGTGAAATAAGATGAATATTATTCTTTTCACTTTCGTCATTCTCTAGTTCTGCATTAAAAAGAAATGTAGCACTAAAAGAAATACACATATAGGCTAAGCTAAGTCCTGCTGCTACTCTCGCTGATCAGATGCTTGAGCCCTCGGGTCCTGTTATCAGAGGCTGGACTAAGGATCCACTTCTTGTACTCGCTAGTCGAAGATGCAGAATGATTGCCAAACCTCGGGATAACGGTCTTCATGGGTAGTCTACCCCACAGCTCATGATACCGAGAAGCAAATGCGGCCGAGAGATCTCTTCCTCGGAAGGACAGGGGAACCCTCACTATATCCTGGGTCATCCCGAGCTGTCGTGTACATCGAGAGGTGATGCAGAAGGTGGCCTGACGGAGGCCGCAGAGGGGAACACAACCCGACGGCCCGTCGATGACTGCATGAGACAGCAGGAGCCAGGCGGATGTAAAACTGATATCGTCATCTGACAGCTCGCTAAATCTGGTAATGCCTTCACCAGCGGTGATGCACCCGTACAGTCGTTGACGAGGCAGGAAGTGGCTTGGCGAGTACTGGTGGGTAACGCGAGGGGGTGGTTCAGATAGCATCTTCAGTTTTTCCTGTAGCCAGATCTGAAAAAAAAAAAATAAAAAAAAGCCGCTGGGGTAAGTAGGGTTTACTTCAGGCAAAAATAAGGCACAGGGTTGTGTGAAAATCCGAAAGGACGCACCTCCCGCTAAGAAAAGCTAGTGTGAAAATCCATAAGGGACGCACTACCTTTAAAATAATGACGTACCTGGAGTAATAAGGGGCTGCCGGCAAAGGTTGTAGTGGACCCAGAGCTCACAGCGTCCAAGCCCAGGATAGTTTCAGCCAGGACAAGTGGTAGGGGTGACAGTCCCAGATGAAAGTCGCTCAAGACTCCGAACAGACGAGAGTCACCTGTCAAACCTCCTGGAACAACGGTAAGGAAGTTCACCATGCAGAATAAGAATGTGATACTTACCCGGTATGTGGGGATGTCAGTGAACCGATCCAGAGCCTCGATCAGTGGCTCCAAAGAAAAGGAAGAGCCAAGAGGAATCAGCCGGTTGACCTCCGAGGAAGATATGCCTAGGGCCAGGGCTGCATCCCGGGTCTGGAATAGGCCACAGCGGGGCACGCAAGGCAGAGCGCTAGGAGGGAACCGTGCTCCCAAAATGGAAGCTAACTCTTCAGGCAAAGGGCACAGTTCCTAATAGGTGAATTGGAAGACATGGAACCGGGGGTTCCAGAAGTGGGTCGCCGCCAGGAGGAGGTTCTGGTCGATTTTCACCCAGCACAGATATTTCAGCCCAGACAAAGAAGAAAGGGCGCCTTCTCCCCAAGTGTGTTTGTCATCTAAAATACGGTGCATCCTTTGGGCAAGAGGAGAGGACATTTTGAGAAAGATGAAGGACTCAAGATGTGGGAAAATAAAGAGATAAAAATTTTGCAAGATTTTATAGGCAAGCGTCACCGACGGCCTGCCCTTCTCTTCACAGGGACGGCCTAACTGCCTTTACACAGGGACGGCCTGCCCGCCTCCCCATAGAGACGGCCTGACCGTCGGTATAGATCCACCTGGCAGATGCATACGTCAGCATTGCATTCATCACGCGCATTAACTCGCATTTATTGCATGACAGACGGCCAGCCCGTCGGTCGCTTGTACAGACGCCCTGCCCGTCGGTCAGGAATTTCTATATAAGGGCGAGTGACAGACGGTTTAAACGTTGTTGTCCCTTTCTTCTTCCTCTCTCAAACGGTTTCTTAGCGTTTTTTAGCGGTTTTTAAACCTTTTCTTCTTATTTTTTCGCGATTTCTTCATATTTTCACATTCTATACTCACCGGGCACTTTGACATTCATATTTTCTCCAGTTTTTACACTTCCCGCGACTACAAGTAAGTAAATAACTACTTTTTTTTGAATTTTATTCAATTTATCTCTTCATTTCTTTTCCTTTTGACTTTAGGATGCCTTAGATGCCTTAGGAATTTAGGGAGAATGCTGCCCAATTTTCTGTATTATTATTTTAGTGCAATTAAATTTGAACTTTTGCATGATCACATAGAAATAGAATTTTTCTATAACTTTGGTGCTTTAGAAGTAGACAATCTGTAGTGCACTATTCTGTATATACTGCTTTTGCGGCCTGAGGCCATCATTTTTGTGTTATTGGGGGCACACTCTTGCCGGGGTGCGCCCCATTTACATGTGTGTGTTATTCTTGAGGCCTGAGGCCTATGTTTTTGCCTTTTCGTGCAGGAGGTTGGGCATATCCCTACCGGGGTGCTGCCCAAATTTTTATTATTTATTCTAGAATTGAATATTTTTCATGTATAATGCATGCCTCGGGACCTAGAAGGCCCATTTCCTTTACTCGTTTCAAATTATTTGTATGCTAATTGCATATTGTTTTTGCCTTGATATGTGCAAGACTTGTGGGTAACCTTTGCCCTTTTCATCTATTATCATTTTTCTATCTTGTTTTGGGTCGCCGTTGCCCCGGTGAGGCCTGAATCGGCCTTCACCTTGAAAATAAATGTAAGAAAATTTGTTTTGCGATTTTCGATATTTAACCTATTCCTTTTGTAGGATGCCTCCCAGACGTAGAGCACCGCAGGCCCAGCCCGAGCTTGTAGCTCCGGATTGGATGGATGATGAGTCGGCTCAGAGGTATAGAGCGCTGGCTCAGGTGGAGTTTCGGGCCAGCCGTTTTGTATCTCGCCCATTTCTAGAGGCCCTAGGATTGGCCCCAGAGTTCGATCTACTGGCCGAGGGTGCTGGGTGGACGGAGTTTCTTGAGCCCTCCTTCCAGACATTTCCAGAGGCTACCCGCCAGGTCTTGGCCACTCTTCGCTACACTGGCTTTCAGAGTGCAGATACTGACCCGGGGGTGATTCAGTTTTGGTTTGATGGCGACCATTTTAGTATCACCAGGCAGAGGTTTGCTCCGGCCATGGGGCTCCCTAGAGAGGAGGGGGTCGAGATCCCGCGGCGAGCGGTGAGACGCGCCCATTGGGCGGCCATTGCCATACCAAGAGTGCTGTACGATCACGATACAGCGAAGAGCACCGTACTGGTGTCTCAGGCACTCCGGTATTTGCACAGAGTGCTTTCCAGTTTGTACCTCGGTCGAGCTGGTAATCCAGGGTCGCTTAACGCGGCCGAGATCTGGAGCCTCTGGGCTATGGTTGCAGGCCAGCGTCTCAACATTAGCCACGAGATCTTGGCCAACTTGACCAGAGTCAGCAGAGGGATGACGCCGGTGGTGATGGTAGGAGGGGTCATCACCCGGTTACTTTTGAGATTGGGGGTTAACCCCGAGAGGTTGAGAGGACCCTTGCCGGAGGGGATCCATGTAGATCCCGCGGCAGCAGTTCAGATGGGGATGATCTCCCCGATATCTGGCAAGGCAGAGGCCTACAGGGTGTTGACCATCCATTAGACCCGGCAGCTGTTCTCGCTTCCACCCTTGGGTGCGGATCCTGATCACCCGAATCACTCGGAGGAGCAGCCTCCACAGCCCGAGCCTCAGCCAGAGCCTCAGCCACAGCCGGAGCCTCAGCCTCAGTCAGAGCATCAGCCTCCTCAGCCGCAGACGGTGCCTCCACCGCAGCAGTAGGAGCCACCTAGGACCCCCTCGGACTTCGACTTTGAGATCACGATGGACGACCTCTTTACTGCCTCACAGGCATCCAGAGCACCGACTCAAGTCCCATCACCGAGCGCCAGGGTACAGAGGTCTATCCACGGGCCCTCTGAGAGATACCATCCGTACTCCCGAGGCGACCCAGGGGCATCCACCTCCTCGGCACCACCACCAGAGCCAGCACCGCAGCAGCCTATGCAGCCGGACTTCTCTCAGCTCCTCACGTCCATGTTCACAGCCTTGGAGCGGCGGCAGGATGAGAGGGATAGGGCTATCCATGAGAGGTTGGATTGCCAGCAGGCTGCCATTCAGGAGCAGTCCCAGTCGGTTGAGCGTTTGGCTCGGGAGCAGGCGGGTTACATTGAGCACACGACGAGGGAGCAGGCTCGGGCCATGGATGCCTTTAGGGATGAGCAGACTCGTGTCCTGGAGGCTTTTAGAGGGGAGCAGATGAGGATGATTGAGCAGATTGCTCAAGGGCAGAGGGAGTTGAGGCAGCAGCTCGCTCATGATCTGGGGACGTCACAGGACCAGGCGTCTCAGAGGGTCGATATGACCCTACAGATGATTGATGAGTCACTTGACTCTCTGAGATCCCGTGTCCAGGCGATGGAGGGTATACTCCCCCGTCTTTCTCAGACCATGAGGGAGTTTAGGGAGCAGACGGAGCAGAGCCTGGAGCAGAGGAGAAAGGCCGCCAGCGAGCAGACCATTCAGTTGAGCCAAGCCTTTAAGAAGTTGGGAGACAAGGTTTCTGAGACCTTAGGGTTTATGAGTACCTGCACCCAGCCCTTTTTGGACGGCTACGCTCAGATCCGTTTCAGGCGGGCCCATGATCACGAGGCAGGATCCTCCACAGCTCCGCCACCACCTCCGGCACGTCCACCTCCTCCAGGGACCGTACATATATCGGATGACGAGGATCCCGATGAGCCCTCAGACTACACACCTCTCTGATCTTCAGGGAGTTATCTTTGTATCTTTTGTATATTTATATTTTGTATATGCACTGTACAAAAATGACATTTCTAGTGAAAACTTTTGCTTCATTATTGCATGATCATTCGATTATTAATTGTTTAGTCACATCACAGAGGGTGTATGTCCTCATATTTACTTATGTGTCGATAAAAATGACAATATAACAAAACAAAATGAAATGATGAATGATGATAATCAATAACAACTCAATAAAAAAAAATAAAAGATGAAACATGGCATAGCAAATAAGGCAAAATCGCGCCATCAATAAACAGGATGAAAGATGACCACTCAAGCACGAGCTAACAAAATCTTTTATCACACAGGTACAGAGACAGATCGAAGCTGTTGTTAGAAAAACACCGCTCTTCACATCGGGATTGTAGCTAGAGAGTGCTGCATCTCACAGTTCGCGCGGCAGCCAGAGAGTGCTACGCACCTTGCAGATCGGATGGGGGTTAGCAAGGGAACTTCAGATCGAAGCTGTGGTTAGAAAAACACCGCTCTTCACATCGGGATTGTAGCCAGAGAGTGCTGCATCTCACAGTTCGCGCGGTAGCCAGAGAGTGCTACGCACCTTGCAGATCGGATGGGGGTTAGCAAGGGAACTTCAGATCGAAGCTGTTGTTAGAGAAACACCGCTCTTCACATCGGGATTGTAGCCAGAGAGTGCTGCATCTCACAGTTCGCGCGGCAGCCAGAGAGTGCTACGCACCTTGCAGATCAGATGGGGGTTAGCAAGGGAACTTCAGATCGAAGCTGTGGTTAGAGAAACACCGCTCTTCACATCGGGATTGTAGCCAGAGAGTGCTGCATCTCACAGTTCGCACGACAGCCAGAGAGTGCTACGCACCTTGCAGATGGGATGGGGGTTAGCAAGGGAACTTCAGATCGAAGCTGTGGTTAGAAAAACACCGCTCTTCACATCGGGATTGTAGCCAGAGAGTGCTGCATCTCACAGTTCGCGCGGTAGCCAGAGAGTGCTACGCACCTTGCAGATTGGATGGGGGTTAGCAAGGGAACTTCAGATCGAAGCTGTGGTTAGAGAAAGACCGCTCTTCACATCGGGATTGTAGCCAGAGAGTGCTGCATCTCACAGTTCGCGCGGCAGCCAGAGAGTGCTACGCACCTTGCAGATCGGATGGGGGTTAGCAAGGGAACTTCAGATCGAAGTTGCAGTTAGAGAAACACTGCTCTTCGCTTCGAGTACGTAGCTAGAGAATGCTACGTCTCACCAACACCTACAAGTCGGGACAAGATCGGTAGGGGTATCTTCGCATCGCCGAACAGACCGAGACAAGGTCTTCCCGGCAAAAGGCATGGAAGGTAAGAACCGTCATAGGTACGCCTTCTTTCTTTCTGTCCTTTCTCTGAGTTTTGGCTTATCTAGGTGCTTGTGCACTAGTTTCCCAAAAACTGGGGGCAACTGTAAGCACTGTGTCCCGGAGCGGTCCGGATCAGAGGTTACCCTATGATGAAATCAATGTCCGAGCCTATATGAGGGGCTGGATTTGGAGGTTTTAGTCCCGCGTTCCATGAGAAGTGAGGCTTTTTACAATTCCCGGGCAGAGGGGGAGAAAACAGAGGTTTTTTTCGAGTCAAAAGGGCTTTTTGTCCTCCACAGACGGCCAGTCCGTCTGTCGAGCCGGCCTGTTGCTCCGAGTCACCGACGGCTCTGGGTATTTTCCGATGCCCGTTGGAAAATCACCGCCCCTGTCAGAATGCCGCCTGGTTTTCCAGAGCACGCAACCCTTCCGATGCCCGTCGGTGGATGTGGCAGGGCCGTCGGACAAATCCTTTGTCAGAAGGATTCTTCCGACGTCCGCCTCTATACACCGATGCCCGTCGGTCGTGTCTGGCTATAAAAGCTCCGGATTTTCATTTGAAAAGGGGGGAAAATTTTCAGAAGAGGAAACTCTGCCCAATTTCAAGCACGTTTTCCCTCTCTTCCAAAAATACTTTTTCTAAAGAAATCTATTGAATCAAGGATCAAATCAATCAAAGGGAACTAAAAGCTAATTAGTTTTCTTTAGATTTTGACTCCAAAATCGATTTTCTGAGGGATTGAAGGTGAAATATCTCATTTTCTCTCTTTAATCTTTCATCTTTACTTCTCGTGGAACGCGCGGGGCTCTAACCAACACAAGAATCTCACCTAAAGCGATTATCTGAGGGTAAATATTCCGGGTTATTTCTCCATATTTATTTCTCATTTTGTGCAATTTTTGAATATCTGCCATTATTTTTTTTTATCTTGATTCTCTTATCTCCTTTTGGGATAAAACTCATTTTTTGACTTTGAAAAGGTTTTTTTCTCTCTCCATTCTGTTTTTTTTCGGAGATAGTGGTGACCGACGGGTCATCTTTATCACCGACGCCCGTCGGTCACCCACCTACAGACGCCCCTCCTTGAGTGACAAACGGACATCTCGGTTACCTTAATCGACGCCCGTCGGTCAGCTAAGGAAGGCCGTCGGTGGGTTCTGTCTCCATCTTTTTAAATCGTTTTTCATCCTTTCCAAGTCTCTTTGACTTCTTATATGTTAATTTTATGTATATTAACATCTCTTAATTTTCTATGAGTATATATTGATTCTCTTCGACAATCCCAAGCTTGAACGGCTGTCTACCATATTTGGAGGACTTCATCCGATTTTGTTCCCTAATCCTCTTAAGTATTTTCTTCATTTATCGTTTATTGATCATTTTATGTATATGGACGTATTCCTTTCATATCCCGTTGATGTATAAAAATGACTCAATGTTTTATATTCAATAAAATGAGGTTTACATAAAAACAAGGGTCCAATGCCCGATTTTTATTCAATAAAGATCATCACAAATGAAAATATCCAATTTTTATAATGATGCATGCAAGGACCAAAGTCCTCAAAATAAGCAATGTCCCTATTTATGCATGATCCGCACATTTATGAAAGGGAGTTGTATTCCGCTCCTTGTATTATTGTAATCTATTGATTTCATTATCTATTTGATCATTTATTGCTTTTAAGATGTGAATAAATGCGCCTTTAATCAACTGCATAGTGTGGAGAGAGAGCGAATTAATGACATTAAAATTTGATCATAAACTAATTGAGGTAGAAATAGATGAGAAATCCCGGACCCAGCTCTGGTCTTTGGGCTCGAGAGGTTAGAGGTTATCCTCCAAAATACTTCTTGGCTCACGAGGCTTTAGCGCTAATCCTAGGCTCCTTAGGGTGAGGAGTTCACCTTCCATGATCCCTCTTAGGCATCTCGCGATGAATCGCAAGTGCGTCTATATTGGGCAATAAGGAGGTTTCTTGGAGTCGCCACCCAATAGAACATTGGGATAGGTCGTCTAGCCTTAGCGAGCCTAAGACGGCGCATATATATCCATTTTGGGCAAGCCAAAGGGATCTTGGAGACCTCATCCCAATAGAACATTGGAATGATCCTCTAACCCCGTGGAGCCTAGGATTAGAGTAGGTTCGGGACTTCTCATTTATTCATACCTTAGTTAAGTTTATAATTGAGCTTTGAATTTATAGTTTCATCCCATTTCTCATTCATTTTAATGCAGATAATTAAAGCGCAAGTTGTCCACTCAAGGAAAAATGATAAAGAAAATATAATCAAAGTAATGCACATGAAACTAAATACAACAAAACTAGGGGCGGAATACAACCCCCATACAAATCATGCATAAATTGGGATATTCATTAATGATGAGGACATTGGTCCTCGTATGCATATTTATTATGAAACAGTTTTGATGTGATGGTTTTGTTTTGGAGAAAATTGAGACATTGGTCCCATTTTTATTAGGAAATATTTCAAGTTAATTAATAAAAAAACGGTTTAGTGATTTTCTTTCTGGCGGGCCTAAATAAACAATTTTACAAGAAAATTACATGGCAAAATAAATGGAAAAGCCAAATAAATAAAATATTACAAATGAAAACAAATGAATACTTAATCCCAAACGAGCCTTCTGAATTTCCCCGTGTGCTCGCAAAAATTGCCCAAGAAATGAGATGTGAAATAATCATAAAACACAGATAAAATATTGTTAGTAATTGAATCAATTAAAATCAATTAAATATAAAATAAATGATAAAATAAAATAAAATGAGATAAAATGAAATGATATCAAAATAACAAATGAATTAACATGTTAATTAATTAATACGTAAAAATATGAACATGATAATAATAAAAATAAATAAGTGAACAAAATATTAAATATATGATAATGACAATGGAAAAGAATAAAAAAATGATTAAATAAATAACATGGTTAATTAATATAATTACAATTAATATAAAACATTTACATGGTAAAAATATCAATTAAAATGAATTTATTTAATTATATGTTAAAAATAACGGGAAATCAAAGCAAAATAGATTATTTACATGTTAGAAATAAAAAAAAATTCAATATTTAGATGGACAAAAATATTATATTAACATATTAAATGAGACAAATATAAAAGCAATAAAACAAATAAATAAATAAATGAAAATAATAAAAAAAAATAATAATATACATGTTAATAAATTAAAAATGAACAAAATAATAATAAAAATATAAATAAAAGATTAGTCCCAGAATGTTTACCCTCAGAGTTTCGGATTCGATGAAGGTAAAAATGATGTTGATTTCCTTGTTTATAGTGTGCAATATTAGAGTGAAATATGATAATGTTGGAATTTTATTCCAAAAAAATAGGCTTAAAAGAATGATTTTTATTGATTAAAAGATAAAAAAATATTCTCAAGCACAAACAATTGTTTTGTTTGTCTCAAGAAAAAAAAGAGAAAAAACCGTTTATGAAAACAAACTTATTTTTAGAAAAAATCAAATGAAAACTAGAATTCAAGGACAAACAATTATTTTATTTGTCTCAAAATCTAAATTTCATAAAAAATGGATTCCAAGAAGAAATCATTGAAGAAGATTTAATTGAAATAAATAACAAATTAAAAATCTAAATTTTGAGAGCAAATAATTAGTTTATTTGTCTCAAGATTGAATCCATCAACAAAATTCCACCCAAAAATAAGTTTAGAAGAAATTGTATTGGAAAAAGAATGAAAAATAAACCTTTTTTCTTTTTGATTTTTTCCTGGGGAAACTCTGGAAATTTTTTTAGAGAGTTTGAAAGGAAGAAGAAGAAGAGAAAAGATGAAAAAATCATAGAAAAAATCCTCCCTCTTTAATTTTTTTATCTTTTTCTTTTTATCAGAATAAAATAGAAAATAAAATTAATTAAAGGGATAAAATTTAAAAAAATCAGATATTATCTATTTGAATTTTTAAAAATGGAAAAAATCCGTTGAAACCATAAAAAAGGGGATAAAAAACTAATTTTTAGGTCCAAAAATCGGAAAAAATGATTTTGGGGCCGAAAAGACCATTTGCAGCAGAACAGGTGCTACGGACGCCCATCGGAGCGCCCGACAGGCGTCCGTAGCGCACGCTGGACAAGAGCGCTCGCCCTGCGTGCATGCGACGCTGCAGGCATCCGCGGACAATCGCACGTCGCGTGCGGAGCGCAGCGCGATTGCGCTCCGCGCGCCACAGTGCGCAAAGGCGCTGTGTGCACGCGCGCCTGCGCACTGCCACCGCGGCCGACGCTCGAAATTTTTTTATTTTTTTTAATTTAATTTTTAAAATTAACAAAAATACTATAAATCTAAGCCCCATTTTTCAAATTTAATTTTTAAAATATTTTTTATTATTTTTTTATTTTTCACTCTAAAATGCAAATTTTATAAGGAAATCACCATTTTTAGCCTTTTTGCCTGTGACAAGGCATCTTGTCATCATTGGGTAACTCTGATCTGGGCTGCCTCAGGACCTGATGTCTACAATAGTACATTCTCAGTTCAACAATAACATTCAACAATTTGACATAATAAAATACCATGTAATTATAGTAGCTAAATAATATAACACTAAATAATATTTAAAACTAATAAATAACGAAAAAGGATTGAAAACGAAGAGAATAAAAAATTATCAAAATTGGGTGACAGTAGCGTTTTACACGGCGGTATGACAAACCCATACCGCCACGTAAGACACCTTACACGGGGATATGGCATAGCCCATACCGCCGTGTAACATGCCCAACACGGAGCTGGGCATAAGCATTTTACACGGGGGTATGGGTAATCCCATACCGCCGTGTAAAATGTCCAGTTCAGGTCCTAAGAAGGCTCACGATTCACACGGTGGTAAGGCCCTCCATCCTACCGTGTGAATCAACAAATTCCCAGATTTTTGCAGAGAAACAACCCCAAAACAACACATTTCCGGAAATCACACAATCAAACCATAAAAATCAACCCGAAACTCACCTTTCCAGCTCAATATTCGAACACCACATGCAATAAACATACTTAATCATTCAATCAATCCAACCAATTCAAATGCACAATCTAACAAATTCACATATGCATAATCCATCAAAATCACAATCTCAAAATCACAACTAAAATCTTAATCCAACATACCCAAACCTCAAAGCAGTAAAACCATCATACAACTCATTATAACTCCATAAGCCAAGTAAATTTCCAGAAAACATGTCAAAATTCAAAATCATCATAAAACATCAACTTCAAAGAAATTTCCCAAACTTGAGATCCTTAGCACCAATTACTTGGTGCCACTACCTCCCGCCTTCTCCTTGCCTTTAGGATCGCTAGGAGGATAAATTAATGACCAAGCCCACAAAATCAAACAGCACAACCCTAAATTAAATCCTAAACCAGAAATGTAGAAAGAATATGAAGAAGGCGAAGATGAAATGCAGCAAACTTACATAAATGAATGAAGAAGTGATCAATTCCCACCAAGAACACTTAAGTCCAAGCCTAGGGCACACAATAGAGTGAAGAAGCGGAAGAAAAGCAGTAGAGGGAGGAAGAGAAACGGGAATTCAAGATAGAAAATCTGCCTTTCCCTTTCTCTTTCTCCTTCTATTTACTCTTTTCCAAACCCTAACCATGTGTCATCTCCTCATTCATGGGATTTGTTCACTCACACCCTAACAGCATGCTATACACCACATACAAGACTTTCCGCACTAAAGCACACACTACAACCATGAATGCACTCACACATAAGCACAACTCACTCACTCACTCACATCCTACAAACATGTGAGCATGCACACACACAAACCCAACTCAATGCACATATACCCTACTAACATATATGCACCCACACAATAACACAACCCATAAAATATGCATTTTACCCAAAATGCCCTTATCATATGCCTTCACACACATAATGCACACATGCACAAATGACAAACATGGCTCAAATTATTAAGGGGAAAATGGGGTGTTATAGCAAACACTCAACCAAACACTAAATCTAATTAGGAAAGTTCCATTCCCAACACACACTGAAAGACAAGGTTATCCGCTTTGGCCAATGCTAAACTATACAGACACACTTCGAAACAGCTAATCAACAAAATCGACTAAACCGGAGCTCTGATACCAAATTATAACATCCCCAATTCTCACATGGAGTATTTCGAAGGGTGAAGAGCTATGGTGAGCAGAAGGTGCCACTAGACAAGGACAAACATGGCAACGCAGATATCAAAACAATAAAAATTCTAAAATCATAACCTCAAAACATGCATGTCCTAAACCTATGTCATCCACACACCATTATTCGCATTAAAAATTATTACACTTATTACAAATGCTAATAAATAAACTTAATTACATGCCGAAATAAAAAACACTTCCTATAAAAATCTAGTGACTCGTTGTCCAAACCTCAGCGGACCGCTGCGCTACTCTGATCTCCTAACCTGGGCGGACAAACAGCCGTGCTAAGTGATAATGCTTAGTCAGGCTAAACAAATAATTGGCAGCCACTCATAGTGGTTCGCTTTCTACTCAACCAAGACTATATACACAATATATTTTTCTTAACAATTACTATGCTCTTAAGTCACACACTTAATCTTAATATCAAATACTCATATACACCCTGTCAGCTTTCTCTCCATCAAAACACATACCCAAATGCGTCTCATCGGTGATCAAAGGATGCTGATGCAATGAGGATGTGATGGTTCGTGTATGTAAGATTATGCAAAAATGCAATTGATGCTATAATAATGCACTCTTCCCATCTCCATGGTTCAATATGCTTTTCATTCAAACACTTTTCTAGAGATAGCTGACAGGCATATAGAGCATCACCATAATCTTACAAAATCCACTTACTCTTCCATTTCAAAACACTAAAACATCTATTCCCATAAGATAATCCATATATCAATACACTTCAAGAACTGCCACGAAACCTTCTCCTAAACCACGTAGTATCAAAACAAAATCCTAACAGAACCTTGATAACTGATCTAACAAACATATTCTAGATCGTACACCGACATAACAATTCAAGGCAGGTAGATCATGACCTACCGAGCAAGCACTCAACCAAACACTAAATCTAATTGGGAAAGTTCCATTCCCAATACACACTGAAAGACAAGGTCATCCGCTTTGGCCAACGCTAAACTATACAGACACACTTAGAAACACCTAATCACTAGAATCGACTAAACCGGAGCTCTGATACCAAATTGTAACACCCCCAACTCTGACACGTAGTATTTCGAAGGGTGAACAGTGAGCAGAAGGTGCAACCAGACAAGGACACATATGGCAACGCAGAAATCAGAACAATAAAATATCTAAAATCATAACCTCAAAACATATACGTCCTAAACCTATGTCATCCACACACCATTATTCGCACTAATAATTATTACAACTTATTAGAAATGCTAATAAATAAACTTAATTACATTCCGAAATCAGAAACACTTCCTATAAAAATCTTACTACTCGTTGGCCAAACCTCAGCGGACCGCTGCGCTACTCTGATCTCCTAACTTGTATGGACAAATAGCCATGCTAAGTGATAACGCTTAGTCAGGCTAAACAAATAATTGGTAGCCACTCACAGTGGTTTTGTTTCTACTCAACCAAGACTATATACACAATACATTTTTCTTAACAATTACTATGCTCTTAAGTCACACACTTAATCTTAATATCAAATACTCCTTATATAGCCTGTCAGCTTTCTCTCCATCAAAACACATACACAAATGCTTCTGAAGAGTGATTAAAGGATGACGATGCAATGAGGATGTGATGGTTCGTGCATGCGAGATGATGCATAAATGCAATTGATGTTATAATAATGCACTCTTCCCATCTCCATGGTTCAATATGCTTTTTATTCAAACACTTTTCTGGAGATAGCTGACAGGCATACAGAGCATCACCATAATCTTATAAAATCTAGATACTCGTCCATCTCAAAACACTAAAACATCTATTCCCTTAAGATAATCCATATATCAATACACTACAAGAACTTCCACGAACCTTCTCCTAAACCACGTAGTATAAAGAAAAAATCCTAACAGAACCTTGATAACTGATCTAACAAACTTATTCTAGATCGTACACACACATAACAATTCAAGGAAGGTAGATCATGACCTACTGAGCAAACACTCAACCAAACATTAAATCTAATTGGGAAAGTTCCATTCCCAACACACACTGAAAGACAAGGTCATCCGCTTTGGCCAAAGCTAAACTATACAGACACACTTCAAAACAGCTAATCAACAAAATCGACTAAACCGGAGCTCTGATACCAAATTGTAACACCCCCAACTCTCACACGTAGTATTTCGAAGGGTGAAGAGCTATGGTGAGCAGAAGGTGCCACTAGACAAGGACACACATGGCAATGCAGAAATCAGAACAATAAAATTTCTAAAATCATAACCTCAAAACATGCGCGTCCTAAACCTATATCATCCACACACCATTATTCGCATTGAAAATTATTACAACTTATTACAAATGCTAATAAATACACTTAATTACATGCCGAAATAAAAAACACTTCCTATGAAAATCTAGCGACTCCTTGGCCAAACCTCAACGGACCGTTGCGCTACTCTAATCTCCTAACCTGCACGGATAAATAGCCGTGCTAAGTGATAATGCTTAGTCAGGCTAAACATATAATTTGCAGCCACTCACAGTGGTTCTCTTTCTACTCAACCAAGACTATATACACAATATATTTTTCTTAACAATTATTATGCTCTTAAGTCACACACTTAATCTTAATATCAAATACTCATTATATACCCTGTCAGCTTTCTCTCCATCAAAACACATACACAAAGGCTTCTCATGGGTGATCAAAGGATGATGGTGCAATGAGGATGTGATGGTTCGTGTATGCAAGATGATGCAGAAATGCAATTGATGCTATAATAATGCACTCTTCCCATCTCCATGGTTCAATATGCTTTTTATTCAAACACATTTCTTGAGATAGCTGACGGGCATACAGAGCATCACCATAATCTTACAAAATCTAGATACTTTTCCATCTAAAAACACTAAAACATCTATTCCCATAAGATAATCCTTATATCAATACACTTCAAGACCTTCCACGAAACCTTCTCCTAAACCACGTAGTATCAAAACAAAATCCTAACAGAACCTTGATAACTGATCTAACAAACATATTCTAGATCGCACACACACATAACAATTCAAGGTAGGTAGATCATGAGCTACCGAGCAAACAATCATCCAAACACTGAACCTATTTGGGAAAGTTCCATTCCCAACACAGACTGAAAGTCATGGTCATCCGCTTTGGCCAACACTAAACTATACAGACACACTTCGAAACACCTAATCAACCAGAACTGACTAAACCGGAGCTCTGATAAGAAATTGTAACATCCCCAACTCCCACATGTAGTATTTTGAAGGGTGAAGAGCTACGGTAAGCAGAAGGTGCCACCAGACAAGGACACATATGGTAACGCAGAAATCAGAACAATAAAATTTCTAAAATCATAACCTCAAAACATGCACGTCCTAAACCTATGTCATCCACACACCATTATTCGCACTAAAAATTATTACAACTTATTACAAATGTTAATAAATAAACTTAATTACATGCAGAAATCAAAAACACTTCCTATAAAAATATAGTGACTCGTTGGCCAAACCTCAGTGAACCGCTGCGCTACTCTTATCTCCTAACCTGCACGGACAAACAACTGTGCTATGTGATAACAGTTGCTCAGGCTAAAAAAATAATGAGTAGCCACTCACAGTGGTTGTCGAGGCATACACATACAAATCGATAGATATATGTATACAGACATAAGCATAAAGGGAAAATGGCTTCAGTTAAAGTAAACTCGTATCGTTACTTTTATACAAAAACTTAAACAATTTCATATGTAGATTCATTTATATACCATAACCAGAAAATACTATGTTACATTTTATTCACAATTACATTATACATACTTATCGTTTACTTGACTCATTAATTAATTCTCAAGTCAAAACATTTCATTTAATCAAATAGTTACTTGTTCAGAACTAAACAAAACGTTTCATTATTCAAACCATTAATTGTTCAAAACTGAACAAAACACTTTAGTTCTTCCATTTGGTTCGGGCTTGAAATAAGCATTCCAAGCTTCCTACGTATCCCTATGGTTGGGAATAAGAACCACGTAGTTCTTACAGAAAACTTCATTCTAACATCTTCCTTAAATTCATTTTCTATCTCATGCTTACTAATCGATACGTACTTAATACATTCATTAAAAGTCATCAAAAAATGCACATAATTTCTTATCGATACGCTTACCCAGGCCTACGTCCAGAAGGCATATTACATACCTGTATACTCATTTAAACATATAAACACATATATATACACATTCATAAAGTACATTCAAGTATTTCAATAATTCATTCTAAAGGCATCATGTAGACAAGCATACTCATAACTCTTGAATAGATTAATACTATGCATTATTCACATACTAACTCTTATGCATTTAGGATCTTTGCATACATGTATATTAGAACAAACACTGCTTGATACATTTCTTTTCATTTAATAGATATGGCCTTATTATACAAAACACAGGTGTATCCAAAGATACCACACCTTTCCACATAAGTGTCCATAAAGGATCCAGAACAGAGGGGTGTGTAAAGCACCAGTCAAATGGCATTTATCACTATTGCATCAAATGTTTATTCACATAATCATTTTTCAAATCATCACAAAACTTATCAATTAATTCACATTAATTTTACTCTTTTAGTTACCTGCTAAGTCATAGGGGTGGATAAGCAAGTGACAGAATGCATGGTGGTACTCGTGGGTACGATTCAAAAAGCAATATCATATTTTCTTATTCAAAACATTTTCACATTTTTGATCTTAAACAAGATCCATACACCTTGAGGTTCACGAGGTACCAAACGGGGACCTGATCAGGGTCCAAACATAACAGAGGGCTGCAGCTAACAGAACTCTATAGGCATGCCTATCTATCCACGACTCGACTAACGCAGGCTATATTCCAATATCATTATTAAATTCTAACATTTTACAAATATATACCCATTTCATCAAACACCAGCATTATTCCTTTATGATCACATAAATACATGTATCAATATATATATATATGCCTATTATATGCACTAATTTCATTTATCGTATTCAAACTAGTCATGGGTAGTTTCATAGATTAAGATATTCGCATGAACATATTAAACGTAATCATGTCATTATTCATTGTGCATTCACTTATTTTCGTATCACATGTACTAATGATCTTTATCATATGCATGTGAACATACTGAACATAGCTATATTATTAACATCATGCACTCATATAGACTTAGCAAATAAATTACAGTACTTTATGCACAAACAGCCATTAAATAATAATGGTAGACAAAAGTCTCATAATTAAATTACTAACATTCATAGAAGCTTTTGCATAATTGACAGTTCAAGGTACTCATTTTAATTTATAGAGGCATAACACAAGTGAGAAACCATGCAAAGAAGAAGATTTTTCCAAAAATATTTCAAAACAGAGAGGGGACTGTCATGATAGCGACAGGAGGTCGCGCTCGCAAAAGTGGCCAGACTCACTTGTGGGAAAAGGGCCATCACGAGTCATGCTCAGAGACACGACCCGTGAAGGTGACCTACAGAATGGCTCGTGCACTCTTCATCTACGATCTCTTTCGCGAATGCGACCAGTTTCGCGCTCGCGACAGAGTTGTGATTCCCAGTCCCTCATCAAAAATCTGTAGAGCTTCTCTCTCAAAATCATACCCAAAATTTTCCCATTCAAAACAAACTTCTAGACAATACAAATTTCTCATTCAGAACCTCATAATTAACACAAAACCCAACTTTTATACACATAAACACAATTAAATCATGCTATTAACATCACCAAAATCCCCAACTAATAAAACCAGAAATTTTACTACAAACACTCATGCAATCCCTCATTTGAGTTCAAAACTAATAATCAAAACATTTAAATTCAATTTATGCAAAACACACACAACATTCAAACATACTTAAACAACTTCAAGTTCATAAATACCCAGAAAACAAACCAAAAATCACAACAACTTCAAAAATACACACGAAAACCTAAATTTCTCATACCTCATCTCCTTAGCTCCTAATAGCTTTCTTGATTGATCATTCTTATTCGCAAACTCCTCCAAGATCTTTCTCATCCAAAATCCTCACCAATCAAACACACAATTACACAAACATCAATCTAGGGTTTTTAACAAATCAAGAAGAACAGGGGGAATCAAAACTTAGAACTCACTATACCTTAACAAATCTTCACTTAAATCTTCTTGGACTAACAAACTTGATCATCTAAACTTTGAGCTTTGATCTTCAAAGAGAGTGAATGGCATGAAACAGGAAGAAGAAAAAGAAGAAGAAGAGGGGGAGGAGAGGAAAAACGGGAAAGGGGAGAGGAAGGGAGCAAATTCTGCCCTCTCTCTTCCTTTTATACCCCTTCCCACTTCTTGCCACCTGGCACCTTGCCATTGGTCCAATACAAGATATTCTTATCAAATCCTCTTTTTAATCCTTCAACTCTTATAACCTCATGTATTGACACTTATATCTTACTAACCCTTCACATTGGCCCACTTAACTAATTTTATCCTTTCAATCAAATCCAAATTCCATACTCCACAATTTTTACCATTGGCCACACTTATCGAAACTTTTACTTAAATCCTTAATTTGTCCATTTGGCAATACCTAACCCGTCAAATTACTTAAATTTGATCACTACTCATCCACATTATGCCCAAATCCTTCTAGGGTACATTTCGGGGTGTGACAAGACTGGTTCCTCTCTTTGCTTTCCATGTCATTCTCTTTTCATCCCTTTAGGGTAGAGCTCTCAATCAGGTATTTTCTTTCCTCTTCTTTCATTCTAATTTATTTTCCCTTTTTACTTATCAAACTTATTTATTTCATGTCCAGCTATCAGATATGTCAATGCCTATTATTAACAAACTGCATCGGTTCCTTGATGATCCCAAGAACTGGGAAACTGGCACTTTAGCCCCTTATTCAAGTTTGAGACTTCTAAGAAGGATCAAGTTAGATCGAGACCTTTTATTGGCTGCCATCCATTATTGGGATCCTCGATTTCACATTTTTCGATTTACTCACCAAGAACTATGTCCCTTAGTCGAAGAATTTAGTGCAATTACTGATGTGAGATTTTCTCCTGGTACCCTTCCTTGTGTTCCAAGTTATGGGCCATATCAGCTTAGGGATGTGGCCTTTGTTTTGGGCATACCACCTTCTGAGGCCACTCGACTAGTTCCTAGAGGGGATTTTTTTCCCTGGAGCCTCTATTTGATGCACTCGGTTACTTTTCAGATGTGCCTACTTATCAGGCTAGTGAAGTTTTACTGATCTGCTTATCCAAACACCTGCGAATGACATCAGACGAACCATCCGACGACTATCGACTGTTTAGTATTATAGATGGCATTCACCGTAGGCTGACCCCTTTTGCAGTCAATCTAGCCGAGACGATCATTGGCTTGGATGCCCACTGCACTGACTCTATCGCTTTTATGACCAAGAGTCCCTTACTACTCTAGGTAACTTATGTTATTATTTTGGAAGGTAGTGCACCCCTTGTGGGTTTTCACACTAACTTTTCTTATCGGGAAATATGTCCCATTAGGGATTCTCACATAACCCTGTGCCTTATTTTTGCTTGGAATAGATCCAACTCATTCCAGCAGCTTTTTTTTATTAATATTTTTTTTTCAAGTACGGTTGCACGAGAATCTAACGTTATTGACAAAACCCCTTCCTAGGGCAATCGATGCATACTCACTAGTGCATTTTTTTCTTAGACAGTGGACATATTAATTCGACTCTCCTTATGAAGGCTTCATATGGATAACCATGTTGGCAGATGGAGATATCAGCTTCATGAGCCCTTGGATGAGCCTTGACTACATGACTCTGGATGGGCCTTCGGGGTGTGTCCCATTGTGCGGGCTTCATAGGGCCTCCTTTTGCATCACAGGCCTTTGCGTTCGCTAGTTTGGAGGGTGTCAGACCATTGTAAATCTGCCACAAGCTTTTTATGGTGGAACCTTATCTTTAGCATTTATTACTAGCTATTGCGGACTTTGGGTGTAGCTACCCTTGAGTACGACCATTTTGAGGGCTGAGGATTCTGATTTTACTAGTTCGTCGGAGTATAAAGAATGGGTGACTAGCCTCGCTGTAGACAACAGGATCAGTTGGCTTAAAGATCTGACCAAATGAATGCAGTAGAAAATAGCTTTTAGATTGCAAAAGGTAATGTAATTTTCTTTTTGTAAAAGAACTAGAAAATCATGAAAAGTGCAAACTGAGTCCTTTATTATAAATTTATAAACATTTCTATATGATTTCATTACACACGACCATTTGTTGATGGAAAATTCAAGAACACAAGACTACATTTATTCTAAGGATAAATCTTGAGAGCGTCAAACTCCTGTTATCAATCAGCTCTCTTGGGTTTTCATGATTAAATATTTTCTCTCAGCCGTTAATTTTTGCCCGGAGTGCCTTTTTTCGATTTTTACCCCGACAGGGCGCCTAATCTTAGCAAAGCCACCTTTTTTTCAATTTTTGACCCGCAGGCATTTATTCTCTTCTTTTTATTTTTGGTCTTTAGGCATGAAACCTCTTTAATCTGTCAACATTGACTGGCTCCTTGAATTCATTCCCATCGCTGTTTGTTAAAATTGCTGCTCCCTTCGATAACAGCTTCCTTAATACAAATGGACCTTCCTATGTTGGCCTAAATTTCCCCTGAATGTCGGGTACTCCTGGCCTTAACTAATTGAAGACTAGGTCTCCTTCTTTCAGTGGGTGCTTCCTAACCTTCTTACCGTATGATCGGGCTAACCTTTTTTGGTAGACTTGGTTGTGATAATAAGCTAACAACCTACCCTCATCCAGCAGGTTCAACTGCAGCAATCGTTGTTGTGCCCATTCTACTTCTGGAATTTTGGCTTCCATAACCACTCTTAGAGACCTGAGATGTAACACCCATTCCTGATTACACCGCTAACACGGCTAATGGAGTCGAAAATGGTTGTTACACGATAATCACTTCCTCATACACATACATAGTCTAAACGCATACAAAGAATCCATGCAAATAAATTTTTGCTTCTATCACATTCACATGTAGTTGGTCATCTATACTCATCATACGTTTGCTCATGCATTCGTGCTTACACACACAATTATACAAGCTTAAATATTACAGGCTTGGTTACTTAATATATTACACACTTTATGCTATCCAAAATAATATTTACATAACAAAAAGAGACACAAGTCTACCCTACCCAAAACCCAACGCTATCAGCAATCCTAGTGTGTTGACCTTGACAATGTGGGACTGTCTTTCAAATCACCTCGCTTCAGAACCTACACGGATTAAGAAAACTAGTGCTAAGCGATAACGCTTAGTGGGGAACAATACAACATATATGCACTTATATTTCATAGCATGTAAATTGTTTCAGGCACATATTAATCTTTAGGCTTCACATTCAGTATATGCATACATTTATGCGTTACATTCATCATTACTTTGCTATACTTAACAGATATACACTTTAAAAATGCTTCTACAATCATCCCTTGTTAACGCTCAATATCATGCACATAATATTGTTATGACATCCACACATCTTGATTTCACACCCATATATACTCATTCTGAGAAATCACATTCGCATAATCGCATCTAAAGACAAATCTTAACACATCTCATTCACATTCTCATTTAATATCATTCTTATATGGTCACATTATTATCGTTAGCCTTGCCTGTAATTCAAACACGCGGATAACGGGTTTCGCATTGGTACCACCTAGGTACGATATTCGCATTGTAATCTCATTTATGTATTGGTACCCTAAGGTACAGAAATCGCATTAATCTTTAATCCACATTTAGAAATCCAGTAATGATTGTTCGCATTGTGATTCCAGAGAAATCGGACGCATCGAGCTGCAGCAATTTGACCTTATAGACATGCCTATCTATCCACTACTTAACTCGCAGGCTAATTATTAATCCAATTATGACTCGTATTTCTCATAAAGAATATCATCATCATAGCATTATAATAGAATCAACATTACTTTACGGCTCACTTCACAATTCACCATCATGGTTAGCATATTTGCATGTTATAATTCATTCATATAGTATTATATGTTCGCATAGTAAGGTACTCCGGTACTTTCTAAAAGCAACATCATGGTACAAGTAATCACGTAAAGTAAACTTGCATTACCTCATGCCTAGCATATACCAATAGCTTAGACAACATACTCACCTAAATAAATGCACCTTCATTAAACTCATGTTATAACATAGGTCTTAATCATGTTGATATACAAGTACAAGTTATGTTTCTTATCATTGCATAATATTACACATTAATTGGTAAAGAAATACACATCCACATGATTCAACAAGCAACCTACATTTACTTGTCTTATACACTTCATCTTGCTTAGTCATAATGTTTAGCATATGATAATCCTCAATAAATGAGGTATAATTGATTGGATTATTATTCATACATGCTTACAACATTTGGCCAAGTTTCATTGTTCAATATGCAAAATAGAGGTACCTCACGGTGACAACCAATTTGGTTGTGACCGTGACATACTTCAAACTCTCAAAACAGAATGCAAACTTGCATACCTCACGGTGACAATCAATTTGGTTGTCACCGTGACCTATACAAAATTGCCAAAACACAGTTGTGTCCTATCAATGCACAGCTATGCTTTCTAACCACACCTCACATAAATATTCAAGTCTTCTCAAAGCAATTCAAATATCACTCTTAGCCAAATCATGCTTCTAACCATATATTTTCCTACCCGTTTAGCTTCTTAACAATATCAATTCCAACACAATTAGATACCAACTCAAGGAGTTACATTCAAATAATTATTACATGTTCCAATTGATTCTTATGCACTTTTTAAAAAACCTAAGGGAAACCATTTGAAATCTTACACTTGTTCAAGCTATTTGTGTTTCCATGACAAGCTCAATAATTAAAAAGCATGTACACAATTAATTCCATAGTTAAACTATTTTGCCATAGCATCATTTATATATAATTGCAATTAGTATCATTGACATGCTCATTTCATAAAGTTAGACTTGTGTTGGACAAGCTATAGGAACTTGTAGTGAAGTTCAGGTGCATTTCGGGAAGAAAAACACCCTAAATATGCAAAACTGGGAAGGGTCACGGTGGCAATAAGTTTTATTGTGACTGTGAGGTCCAATTACATGCAATTCTTCCTTGTCCAGACATTGGTAACGGTGGCAACCATTTGGTTGTGACCATAACTTACCAAAATTAAGCAAAACAGAAGCAAAACTCAGGACTGCTTCACTACCCGTTTTTGTTCAGCCTAAACCGACATGTAAATGACATTTTTAGGCAAAACTTCCTCCGAACATTTGTTCCTTAGGATGTTGACTTTCACATAGAAGAAGTTTCAGGTCATTTGGACTTATAGAACATCAGTTATTAATTAAAAAATATAGACTATTCTAGTGAACCGACCAAGGTAGAGACTCGTCTGATTTTGCCATTTTTAGGTGTCTTAGAGCAAGAATTAGCCCATAGTCATTTCCGTAACATTTAAAGGTATGGAGGTCATGGTTCAAATGGCGTAATGAAAAATAAATGTGAACATTCCATACTCACGTTATGAACAAAACACTACACGGAGGTCTAGTGAAATATAAACAGAATTTTCCATAAACTAGGGTTCATACTTTTGTTAATCTCATAACAATTCAATCATCAATTTCAACATAAATAAATCATATATTCCAACTATATCATCTATCAATTGACACATAATAAACTAATTTACACACACATGACAATAGTTAGTTCCCAAACCTTCTCTCCTTAGAAGTCACTTAGTCTCTCGATCAATCATCTTCTTCTTTCCTTAATTCTCTTAGCTTCCTCAACTACAAATCCAGTCCACCTTCCAGGAGTGGTTACCAAGAATTAATTTCCCATTCAACCGACAGAGAAAGGGTAGAAGTAGAAGAACAATCCAATAATTAAGCACTTACCTTGCTAAAGTAGAACCTTAGCAATCCAATACATCATCTATCTTCAGCAGAATTCTTATGATAATCACTTAAGTAATATCTTCCGAATTGAGAAGAAGAAGATGAGAATTTAGAGAGGGTTAATTCAGAAATGCACATGCAAGAGTGAGCTTTCTCTTCCCACAATGAGGTGTAAATACTGCATGCAATAGGTTAGGTTGGCAATGCCACAGCCGGACACATGGATTCCATTATAATCCCTTAATCTTCATTAATAGAAATCTGGATTCCATTAACACTAATTAACCACACTTAATCCTAAGCATGCACAATTCCACTTTAGCAACTTATAATTATCTTAGTTACTCAATTAAGTCCTTATTTCACTTTCATTTTAGTTCTGAATCACATACTCTTCAATTTCACTTTACCAATTTACCACAATTAATCCAATATTCTACCAGGGTGGAATTCGGGCTGTTACAACTCTCCCCTCCTAGAAAGAATTTCGTCCATGAAATTCACACTTGAACCCACATAGCTGAGGATACCGTCGTCTTTTAGCTTTCATGTCGCCTTTTAACCTTCCAATGCCACCAAACCATGTGAAACCTAATGTTCCGCTTTCACATACTGGCAGTTCAGACACTTTTAGACATGATACCCTTCAATTCCCATAGTCTTATTATTGCCTGAACGTATAGTGTATTATACACTTCATGCATCGATCTTTTTTAATTTCCTTATCATCAGCAAAACACAACCGTTATCAGAAGTATATATCTCATCTTCCTTCACAGAATAGTTACTGAATAGTCTCGTAACCATGTGCAATCTATTGTAGCTTGCAATCACTTTTCTACGTATTTATCAACTCATTCCTTATATTAGATTTCACTTTTAGCTGTACCATGGAGGTACCATCAGAAGCAAATCTTTAATTACCAGTTGTATCTGACCATCCGCTTAATGCATCTATTACCACCCTGGCCAAACCAAAATGGTAATCCATAATAAAATCATAAATTGCAAACAATTGCAACCACCCTCTCTGAATGTGTAAACTTTTAAGTCTCTTATTGTCAGTGAAGGTCTTACACTTTACATCGTACAATAATGTCGTCAAATCTTTAAAGCAGATACTATTGCAATCAATTCCAAATCATAAGTCGGATAATTTTGTTCGAGAGGTTTCTCTTATCTTAAGGCATGGACTATCTCTTTTCCATTCCTTGTCATTACCTATCCCAATTCAACTCTAGAGACTTTGTTGTTCGTTACACTCCTTGCCCATAGTAGGCTGAGTTAAAACTAGTGTTCCAACCACTTCACTTATCTCCTTTACACAGCAACTTAGTGAGTAGAAATATAATTACAAATAACTTTCTGTCACTAAGCAATAGCAGTACTCTGTTAACCCCCATAAAATTTGCGTACCTTAGGTACATTCCTGATCACAATTTCAACTCACTATTGCATCAATCTTAGCAAGATCCACTTGATATTCTCAGAAAAAAAAAAAAGTGCCCCAGAGAAGGCATTTTCCAATTAAAATTCTCATTTACCTAGTTTAGCATCTGATTGGTGTTCTCTTTCATATTTGAAAGCACATCTCCCAAATACTACTTATACTCCTTATCATTCCTTTAATAACAATACTGGTATTCCCTACAAAAACACATTAGAAGTTTCCCACTACTGGAATATCCTTAATTTCTCATTCGCTTTCTCTTTTTTTTTTATCCGCAACAAGGCTAAGGAAGCCTCATATTCTTTTCCTTCGACAATGATAAACTTTCATTGCTAACATCATGTTAACTGAGGGATTAGAATATACACCTTTCACAGTCGTATCAACTTCTCGACACTACGAAACACAATTATTTTCCCTTCTACCATCATCCTCATCTCATTTCCTACTTAACCAATCTTCGGCCAAGGTCAACCCAATTAAATATCCTGAGGAAGTGTGACCCTAAATCCTCAAAGAATATTCTTTAAACACTTTGTTCGCATTCACATTATTTCTTTACAGGCTAATTATACATACCACATAATCTAAACAATCAGCAGCTTATATCTTATCACATAACTCCTTATAGCAAACATATGAATATGTACATCAAAAGTCAATTTATGCAAACATTTCTATATCCAAAGTAGAAATGTACCCGCTATAATCTCAGGTATCGGATGCACCAAGACTAGCTTCCATCAATCATAAATGGCACCCTAAATAGCGATACCACACATTCCACTTGTTGATCAAGAGGGCACCCTTAACTTTCCTAGCACCCTCTGAGCTTTCTCTTAAATTCTAGTGGAGCTTTTGGTGTTGTTATTCGATTCAACACCCTTGCCATGTCCTAAGATATTTTGAGTAAAGCTTTGACCAGGGTCATTGGCACAACACAATCCTTATTAGCCGATTGAGGCTGATCAGACCCAGATACTTCGGGTTCACGAAGATTAACACTCTCCGCAATCACTTCTCTAGAATTTTGAATGGGACCCATCGATGTGAGACATAAACAAGGACGTCCGCATTAGGTCAACACAACTATACACATCTTATTCTACCCAATTCCCAGAAAAGACTAAACCTAGGCTCTGATACCACTACTTATAACGCCCATTCCCGATTACATCGTTAACACAGCTAATGGAGTCGAGAATGGTCATTACACGATAATCACTTCCTCATACACATACATAGTTTAAATGCATACAAAGAATCCTTGCAAATAAATTTTTGCTTCTATACATTCACATGTAGTTGGTCATCTATACTCATTATACGCTTGCTCATGCATTCGTGCTTACACACACTTATACAAGCTTAAATATTACATGCTTGGTTACTTAATATAATACACACTTTATGCTGTCCAAAATAATATTTACATAACAAAAAGAGACACAAGTCAACCCAAAACCCAACGCTATCAGCAATCCTAGTGTGTTGACCTTGACAATGCGGGACTGTCCTTCAAATCACCTCGCTTCAGAACCTACACGGATTAAGAAAACCCGTACTAAGCGATAACGCTTAGTGGGGAAAAATACAACATATATACATTTATATTTCATAGCATGTAAATTGCTTGACGCACATATTAATCTTTAGGCTTCAGATTTAGTATATGCATACATTTATGTGTTACATTTATCATTACTTTGCTATACTTAACAGATATACAATTTAAAAATGCTTCTACAATTATGCCTTGTTAACACTCAATATCATGCACATAATATTGTTATGACATCCACAAATCTTGATTTCACACCCATATATACTCATTCTGAGAAATCACATTTGCATAATTGCATCTCAAGACAAATCTTAACACATCTAATTCACATTATCATTTAATATCATTCTTATATGGTCACATTATTATTGTTAGCCTTGCCTGCAATTCAAAGACACAGATAACGGGTTTCGCATTGGTACCACCGAGGTACGATATTGGCATTGTAATCTCATTCACGCATTGGTACGCTAAGGTACAGAAATCGCATTAATCTTTAATCCACATTTAGAAATCCAGTAAGGATTGTTTGCATTATGATTCCAAAGGAATTGGACGCATTGGACTGTAGTACTTTGACCCTATAGGCATGCCTATCTATCAACTACTTGACTCGCAGGCTAATCATTAATCAAATTATGACTCACAATTCTCATAAAGAATATCATCATCATAGCATTACAATAGAATCAACATTACTTTATGGCTCACTTGACAATTCACCATCATGGTTAGCATATTCGCATGTTATAATTCATTCATATACTATTATATGTTCGCATAGTAAGGTACTCCTGTACTTTCTTAAAGCAACATCATGGTACAAGTCATCACGTAAAGTAAACTTGCATCACCTCATGCCTAGCATATAGCAATAGCTTAGACAGCATACTCACCTAAATATATGCACCTTCATTAAACTCATGTTATAACATAGGTCTTAATCACGTTGATATACAAGTACAAGTTCTGCTTCTTATCATTGCATAATATTACACATTAATTGGTAAAGAAATACACATCCACGTGATTCAACAAGCAACCCACATTTACTTATCTCATACACTTCATCTTGCTTAGTCATAATGTTTAGCATATGATTATCCTCAATAAATGATGTATAATTGAATGGATTATTATTCATACATGCTTACAACATTTGGCCAAGTTTCATTGTTCAATATGCAAAATAGAGGTACCTCATGGTGAAAACCAATTTGGTTGTGACTGTGACATACTTTAAACTCTCAAAACAGAATGCAGACTTGCATACCTCACGGTGACAATCAATTTGGTTGTCACCGTGACCTATGCAAATTGCCAGAACACAGTTGTGTTCTATGAATGCACAGCTATGCTTTCTAACCACACATCACATAAATATTCAAGTCTTCTCAAAGCAATTCAAATATCAGTCTTAGCCAAATCATGCTTCTAACCATATGTTTTCCTACCCGTTTAGCTTCTTAACAATATCAATTCTAACACAATTAGATACCAACTCAAGGAGTTATATTCAAATAATTATTACATGCTCCAATTGATTCTTATGCACTCTTTAAATAACCTAAGGGAAACTATTTGAAATCTTACACTTGTTCAAGCTATTTGTGTTTCCATGTTAAAGACCAGCTGAGTTAACATGGGAGTTCTTCAAGCACGCATTTGAACGGAAGTATGTGATGAAAGCATACCCTGAAGCTAAGTGGAAAGAGTTCATCAGTTTGATACATAGGGGTATAATAGTATGTGAGTACGAGAAGGAGTTTAGCGAGTTGAGCAAATATGTGCCGGAATTGCTTTTGACTGAGGAGATTAAGTGTCAGCATTTCCAGGATGGGTTAAGGGTCAGCGTATAATTGGTGGAAGGTTATTCTTCGCAACCCTCAAAGACCAGCTGAGTTAACATGGGAGTTCTTCAAGCACGCATTTGAACGGAAGTATGTGATGAAAGCATACCCTGAAGCTAAGTGGAAAGAGTTCATCAGTTTGATACGTAGGGGTATAATAGTATGTGAGTACGAGAAGGAGTTTAGCGAGTTGAGCAAATATGTGCCGGAATTGCTTTTGACTGAGGAGATTAAGTGTCAGCATTTCCAAGATGGGTTGAGGGAAGTGATTCGAGGCCCCTTATCGGTGATGGCGGTTATGCAACCGATTGGGTATTATCAGCTAGTGGCAATAGTAATCAAGTTAGAGGAATCTGAGTTGATCAAGCAGAAGACTGAGCATAAGAGGAAAGCACCGGATAGCAGACTAGGGAGTAGTAAGAAGTCAAGAGGCATTCCAAGTGGCCAAGGAGTGAAGGGATTGGTTTCGGTACGTTCAAAAGTTGGAAGTATAGAACCACCCTCTAGTAGGGGAAGTGTAATTCCAGAGTGTGAGCATTGTCAGAGAGGCCATTGGGGTGAGTGTAGAAGGGTCTCTAGAGTGTGCTTTAAATGTGGAAGCAAAGATCATATGGTGCCAACTTGTCCGGATCGAAGAGAGCTTTAGGATCGACCCGAGAGTAGATTGAGTGGTCAAAGATCGAGAGCGAATCGAACTAGAAGAGGTAGTGGACGACCTTCACATGCGCTATCGTAGACAGTGCAAAAGCCACCAACTGAAGAAGTGTATGTGCGTCCGCGAGTATATGTAATGCTTGGAGAGAATGCGGCTGATCGAGCAGGACCTTCCGGTAAGTTGTGTTATTAGCTTTTGTTATGTTCGGTTGGTTTTTGGGATGTTTGGATTTGCGGTTAGTGGAGAAATTTTGAGGACGAAATTTCTTTAAGGGGGAGTGATTGTAATGACCCAAAATGGGCCTAGTCGGAATTCGGGTGCTAAATCAGAAAGTTAGGGTATTTTAGTAATTTGTGCATGAGGAAATTTGGACATTAAGGATTTAATTGCAAAATTGATTAAATATGTTAAGTGAAGCTATTATCTAGTGTGTATGTGGTATGTGGTACCAAGGATGTAAAGTGTATTTAAGGAATTATATTGTGTGTGTTGTGTTTGGTGCCTTGGACATGAAAGTCAAAGCGGGAACCTTCGGTTCAATAGGATTGTGCTAAGTGGTTTAGTTGGTGAGAGCAATTAATGTGAAGTGAGTGAAGGGGAGAGGAAAGCAAGGAAAGAGCAAAATTTCTCTTCTTGCTCACGTTTCTTCTTCTTTTCCTTCTCCTTCTTCATTTCTTTCTTGCTCTCTCTTACTTTGCCCAATATGAATCTTCAAGGTTTGGGTTGGATTTTCTGTGGTTGAAGCTGGTTTGAAAGGTAAGTGCTGGGATTTGCTTGGTTTTGCGTTGGGATCTTCTTTTTCTTTTTCCCCTTTATTTTCTAGTTTTGGTTAAGTGTTTGCATGGTTTAATTAAGTGTTTTGGCTGGGTTTGTGTAAGATTCGGAGGAGAGAAGGAAGGGCAAAGGGAAAGAGAAAGTTGGATATGTGAAGGAATTGGATTGAAGCTTCACTTTTGAGGTTTGGGAGTTTGTTTGCTCTATTTTCTCACTTTGGATTATGTGTGTTTCTTGTTTAAATTTCTAGAATTGTGAATGTGTCGTTTGTCTTTATGCGTGTATTGAAATTGAGCAGTGATAGTGGTAAAATGCTAGTGTTATAGTGATAATATGTATGTGATATTGAAGTGACTTGAGCTTGGCATGTTTGCATGTTGAGTTAAGTTGAATGGTGTTAATGGTGTCTATAAATGATTTTGAGCATGTTAGATATAATATGTTTAGTAATTTGAAGAGTGTGAGCATGATGGGTTAAAGTGGTTTTGAGTTGGGAGTAAAGTTTGCATGTAAACAAGTGTGTTTTTCTGCAAAAATCTGGGTTCTTGGCATTTTACACGACGGTAAGGAAGGCCATACCGCCGTGCAATCCTATTCTATCTTTGTGATTTTTGCCTTTTCGTTGTCTTACACTGCGGTAAGAGACTTCTATACCGTGGAGAGTGCATACCACCGTGTAACTTGCCTCTGTTCTCTTATTTGTTGATTCTTCTACACGACGGTTAGGGCTCTCTCTATACCACCGTGTGGGGTATCTTACACGGTGGTAAGGCATCCCCATACCACCGTGTAACCCTCTCCTATTTTTGAAATTCTGTTTTTAAAATGGTGTTTGATTTTGGGGGATTTGCATACTACCTTAAATCCATATTTTTTTCAAACCTTATCTTCGAAATGCTTTGCATGGTTTAGTGCTATTGCATGACCTATGTCTTGGATTTTGCCTTGTGTATGTTAGTGCTATAATTAGCGTAAATGATTAAGGAAATTGTAATGTTTTGACTCTGATTCCTGCATTGATTAGTGACAATGTTTTTGAATAAGTTGTTGAGCCTGAAGTGTCATGTTAGTGGATAGATAAGCATGCTGATGAAGGGTTAGTGAGTGCAGCTGCCAGTGTTGGCCCGTTATGGGTCAAGTGATTTCGGTTGATCTCTGTTATGGTCTTAGTGAAAATGTTTTGAGACTTTGGTCTCCCTTGATACCTTCGGGTGTAAATGTTTTGAGGCTTCGATCTTCCGTGTAGTGTTCCCGTATCCACCACCAGTGAAATTCAGGCTATGGTTAATAGTGTTCGTCTTTTTCGTAGTAAAGTGTTATGAAATTATGTGAATCCAAGTAGTGTATTTTGCTTTGCACGTGCTGTTATTAAATTAAGCATTCTTATAGTGACTATGATTCTTGTATCTCTGTTTTGTTACTTAGAGATTTCTGTATGATTATGCATATGTTTATATTTATATTTATGTGTTATGGTATGATATTGTTGTATTCTATTCCATTATTCTTGTTCCTCCCCGCTAAGCGTTATTGCTTAGCAAGGGCTCTTTTCCCGTATAGGCGGTAGGTTTGCTCGGTTCGTCGCATATCTGCAGTTTGGTCACATAGGAGTAGAGTTATTTACTTTTGTCTCCTGTAATTCTTTTTTTGTATATGTATTATTTTGACTAGTGGCTTGTGTAATTTTTGTAAAGAATCATTATGTAATTCTGAATGATGTATATATTATACGTATTTAATATATTTTAATGTCATGTTAAGATCTTTAGTTTTTTAGTATTACTGTTATTGTACGCTTTCGCTATGATATGTATGTGTGTCTCTATGTGAGCCTGTGGTAGCGCACCGGCGTCCTTCCAACGGGCGCGTCGGGCGTGCTACAGATATTCCTTTACGTTTATATATATATATATTGGTTTGCATGTGTTTGCCTCGTTAACCATTGTGAGTGGCTGCCAATTATTTGTTTAGCCCGACTAAGCGTTATCGCTTGGAACGGTTATTTTTTCGTGCAGGTTAGGAGATTAGAGTAGCGCAACAGTCCGTCGAGTCATTGGCCAACGAGTCTGTAAAAGTTATAGGAAGTGTTATTTATTATGGGATGTATTTAAGTTTTATTTATTAGCCTTTGTAATAAGTTGTAATATATTATAGTGCGAATAATGGTGTGTGGATGACATAAGTTTAGGACGTGCATGTTTTGAGGTTAAGATTTTAGAAATTTTATTGTTCTGATTTCTGCATTACCATGTGTGTCTTTGTCTGGTAGCACCCTCCGCTCACCGTAGCTATTTGTCCTTCGATATGCTATGTCTGGGAGTTGGGGGTGTTACATATTTATAGAAGAACCGTCATCAACCATTATGCAAGCAGTATGCTTACCATTAATCTGTGCTTTAATATACAAGGGGCGATTGTGTTTGCAGCCTTCAGCTTGTAAATCTACATCAAAATAAACCAAATTTTCCCCCGAGCCCCCTTTAACTAGGTCCAGTAACTCGGATGGCGAGATGGTGGTGGCCACAGTGGACTCACATAAGGCTTCTACTAACTTCTACTTATGTGATGGGGATTGCCTCCGCAAATTCTAAATGGATATCTGGGTTGTTGTCTTCTTCAACTGTTTCATTAACCCATCCTCTTCAAGTTCTTTTCCTACAAGCATAGGCTCTGGGTCTTGAGGCCTCTCTACCTCTGGAACTACCCTGCCAGTTCGGGTTACAGCCCCAACCTTTCTCTTTTTTTCATCCTCTGAATCCCAAGTATTCGCAAGTTCTTCATCTTTCTCACAACCTTCATCTTCTTCTTCACTTTCACTGGTGGATCAATAATCTATTGCCGCCACATGAATCCCTTCTTCATTCATTTTACGAGTGATGGCGATATACTCATTACCATATAAATCTTGCATTACGTACCATTCGGGCAAGCTAGACCCGATAATGTACACTGGTGGAAGAACCTCATGGTTACCAGACTTCTTTTTCTTCTTCCCCCTTTTTTGGATCCGTGATCTGCTTATTGTCAATGAGATCCTGGATCTTATTTCTCAAAGTTCGACAGAAGTAAGTTAGATGCCCTGTGTATTTATGATAAGCACAAAACTGATCCCCCCTGTGTCCAGGTTTACCATGGTTTCTAGCTGGTTTGGCTCTAAAGGTCTTAATTGCCCTTCTTTCGCCAGCCTTTCCAACACCCAAGTTAGAGGTCGACCCAAATTTGAATAATACCTTTGGCCTTGGTTAGATTCTATGGCCAAGACCTCAGTTGTCTTGCCACTCTTGCTACTACCTCCAGTGTCAGCCGATCTATTTCCTGATTGGTTCCCGAAATTATTTCTAGTAAAGTTATCTTAGCTTGCCTTCTTTTCTAGGTACTCACCCTCTACTTTGATAGCTATATCCTTTAGAGACTCCCAATCTTTGAGCCCCATCATCTTTAGCCCCTTTTTGAAATATGGACTCGCTTTACGGATGAATAACCAAATCTGATATGGAGTATTTGGCTTTCTTTTCATCTCCATTACCTAATTTCTCCATTGAGTAAGATACTCGTGGGATGACTCATTAGATCTCTGTTAAAGTAGCTCCAAATCCTTCAAAGTAACCACCATTCAGGTGCTACAATCATACTGTTTAAAAAACTCTCCAGTTAACAAGTCTCAATCTTCTCTTGTTCTCCTATCCAAATAGTGGTACTAGTCTATAGCCGGCCCAGTAAAGCTGAGGCAGAAATATTCCACCTTTTGTCTTTTGGTAAGCATAGTCTCCTTCATCACAAGCATGTACTGCATGATGTGAGCAGACAGTTCTGAGGTGCCGTCAAATTTGGGCGGATCGAGCATCTTTAACCTCTGAGGAAGCATCTCCTCGTCATCCAAATCCCTATCCTCGGGGGTTATCCCCTTTCCTGCAGATAGTAGGCAGGCCATTGCCTCTACTCTCTCTTCTATCTTCTTTAAGGCAACATCCTCTTTAGGAGTCTTAGCTATCACTATACTGGGTTCTTCCTGCTTATCCTTCACAAAATCCTCCTCAGGTCAATGTCCTCTAACCCTTCTTGGCTCAATATTTGCAAGAGCTCTAGGCTCAGCAACAGGGGGTGGTTCTACAATTGCTGCCGGAGGTGCCTCCCTAATCAAAATCTGTTCGGCCACTCTCTCAGCAAGCATGGCAAGTTGTTGGACAGCTGGCAGTGCTAAAGTGGCAGCTAAGTTACCAATCATTGCCATCATTCTTTGTTCAAACTCCTCAAATCTGCGCTCCGTTTCTTGGGCCCTTTGGTCCATCTCTTCAGTGACAATAGCCCGGGTGGCATTTGGGTCTAGGTTAGCCATATCCAGTGATAATTATCAAGGCAAGGATTCATTACTGTCTGAAAGTGACTCTAAACCTCAATGCGACACTCACTCTACTGACTTGAAGAATGGGTTTCTCCTTACCAATCGGCTATCTGGTCCCCTAGACCACTGATTCGTACTTATGATTGCTGAAAGACTCAAATTATTAGCATGATGCATCAATTACATTAAAAATGCATGGTCTTGTTGATGCAGTATAGACAACCACATACAAGCAGGTAGTTCATTCCAACCTTGTTACTCCCACACAGGAGGTCGTGTAGTCTCTTTCCTAGGTGGGCTTAACCCATGGGTCAGCGGGGAACCTAATGGGCACGTATGATGTATGGTGAGAAACTAACAACAAAACACTATTAACTTAAAGCACATGCTATTGGATTTTGGCCATTATATATTTGGACCTTTCAAACAGACTAAAAATGGGCCCATCGGGGCATGAGAGCCTTTGATGAGTATCCAATTAATATGTTTGAATTTGTTCAATATATAAGGGCCCACATAGCAAGCACATTGTTAAGGTACGTATCACCTAGTGGAAGTTTCTATTACCATTACATGAGCTTTAGTCATGGGTGGTGTTACTTTAGGTCTACCCAAGCATGGTCCCTACCAATGGGTTTAGCTCATCACGAGCCTATTGTGTAACAACCCGATTTGGCCCTAGTAGAATTTCAGAATTTTTGTTCGGGAATTCAAGAGTTTGTGTGTATAAGAGAGTGTATTTGAGTAAGTGGCTTGTGTGGGGGTTTTGTCGCGAACGTGAAGCCTATTTAAGTTGGATTATTTGATGTGTTATAGACATGTGGCATTGTAGGGAATTGACACATTGCAACTTGAAGTGTGGGTAAGGGTTGACAAGTGGCAATGTAGGGGATTGACACATGGCATTGTAAGAGAGTGACAAGTGGCAAGAATATGAGTTTAAACAAAAAAGAAATGAAACAAGTGACCATTGGATAAAAGACCTTTGGCTTGGTTAAAATTTAAAAAGAATTAGTGGCTTAAGAGATATGTATGTATGAATTCAAGAGTTTCTTCTTCTTTCACGTTGGTTTCTTGCTTTTGGCCTATTGTTCTTCTTTTCTTTCTCTTTTTCCTTGGGTTTCTGCCATTTTCCTTGCTTTACCCTCTCTTTTGTTCCTTTCTTACTTAATTGAGTTGTTCTTAAGTGAACCACTTAGATTGGTTTAAAGAGAGTGTAATAGGACTTGATTAGGTCTCTTCAAAAGGTAAGTTGGTTAGTTTTCCGATCTGACCTCCTTTTTCTTTCTGTTTTTGATTTAAAGTGAGTAGAAGTTTAATTCAAGTATTTGTCTTTGAATGATTTTGTGCAAGATGCTATTGACAAGAGGAAAAGATCTGAGCTGAAGAAGAAAAGTAATTCAAGCTGCGTTTTGAGGTCGAGATCATGTGTGTGTTCATTTTGATGGCTTACAATGTTCTTATGATATGAATATATGTTTATGAGTATGTAATTTGATCATTTGCATGTGTATTTATGATGCTAGTTTTGTTAACATATAGTTGTGAGGATAAAGTTTGGTTTTGGTAATTTCTGTTTAGTTGTCATCTGACCTCCATATAATGTTTTTGTAATAAGTATAGTTATAGACCTCTAAATTGAGTGATTCTTGAGCTATTATAACTCTGACTTCTATTTCTATAAATGTCTCAAAAATGACCTTGAGCAAATACTTGCTCTAAGACCTTGAAAATTTGCAAAAATAGAGGTGTCTCTACCTTGGCCGGTTCATTTGACCAGTTCAGCTTATTTAGTGTATATCTGATGTTCTCTATGTCTAATTGACCTAAATATTGTCTTTTTTGAAATTTAACATCCTAGGGAAAAATTTTTAAGAAGAGATTTTTGCCTAAAAGTGAGGTTTAGAGGTTGGTTTAGGCTGTACAAAATAGAGTAGTGAAGCAGTTCTGAGTTTTCGCTTCTGTTTTGCTATTTTGAGTATGTCACGGTGACAACCAATTGGTTACCACCATGACCAATGCCTAGACAAGGTAGAATAAAATGTTTTTGGACCTCACAGTGACAACCAATTGGTTACCACTGTGACCATCCCCTGATTTGCATATTTTGAGTGTTTTTCTTCCCGAAATGCACCCGAACTTCATGGTAAGTTCCTATAGCATGTCCAACTCATTTCTAACCTTATGAAATGAGTATGTGAGTGGTTTTTAATTGAAATTATAGGTGATTAAAGCTATGGCATAAGAGTTTAATAATGAAATTAAATGTATACATGCTTTTTAATTGTTGAACATGACTTGCCATGTGATATTGGTTATATACGCTTGAATTATGATATAATTCTTTAGTAATTGTAATGTATATGATAGTGTTATGAGGCATTGAGTTTAGCCTGAAGAGTCAAAGTAGTGGATAGATAAGCATGCTTATGAAGGGTTAGAGGCGGCTTCTACAGTGACCTTAGTTGTGTCTTCTTGATGAATATCTAGAGTATTCAATGCTATTGAGTTAGTTCTCCAGAGTTAATACTGTTTATTAATATTTATAGTATAGTACTCGTATCCACCATTGTTTAGAATTCAGGCTAATGTATATTATGTAGTGTACAAGATGTAAAGTAGAGATATGTAAATGTACATGAATATAATATAATATGACATGTTACTAATATCGTTTACTATATAAGGATTTCTACATTATGAATGAGTTAAAGTATGATGGTATTTGATTAAAAGATTGTGTACATGATTATTTGTATACGATATGACTATCAATATGCCTGTGTTATATTTGTGACTTCGTTCGAAGTCTTTTGCTTCTGTTTATCCCCACTAAACGTTATCACTTAGTACGGGGTGTTTTTCCCGTGTAGGTTTTCAGGTTTGGATCAGTGGGTACACATTTGCAGGTCAAGGCCACTAGGAGCTTTTATAGAAATCATTTTTGGTATTAGTTAGAGTTTTTGGATGCTTTGAGTAACATCATTATGTATATCGGAAGTATAGTATCGACATGTAAATGTTAATTGTTCTGTATATATATACTGAAATGATAATGTAGTAAGCATAAGACTTTTGTAGTATGTACAATTTATATATATTGAAAGAGAAGTATGTTTGGCCCTAAAGATATTCAAATCATTTATTGTTATCGCTTCCACCTTTGTGCATGCGTGTGTTCGAGTATGTGTGTGTTTGGCTTGTGGTGCCCTAATATTCCTTACCGGGGGTATGGGGGTGTTACAGATTGGGTCTCCATTTGATATGCCATTTATGGTACGAGGCTTGGCCTGGTGATTATCCTGCACACTTCCCTACAATGAGTGAAAGTAGGGTCGTGTTTTAGGAATACACCGGGGTAAAATAAGGGACCAACTAGCATAGTTCTAAGGCTCTAATTAATGCAATGCAATTTTTTGAATAGAAATGGAATTTTCGATTCTTAAAAACTCAATTATAATTTTAACTTAAGTCACTTTCGAAGCAAAGTTTCGATCGTCCCCAGTTAAGTCGCCACTGTGATGCACGCGAGCCGGAACCCGGCCGGATGCCAGATCTCCGGGTGCTTACTTTTAGGGCTCGGGATGGTTGGCGTCTTTTCATCTTGGGTAACACGAGACATTTTAGAATTTCTTACCCAATAGAATATTGGGAAGTTCATTTAATCCCATGAAACCTTTACCTATTTTTGAGGTATTTTGGAGTCGCCACCCAATATAGAAGAAATTGGGAAAGGTCATCTAACCTCGGGGGTTTTAAACTAGAGAAGGTGTTCAAAACTTCACTCTTATTAATGCCTTAAGTTAAGTTATAAATGAGTTTTTTAGTAATTGAAATTCCATCACTTATCTCACGCGATCATATAATAAAGTTTAAAGCGCATCTCAAGCATTTTGGAAAGAAATAAATAAAGCGATAAAGAAGGCGATGAATAAATAAATTATAAGTGAAAATTGGTACAGAATAATCCCCCAAAATAAAGAAAACATAAATAAGTAAATGAATAAAATTGCCACAAAATTACTTACAAGGGCCAAAAATAAATAAATACACAAAAAAGAATAAAATAAAATATATAATACATAAATTGGGACATTTATTAAGCTTTTAGGAACATTGGTTCCTTCACACACAATTAAAAACTAGAGAATTATTTTTAGGCATTTATGGAGAAAACAGGGATGAGTGATCCCATTTTATGAAAATTAACTCTCCTTTTTGAAAGTAACATTTTATTGGCTGAAATCAGGACATTGGTCTTATTTTATTAATAAAAATGTCAATTTTTATTATTGTAAAAAAACATAAATTTCTCTAAAATAGCGCATTAAAATACCATTTTGCACAAAACATACAAAATAACAAAATAAAGAAAAAATAGAATATTAAAATGCAAACAAAACATAGAAGTCTCCCAATGCCTTGATTCTCCAGCTCACCCAGGAGCATTACTCAAAGTGAAATAAACAAATTTGATGCATAACAAAAAACAAGAATAAAAACAGAGTTAGGAAATTAAATCTAACGTACATAATATGATATAATAAAAATAGACAATTAAATGAAGCAAATAAATAAATAATCCTAAATGAGAAAGATACTTATGATTATTAGCATAATAATGTTTGATAAAAATGATGCAGGAAATAAATAAAGTGGATTAATGGACAAAAACAGAATCACATGGAATGAAAAATTATTACAGAATATTCATAGACTTAAACTACATTGCATACATCATGCCAATAAGTTAATTAGATTAATCTAAATTCAGTTTGATTACAACAGACAACAGGAAAATACCCTAATTGTAATTTACAGTACCTACAGTTGAGAATAAATGAGCGACAGAAAATAAAGAAAAAGAAAAAGAAATGGCTCTGGCCCGAAAATTTACCCTTAAAGGCTGATGTTTGCAGTAAAAGAAGAATAGAAGATCTCCTCGTTGATTGCTTGAAAACAGAAATTGAGAAAGCTTAGATCAAAGCTTTCTGTCACCAAAAAATTTGAAGTTTGAAAACTCTGATTCTTAAAGAAAATAGATGATGGAAATTGAATCCTAAACACAAAGAATTAGCTTTTTTGGCTCCAGAACAATTAGAATTAATCCAAGAAATTTTAGCTCTCAAAAATCCTATTTTCAGAATCCCCTTGTCGCCTTTGTAATGCTCCCCCTTTAATGTTTTTCAAATTTTCCATTTATATCATACCCGAAAGAATTAGGTTTTAAGAGTTTTAATCTTATTCAAAGTCACTAATTATCTTTTAAAAATAAAATTTTATCCTTTTAAAAATAGGAAAGAAGGAATTTAAGTTTAATTCCAACTCAAAACTAGAGAAAACAACAAAAAAATCGGAAAAAAGATGAAGCCCCAGCGAGGTAGGCGATGCGTGAGGTGCAGCCTCGCGCTGGGGGGCATCACCTCGTGCTAGCCGGGACCCTGCACGCGGTACCTCGCGCACTCCGCCGGGAGGTGCCGTCCTTCGCGTGCTGTGCAGGCCGCGCAATTGCAGGCCATCGAAAAAACCCCAAAAATCGAAATAAATAATAATTTTTTATTTAAAAATAAGGTTTCAACAAGGAAATCAACAACTCTAACTCTTTTACCTGTGAACAAACATCATTTTCATCACTGGGTAACCTTGTTCAGGGCTGTCTCAGGACCCGGTGTCTACACTTATCCTCTCATTCTCCCATGGATTCCCAACAATCAATTGCAGCCACTAGCAATCCTTCTTCATTCATATTCTTTTCATGGCGGGTAATGGCTACATATTCATTTACAAATAGATTCTTTAACACATACCATTCGGGGAGTCTAGATCTGATCATGAAGACGGGTGGGGGACAACATTAGAACCGGATTTCTTTTTGATCTTCCTTTGCTCGAGATCAGTGATCAGTTTATTGTTAATAAGATCCTGGATCTTATTCCTCAATGTTCTGCAATAATCTATTAAATGTTCGATATGCTAGTGGTACGTACAATATTCATCCTCCTTATGTCCTTGTTGTCCAAAGGTTCTAGCTAGTCTTGGTAGCAGTGGTTGTAGCTTTCCCTCCTTCATCAGTCTCTTTAATACCTATGATAGAGATTGACCCAAGTTTGAGAAGTACCTCTAACTTGCCTCTATGGCTAAAACCTTAGTTGTCTTGCTCATTCTGTTACCACTGCTGGAGCTTGCAAACTTGCTTGCCTCCTGATTACCATATCCCTTTTTGGCATACACCTCACTACTCGCTTTTTCAACCAGATATTCTCCTTCAGCCTCTATGGCAATGTGACACCCCCTAACCACCTATAGAGATTTACTACAGTGATTATGGGGTGTCGCAACACAAACACATGAGAATAAAACATTTTTACAAACAAAGTTTTGAATTACTAAATTTCTTTCGATATCACATTTAGATTACAAACTGAGAATCCATGCATTGAATTACAAAACACTTATAGACTTTCTTTATTATCAACTTTACAAAATATAACTTTCTTAATACAAAAACTTGGTCTGCTTACACATTACTAACTATAGTAACACATCCTATAATATTACAAATATTCTGCATTTACAGCGGTTACTAATGTGTTGGCCATTGGCGATGCAGAACTGTTTTCCAAAACACTACCTTCAGATACCTGCCAAGCAATAACACTTATTGGAGAATAAAAATGGAACTTGAATTAATTATTCTTGATTAATATGGTACTCTTGTCATGCAAGCCAAGTTGAATAAATTTCCTACTTACTCTCTCGACATAAATAGGATTGCCTAAAACATACACATAGAAGTCTAATTCCAAACTTTCATTCAAGAACTAGATGAATATATATGCAAATCTTAGGAATAGAACACAACCTATAACAACCATTTCAATATTATGATTTCTCAAATAATATCTTAATGATGAATTTTCAATTAGATGTAAGAATGAATTCATTTCTCAATCCAACTCAAACTTATAATGATCATAAATAATATACCAATTGAAATTCTACAAGCAAGAACACATGAATTTATATGAACCATAAAATGTATTTCTACTAAGTATTCAAGTTTAGAATTTACATCATAAGAATATACAAAAAAGAATAAAAAGATTAGAGATGAAGAAGGAGATTTCTCAACCCTTTTCAAGTCACCAAAGTTAATCTTCTTCTTTGTATGCTATCTTCTCTTCAATACATAAACTCTACTTTTAGAAAATAAAACTAAAGTAATGAAAGAACTATTCTAACTTACAGAAATTTTACTAAAAAATAATATTCTCCCTTAAAATTACAGTTAATAATGCTATTTATACTGTTCTAATGATGTCTCCTCAAATGTGTCTTGGCAAAAATTGCAACTATTGGTGGAAAGGCATAACTCTTCAAAGTGAAATTTGAACTTTTGTCTCTAACGGATCGTTCTGTCGCGATCGCGATATCGTCGCGCTCGCGACAGAGCGCGCCATTTTCATAGCTCCACCTTTCTGGCGTTTGCTTGCTCCGTGCCCCGTCGCGACCTCGCGATGCCACCCTTGGTCACGACAATGCTTCTTCCTTCTTTTTCTTCTTCTTCTTTGGGTTCCCTTAGGGCGTTCTATCGCGATCGCGTCACTGTCGCGCTCGCGACAGAAGCTCTTCTTGCTTGGCTCATTTTGGCTATTTTTCTCCATTTTCTCCATCTTTTCTCCATTTTCCTCCTACACACAAAACTCAAACAAAAACATAAAACACACCTAATACTAACAAATAAAAGAACTTAAAACATTACTTCTAACCATAAAATATGGATTAATAATGAGCTATTTAAGCTCATATCAAACCCCCACACTTAAACATTTGCTTGTCCCCAAGCAAAACACTTAAACAACATAAACACATAACACTCAACAAACACAATATTTTGGAGCTGACTTTTATACTTGACAAGCATTTGGAAATGCCATGCATAGACTTGCCCTTCTAACACACTAACCTAAATATGCAACTATTTAAACATTACCAATATTCATTAAACTTTAACCTCTATGAACAATTGGAAAACCATGAAATTGCAAAACACAATGATGTTTGATCTCAAGAAATCAAGTATCTTAACACATGTATAGATTATTTCACTCAAAACATTTTCTAAGATAATTTTCACTCAACACTTATTTTGTTGAACACTCAATCACTCAAGTGTATATATGTTAGTGTTTTCCTCATTCCTTGATTATGCCATTACATACCATAAGCTTGTAATTAGTAAAAATCTCCACTACTAGTATAAGGTAGTAAAGAGGATCAAAGGGTCTTAAAAGGGTTGTAATGTGGCTTAGGTTAAGGTAGGAAACATTTGGATTTAGGTACCTAACATTGTGTAGAGAAAAGGCATCAATACAACATAGGAGATCTAAACAAAACATGACAAGCATGACACTTTTATGCTAATTCTCTTCTTGACTAATCAAGTTTTCTGCTAGCTCTTGATTTCTTGTTTTTTATATTATATTATTATTTTTTTTATTATTTTTTTTTCTTGAGGATAGCAAGAGAAATTAGCATGGGTTCATTTTACGCTCCATCCCACACTTAAACAATTTTAGATGTACATCTTGCTATTCCTACTTATTTTTATTTTTCTTTTCTTTCTTCTTCTTTTTTTTTTTAATATAAACAATATATAGAAACTAGCATATTGAATACCAAGTTACAAAACAAAGGAATTTTAATTATCACTACTTCATGCTTTTCAAAAATAACATCTCCAATGCTATATCAATCCTAAAACACTCCACAATATGGGTAAGCAACAGAAATAGGGCTTTGTTTAAGCAAAAAGATATGGTTATTTATGTGCTTAATCAAGAAAAACAGGATATAGGCTCAAACTTGGCTTCCTAAAGTCAAAAGGTGAGGAAATTTAAAGCATGCCAAAAAGGGTTCATTCTAAGTGCCCTTATCATATCCCGTGTACATCCCATACTAAAAATGTAGTCTCAAAATTTTCCAAAAATAAGTTCTGGAGGATATGGCATAATAAGGCTCTCATAAAAGAAAAATCTTTTGTACAAGGCTCAAAAGCTCACATAGGCTATAAGTTAAACTATCATAGACAATGAGTTGGCAAAACAATCTTTATTTACATGTGAAAAGATACCTAACTTAAAAAGAACCTACACCAAAGTAATTTGCTATGCCCTGGCCCTCACTATGTACAATAGAATGCCAAAGTAAAACAGATAATGATAACGTTCAAAAAGTTTGACTATCTAGGCTAAGGTCAAAAAGAGAAAAACTATACATGCTCTAATTCCCAAATAATTATCAAATACGAAGCTCCAAAACAAAATGTGTCTAAAACAACCTAAAACAATCTAAAACTTACAATCATAACAATACATACCTAAATCTAGCAATTCATGCAAAACACAAGCTACACTACTAACACATGACAAATATATCGATACATTCATATATTTGAAACAAAAACAAAACACAAAACTCCCCCCCACACTTAAAGGACACAATGTCCCCATTATGGGAAAAGAAACATACATAAAAAGCAAAATAACACACAAACAGACAAAAGAACACAAAAATAAACAAAACAAAACAAAACAAAGAAAATAAAGAAAAGTGGAGGAGAACAAACTCAAAAACTCCCACTAGGGGAGCTAGGCGGAGATGGAGAGAGGTCCACGTTTTGCTTCCGAAAGAAACTCAGGAGTTAGCGACTCAAACGCTTTTGACTCTTCAGCACTGCCCTCACATCATTCTCCATTAAATCCATACGTGTTGCTAGACTTTGATTGGTGGCCTCAATGCCATCCAATCGTTGCAAAACTGGTTCCAAATCGACAAAAGAGCCGCCAGCAGTCCCTCTCTCAGCAGCATCAACTCCAGCAGCCGCCTCGTCCTCATCCGAGGAGTCATGAGCAACAACTGCTGAGGCTGATTCATGTGCCCTTTCACGTGGCACACTAGGTCCAGCCACACTAGGCGCACCTGCAAAACGGTCAACAAACCTCAGGGGCCAAGCTCCCTTGGATAAAATATTAGAGCGCCTCAAGTAGACAACATCAAGCAATGGAATTGATTCATTTTCATCTAGGACAAAATTGTGTAAATCACCCAAACATCCCAAAATAATACCAGTAACCATATGTCACATCCCCACTGATTTACTTCTTATAATAGAAGCATGGTACAAACCATCTAAAATAAAATCAATTGAATTAGAGGTTTTATGGGATTGCAAAAGGTCTAAGACAAACAAATCTTTGGTTTGAACCTTGGTACTTTCTACCCTCCCAAACATAGCATGGCAAAGAAACTTATGAAAAAGCATCAATGCATCATCTTTTATTTGCCGATTAGTCGAATTCTTATTATTAAAGTGCTCTAAGCCAGACAATCTAGTCCAAACAGGGGAAGGTTGAAAAAGATGGGAATCAAATCGTTTTCCACTTAAAGGGAAATAAAACAAAGTATGCAAATCATCATACCTAAAGGTATAATCTGTTCCCTGATGTCTAAATTTCATTGAAATCTTACGTTCTTCCACATAAGTCAAGGTAACAAAAAACTCTAAAGCCAAGTCTTTTCTCACAGGTAAAGATAAAGTTATAAATTTTTCCCACTTCATATATTAAAGAAAGCGATTAATTTGATCAATCAATCCCATTGTATCAAAAATAGCAAAGTCCAAATCCCACATACCAAAATAATATTTCTTAGCAAAATATTGAAATTTTTTTCCTTCTTCATCAGAAAAAATTGGAAAAGGACAATCATACCTATTTTGAAAAATGAGTGAAGAAGGAATAGAATCGTCTCCTTGATTGCTTGACTCCCCCATAGGCCTTTTCCCTTTACTCTTGTCTCCAACGTGCTCAGTCCTCACCATGTTAAAATCGTTTAAAACGAGATGAACAAATTGAAAAGAAATAGAAGAGAACAAAATAAACTAAAGAGGAAGATAAAGCGTGAGGAATTTGGAGAGAATTGTGAGGAAGGGTTGAGAGAAAAGAGAGAAATTAATTAGAAAGAAACCGAAAAGGCAAAAGAAATTTAAAAAAGAAGGAGTTATTAGGGTAGAAAAGAGGGAAGGTGAGGAATTAAATGAGTTCCCAACAGTCAGATTGACCAACAAATTCAAAACAAGGGTTTTGTCACGACGTTGCGACATCATCGCGATCGCGACAAAAGCGAATTGACAAAGTATATTATCGCGATATACGTCGCGACATCGCGACAAATGAACCCCGCTCTCCATCGCGACCTCGCGATATAGTCGCACTCGCGATAGAAAGCAAAAATGAAAAATAAAAAAAAAAACTGTCGCGATGACACCCATCGTCGTGCTGTCGCGATGAAATCTGTAAAACACCTTCCCCTTTCTGTCGCGCTCGCGACAGAAAGAAAACTGAAAAATCAAATTTTCTTCCCTTTCAAAAACATCACAAGTATACATATAAAATGAACTTACAAATTAGGATCATCTGTGGAACAAAAAGAATTACATTAGTACATACAAATATCACACATATAATATAAAAATATTTAAAAAGAAAAATAACACAAAGTAACCTTCAAACAATTTTTAAAGAAAGAAATGAAACCTTCTTTCCATGAAATGTTAACATGTTTTAATGGTCGGACAAATACACCTTAAATACTGAGCTTATGTTAACATGTTTTTAAGCTAATCAAAACTTCCCTGGCATTTATCCGACCATTAAAACTTAACATGTTTCTGTAGTAGAAAAGCCCTTCATAAATCTTCTGTAATATCTTACTACCTCAAGGAAGCTTCTCATTTCTGTAGCATTCTTTAGTATCCTCCACTATAAGATAGCTTCAATCTTCTTTGGGTCCACTTTGATACCCTCCACTGAGACTACATGACCCAAGAAAGACACTTTATTCGGCCAAAATCACACTTGTTGAATTTAGCATATAGCTGCTTTTCTTTTAAAGTCTACAGAATAATCCATACATGTTTATCATGTTCTACTGGCATTTTCGAATACACAAAAATATCATCAATGAAAACCATCATGAACTAATCTAAATAAGGATTAAAGATCTTGTTAATTAAATTCATGAAATTGGCTGGTGCATTAGTCAGTCCGAATGGTATAACCACGAATTCATAGTGGCCATATCTAGTGCAAAAAGCAGTCTTAGGCACATCTACTCCTTTTAGCTGGTGGTAGCATAAACTTAGTAAATTTTTTGGCAAAGAGTACCGGTGCTGCCCGTGGTGATACACTAAGCTTGATGAAGCCTTTATCAAGTAATTCCTGCAGTTGGATCTTCAATTCTTTAAGTTCTATTAGTGCTATTCGGTAAGGAGCAATACAGATAGATGCAGTGCCTGGAGCCATATTTATGGTGAACTCAACCTCCCTGTTAGGTGGTAAGCCTAGTAGTTCAACAGGGAAGACATCCGGTTACTCACACACTGTAGGAACATCTGCCTCCTTTGGCCCTTCTTTCTTAGCTTCCATTACATATGCCAAATAAGCCACACATCCCTTCCTTATTAACCTTTTAGCAACTGTAGCAGAAATAACATTAGGAAGGAAATATGTCCTTTCACCTATAATAGTGATCTCTTAGTCATCCAAATTTTTAAGAATCACTAGCTTACATCTACAATCGACAGTTGCATAAAGGGTGGATAACCAGTCCATCCCAAAAATAACATTAAGTTCATGGCATGGAAGTTCAATGAAATTGGCCAGGAAGGTATAATCCTATACTCTGATAGAACAATCTCTATATACTCTATTAACCACTACACTGTGCCCCAATGGGTTACTCACTAAGATGTCCTGATATATTTATGAATCATTCAAACCCTTACCCTAAGCAATATCAATATTTATATAAGAGTGTGTAGAGCCCAGATCAACAAGTGCATAAATTGAATCAAATAAGAGAGTGAATTTACCTATGATCACATCAGGTGCATCTTCCTCTTCTCTTGCTCTAACTGCATATGTGCAGCCAGTGGCTAGCCCCTAAGCTCCCAATGAAGGCTGAGAAAGAGGTCTAGATGCAGCTGGATTAGATGTTACTCCCCTACCTCGACCTCTCGGTGTAGCTGGTGCAAGAGATGTGGCTGTAGAAGTCTGAGCTGTAGTGCAGCCTTTCACCTGATGATCTCTGGACCCACATCTAAAGCAAGCTCCAGTCAGAAATCTGTACTCTCCAGTAGGGGTGAGCAAAATTCGGGTAAAACCGAATAATTGAACGAATTTTTTAATTCGGTTCGATTTTTTGATTTTTTGGTTCGATTTTAGTTTTGGAATTCTATTTAAAATGATTAATTCGATTCGATTTTGAAAGGCAAAAATTGATTAAAAATTGAACCAACCAAAATTTTAATATTATATGTTATTTTATCCAATTTTTATATAAAAAAATTATTTTTGTATTTTTTGATCAATCTAAGGGGCTTAAACTCAAATTATATATGTATATTTTTCAATTTGGATGTTTTTATTTTAGTTTTATAATTTGTAATTTTGTATAATTTTTAGACAATTTTTTTATTTATAATTTTGCATTTTTGGTTTTATCGGTTAATCGAACCAAACCGACCGAAGATTTTGGTTCGATTTTAATTTGGTTAATTTTGGTTTAGTTTTATTTGTATAAATCCTAATATTTTGGTTTTTGGTTTTTTTGGTTCGATTACTAAACCGAACCAACCGTTGCTCACCCCTACTATCTAGCATGGGGTCTACCATAATGCTCATATGTCTGTCCAACACCTCCTCCTCTACCCCTAAGTGCATTACCAACTGAATTAGCTGGAGCATCACTGCAATATGGGGTTCTTTGACTACGGCCTCATTCTATAAAAGCACATCTATGAGAATGAGGAGGTCCTCTGGATTTCTTACTCTGTCCCCCTATACCATTGGACTGTCCTGGATTTCTTTTCTACTGAAATCTCGGCTATCTATTTGCTTCATCAATCTAAATAGCTTCTACTTGTTTAGCTACTTCTACCAACAATTGCATGTCTGTATGTCTCTATGCACCCACAATCTATCTAATCCAGTTGTTCAACCCACACTCAAACCTCTTACACAATTTCTCTTCTATCAGGTTCAAATCATCCATGTAAGCACTCAGATATTCATATTTACGTTCGTATCCACTCTCAAATTTCTACTTAAGTCTCTAGAAGGCATCTTGCTTAGCAGCTCTATGCTCAGTCCTAATATACTTTTTCTCAAACTGTAACAGCTCGAAAAGCACCCTTGAAGTATTGAGCATGATTAGTGTAATTAAGTGAGTGTAAAATTAGGGTGTATAGATTTGGACTAAATTAAAAATGACAATTTTAGGGACTCAATTACAAGAAATTAAAGTATTGTAGTGACCAAAGTGTTATTGTGCATGAGTCGTATTAGTGGAAGATTAACTAAGCTAAGTGGTGATTAATTAATGTTAATGAAGAGTTAGTGGAATTCCATGTGGCAAAATTCTATCTGAGTGGATTCCAAGTGTCATTATAGGCGTTAGCCATTTAACACTTGAGGGTTAATGCATAGATGACACGTTGTATTTGACATGCATATTTATAGTGTGGGTTAGTGGCAAAATATGTCCTTTGTGTTCTTTCTTTTGTTCGGTTCTCTCTCCATTTCGGGTCCTTCTTCCTTTTGTTTTTCATTTCATCTTGGTCTCTTCTCATAGTTCCTTAGAGCTAGAGTTGCATGGTTATAGGGAGCAAGTGTTAAGTTAGAAAGGTAAATTTAAGTTAAGTGTTCTTTGTCTCTTTCTTTTTCTTAATTTGGACTTCAGTTTTGATGTTAATCCTACTTTGAATATGTGTATGTGTATGTGGCTAAAAGTTGGAGAAGCTAGTAAGAAAGCCAAGGGTAAAGAGAAGGTCATCTAGTTGTGAAGTGAAGGAGTGCTTCAAGAGGTTTGGGATTTTACTTCAAATTTATGTATATTTGCATGTGAGTTTTGTTGGGGAAAACGTGGGATTTGAAGGGTTCAAGGTCTCTTCTAAAATTTTGGGTTATATTAGTATGGCATACTGAGTAGAAGAAATTCTATTGATTATTATGTGTTGGGTTGAGGATATGCATGATATTATATTAGCATAAAAGCTACGATTGTGAGGGTAATAATTATATATTATAATGAGACTTGAGTATGTGATTAGTTGCAAGCATGAGTAGATGGTAAGAATTATATTGATGAATTGCTTAAAGTGCTTGCAAAGTGTATAGTGTGAACAAGTGTTGAAAGTGGTGTGTGAAAATTGAGAATGTGGCTTATTTTGTGCTCTGTAGCGGGCACGATAAGAGTCGCGGGTGCTACAAAATGCTCCATTTAGTGATTGTTACTGAATTGTGCACTATTGCAAGCACGATAATGGGAGTGAGCATAATAGTAGTGTTTGTGCTGTTCTGTCGCATGTGAGAGCTATACTGCGAGCGCGACAGAAGTGAAATCCTTGCTCTGTCGCAGGCACGACAAGGGTTGCAAGCGCGATATAGCCAAAGTTTTCAAATATGAATCTTTTATTTTTAATACTTATGAATTATACTATATGACTTATAAATTTTATGCGTAAAGGATTAATAAGTGTATTATACATGAGAACATTGATGTTTAATGAATGACTACAATTCAAATAACATGATGCGAGTTAGTTCTACGTGATGACTTGTACCATGAGGTTGCATTAGGGAACTGCATGAGTACCTTACTATGCAAAAGAACAATACTATGCGATTGAATAATATTATACGAATGACATTTATTATTCGAATGAATATTACTTTGTGAATAAATATATGTTAAGTGAATTAATCGTAAGCCTGTAATCGAGTCACGGATAGATAAACATACTTATAAAGGGTTAGTGATTCACAACTGCCAGTGCGACACCGACGGGTGTCTAGTGTTTAATATCGACGGGTATCCAGTTATTTAGTGAAAATATACTATTAGTGTACCTGTATCCACTTCTATATGATTCAGGCTATATATATGGAATTAATGGTATATAGTAATGACAAGAATGTGTACATGTGCATATAACAAGTGAGTGCTTATTTTGACTAGTGGTAGTGATAGTGATGCCATATTGAGTGACATTAGTGTTATAATACATGGTAATGTTAGCTATTTGTATTAATAATATTGAAGCCTTTTACTGGCATTGTGAATTGATTATTGTTACTTCAAAATATAGATTATTGAATGTTGTCATGCATTTACAATGATATTTTGTTAACTTATGATTGTTATAGTTTGTATCATCATTAGTAGTGATAGTGCCATCCATGCTATATTGAGTAGTATTAATGCTTTATTGCATAGCATTCTTGCCATGATATTAAAGCTTACCGCAGTCAGTGAATGTTAGTGATTGTTATTGGAAAGTATGAGCTATCGAATATTGTTAATGTAAAGCATGAACTATCGAACATTGGCATATCATGTGACTACTGTGCTTGTAGTGGCTAATGGTAGTGTTAGTGATGCCATTTTGAGTGATATTAATGCTATGTTATAAGGTATGATGGTTATAATATTGAAATCTTCCACAGACTTTGAGTATTGAATATTCTTGTGGTATAGTATGGATTATTGAATATGTGGCACATTAATGAACTATTGAGTGAGTGATATTACACGGTATATTATTTGATCATAACCTATTATATTGTTATATTTTAAATTGTGAATGCTTGTATTAGTCATGCTTTGTTTACATCCCCACTAAGCGTTATCGCTTAGCACGGGTGTTTGTCTCCCGTGTAGGTTTATAGCTTGGAGTTCGTATTTTTGGAAGGATTTACTACAGGCTAGTATAGGAGCTTGAAGTCTTCTAGCTGGGTTGTTTTTGTTCGACATTGTATATGTAGAGCTCTTATGATGCGCGTGATCCGAACCCAGCCCTCTTTAAGGGTTCGAGAAGGGTTAGCGTCTAGATTTTGGGTAACATGAGATATTTTGGAATTTCTTACCCAATAGAACATTGAGAAGTTCATCTAACCTCATGAAACCTTTAGGCACCTTTGAGGTGACTTGGAGTCGCCGCCGAATTTACATGAAATTAGGAAAGGTCAGCTAACCTTAGGGATCTTAAACCAGAGAAGGTGTTCGGAACTTCACTCTTATTAATGTCTTAAGTTAAGTTATAAATGTATTTTTAACAATCGAAATTCCATCTCTCATCTCACGCTATCATACAAGAAATTTAAAGCACATTTCAACCATTTCTGAAAGCAATAAAGAAAAAGAAAAAAAATTACAAGTGAAAAAAATGGGACAGAGCAATCCCCCAAAATAAAAAGGTATAAATAAATAAATGAACAGAATTGCCCTAAAAATTAATTACAAGGGCCCAAACTAAATAAGCGAATAAATACAAAAAGAGAATGAAAATACATCATACATAAATCAGGACATTTATTAGAGTTTAGGAACATCGATTCCTTTTATTAGCTTAAAAAATTGGAGAATTATTTTTGGGCATTTATTTAGAAAATCGGGATGAGTTATCCCATTTTATGAAAATTAATTCTCCTTTTGAAAGTGACATTTTATTCGATAAAACTAGAACATTGGTCCCGTTTTATTAGTAGAAACCCCAATTTTAATTATTGTAAAAAACATGATTTTCTATAATATAGACGAATTGAAAACACATTTTACATACAATGTAAAATAATAAAATAAAGAAAATACAACAATTTAAAATGCAAACCCAAATACTAAAGGTCTTTAATCCCTTGATCCTCTGGCTCGCTTAGAAATATTACTCAAGGTAGAAGTGAATAAATTTTATGGACAATAAAACAAAGAATAAAATGAAATGTTAGTAAACAAAATCAAATGAATAGAACATAATATAAACAAACAATCAAATAAAGCAAACAAACAAAATATATTATAATAGAAATAAGCAATAAATAAAGCAAATACACTAGATAATTGAAATTGAGAACAAAATTAATGATTATTACAAAAAGTAATACTAGATAAAAAAAACAGTGGATAAAAGGCCTAAATATTATCACAAAAAATAAAATAATGGTCAAAAATATAATATTGCTATGGAAGAAACAATAGTCAAATATAAGATTGAAAGTTAACAGGAGAAACTAAAATCAGATAAAAAGGCAACAAAATTAGATCTATATATTTTACGGATTAAAGTTATGTTTCATGCTTCATGCGAGAAAATTAATTAAATTAATCTAAATTTAGGCTGATTACAACAAACAACAACAACATGCACTAATTATAATTTAAAGCAACCTACAATTGAGAGAAGAAAGAACGACAAAAAATAGAAAAAAAGATTTGGCTCTAACCTAGATATTTACCCCCAGAGGTTGAAGTTGGCAGCAAAAATGGAATAATCTCCCTTGTCGATTGCTTGTACAAGAAACAAAGTCAAGAAAACTTTTGAATCAAAGCTTTCTGTGATTCCCAAATTGAAGTAAAAACTCTAACTTTTTAAAGAAATCTGATGGTTAATTGAGTCTAAAATGCAAAGAATTAATTTCTTTGGATCAAGAAAAAATTGTGGAATAATCTTCTTTCAAATTCTTTAGGAAAAACTTACTACCATTCTCCCCGAGCCCCTTTTTTCTGTTCTAACTTTTCTTTTAAATTATCCTCAAAAATAAGGTTTTTTTTTTTAAAGACATTTATCTCGTTAAAAACCCTTAATTCTCCTTTAAAATCAAATTTATCCTTTTTAAAATCGGGAAGAGAGTTTGAATTTAAACAAAATTCAAAAACCAGAGAAAATAAAAAAGATGGAGTTCTGTTGAAGATAGGAGACACGACATGCGCCCTCGTGCAGGGGACCACATGTCGCCTGCGTGACAAGTGCCTCCATGCAGGGGCCGCATGTCGCCTATGTGATATGTGCCCTCATGCATATTGCGCCTCCATGTAGGTGACATGCGCCCTCACACATGTCGCGCCTCCGTGTAGGCGACATGCGCCTCCCCGTAGGGGCCATATGTCGCCTACGCAACATGCACCCTTGCGCAGGGGGTCGCATGTCGCTTGCGCAACCGCACCTCTCATGCATCTGTCTCTGGTCGTGGGTGTCGTACACAGGTGCACGCTACCAGCAGGTGCGGCATTGCGTGCGCCGCTTAGATCGCGCCACGACAGGTCTCCGAAAATGCAAAAAAGAAAGCAAAAAAATAATAATATTTATATTGTTTTTTTTATGTAAAAAGAAAGGTTTCGAAAAGGAAATCATCACTTCTAACCATTTTGCCCGTGAACTAGCATCATTTTTATCACTGGGTAACCTTGGTTTGGGCTGCCTTAAGGCTCGGTGTCTACAGTTGCCCCCAATTTTGGGGAATGTAATGCCTGGGTGCCTAGGTGAGCCAAAACTCAAAGAAAGAAAGAACAGATGCGTCCCTGAGGCAGTTGTCTTTTCGGTCTGAATAAGGATGTTAGGGTACTTACCATCTCTTTTTTGATGTGTTAACCATTGTTGCTACGGCATCTAACCTGTATGGTGTCTAGCCTTTTATGCAGTGTTTGACCTTCATTGTTGTGGCATCTAACCTATGCGATATATAGCCCCAGCCATTGTGGTCTGTAACCGACTTCGATGTGGTGTCTAACCTTCCTCTTTGTGGCATCTAACCTATGCGGTGTATAGCCCCAGCCGGGTCAGTATCTAAACTGTTCACGTGGTGTCTAACCTCCCTCGATGTGACATCTAACCTGTGCGGTTTATAGCCTCAGCCGAGTCGGTATCTGACCTATTGATGCAGTGTAATGGTAATCTTCATTTCCTTGTTGACGAGTTGACCATTTATCCGAATGGTAGTTAGACACTATTATCGTGTGCCTGAACATTGAAAGAAAATGCTTTACTTGATCGCATTAACCTGTTCTGGTGTTATATGAATCAATTTCTTATCATTATTTTAATATTCTTCCTTATTTTCGTTTTGTCATTATTATTTTCTCTTTGCTTTTTCCCTTTTTCTTTCTTTTGACTTTATGTGATATGTCTGCTATGTTCAATAGTAAACATACAATAAACATAAATTCAAAGTTATACTATAAGTAAAAAGTTTTGTGCATATCATAAAATAATAAGAATAATATCTAACATCTCCCTGAAATGCCCCCTACTGAGGAGGATGATCTGTGGGCATATCTTGGTCATTAGGCTGAGCTGGAGTAGGAATCGACTGATATGTGATGTCCTCAGGTGGTGGCCTAGTTAATGACGGATGGGATACTCGAAGTCTGTCAAGGAATGGACCAGCCATGCTCGCCATAGTGTGAGATAGCTCCTGAAAACTGGAGGCTATGCTAGATACTGTAGAAGCGTATCCATCAATGTTAAACCACAAGTCCTCTCGAATGACGGGCAGGTCTCTCCCTAAATCCTCATGCAGATCCCTCACACCCTGGGATACCCCTGCAGAAGTATGCTCCAAGACATCCATTCGGTGTCGGGTGGCGGCCAGCGAATCATCCATCACCTAGAGGGACTCCTCAACCCTCTGTGCTGTCATAGCCAGTGAGGTAGTCATAGATCCCTCTATCCTGTCTAAATGCCTACTAATCTCTCTGAACCCTCTCCGCCATCTGCTGGCCAAATAAGGTGATTCTCTCATCCGTTCGCTGACTCAGAAGGTGAAGATTGTCCATCACACGCTGGCCCAGAAGGCAAATCCCCTCATCTTGGCACAATCCCAAAGTGGCAAATGCAGACATCATGTCCTGGTACATAGTCCGTAAGGACATCTCTGAAGTAGGCTGGCTCTGCTATGCCATGAACTTAGGTGGCTGCGAGACTGCAGAGGAGGATGCCCCAAGATGACCTGGCTGACTGTAATGAATCTGTGGTGGAGGAATGGTGTGGGCTCCGCTCTCATGTAAGATACGCTTTGAAGGGGGGTGCTGATAAGATGTGTGAGGTCCAAATCATTTGCACCCTCCTCATCCTGTGGCGTACATGGCTCCTCCTCCTCTAGCTATAGGTAATGACCACCTGAAGTACCAGCTATATCTGGGAGAGGAGGCAACTTGCAGAGAAGCCTAGTCTCTGCCATACTGAGTAGCCCGCACTCGTTTGATTCCTTCGATACCGGCTCTATCATACCCATATAACCGGTGATGACAAGATAAACAGGTATATCTCCCTCCAAAAGTGGCCTAAATGTGTTGGGATCGTGTCTCAAATGAAGGAGTAGCCTAGTCACCACTCCTCCGATGCATATATGCCCAGTGGTCCCGTGCCCAGCTTTGACTGATGCGGAACCGAATATCTAGCAAGCTACAAACCCACACATATAAGATGGTTAGCAAAAAAACAAAGAGATAAAAATCCCTCCATATTGAACCCCCAATCAACCTGTGATTGAAAATGCAAATAATCGGGAATTAAAAAGATAAAAAATGCCACAAACAAAACAATTGATAAGTTATTCAACTTCTTAATGCAATTGAAAAGAGAGCAAATAACTCCCTCTCTAAGCAAGTAGAATTCGTCCAAGCTAATTGAATTAATCAAGTAATCAAAGTCTGATTTTACAATCTAGTTTTTATGGAGTATTTATACTCCCTTAAGCTAATAAAAACCCTAATTAATCAAATAGTCCTTTAAACATGGGCCGTACACCAAGATAACTAAAGCCCACACTAATTAACTTAAAATACAGCCCATAAAGCCTAAAAATAACTAATTAAATGAGGCCAAGCTAATTAAAGTCTATCTCACTTAAATAAGCCAAAAATAACAAGGTTAAGTGGCCGGAAAGCAAGCCCAAATTAAAAGCCTAACTAATGACCGAATTAAGTAACTAACTAACTCAACTAGCTAAAATAAAACCCTTTCAAAATAGCCCACACGCCTAGCCCATGATTTAAACAAATATAGCCCACTTTAACACTTTTTAAAAGCCTCTTCATTTAGTTCTTATGTCACTAAGCCTTGTACATAGGCTGCCATGACCATCTTGAATTTTTGAGCTTTTCCTCTTGTAATTAGACCACTTGGCATCTTCAAAGGGTCACTAGTAGGTGTCTTGCTTGGCTGATCCGTATCATTCCCTCCCTCCTTTAAAAGATTTGTCCTCAAATCTGTATCCACATCAAAAGGAGAAAGGTCAGAAACATTAAATGCAGCAGAAACACCATACTCACCTAGCAAGTCAATCTTATAACCATTGTCATTGATGCGCGCTAAGACTTAAAATGGACCATCACCGCGAGCATCCAATTTGCTTTTCCTCTTGTTTGGGAATCTTTCCTTCGTAAAATGCAACCAAACCCAATCTCCAGGACTGAATACCACTTGTTTCCTGCCCCTATTAGCTCGATTAGTATACTGCCTATATTTCTTCCGAATGGTTGCCCGTTCTTTCTCATGTAAAGACTTCACCAATTTACCTTCCTACTAACATCCATACTTGAAAGTTCATGTAAAGGCAATGGACAAAGATCAAGAATAGTTGGTGGGTTAAAACCATAAACAATTTCAATTGGTGAAAAACCAGTAGAAGAATGAATACTCCTATTATAAGCAAATTCAATAAAAGGCAAACAATCTTCCCAAGTTTTTAAGTTCTTTCCCACTAAAGCACGCAGCATGGCTCCTAAAGTCCTTTTCACTACCTCAGTTCGTGTAATACCTGTAACACCCCGTTACCCCCGTTGGAAGGATACCGAGGTGTCACGCGCGCAAACACATATACGAATCCATATACACACACTTATAAACAAAACCAAGACGAGATACAATGAAACCTTTAATCAAGATATAACAAGTCTATATAAAATACATATAACTATATCGTTTTACAAAAATAGCTTGTAACATATTTATATACAAAATAGTTGATCCTTTACAAAAAGTAAATTTCCCATACTCAAATCCATGTACAAAAATAGATAAACAGCAAAAGACACAAAATAAACTCCAAACTACAGACTTCTAGTGGCCGACCTGCAGATGTCCGACTCCCAAAAATAAACCTGCCACCTACATGGGAAAAGAGCCCGTGCTAAGCGATAACGCTTAGTGGGGAGGAACAAAACAAATAGCACATGCATATACAAATAACTACTATAACAAATCATAACTCATTAGCACTAAAACATGTAAGTAATAATTTATAAATAATCGTATGTAACATCATTCCTATTGATAAACGTAGCATAATCTCAACACTCATACCTCATATGCATGAATTATACATCTAATAGGCATATTAACGTTATTCACATATCTTATATATATATATATATATATATATATATCTTAGAACATAAAACAGAAAGGCTATTTAATCATATCATCACTAAGTTCAAGTGTTGTAATATAACTCATCATTTCTAATACACATATTCATACAACATATATATTCGTATCATTAAATAATCAAGGAAAGAGCCTAGCGTAACATCTCGTTGCATATATTCTAATATAGTGCAATCACTCCAAATGTATATATCATTAAAGTACGTATCACAATGCCAAACATGATTCCATATACGTTTATCATATAACATATCATTGATTATCATATTCATATGCAGCACATATATTAACATATTAGCCTAGTTAGTCTGAATATATTCTCTAGAAGTGGATGCGGTCATTTGGATACTGATAGGACACAGTATCCCAAGCATATGGAGACATGGGTCTCAAACGTATCATATTCATATGGAGACCGAAGTCTCAAAACATTTTCTTATTTCTACTCGAATGACCATCTCAGAGGTCGACCGCTTGACCAAAACGGGGACGAACAAGGATCCAAACAGGATCCGCATATAGCAGCTGGACACACACACACTGACCTAGCTAAGCGCTTACTTATCCACTACTAAGACTATTCAGGCTTAAGGACACAACTTATGAACTCAAGTGTCATCGTCATATCATGTAAACGAATACAAGTTACTCACATAACTCATATATATGGATACAGGCTGATGAAATTTAGAAACATATGCATCTTATACAAATCTCAATATAAACATGTAAATCATATGCATTTAACTCTTGTACAACATTATTAGTCATGTACATTTATTTTATAATTAATAACCCATATGTATGTAAATTATAGACATAAATTCACATATAGCGATCTTATTAATCATGTACAAGTACCACACAAATACAACTCATCCAAAGATAATACAAGTTTAACCAATGTATATATAATCATACATATTTAAATCATATAAACAAAATAATATAAATCATGTACGTATATCTTATAATAAAATAATCATCAACTGGTAATACCATTTAATCCCATAATGTGCCATGTAATGTAAAAACCCAATGTAAAAACACATTTGAAACCCAATTTTTGGAAAAATAGGGGAGGCATACAGGTCAAACAGGTGGGAGGAAGAGACCCAGCACGAGTCATGCTCCTGTCCGACTCGTGTTCTTCTAGAGGAGAGGAGCACGACTTGTGCTCCCCATGCAGAGTCGTGTTCCTGAATCCCACTCATGCTCTCTACACCGAGAGAAACACCAAGGCTGAGAAGAGTACCTTCATCCGACCCGTGAAAGACTGTCCGAGTCGTGCTCGATCGTCCGAGACGTGCTCTTCCACCCTGTTGAATACAAATCCTCATGAAGAAGAAGACTAATTCTCAGAAATTTCAGAAAACGCAAAAACAGAGTATGTCGAGTTTTCAAAACCTCATCTTACCCAAAGCCATTTTCCATGCAATAATTATGCAAAAACGTACCTTCAGGCCTCCAGAGCACATTTATAGCAACAATCACTAAAATCATTCACATTATCAAACAATCAAAATTGCATTTACAGAGACTTAAACCCAGAAGTTTCCTCTTTCACTTTCATACAAATATCTCAAATTTCACATGCATATCATCGTCACTTGCTGCTACAAATCAAATACACAACTCTACTTTACTCATGTATTACTATATATATCAAAAACACAATTTAACAATAACATTAAACATCAACACAGGATCCAAAATGAGGATGGACAGAAACACTCCCAAACCTATTAATCGAGTTCAACTTCCACTGGCTTCAATCCACAACCTTTTCTTTTCCCTTATCTTTTCTCTTCTCTTCAATTGCTTGCAAAAATCCAACCAAACAAACTCTATTAACCCATGTACAGAGCCTTAAACAAATCCAACCCGTAAAAGGAGAACAAAACAAGAAGAACCCAAAGAACTTGTAACCACTTACCTCTTGGAATCTCTTCAAAGCTCAAAACCCTAGCTCAAAACGAATGAACAACACATGGAAATAGAGAAAGAACAGAAATGGAGAGGAGAAAGGGTGACTAACGTGAGAGAGAGCAAGAGAGTAAGAATGAAATCTGATAGCTTCTCTACGAGGCTAAAATTCCTGCCTTCTTCTCTCTCCAACATGCACACACTCCCCTCTCCACTTGGCACTCATTCATTGGACCGTCAATTCCACTAACTACACTTTTACCATCTGCTCCTTGCACAACTCTTTAAGTCCTTACAAATTACCAATAGGTCACTAAAAGAAAATTTTGCCATTTAATACTTTTAATCCTTTGCAATTAAGTCCTCCTTTCCTTGTAAAATTACTCAATTGCCCTTAATAAATCTAATTAACATGAAATTTCTACTAGGCCATATTTGGGACGTGATAACTCTCTCCTCCTTAAGAAATTTCGTCCTCGAAATTTCCCCACTAATCACTTACATCCCAAATACCAAAATAAAACTCAATCAGAATTAACAAAACAAAACTTATCGGAAGATTCTACAGGCTCATTCACTTCTTGGCTACTCATGACAAATTCTCTGGCTGGACCTTCATAAGCATCTAACTTTGCGACTGATTCCGATGATACTCGAGTAGCTCTAAGCAATTCCTCTACATCTTTTCTGACTTGCCGAGCCAGATTCTAACTCATCTTAGGGCAATTAACAAGCAAATGTTCCTTGCTGCCACATCTAAAGCAGGCTCCAGTAAGCTTCCTACACATACCCCAGTGTTGCCTCTGACAGTGTTGACATTTCGGTGACTCTCGAGGTCTCTTGTCCACTTTTACTTCTACACCCGATACTCTTCTCTTTTGCCCTTTCCTTTTCACAAAATCCGTAGAAACTTGAGGGGCCATCAATCTACCAAAGATCCGAATCAACCCTTGCACAACTGCTGAATTATCAAGAGTAATAGCAGAACTTTCAACTGAAGGGTGTCCAAGAGCAGGCTGCTCAACTCTAATCCGATTCGCACTACCTTTCGCCTCACCCACATACTCACTTGGATCCGACTCCATCTAGACACTACACAACACAACATCTGTATTAGGCCATGACTCTAGACAGACTCTCATGTAAAGACTCTATACTAAAATAATCACATAGGACCAAAATTGACTAAACCGGCGCTCTGATACCACAACTGTAACACCCCGTTACCCCCGTTGGAAGGATACCGAGGTGTCACGCGCGCAAACACATATACGAATCCATATACACACACCTATAAACAAAACCAAGATGAGATACAATGAAACCTTTAATCAAGATATAGCAAGTCTATATAAAATACATATAACTATATCGTTTTACAAAAATAGCTTGTAACATATACATATACAAAATAGTTGATCCTTTACAAAAAGTAAATTTCCCATACTCAAATCCATGTACAAAAATAGATAAACAGCGAAAGACACAAAATAAACTCCAAACTACAGACTTCTAGTGGCCGACCTGCAGATGTCCGACTCGCAAAAATAAACCTGGCACCTACACGGGAAAAGAGCTCGTGCTAAGCAATAACACTTAGTCGGGAGGAACAAAACAAATAGCACATGCATAAACAAATAACTACTATAGCAACTCATAACTCATTAGCACTAAAACATGTAAGTAATAATTTATAAATAATCGTATGTAACATCATTCCTATTGATATACGTAGCATAATCTCAACAATCATACCTCATATGCATGAATTATACATCTAATAGGCATATTAACGTTATTCACATATCTTATATATATATATATATATATATCTTACAACATAAAACAGAAAGGCTATTTAATAATTTCATCACTAACTTCGAGTGTTGCAATATAACTCATCATTTCTAATACACATATTCATACAACATATATATTCGTATCATTAAATAATCAAGGAAAGAGCCTAGCATAACATCTCGTTGCATATATTCTAATATAGTGCAATCACTCCAAATATATATATCATTAAAGTACATATCACAATGCCAAACATGATTCCATATACGTTTATCATATAACATATCATTGATTATCATATTCATATGCAGCACATATATTAACATATTAGCCTAGTTAGTCTGAATATATTCTCTAGAAGTGGATGCGATCATTAGGATACTGATAGGACTCACTTTCCGAAACATATAGAGACATGGGTGTCAACCGTATCATATTCATATGGAGACCGAAGTCTCAAAGTATTTTCTTATTTCTACCGGAATGACCATCTCGGAGGTCGACCGCTTGACCCAAACGGGGCCGAACAAGGATCCAAACGGGATCCACATATAGCAGCTGCACACACACACACTGACCTAGGTAAGCGCTTACTTATCCACTACTAAGACTATTCAAGCTTAAGGACACAACTTATGAACTCAAGTGTCATCGTCATATCATGTAAACGAATACAAGTTACTCACATAACTCATATATATGGATACAGGCTGATGAAATTTAGAAACATATGCAACTTATACAAATCTCAATATAAACATGTAAATCATATGAATTTAACTCGTGTACAATATTATTAGTCATGTACATATATTTTATAATTAATAACCCATATGCATGTAAATTATAGATATAAATTCACATATAGCGATCTTATTAATCATGTACAAGTACCACACAAATACAGCTCATCCAAAGATAATACAAGTTTAACCCATGTATATATAATCATATATATTTAAATCACATAAACAAAATAATATAAATCATGTACGTATATCTTATAATAAAATAATCATCAACTGATAATACCATTTAATCCCATAATGTGCCATGTAATGTAAACCCCATGTAAAAACACATTTAAAACCCAATTTTTGGAAAAACAGGGGAGGCATACAGGTTAAATAGGTGGGAGGAAGAGACCTAGCACGAGTCGTGCTCCTATAGCCAACTCGTGCTCGGCCAAATCCATAAGGATACGAGTCGGATGCCCCTGTCCGACTCATATTCTTCTGGAGGAGAGGAGCACGACTCATGCTCCCCACACCGAGTCATGTTCCTGAATCCCACTCGTGCTCTCTACGCTGAGAGAAACACCAAGGCCGAGAAGAGTACCTTCGTCCGACCCGTGCACGACTGTCCGAGTCGTGCTCGGTCGTCCTAGACGTACTTTTCCAGCCTGCTGAACAAAAATCCACATGAAGAAGAAGACTAATTCCCAAAAATTTCAGAAAACGCAGAAATAAAGTATGTCGAGTTTTCAAAACCCCATCTTACCCAAGGCCATTTTTTATGCAATAATTATGCAAAAACGTACCTTTAGGCCTCCAGAGCACATTTACAGCAACAATCACTCAAATCATTCACATTATCAAACAATCAGAATTGCATTTATAGAGACTTAAACCCAGAAGTTTCCTCTTTCACTTTCATGCAAATATCTCAAATTTCACATGCATATCATCGTCACTTGTTGCTACAAATCAAATACACAACTCTACTTTACTCATGCATTACTATATATATCAAAAACACAATTTAACAACAACATTAAACATCAACACAGGATCCAAAATGAGGATGGACAGAAACACTCCCAAACCTATTAATGGAGTTCAACTTGCATTGGCTTCAATCCACAACGTTTTCTTTTCCCTTATCTTTTCTCTTCTCTTCAATTGCTTGCAAAAATCCAACCAAATAAACTCTATTAACCCATGTACAGAGCCTTAAAAACCCAAATCCAACCCGTAAAAGGAGAACAAAATAAGAAGAACCCAAAGAACTTGTAACCACTTACCTCTTGGAATCTCTTCAAAGCGCAGAACCCTAGCTCAAAACGGATGAACAACCCATGCAAATAGAGAAAGAATAGAAATGGAGAGGAGAAAGGGTGACTAACGTGAGAGAGAGCAAGAGAGCAAGAATGAAATCTGATAGCTTCTCTAGGAAGCTAAAATTCCTGCCTTTTTCTCTCTCCAACATGCACACACTCCCCTCTCCACTTGACACTCATTCATTGGACCCTCAATTCCACTAACTACACTTTTAACATCTGCTCCTTGCACAACTCTTTAAGTCCTTACAAATTACCAATAGGTCACTAAAAGAAAATTTTGTCATTTAATACTTTTAATCCTTTGCAATTAAGTCCTCCTATCCTTGTACAATTACTCAATTGCCCTTAATAAATCAAATTAACATGAAATTTCTACTAGGCCATATTTGGGATGTGACAATACCCCTTACCTATATGTAGGAAGCTTCATCCTTGGAGGAGGATGAAGGGTCCCAATAAATGAGGGTTGTCACACAAAACCTCAAGCACAAACATACAATAATAACTCATACACTTAAAGCAGTAAAATAAAATTTCACAAACATAAAATCAAAGGCTGAAACAAAAGGTATAATATTATTAATGCACAAAAATAGTCTTTACATGCCATATTATAAAAGTGTCGTAGCACAAAAGATCGCTTACAAGCTTGGTATCAACCCAACTTACAAAAGAAGAACTTACATCAATAGTTTCATTACAAAATCATTAAATTATTATATATACAAAAAGAATTACACTTTAGCACTACAAAATCCCTCTCCTAGTTGTGTTGGCCCATCAGAAATGGATCACCCAGCTAACGAACTCCAACATCATCCACACCTGCAGATGAATCACCCGTGCTAAGCAAATATGCTTAGTGGGGAAAAACATAATGAAAACGACCACTAACAGTGGCTGCTGATACCATTCACTTACACATAGCACATACTTAAATCAATACTGAAGATAATAATATCTTATCATTCAATCAAGCATACAATACTTAAAATAAAACTTATAATCACAATAAAAGACCTGCTTATTCAAAGTATAGTGGATAGCGAATATTGTGTAATCATTCGAAACGCATGGATACCCGAGGGTATCGGAATCGTCATTTTCTTTTTATTTCAAAACATTTTTGCATGGAATCTTAAACAAGATTCAAATTAAATGGGGATCACGCGGATCCAATTCAGGGACTTGATTAGGGTCCAGAGCATATGCGCATGGTTGCAGCAAACTAAACTCTATAGGCATGCCTATCATCAACTTAATTTGACTTTCGCAGGTTATACATAATCCCAATTCATACTCAAAGTATAACACATTATTCCAAGTGAAGAATTCATAAGTTAAAAATATGCATAACACACTCTTAATTCCAATCAAAGCATTCAATATAATTTGATGTAGCAAAATACAATCTAATGATATTAGATACATGAAATGACCCTAAAGAATAGTTAAAACCAATAAATAATGAAAAAGAAACGAAACGAGGAAAAATCGGAAAAATGAAAAAGTGGGACAATAGGGGTTTACATGGTGGTATGAAGATGTCTTACCGCCGTGTAAGACCCATTACACGGGAGTATGACAAAGCCATACTGCCGTGTAAAGTGCCCAGTTCCACGGCAGAATGACTTTACACGGCGGTATGGAACTTCCTTACCGCCGTGTAAAATCACAGCCTTCTCTTCTATGGGAAATCCCACGATTCAAATAGGGGTATGGGAACCCTTACCGCCGTGTGGATCACCTAAAACCCAGATTTTCCAAGGGAAAAAGTACCCAACTTAGAATCCAAGTTCAACAAATGCCACAATCAATCAAATATCACAAAGTTACCACTCATCCACAATCAAAGACATGCGAAATCACATTCATACCTCAATTTTCAAACAAATCAACATTCAATTTCTAATTACCCAAAAATACGCACAAATCAAATCTAACATTCCCGAACACACACAAAAATAATAAATGTTCCCAAACTACAAATTCTTGCACTCTAGTCCCGGGCTCCGCTTCCACTCGCAACTTCCTTGCCTTTGGACTCTCTAGGAGGATTTTCTAAGCAAAGCAAACATCAAAGAAAACTTCAAAAGCTTAAACTCCCATACTAACCAAAATACCCAAATGCCCAAATTAGAGAGAATAAAAGGAAAAAGAAGAACAATGGGCTAACACTTACCTAGAACAACTCAAGATAACCCAAAACTCCCTAAGATTGCAACTAGAAATGGAAGATTGCAAGAAATTTAAGAAGGCAACACAAGAGGAAGAAGAGGAATAGGAAGAGGAAAGGGGACAAGAAAGAAGAGATAATGAAAAATCTGACTTTCTCACCTCTTTCCTCCTTCACATTCCAACTCTAATGCCACATGGCAACTTCCCATTGGAAGGCTACCCCAAGACATACACAAAACCCAACCTCTCACATACACACAACCCTAGCCTCACTAAACATACCCTACTCCCATATACTTATTCACACCCAAGCACAACTCTACAACACCTAATACTTCAAATTAAATCACACACACATACATAATAACACATGCCACACTTGAACACACACACAAAATCACACATTCAAATGGCTCATAGTACTAGGGTGTTTACGGGGCGTTACAGTTTGTCCATTAGTTTGTGGGTGACATGCAGTAGAAAATAAAAGCTTAACACCCAACTTTAAACACCATGCCCTGAGGCAATCCAGGTCAGAGTTACCCGTTGAAGAGATCAATGTCTATTTTCGGATGAATGGATGGAATTTGGAGTTTTTGTCTTTCCGTTTAACAAGGATTAAAGCCTTTTTCTCTATAGCGTGCAGTTTTGAAAGAGTTTGGGAAATTTAGTTTGAAAATTGAGATTTTGCTCCTTAGACGGGAAGCCTGTCGGAGTTAGGAAGCCCGTCTCTATTTGGTATTCCCCATCTCTAGCATCAAGAGACGGGCTGTCGCTTGGATAGACGGGCCGTCTCTTGTGTTGTAGAGACGACCGTCTGTAGTATGAGTGACGGACACGTGTCCGCATAGAGACGGTCGTCCCTAATCCCGTACCTCGGTCCGTCTGTAGTCAAGATTACCACGCGTATCAGTATTATTGACGCCCATCTGTATTTCTTGGGACGGCCGTCGGTAGTGGCTCAAATCAGATAACGCTGGATTTGGTGAATTTTATCTCATAAGTTTAAAAACTCTTCAAATTTGAATTGGATTGGGATAGTTAATAGGATTAAAACTGAATTTCAATTTCCTTTTCAAATTCAAATTCAAATTCTTTAAATTGATATTTATCCCAATTATCTTATAAACTCTATAAATAGTGGATTAAGTTTCATTATTTGGGGGATAGCAAATTTTTAAGGAAAAAATCTTTTTGTGAGCAATTTACCAAAATCTGAATTTAATAGTTTTTCTCAAGATTTCTATTTTGAGTTGTTTTATTCCATAAAAACTCTTTCAATCTTTCTATTTTTTTTAATCTTTATCTGCGAATTGAGCTAATTTGAGGTAACGAAATTCATTCATTTCCATCAATCCGGCTAATTCCAATATTTAAATCGCTTTCAGATTTTCGAGAAAGAAAAATATAAATTTTCTTTTCTTGATCCACTTTTTTCCGATCCTTGATAAACGTGCGGGACCGAAGTCATTCGATATCCGCCCAAAAGGTAAAATCCTAGGGTAAACATTCTGGATTAATATTTGTGTAATTTAATTGACTTGTATTAATTATTTTTGATTTAATAAGATTTTTTTATTTAACAAAGAATTTCAATAGGAGTTTTTGAAGTTTTTATCGCTTTTCTAGAATCAGGGGTGACTGACGGGCAGAGTGGTCACCGACGCCCGTCCCTAATTTGAGAGACGGGATGTAGATGACGCACCGCTCCGTCCGCCGGTCACACCAGAAACGCCCGTCGGTAGTATGCAGAAGGCCGTGCCTGGGCAAATTCTCATGCTTTTAATTTATTTCTTTTATCTTTTAACTCATTTCCTTTAAAATTTCTTGTTACTTTACTTTTCTTTATTTTATTTTATTTTTGATTTTGGCACTGACATGTTTATTTTTTTGAGTTATTATCTAACCATTTTGGATGAGTTAGAGTTGTTAATGATGGTAGTTGCGCCAAACTGAGGATTTCCATCCGGGTTCTTTCTTTACCCTTGTTTTGTTATTTCATTTTTATTTTTATTCATTTTACTATGAAAATTATTTTAATTTCGTTAAAGTTAAAACCAAATGTTTTATAGTAATTAATTTGGGATTTTTTAAAAATCGGGGCCTAAAGTCCTTTTTAGCCAATAAAATTGACACTTCTCAAAAATCGATTTGTAATAAATATGCATGGCAGGACCAATGTCCTCATTTCAATGAATATCCTAATTTCTGTATGATTTACATATCGTTTTATAATGGGGGTTGTATTTCGCCCCTAGTTTTATTGTAATTTATTTTCGTGTATTTTATTTTGTGTTAATTTACTGCTTTTTCTATGTGAATGAGTTGCGCTTTAAGTAATTGCATTATATGGAAATTTGATGAAATAATGAATTCAAAACTTAATTATAATATTAATCAAGGTACAAATAAATGAGAAGTCCCGAACTCGCTCTGGTATTGGGCTCAATGAGGTTAGAGGTCCATCTCAATGTTTCATTGGGATGGAATCTCCAAAATATCTCTTGTTTCCCACCAAAAGGCCTAATCAACATAATCCTAGGCTCCAGGAGGTTAGACGACCCTTCCCAATGTTCTATTGGGTGGCGACTCCAAGATCCCTCTGCTTTGCCCAAAATGGATATTTATGCGCTGTGTAATCCTAGGTTCCACAAGGTTGAGGGTCATCCTAATGTTCTATTAGGCTGGCACCTCCAAGATCCTCTTGGCTTACCCAAAATGGAAATGTATGCGCCGTCTTAGGCTCGATGAGGCTAGACGACCCTTCCTAATGTTCTATTGGGTGGCGACTCCAAGAAACCTCCTTGTTGTCCAAAATAGACGCACTTGTAATTCGTTGCAAAATCGGGCTTTCGGGGTGCCCCGGGTTTCGGTGCACGTCACAGTGGCGACTCCACTGGGGATGACTAAATTCAAGACTTCAATTCGAAAGTACCTTGATTAAAACTTACAATTGAGTTTTAGTTTAAAGATTTCATCTTCTTTCAATACTGCATTACATCTCATTAAAGCCTTAGATATATGCTAGTTTGGTCCATCTATTAACCCCGGTGCGTTCCCGAAGCACAACCTTACGTTCACTCAATGTAGGGAAGTGTTAAGGATAATCACCAGCCCAAGCCTCGTACCATCATGGTATATTAAATGGAGACCCGATCGGTCGTTATGTTCATGATGAGCTAGAGCCATTGGCAGGAACCATGCTTGGGTAGCCTTAAAGTATCATCGCCTTTGACTAAAGCTCATGTAATGGAAATAGTTACTTCCCCTAAGTGGTATGAACTTTAATACTATGCTTGCTATATGGATCATTATGTATTGGACAAACCTAGATAATTTGACTGGTCACCTAATCAAAGGCTTTCATGCCCCGATAGGCCCAAGTTGACTTATTCGGACTGCCTAAATACATAACGATCATAACCCATACGCCTATGCATTTAGTTAAGAGAGGTTATGCGGCCGGTTCTCTGCCGTGCACCATGCGCATCCATCGGGTTCCCGAATCATCCATGGGCCAATCCCATCTAGGAAAGAGTTTAAGACCTCATGTGCGGGAGTAACAAGGTTGGAAGGACCTATGTGCTTGAATGAGATTTTGGGATGTTGCATAGCACGATCATGCATTATATGTCATTCATGCTTCATCCTAATGAGTGTGTTTTTCAGCCATCATAGATCTGCCTAATTGGTCAAGAGGTTCTCAGGGGCGACTACATAGAAATCCATTCTTCGAGCTTGTCACACCCCAAACTGGGCTTAGTCGGAATATGCTTGCTCAGTCGGAGTGAGTGAGGGTAATTCGGTAATTTGTGCATGAGGAATTTTGATAATAGGGGCTTAATGGCAAGTAATTAATTAAGTATGTTAAGAAAAGAAATGTTAGAGTGTGCTTGTAGTGTATGGTTGTAGGGTGTTTGTTGGGGGTTTTTATCTAGTGTGTGTGTTGTTTGGTAACATGGACTAAAGGCAATAATATAGTGGGTTGTGTGTTTGGTACCTAAGATGGAAAATATCTACTCAAGTATTATATAGTGTATGTGAGAGAATGGTGCCTTGGTGTTTAATAGTCAAAGGAGGAGTTTTGGTCCAATAGGAGGTTGCCTAGTGGGTTTGGTAGGTGGGCAATTAATGGGAAAATGAGAAAAAGAGACAAAGAATGAGGGAGAAGAGCAGATCACGTTTTCTGCTCTCTCTTCTCCTCCTCTTTGTTTTTCTTTCTTTTACTTTTCTCGTTTTTTTGTTTCCCTTCCGTGGCTGTGTGTGATTTGGCGTCTTGGTGGAGCTTGCGGATTGCTTGAAGAGGTAAGTTGGGGTTTAAGGTTTCCTGCATGCTGTTCTTCTTCTTCTTCAACTGGTTTTTTTTGAGTTAGGGTTTGGACTAAGGATTTTGCGGGTTTCTTGTTTGTGCAAGCTTTGGAGTGCAAGAAGAAGTTTTAAGACAAGGATAGGATTGAAGATTGAACTTGAAGTGTGATTTTGGATCTTCAATTTCAGGTTTGGGAGCTTTGATTTATGAAATTATATTTGTGAGTTGTTGTGCCCTAATTTTCACTTAGGATGTAAATGAGTTTGTATTGTTTAAATCCATTGAATTTTGAGTGTTTCGGCATGTGTATAGGTATGATTAATGTGGGTAGATGAGTTAGTAATGCATGATTAGGATTGAATTGAAGGTATGTGAGTTTGGGAATTTATGTGCCATTTATTTTGTGCATTTTTATGATTTTGGTATCTTTGATGGAATTTCTAAGAGATTGATGTTTAAAGAGGTTCATGTTAGTATAAATGTTATGGGTTTTGTTTGATTTAAGTTGTGATGATTGATTGTTGAATTTTGGAAGTAAAGATTGAAGTTATTGAGTTTTTACTTGGAAATTTCGTGCCCTTGTCACTAGTAGTGACGACTGTCACTAGTAGTGACAATTGTCACGAGTCGTGACAGTAAGCCCCTGTCACTAGTAGTGACGATTGTCAAGAGTCGTGACAGTAACCTAAGCCCTTGTCACTAGTAGAGACGACTGTCACTAGTAGTGACGATTGTCACGAGTCGTGACAGTAACCTAAGCCCTTGTCACTAGTAGTGACGACTGTCACTAGTAGTGACGATTGTCACGAGTCGTGACAGTAAGCTCCTATCACTAGTAGTGACGATGGTCACGAGTCGTGACGATTGTCACGAGTGGTGACGATTGTCACGAGTGGTGACGATAAGCCAAGTCCTGTCACTAGTAGTGACGACTGTCACGAGTCGTGACAGTAAGCCCCTATCACTAGTAGTGACGATTGTCAAGAGTCGTGAGAGTAACCTAAGCCCTTGTCACTAGTAGTGACGACTGTCACTAGTACTTACAATTGTCACGAGTCGTGATAGTAAGCTCCTGTCACTAGTAGTGACATCTGTCACGAGTAGTGACAGCCTCCTTTCCCACAACATGTTTCTAAACGTCTTCTGTCTGGAATTTTGATGTTTTAATTCTTGTCCTTTGTTCATTTTAACTTATGTTTTGGTTTTAATAGTTATTTAAAGTCACCTCAGTTTTTAAGTTATATTTAACTGTAATTATCTTTTGTACCTTTGGGTTGATCAAACAGTAATGTAATGATTTCCGTTATATTAATGCATGATCAGCTATAAACTCTATGTGTGATCGGAAATTTCGCTATGACGAATTAGCGGAATATTATGGTTAATGTCTGATTGCAGTAATATGCCTAGCCCATGAGCTCAATGTGCCTTGTTTATATAATTGGTTTATGCATATTAAATATTATGGCTGTTTATATTGAGCCTGAGGTATTAGAAGGTGAATGTTTTGTGATTCTGCATGTCGATGTATGAATTAGTATTTACTATCATTGGTGGTATAATATGGTTCCTTACATGTGATATTGATATGCCTTGAATAATGAACAATGTTAAAGTGTGTGATTGGGTTGCTAAATAAATTGTTTTATGCATGACCGACATTATGAATTTATTTATGAGTCTATCATACTATGGGTTATGTATGATAATATATATATATATATATATATATGATGTTATTCGAAACATGATCTGTTTTATGCATGACCTGCGAGAGTCAATCTAATGGATAGTTAGGCATGCCTAATAGAGTCTATATAAGTGTAGCTGCAGCGCCCTTTGAACAATTTGGACCCCGATCAAGTCCCCGAATGGTTCCTCGTGAACCCTATTATGTGTATGTGTATGGATCTTGTTTAAGGTCCTGTTCAGGGAAATGCTTTTGAAATGTGGAAAGTGATTGTGCTTTGCGATTCGTACCTGTAAGGTACAGTTTGTTACTCATTATCCACTATTTTGAGTCAGCAGGTATTTCGTTTGCTTTATCTGATATGAATATGAGAATATGATATCCGAATGTGTAAGATTTCAGTCATGCGAATCAGTTATGAATTCGAATGTGATTATAAATCTCTAATTGGGTTAAATATGACTCAAATATGCCTATTATGTGCGATTATTCATATATACCGTATTATGACTGTGTTTGAATATAATCAATTGTGATTATAAGTATGTGAATCAAAATACGTATGAATGTGCTCTTGACCTTGGAATGTAATATATGTATGGTGTTATGTTGCGTGCGCTCTCTCTTTCTCTCTCTCTAGTTTATCCTATTGTGGTGATTTCGGCGTGTGTTCACGTGTTTACATTTCAAGGCATGATATTGCATGGATTAGAGTCAAGCAGTGGAAGTGTGGTGATTTGATGTTATACCTTGGGTTCCATTTAGCGTCTTGTGACATGATTAAAGTATGTGTTGATACCTGGTAATGATGTATGGTAGTTGAGTGTATTATTGCTTGGTAACTGTGTCGCATGAGAACGGGTTTCCGCTAAAGTAACGGTACTTTGGTATGATATTTGCATGTGTAATTGTTCACGAGATTATATATGGTGAAGTGTTGCTAGCTGATCTCTCGGCGAGCCTGGTAAGTATATGCATGAGAATTTGTAGGTAGTTTTACATGAATATCTGTATCTACTGTGATCCTTTGTCTACTTAGGGCTTTGCTTAATATGATATAAGAGTGTAGTATTCGGATGAATATGATATTGAGATGAGTACTCAGGTAATATGTATAAGAAAGTGTGTATGATCTTCTGAATGCATGGCTTTCATATGCAAGCTTGTATGTTCATCTGTTATGGTTATTTGCATGTGCCATTTACGTATGTGACTTGCTTTGGTGACCATTGTGAATGGTCATCCATATTGCTTGTATGTTCTCCCCACTAAGCGTTTATCGCTTAGCACGGGTTCTTTTTCCCGTGTAGGTGGCAGGTCTGGTCCGGTTCGAGTCATACATCTGCAAGGATTGGCCATCTAGGAGCTAGGAGTTTTTTGATTTTGTTCAGCTTCTTTATTTTGGATTTTGTAATTCTGTATAAAATGTATATGTAATAACATGTAATGATACTTATGTAATATTCTGGACCATGTAAATATTTGTTATTAAGAATTTCCCCTATTTTATCGTCTGTCTGTAACTTTTGTTGCTCGGTGGGAAATTTACATATCTCTATGTTTCGGCTTGATGTATGTGCATTGGTGAAGTATGTATGTTCGGTTTTACTCTCCAAGTTTTAAATTCTTCTGTATTTTTATACGCTTTGTATCGCTTCTGTCTGGTAACACACCTACTCGTACGGCTTCCTACTCCCTCACGGATGGGTTTGCCTACGTATGGGTTGGGGTGTTACAGAGCTACCAGAAAGGGTGGAGTATCTTGACACTCCTTCAGAAACTAGCTACGCTACTTCAGCTCAATTCTCTTTGCATAAAGAAATGGCGAACTCACCAAGAGGGGCAGATGCCACCAGGGCTTTGATAGCAGATGAAGTGGGCCGAAGGTTAGAAGAGTTCGAGAACCGGATGATCACCATGATAGCCACAATGGGTTAACCAGCGGCCCCGCAAAACCCACCACCTCCTCCTATGAGGAATAATTAAAGGGAGGAGTTAAGAGAAGACCCGTAAGAGGAGATCTGCCAGCCACCAGTAGACCCAAGAGCTGCTATATTGGGGGCACAGAGGACGAGGCCAACCCTAAGGCTAGATGATTATTGGGAGGACGAAGAATATGAGGAGCGCATGTCTGAAAAAGGGAAAGCCCCTCAAACTGAAGAAGCCATCTGGAAGAAGATGGAGGAAAAATTTAAAGTAATGGCAAGAATGCTGATAAATGGGCGAGGAATAAACCCCAAAGATAAAGAATTAGAAGGAGAGGACCTGGTCCCAATGAATTATAAGATGCCGGATGTGCCGAAGTTTGATAGTGCATCAGGTCCTACTGCCCACATAAAGCAATATTCGTTAGTGATGAAGGGAACCACGCTAACGAAAAGGCAGAAGATCGAATAATTTTGCTTGAGTTTGACTGGCCCAGCAGTGGATTGGTACAATGGGCTCGACCGCAGAACCAAGGTGGACTGGGATTTATTAACGGAGGAATTTTTGAGACAATATGACTACAGTACGAGGATGGAGGTGACCTTGAAGGACCTGGAGCTGCTATAGTAGAAGGGAGGCGAGTCCTTTCATGAGTATCTAAACCGATGTAAAAATCGAGGAATGGAGATGAAGAGGAAACATGATACCCAGGATCAAATACGGCTATTCATTAAAAATGCGAGTCCGTATTTGAGAGAAGGATTGAAGATAAAAGGAATGAGAGACTGGGAGTCTCTAAAGGACATCGCCATTGAAGTTGAAGGAGAGTACCTTGCTAGGAGAGCAGGTAGTGAGAACTATCCCAAGAAAGGTAGCAGTAGCTAGGGGGCAAGTAGACCGATAGGTTCCGCTAGTGGCACGAGGAAGACTGCTGAAGTATCAACTACTAATGCTACCCCGAGGCATTTCTCCAACCTTGGAAGGTCTTTGTCATGGGTACTGAGAAGGCTGATGAACGAGGGTAAGCTGCAGCCTTTGCCACCCAGACCCGCTAAGACGCAGAGCATGCTAGGGCATAAGGATGACGAGTATTGTGTATATCATCAGCACACTGGGCATACAACTGTTAACTGTAAAGCTTTGAGGCACGCAATTTAAGATCTAATTGACTCGAAGCAGATCATAGACCCAAAGAAGAGAGAGGGTCAGAAAAAAGCTGGATACAACAACGTGCCCTTGCCAGTATTTATGATCGGGTCCAGTTTGCCCGAGGAGTTTGTGTTAAAGGAATTGTACGGCAATGATGTCCACACTATTGTCACGAACCTCCATGAGGGGAGTGAAGAAAGGCCTCCCGCTGCAGTGATCGATTGCTGGTCCACTGATGATAGTGGAACTGAAAACTATGATTCTGAAGTATTTCCCGACCCGTGGGGCTCGAAGGAGGAAGAAGAGGAAGAAAAGAAGAATAAAGTGGGAGCTGTGACCCGGAGCGAAAGGGTAGCTCCAGAAGTCGAGAAGCCCCAGGAGCTGGTTGAGGGAGAAAAGCGAAAAAAGCCGGAAGAAGATCTGATTGTTAAACAGCTGAAAAAGATGCCGGCTTAGATTTTAATATGGGATCTCTTGAGACAGTCGTCGTCGCATAGACATAAGGTAGTAGAGGCTTTGTGCGAGGCAACTCTGGCCACAACCATCTCGCCTACGAAACTTCTGGATGTAGTGAAGGGAGGATCGGGAGAAAATGTTATTTTTACCCATGCTGATTTGTCGGCAGAAGGCCGCAACCATAATCGCCCTTTGTACATAAGGGCACAGATTAATCAAAAGCACACAGCCTGTGTAATGGTGGATGATGGCTCTTCGATAAATGTATGCCCGCAGGTGGCAATGGCAGCTTTTGGGGTGACAGATGATATGTTAGCCAAGTCTGATCTCACCATCACATCATATGACAACTCGCATAGACATGCTTCAAGGACATTCATGGCAATAGTGAAGACGGGACCAGTAGAGTCAGAAGTAGAGTTTATGGTACTGCCTATACCCACCAATTTCTCAGCTCTTTTAGGCAGACCATGGTTTCAAAAGTTGGGAGGAGTCCCTTCTACGCTTCACCAGATGGTAAAGATACCCCATGAAGGCCAGATTGTGACTATAAGGAATGCACAGGAGAATCAGGTTTTAATACTCGAGATCGTTAGGTAGCCGTTTAGTGGGTTTCATGTTGCCATGATAGGAGAGGAAGAGCAGAAGGAAGAAAGCCCCAGGGTATTAAATATGATGAAAAAGATGTTGTTCCTTCCCGGCGCGGGATTAGGGAAGAATTCTCAGGGGGTGCCAACATTCGTTGCTACAAAAGGCCGAAAGGACAGAAGGGGTCTAGGGTACACAGGTTTTGTAGAGAGGGGTGAGAAGCCAGAAATGGAAATTCCTCATATCCAGAAAACTTTTGTGCCAGAACCGTAGCATGTGCCTATACAGGGGAAGCTGAACAGCAGTGGGTGATGGAAGAATTGTGCTAGGGTTCGAGGTCTTTAATGATGTTTATAACCGGGACATTGGATTGATCAAGCCAGCAGAGGGCTTTCGGGATGAGAAAATCATGACCAGTAGGACAGTTTAGGACCGTGGAATGCCTGAAGAAGTGATCACTGAGAAGATGGTAGCCACCCAGCTGAAGGGAAAAGCAAAGGTGGAGGAAGCCATACAGAGGTGACTGAAGAGCCTTCACAGAGCCAAAGTGACGTAGGACGATCAACTACGGCAGATGCGCCAGCAGAGGAGGAGGAAGACAATAGTTTAGATTTTCTTTTTGCTCCAGAACTTTTCAATGATGTTAATGACAATTTCAATCTTATTAATAAATTGAATGATTTTGTGTGATGTTTCCGATAATTTCACTTTGCATGATCATGATCACCATACTTCCATATTTGACATTGATTCAACTGATGCTACTCCATTTAATCTTGGAAACACAGAAAACCCAAAAGAAATTTTGATAGCATCAAATATAACTCCTGAAGAGCGAGAAAAATTTTAGAGAATATTAAAAAAATATGAAAAAGTCTTTGCCTGGACCTACGAAGATATGCCAAGAATTGATCGAGAAGTCGTAGAGCACGCTATTCCTACATATCCAGACCATAAACCTGTTAAACAGAAACTAAGAAGGCTTATGCCGGAATCGGCAGATAAAGTAAAAGAGGAGATTCGCCAGCAAATCAAAGCCAAATTTCTAGTTGAGGTGAAGTATCCAACTTGGTTGGCAAATGTTGTCCCTGTAGCCAAAAAGAATGGCAAGGTAAGGGTATGCGTAGATTATCGGGACTTGAATAAGGCTTGTCCAAAAGATGACTTTCTGTTACCCCATATAAATGTGTTGATAGATAGCGCCGTTGCTTGCGAGATGTATAGCTTTGGTGATGGTTATGCAGGATACAATCAAATTCTCAATAAAATAATTGACCGAATTAAGACGGCTTTCATCACGGAGTGGGGGAAATATGCTTACCGGGTAATGCCTTTTGGCCTAAAAAATGCAGGAGCCACTTATCAGAGGAAGGCGACAAAAATCTTAAATGACTTGATCCATAAAGAAGTGGACGTATACGTGGATGACATGATGATCAAGTCGGCCACTAGAGAAGGTCATTTCGAAGCCCTGAAAAAGTTTTTCCAGAGGATAAATAAGTACAATCTCCGATTAAATCTTAAGAAGTGTATCTTTGGAGTCACGTCAGGGAAGCTGCTAGGACATGTAGTTAGTTAAAGGGGATTTGAGATTGACCCAGACAAGGTTAAAGCGATCAGAGAAATGCCAGTGCCTCAGAAGGAGAAAGATGTAAGGAGCTTATTAGGCAGATTGAAGTATGTCAGCAGATTCATCGCCAAGTTAACTTCAATTTGTGAGCCAATCTTTAAACTCCTTAGGAAAAATCAACCTGTAGTGTGGAACGAAGATTGTCAGAGAGCTTTAGATACTATTAGAGAATACTTGTTGAAACCACCGGTGTTGAGACCGCCGCAGCCAGTCAAACCGTTGATTCTGTATTTAGCTATAGAAGATAGTTCTGTAGGCGCCATGATGGCCCAAGAGGACGAATTCGGAGTGGAATTTGCTCTTTACTACCTTAGTAAGAAGTTCCTGGCTTATGAGGTTAAGTATACAAAAGTAGAAAAGATTTGCCTTGCGGTGATCTAGGCCTCTAAGAAGTTGAGACATTACTTTCATTCCTACAAGGTACACACAGTAGCAAAGCAGAATCCCTTAAGATACTTGCAGGAAGCCCCATCTTTACTTGGGAAAATGGGTAGGTGGCTGTTATTGCTGCAAGAATTTGACGTAGAGTACATTACTCGGAAAACTATCAAAGGGCATGCAGTAGCAACATTCCTAGTAGAACACCCAATTCAAGGAGACTCATTCGAGTTTAAGTTTCTAGATGAGGATTGACAGCTATCGGAGTTCAGGGATGGCAACTACACTTTGACGGGGCTGTTAATAGCAAAGGGGCAGGAGTAGGAGTTATTCTGACAACCTCGGATGATAAGAAGCTTCCCTTGGCAAAGAAGTTGAGATTCAGGGCCACCAACAATGATACCGAGTATAAAGCATGTACTTTTTGGTTGGAAGCGTTAATAGCCTTAGGGGCAAAGAACGTGGAAGTGTTTGGTGATTCATCCTTGGTGATCAATCAAATTCGAGGTGAATGGGATGTTAAAGAAGAAAGGCTAATGTCGTACATCAAGCACTTGAGAGACCTGAGCAGTCGGTTTAAAGTGTGTACATTCCATTTTATTCCAAGGGACGAAAATCAGTTGGTTCGATGCGCTCGCCACTTTAGTGTCAATGTGGGACAATCTAGAAGGGGTAGTTATGAGGCCGATTTTGATTTCTAGCTCTGAGAGACCTAGCTTCGAATCTAAGTTAGTCATGGAAACAGAAGTAGCGGATGGGAAGTCGTGGCAGTACGACATCATGAACTACCTAGAAAATGTGACTTTTCCAGAGGAAGCTACCGAGAAAGATTAGAGAATGATCCGCAAGCTGTCTACTCAGTTCATCTGCATAGATGGAGTGCTGTACAAACGACAGGCTGATGGTATCCAGTTGAGGTGTTTGGATGAGAAAGATGCCAAGAGGGTAATTGAAGAACCTCACGCCTGCATATGCAGAGCCCATATGAACGGGCTGACATTGGCTAAAAAGATTATGAGACAAGGTGTAACACCCCGTAACCACCCTAGTAGATTGAGCCAGTATGCGTGTTGTATTTAATTTTGCATTATGTGTAAATTATGCATTTTAATTTTGAGCACATGTTATTGTGTTAATTTTCGTGTTACTTTGGGGTTATGTTAGGGTGCACATGTGAGTGTGGGAGTAGTGTATGTGCTATGAGGTTAGCCTTAGGTGTATGTGAGAGGATGGATTATGGGTGTGTTTTGACGAAAAGCAACCCTAGGATGTTGCTATGTGGCTTAAGATGGAGAAAAGAGAGTGGGGGACAGCTGGCTTTTGTCCCTATTCCCGTTTTCCCTTTTTACTTTCCTTCTCTTCCCGTTATTCTTCTCTTCTTCATCCTCTACTCTTTTGTTTCCCTCAATCTTCCATTTTGCTATAAGATTTAGTAGGTTTGGCAATCTTGGGTGAGTTTGAGTAGCTCTAAGTTGATTGGGTAAGTTCAAGTAGTTCATCTTCTTTCTTCTTCTTTTCCTTGAATTTTAATTAGTTGGTGGTGTTAGATTAAAAGTTTGAACTCTGGTTTTGCTGGGTTTTGGGTCTCAGAAATTTCGCCTAAGGAGTCCAAAGGATAGGAAGTTGCAAGTGCAAGCAAGGCTCCATGATCGGAGTGCAAGAATTCGAGGTTTGGGAATGTTTGCTAATCTTGCGTATGTTATTTATGATTTTTCTGTTATTGTGAAATTGATGAAATTTATTATGTGGATTTGTATGTGTATGATGTGGATACTGTTGATTTGAATTGAGTTGCATAAATTGTGAAGTATTGAGCTTAAGCTTATTTGTATGAATTTTAAGAGGAAATGTTGTTCTTAAGAGTTTTTGAGTTTGATCTTGCAATTGTATGATTTAATGATGTTAGTTGGTTTATAAATTGAGATGTAAGTGAGGAGAGAGTGGTTAGGATAGGAAGCTTGTGGTTTGGCTTGGATAGGAGGAGATTTTGCTGCTTGGTGTTGCATCTGGGCAACGGTCACGGTGATAACCAAGGAGGTTGCCACCGTGAGACATGCCAAAGTTACATTCTGTCGTGAAATTTTGGTATGTCACGGTGGCAACCAATTTGGTTGTGACCGTTAGGTACCAAGATTTTGATTCTGTCTTGGGTCTTGGATATGTCATGGTGGCAACCAATTTGGTTGTGACCGTGAGGCATTCAAGCTTTGCATTCTGTTTTTGGATCTTGGTATGTCACGGTGGCAACAAGTTTGGTTGTAACCGTGACCTACCCCAGGATTGCATTCTGCCGAGAGTTTTTGTATGTCACGGTGGCAACCAATCTGGTTGTAACCGTGACCTACCTTATTTTTGTAAAGAATGTTTATTTCTGAAAAGTAAAGTTTGAGTGTTTAAATTAATGATTAATCACACACAATGACACTTGATAAATGCTTTATGCTAGTAAGGTATATGATGTTTTTAAATAATTGATAGTTTAAGTGTGGGTATTCATTGTTAGTTGCAATGGAACTATAGATTTAAACTATATAATCTTAGCCTACAAACCAAATAAGTGGATAGTTAGGCATGCCTAATAGAGTTTCTATAGCTATAGCCTTCTGTGATTTTGAACCCTGATCAGGTTCCCCCATCGGATCTTCGTGATCCCTCTGTACTGGATCTTATTCAAGATCCCACACAAAAATGCTTTGAATAAAATAAAAAGAATGATTTTGTTATCTTCGGATATCCATGAGTTATGAAAGTATTTTCGGTACCCTCGGGTATCCGTGTGTACTCGTTATCCATTGGTTTGTATGCGCAGGTTTATTATTATACTATTATTCCTATTATTCTAATTGTTATTGTTGTGGTTGCAGTAATAATATGTGAATGAATAAAATTGTGGTGTTATAATTATGCGTTAATGTAATGATTTATTTGTAAGATTTTATTCTTTGTATGTGTTATAAGCATGTGATTTGCTGACGCCACTGTGAGTGGTCGTTCTGTATTTGTGTTTTCCCCACTAAGCGTATTCGCTTAGCACGGGTGTTTCATCCATGAAGGTGTGGAAGATGTCGGAGTTGTTGAGCGAGGCGATCCGTTTCAGCAAGGCCAACACAATTAGAAGAGATAACTCTGGGTTGTAAACTCTACTTTTGTAGTTTGATTTTGGTTATCGGATATGCATATGATCTTCTACGCTCTGGTGCTTTTATATTTCAATATGTAAAGATTGTTTTATAATTAATAAAATATTGTATATTCGTTCCAGCCTCAGTATTCTGTATTAAAAAGTTTTGGTTTATTATTTTGTTATTTTTATTTTACCGCGTTCTGGAATGAATGGTTTATGATTATAATTATTTTGTTTGAGGTCTCGTGTAACAACCCTCATCTATCAGGATCCTTTGTCCTCTTCGAGGGATGAGGCTCCCTACGTATAGGTAAGGGGTGTTACATTTTGTGGTATCAGAGCATTAGGTTTAGACGTTTCTGGGCAAGTGTAGGATAAGTGAATGTTTAGTGTTGTGTTGGCCTGATTCGGATTGATGTGTATGCTGTGTAGATGGATGGAGTTCGCTCCTGGATCTCTTGAGAGGTTAGCCGAGAGTGCGAATCCCCGAGAGCAAGATCTGTCTGTTTCTGGTCCGGCTCAACCACTTAGGGCGCAACCTGAGGCCCCTGCAGTTCCTTTCAAGGCTATGCTCAAGATATCTCAGGATATGGCCCGGGTTCTTGAAAGAGTAACTGGCCCAAGAGCTCCGATTGAGAACATGAGGAAGTTTAGAGCAGAAGATTTTTATGGAACCAGTTTAGATGAGTCGGATAAAGCCGAGATGTGGATTGAGAAAGTTAACAGGGTGTTGAAGGAGATTCGGTCTCCTCCGGAGAGGGAAGTTGAATGTGTGGTGTCCCTATTGTAGGGTTCCGCTTTTGATTGGTGGAGGTTAGTGCTTAGTCAGGCCTAGCTTCCTGAGCCAGTGACATGGGAATTCTTTGAGAAAGAGTTGCAAAATAAGTATGTAATAAAGGCTTTTAAGGATGCCAGATGGGCACAGTTTCTGAGTCTGCGGCAAAGGGTGTTGACGGTGGCGGATTATGAGAAAGAGTTTAACCAACTCAGCAAGTATGCGCCGCTAGGAGTTCTCAATGAAGAGTTCAAATGCCAATAGTTTGAGGCGGGTTTGAATGGATCTTTGAAGGTGATGTTAGTCTCTTTGATGTCAGCTCCAAAAGTCAGTTATTATGAGATAGTGCAGGCAGCTTTAAGAGCGGAGCGTTCTGAGAATGGTTTGAGAGAGAAGGCTCAGAGGAGAAAGACCTCTCCAGGGAGTTCTTCTTCAGGAAAGAGAACAAGAGAACCTCAAGTAAATCGGGTATATCGGAATTGTTCTTTGATGGTGCAAGATAAAGAATTTGTATTCGATTTGATTAGTTTGCCATTTTATGAATTTGACCTTATCTTGCGGATGGATTGGTTGTCTAAGCACTGAGCTATAGTGGATTGTCATAGAAGAGTTATGATATTCAAAGATAGAGATCAATTACCTGTAGTGGTGAAAGGTGTAGGTAGTAGTTCACTGCATAATGTAATTTCAGCTATGAAGGCAAAAAGGTTCTTGAGAAAGGGATATGAAATGTATCTAGCGTTAGTTTTGGATTCTCGGCGTGGATGGACAGAGATTTAAGATATTCCGATAGTAAGAGAGTTTGTGGATGTATTTCCAAGGGAATTACCGGGTTTACCTCCAGAAAGAGAAGTGGATTTGTCGATAGACATTATACCGGGAGCAGCTCCGATTTCTAAGGCTCCGTATCGGATGGCTCCAATGGAATTAAAAGAATTGAAGAATCAGTTGCAGGAACTTCTAGATAAATGATTTATCCGGCCTAGTGTGTCACCGTGGGGTGCTCCAGTTTTATTTGCTAAGAAGAAAGATGGTACCTTGCGAATGTGTATTGACTATAGGCAGATCAACAAGATCACAGTTAAGAATAAGTACCCATTGCCTCGAATTAAGGATCGTTTTTATCAATTTAAGGGAATAGGAGTATTCTCTAAAATAGATCTGAGATCAGGTTATTACCAGTTAAGGGTGAAGGATGAGGATGTGGCAAAAACGGCTTTCCGGACGCGTTATGGTCATTATGAATTTTTAGTGATGCCATTTGGTTTGACCAACGCGCCCGCAGCTTTTATGGATTTAATGAACATGATCTTCAGACCGTATGTTGATCGTTTTGTGGTGGTGTTTATTGACGACATCCCGGTCTATTCGAAGAATGAGAAAGATCATGAGCAGCATTTACGGTTGGTGTTACAAATATTGAGAGATCACCAATTATAAGCTAAATTCAGTAAGTGTGATTTTTGGTTAAAGGAAGTGACTTTTCTTAGACATATAGTGTCGGCTGAAGGTATTCAGGTGGATCCCTCTAAGATAGAAGCTATCGTGAATTGGTTACCACCGTGAAATGTGCAAGAAGTGAGGAGTTTTCTGGGTTTAGCTTGGTATTACAGGCGTTTTGTTAAAGGATTTTCAGTGTTGGCTGCACCTTTGACTCGGCTTCTTCGAAAACAAGTGAAGTTTGTTTGGTCTGATTGATGTCAAGCGAGTTTCAAGCAATTGAAGGATATGTTGATTAGAGCTCCTGTGCTTACTCAGCCTATATCGGGTAAAGAGTATGTGATGTATAGGGATGCTTCGGGGGTGGCAAAGTGATTGCCTATGCGTCCAGGCAATTAAAGCCACATGCACAACACTACCCGACGTATGATTTGGAGTTAGTGGCGGTAGTGTTTGCCCTTAAGGTGTGGCAGAACTATTTGTATGGGGAGACTTGTAGAATCTTTACGGATCACAAGAGTTTAAAATATTTGCTCACTCAGAAAGAATTGAACTTGAGACAGTGGAGATGGTTGGAATTGTTCAAAGATTATGACTGTATTATTGATTACCATCCGGGCAAGGCGAACATAGTAGCGGATGCTCTTAGTAGAAAATCAATGTCAACTCTGTCTCTAACTAAAGCAAGGTGGAGGTTGGATTCAGAAGGTGCATTAGTTGCTCGGTTGAAGGCTAGGCCGAACTTGAGATAGTTAATAGTAGATGCACAGGCGAGTGATCCCGTGTTGCAGCGTGTTTCTTTTATGGTTAAGAATGGTAAGTGGACGGACTTTTCAGTCGATGATGAGGGAGTGATTAGATTTGGAAATCGTCTATGTGTACCGGATGTGGGTGATGTGAAGAGAAAACTTTTACAAGAAGCTCATTCGTTGATTTTCACCGTGCATCCAGGAGGAGATAAGATGTACCGAGATTTGCAACAGCTGTATTGGTGGCCGGGTATGAAGAAAGACATCGTAGAGTTTGTTTCAAAGTGCTTAATATGCCAGCAAGTAAAGATAGAGCACCAAGTCCCATCGGATTTACTTAACCCCTTACCCATTCCTCAATGGAAGTGGGATGATGTTACGATGGACTTTGTATCTGGTTTACCTATAACGCAATGTAAGCATGATTCTATTTGGGTTATTGTAGACAGGTTGTCAAAGTCAACGCATTTCTTGCCTGTTCGGTTAAACTACACCATGGACAAGCTAGCAGAGATGTATGTGAGGGAAATAGTAAGGCTTCACGGAGTTCCATTAACCATTGTGTCTGATCGGGACCCGAGATTTACATCCAAGTTTTGGAAGAAGTTACAGGCAGCTCTGGGTACTCGATTAAATTTCAGCACGGCGTTTCATCCTCAGACTGATGGTTAGTCCGAGAGAGTCATCCAGATTCTTGAGGACATGCTTAGAAGATGTGCGTTAGAATTCTCGAGAAATTGGGATAAGTATGTGCCTTTGATGGAATTTGCATATGATAATAGGTATAAGGCAAGTATCGGAATGGCCCCTTATGAAGCTCTCTATGGTCGGAGATGTAGAACTCCGGTGTGCTGGATGGAGTTGTCAGAGCGGGCTGTGGTGGGTCCGGATATAGTGAAAGACACTGAAGAGAAAGTTAGAGTTGTGCAGCAGAATTTGAAAGCAGCTAAGGATAGGCAAAGGTCGTATGCCAATCTGAAACGAAAAGATATTCGGTTTGAAGTCGGTGACAAGGTATTTCTGAAAGTATCACCGTGGCTGAAAGTTCTTCATTGTTGTAAAAAGGGAAAGTTAAGTCCCCGATTTATTGGACCCTATGAGATTTTAGAGAGGATTGGTTCGGTGGCTTATCGGTTAGCCTTACCGACGGAACTGGCTAAATTACATAATGTCTTCCACGTGTCTATGCTTCGTCGTTACCGATCAGACCCATCCCATCTATTAGCAATATAGGATATTCGAGTTCAGCTAGATTTCTCCTTTGATGAAGAACCGAAAGCAATCTTCGCTAGAGAAATCTGACAGCTTCGGAATAAACAGATTCCTTTAGTTAAGGTGCTTTGGCGACATCATGGTTTAGAGGAAGCGACTTGGGAAACGGAAGAGGCTATGAGAGCTCAGCATCCTCAGCTCTTTGGATCAAGTAAGAATTTTGAGGATGAAATTCTGTTAAGGTGGGGAGTGTTGTACCACCCCGTAACCACCCTAGTAGATTGAGCCAGTATGTGTGTTGTATATAATTTTGCGTTATGTGTAAATTATGCATTTTAATTTTTAGCACATATTATTTTGTTAATTTTAGTGTTGCTTTGCGGTTATGTTAGGGTGCACATGTGAGTGCTGGAGTAGTGTATGTGCTATGAGGTTAGCCTTAGGTGTATGTGAGAGGATGGATTGTGGGTGTGTTTTCAGGAAAAGTAACCCTAGGATGTTGCCAAGTGGCTTAAGATGGAGAAAAGAGAGTGGGGGACAGCTGGCTTTTGTCCCTATTCTCTTTTTCCCTTTTTGTTTTCCTTCTCTTCCCATTATTCTTCTCTTCTTCATCCTATACTCTTTTGTTTCCCTCAATCTTCCATTTTACTGTAAGATTTAGTAGGTTTGGCAATCTTGGGTGAGTTTGAGTAGCTCTAAGTTGATTGGGTAAGTTCAAGTAGTTCACCTTCTTTCTTCTTCTTTTCCTTAAATATTGTTTAGTTGGTGTTGTTAGATTAAAAGCTTGAACTCTTGTTTTGCTTGGTTTTGTGTCTCAGAAATTCCGCCTAAGGAGTCCAAAGGATAGGAAGTTGCAAGTGCAAGCAAGGCCCCATGATCGGAGTGCAAGAATTCGAGGTTTGGGAACGTTTGCTAATCTTGCACGTGTTATTTATGAATTTTGTGTTATTGTGAAATTGATGAACTTTATTGTGTTGATTTGTATGTGATGCGGATAATGTTTATTTGAATTGAGTTGCATAAATTGTGAAGTATTGAGCTTAAGCTTGTTTGTATGAATTTTAAGAGGAAATGTTGTTCTTAAGAGTTTTTGAGTTTGCTCTTGCAATTGTATGATTTAATGATGTTAGTTGGTTTATAAGTTGAGATGTAAGTGAGGAGAGAGTGGTTAGGATAGGAAGCTTGTGGTTTGGCTTGGATAGGAGGAGATTTTGCTGTTTGGTGTTGCATCTGGGTAAGGGTGACGGTGACAACCAAGGAGGTTGCCACCGTGAGACATGCCAAACTTACATTCTGCCGTGAAATTTTGGTATGTCACGGTGGCAACCAATTTGGTTGTGACCGTGAGGTACCAGGATTTTGCATTCTGTCTTGGGTCTTGTATATGTCACGGTGGCAACCAATTTGGTTGTGACCGTGAGGTATTCAAGCTTTGCATTCTGGTTTTTGATCTTGGTGTGTCACGGTGGCAACTAATTTGGTTGTGACCGTGACCTACCCCAGGATTGCATTCTGCCGAGAGTTTTGGTATGTCACGGTGGCAACCAATCTGGTTGTGACCGTGGCCTACCCTGTTTTTGTAAAGAATGTTTATTTGTTAAAATTAAAGTTTGAGTGTTTAAATTAATGATTAATCACACACAATGACACTTGATGAATGCTTTATGCTAGTAAGGTATATGATGTTTTTAAATAATTGATAGTTTAAGTGTGGGTATTCATTGTTAGTTGCAATAGAACTATAGATTTAAACTATATAATCTTAGGCTGCAAACGAAATAAGTGGATAGTTAGGCATGCCTAATAGAGTTTCTGTAGCTGCAGCCTTCTATGATTTTGAACCCTGATCAGGTTCCCCGATCAGATCTTTGTGATCCCTCTGTACTGGATCTTGTTCAAGATCCCACGTGAAAATGTTTTGAATAAAATAAAAAGAATGATTTTGATATCTTTGGATATCCATGAGTTATGAAAGTATTTCCGGTACACTCGAGTATCCGTGTGTACTCGTTATCCATTGGTTTGTATGCGCAGGTTTATTATTATACTATTATTCCTATTATTCTGATTGTTATTGTTACCGTTGCAGTAATAATATGTGAATGAATACAATTGTGGTGCTATAATTATGCGTTAATGTAATGATTTATTTGTATGATTTTATTCTTTGTATGTGTTATAAGCATGTGATTTGTTGACGCCACTGTGAGTGGTCGTTCTCTATTTGTGTTTTCCCCACTAAGCATATTCGCTTAGCATGGGTGTTTCATCCGTGCAGGTGTGGAAGATGTCGGATTTGTTGAGCGAGGTGATCCGTTTCAGCAGGGCCAACACAATTAGGAGAGATTTTGTAGTATAGGATCGTACTTTTGCTTATGTATCAGTGTAACATTTTGTATCGATAACTCTTGGTTGTAAACTCTACTTTTGTAGTTTGATTTTGGTTATCGGATATGCATATAATCTTCTGCGCTCTGGCGATTTTATACTTTAATATGTAAAGACTGTTTTGTAATTAATAAAATATTGTATATTCGTTCCAACTTCAGTATTCTGTATTAAAAGTTTTGGTTTATTATTTTTTTGTTTTTATTTTACCGCGTTCTGGAATGAATAGTTTATGATTATAATTGTTTTGTTTGAGGTCTCGTGTAACAACCCTCATCTATCAGGATCCTTTATCCTTTTCGAGGGATGAAGCTCCCTACGTATAGGTAAGGGGTGTTACACAAGGATTCTTCTGGCTCACCATGGATAATGGTTGCTCAAAGTATGTAAAGCAGTGTCAGTTATGCCCATAGTATGCATATTTAAGGCACTTGCCCACTTCAGAATTGCATAATTTGATATCGCCTTGGCCGTTCGCAGCTTGGGGGATTGATATTATTGGGGAAATCCGTCCCATAGCTTCCAATGGACACAGATACATCATTGTCGCCATCGACTATTTTACCAAGAGGGTAGAAGCTGAGTCCTTTAAGAAAGTTGACGCTCGAGATATGCCAAAATTCATTGAGAAAAATTTAATATGTAGGTATGGCCTTCCATACCATGTGGTATTTGACAACGGGGTCCAGTTTATGGCCGAAACGAAGAAGTTACTCCAAAAAAATGGTACTGAGGACCACAAGTCTTCTCCGTATCATCCTCAAGCTAATGGGGCAGTTGAAGCCACCAACAAGAATGTCAAGAGGATCTTAGCCAAAATGGTTTAGAGTTATAAAGATTGGGCGAAAAAAGTTGCCTTTTGCACTCTGGGATTATAGAACAACCATCAGGACATCTACAGGGGCTACACCGTACTCTTTGGTGTATGGGAGAAGGTAGTATTGCCGGTCGAGGTCGAACTCAAGTCACTGAGTGTGATATTTGAAGCAGAGATTTCGAAGGCTGAATGGGCACAGCAGCGGCTGCAACACTTGAACATGTTGGATGAGAACAGGTTGAAAGCCTACTATCACAACGAGATCTACTAAAAGAGGCTCGCCAGGTCCTTTGGAAAGAAAGTCAAGAAACATCTATTGAAGGAAGGGGACTTGGTATTCAAACAGATGAGACCAGGTGCACCGGATATCAGAGGAAAGTTCAGACCGACATGAGAAGGACCGTTCATCCTCTAGAAGCTGCTGTCAAAGGGAGCTGCAATTCTACCGGATAATGATGGCAATGAATTCAAAGAACCGATCAATATTGATAGACTCAAGAGGTTCCATGGTTAAGGACAATAAAATCAAAAGAAGAGAATAAAAGCCCCGTGGGTCGAAAATCGAAAAAAGGTGACCTTGCTAAAATTGGGCACCTCGTCAGGGTGAAAACTAGAAAAAAGGCATCCTGGTCAAAAATTAGAGGCTTGAGTGAAAATGTCCAATCAAGAAAACCCAAGAGGGCTGATTAGTAACAGGAGTTGATGCTATCAAGATTGGTTCCACGAATGAATGTAGTTTTGCATAATTGAATTAGTGCCAAAAATGGTCATGTATGCTGAAATTGTACTGAAATGTACACAATTTTGTGAAATAAAATAAGGCTTGATTTATTCATTTACATCGTTGTCTAGTTATTCTTTAAAGAAACATATTGCTCAAAATGCATGCAAAGCTAAACTATGCCCTACTTTTACTCTCACCGGCCAAATGCCTAAGTCGTCGTGTTCTGTTATCAGATGTCGGGCTAAGTACCCACCTCTTTTATGCGCTAGTAGAGGTAACAGATTCCCGAAGGGAGGTATGATAGTCTTCAATAGAAGTTGGCTCCAGAGCTCATGATAGCGAGAGGCAAAAGCTGTGGAAAGGACTCCGCCTTGAAAGGATAAAGGGAGCCTCACCACATACTGAGTCATTTCGAGTTGAAGAGCACAGCGGGCTGTAATGTAGAAGGTAACCTTGCGAAGACCCGCATAAGGGAACGCATCCTGAGGATCCGTCAATAACTGCACTGGATAAGGGAAGCCAAGCGGGCATGAAGCTAATATCCTCGTCCGATAATTCACTAAATCTGGTAATGCCTTCGTCAAGGGTCCCAAATGAGTATAGCCGTTGTCATGGATGGAAATGCTTCGCAGAATATTGACTAATGACCCTAGGAGGTGGCTCTGACAGCAGCTTCAACTTCTCTTGCAACCATATCTGAAAGGGGAAACAAGGAAAAGTAAAAGCCAAAGAAAATAAGATAGAAGGCAAAGAAAAAGCCGCTGAAGTGAACCTTCACTTCAGGCAAAAGTAAGGCATAGGGTTGTGTGAAAATTCGAAAAGGACGCACTTCCCGCTAAGAAAAGCTAGTGCGAAAATCCACAAGGGACGCACTACCTTTTAACGCGATGACTTACCTAGAGTAATAAGGGCTCCCAGAGAAAGTAGTAGAAGACCCAGCATGGACAGAATCAAGACCTATGATGGTCTCATCAAGGATCAGTGGAAAAGGGGTCATCCTGCGGTGAAAGTCGTAAAAAATTCCAAACAGACGGGGGTCTCCAAGCAGCTCCTCTGAAGTCACAATCAGATACTTCCTCAGGCAGAAAAGAAAGATGACACTTACGCTGTGTGAAGGAATGTCGAGGAGCTCATCTAGTGCCTCAATCAGGGGTTCTAAGGCAAATATAGGGCCCTGAGGAACTAGACGAGCAGCTTCAGAAGGAGCTATGCTTAAGGACAGAGTAATATCCCGAGTTTGAACCAAACCACAGTGAGGAACGTAGGGCAAAGCATTAGGAGGATACCAAGTCCTGACAATAGCAGCAAGTTCCTCAAGCAGGGGGCATATTTCCTAATAGGTAAATCTGCAAACATGAAAGCGAGGGTCCCAAAAGTGGGTCATAGTTAAAAGAAGGTTGTAATCTATTTTGACTCTTCCTAAGAATTTCAGCCCAGAAAGGTGGGCAAGAGCGTTATTTTCCCAAGGTTGAGCATCGTCTAAGATACGGTACATTTTGTGAAAAAAAGGATAATTCTTTTTTTAAGGGCTAAAATCGAAGTCAATAAAGGAAATAAAGAAGAAAAAGAGAAAAAACTGGAGAAAAGAACCTGCTATGAAGCTAAAATGAGAGAAAAGGCACGAAATCCAAGAAAATAGTGAACTTTATAGAATTGCTTAACCGACAGCCTTCTCGTACCTCATATTAGACGGCAAGCCCACCTGTAATTGTCCACCTGGCAAATCTGTGCATCATCATCATATCACGAACATCGAAAGAAAATTAATTAGGTAATTAATGAGGGTTAAAAGCGGGATCCGGAAAGACAGACGACATTCCCGTCGTTCGCTCCTGGAGACGGATAGCCCGTCAGTAAGTAAATTCTATATAAGAATGAGCACTGACGGAATGGCGGTCTCTTTTTCCTCTTCCCTTTTTTATTTTCCTATGCAAACCGATGCCCCTTCTTTGTTTTTGCTCATATTTTCTTCAATTTTAGTCCATTTTTGACACTGATTGCACTATAGTATTCCTTGCGTGGTCGGGAACATTAGGAAGTATATTTTCTATATTCACATCAAGTTTCATTTTTTCTGCAATTTCCAGGTCAGTAAGCAACTTTATTTATTTATTTATTCTTTATTTTATGTAAGTAAAATGTAATTCTCTTCTACCCGATTTTATCTTATCTTATGCATAAATAGGCTAATTTAATCTATTTTTGCATAGTTTATTTTTAGTTGAATTTAAAATGACATTGTTTAGTTAATTTTTTAATGCTTTAAGTGCATGTATAAATTAACACACAGAGTAAATAACATGTTGTTTCTTTAGTTGATTTTGAGAACAATTAATTATAAATGCTTGAGTAGTGTAAATGAATAGAATGCGATATCTTTCTAAACATTTTTGTTTAGTTAGATGCACCGACATGGCCCTAGGAATACATACACATTGGAACAAGTACTATGAATTAGAAAATAATGCAAATGTGAATATATTGCACTGTTGCTTGGGGCCTGAGGCCTATCCCTTGTACTTTTCTATTTTCTTATGCAGGAGGTTGGGCACACCCTTGCCGGGGTGCTGCCCAAATTTTTTTAAATTTTTGGTTTAGGCACATTCCTGCCAGGATGCTGCCCAAATTTTTATTTCCTAAATTAGGTCCATTTATGACTACAAAGCTAAACTAATTGTTTACTTTCTTGCCAGAATGCCACCACGACGAAATATTCCACATGATCAGCCTGAGCCTCAGGCTCCGGCTTGGATGAGTGCCGAGGCTAGACAGAGGTATGGAACACTGGCTGAAGTGAGTTTTGAGCCAGTCCCTTCATCTCTAGTCTATTCCTTGAGGCCCTAGGGATGGTCGACGAGGTTGGTGCTCTGATAGCAAGGGCAGGATGGACTGAGTTTCTGACATCAGCTTTCTAGACCCATCCGGAGATGGTTCTACAGTTCCTCGCTACACTGAAGTATGGGGGGTTCAAGAGATCTGACACAGAAGAGGGTGTCATACAGTTATGGATCAAGGCCCACCAGTATAGCATTACCAGTCAGCGATTTGCATAGGCTATGGGGCTTCCATTTGGGCAGGATGTTATAGTTCCCCATAGAGCAGTCAGACGCCACCACTAGGCGGTTATTGCCTTACCGGGAGTGCCATATGACCATGATATGGCAAAGAGTATAGTACCTCGTCACAGGCCCTATGTTAAATTCATAGGGTTCTATCCAGCTCCTATCTGGGACGAGCTGGTAACCCGGGGTCCCTCAACACCGTAGAGATTTGGGGTTTATGGGCCATGGTTGCAAGCCAGCGGCTCAAAATTAGCCATGAGATCTTGGTTAACTTGGCGAGAGTGTCTAACGGAATAGCCCCTGTGGTGGATGTTGGTGGAGTAATTACCAGGCTACTTTTGAGTTTGCGCGTCTGTCCGGATGTACTTGGGCATGCTTTAGATGAGAGCATTTACGTAGACGCTCCAGCAGCTATCACGATGGGCATGATAGTACCGATACAGGGTCAGGCCGAGACATATAGACTTCGCACTATTCATAAGACCAGGCGCGCATTTGGCCTTCCCTCGCTAGAACCAGTGGAGGACCAGCCCCAGGATCAGCCTCAGATGGAGGAGCAACCTCCCGAGCAACCATAGCACCAGGAAGGCTAGCCTTCCCAGCACCCAGACTACCAAGATGGTCAGCCTCCGCAGCCGCAGCTCGAGGAGGAGCAGCCTAGTACACCTTCCGACATGGGGATTGAGTTCACCATGGATGACTTATTTGGTACTCCCCCAGTACATAGGGTACAGAGTCCTACTCCTCCTCCGCCATCGAGGTTGCAACGGATAGTTCCCCGGGCACCTGAGAGATTCTATCCATATGCTAAAGCAGGGAACCCGGGGGCATCTACTTCCACAGCTCCACCTCCAGAGTAGGCACCAAAGTTAGCTCCCCCTCCCTCAGCACCATCGACTCACCCAGCACAGCTAGATTTCACTGCGATTTTGACTTCTATGTTCGCATCCTTCGAGAGCAGACAGGAGGAGAGAGACAGAACCCTTCTCGGGCAGCTAGGGGAGCGAGATAGGGTCATACTAGAGCGGCTGGATCAGCAGTAGGGTATTATACAGGAGCAGGGGAGGCTCATCTATTATTTGAGACAGGAGCAGGAGAGACTCGCGGGTCAGTTGAGGCAGGAGATGACGGCCTCCCAGGATGAGGCGACCCAGAGGATGGACGCATCTTTACAGATGGTGGATGAGTTAGTCGAGGCCCTCAGGTTCAGGATCCAAGTTTTGGAGGGTGCCGTACCTCCCATCATCTAGTCTAACCGGGAGTTTAGAGAGCACACAGAGGATAGACTAAGGCATATGGGGACCACCTCCACAGATCAGACCCTTCAGCTGGGCGATGCTTTCAGAGAGGTAGGGGGGTCAATTTAGATACACTGCAATTCATTACAGTATGTGCACAGCCCTTCCTTGATGGGTATGCTCAGGTCCAGGTCCCGTTCCAGCAGCAGGACCCAGCGAAAGTACAATCGTTGTATGTACCGATGGTCGTACCTCCCAGATATCAGCAGCAGGCCAGAGCCTCAGTTGCTCAATAGCCCAGACCATCAGCTCCTCCTAGTCAACCATCTACTTCGGGCGCAGGATCCCTTGCTTCTTTATCACGGGGCCAGCCAGTCCATCTATCAGATAACGATGATGATCCAGAAGAGGAGCCCTCAGATTATCCGCCATTATAGGTTGTTCAGGGAGTTCTTTTGTCTTTGTATTTTATATTGTCATTATTGTAATCACATTTGTATATTGTACAAAATTTATCTTTTTAACGGAAAACATTTATTGTTAATTGGTTAATTTACCTATCATTTCTTTATGTTTATCATTTTATTCTTTGACTTTATCTTAAAAAAGACAATTGATCATATAATAATAAAAAAAGATGATAAATAATAAATGGCAACATAAAAATGTTCATAAATCTACCAGTCAGATTAATTTGCATAAGAATTAACAAAAATCTTTTACAATACAGGAACATGGTTTAACACCAATACAAAAATGATCAGTGCTCAAAAGGAAGGTCAAACGCTACGTCCTTCAAGATTACATTCAACCAACTCTATATTGCAGATCGGATGGGGATCAGCAAACCAGAGTCTTACCTCGCAGATCGGGCGGGGGACAAGCGATAGAACAGATTGCAAATTGAGATTGCAATCAGAGAGTACTGCATCTCATAGACACCGTGCAGACTGAGATGAGGTTAGCGGGGGACATACGATAGAATAGATCGCAATAGAGGATGCGGCTAGACAACACTTCACCTCACACCGTGCAGGGCAGGACGAGGCTAGCGGATCACCAGCAAAAGAACAGATCGCAAACAGAGGTTGCAGTCAGAGAGTACTGCATCTCACCGATATCGTGCAGGCCGAGACAAGGCTAACAGAACACTAGCGATAGAAGAGATCGCAAATCGAGGTTGTAATCAGAGAGTACTACATCTCACAAAATCTACGCGAGCTGGGATGAGGCCAGCAAAACACTAGCAATAGAAGAAATCGTAAACTGAGGTTGTAGTCAGAGAGTACTATATCTCATAAAAGCTGCGCGAGCCAAGACGAGGCCAGCAGAACACTAGGGATAGAAGAAATCGCAAACCGAGGTTGCAGTTAGAGAGTACTACATCTCACAAAAGCTGTGCGAGCCAGGACGAGGCCAGCAAAACACTAGCGATAGAAGAAATAGCAAACCGAGGTTGTAGTCAGAGAGTACTACATCTGACAAAAGCTGCGCGAGCCGAGGCGAGGCCAGCAGAACACTAGCGATAGAAGAGGTCGCAAACCGAGGTTGTAGTCAGAGAGTACTACATCTCACAAAAGCTGTGCGAGTTCGGACGAGGCCAGCAGAACACTAACTATAGAAGAGATCGCAACTCGAGGTTGTAGTTAGAGAGTACTACATCTCATAAAAGCTGCGCAAGCCGGGACGAGGCTAGCAGAACACTAGGGATATAAGAGATCGCAAATCGAGGTTGTAGTCAGAGAGTACTATATCTCACAAAGCTGCACAAGCCGGAACGAGGCCAGCAGAACACTAGCGATAGAAGAGATCGCAAACTGAGGTTGTAGTCAGAACGTACTACATCTCACAAAAGCTGTGAGAGCCGTGATGAGGCCAGCAGAAAACTAGCGATGGAAGAGATCGCAAATCGAGGTTGTAGTCAGAGAGTACTACATCTCACAAAAGTTGCACGAGCCAGGATGAGACCAGCAGAACACTAGCAATAGAAGAAATTGCAAACCGAGGTTGTAGTCAGTGAGTACTACATCTCACAGAAGCTGCATGAGTCGGGATGAGGCCAGCAAAACACTAGCGGTAGATGAGATTGCAAACCGAGGTTGTAGTGAGAGACTACTACATCTCACAAAAGCTGCACTAGATGAGACGAGCCCAGCAGAACCCTAGCGATGGAAGAGATCGCAAACCGAGGTTGTAGTCAGAGAGTACTACATCTCACAATAGCTGCACGAGCCGGGATGAGGCCAGCAGAACACTAGCGGTAGAAGAGATCACAAACTGAGGTTGTAGTCAGAGAGTACTATATCTCACAAAAGCTGCACGAGCCGGGATGAGGCCAGCAGAACACTAGCGATAGAAGAGATCGCAAACCGTGGTTGTAGTCAGAGAGTACTAAATCTCACAAAAGCTGCGTATGCCATGACAAGGCTAGCAGAACACTAGCGATGGAAGAGATCGCAAATTGAGGTTGTAGTCAGAGAGTACTACATCTCACAAAAGCTGTGCGAGCTTGGACGAAGCCAGCAGAACACCAGCTATAGAACACATCGCAATGAAGCTGCAGTTAGAGAATGCTACGCTTCACAATAGGATCGTAGTTAGAGGACACTACATCTCACAAACACCTTACAGGATGAGACGAGGCCAGTAAGGGCACATGCAATAGAACACATTGCAAACGGATTGTGGTTAGAAAACACCGCCCTCTGGAATACTCATTACCGAGCAGACCGAGACGAGGCCTGCTGGATAAAGATGAACAACCATTTGCTCCTGTGCAACTTCAACGAGGTAAGGACCGCCTCAGGTACGCCTTTCTTCCCTTCTTTCTCCTCTGAATTTTGGCTTATCTAGGCACTAGTGCACTAGTTTCCCCAAAATTGGGGGCAACTGTAAACACCGTGGCCTGAGGCATTCCAGGTCGGAGTTACCCGATGAAGAGATCAACGTCTATTTTTGGATAAATGGATGGAATTCGGAGGTTTTCGTCTTTCCATTTCACAAGGATTAAAGTCTTTCTCTCTATAGCATAAGGTTTTGAAAGAGTTTGGGAAATTTAGCTTGAAAATTGAGATTTTGCTTCTCAGACGGGAAGCCCGTTGGAGTTAGGACGCCCGTCTCTATTTTGTGTTCCCCGTCTCTAGCATCAAGAGATGGGTTGTCGCTTTGATAGACGGGCCGTCTTTTGTGTTGTAGAGATGGCCGCCTGTAGTATGAGTAATGGACATGTGTCTGCATAGAGACGGCCGTCCCTAGTCCCATAACTCGGTCTGTCTGTAGTCAAGATTACCACATGTATCCTTATTACCAACACCTGTCTGTATTTCTTGGGAAGGCCGTCGGTAGTGGATCAGATCATATAATGCCGGATTTGGTGAATTTTATCTCATAAGTTTAAAAACTCTTCAAATTTGAATTGGATTGAGATAGTTAATAGGATTAAAGCTGAATTTCAATTTCCTTTTCAAATTCAAATTCTTTAAATTGATATTTATCCCAATTATCTTACAAACTCTATAAATAGTGGATTAAGTTTCATTATTTGGGGGTTAGCAAATTTTTAAGGAAAATTTTTTTTTGTCAGCAATTTACCAAAATCTGAATTTAATAGTTTTTCTCAAGATCTCTATTTTGAGTTGTTTTATTCCATAAAAACTCTTTCAATCTTTCTATTTTTTTTAATCTTTAACCGCGAATTGAGCTAATTTGAGGTAACGAAATTCATTCGTTTCTATCAATCCGGCTAATTCCAATATTTGAATCGCTTTCAGATTTTCGAGAAAGAAAAATATAAATTTTCTTTTCTTGATCCACTTTTTTCGATCCTTGTGAAACGTGTGGGACCAAAGTCATTCGATATCCACCGAAAAGGTAAAATCCTGGGGTAAACATTCTGGATTAATATTTGTGTAATTTAATTGACTTGTATTAATTGTTTTTGATTTAATAAGATTTTTTTATTTAACAAAGAATTTCAATTTGAGTTTTTGAAGTTTTTATCATTTTTCTGGAATTAGGGGTGACCGACGGGCAGAGTGGTCACCGACGCCCGTCCCTAATTTGAGAGACGGGATGTAGATGACGCACCACTCCGTCCGTCGATCATACCAGAGATGCCCATCAGTAGCATGTAGAAGGTCGTCCCTGGGCAAATTCTCATGCTTTTAACTTATTTCTTTTCCCCTTTTTATTTCTTTTATCTTTTAACTCATTTCCTTTAAAATTTCTTGTTACTTTACTTTTCTTTATTTTATTTTATTTTTGATTTTGACACTAACATGTTTATTTTTGTGAGTTATTATTTGACTATTTTGGATGAGTTGGAGTTGTTAATGATGGTAGTTGCGCCAATCTGACGATTTCCATCCGGGTTCTTTCTTTACCCTTGTTTTGTTATTTTATTTTTATTTTTATTCATTTTACTATGAAAATTGTTTTAATTTCGTTAAAGTAAAAATGGCCAAATGTTTTATAGTAATTAATTTGGGATTTTTCGAAAATCAGGGACCAAAGTCGTTTTTAGCCAATAAAATCGACACTTCTCAAAAATTGATTTGTAATAAATATGCATGGCAGGACCAATATCCTCATTTCAATGAATATCCCGATTTCTGTATGATTTATATATCGTTTTATAATGGGGGTTGTATTCTGCCCTTAGTTTTATTGTAATTTATTTTCGTATATTTTATTTTGTGTCAATTTACTGCTTTATCTATGTGAATGGATTGCACTTTAATTAATTGCATTGTATGGAAATTTGATAAAACAATGAATTCAAAATTTAATTATAATATTAATCAAGGTATAAATAAATGAGAAGTCTCGAACCCACTCTGGTCTTGGGCTCAATGAGGTTAGAGGTCCATCTCAATGTTTCATTGGGATGGAATCTCCAAAATATCTCTTGTTTCCCACCAAAAGGCCTAATCAACATAATCCTAGGCTCCAGGAGGTTAGACGACCCTTCCCAATGTTCTATTGGGTGGCGACTCCAAGATCCCTCTGCTTTGCCCAAAATGGATATTTACGAGCTGTGTAATCCTAGGTTCCACGAGGTTAGAGGGTCATCCTAATGTTCTATTGGGCTGGCACCTCTAAGATCCTCTTGGCTTACCCAAAATGGATATGTATTCGCCGTCTTAGGCTTGGTGAGGCTAGACGACCCTTCCCAATGTTCTATTGGGTGGCGACTCCAAGAAACCTCCTTGTTGCCCAATATAGACGCACTTGTAATTCGTTGCAAGTTTTAATGAACCTCATCCCGATCGCCCTAAAAGCGAGCTTTCGAGGCGCCGAGGGGTTCGGCACGCGTTACACCAACTTACCCCACAAAACTGTCCAAAAATGAGTTAGGAACTTAACACCCTTATCAGACACAATGGTCCTAGTCACACCATGAAGTCTAACCACTTCCCTAAAGAAGAGATTAGCAATGTTTGTTCCATCATCTGTTTTATGGCAAGCAATAAAATGAGCCATTTTACTAAACCTGTCAACAACAACAATATGCTATTCCCACCTTTCCTAGTCCTAGGTAAACCCAAAACAAAGTCCATAGATATATCAATCCAAGGTTCACTAGGTACGAGTAAAGGTGTATAAAGTCCGTGAGGCATAGACCTAGATTTAACTTGATTACATGCAATGCATTTGGCACAAAGCTTTTCTACATCTCTTCTCATATGTGGCCAATAAAAATGTTCACTGAGCATATCTAAGGTCTTTTGAACACCAAAATGCGCCATTAACCAACCACTATGTGATTCTCTAACAAGCAAGTCCCTAATAGAGCATGTAGGAATACAAAGTAGTTTACCCCTAAAAAGATATCCTTCATGCCTATAGTACTTATCAAATGCAGCATGTTCACAAGCTTGATACACACTAGCAAAATCAACATCACTAACATACAATTCTTTTAAATGTCCAAATCCAAGTAATTTAGAAGTAAGCATGGAAATCAAAGCATACCTTCTAGACAGTGCATCAGCTACAACATTATCCTTACCTTACTTGTACTTAATCACATATGGAAATGTTTCCAGAAATTCCACCCAACCTGCATGCCTCTTGCTCAACTTGCCTTGTACCTTCAGGTACTGGAGAGATTGATGATCGCTATGAATCAAAAACTCTTTAGGCAGCAAGTAGTGCTCCCACACTTCAAGTGCTCTCACACTTCAAGTGCTCTCACCAATGCATAAAACTCCTTATCATAGGTGGAATAGTTCAATACTGACCCACTCAGCTTCTCACTAAAATATGCTATAGGATGATTTTCCTCATTAATACAGCACCTATACCAATCCCAGAAGCATCACATCAAATCTCAAAAGTCTTAGAAACTCCTTACCTCACTAACAGTCCTAGGTGTTGGCCATTCTTGGATAGCCTTCACTTTTTCAAAATCTACCTCCACTCCTTTGGAACTCACTACAAAACCTAAGAAGACAACTTTATCCATGCAAAATGAACACTTCTTAAGGTTTCCATACAACTTTTCTTTCCTAAGCACATCCAAAACAACTTTTACATACATAATGTGATCATTTATGTCACACGCCAACCTATACCACGGAGACTTCTACCTCGGTAGGGGGAGAAGAGTCCCAATAGATAGGAGTGTCACATTACGCATACCAAAACATACAATCACAGCAAGTAAACAGATAGTATAAAAATAATATAAAGCTTATAAAAGGGAAGCACAGTGGTACTGAACAGGATAAATTCTTTTCTTTCTATTATATATATTCATAAATGAAGTCTGCACATATTACAAAAGATTTCATATACAAGGCCCAAAGAACACTTTTCCATAGGGCACGCAAAATATTACATCTTGTACAAAAAGACAGAAAAGCCTATACTATAAAACTTCGATCCCTAGCTGTGATGGCCTTGCCGATGCGGCACGCCTCGACCGCTAAAACCAAAATCTTCCACACCAGCACGGATAAAACACCCGTGCTAAGCGAAATCTCTTAGTGGGGAAAAACATAAGAATGCATTACCACCACTCACAGTGGCATTAACAAACAATTACAAGCGAATGGCACATTTACTTGTTAAGATGTCATCAATTCACCTTACGCATAATATCACTGTAATTACATCACTCCCAAAAAGTAATAATTTAGAACTTGTACAAAACATCCAATAACACTTTTGCACCTGCTATATCAAGATAGTGGATAACGAGTACACATAGATACCCGGAGGTACCAGAAATATTCCCCTAACACATAGATACCCGAGGGTATCAAAACAATCTTTTTGGTTCTTGTTCCAAAATATTTTCACAAAGAATCTTTGGTAAGATTCAACAGAAAGATCACGAAGATCCATTCGGGGGACTTGATCAAGGTCCAAATCGTACACATGGCTGCAGCTACACATAACTCTATTAGGCATGCATCATCCAAGGCACATTTCCTTCCACGACATATGTTTACATCATGTTTTATGCATGGTATAAAACATATAATGCATTCACACATATATATATTATCCACAATCTCAGAGGTGACACAATTGCATGGTTAAACATTGAAATCATACGAAAGAAAAAAAGAAATCAAAAGAAAATCCAGAGGGTGTCGCGCGCTCGCGACAAAGGCGAAGTTAGCCTCCTGTCGCGCTCACGGCGAACCTCGCACTCACGTGGAGATGAAACAGATCTCACTGTCGTGCTCGCAACAGTGAGTACCCGCTCGAGCTGTCGCGGGCTTGCGACAGAAGCTTGGCCAAAATGGAGCTCTCTGTCGCGATCGCGACATCATCGCGCCCACGACAGTGAGTTCCTGCTGCACACGCCCGGCCGCTCGCAGTTCAGCGCGCGCAGTGGAATGGAAATCACGGAGCTCTGTCGCGACCTCGCGACACTGTCGCGCTCGCGACAGAGTCGGGATTTCCACTCCCAAAGCCAAAAATTGCAAAATTTCACTCTCCACTTCCACCCACTCACTCATTTGGTTCCAAACTCAATTCTGAGTAAAATCATTCAATCAAACCATTAAATACAACTCAAAACATGTCCTTTAAACTCAATAAAGTTATCAAAACCAGCAAATTGCAAAATCAAAAATCCAAAAGTTCTCAAACCAGTAATTTTTAAGAAACATGCAAAATTTCAACATTTTAACTCCATTCTTCACAACCCATGCATTTCAACTCAAATTAAACAATACCCTTAATTCATAGAAGTTAAAACACCCAATTCATATCATCAATTCCCATCAATAAGCATAATTCACAGAAATACACAAAATACCCAAAATACACAAATATTCCCAAACCTGATTTCCTTCGCTCCTAATCTTGAGCTCCGCTTCCACTCGCTTTCTCTTTCCCCTTTGATGTTCGAGGAAGCTCCTCTGAACCAAAAAAAAAAATCAAACACAACCCGATTTAATTCTAACCATTAACTCATAAATGAAAATCAAACCTAGAGAGGACAAAAAGAAGAATCTAAGATATTACTAACTTAAACTCACCCTTTGAACTTATGAGATGCAATCCAGCTAAACACTCACTCACCCAAGGAAGAAGAGAAGAGCAGAAATATGCAAGGAAGGAGATGGAAAGATGGAGAAAAAGGAAAAGAGAATGAAATTGGCGTGAGGGAGAGGAAAGCAACGGGAAAAAGGAAGAAGAGCTAAAGTGGTTTACAGCTATCCCCTCTCTCATCACCCACTAAATTCAACCCTATCCACTTGCCATGTGTCACTCTCTCATAGGAAATGATCCCACAAGCGTACCCTACTCCCATACTCTCACTTACACACAATTAACATCACTTACTCACAACCTACTTCCCTACCTATGCACACACATTAACAAACCCCTCTCCTCACATAAACCCACACACTTAAATAAATTAACATGCATGCAACATCAAATGCACACAAGCACACACACATAGATACAGACAGGCACATTCAGACTCAGTCAGGCTCCGACTACTAAGGTGGTTTTGGGGTGTTACAATACTCCCCCTACTTAACAGAATTTCGTCCTCGAAATTCTCACCTGCTCCAAATAACTGAGGATACTGCAATCTCATAGCTTTCTCCGATTCCCACGTAGCTTCTTCAACACCGTGATGCTGCCATAGGACCTTAACCAACGGTATCTGCTTATTTCGAAGCTGCCTGATTTCTCTATCCACGATCCTCTTTAGCTCTTTATCATACGAAAGATCTGACTGAACCCGGATATCTTGCACTGATAATACATGAGAAGGGTCTGATCGATATCGACGAAGCATTGACACATGGAAGACATTATGCAATCTGGCTAACTCTATAGGCAAAGCTAACCGATACGCTACTGGACCTACCTTTCCTAAAATCTCATATGGTCCAATAAAGCGCGGGCTTAGCTTGCCTTTCTTCCCAAAACGAAGAACCTTTCGCCACGGTGACACTTTCAAGAAAACCTTATCACCTACCTCATACTGAATATCTCTACGTTTCAGATTGGCATAAGAGCATTATCTATCTTTAGCTGCTTTTAAATTCTACCGAACAACCCTTACTTTCTCTTCCGTGTCCCTAACTATATCCGGACCGATCAAAGCCTTTTCTGACAGTTCAGTCCAACAAACTGGTGTTCTACACTTTCGTCCATACAAAACCTCGTAAGGAGCCATACCAATACTCACCTGGTAACTGTTATTATATGCAAACTCCATCAAAGACACATATCGATCCCAACTTCCCGAGAACTCTAGAGCACAGCCTCGAAGCATATCTCCTAACACCTGAATAACTCTTTTCGACTGTCCATCAGTCTGCGGATGGAATGCAATACTGAAGTTTAACTGAGTTCCTAATGCTGCCTGGAGTTCCTTCCAAAACTTGGACGTAAAACGGGGATCTCGATCAGATACAATGGATAGTGGAATCCCATGAAGTCTGACTATTTCATTCACATAAAGCTCCGCCAACTTGTCCATGGAGTAGTCTAACCGAACTGGCAAAAAGTGTGCTGACTTGGATAACCGATCCACTACAACCCACACAGAATCGTGCTTACGTTGTGTCATTGGCAAACCAGACACAAAATCCATCGTGATATCATCCCACTTCCACTGAGGAATGGGTAAGGGATGAAGTAATCCCGACGGTACTTGATGCTCGGTTTTCACTTGCTGACAGGTAAGACACTTTGAAACAAATTCCGTTATACTTCTTTTCGTGCCTGGCCACCAATAAAATTATTTCAGATCCTTGTACATCTTGTCACCTCCCGGATGCATAGTGAAGACCGATGAATGAGCTTCTTGTAATAACTTTTTCCTCAACTCGCCTACATCGGGTACACATTAACGGTCTCCCTGCTTAAGTACCCCATCACTATCAACCCGGTACTCGGACTGCTTGCCATCTTTCACTGCTTGATATACCCGATGTAACACGTGATCATCTAACTGTGCCTTCACTATTTCTTGCCTCAAACTTGGCTTAACTTTAAGCTAAGCAACTAAAGCACCTTCAGAATCAAACCTCCATCTACCTCGACTAAAGAGCAATGCAGACATAGATTTCCTACTGAGGGCATCTGCCACCACATTAGCCTTGCCTGGATGGTAGTCGATGATGCAATCATAATCTTTAAACAACTCTAACCATCTTCATTGTCTCAAATTCAATTCTTTTTGTGTCAACAAATACTTGAGACTCTTGTGGTCGGTAAAAATCCGGCATGTTTCCCCATACAAATAATGCCGCCACACCTTAAGTGCAAATACTACTGCCGCCAATTCCAAATCGTGGGTCGGGTAGTTCTGCTCATGAGGCTTCAACTGTCTCGACGGATAGGCTACAACTTTACCCTCTTGCATCAAAACACAACCCAAACCAATCCCGGAAGCATCACTGTACATGATATATTCTTTACCCGAAACCGGCTGTGTAAGCACAGGAGCTTTAACTAACATCTCTTTCAGCTGATCAAAATTGGCTTGACACTTTTCAGACCACACAAACTTAACTTCTTTTCGAAGTAGCCTGGTCAAGGGAGAGGCTAACACTGAAAATCCTTTTACAAAACGTCGATAATAACCTGCCAAACCCAGAAAACTTCTAACCTCTTGCACACTCTTCGGAGGTATCCAATTAACAATTGCCTCAATTTTACTCGGATCCACTCGGATACCATCTTTAGAAACTACGTGTCTAAGAAAAGCCACTTCTTTTAACCAAAACTCACTCTTGCTTAGTTTCGCATAAAGATGATGATCCCTTAGCATTTGCAACACTAGTCGAAGATGTTCCTCATGTTCCTTTCTATCTCTTGAATACACTAAAATATCATCGATAAACACCACAACAAACTTGTCCAAATACGGTCGAAAAACTCTGTTCATTAAATCCATAAACGCTGCAGGCGCGTTGGTCAAACCAAAAGGCATCACTAGGAATTCATAATGACCATAACGCGTCCGGAAAGCCGTCTTCGCCACGTCTACCTCTTTTACCCTCAACTGATAATAACCCGATCTTAGGTCTATCTTGGAGAACACACCAGCTCCGCACAACTAATCAAAGAGATCCTCAATCCTCGGTAATGGATACTTATTCTTTACAGTCACTTTATTAATCTGCCTATAATCAATATACATCTGCAACGTTCCATCTTTTTTCTTGAAAAATAACACTGGAGCACCCCACGGTGATACACTAGGCCGAATAAACCCTTTATCTAACAATTCCTGCAACTGACTTTCCAACTCTTTTAATTCCACCGGAGCCATCCGGTAAGGAGCCTTAGAAATCGGAGCTACCCCCGGTACGATCTCTACTGACAGTTCAACCTCTCTTTCAGGAGGTAATCCAGGTAATTCTTCCGAAAAAACATCCACAAAGTCTCTGACCACAGGAATATCCTGAATTTTCACTTGTCCCCTCCGAGAATCTAACACTAATGCCAAAAACGCTTCACATCCCTTTCTAATGAACCTTCTTGTTTTCATTGCCGAAATCACATTATGTAAAGAGCTGCTCCCAATACCCTTCACAATCACAGGCGATTGATCCCTACTATTCAGTACCATCACCTTTCTATGGCAATCCACTACGGCCCGGTGCTTATCTAACCAATCCATACCCAGAATGACATCAAACTCATGGAATGGCAAACAGATCAAATCCACAGCAAACTCTATACCCTGAATCTTTAAAGGACACGCCCGACACACTCGATCTACCATAACACTTTGTCCCAACGGAATAAATACACAAATCTCATATCCCAACTTCTCCTCATTTCCCAAACTATCCCATATCTTACCAGAGCATACATAAGAATGGGTAGAACCCGGATCAATCAAAACATAAACTTCAGAGCCAAGCAAACAGAACTTACCGGCAATCACTTCTGGAGCATTCTGCTCCTCTCTGGCCTTCATAGCATAAGCCCTTCCAGATACCGGTACAGGACGATCCACTGTTTCTGAGGGTTCTCTATCACGAGACCGACCACTACGACCCCTTCCTCTACCTCTATTACGGCTGCCTTGGGGTACATTGGACCCAGCTTGACTAACTTCTTGTTGCCCCATAGGACTCTCATACCGACTTGGACAATTCGCAAGGAAGTGGTCCATGGAGCCATATCTAAAACAACCTCCCGTTAACCACCGACACTCACCACAATGTAGCTTATTACAATGAGTACATCGGGGAGCTCCTTCACCTCTACCTGCGCCCGATCCCCTAGAAGAGCCCTGTGTTCTCCCTCTAGAGGCCGGACTAGCAATAGACTCATCAATAGGGTTTCCTTGGGACTCCCTTGGTCTCTTACTGGAAGAAGATCCACCCCTAGAAGACTTCTTTCTCTGAGTTTTCTCTCTCAAGATGGTCTCTGAACGCTCCGCCCTCAAGGCTGCTTGAACCAACTGATAGTACCTAACATTCGGGGCCGACATCAGAGAAACTAGCATCACTTTCAAAGATTCATTCAAACCTAACTCAAAGTGTTGACACCTGAACTCATCTGTAAGAACCCTTGGAGGTGCATATTTGCTAAGCTTAGTGAACTCATTCTCATACTCAGCCACTGACATTGTCCTTTGCTTCAGACTTAAAAACTGCGCCCACTTGGCGTCCTTGTATGCCTTTGTCACAAACCGATCCTGAAACTCATTCTCAAAGAATTCCCAGGTCATAGGGTCAGGAATCTGAGGTTGACTAATCACTAACCTCCACCAATTATAAGCAGAGCCTTGCAGCAAGGACTCGGCACATTCCACTTCTTGGTCAGGTTGGCACTTAATCTCCCTTAACACTCTTTTTATCTTTTCAATCCACATCTCCGCAATATCAGACTCATCCAAACCCGTACCAAAGAAATCCTCCGCTCCATATTTTCTCAATTTCTCAATAGGTGCTACCGGTGCCGTCACTCTTTCAAACATTCTAGCCATATCCTGTGATACCTTAAGCATCGCTTCCAACGGAACCATAGGCACTTCAGGTTGTCCCCTAAGAGGCTGAGTCGGACCCCTAACTGATGGATCTCGCTCAGGAGGATTCAAACTCCCAGCTGAACCCTCCGGCGTCTCGTGCGAGGACTCCATCAACTACAAAACATAAACGCACTGCGCATCAGGCCAACACAGCTCTAACAGACTCACTAACATACTTAGACCCAGAAACAACCAAACCAAATGCTCTAATACCACCAAATGTCACACCCCAACCTATACCATGGAGACTTCTACCTCGGTAGGGGGAGAAGAGTCCCGATAGATAGGAGTGTCACATTACGCATACGAGTTCGGCACGCGCGGTGGAATGGAAATCACCGAGCTCTGTCGCGACCTCGCGACACCGTCGTGCTCGCGACAGAGTTGGGATTTCCACTCCCAACGACAAAAATTGCAGAATTTCACTCTCCACTTCCACCCACTCACTCATTTGGTTCCAAACTCAATTCTGAGTAAAATCATTCAATCAAACCATTAAATACAACTCAAAACATGTCTTTTAAACTCAATAAAGTCATCAAAACCAGCAAATTACAAAACCCAAAATCCAAAAGTTCTCAAACCAGTAATTTTTAAGAAACATTCAAAATTTCCACATTTTAACTCCATTCTTCACAACCCATGCGTTTCAACTCAAATTAAACAATACCCATAACTCATAGAAGTTAAAACACCCAATTCATATCATCAATTCCCATCAATAAGCATAATTCACCGAAATACACAAAATACCAAAAATACACAAATATTCCCAAACCTGATTTCCTTCGCTCCTAATCTTGAGCTCCGCTTCCACTCGCTTTCTCTTTCCCCTTAGATGTTCGAGGAAGCTCCTCTGAACCAAAAAAAATCAAACACAACCCGATTTAATTCTAACCATTAACTCATAAATGAAAATCAAACCTAGAGAGGAGAAAAAGAAGAATCTAAGATATTACTAACTTAAACTCACCCTTTGAACTTATGAGACGCAATCCAGCTAAACACTCACCCAAGGAAGAAGAGAAGAGCATAAATATGCAAGGAAGGAGATAGAAAGATGGAGAAAAAGGAAAAGAGAATGAAATTGGCGTGAGGGAGAGGAAAGCAACGAGAAAAAGGAAGAAGAACTAAAGTGGTTTACAGCTGTCCCCTCTCTCATCACCCACTAAATTCAACCCTATCCACTTGCCATGTGTCACTCTCTCATAGGAAATGATCCCACAAGCATACCCTACTCCCATACTCTCACTTACACATAATTAACATCACTTACTCACAACCTACTTCCCTATATATGCACACACATTAGCAAACCCCTCTCCTCACATAAACCCACACACTTAAATAAATTAACATGCATGCAACATCAAATGCACACAAGCACACACACATAAATACAGACAGGCACATTCAGACTCAGTCAGGCTCAGACTACTAAGGTGATTTTGGGGTGTTACAATTTAAGCACTTGTTGTAAACTAAAATTTCATCAAAGTATACAACCACAGATTTACCAAGAAAATCACGCAAGACATATTTCATTAGGCGCATGAAAGTACTAGGTGCATTAGACAACCCAAAAGGCATTACTAACCACTCATACAATCCATATTTAGTCTTAAACGCAGTTTTCCATTCATCTCCTTCTTTCATCCAAATTTGATGATAGCCACTTTTAAGATCAATTTTAGTGAATAAACATGCACTATGTAACTCATCAAGCATATCATCTAATCTTGGAATAGGATAGCGATACTTTGTAGTGATTTTATTGACAGCTCTACAATCCACACACATCCTCCAAGTACCATCTTTCTTTGGTACCAAAAGAACTGCCACAGCACAAGCACTCATACTTTCCCTCACATACCCCTTTTCAAGTAGTTCATCCATTTGCCTTCGCAATTCCTTTATGTCCTCTGGATTGGTTCGGTAAGCTGGACAGTTAGGTATTTGAGCTCTTGGTACAAAGTCAATCTGGTGCTCAATCCCTCTTAAAGGTGGCAATCCGTGTGGTACATCTTTAGAAATACATCTTCATATTCCTGCAATAAAGTCACAAAAACACTAGGCAATTCGGGATTATTGTTAGTTTCAGTAAACAAAGTTTCCTTAAGCCGAATCAAGATTAAAGACCTCTTGCTTAAGTAGGCACTCTTTACATCCCTCTCTTTGGCATGAAAACATGGTTGTTTCTTTACTTTTTCACTCTTCTCAATTTCTTTTGAATCACTTTTAAAGCTCTTTTCTTTCCTTTCACTCACTAACTTCTTCTCTCCTGCACATCCCACTTTTCTTTTCTCACTTGTGCAGTCACTCACCGTTGGGCCTTTATCTTTATTCTTTTCTCTCATGGCCTCTTTTCTCTCTTCTTTCTTTTTCTCTTCACTACTCGAATTCCCACTTGAAGATTTCTGAATTTTTAATTGCTCAAGGTAAGTTTCTTTGTGTGACAAAGGTGCAAGGATAATTTTTTGCCCATTATGCATAAAAGAGTACCTATTCCTATAACCATCATGCACAATACGCCTATTAAATTACCAAGACCTACCCAATAAGATATGACCCGCTTCCATTGGTACAACATCGCATTCAAGCTCATCAACATACCTACTAATGAAAAATACAACAACCACCTACTTGGTAACTTTAACTTCACCACTATCATTCAACCATAGTAGCCTATATGGGTTAGGGTGTCTATTGCATTTCAGCCCCAATCTCTATACCAAAGTAGTACTAGCTACATTAGTACAACTGCCCCCATCTATGATTAGACTACAAGCTTTCCCACCTACTAAGCATCTAGTGTGAAATATATTGTCCCTTTCTTCTAGGCCATCTTCCTTAACATTTAAATTCAATACACGCCTAGCAACTAAGGCTTCTCCCTTAACAGCATATTCAACACATTCATCATTATCAAAATAATCTTCTAATGGTGGCATACTCAATTCACTGTTATCAGACTCATTCCCATCATTAGACTCAGAAATAATTTCTTCCCCCTAATAAACATAGTTTTTCTATTAGGACAATTAGAAGCATAATGACCATGCCCTTGACACTTAAAACATTTAATATCCCTATGTTTAGAAAGTTTGGGTGAAGGATCAATAGTACCTTTTTGGATTAAAGTACTCCTCTCCTTGCTTTTGTTTGAGTCATTGCCTTTCGCTTTGAAATCCAAATGGTTCTCCCTTTTCTTTTCTTTATCGTTGCTCCATTTTGGACTCCATTTGTTGTTGGAATTTGAGAATGGCCTTGCTGCCCTTCTTTGTTTTTATTGCCTTTCCACCTTCATGGCAATGTTTACTAAGTCTTCCATCTCTACATAATGTTGCAACTCTACTACTTCAGCAATTTCCCTATCCAAACCTCCCAAAAACTGAGCCATTATTTCCTCTTTTTCTTCCTCTATATTGTTTTGATCAATAGCATCTCCATCTCTTCGTGATAATCCTCTACTGATCTAGCTCCTTGGGTGAGTCTATGTAATTGCTGATGCAACTCTCTATAATAATAAGATGGTACAAACCTCCTTTTCATCACTCTCTTCATTTCCTCCCAAGTATCTATAGGTGATTCCCTATTCGTCTTCCTACTATTTGCCAACTCATTCCACCAAACTAATGCATAGTCAGTAAACTCTACTGCTACTAACTTCCACCTTTATTTCCCATTCTAAGTACACTTCAGCATTGTTCCTACCCTTAAAGGATGGTATGTTCAACCGAATGGCACTACGATTGCTATCTATTCTATCTCCTCTCCTCATTCTTCCCCTAATGGATTGCACTTCTTCTTCATCCTCAAAGTCATCTAGATCAGCCCCCTCATGTTCATCAATCCATCTACCTCTCCTAGCTATCCTCCTAGAATTATTAGATGCACTCACTTAAAATTTCTCCTCCATCTTGTCCATTCTAGTGTTTAACTTCTTGAACTCATTAATGAAGGCTTTGTACATCATTTTCATATCAGGCATGGCTTCCTCCTCCTCATGCATTATTTCCTTTCCTTCCCTTCTTGACATGATCTAAATTCTGAAAAACATATGTTAGATAATAGCCTCACACACTCCCTCACGTGTTTACACTCAAAGGATGCCACTCCTCTCATGTTTCACTCAACAAGGCTTTTACCCTCTTTTAAGCTCACACACTCAAGCCTTTTACCACTCTAATTGCTACTCTAAAATTGCACTTCAGAAGTCAATCAACAAACCAAAATTTTGAGTATGTTTTAAGAAATAAAGAAACAAGAAACTAACAATAAAAGAAAGCTCAAAACTAGAAAAGTAGACACTAGAAAAAATGGAGGTAGCACACAGAACAAGGATGTTATACCACTTGATGATATATAAATTAGAGTATTGGGACAAGCAAAGATACTCTAACAATGTAAAAGGAACAAAAGCAAGCTTAAAATAAAGAAATAAGCAACTAGAATCAAGAAAAATGACAATTTGGATAAAATGTATGAATTTGATTCACTACAAAGTAAACCAAATATAGAACCAAGTTATTCTACCCAACAAAGCAAGAAATTAACAAAATGACTAAATTAAACAAAATGAAGTAGGTTGCATGTAAAATAATTCAATTTTGAGCCGAACGTACCACTAGGCTGAATGCTGCAACAAGCTTGATTAATGTGTCAAATTGTGTGCAAAATGGTTGCAAAGTTATGGTAAAAAGGATGGCAAATGATAGCACAATGGTAGAAAAATGGTGGCAAAATGGGAACAAAATGGTGGCAAATGAATAAAAAAATGATTGCAAAATGACACCAAAATGGTAACACAAGTGATCAAAAATGATTCAAAAAATGGTGGAACAAATGGATAAGAAATGATATCAAAATGGCAGCTCAAATGGATAAGAAATGATATCAAAAATGGCAGCTCAAAATGGATAAGAAATGATATCAAAAATGCCAGCTCAAATGGATTACAAATAGATAGCACAAATGTGGTTCAATGATTGCAAAGTAAATCCTTGGTTAAGTAGGATTAGGATTATAATTCCAATTCTGATATGGATTAGGATTTTGAGAACCTAAACCCAAAGCAATAAGTAATTTTCCTACCATTTAAGGATTCCCAAACGTGTTTGGAAAAAAAATTAATGCTGCCCCTCCTAATCCTAAAGAAAAAAGGATTAGTTTTTCCACTTATGAAAGGATTTGAATTTTCCACACGCAATTTTTATTTACCCCACTCACAAATTTCTTCCTTATTTCTCTTCTTTTCTCTATTTCTTCTTTTTTTTTTTCTTTTCATTTTTTTATATGAAGGAAATAACAACTAGACTAAAGACTACCAGGCATCGGTTTTCAAGCCAAGGTTCGGTTTATCTAAGGCTTTTCTTAAAAAAAATATGCAACGAAACTTCAAAGTGCAAAACGAAGGTCTGAACATCATTTTTTGAGGTCTGAAAAGGGCGGTTACATAAGGCGTAGCCCAGTAGTGATTATAGAGCTCAAAATTCCCTTTTTGGATATATCTTATAATAAGGAGTCTGACACTCAAGTCAAAAGTTATGGTAGAAACAAGATATTACGGCAAAAGGTAAGAAAAAGGTTAAATTTAACACACAAAAGCACACAAATCAGAATTTATCACTACTAATTCGGCGTAAACATAAAGAAATCAAAGAAAAGAAAACACAACCCTAACACGAAGATAAATAGGTATTTACCTTAACTTTGGCTCTAATACCAAATAATGCGGAACCTAATAGCTAACAAGCTACAAACCCGCACATACAAGATGGTTAGCAAAGAAACAAAGAGATAAAAATCCCTCCCTATTGAACCCCAAATCAACCTGTGATTGAAAATGCAAATAATCGGGAAGTAAAGAACATGAAAAATGCCACAATCAAAACAATTGATAAGTTATTCACCTTCTTAATGCAATAGAAAAAAAAGCAAACAACTCCCTCTCTAAGCAAGTAGAATTCGGCCAAGCCAATTGAATAAATCAAGTAATCAAAGTCAGATTTTACAATCTCATTTTTATGGAGTATTTATACTCCCTTAAGCTAATAAAAACCCTAATTAATCAAATAGACCTTTAAACATGGGCCTTACACCAAAATAATTAAAGTCCACACTAATTAACTTAAAATACAGCCCATAAAGCCTAAAAATAACTAATTAAATAAGGCCAAGCTAATTAAAGCCTACCTCACTTAAATAAGCCCAAAATAAGAAGGTTAAGTCGCCGAAAAACAAGCCCAAATTAAAAGCTTAACTAATGACCCAATTAAGTAACTAACTAACTCAACTAGCTAAAATAAAACCCTTTCAAAATAGCCCACATGCCCAGCCCATGATTTAAACAAATACAGCCCAAAGCCATTACAAATGCGAATGGGCTAGATGTGAAGCCAATGTTCATTACAAGCTTCCAATAAGCTAAGTAGCTTATGTTTGTCTTCAAGCCACTTTCACACTTTTTAAAAGCCTCTTCATTTAGTTCTTGTGTCACTAAGCTTTGTACATAGGCTGCCATGACCATCTTTAGTTTTTGAGCTCTTCCTCTTGTAATTGGACCACTTGGTATCTTCAAAGGCTCACTAGTAGGTGTCTTGCAAGACTGATTTGTATCACTAACTAATGCAGATAAAATCTCATGGGCAATGTTCAGCTATATACTAGTCATCAAGGCCCACAGACTCCAAATCTCGGTGGCATTTATGGAACCTGGACTCCCAGTTTAGCCAAGGTAACTGCTTGCTAATGCTTTTTGAATGTACCTTTGAGCCTATGAATGCAATAGAGTGATTTTTGCTTGATTAAGGCGGTAAGGGACACCCGGTGCAGTGATCTGCTCCCAGTAATGTGTGGGGATAGTCCTATCCGGTATCATGACCTGCTCCCCTATTGGGAGGCCTATCACCCGAGAGAAATCTAGGCGACTCATCTCATGATAACGGCCTCTAGCCCAGAATGATATAGTCCCAAGCTCCATGTCTGGCCTCCGGTACCCCTTATACTGTAATGTGGCCAAAACCACTCTAGTGACCTCTAGATACGTCTGGTAAGCCAATCTCAAAAAGTCAATCCAGCCAGCTGATACTATCAAGGCACTCACCTCACGCCACATGCCTATCTATTGTAGGAACGGTCTAGACACAAATCTACTAGGCACAAGCCGTATCCGACATAAGATCTCGAAATGCTATCTCTGCACTTCTGTCATCTCTTCCGGGGGCGGAGGTACATCAAGTCTTTGGTGTACTCTACACTGTTGAGGCATCCTATTGGCGAAATATCCACTAAAAAATGGTAGACAAACTCTAAATATATATATGTATATATATATGACTCTGAAGATGGTTGAAATAGGATCGCTTTGGTGTGAGAAACACACAAAATGGATCATAAATTGACAAGATACGAGCACAAAGGCGAGAGAAAATGAATGAAAAAAAAACAAAGAAAAGCAAGTGAGGATTGAGTGAGGAGAGAGGAGCTGACACACGGGCAAAAGGGGGCTTAAATACCCCCTGACGTGCGGCCTCAAGGTGAGGCCGCATGTTGGCCTCACGAGATGCGGCCTTGTGGCCGCATCTCGGCCAAGTGAGGTGTTGCCTCATGGCTGCACCTCGGCCACATAAGATGCAGCCGTGTGGCCGGTGGCCACACCTTGGTCGCAAATTATTAATATTTTTTTTTTACTTACTTGCTTACTTTACTCCCTGAATACTTACTTGCTTACTTGCTTACTTTACTCCCTGAATATTTTCTTGGGCTCCATTCTTGCGGTTGACACCGTTTATTGAGCATTTTCTTGCAAATAAATTATATATGCCAAAGAAATAACAGCAAGAAAAAAAAAAGTAAACTATGCTGGTGGAAATGCATGAGTGCACGAAAAAAGTGGTCTAATTTTTTTAAGACGGGCCAGACTGGTTCCTCTTTTTTCTTTTTCATGTCACTTCTCTTTTTTCCTTTTCACTAATCCAACATATTTACTCTTAGTACAACAATCTGAAAATGTCAATGCACGTCTTCAATAAACTGAATCGGCTACTGGATGATCCCATGACTTGGGAAAATGGAACTTTAGCTCCTTATTCAAGTCTAAGGCTTTTGAGGAGGGTCAAGCTCGATAGGGACCTTTTACTGGCTGCCACCCACTATTGGGATCCCCGGCTTCATGTTTTTCGATTTACTCACCAAGAACTATGCCCCTTGGCCGAAGAATTCGCTGCGATTACTGATGTAAGGCTTTCTCCTGGCACCCTTCCTTGTGTCCCAAGTTGTGGGCCATATTAGCTTAGGGATGTGGCCTTTGCCTTGGGCATACCACCCCTCGAGGCTGCTTGACTAGTTCCCAGAGGAGATTTCTTTCCCCTGGAACCCTTATTCGATGTACTCGGTGACTTTCCAGATGTGCCTACTTATCGAGCTAGCGTAATTTTATTGATCTGCTTATCTATATACCTGCTAGTGACCTCAGATGAAGCAGTTGGTGACCATCAATTATTTAACATTGTGAACGGTATTCATCACAGGCTAACCCCTTTCCCAGTCATTTTGGCCGAGACGATCACTGGCTTAGATGCCCTCTGTACTGACTGCATTGCTTTTATGACCTGGAGTCCCCTGTTACTCCAGGTAATCTATGTCATTATTTTTAAAGGTAGTGTGCCACTTGTGGGTTTTCAGACTAAATTTTCTTATTTGGGAAATGCATCCCCTTAGGGATTTTAACATTATCCCTGTGCCTTATTTTTGCCTGAAATGGATCCAACTCATTCCAGAGGCTTTTTTTTTTCAGGTGTGGCTGCTGGAGAAGTTATGGTTATTGACAAAACCCCCTCCTAGGGTGATCTGTGCATACTTGTTGGTGCACTTTTTCCTTCGATAGAGGACATAACAGTTTGACTCTCCTTATGAAAGATTCATATGGATAGCCACCTTGGCGGATAGAGATATCAGCTTCATGAGCCCATGGATGCATCTTGACTATGTGACTTAGGACGGGCCTTCGGGATGTGTCTGATTAGGCGAACTTCACAGGGCCTCCTTTTGCATCACAGCCAATTGTGTTCATCAGTTTGGAGGGTGTCAGACTATTGTGACTCTGCTGCTAGCTTTTCATGGTGCGCTTCTGTCTTCGGCATTCATTACTGGCTACTGTGGACTTTGGGCGCAGCTACCCTTGAGAGCGACTATTCCGCGGGTTGAAGATTCCAATTTTACCAGCTCGCTAGAGTACAAACAATGGGTGACTAGCCCTGCCGTTGACAACAAGATCAGTTGGCTTAAATATCTAACCGAATAAATGCAGTAAAGAATAGTTTTTAGATTGCAAATTACAATTTGCTTTTTGTTAAAGAACTAGATAATCATGAAAAGTACAAACTGAGTCCTTTATTGCAAATTTATGAACATTTATATATCATTTCATCACACATGATTATTTATTAACAAAAAATTCAAAAACACAAGACTACACTTAATCTCAGGGTGGGTCTTATAAGCGTTAAACTCCTATTATCAATCAGCCCTCTCAGGTTTTCATGATTGAATATTTTCTCTCAGCCCTTAATGTTTGCTTAGAGTGCCTTTTTTTTCGGTTTTCACCCTAGCAGGGTACCCAACTTTAGCAAGACTGCCTTTTTTTTGGTTTTCTACCTTCAGGGCATTCATTCCCTTCTTTTGATTTTTAGTCTTTAGCCATGGAACCTATTTAATCTATCTATATTGACCGGCTCTTTGAACTTGTTCCCGTTCTGCCCCCTTTGACAATAGCTTCTTTAGAACAAATAGACCTTCCCATGTTGGCCTAAATTTCCCCCGAATGTCTGGCACTCCTGGCCTCATCTATTTGAAGACCGGATCTCCTTCTTTCAGCGAATGCTTTCTAACCTTCTTACCAAATGACCGTGCTAACCTCTTTTAGTAGACCTAGTTATGATAGTAAGCTCGCAACCTACTCTCATCTAGCAAGTTCAACTATAGCAATCTCTGTTGGGCCCATTCTGTTTCTGGAATTTCGGCTTCCATAACCATTCTTAGTGACTTGAGCTCAATTTCAACTGGAAGAACCACCTCTGTTCCATATACTAAAGAAAATGGTGTTGCACCTGTTCATGTTCTGATGGTAGTTCTGTAGCCCCATAATGCAAAAGGTAACTTTTTGGCCCAGTTTTTGTAATTCTGTACCATTTTAGCCAAAGTTTTCTTTACATTTTTGTTGGCTGCTTCAACTGCTCCGTTAGCCTGAGGTCGGCAAGGGGAGGACTTATGGTGTTGTATTCCATACTTCTGCAATACCTGCTTAGTCTCAGCTAAGAACTGTACCCCATTATCAGACATGATATGATGGGGGAGGCCGTATCTACATACCAAATTTCACTCAATAAATCTAGCCATGTCTCGGGCTTCTAACTTCTTAAAAGATTCAGCCTTGACCCATTTATTTAAATACTCGATGGTGACTATGATGAACCTGTGCCCATTAGAGGCGGTACGGTATATCTCCCCAATAATGTCTATCCCCCAAGCTGCGAATGGCTATAGTGAGGATAAACTATGTAGCTCCAACATTGGCACATGCCTCGAATCTGCATCCTATTGGCACAGATGACATTGTTCGAAAAACTTTGAACAGTCTGTATCCATGGTGATCCAATAGAACCCTTGGCGCATGATTTTCTTTGCTAAGAACAAGCCATTCATGTGCGTTCCATAAATATCGGCATGGACTTCTTCTATAACCCTCTTAGCTTCTTTCTCTGCTATGCATCTAAACTGTATGCCATCTGCTTGTCTCTTGTATAGTATACCATCTACACTAAGGAACTGATTGGACAACTTTCTAATCATTCTTTGATCCTTTTTAGAAGCCTTTTTTGGGAATACCGACCTCTCCAGGTAATTCTGAACATCATAGTACCAAGGTTTTCCATCAGTGACCTCGACATCCACCACCTGTTCATGTTTAAAGCAAGGTTTTTGTGAGCTTGAGATCAACACAGGCTTTATGATCCTTCCTTCCGGGTTATCCCACATGGACATCAGAGTTGCGAGGGCATCGGCCAATTGATTCTCATCTCTGGGGAGGAAATGGAAAGTACATGTTTCAAACTGACCACTTAGCGTGCAGAGGTGCTTTACATATGGTACCAATCTTTCTTCTTTAACGGACCATTCTCCTTGAATTTGATGGATCACCAATGACAAATCCCCAAAAACTTCTGCAGACTTTGCCCCTAAGGCCAAAAGAGCCTCCAAACCGAAAATGCATGCTTCGTACTCGGATTCTTTATTAGTGGCTTTATATCTGAGCTTCTTAGCCAGTGGTAACTTTTCACCATCCGGGGTTATCAGATTGATCCTTACACCTGCCCCCTTGTTATTAACTGCTCCATCAAAATGCATCAGCAATCCCTGAACTACAATGGCCATGACATCTTCATCTGGGAAGGTGTACTCGACCTGTTCTCCTTCAATATCCCTTTAATGGTTTTCCCGGTGATGTGTTCTATATCGAATTCTCGGAGCAGTATTAACTACCTGCCCATCTTTCCAAGCAAATAAGGCGCTTCTTGAAGATATCTCAAAGGATTCTATTTAGCAACTGCCTGAATCCTGAATGAGTGGAAATAGTGTCTCGATTTTTTTGAGGCCCAAATTATTACCAAATAGAGCTTTTTGACTTTAACATACCCGGCCTCATAAAGGAGGAACTTTTTGCTGAGATAGTAGACTGCATATTCTACACCGAACTCATCTTCTTAAGCCATCATGGCACCTACTGAGCTACATTCAATCGCTAAGTAAAGGATTAGCGGCTTGATCAGCCGAGGTGGCCTCAAGACTGGCGAATTCAAGAGATATTCCTTAATAGTATTGAAAGCCTTCTAACAATCGTCATTTCATTCAACAGGCTCGTTCTTTCTGAGAAGCTTGAATACTAGCTCACAAATCGAAGATAGTTTGGCTATGAACCGACTAATGTATTGAATTTTTCCCAGAAAGCTTCTAATATTTTTCTCCTTTTGGGGCGTTGGCATTTCTCTAATGGCCTTGACCTTGTCAGGATCTATTTCAATTTGCCTTTGACTTACTACATGGCCAAGAAGTTTTCCAGATGTGACTCCAAAAATGCACTTCTTAGGGTTAAGGCAAAGGTTGTACTTGTCAATTCTTTGAAAGAACTTCCCCAATGCCTCAAAGTGACCTTCCCTAGTAGCTGACTTAATCATCATATCATCTACATACACCTCCACTTCCTTGTGAATCAAGTCATCAAGAATCTTAGTAGCCATCCTTTGATAAGTCATGCCTGCATTTTTTAACCCAAAATTCATAACCCGATAAGCGAATGTGCCCCACTCCGTGATGAAGGCCGTCTTAATCCGATCTATAATTCTGTTAAGAATTTGATTATATCTAGCACAGCTGTCTACAACGCTGTACATCAAGCAAAAAGCCGCACTATCTATTAAAACATCAATATAGGGTAGAGGGAAATCGTCTTTTGGACAGCCTTTGTTTAAATCCTGATAATCCACACATGCACGAACTTTGTCGTCCTTTTTTGGTACAGGGACTATATTTGCTAGCCATATCGGATACTGAACCTCAACTAGGAATTTAGCCTCAATCTGCTTATGCACTTCCTCTTTTACCTTCTGTGCCCATTCTAGCCTAAGTCTTCTAAGCTTTTGCTTCATTGGTTTAGACTCTGAATAAGTCAGAATTGCATGTTCAGCGATGTTTCTGTCAATCCCCAGCATGCCTTCATAGGTCCAAGCAAAGACTTTTTCATATTTTTTTAAGATTCTCTCAAATTTTAACCTCTCTTCAGGAGTTATGTCAGACGCAATCAATATTTGCTTTGGCTTTTTCAAAGTTCCGAGATTAAATGGAGTTGTATTAGTTGAATTAATATAAAAAATGAATGCATCATGTGTATGATCATGTAAAATGAAATCATCAGAAACATCGCAGAAGTAAGCAAAATTGTTTATCTCATTAATGAAATTAGAATTGCGCACATTGTCATCATTAAAAATTTCTGGAACAAAAAGAACGTCCAAATAACTATGGTCTTCTTCATCCGCCGATGCAGACGTTGTAGCCAATGGGTCACTGTTGTCTTGACTTTGGGGTGTCTTTCTGACTACTTCCAGTGGAGCTTCTGGGTCTTGGATCTTTAAGTTCTACATTGGTGCTTTAACCCCTATTTTTTCCTTCCCCATAACCCTGGTGGCGAGCAATTTATCAGTATAAACCTCTTTCGACTCATTCCTGTCTTCGATGGTGCTCTGGGTCATAATTTCCTCATCCCAAAAGCCCTCAACTGACTTGATGGTCCAATCAGTCAGTCAAACACATCATTAAAAACTTCAAAGCCAGGGACAACCTGTTTATTAATAATCTGAGGTTCAGCCTCTCCACAATAAGCACAAAGAGGCATTGCTGGAACAAAACTTTTTAGAATATGAGGAACATCTGCTAAATTCTCTCTTCCTTTACCAATCACACCTTTATAGCCTAACCCCCTTCGGTCTTTCTGACCTTTCGTTCTGACGGGTGACTGTGGCCCTTGAGAATTCCTACCCAGACAGGCTCCTAGAAGAAAGTGCATTCGCTTCATCATATTTCTCGCTCGGGAGCTACCCTCTGAACCTCCTTCTTTACCGATTACTGACACATGGAAACCATTGAACGACTGTTTGGAGATTTCTAGTTCAGAAATTTGATTTTCTCTAGCGACTCTGATGGTTACCACTTCCCCCTTGTGCGGTATTTTGATCATCTGATGTAGGGTAGATGGTACTCCTCAAAACTTGTGAAACCAAGTTCTTTCGAGTAAAGTTGAGAAATTAGCAGGGATTGACAAGACTACAAACTCCGCTTCTGTTTCAATGGGTCTAGTTTTGACTATTGCCTTAAAAGTCCCCGAGGCATGTCTTCGGGAGTTATCATAAGCCGTAATGGTTAGATCCGATCCACTCAACATGTTTTCATCAAAACCAAAAGCCAGAAGTGTGACCAAAGGGCATACATTGATAGAAGAGTCGTCATCAACCATTACGCAAGCAGTGTTCTTACTATTAATTTATGCTCTGATATACAATGGGCGATTGTGCTTGCAGCCGTCAGCTGGTAAATCTGCCTCAAAATAAACCAAATTTTCCCCTGAACCCCCTTATTACTAGCTCCAACAACTCAGACGGCGAGATAGTGGTAGCGATAGTGGACTCACATAAGGCTTCTACTAACTTCTACCTATGTGATGGGGATTACATCAACAAGTCCTAAATGGATATTTGAGTTGTTATTTTCTTCAACTATTTTATTAACCCATCCTCCTCGAGCTCCTTTTCTGCAAGCATAGGCACTGGATCTTGAGGCCTCTCTACCTCTAGAACTACTCTGCCACTTCGGGTCATAGCCCTAACCTTTCTCTTTTTTTCATCCTCTAAATCCCAAGGGTTTGCAATTTCTTCACAATCTTCATCATCCTCTCCACTCTCAGTAGTGGACCAACAATCTATTGTCGCCACGAGAATCCCTTCTTCACTCATTTTACAGGTGATAGCGACATACTCATTTTTATATAAATCTTGCAACTCATACCATTCGGGCAAGTTAGACCCAATCATGTACACTGGTGGGGGAACCGCATGGTTACCAGACTTCTTTTTCTTCTCCCTTTTCTCAAGATCCGTGATCTGCTTATTGTTAATGAGATCTTGTATCTTGTTTCTCAAAGTTCTACAGAAGTCAGTCAGATGCCCTGTGTGTTGATGATAAGCAAAAAACTAATCCCCCCTATGTCCTGGTTGACCCTGGTTTCTAGCTGGCCTCGGCTCTAAAGGTCTTAGCTGCCCTTCCTTTGTTAACCTCCCCAAAACCCAAGATAGGGGTCGGCCCAAATTCGAGTAATACCTTTGGCCTTAGTTAGATTCTGTGGTCGAGACCTCAGCTGTTATGCTACCCTTGCTATTGCTGCTACTCCCAGTGCTAGCCGGTCTATTCCCTTATTGGTTCCCAAATTTTTTCTTAACAAAGCTATCTTTGCTTGCCTTCTTCGCTAAATACTCCCCTTTTGCTTCGATAGCTATATCCGTTAGAGATTCCTAATCTATGAGCCCCTTCATCTTTAACCCCTCTTTTAAATATGGACTCGCATTTTGAATGAATAACCGAATCTGATCTAGGGTATCCGGCTTCCTCCTCTTCTCCATTACCCTGTTTCTCCACCGAGTAAGATACTCATGGAATGACTCATTAGGCCTCTGTTGAAGTAGCTCTAAATCATTCAAAGTAACTTCCATCCGGGTGCTACAATCATATTGTTTAAAGAACTCTTCAGTTAACAGGTCCCAATCTTCTCTTGCCCTCCTATCTAAACTATGGTACCAGTATACAGCAGGCCCAGTCAAGCTGAGGCAGAAATATTCCACCTTCTGCCTTTTGCTAAGTATAGTCCCTTTCATCACAAGGGTATACTGCTTGATGTGAGCAAACGGATCTGAGGTGCCATCAAACTTGGGTAGGTCGGGCATTTTAAACCTCTGAGGAAGCATCTCCTCGTCATTTAAATCTCTATTTTCAGGGCTTATCCCCTTTTTGGTAGATAATAAACGGGCCATCGTCTCAACCCTCTCTTCTATCTTTTTTAGGGCGGCATCCTCCTTAGGAGGTGTAGCTCTTACTGACATGGATTCCTCATGCTCATCCTTTACAAAAACCTCTTCAGGCCTATGCTCCTCAATTCTTCTAGGCTCAACATCAGCAAAAGGTCTATGCTCAACAGCAGGAAGTGGCTCTATAACTGCTGCTAGAGGTACCTCCCTAATCAAAATCTGTTCGGCCTCTCCTCTGGCAAGAGCGACAGGTTGCTGGCCAGCTGGCGGTGCTAGAGCATCAGTTAAGTTACCTATTATTGCCATCATTCTACGTTCAAATTCCTCAAATCTGCGGTCAATTTCTTGGGCCCTTCGGTCCATCTCTTCGGTGACTATAGCCTGGGTGGTATTTGACTCTGGGTTGGCCATGTCCAGTGATAATATTGAAGGCAAGGATTCAGTGCTATCTGAAAGTGACTCTGAACCCCAATGCGAGACTCGCTCTAATGACCCGACGAATGGGTTTCTCCTTACCAATCGGCCGTCTGGGCCCCTAGACCACTGATTCGTACCTATGATGGCTGAAAGATTCAAATTGTTAGCATGATGCATGAATGACATTAAAGATGCATGGTCGTATTAATGTAGCATAGACAACCACATGTAAGCAAATAGATCCCTCCAACCTTATTGCTTCAACACAGGAGGTCCTACAGTCTCTTGCCTAGGTGGGCTTGATCCATGGGTCAACTGGGAACTAAATGGGCACGTATGGTGCGTAGCGAGAAACCAGCAGCATAACACTCTTAATTTAAAAGCACATTCGTATGGGTTTTGGCCATTATATATTTTGACCTTTCAAACAGACTAGAAATGGGCCTACTGGTGCATGAGAGCCTTTGATGAGTGTTCAATTAATATGTTTGAATTGGTTCGCTATATGAGGGCCCACGTAATAAGCATTATATTAAGGAGCATATTACCTAGTGGGAGTTTCTATTGCCATTACATGAGCTTTGGTCAAGGGTGGTGTTACTTTAGGTCTACCCAAGCATGGTCCCTGCCAATAGGTCTAGCACATCATGAGCATAACGACCAATCGGGTCTCCATTTGACATACCTTCGATGGTACAAGGCTTGGGCTGGTGATTATCCCGAGCACTTCCCTACAATGAGTGAAAGTAGGGTCGTGTTTTAGGAATACACCGGCATAAAATAAGGGACCAACTAGCATAATTCTAAAGCTCTAATGGATGCAATGCAATTTTGAATGGAAATGGAATTTTTGATTCTTAACAGCTCAATTATAATTTTAACTTAATCGACTTTCGAAGCAAAGTTTCGATCATCCGCAGTGAAGTTGCCACTGTAACGTGCGCGCGATCCGAACCCGGCCCGCTTTAAGGGTCTGAGAAGGGTTAGCATCTAGATTTTGGGTAACATGAGATATTTCGGAATTCCTTGCCCAATAGAACATTAGGAAGTTCATCTAACCTCATGAAACTTTTAGGCACCTTTGAGGTATCTTGGAGTCGCCACCAAATTTACAAGAAATTGGGAAAGGTCATCTAACCTTGGGGGTCTTAAACAAGAGAAGGTGTTCGAAACTTCACTCTTATTAATATCTTAAGTTAAGTTATAAATGAGTTTTTGACAATCGAAATTCCATCTCTCATCTCATGCGATCATGCAATAAATTTTAAGCACATTTCAAGCATTTCTGAAAGCAATAAAGAAAGCGATAAAAAATTACAAGTGAAAAAAATGGGACAGAACAATCCCCCAAAATAAAACGGCATAAATAAATAAATGAATAGAATTGCCACAAAAATTAATTGCAAGGGACCAAAATGAATAAGCGATTAAATACACAAAGAAAATGAAAATACATCATACACAAATCAGGACATTTATTAGAGTTTAGGAACATTGGTTCATTTTGTTAGCTTAAAAAATTGGAGAATTATTTTTGGACATTTATTGAAAACATCGGGATGAGTGATCATATTTTATGAAAATTAATTCTCCTTTTGAAAGTGACATTTTATTGGACAAAACTAGAACATCGGTTCCGTTTTATTAGTAGAAACCCCAATTTTAATTATTGTAAAAATCATTATTTTCTATAATATGGACGAATTGAAAACACATTTTACATACAACGTAAAATAATAAAATAAAGAAAATACAACAATTAAAAATGCAAACCAAAATGCTGAAGGTCTTTAATCCCTTGATCGTCCGGCTCGCTTAGAAATATTACTCAATGTAGAAATGAATAAATTGTAACACCCCCTAACCACCTGTAGAGCTTTACTATGGTGATTATAGAGTGTCACAATAGAAACACATGTGCATAAATCCGTATTCCATACAAAGTTCAGAATTAATAAATTTCTTCACATGCAGCGAAAATACTTTTCAAAACTCATATAAATATACATACTATTTTCTTATTCTCACTTACAACATTTAGTTGTTACATCACTTCTCTACAAGTAAAATCTGATACTTACATTATACATATTACAAATTTCAAAAGACTCATACTACACAGCGAACCCTACTGTGTTGCCCATTGGCGATGCAGGACTGTCTTCCAAAAGCTCTATCTTCAGAAACCTACATGGATAAAGCATCCATGCTAAGCAATAACGCTTAGTGGAGAACAAAATACAACATATAACAACATAATCATACATAACAACCCTTACATCAAATCTTGAGCTAGCCTTCAATTATCACATACATATAATATATCATCTATCACATCTAAGTGATCATATATCATCACACATATATAATTTCATATTAACCATCAATGACTACATAACAAGTAATTATCAATATCATCAAAGTTATTCATAGTTCCTTACCTTATATCATCAATTCACACATATATTCATTTGCTCATTATGGTATTTCTTCATTCATTCATTTCGATTCTATAAGTCTTATCTTTACTTATATCAAATATATAAATTCATATATATACAACAAAATAACCATTAGCACTTGCATATGCATAGACTTACATTGCTATATTTAGAACATAACATTCATTCTATACTTTATTTTACACATAGCCTTACTAATGAATCATGTTCATATGGCTGTATCACTAGTCAGACTTTAACGCATCGCATTCACATTTCTAATAATTTAACATTCTTTTAAAACCCTCAATATTATCATTAACCTTGCCTGCAATTCAATGATGCGGATAACGGGTATCGCATTTGTACCCTTAGGTATAGTAATCACATTTGTATCTGTAGATACATCATTTTCGCATTAGCACCTGAAGGTGACGATAAAATTCAATATTTTTGCATTTGGGAATCCAATAAGGATTCAAATCGCATTGATGATTCCAGAGGAATCGGACGCATTTGGCTGCAGCATTTAGACACTATAGGCATGCCTATCTATCCACTACTTGACTTGCAGGCTATTATTAGTCTGATTATTATACACATTATCATAAAATATTATCATAAATGCATTTCAATAGATTCAACATTGCACTATGGGTCACTTCACAATTCGTCATTATGGTTAACATATTCACACACACACACACACACATATATATATATACAAATATATTTGTATTAAATTCATCCTTAGTACATCTCAATTATAGTGCTCATACTCATATTCACTTGCAATGCCATCATACTTATATGTTCTTGCAAAAATTTACTTACACATACTAATATCATGTAGAGCAAGCCCATATTCATTAGCCGCATCGTGCTATCACATTAGTTCATAAGATAGAATTGTCTAGTGTATAGCTTATTAACAAATTCACAATCATTAATCACACTTACTCATCACGTTAATCCATAGCATTAAACAAATCATAATCCTCATTAGATGACGTTAGACATGTTTGCCTTATTGATTATACATGTATATAACATTTATTCAAGTTATAAAACTCATTGTGCAAAACAGGGGTACCTCACGGTGGCAACCATTTAGTTATGACTGTGACATACCAACCCAATCCGGTAGAATGAAATTCAAGGTATGTCACACTACATCATTTGATTCATACAAACCACATATATATATGTATTCATTACAAACATTAAGTTATCCTCTTACACGTCTCATTCATTTAAATCATGCTCATATTTTCCTCATATACAATCCAACCTCATTACACACATACACATAGTTCATAATCACATTAAGAAAACTGATTTCATTTGATAACCTTCATTTATGTATAACCTAATCTCAACTCACAATAATGTATACTTGTTTATATTACACGTGCTCATATAGATTATGGTATTATAATCCTCAGTAATGTCATTAAACTTGTTTGAATTCTAATTCATACAATTATACATCATTACTACACTAGTTTGCTATGAACCTTAATCATATTCATGTGTATTTTCCAAGTGATAATTATTCTTATACTCATTTAATAGCCCTAAATATGCATTGGATAGATCCTAGAAAGTTTCGGTACAATACGGGTTCAATTCAAAAAGTAAAACACATAAAATAGTCAACACATAATGGGTCACGGTGGCAATGGCTTTATTGTGGCCATGAGGTCAAAAAATAGGCATTTAGCCTTCTCCTGCCATTGGTCACGATACCAATGAATTGGGTGTCACCTTGATATACAAAAAATAAGCAAAACATAAGCAAAACTCAGGACTGCTTCTCTACTCTATATTGTTCAGGTTAGACCAATGCCTAAACCTCATTTTTAGACAAAATTCCCTTCTTTACAATTGTTTGTAGGATGTTAAGTTTTAAATGGGACAAATTTCAGGTCATTTAGATATATAAAACGTCAAATATGATCGATAACACCTATACTATTCTGATGAACCCGTTAGAATAGGGACACCTATGTTTCGGCCACTTTGTGGGACACTTAGAGCCAGAATTAGCTCAACCATATTTCAAAGAAAACTTTAGCCGTGGATCTTAGGTTTCTGTTCCAATTTGTATCAACCAAGTTGGAGCACTAAAACTCAATCAATGGGCAAAATAATTACTAAAGGTCAAGAGAGACCTACACAGGAACTCACCATACAAGCACATTTTTTTCCTACTTCATGCATATGACTTTTAAATTCAACTTTAATGATGTTTTTAACCAATATGCTCTCCTAATAATTTATTCATATATATATTAACTTGCAATTGGCACAATTCTCATCTAAATTTGTTTAAAGCCCAGGGAGTTATGGCCCAAGGAACGTAACATGCTCCAAAAGGCCCACCCACAGAATTAGTTACACATAAACTCACATTTGCATACTTTAAAGCCCTCAATTCAGTATGATTATTTCTAAGACCATTATAGACACATATCATAGGAACCTAATCCCATCATCCCCATTTATTTTTACAATCATCCAATTCAAGCTATAACACTTATAATTAAGGCATGTCAAACAGACCTAAACTCAATTTTGCATTTCCAGCTCATTAACTATAAACTAACCTATTTAGCATCATTTTATCATCACACTCATAATACACTTCCCTAACGTAATTATGCACATCACAGCATAAACACTTTCTTAGCAAAGTTCATTCATTAGCATAAACACAACAATTCACAATTCATTCGAAATTAGGGTTCAATCTTAGGTCAACCAAACTCATGATATTCATTATCACTCAACATATTCATTTCTTCAATTCAACACACCACAAAACACAGTTTACATACTTAATGTACACAAGCAATTAATTAAAACACACACAAACAATTAGTTCCCAAACCTCTTCTCCTATGCTCCAAATGCTCACTTGCCACAAGGTTCTCTAATTTTTCTTTACCCTTAGCTTTGCTGGATTCTACCACTACCACCATCATCCCAAATCCATAAATGAAAACAAGAGTTCAATATCAATTCAATCTCCATTTCAGAAACAAGGAGTAGAAGATGATGATGAACCATTAATTAAACCACTTACCTTGACTAATAGCAATTACAGCACAACATAAAATCACTTGACCAAATCAATAGAAATGCAATGGTTAAAACTAAAGAAGAGAAGAAGAACAAGGAAAGAGTAGAAATAGAAGAAGGTTGTTGGATCAAAGAGAGAAGAAGAATGGATCAAAATCTGTCTTTTTCCACTATTTAAATTGCATGCAACTAGGTGTGTTGGCATAGCCAACCAACAACACTTGGAATCCACTACAACTATACTAATCCATGATTAGCTTAAGTAAACCTCTACTATCTGTAATTAAGCTCACTTAAACTTAATCATGCACATTAACACTTTAGCCACTTAAACTTATTTACCTTATTCAATTAGGTCCTCAATTAAATACACTTCAAATTAACTTTACCCAATTACCACAATTTAACCAATATACTACTAGGGTGTAATTTGGGTTGTTACAACTCTCCCCCCTAATAAGAATTTCATCCTCGAAATACAAATCCAATCTACAATAGAGAATACTTAACTTCCCTCTATCGAGACACTTCCTGAAAACTTTATCGCTAATCGGAAATCCAAGCACACATGCTTCATTTTCAGACACTTCTACTTTTATTCTCTTATTGCACAATTACTCGACGCATCAAACTTACAAAGCACACTTGGTACTTCTTCACTCATATTATTAATTCTTTATTCTAAAATCCTATTCGCGTTCGCTTATATAAACTTCGCAAACAACAACCTCCTTTTAACTTTAAATACTCAAACCTTATACTTTCATTGATGAACGCTTAATTCTTTTTCAATAATCCTCTTTCTAACACCAAACTTTATATGTACATCCTGTCAGCTTTTTTCTTCAAATGAGTCGCATACACTATGGTTTACACACTTGATCAAGGAATGCGAATGAATATATGATGATGTATGTATGCAAAATGATGCAAAAATGCAGTTTATGCGATATTAATGCACTTTTCCCATCCCCATGTTTTTTACATGCTCATGTTCAGATGATTTTATTGAGATAGCTAACAGACATACAAAGTATCACCACTTTATCTTACACTCCACATCATTCTTAATTCCAAACTTATTCATACCCAGAATTAATTCAAATTCATGGGATAGCACTTCAATCAAATTATCAGATAACTCTTTATTTTGAATCACTTAGAAACAGTTCTCATATGCATTATACACATTTACACTATGCCCTGAAGGACCATTCACATACGCATCACAGTTAAATAATCAATACATACTTTATCACATGAATCTTTAGGACTACCACTTCCAAAAATCTCTTTCATCGCTTCTAGAGAAGAATCCCTCAACATTTTAAAGAAAATAAAGACATCCGCATTAGGCTAACACAAGCTATACGCATTTCTATTCTACACTAATCCAAAAATGACTAAACCTATGCTCTGATACCACTAACTGTAATACCCCCTGACCACCTGTAGAGCTTTACTACGGTGACTATGAAGTGTAACAATAGAAACATATCCGCATAAATAAGTATTCCATACAAACTCAAGAATTAATAAATTTCTTCACATGCAGCGGAAATACTTTTCAAAACTCATATAAATAAACGTACTATTTTCTTATTCTCACATGCAACATTTAGTGGTTACATCACTTCTCTACTAGTAAAATCTGATAGTTACATTATACATATTACAAATTTCAAAAGACTCATACTACACAGCGGACCCTAGTGTATTTGCCATTGGCGATGCAGGATTGTCTTACAAAAGCTCTAGCTTCAGAAACCTATAAGGACAAATCATCCATGCTAAGCGATAACGCTTAGTGGGGAACAAAATACAACATATAATAATATAATCATACATAACAGCCATTACATCAAATCTTGAACAGGCCTTGCATTATCACATACATATAATATATCATTTATCACATCTAAGTGATCATATATCGTCACACATATATAATTTCGGATTAACCATCAATAACTACATAATAAGTAATTATCAATATCATCAAAGTTATTCATAGTTCCTTACCTTATATCATCAATTCACACATATATTCATTTGCTCATTATGGTATTTCTTCATTCATTCATTTCGATTCTATAAGTCTTATCTTTACATATATAAATTCATATATATACAACAAAATAACCATTAGCACTTGCATATGCATAGACTTACATTGCTATATTTAGAACATAACATTCATTCTATACTTTGTTTTACATATAGACTTACTAACGAACCGTGTTAATATAGTTGTATCACAAGTCAGACTTTAACACATCGTATTCACATTTCCAATAATATAACATTCTTTTAAAGTGCTCAATATTATAATTAACCTTACCTGCAATTCAATGATGCGGATTACGGGTATTGCATTTGTACCCTTAGGTATAGTTATCACATTTGTATCCTTAGATGCATCATTTTTGCATTAGCACTCGAAGGTACCGATAAAAATAAATATTTTCGCATTTGGGAATCAAATAAGGATTCAAATCGCATTGATGATTCCAGAGGAATCGGACGCATTTGGCTGCAGCACTTAGACCCTATCCACTACTTGACTCGTAGGCTTAATTATTTGTCTGGTTATTATACACATTATCATAAAATATTATCATCAATGCATTTCAATAGATTCAACATTGCACTATGGCTCACTTCACCATTCGTCATCATGGTTAACATATTCGCACGCGCGCACACACACACACACACACACACACATATATATATATATACACAAATATATTTGTATTAAATTCATCCTTAGTACATCTCAATTATAGTGCTCATACTCATATTCACTTGCCATGCCATCATACTTATATGTTCTGGCAAAAATTCACTTACACATGCTCATATCATGTAGAGCAAGCCCATATTCATTAACTGTATCATGCTATCACATTAGTTCATAAGATAGAATTCTCTAGCATATAGCTTATTAACAAATTCACAATCATTAATCACACTTATTCATCACGTTAATTCATAGCATTAAACATATAATAATCCTCATTAGATGATGTTAGACATGTATATAACATTTATTCAAGTTATAAAACTCATTGTGCAAAACAGGGGTACCTCACGGTGGTAAGCATTTTGTGGTGACCGTGACATACCAACCCAATCCGGCAGAATGAAATTCAAGGTATGTGACACTTTATCATTTGATTCATGCAAACCACATATATATATGTATTCATTACAAACATTAAGTCATCCTCTTACACATCTCATTCATTTCAATCATGCTCATATTTTCCTCATATACAATCTAACCTCATTGCACACATACACTGTCACACCCCGTTTGCCCCCTAGTAGAATGAGCCATGTGTGTGTATGTATTTATATGTGTTTTGGCATGATCATAAGGGCATTTTAGTAATATTGCATGAGTTGGGGTTTTTCTGGTGCGTGTGTGCATGTGTGTTGCATTATGGTGCAAATTAGTTGGGACAGGTTTGTGTGTGCATGAGTGCACCATTGTAGTGTGTGTGCATGGGAGTCGCATTGTGTGTGGTTAAGTGCACCATATTAGGATATGCACTAGTGGGTTATTGTGGTGTGTGTTGCTCATACATTTGTAGGGTGCATTATTAGAGTGTTTCATTGTGTGCATGTGTTACACTTAGTTAGGGTGTGAGTAAATAATCTCCTCCACTAGATGATTGACATGTGTAAAGGGGAAAGAAAGATGGAAAGAGAAAAAGAAAAAAGGAAAAGCAGATTTTTGAATCCCATTCCCGTTTTGCCTTCTTCTTCTTCTTCTTCTTCTTCTTCCTCCTTTGCACTCTCCTAAGTGTATCACTTAGATTCAAGCTCAAGTGGTGGAATTAATTACTCCTTTGCATCATTCGTGGTAAGTTCTTGCTTTTTCTTTGTATTGTTCATGCATTTTCTTCTTCTTCTTGGGTTGGATCTAAGTTAGGGTTTATGTTTTTGGTGTTTGGGTGCTTGTTTGTGCTTAGTTGAGCCTCCTCGCTAGCCAAAGGGCAAGGAGAAGGCTGGAACTAGTGGATCCAAGCTATAGGAGCTAAGGATTTTGAGGTTTGGGAATTTCTTGGTTTTCTTGTATATATATGCTTATGTATGAGATTTAATGGATTCTTGGAATTAGACAGTTGTATGTTCTCTATTTTGATGCATATGATATGGGTTTTTATTTTGGAATGTAGATCTTGCAAGAGCATGATTTAATTTTGGTAATTTGAGAGTTGATGTGGTTTTGTGCATGAATTGGGTTTTTGGATGAATCTTGAAATTGAAGGTTTAATTTAATGTCTTGTATGAAATTACTTGTTATTAAATGTTATATTGTGGTTGTTAACGTAAATGGATTGCTAGGTTCAAGGTAAGAAGTTTATGGTTGAGTTTTATGTGTTGTTGGATGAATTTGGAAGGAGGAATTTCTGTAAAATTCTGAAGTTTTTCGAAAACCCGACGCTGTCGCGATAGCGATAGAGAGCGGTGTTTTGGAACCTCGCTGTCGCGAGCACGCGACCCCATTGCGATCCCGCGATAGCCGAAGTATTGAGCACTCTCTGTCGCAAGCGCGACACCCGTCGCGATCGCGATAGAGCGAGATGCTGGTTTAAGCTATCGCGAGCCCGCGATTCGTCGCGAGCCCGCGATAGCCACTTTGTTCTCTGTCGCGATCGCGACATCCATCGTGAGCATGACAGAGCCTGGCCCTTCCTTCCTCCTTGCGGTCGCGAAATCCGTCGAGCACGCGCAGTAAAGAGACTTCGGTCTCTGTCGCGAGTGCGACAGTTCCCTATATGCTGAATGAGTTTTTCTTTTATTGTGAGCGGTTTTTGAACTCCAGTTTTCTTTAATGTCTATGAGATTTATGCTTGATGTCTGATGAATTATATGAATGCGGATTCATGATACGACTTTGTACATGTGTGATGATGATGTTTGGAATAATATGAAATGGATTGAATGGCTTATGCATGACCTGCTAGAGTCTAGAAAGTGGATAGTTAGGCATGCCTAATAGAGTCTTATAGCTGCAGCCCTTTGATAAGTTTGGACCCCGATCAGGTCCCCGTTTGGTTCCTCGCGAACCCCTATGTGTTCGGAACTTGTTTAAGATCCCTTTTGAAAATGTTTTGTGAATGTTAAAAGTATCATGATTTATCGGCTCGTACCCGTAAAGTACTGTCCGTATCGGCTCGTACCCGTAAAGTACTGTTCGTATACTCATTATCCACTCCCTCGAGTCAGCAGGTGCCTTGAATGAATTGTAATATGAGAAAATGTATGGGATATAAGTGTGGATTTAATGGTGAAAAGCATAAACTGTTATGAGGATATGTGTATCGTTATGAACTTCCTGATGAATGGCTTTATGTATGTGAGCATGAGTATATGCTATTGTTATGCCATGATTATCGTATATATGTGCATGAGTTACGCATGTGTATTGCTTTGACGACCGTTGTGAATGGTTGTCCTATATTATATATGTGTTCCCCACTAAGCGTTTATCGCTTAGCACGGTGTGTTTACCCGTGCAGGTGTGGAAGGAGTTGCTTTGGGAGAGTCGTCGCAGTCCGAGCCAATGCAGCAGGGTTTAGAATAGGACTGAGTTTTGCATTTTGAGATTCTTTTTGTATAGAACTCTCTTATTTTTGTTTTGTAATAGCTTCCGCTTTTGTTTATGTAATTCTGGGTTTTGTAATTAATTGTTGTATCTCTTTGTTGATCAGAACAGTAATGTAATGATTTCCATTATATTAATGCATGATCAGCTTATTTTATGAATGGTTTTGTAAAGTTTTAAATTACCCTATATTTTGATATGTATGGTTATGTATGGATGTTTGTATATTCTGTATCTGTGTGGTGGCACCTTTACTCATACGGCATCTCACTCCTTATCGGATGGGATCGCCTAAGTACGGGTAAGGGGTGTTACAAGTTGTGGTATCAGAGCCTAGGCTTAGGTGTTTCTGGGTGATTGTCTGTGTGATGCTATGTGTGGGTATGTCTATGTCTAGGGCTATGTTGGCTGATATGGTTGTCCTCTTGTTTGCTTGATGGATTCTGATTCTGCTCACGGTGCGCTTGAGGAATCCGCTGAAAGTGTGAATCCTCCAGCTGTAGATCCGTCTATTTCTGTTTTGGTGTTGACTCAACGTGCTAGGGTCCAGCCTGAGGCCACAGCCATGCCTTTTGAGGCAATGTTCAAATTGCATCAGGACATGGCTCGGGTTTTGGAAAGGGTGACTGCCCCAAAAGCTCCGATAGAGAGTTTAAGAAGAGCTGGTGTTGAGGATTTTTATGGGACTGGGCTTGATGAGTCAGAGTTAGCAAAAAAGTGGCTTGATAAGGTAAAGAGAGCTTTAAGGGAAATCAGGTGTCCTCCCGATCAGCAAGCTGATTGTGTTGTGGCATTACTTCAGGGGTCGGCTTACGAATGGTGGGAGTTGGTGTGTAGGCGACCTCAGATGCCTGATCCAGTTACTTGGGATTTCTTCAGTGAGGAGTTCACTAAGAAGTATGTGACTCAGGCATATAGGGATTCAAGATGGGCGCAATTTCTGAGTTTGAGGCAGAGGGCCATGTCAGTTGCGGACTATGAGAAGGAGTTTAATCGGTTATCTCGGTATGCTCTGCGTGGGGTTATGACAGATGACTTCAGATGCAAGTATTTTGAAGCCGGGTTGAATGAGTCCTTGAAGATTGCTTTGATTTCTTTGATGTGTATGCCTGGGGTAAGTTACTATCAGATTGCAGAGGCTGCCATGAGGGCAGAGAGGTCGGAATCTTTGCTTAGAGAGAGAGCTCAGCGAAGGAATTCTGCAAGAGGTGGTTCTTCCTCATCTTCGGGTAAGAGATCTAGGAACCCGCAAGATGAGCCATCAGCTGGTTCGGCTACCAGAGGAAGAAGGCAAGGTTCAGCAGCAGTATCTGGTTCTGGCAGAGGTGGTAAATCGGATGCTACGCCTACTTGTGAGAATTGCCATAAAGCTCACTGGGGTGAGTGTAGGTGGCTCACTGGTGGGTGCTTTAAGTGTGGGAGCACCGAGCACCGTCTGGCTAGTTATCCCCTGATGGGTGAAGATTCGGGTCCGCAGAGAGGAGCTAGTGGAGTTGGATCTAATGCATCTCAGGCTGCCCGTGGTAGAGGCCGGGGTAGAGGTCAAGGCGGTCGACCTAGAGATGGAGCGGTTTCTGAGACTGTTGAGCGTCCTCCTCCAGTTGCAGCCAGAGCTTATGCAGTGAGAGCCTGAGAGGAGTAGGATGCCCCTGATGTGATTGCTGGTAAGTTCCTACTCCATGACACTGAATTATATGCTCTAATAGATCCTGATTCCACACACTCATATTTGTGCACAGATAAGATTATTGATAAGTTGCATGTGGTAGATCAGTTAGACTATGAGATATGTGTGACCAATCCATTAGGGCATAGTGTCAGTGTGAGTAGAGTTTATAGGAGTTGTCCTTTGATGGTTGAGGGAGTTGAGTTCACAATGGATTTAATAGAGTTGCCCTTCAGAGAGTATGATTTGATTTTGGGTATGGATTGATTGGGCAAGTATCGAGCTGTAGTCGATTGTCATAAGAAGACCTTTGTGCTTCGGGATAGGAACCGAGCTCCAGTGTTTGTAAGAGGTTTGGGTGCGAGTTCTGTGAACAATGTGATTTCCGCGATTCAAGCCAAGAGGTTTTTGAGGAAAGGTTGTGAGGCTTTTCTCGCTGTGGTTTTTAATTCCAAGAGGGATCAAGTTAGATTGAGGACATCCCTGTTGTGCGGGAGTTTAGTGATGTTTTTCCGAGTGATTTGCCGGGTTTGCCTCCGGAGAGAGAAGTTGAGCTAGCCATAGAGATTATGCCGGGTACCGCACCTGTATCGAAAGCACCTTATCGGATGGCTCCTATAGAGTTGAGAGAACTTAAAACTCAACTACAAGAGCTATTGGATAAGGGGTTTATTCGACCCAGCATATCTCTTTGGGGAGCTCCAGTTCTGTTTGTTAAGAAGAAGGATGGATCCTTGAGGATGTGTATCGACTACAGGCAGATCAATAAGGTCACAGTGAAGAACAAGTATCCGTTGCCGAGAGTTGAAGATTTGTTTGATCAGCTTCGAGGTGCAGGAGTCTTTTCCAAGATAGATCTTCGGTCTGGGTATTATCAGCTTCGTGTTAAGGATGAGGATGTGGTTAAGACTGCTTTTCGGACTCGGTATGGCCACTATGAGTTCCTTGTGATGCCGTTTGGTTTGACTAATGCTCCAGCGGCATTCATGGATTTGATGAATCGAGTGTTTAGGCCATACTTAGATCAATTTGTAGTAGTGTTTATTGATGATATCCTGGTGTATTCCAAGGATGAGAGTGAGCATGAGGAGCATCTTCGATTGGTTTTGCAAGTGTTAAGGGAACATCGGTTGTTTGCCAAGTTGAGTAAGTGTGATTTTTGGCTTCGGGAAGTGTCGTTTTTGGGCCACATAGTTTCAGCTAAGGGTATTCAAGTAGATCCAGCTAAGATTGAGGCGATAGTTGATTGGAAAGCGCCTAGGAATGTTCAGGAAGTGAGGAGTTTCCTTGGTCTGGCGGGTTATTACTGTCGGTTTGTTAAATGTTTCTCAGTGATTGCTGCTCCGATGACCAGGTTATTGAGGAAGGGAGCTAAGTTTGAGTGGTCGGATAAGTGTCAGACTTGCTTTGAGAGGTTGAAGTAGTTGTTAGTCGAAGCTCCTATACTGACTCAACCCATCTCGGGTAAGGAGTTTGTTATGTATAGTGACGCTTCAGGTGTTGGTCTAGGATGTGTTCTGATGCAAGAAGGTAAGGTTGTGGCTTATGCTTCTCGACAGTTGAAGCCACATGAGAGGAATTACCCAACGCATGATCTTGAGTTAACAGCGGTTGTCTTTACTTTGAAGATTTGGCATCATTATCTCTATGGAGAGAAGTGCAGGATTTTTACGGACCACAAGAGCTTAAAGTATTTCTTGACTCAGAAAGAATTAAACATGAGACAACATCGATGGCTCGAGTTGTTTAAGGATTACGACTACATTGTGGATTACCATCCGGGTAAGGCCAATATAGTCGCAGATGCTTTAAGTCGGAAGTCAGTTCCTGCCTTATTTTTGAGACGGTTCAGATGGCTCTTTGATAGCTCAGTTGAGGGTCAAGCCTACCTTGAGACAGCAGATAGTTGATGCTCAGAAGGTTGATGAGAAGTTTCAGCGCATTGTGCAAGAAGTCACTTTGGGCAAGCGGTCAGAGTTTTCAATTCAGGATGGGGTTCTTCTGTTTAGAAACCATTTGTGTGTACCGGATAATGAAAAGTTAAGAAGACAGCTTTTGGTTGAGGCACATAGTACAGTTTTCACCATGCATCTCGGGAGTAACAAGATGTATCGGGTTATGAAGCAGTTTTTTTGGTGGTCTGGTATGAAGAGGGACATAGTGGACTTTGTATCCAAGTGCTTGACTTGTCAGCAGGTTAAGGCTGAGCACCAAGTTCCTTTTGGATTGCTCACGCCTTTGTCCGTTCTCGAGTGGAAGTGGGATGACATCGCTATGGATTTTGTTTCTGGGTTACCCTTGACTCAGAAAAAGCATGATTCTATTTTGGTTATTGTGGATCGACTCATGAAGTCTGCTCATTTTTTGACGGTTAGGATGGATTACCCGATGGCTAGATTGGCCAGTACCTATGCGGATGAGATAGTTCGGTTGTATGGAGTGCCTTTGTCTATTGTTTTTAACCGGGATCCAAGGTTCACATCTAAGTTCTGGAAAGAGTTGCAGCGAGCTTTGGGCACCAAGTTGAATTTCAGCACAGCATTTCATCCTCAGACAGATGGTCAGTCTGAGCGAGTGATTCAGATCTTAGAGGATATGTTAAGAGCTTGTGTTTTGGATTTGTCGGGTAGTTGGGATAAGTATGTATCGCTGATGGAGTTTGCCTACAACAACAGTTTTCAGTCAAGTATCGGTATGGCACCGTATGAAGCTTTGTATGGGCGACAGTGTAGGACTCCAGTTTATTGGGCAGAGCTATCTAAGAGGTCAGTGATTGGGCCAGATCTGGTTAGAGATACAGAGGAGAAGATCAGAGTTGTGCAGCGAAACTTGAAAGTAGCTAAGGATCGACAGAAGTCTTATGCCAACCTGAAGAGAAAAGATGTGCAGTTTGAAGTTGGGGACAAAGTCTTTCTGAAAGTTTCTCCTTGGAGAAAAGTGCTTCGGTTCGGGAAAAAAGGAAAGCTTAGTCCTCACTTTATTGGTCCGTATGAAGTATTGGCAAGAGTTGGTCCAGTAGCTTACAGATTGGCTTTGCCGATGGAATTATCGAAGCTTCATGATGTGTTTCACGTTTCGATGCTCCATCGGTATAGATCGGATCCTTCTCATGTGTTGTCAGTTCAAGAGGTTCAAGTGCAGTCTGATTTTTCCTACGATGAGGAGCCTAGAACTATCTTAGCTCGGGAAGTAAGACAGTTGAGGAACAAGCAAATCCCTTTGGTCAAGGTTTTATGGAGTCACCATGGGGTCGAGGAAGTGATATGGGAACCGGAAGAGTCGATGAGAGCTCAGTATTTGCAGTTGTTCAGTTCATGTGAGAATTTCGAGGACGAAATTCTTGTTAGTAGGGGAGAGTTATCACACCCCGTTTGCCCCCTAATAGAATGAGCCATGTGTGTGTATGTATTTATATGTGTTTTGGCATGATCATAAGGGCATTTTAGTAATATTGCATGTGTTGGGGTTTTTCTGGTGCGTGTGTGCATGTGTGTTGCATTATGGTGCAAATTAGTTGGGACAGGTTTGTGTGTGCATGAGTGCACCATTATAGTGTGTGTGCATGGGTGTCGCATTGTGTGTGGTTAAGTGCACCATAGTAGGATATGCACTAGTGGGCTATTGTGGTGTGTGTTGCTCATACATTTGTAGGGTGCATTATCAGAGTGTTAAATTGTGTGCATGTGTTACACTTAGTTAGGGTGTGAGTAAATAATCTCCTCCACTAGATGATTGACATGTGTAAAGGGGAAAGAAAGATGGAAAGAGGAAAAGAAAAAGGGAAAAGCAGATTTTTGAAACCCATTCCCGTTTTCCCTTCTTCTTCTTCTTCTTCTTCTTCCTCCTCCTCCTTTGCACTCTCCTAAGTGTTTCACTTAGATTCAAGCTCAAGTGGTGGAATTAATTACTCCTTTGCATCATTCTTGATAAGTTCTTGCTTTTTCTTTGTATTGTTCATGCATTTTCTTCTTCTTCTTGGGTTGGATCTAAGTTAGGGTTTATGTTTTTGGTGTTTGGGTGCTTGTTTGTGCTTAGTTGAGCCTCCTCGCGAGCCAAAGGGCAAGGAGAAGGCTGGAACTAGTGGATCCAAGCTATAGGAGCTAAGGATTTTGAGGTTTGGGAATTTCTTGGTTTTCTTGTATATATATGCTTATGTATGAGATTTGATGGATTCTTGGAATTAGACTGTTGTATGTTCTCTATTTTGATGTATATGATATGGGTTTTTGTTTTGGAATGTAGATCTTGCAAGAGCATGATTTAATTTTAGTAATTTGAGAGTTGATGTGGTTTTGTGCATGAATTGGGTTTTTGGATGATTCTTGAAATTGAAGGTTTAATTTAATGTCTTGTATGAAATTACTTATTATTAAATGTTATATTGTGGTTGTTGACGTAAATGGATGGCTGGGTTCAAGGTAAGAAGTTTATGGTTGAGTTTTGTGTGTTGTTGGATGAATTTGGAAGGAGGAATTTCTGTAAAATTCTACAGATTTTTGAAAACCCGATGTTGTGGCGATCACGACAGAGTGCGGTGTTTTGGAACCTCGCTGTCGCGAGCACGCAACCCCGTCGCGAGCCCGCGATAGCCGAAGTATTGAGCACTCTCTGTCGTGAGCGCGACACCCATCGTGATCGCGACAGAGCGAGATGCTGGTTTGAGCTATCGCGAGCACGCAATTCGTCGCGAGCCCGTGACAGCCACTTTGTTCTCTGTCGTGAGCGCGATAGAGCCTGGCCCTTCCTTCCTCCTTGCAGTCGCGAAATCCGTCGAGCATGCACAGCAAAGAGACTTCGGTCTCTGTCGCGAGCGCGACAGTTCCCTGTATGCTGAATGAGTTTTTCTTTTGTTGTGTGCGGTTTTTGAACTCCAGTTTTCTTTAATGTCTATGAGATTTATGCTTGATGTCTGATGAATTATATGAATGCGGATTCATGATACGACTTTGTACATGTATGAAGATGATGTTTGGAATAATATGAAATGGATTGAATGGCTTATGCATGACCTGCTAGAGTCTAGAAAGTGGATAGTTAGGCATGCCTAATAGAGTCTTATAGCTGCAACCCTTTGATAAGTTTGGACCCCGATCAGGTCGCCATTTGGTTCCTCGCGAACCCCTATGTGTTCGGATATTGTTTAAGATCCCTTTTGAAAATATTTTGTGAAAGTTAAAAGTATCTTGATTTATCGGCTCGTACCCGTAAAGTACTGTCCGTATCGGCTCGTACCCGTAAAGTACTATCCGTATACTCGTTATCCACTCCCTCGAGTCAGCAGGTGCCTTGAATGAATTGTAATATGAGAAAACGTATGGGATATAAGTATGGATTTAATGGTGAAAAGCATAAACTGTTATGAGGATATGTGTATCGTTATGAACTTCCTGATGAATGGCTTTATGTATGTGAGCATGAGTATACGCTATTGTTATGCCATGATTATCGTATATATGTGCATGAGTTACGCATGTGTATTGCTTTGACGACCGTTGTGAATGGTTGTCCTATATTATATATGTGTTCCCTACTAAGCGTTTATCGCTTAGCACGGTGTGTTTACCCGTGCAGGTGTGGAAGGAGTTGCTTTGGGATAGTCGTCGCAGTCCGAGCCAACGCAGCAGGGTTTAAAATAGGACTGAGTTTTGCATTTTGAGATTCTTTTTGCATAGAACTCTCTTATTTTGGTTTTGTAATAGCTTCCGCTTTTGTTTATGTAATTCTCAGTTTTGTAATTAATTGTTGTATCTCTTTGTTGATTAGAACAGTAATGTAATGATTTCCATTATATTAATACATGATCAGCTTATTTCATGAATGGTTTTGTAAAGTTTTAAATTACCCTGTATTTCGGTATGTATGGTTATGTATGGATGTTTGTATATTCTGTATCTGTGTGGTGTCACCTTTACTCATACGGCATCTCACTCCTTATCGGATGGGATCGCCTAAGTACGGGTAAGGGGGGTTACATACACATGGTTCATAATCACATTAAGCAAACTCATTTCATTTGATAACCTTCATATATGTATAACCTAATCTCAACTCATAATTATGTATAGTTGTTTATACTACACATGCTCATATAGATTAAGGTATTTTAATCCTCAATAATGTCATTAAACTTGTTTGAATTCTTATTCATACAATTATACATCATTACTACACTAGTTTGCTATTAACCTTAATCATATTCATGTGTATTTTCCAAGTGATAATTATTCTTATACTCATTTAATAGTCGTAAATATGCATTGGATAGATCCTAGAAAGTTTCGGCACAATACGGGTTCAATTCAGGAAGAAAAACACATAGAACAGTCAAAATAGAATGGGTTATGGTGGCAATGACTTTGTTGTGGCCGTGAGGTCAAAAAATGCGCATTCTGCCTTCTCCTGGCATTTGTCACGGTGGCAATGAATTGGTTGGCATTGTGACATAACAAAAATAAGCAGAACAGAAGCAAAACTCAGGATTGCTTCTCTACTCTATTTTGTTCAGGTTAAACCAACACATAAACCACATATTTAGACAAAACTCCCTTCTTAGCAATTGTTCCCTAGGATGTTAAGTTTCAAATGGGAGAAATTTCAGGTCATTTGGATATCAAAAATGTCAAATATGATCTACGCAACCTATACTATTCTGATGAACCCGCCAGAATAGGGACACCTATGTTCTGGCCACTTTTTGGGACACTTAGAGCTAAAATTAGCTCAACCATATTTCTAAGCCGTGGATCTTAGGTTTCTGTTCCAATTTTGATCAACCAATTTGGAGCACTAAAACTCAATCTATGGGCAAAATAATCACTAAAGGTCAAGAGAGACGTACACAGGAACTCACCCTACAAGCACATTTTTTTCCTACTTCATGCATATGACTTCTAAATTCAACTTTAATGAAATTTTTAACCAATGTGCTCTCCTAATCATTTATTCATGTATATATTAACTTGCAATTGGCATAATCCTCATCTCAATTTGTTCAAAACCCAAGGAGTTATGGCCCAAGTAACGTAACATGCTCCAAAGGCCCTCCTAAAGAATTAGTTACACATAAACTCACATTTGCATACTTTAAAGCCCTCAATTCAGGATGATCATTTCTAAGACCATTATAGACACATATCATAGGAACCTAATCCCATCATCCCCATTCATTTTTACAGTCATCCAACTCAAGTTATAACACTTATAATTAAAGCATGTCAAACAGACCTCAACTCAATTTTGCACTTCTAGCTCATTAACTATAAACTAACCTATTTAGCATCATTTTATCATCACACTCATAATACACTTCCCTAACTTTATTATGCACATCACGGCGCAAACACTTTCTTAGAAAAGTTCATTCATTAGCATAAACATTGCGATTCACAATTCATTAGAAATTAGGGTTCAATCTTAGGTCAACCAAACTCATGATATTCATTATCACTCAACATATTCATTTATTAAATTCAACACACCGCAAAATACAATTTACATACTTAATGTACACAAGAAATGAATTAACACACACACAAACAATTAGTTCCTAAACCTCTTCTCCTATACTTCAAATGCTCACTTGCCACAAGGTTCTCTAATTTTTCTTTACCCTTAGCTTTTCTGGATTCTACCACTACCACCATCATCCCAAATCCAGAAATGAAAACAAGAGTTCAATATCAATTCAATCTCAATTTCAGAAACAAGGAGTAGAAGATGATGAAGAACCATTAATTAAACCACTTACCTTGACTAATAGCAATTACAGCACAACATAAAATCACTTGACCAAATCAATAGAAATGCAATGGTTTAAACTAAATAAGAGAAGAAGAACAAGGAAAGAGCAGAAATAGAAGAAGGTTGCTGGATTAAAGAGAGAAGAAGAATGGATCAAAATCTGTCTTTTTCCACTATTTAAATTGCATGCAACTAGGTGTGTTGGCATAGCCAACCAACAACACTTGGAATCCACTACAACTATACTAATCCATGATTAGCATAAGTAAACCTCCACTATCAGTAATTAATCTCACTTAAACTTAATCATGCACATTAACACTTTAGCCACTTAAACTTATTTACCTTATTCAATTAGGTCCTCAATTATCTTACACTTAAGTCCTCAATTAAATACACTTCAAATTAACTTTACTCAATTATCACAATTTAACCAATATGCTACTAGGATGTAATTTGGGCTGTTACATAAATTTTATAGACAACAAAACAAAGAATAAAATTAAATATAAGTAAATTAAATCAATTGAATAAAGCATAATATAAACAAACACTTAAATAAAGCAAACATACAAAAAATATTATAACAGAAATAGCCGATAAATAAAGCAAATACACTAGATAATTGAAATTGAGAACAAAATTAATAATTATAAAAAAAGTAATACTAGATAAAAAAACATTGGATAAAAGGCCTAGATATTATCACAAAAAATAAGATAATGCTCAAAAATATAATATTGCTACGAAAGAAACAATAGTCAAATTTAAGATTGAAAGTTAACAGGAGAAACTAAAATCAGATAAAAAGGCCACAAAATTAGATCTATATATTTTACGAATTAAAGTTACATTGCATGCTTCATACGAGAAAATTAATAAAATTAATCTAAACTCAGGCTGATTACAACAAACAACAACTACATGCACTCATTATAATTTATAGCAACCTACAATTGAGAGAACAAAGAATGACAGAAAATAGAAAAAAAGATTTGGCTATAACCCAGATATTTACCCTCAAAGGTTGAAGTCGGCAGCAAAAATGGAATAATCTCCCTTGTCGATTGCCTGTATAAGAAACAGAGTCAAGAAAACTTTTGAATCAAAGCTTTCTATGAATCCCAAATTGAAGTAAAAACTCTGACTTTTTAAAGAAATCTGATGGTTAATTGAGTCTAAAATGCAAAGAATTAAGTTCTTTGGATCTAGAAACAATTGTGGAATAATCTTCTTTTGAATTCTTTAGGAAAAACTTACTGTTGTTCTCCTCGAGCCCCCTTTTTTCTGTTCTAACTTTTCTTTTATATTATCCTTAAAAATTAGGTTTTTTTTTTTTTAAAGACTTTCATCCCATTAAAAACCCTTAATTCTCCTTTAAAATCAAATTTATCCTTTTTAAAATCAGAAAGAGAGTTTGAATTTAAACAAAATTCAAACACTAGAGAAAATCGGAAAAGGTAGAGTTCTGGTGAAGGCAGGAGACGCGACATGCGCTCTCATGCAGGGGGGCCGCATGTCGCTTGTGCGACATGCGCCTCCCTATAGGGCCGCTTGTCGCCTACTTGACATGCCCCCTTACGCAGGGGACCACATGACGCTTGCGCAACGTGCGCCTCTGCGCAAGGGCCGCATGTTGCCTGCACGACATGCGCCTCCGCGCAGGGGCCGCATGTAACCTGCACGATATGCGCCCTTGCACGGGGGCCGCATGTCACATGCGTTACACACGTGCGGGCGCTGCCAGCAGGTGCCATGCAGATCTCGCGGTGATAGGTCGCCGAAAACCCAAAAATAAAATCGAAAAATAATAATATTTATATTCTTTTTTTATTTAAAAAGAAAGGTTTCGATAAGGAAATCATCACTTCTAACCATTTTACCCGTGAACTAGCATTATTTTTATCACTGGGTAACCTTGGTCTTGGCTGCCTCAGGGCCCGGTGTCTACAGCTCCATGTTTATATAGCATAGGATATCAATGTAATATGAAATTTTGTGTTGTAATATGTAATCTATATGGACTTATGATAGTGATAGTGTTAATAGTGGTTTTAATAATGATTAAGTATTGTTTAGCATTGTGTAGCATCCCTATATCCTCCCAAGGGGTATTGGGGCATTACACAAACTATCTCAAAAGGATCTCCCGTGTCAATTGGTCAGTGGGAGTATGCTTGCAGACTGAATTCCACCATACAAAAGCGGGGCCTAGCAACAGTGTAACTGTGCCTTCTAACATCTCTGCGGGAGGACTCTGAGCAATTTCATAGAGCTGCTTTGTTCTATACAACCATTCTTCAACTTGAACAGCAATCCAAGGATCTCTGCCATAAAAGTCCTTTGCTCCCAATCTTTTTATTTGTTCCAATATTGGCTTCTTTTTGAGTTAAGCAAGAGGCTTTGCTTGGGCCTGAGGCTGTTTGGCTGTTCCTGCTCAGTTTGCAGTCTATGCTATATGTAGTCAACCATCAGATTTAGAAAATCTAGCTGTAGTGGTAGAGGTGGTGGGATAGCTTGTGGCTGTGGGGCCTCTGCTCGCTCAGCACTGAAAGAAGCTTCACTCTCAACATCCCCTTCCCAATTTTGATCTTAGAATCACCTAAACCTGCTCTAATACAAAAAATGTAATGCCCTTTTCTCTTAGTACTGTACGTATGATATTGTTCACTTAGGCGATTACCATGATTATTTGAATTGCGCCAATTATCTTGTTACTGTTAAAGACAGGTAAAATTTTTTCCTACTTGCTTCCTAATTACCTTTCTAAAAACAATTATTTATGTTACCAATACTTATATCAAATTTCCTTTAATTTTCCTTTACATAACTTTTGCCGATTGACCTAAAACTATCTTATGTTACTGTCACACCCTATACCCGTAAATGGTATAAATATCGAATGTCACAATACTACATTGCTATACAATATAATGCACTCGATCGTTAAGTGGGTAAATTTTTTTTTTTTCTTTTCATCAATAACATTCATACACCAGTAACATCAACAATACAGTAATCCATACGAAAGTCTATTAAGGTTCCATACATAAACATACATACATCTACAAACCTGTTCTTGCATATTCTTAACTTCATCCATCTCGATCATATACATGCCACGTCTACAATCCCATTCTTGCCATTTATTACTATCCTCGACCATTAACTAAGTCTCGACCACTTCTAATCTTCTATCTTCCAAAACCTGCGCGTATTAACAATTCTACGTGTTAAGCATTAAAATGCCCAGTGGTGGATACATATACCTAGCTTTCCATCTCTACTAATACAAGCATACACACATGCATACTTATCTTTTCCCTATTCTTGCTAAGAACATTAATTCTTTAAACTCTCTCTTCATTAATGTCTTATTTTATAGTTTGCTAATTCTTTTACCAGATTCAATTATCACTATATTTATAACTATTTATGTCATTATACTTTAGTATTTTCGTTCTAATTGCTAAACTATTTACTATTTACACTATTAACTTTAACATTTTACTTTGACATTGTTATGATTAATAATTTATAACATTAACTTTCTTATTTCTTTTATATCAGTAATACTTTTGTTACAGTTCCTTAATCATTACTAATATTTTCTTATTATTTACTTCAATTAACATTTCTTATTCTTAGCTTCTTGTAACAACCAAAAAGGCCCTAGTCGGAATCTGCATGGTAAGTCGATAAAGTAAGGGTATTTTCGTAATTTGAGCAAGAGAAAATTTGGATAATAAGGAATTAGTTGTTAAGGAATTAATTAATTAAGTGAAGAGAAGGAATTATAGTGTGTGCTTGGAGTGTATGATGGTAGGGTGTAAGTGGACTTAGAGATTTTATTATGTGGTTTTTCATGCATGGTGCCTTGGATGAAGTGGGTTATAAGAAATGTTATGGTGTGAGTGAAGTTTGGTGCATTGAAGATATTATTGTAAGAGATGCTAGTGTGTGTCGAGTTATGGTGCATTATATGAGTAAGTCAAGATAGTGGATTTTGGTCCTATGGGAGAGTGACACATGGCTTTGGGGTTGGTGAGCATTAAATGAAAAGTAAGAGAGAGGTGAGGAGGGAAGAGATGAATGAAGCTTCCCGTGGAAGCTATTCCCTCTCCCCTTGTTTTTCATCTTCCCCGTCCTCTCTCTCTCTCTTATTTCCATTTTTCTGCTCTCATCTCCTTTTCTATTGTGTTTTCTTTGAGCTTTGAGTGGGAATCTTGAGTTTTGAGCTGAGTTTTTGAAGGTAAGTGGTTTGGAGTTCTCTGGTTATTTCGGTTCTTCTCTTCTCCTTCTTTTTCTGATTTTGATTATGGAATTTGGGTTTGATTTGAGTGAGTTTTGATTGGGTTTGTGCAAGAATCGGAAGCTAAAAGAAAGAGCAAGGGAAAAGAGAAAGCGGACTCGTGAGGGGCTCGGTTTGAAGCTGCAATTTCCAGGTTTGGGAGCTGCATTTTTGAGTGTGTGTATGTGTTTGGGAGTGTGTTTGAGTGCATGCAAGTGTTTGGGAGCTGTGTTTGTGGATTATGTTTTTCCCCTAATTTCTCCTTGGATCAATTCTATTTTGTGATTGCATATCACTTGTAACCTTGAGTGTTTTGTTTGATGAATGCATGTTTAAATTAAGTAATGATTTATAGTGAAATGTTAGTGATATAGTGAGGATAGTATGTGTTTTTGGAACATGAACATGTTATGTTAATGAATTTTTGAGTTTAGCTGTGAGTGAATCCATGATGAATTGATGTGTGATTATTGTGTAAAATGTGTTTATGTGGCTTGAGAGTGATACGGTAATGTGCAGGAGGCTTGAGGTAAGTGTTTGTATGTGTTGTTTGCATGTATCAAGGATTGTGTGTGAAAAGAGTAGGAAAAGTGCAGATCTGGGAATTCTAGGTTCTGTCGCGAGCGCGACACTGTCGCGGTCGCGACAGAATGCGGATTTGACCTCTTGTTCTTGGAGAGCCCTCTGTCGTGACCGCGACAGAGAGCTCGGTAGCCGAGGCCTCCGCGCGAGCATGCTGCCGAGCATGTGCGCGAGGAGGAAGGAACTGGTCTCTGTCGCGAGCGTGACAGAGCTCGGTTGCGCGGATCTGCCTAGAGTGCTTCGTCGCGAGCAGGCCTTCTGGCGCGAGCTCGCGAGGAGGTGCCCCGTGCTCTGTCGCGATCGCGACAGAGGCCCTTCCTGCTTGCCCTATTTTCTGAATGTGTTTATTTTATTCTACTTTGCATGGTTTCTCACTATTGCATGGAATATGATTGTGCTTATGATCCGTGATCTCATGGTATTAGTGTCTTAATTATGAATTTATTTGATGTTAGAGTCATGAGTCGAACCTTGCTTTGATTTAGTATTGTTGTGTGAGTGAATGAGTTATCGAGCCTGAAGTGTCAAGGTATTGGATAATTAAGCATGCTTAAGAAGGGTTAGTGAGTGCAACTGCCCGTGTCCGCCCCGTTTGGGCGAAGCGGTTGACCTCCGAGATGGTCATCTTTCGTGTAGTGATAAAATGTTTTGAGACTCCGGTCACCCGCGCTACCTTCGGGTATTAAAACTGTTTTTGAGGCTTCGTTCTCTAGTGCCGTGTTCCCGTATCCTCCACCATTGAATTCAGGCTATTGTGTCCAGTGTCTGGTATTGGTCTAGTGAAGTGTTTTGATTCTGGCATGATCTCGATTGTGGTATTTTACTTCGTGCTTTCTGTTCTAATTCTGATCTTGTATAGTGATTCGTGATTTCTTATATATATATATATATATATATATATATATATATATATATTTCTGTTCTCTGGTACTTTATGAATTCTGAATATTATGCTCAATATCTTGTAGAGTGTTCTGTTTTGTTTGTTCCTCCCCACTAAGCGTTATCGCTTAGCACGGGTTCTTGTTCCGTGTAGGTGACAGGATTTTGGGAGATTGCTCGTGTTGCACATCTACTGGTCGGCCACATAGGAGTAGAGTCTTTATTTTTATTATCTCCTCCTATAATTCTCTTTGTATGTAATGTTATTGTATAGTGGCTTATGTAACTTTTTGTAAAGGAATGATTTAATCTTTTGGGATTGTATTTAACTCTATATTTTGATTATATGAGATTTATGTTCTGCCCTTTTATTCATAGTGAATGCTTCCACTTAGCGCATGTATGTATGTATGTATGTATGTTGTGAGTGAGCGTCGGGTAGCGCGCCCGTCGGTGCCCTTCCAACGGGGGCAGCGGCGGGGGCGTTACACTTCTAATCATTCAAGTTCATTTCATTTCAATTTGTTATTATTATATTTGTCGATTGACCTATAACTGTCTAAGTTACTATTCATTTAATTAAATTTTCCACAATATAACGACTATATACTTTACCTGCCCTCCTTCAAAGCAAACGATAACACAACCCATCATGGGCACAACAATCCAATAATATAAATATGATCAATTTATTAATCTTTCACAGCTTTATAGCGTACATTATTTTCTTATCATATGAGTTTACATCTAAGTTTAATCCTTTATTAACTATTTCAGAGTTAACTTTATTAGTCTACCACTACATTATCATTATCAATAATACTTTTCTAATAGTTAACATTACTTATTATCTACTCTTATTATTTTATTTGCATTCCTATATTCATGTATGTATCTAATACCAATACTCTCGCAGAACCATCTTAATTTAATTCCGTATTTTATTAACAATTCTATAGCACTTCCTATTATTTATTAACTTTATTATTTACACTTTCTATGTCCAATACTATAATTATTATTTACATTTCTTTCTCCATTAGCAATGCATTATTATTATTATTATTATTATTATTATTATTATTATTATTATTATTAACCTTAACATTGTATTAGTAACCATATTATCCTTTGATATTACTATACTCAATTTGCATATACAACATCTTAAATGCATTAGATTCTCTAATTTGAATTTATATATTTTAGTTCATATTAATATTACTCATATTCATGTATATTAATCTAATCATTTTTTTATATTATTTAAATAAACTTTATTTATTCTTTCAACTTATTTATATATATGCATAAATTTTATATTCATGTTTTTCTTAAATAATTTTCAGTACTCCCTTAACATTACATTAGCATTTTCTTATTATTTCATTAACATTATAATTATTTATTTTCCTACTTGAATAGTATGATTATTTACAATCTTAATATAAATGTTATTATTATCATTAGTATTCTTATTGCTATGGACAATAATATTTTCATTAATATTGCTCTTACTATTACTATTTTTGATATTGTCATTATTATCTTTACATACTTGATACTACACTCCTTATTTATTAAATACATTTAATTTCTCTAATTTCGTATAACATCATATAAGCTTTAGAAAACCTATACTTTCATTTATTTACGATTATATTCTTATTTGTTTATTAATCACCACTTTGCCATTATATGATCATTTTGTTCACACTTAAATTCATCTTTTAATGTATAACATTATGATTTCATCTTTACATTTCGCACTTGTACTTATTTACGCCTTAAACATTTATTCATCACTTCTCTCCATACTTTACCACACAACTTCATTATTAATCCATTATACAATTTATGCACATTTTATTAGTCCATCCCATTTTAGTCCCTTATTAAGTTTTGCTTTCGTCTATTTACAATTTATTCCCTAAACTTTCACTAACATGTTATATTACCTTCCTTTTTTCCATTTATTTACAGTATTGCCACTATTTAATCCTTACTTATGTATTTATTCCACTATCTAACTTGAAAGTTACCTTTTTGTCCATAAAGTACCATTTTATACCAATTTACACTTTAGTCCTATTAATTAAGTACTTTTTCACTTTATTATTATTAATATCTAGATTATTTATTTTCAGTTCATTTTTACCATTTATCTCATTCTTTTTACATGATTACCATTTTACCCTTATTTCTTTTACATCTTTTGCAATTTCACCCGTTTTCATTCCATTTTCCCTTATCAACACTTTATTTATTTATTTCAATTCATTTTTATTATTTTGCCCCTAGTATCAATCCGATAGAAATTTTCGAACCGGATAAACGGGAAGTGGACCCTATAGGTCCATTACAATTTAGAGTAATTCGAAGGACCACTTTTCACTGCAATTCACTGTACACTTTATCACTTTTTTGCTTTAATAGACCGTCATTGGCCTACTGATACGAGTTGCCATGACTTGCTACCGCTGTATGGTGTCCCTCTAGCTAGCCAACTATATCTTGAGCTAGATTTGACTACCAGACTACTAAGCGTAATATATACTTTTCATGTTAAATTTATTCACTAATGCAATTATACATTCAATTCTCACAATATTTATCATTCAATTTTCATTATATATAATCATGTATTTTCCATATACACATATCATGATAAATTAATAACACCAGCATTTTCAAAGATACTTCAAATTCATTTAAACACATTAACACACATTTATTTCCTTGTATATACATATACATTTACATTTACTATTACACTTGTCATCATTGTTCATTCACTATCATATTACCAATATCTTTTACATAACATGTTGCCAATGTTATACCATTTTACATTTCCATATCAATTATCTGAATTGATAATTAAATTAATAATTTACATAAAGTTCTTTATGCTTTATTAATATACTGTATTTTATTTCTTTTTTTTTTATTCATTTCAATTTTTGGTCTTACTATTTATTCATTTACCTTACTTAAAGTATCATTTCTCTTTAATTACATGTATTCAATACTATTCACTTTAAACATACTATATGTCTATACCAAAGTTTATCCAATTAAATTCTAAAGTTTCCAATGAATTACTATATACTTAATTTTAATTTCTATATTCATTTTAAAAGATTATATCCATTAAATTATGAAGCTAATCCATTAATTATCTAATTATTTCATTTGGCCAACATACTTTATATCTACATTTAATTCTTTTTCCTCTATTTCATTTCTATACTAATTATCATTTACTCTTTTCCATTTATACTATTAAATTCGTATCTAAATTTATATGTCTTCCATTTCATCTCTATATTCATTTTCTATCACTAAAATCACTAATTTTACTAAACACATGTAACACTCTTATACCCGTAAATGATACGGATGTTAGACATCACAGCACGGCACTGACAGTCACTATAAAGCACTCAATAATTCTGTAAGAAAATTTTTTTTCACCAATACCATTCACAACATACATGTACGAAACTATAATAATACACTAATCTACAACTACGTACTTATATCATATACGTTTACCTCTCTTTACTGTGATCGTATACATGCCATGCCAAACATCAATCTTTGCTGTCGATTACCTAGTCCGGTCATCGCTACATCTTCGGCCACCTCAAAAACTACTATAACCTGCACACAGTAACACTCTACTCGCTGAACATTAAAATATCCAGTGGTGGATACATATCCTAAATTTTTCACACTAGTACTTCATGCATACACGCACACAAACATTTTTCTTCATTTGGATTATGGGAGTTTTAATTTCTAAGTCTTTTAGATAGTTTTAACCCACTTTTACTATAATCATTATCTTTACCTTTATCATTATCACTGTAATTACATTAACCCTTATTAATACTGTTATCAATATCACTATCACTATCACTATCACTTTCACTATTAACTTTTATGATATTTTACTATTACGTTCTTAATTTTTGTTAATTATCACTATATCCTTTTTTTGTGTTTCTGTAACTATGCTCTAACATTTTCAATTCGATTATCAATGTCACTATTAATTATATTAAGGCTCTTAACACTATAACACTACGATTGGACTGTCCATTAATAATCAATTTCATTAGTAATCCTTGATATTACCTTGTTTTTATTTTATGTAACTATTCATTACCAATTACTTTATTATTCTAATATTAGTATCTCCATTGTGTACACTAATAATCTCAATACTGATTATATTACATTCGGTCTGTCTATTAATAATCAATTCTATTAACGATTCTTTTTATTATTTTATCTATATTATCACTTGTGGATTCCTTCCTTTTTCCTTAACTTATTTAATTAATTATAGTCTAAATTAGGATAGTTTAATGTTTACCAAATCACTTATTAGATAGTCATTAATTTCTATGTTAATGACACTTGTTTACTGTTATGACTTCTTTTATGTTCCTAACACTTTCTTAACTCTTTTGCATTACACTAACTCTTTGAACTTATATCTTTTCATTATATCAAATCTTTCACTAGGTTATTTAACTTTAATCAATTACGAGTCATTTTATCCTTGAATGGATAACACTACAATTCAATCACTAGCTTACTTGGATGCTTATTATTCGATCACTATTTCCTTATTTATTTGGTAATCAATATTGTTCCTATTATTACTGACATTTTCATTACTCCTATTATTTACGCTAGAAATCCCATGTTAATTGATTCAATATTACAAATCAAACCTTAATCTTAACAATTATCTTAATCCATTTTGTTTTCATTATTATCATTTTTGCAGTTTCATTATTAATACGTGCATCCCTTTTCAATTCCATTCACTTATATAATTAACATTATAATGGATCTATTAATTTTTTTTTTTATATTATCACTTTCTTATTCCACTACAATTTATCATTTTTACCCTTCACTTATTATTTCCCATTATGTTTACTTGAACTCTTTTAATTTCTAACTTTTAGCAATTACACAATTAATTTTTATTTAATAATCTTGCACTATACTTTAATTCACTATGGCTCCTTAATAATCTTACCATAACTAATTCAAAATTTATTCCTCTATAATTATCACAATTACAAATTTACCTTTCCATTTCACTTTATTAATATTATTATTATTATCCTCATTATTAAGTTTATTAATTTCTATTATCACTCCCTAATTAACTGTCATGTAACCAAAACAATGTTTTCACAATTTCACTTAATAGTCCATTTCTTTATCACTTTACATTTAAGTCCATCATCTATTTACAATTACTTCATTATCTTAAACTTTATTAAGATACACACACATTCACAATCACTATATAGGTTTAAATCAATTATAAATATTATCCATTTAATAATTATTCATGCAATAATATTCTATGCTTCTTAAATTATTCATTCACTAATTATCAATTTCGCATTTATTACCTATATCATTAACTAATTTACACTTTAATCCCCTAATTAGCCTCAATATTGTAATTTTACAATTTAGTCCCTAAACTTTATGTTAATTTACAATTTTATTTTTTATTGTTTCAAATTCGCAAAAGTGCCCCTAATTAATTTCATTATTACCTTAATTTATTACTTAGTATACCAATTTCCATTTAGCTATAATCATAATACTCTAAATCAAATTACACTTTGGCCCTTGTTTTATCCTTCAATTTTAATATTACCACTCCAATTCACTATAATTACAATTATGCCACTAATAAATCTTAATTTCACTTTAAATTATTATTATTAAACTCTATTAAATAATTAATCATATTTAATCCATTTTTTAAACAAAAATTTTGTCTCTAGCTTTTTCCCACTTTTAGCCCACTAAATGGACTCAAATCACCATCGCAATGTTGTATAGGAGTTAAAATTTGCTTAGGGGGCTAAGATTTGAGGAGAGATGAGAAGGAAATGGAAGAAAAATGGAGGAGAAACCAAGGAAAAGCATTTGTCCAAAGAGGGAGAAAGGAAGGGCAGTGGAGGCTAGAGAAATCTAGAGAAATCTGGCCTCTTCACTTCCTTATATAGGCTGAAATTGAACCGAAGTGGTCCAACCAGTTTGAACTAAAATTTCAAGTTTTCGGCAATTTTCCACTGTTTCAAGGTATCTATGTGTTGCTCAACTTATGTTCACTCCCAACAAATTCTATCATTCTTAAAACATCAAATATAGGCTCCCTGCAAAATTTTAGCTCAATCGGAGTCTTTTTGAGGCCGGGTTCACCTAAATCGGTCCGGTTTAATTTAGTTCAATTCTATCGTAAAACACCATTTTGAAGCTGTCAAAAATTACTAAAAAATATTTCAATCTTGTACGCTTCCCACATTACACCCTTTAGAGCTCAAAATCATTTTCTAAAAATTCAATCAAACTTTGGTCAAACCTGGTTCAATTGAACCGAACTAGAGGCTAACTTCAACTTGACTTTCGAAGCCCTATGTAATCTCGTTTTCACACCTAATTATACCACTAGACTCCTTATCACTCACACTTTCCAATGATCCAATAAAATATTTTTCACTACTGGCTTCCCAGGAGGTCACCAATCAGGGGCTTCCCTAGCCATAACACGTTTAACTTTTCTCTTCTACAGTCTTTTTAGACCTAATTAATGATATTTCCACCCCAAATTCACACTACAAACTCTACCGATTTCACTGATCACTACTGACCCGGTGTTCGAGCCATTACAATGTACATTAATACTCTATGATTAATCATTCGGTCCTAACATAATTTTTGCCCCCAATTTGTTTTTCTTTCATCTATCATTTAACCTACTATATTACATATTAATTAACATAAATACATGCTTAGATTCCATTAAACATCAATATACATCCCATTAATCCCTAGTGTTCCATTTGGCCAAACTAAAGTTTTTCCTTCCAATTTAATTCTTTCCATTTTAATGTCTCTAATCTCTATTTTTAAGCTTTATTGACATGCTTACACACTCAATTTCATTTTATCATACAATAGTCCTAATTTACATACTTAACATACACTAAAATCTGCACAAAAATAATGGAAAGAGAGGGATGTTGTATCCACATACCTCAATTTCTTATTCTAGACTTCCTACATTTTTTTCCATGTCTTTATCCCTTGAAACACCTTCACTTCTTTTGTTTTCCATAAGTAGCTGAATACACCCATCAAATAAACCATCATCAATTGACTTCATTTATTCAATACAACCACATAAATTTAATCTACATACCTTAATCTATCTATTAGAACCATTCAATTAAATTAAAAACCCCATTTTCACTTACCTTATATTTGAGCCCTCAGCTTGAACTCTTGATTTCACCCACTTTTATTCCCATAAATGAAATCTAGTGGCTGCAATAAACAACTAGAGGGGCTGAATATTACTTGGGAGGGTTAAATTTGGTGGAAACCATGAAAGAGAAATGAAGAAAACATAGAAAAAATGGAGAGAATTTCATTCCGCCAAGGAAGGTGGTAGAAGATAGGAGAGAAATCTAGAGAGGGGTAGATATTTCTTCCTCTTATAGGAACTCAAGGTGGGCTCTTCTAGTGCCTTCCAAATGGGCCAACCCAATCTTAAGCCCAATTAGGTTAAATAATGATTATTTTGATGCAATTTAATTTTTACCACTTTTCAAGCTCAATTCCTTATAAAAATACTTCCATAATTCTCAAAATATATTCATTAGGCTCCATGAATATTTTAGGGTCAATCGGAGACCGTTTCCTGATCCGGTAATTATTTAACTGTCCGATAGCCGAATTTTCAGTGCTATCGTAAAATTAATTTTTCTTTACCATATGATTCTACTCATCAACGCGAGTGTATTTATATTTTCAAATTATTTTTCTGAGATCTATAGCATAAGTTATGGTCCGGTGAAACTTGGTCAAAATTGGTCAACGGGCTGATTTTTGCTAATCTGAGGTGACAGACGCCCGTCCCTCATCCACAACAGCCCAAAACCAATTTTTACACTTCCTTTTGCATTTTTAAGGCCTATTTGTTTCCCGTTTGATCCAAAATTTCATCCTCGGACTCTTGCTAACATGCTCAATCCAATGATTCAATAAAATATATTTCTAATCCAGAAAGTACTATTCACCCAAGTGTTACTATTCAAGGCCCTGTTAGCCTGTTTTACATGCTAATTTTGCAAGTATATAGTGTATCGGTTATAGTACAAAAGATGTCAATCCCACGTGAAATGTGCTAATTATTACACACTATTACTACTCAATTTTAATCTTGTTTACAATGATCATAAATTTGTTGAATGAAAGTGGAAATACTATGTCTAATTCTATTTATCCTAGTTATATATAATCGGAGAAGACAATAGATTAATGATTATAAAATAATAAATAAAACTTGAATTAATTATTCTTGATTATGAATATATTCTTATCATGCAAGCCAAGTTGAATAAGATTCCAATTTACTCTGTCAACATAAACTAGAGTGCCTAAAACATGCATTTATAATTCTAACTCTCAATTTTCATTAACGAATTAATGTGTTATGTATGAAAATTTCAGGAATAAGAAACAACCTATAACAACCATTTAATATTATGATTTCTCAAATAATACTTCAATGATGAAATTCTATTAGATTTAAGTACGAATTCATTTTTTCAATTAAACACTTAATTATAATGATCATGCATAAAAATTCTAATGGAAAATTCTACAAGAAAGAATAATAAAATTGATATGAATAATAAAATATAACATTAAATAATCAAGTTCATAAATTCATCATTAAATAGTTACAAAGAAGAAGTAAAGATAAGAAATGAAGAAGGAGAACTCTCAACCCTTTTCCCTTCCACAAAGGATATCTTCTTCTTTGTAGTAATCTTCTCTTTAAAACATAAAAAATACTAACTTAAAACTTTAACTAAAAATATACTCTCAAACTTACAGCTATTCTTAATAAAAATTCAACAATTAAAATTCAACAACTAAAAACTACAGTTAAGGGTTATATTTATAATGTTCTAAAAGATATGTCCCTTCAAGTGTCCCTTAGGAAGGTTGCAAGACTTGGTGGAAAGTCATACTTCTTTAAGGCAAAATTTGAATTCAACTCCCAACGGTCCTCTCTGTCACGATCGCGACGTCTGTCACGCTCGTGACAAAAAATGGCTTCATCTTCGCTCCACTTTCCTTATGCTGGCTTTCCTCCGTGCCATGTCACTTTCCTCATTCACGTGCACCAGCACCAAATCTCGCAGCCTCTTCCTCCTCAAAATCTTCATTATCATCAGCAGAATCATCATGCGCTCCAGCTGCTGTGGATGACTCAGGGGCTTTCCCTTTTCACTTGTCTAGGCATGAACTGTCACCCTGCAAACCTCTATCAACAAACTTGGGCGGCCAACCGCCTTTTGTAAAAATATTAGCCCGCCACAAGTACTCAACATTAAGCATAGCAACATGTTCACCCTCTTCTAATTAAAAATTATTCAAATCCCCTAAACATCCTAAAATAATCCCTGTCACTATGTGACACATCCCAACAGTTTTACTCTTAGCAGTGGAGGCATGATATAGATCATCAAATATGAAATCAATTGAATAAGGGGTTTTCATAGACTATAACAAATCAAGTACAAACAAGTCTTTGGTTTGAACCTTTGAACTCTCTACCCTACCAAATAAGGCATTACATAAATATTTGTGAAAAAGCATTAATGTATCATCCTTAATTTGGCAATTAGTGGAATTTTTATTATTAAAGGAATCTAAACTAGACAAGCATTTCCACACAGGCCTAGGATCAAAAATATGTGCATCAAAACGTTTTGCATTAAGAGGAAAACCAAACCAATCATGCAATTCAGGAAACCCAAAAAAATACTCTTACCCTTGATGTCTAAACTTCATTCTATCTCTACCCTTATCAACATAATCAAAAGTAACAAAAAGTTCAAGGGCCCACTCACGCTTAATTGGAAGATTTAAATGCACAAATTTCCCCCACTTCATATACTTTAAATATTTTTCAAATTGATCAGTTATGCCCAAATGATTTAACAATGAAAAATCAGCATGCCACATACGAACATAGGATTTCTTTGCAAAATAATCAAACTTTTCACCTTCTTCCTCAGAAAAAATCGGGAATGGACACTCAAACCTATTTATTTTGCAGGCGAATAGGATCTTGGTTTGCACTGGATCCTTCAGCGGCCTTCTTTCCCTTGCTTGCAATAGATTTTGTTCTCACCATCGTGATAGTTAGTGAAATCTAAAAAAACTTTGCTAAAGAAACTCACAAAGAAAAGTAGATGAAGAACAAAAACTGGAAACTTAAGAAATATGAGAGAAGAAGAAGAAGATTTGAGAGATTTTGAGAGAAAAACCAAAGAAAATTGAGAGACAACTCAAAAGTAAAGAGAAAAGCTGCAGTTAGGGCTTTAGGCTATATATAGGGGAGAAAACAATCTAGGGTTGTAACGATTAGAAATTCAAAAATTTTCAAATTTCGTGCTCTTTCGCGACCTTGCAACAATGTCGCGATCGCGACAGAACCGAAATTCCCAAATAACTGCTCAAGAAACCTTCGCGATCACGCGATAAAAAATTTTCTCACCTCTCTATCGTGCTCGTGATGGAATGGATTTGCCCAAACTAGCATTTTCCTGTCGCGCGCTACATGCCTGGGTCGATCACGATAGCAACCTGCAAAAATATCTTTCCCTCACTGTCGTGCTCGTGACAACCGTTGCGCTCGCGCCAGTGAGTTTTTTCAAAGAAAAAAAAAATTTCTTTTCAAATGGAACTGTAATTTTGAACAACATAAACTACTCACTATCTAAAACACCCTGTAGAATAATAAATAATCAATATTAGTAATATATATTGCACAAATCACACTAAACTCTAATGAACACCCTACAAAACAACTTAAAAATACAATAAGTACAAAATAAATAGAACACGTAAGTAACTTTCAAACCATTGTTGAAGAGATATATGATACCTCCCTACCATGAAATGTTTCCTCTAAATAAACCTTGCATCTTTAACCATTTGCTTTAAATAATTCTCCTTTACTTCTTTTAAGCTCTAAGTAACCATGGTCAAAAACTTGGTTGACCTCAAAGGGTCCACTCCACCTAGATCTCAATTTTCCAGGAAAGAGTTTCAACCTAGAATTGTATAATAGGACTTTATCCCCAATTTTGAAACTTTTGTATCTAATATGAGCATCATGCCATTTTTTAGATATTTCTTTGTATATCTTAGCATTTTCATAAGAAATAAGTCTTAACTCATCAAATTCACTAAGTTGTAAACATCTTTCAACACTTGCATCTTTAAACACTTGCATCTTTAATGTCATAATTTATAGTCCTAATAGCCTAATAAGCTCTACACTCTAACTCAACAGGCAAATGGCAAGCTTTTCCATAGACTAACCTATATGGTGTCATCCCAATAGGTGCTTTAAATGCTGTGCAATATGCCCATAATGCATCATCTAGCTTATGTGCCCAATCTTTCCTAGAGGTAGAAACTATTTTTTCTAATATCCATTTAAGTTCCCTATTAGATACCTCTACTTGACCACTAGTTTGTGGATGATATGGAGTAGCTACCCTATGATGCACACGATATTTATGCAATAAAGAATCAAAAGAGCGATTAATAAAATGCTTACCTCCATCACTTATGATAGCTCTTGGCACTCCAAACCTTGAAAAGAGCTTCTTTAAAAATTTTATCACCACCTTGGAATCATTAGTTGGTGTTGCTTTGGCTTCAACCCATTTTGATACATAGTCAACACCAACCAAAATGTAGTTTTGTCCAAAAGATGTGAGAAAAGGACCCATGAAGTCTATCCCCCACACATCAAATATCTCTTCTTCCAAGATATTGTTCAAAGGCATTTCATCTCTCTTCCCAATGTTACCAGCTCTTTGACACTTATCACAATGAGTTATAAAAACTCTAGCATCATGAAATAAAGTAGGCCAAAAGAAACCACATTCTAGCACACGAGAGGCAGTCGTAGTACTACCATTATGACCAGAATACAAAGATGAATGACAATGTGTTAAAATGTTTACATACTCATCTTCACTAACACACCTACGGATAATACCATCCCCAGTTATCTTAAATAAATAGGGTTCTTCCCAAAGATAATTTTTGACATCACTAAAGAATTTTTTCTTTTGTTGCCATGTCAAACCATTAGGTATAATTCCAGCAGCAAGAAAGTTAGCAAAATCTGAAAACCAAGGACTATTTACTTGCTCAATAGACATAAGAGACTCATCCGGAAAGGATTCATTAATTTCATTGCTATCCCCTATAGGTCCTCTATCATTTTCTAACCTTGACAAGTGATCAGCCACTAAGTTTTCAGATCCTTTCTTTTCTCTAATTTCAAGGTCAAACTCTTGCAATAAAAGAACCCAACGAATTAATCTAGGCTTAGCATCTTTTTTAGCAAATAAGTATTTTAATGCAGCATGATCCGTATAGATGATTACTTTAGATGCTAACAAATACGACCTAAACTTGTCACATGCATAGACAACTGCTAACATTTCTTTTTCAGTAGTTGTGCAATTTACTTGAGGTGATGACAATGTACGGCTAGCATAGTAAATCACATGCAAATTTTTACCTTGTCTTTGTCCTAACACACATCCAACAGCAAGGTCACTTGCATCACACATAATTTCAAAAGGTAATTCCCAATTAGGAGAAGTAATTATGGGTGCACTTACAAGAGCATTCTTTAAAGTATCAAAAGCTTGCATACATGCATGAGAAAATTGAAAAGGTACATCCTTAACTAACAAATTAGTTAAAGGCTTAGCAATTAAGGAAAAGTCCTTTATAAACCTTCTATAAAAACCAGCATGTCCCAAAAATGACCTTACACCCTTAAGTGTAATTGGTGGAGGTAATTTTTCTATTAGTTCTGTTTTAGCTCTCTCTACTTCAATCCCTTTACTTGAAATTTTATGGCCTAGAACAATTCCTTCTTCAAACATAAAATGACATTTCTCCCAATTTAGTACCAAATTAGTTTCCTCACATCTAGCCAATACTCTATCTAAATTACTTAAACATAACTCAAATGAGTCCCCATACAAAGAAAAATCATCCATGAACACTTCCATAATGTCTTCTATCATATCTCCAAAAATAGAAGTCATGCACCTTTGAAAAGTTGCTGGTGCATTACATAACCCAAATGGCATTCTTTTATAGGCAAAAGTCCCATATGGACAAGTAAAGGTGGTCTTTTCTTGGTCACTAGGATATATAAATATTTGGAAATATCCTAAATAACCATATAGGAAGCAATAATGAGAATGGCCAGCTATCCTTTCTAACATTTGGTCAATGAATGGTAAAGGAAAATGATCCTTTCTAGTGGCCGAATTTAACTTCCTATAGTCAATACACACCCTCCAACCGATGGTGGTTCTAGTAGGAATCAATTCCCCAATCTCATTTCTAACTACCGTCATACCCCCTTTCTTTGGTATACAATGAATAGGACTTACCCAAGAACTATCCGAAATTGGATAAATAATCCCAGTATCTAATAGCTTAATAAGTTCTTTTTTAACAACTTCTTTCATATTAGGATTAAGTCTTCTTTGTCTATCAGCTTTTGGTTCACATTCATCTACCATGTCAATCCTATGCATGACTACATTAGGACTAATTCCTTTCAAATCAGAAATTTGCCAACTTATACTCTTTATCCTCTTTCTAACAACTTCTAACAATGAAGACTATTGTGCACTAGTGAGTTTATTAGAAATAATAATAGGTAAAGTATGATTTGGACCAAGAAATGCATACCTTAAATGACTAGGTAGCTCTTTCAATTCTACATTAGGAGGACTTACAATAGAAGGTGGCAATGGAGCTTCATTTCTATATAGAAGTTCAGGCCTTAAGCTCTCTTGCTCCACCTCTTCATGGATTTCTTCTTCAAAATGAACCTCTTCTTGACCTGCATTGTCTATCACTTCCAAAACACAAGCATCAATGACATCTATTTTCATGCACACATTCTCATCCATGGGATATTTTAGGGATTTATCCATATGATATTCCACACTATCTTCCCCTACTCTTAAGATTAAAGTGCCCTCATAGACATTAACCAAAGTCCTACCAGTTCTCTAGAAAGGTCTTCCTAATATCAATGGACATTTTATATCATATGCAAAATCTAGAATAACAAAGTCAGCTGGTAGAATGAATTTATCAACTTTCACAAGCACATCTTCCACTATGCCATATGGTTTTTTAATAGATTGATCAGCCAATTGCAAAACCATAGAAGTAGGTTTGACATAGTCCAATCCTAACTTCTTAAACATAGTCAAAGGCATAAGATTTATACTTGCCCCCAAATCACATAAACATTTAGGAAAATCAACATCCTCGAAAGTGCATGGAATAGTAAAACTACCATTATCCTTAAACTTAGTAGGCAAATTATTTGAAATTATTAAACTACATGCCTCAGTTAACTCTATAATGGATATATCCTCCTAACTTCTTTTCTTTGAAATCAAATCTTTAAGGAATTTTGCATAGTTAGGAATTTGTGTAATGGCCTCAATGAAATTTAAATTGATGTGTAAATGTTTCAATTTATCAATAAAAGATTGGAATTGCTTATCTTGGTGTTGTTACTTCAAGCGTTATGGAAAAGGTGGACGAGGTTGGAACACTTGAGGAGTTTGGGCTTTAGGTACCCCTTCTATAGCACTGGCGACAGGTGTCGCGCTTGCGACAGTAGGCGGATTGCCACTCTTCGCGCTCGGGAAAGGTAGTGCGCTCACGATGTCTACCTGCCCCTCTTCTGTCGCGCTCGCGATAGAAGGTTCATCCTTCTGAAAATTTTTCTGTTTTGCTTGCACAATCTCATCCACATTAGTAGAAACAAATTAATTGTTATAGGATTTATTTGACCTCAATTTAATGGCTTTAAGATGTTCCCTTGGATTCTCCTCCGTATTACTTGGTAGATTTCCTTGCATTCTTGAAGGTAAAGCCTTAGCAATTTTCCCGTATTTGTACTTCAAAGTTATGGATGGATAAGGCTTGATTTTTAGTGATTTGGTCAAATTTTGTTTCTAGCCTCTTTTAGTTATCTTCTTGTGAGCTAAATTTTAGGTTAATCCCCTCTAAGAACCTATCCATTTTAACCTCTAAAGCTCCAAACCTATCTTGAGGTGGTTTAAATCCTACTCCCCTATTTTGGTTACTACTATTCCTCCATGAAAAATTTGGATGGTTTCTCCAACCAGGGTTATATGTATTTGAGTATGGATTACCTCTTCCTTGCCCTTGGATAAAACTATTACTTATTCCCAAAATGCATACCTCACTTGTATGACCTTGTTGGCCACAAATAGGGCATACCTTTTGTGAACTACCCCCCATTCCTAAGCTACTAACCTTTTGAGTTAAAGCTTCAATTTGTGCTTGTAAGGCTACAACAGAATCTATGGCATGAACCCCCCTAGCATTAGAATTAGATTCCCTTACTCTTTCGGTGGGCCACATACAATTGTTCATAGCCATCTTCTCAAGAAATTCAAATGCAGCTTCTATTGTTTTCCTCATCAAAGAGCCACCAGCTGCAGCATCAATAGTACCCCTAGTTGTAGGGTTCACTCCATTATAAAAAGTCTGCATAAGCAACTCCCTTGGAAGGTTATGGTGAGGACACATTCTCTGCAATTCTTTAAATCTCTCCCAAGCTTCATACAAAGACTCATTGTCATTTTGCACAAAAATTGTGATATCTTTTATAATTTTTGCAGTTTTGGCTAGAGGAAAGTATTTGGATAAAAATGCTTAGGCCAATTGGTCCCAAGTGGTTATTGATCCTCTAGCTAATGAATTCAACCAAGCCTTGGCTTTATCCTTCAAAGTGAAAGGAAAACGTTTAAGCTTAATTGCATCATTAGAAAGTCCATTAATTTTAAAAGTATCACATATCTCTAGAAAATTTGCCAAATGAGCATTAGGATCCTCATTTGCCAAACCATAAAACTGAATGTTATTTTGAATCATTTGCAAAAGAGATGGTTTAATTTCAAATTGGTTAGCATTTACTGTAGGCCTTACCACACCTTGTTGAGCACCACTCAATGCGGGTGTAGCAAAATTCATTAGCCTTGGTGGATTTTCCTCTTCAGCCATGATTGGTCTTTTATTTTTATTCTTCTTTTTGTTGGATTTTTGGTTACTTGACAAATATCTCTCTATTTTAAGATTCAAAGGTTCAAGCTCTTCTTGAAAACTACTTGTACTAGGCATCAACTATCAAATCCTGTAAAACACACAAAACAAAATTAAGTCAAACTAACCAAACAAACAAACAAAATAAAATGAATATTATAATCAAAAATCATAAATCAAGTTTCATAATGGCAATAAGTAAAACATCAATCCCCGGCAACGGCGCCAAAAACTTATTAGCCTATTTTATATGCTAATTCCGCAAGTATACGATGTACCGGTTATAGTACAAAAGATATCGATCCCACGAGGAATGTGCTAATTACTACACACTATTACTGCTCAATTTTAATCTTATTTACAATGATCATAAATTTGTTGAATGAAAGTGGAAATACTATGTCTAATTCTATTTAACCTAGTTATATATAATCGGAGAAGACAATAGATTAATGATTATAAAATAATAAATAAAACTTGAATTAATTATTCTTGATTATGAATATATTCTTATCATGCAAGCCAAGTTGAATAAGATTCCAATTTACTCTTCAACATAAACTAGAGTGCCTAAAACATGCATTTATAATTCTAACTCTCAATTTTCATTAATAAATTAAAGTGTTATATATGCAAATTTCAAGAATAAGAAACAACCTATAACAACCATTTAATATTATGATTTCTAAAATAATACTTTAATGATGAAATTCTATTAGATTTAAGTAAGAATTCATTTTTTCAACTAAACACTTACTTATAATGATTATGCATAAAAATTCTAATAGAAAATTCTACAAGAAAGAATAATAAAATTAATATGAATAATAAAATATAACATCAAATAATCAAGTTCATAAATTCATCATTAAATAGTTACAAAGAAGAAGCAAAGATAAGAAATGAAGAAGGAGAACTCTCAACCCTTTTCCCTTCCACAAAGTATATCTTCTTCTTTGTAGTAATCTTCTCTTTAAAACATAAAAAATCTTAACTTAAAACTTTAACTAAAAATATACTCTCAAACTTACAGCTATTCTTAATAAAAAATCAACAATTAAAATTCAACAACTAAAAATTACAGTTAAAGGTTGTATTTATAATGTTCTAAAAGATATGTCCCTTCAAGTGTCCCTTAGGAAGGTTGCAAGACTTGGTGGAAAGTCATACTTCTTCAAGGAAAAATTTGAATTCAACTCCCAATGGTCCTCTTACAAAACATGCCTTCATCTTCGCTCCACTTTCCTCGCGCTGGCCTTTCCTCTGTGCCATGTCGCGACCTCGCGATGGGCGGCCTTGCTCGCGACAATGCCCCCCAGCTCCCTTCTTCCTTCTCTTTGGCCTCCTTCAATTGCGCGTCCTATCACACTCGCGATGTCTCTCGCGCTCGCGATAGAATACTTCTCTCCTTTGGTTTCTTTCTTCCTTTCTTCTTTTCGTCTTTGCTTGGCGCTTCCTGTCACGCTCGCGATGCTTGTCGTGCTTGCGATAGATTAATTCTTCCTTAGCTCATTTCTGCTCCTTTTCTCCAATCTTCCCCATTTTCTCCTACATGCACAAAACTCAAACAAAAACATAAAATATACCTAATTCTAACACAATTAACTACACATAAACATTATTTTAAACGTAAAACATGGATTAAATATGAGCTATTTACACTCATATCAGGCCCGAAAATCTTTATTCACGAAAATTATGATTTTGGGCCATTACAGTTACTATTCATTTGATCAAAATTTTGGCAGCATAACGGTTGCATATTTAACCTACCCTCTTGCAAATCAAACACAGCACCGAACGGCACAACAGTCTAATAATACACAATATAATCAATGTCACTATCTGAGGCACAATATCATATCATTTACCACATTCACATCATATATGTCTACAATGGGACTTAAATATCAATACATGTCTTATGCAATTCTTTAATACATAACACAGTGCAGTAACCTAAAATACTATACATGCCACCGCTGTACACCTACAAAAATACCTTATGATTCATACTTCGCCAGTCTATCTCCAAAATCCTAACCTGTATCTATAAACAGTTAAATAAAATACATGTTGAGCATTAATTATGCTAAGTGGTGGATACATATTCAAAAATTTTCATTCATTAATTATATACACACATGTACAGTTAAAAATTAAGTACAGTTAAAAATTAACTAACTTAACTTCATGCATTAGCATTAGCAAAATCAATCATTTAAATCCCTTTAATTAGATTATCATTATAACTTATACAATTATTTTTGTTATTAACATAATAATAATAATAATAATAATAATAATAATAATAACAATAATAATAATAATAATAATAATAATAATATTATTATTATTATTATTATTATTATTATTATTATTATTATACAATAAATTCTCATTATCTTTATAATTACACTTAATAGCCAAATATCAAGTTAATTTGCATTTAAGTCCTTCCATTAACCTTACTATGGTCAATTTACATTTTAATCCTCCAACTTCCATTAAATTACAGTCTTGCCCTTCAATTTCATCATAATTAAAATTATGGCACTAGTTTTCATATATCACACCTTTTTCCTTATATAACATGTAAAATTACCATTTAGTCCCTAAATTATATCTTATGCATAATTTCACATTTACTCCTTATTTTACTACTTTTTCACTTATTTAACTATTAAATTAGTTATTTTTCCAGAGTTCCTCTTTTTTCCTCAATAATAAGCATAATTACCATTTTTCCCCTAATACTTTTAAATCTTTACATTTTCATCCTTTTTCACTACATTTCTCTTCTAACTCCATTTTTACTCATTTTATTCCATTTTCATTAATTTGCCCCTAGTATCATCCTGGTAGTAATCTACAGTCCGTATATATGGGACGTGGACCCACAGGCCCAATATAGTATATAGTAATTTCTAGTATCAATGACAGTAATAGGATCAGTACGGTAGATTTTCTTTAGCCTATCCAAGCAAGTCGCCATGACCTGCACCGCGGTATATAATCCTTATGACTAGCCATCTATAGCCTGAGTTAGACTTGACTACCAGACCGCTAAGGGCAATCTCATTATTCATTATTTTCATGAATTCATCATGTACATAATCATTCCATGACCATGCACTATTCGACCATCATAATGCCATTCACACATTTAATTTCTTTTCCACTAATTTCAATCCCATTTCACTTACTAATTTGTTCTAACCTTAATCATGTCATTACTTCTCATAAACATGACATAATCTATTATTTTGGCTTAATACATAATGCAATATCAATATAAATCAAATCCAAAAATGATTTAAAATTTCCAAATAATTTATTATACACTCCATTTTAACTATACGTTAATTTTATGGCATAATATTCATTAAATTAACAAAGTATACCATGATATACCTTGTACACCTATTCGGCCATGACTTGAATTTTACACTTAAATTTAATTTTTCCTCATTTATCATTTATTCAACTAAATTACATGCTAATTAACTAAAACACAAGTTTATAAACCATTTATCATGAAAATATACTAGGATAAACCTAGGTATCACAGTTGACCTTTATTAATTTTTTCCATTCAAATTTGTTCTTTCATTTTTAACCATTCAAATCATCATTTCTAACATCCACTAACATGCTTATAGCCTTAATTTCAATTATACATGCATTATCCACACAAATGCATAACATACATACATTTAAATCCACACAAAAGTCATGGAAAATTAGAGATTTTGTATCCACTAACCTTTGAACATTGTTCTTCACACTTTAAACCTCATTTTCTTTGCCTTTACCCTTGGAAGTTCCCTCCTCTTCTATTTTTCCTATAGTGGCTAAATACACAAGGATAAGTAAATACCATTCTCATGCTTCCTTAATTCAATAAAATCTCATAATAATGTTATTTATCCCTCAAACTACCCATAGAAACCATTAAATCAAATTTATACACTCAAAATAACTTACTTGATCCCTTTACTTTCTTTCCTTGATTTTTACAACTTTTTCCACCTCAAATGAACTCTAGAGTTGCTTATCAATAAAAAGAGGCCCTAAATTTAACTTTGAAAGGTTTAATTTAGTGTAATTTGAGGAAAAAATGGAAGAAATCATGGAGGAGAAATAGATTGGAGCTTCTGCCAAGCAAGGAGGAGAGAAGGAAGGATAGTGTTCTACAACATTCTGATATTTTCCACCTTTTATAGGTCATCTAAATGGGTTGGGCTTGGTCCCACCAAATGGGCCAACCCCAATTCTAAGCCTATATGTACATTAACCCATTACTTGGCCCTAATTCATTTCATTCACTTTCCAAGTTTAATTCTCATAAAAATGATTCCATAATTCCTAAAATATATTAATTAGCTTACACAAAAATTTCCAAGTTAATTGGAGTCTGTTTCCAATCCGATCACTAATACTGGTTCGGTTAACCAATTTTCAGTGTTACCGTGAAATTACTTTTTCACTGTCATATTATTTCCCATATTAAATAGAGTCAATCTATGCCTTCATTTAGTTTTTTAGAGACCATTTACTATTTGTAATGTCTAGGTCAAACCTAAAGTCAAATTATTAATATTCACATTGAAACCGTGACTTTTTCTTATTTTTCACTTTTGGAGACCAATTTGACCTCATTTTCACTTCAAATTTTACCCTCAGACTCGTCGTGACTATTATTTTCCTATGATCAAATAAATATTTTTCACCCACGGGTGTATTTTTTACCCTGATGCATTGTTCACACTCGGGAAATACTGTTCACGACTAACCGAGTTTTTCAAGCCATTGCAACTTTCACAAGAGGAACTTATTTATTCCGGAGCTACTTTACTTCTTTGGCTAGAATTGCCTTTGGTTCTTCATTGTATGAGAAATCCGGTTGAACTTGGATCTCTTGTATAGGCAACACATGAGATTCATCTAACCAATATCTTTGAAGCATGGAGATATGAAAATACATCATGTAGCTTGACTAATTCTAAAGGAAGAGCTAATCGATAGACCACTGGTCCAATCCTCTCAAGGATTTCATATGGACCTATGAACCTCGGATTAAGTTTTCATTTCTTCCCAAATCAGAGCACTTTCCTCTAGGGCTAGACTTTTAGAAATACTTTGTCCCTACTATATATTCAATATCTTTTATCTTCATATCATCATATGACTTTTGCCTATCGCTGGCAGCTTTCAATCTATGTCGGATAATCTGAACTTTTTCTTCAGTATCTTTGTAACACCCTATACCCACAGATGGTATGGATATCGAATGTGATAACACTACACAGCTATATGATATAATGCACTTGATAGTCCAGTGGGTAATTTTTTTTTTTAAATATATCAATAACATTCATGCACCAATAAACACTAACATTATAGTAATCCATTCAAAAGTCTAATAAGATTCCATACCGAAACATATATATAATTACAAACCTGTTCTTGTATGTTCTTATCTTCATCCGTCTTGATCATATACATACCTTGTCTATGAATCCATTCTCGCCATCCAATACTATCCTCGATCATTTAATGAAATCTCAGCCACTTCTAATCTTCTATTCCCCAAAACCTGTGCGTATTAACAATTTTACGCTCTAAGCATTAAAATGCCTAGTGTGGCTACATATCCCTAGCTTTCCGTCTCAACTACTATAAGCATACACACATACATATCTATCCTTTCTTTATTCTTGCTAAAAACATTAATTCTTTAAATTCTCACTTTACTAATATCTTATTTTATGGTTTACTAATTCTTTTACCATATTCAATTATCACTATATTTATAACTATTTATGTTATTCTACTTAGTATTTTCGTTCTAATTACTAGACTATGTACTATTTACATTACTAACTTTAACATTTTACCTTAACATTATTATGATCAATAATTTATAACATTAACTTTCTTATTTCTTTTATGTTATTAATACTTTTGTTATTATTCCTTAATCATTACAAATCTTTTCTTATTGGTTACTTGAATTAACATTTCTTATTCTTAGCTTATAACAATTCAAGTTCATTTCATCTCAATTTCTTATTATTATCCTTGTCAATTGACCTATAACTATCTAAGTTACTATTCATTTAGTTAACTTTTCTGCAGTATAACAGCTATATACCTTACCTACCCTCCTGCAAAGCAAATAATAACCCAACCCATTATGGGCACAATAATTCAATAATATAAAAATGATTAATTACTAACATGTCATAGCTATACAACATTAATTATTTTCTTATCATATGGGTTTACATTTAAGTTTAATCCTTTTATAAATTATTTTAGTATTAACTTTATTATTCTTCCACTAGTATTGTCATTATTAATATTACTTTTTCCAGCAATTAACATTGCTTATTATTTACTCTTATTCTTTATTTGCAGTCCTATTTTCCTGTATATATAATACATATATTCTTGCGGAATGCTCTTAATTTAAATCATTATCTTATTAACAATTCTATAGCACCTCCTATTATTCATTTACCTTATTGTTTACACTTCCTTTTATTCAAAATTAAAATTACTATATACATTTCTATCTCTATTAACAATATAGTATTATTATTATAACTATTAATTTTAGCATTAACATTAAATGAGTACTTATATTATCATTTGATATCATTCTATTAAATAAACTTTATTCATTCTTTCATCTTATCTATATTTGCATAAATTTTATCTTCACGCCTCCCTTAAAAAAAATTCCAATATTCTCTTAACATTACATTAACATTTTCTTATTAATTCACTAACATTATCATTATTTGTTTTCCTACATGAATATTACAATTATTTACAATCTTAATATAAACTTTATTATTACCATTAGTATCCTTAATGATATTGACTAATATTTAGATTAATATTGCTCTTACTATATTTTTAGTATTGATATTATCACTATTATCCTTACATACTTGAAACTGCACTATTTATCTATTACATACATTTAATTTCTTTGATTACATCTAACATCATATAAGCTTAACTTTCTTTTTAATTCTCTATTAAATAATAATATTGTCAATTTTGCAATATAATACTTATACTTTCATTTAGTTATGATTATCTTTTCTCTGTTCATTAATTACCACTAAACATAGAAAAATTTCCGTTTAGTCCCTAAATGTCATTCTTTTATATTAAATTTTCTTTTCAGTTTTTATATTATTACCATTTGCTTAACTTACCATTTGGTCACTTATTTTTTCTATACATCTTTACAATTTAATGCATTTCCATTCCATTTCTCTTATTAAAACACATTTACTTATTTTATTTTATTTCGTTAATTTTGCCCCCAGCATCAATCCGGTAGAAATCTCCGAACCGGATACACGGAATATGTACCCCAGAGGTACAATACACTATAGAGTGAACCTGAAGGACCACTCAAACACTCTCACTATAATTCACTGTTCACTTTTACACTTTAGTAGACCGTCATTGGCCTACTAATGCAAGTCGTCATGACTCGCTACTGCAGTATAGGTGTTCCTATGGCTAGCCAACCATATCTTGAGCTAGATTTGACTACCAGACGACTACTAAGGGCAAAACATACTTTTCATTTAGTATTTATATGATAATTCACTTATACATTCAATTCTTACAATATTTGTCATTCAATTTGCACTATATATAATCATACATTTTCCATCCACATACCATGGTATATTAATAACACTTGCATTATCAATCATAATTCACTCTTATTTAGGCACTTTAACACACATTTATTTTCTTAAATATACATATACATTCCCATTTGCTATTACACTTATCATCATTATTCATTCCATATCACATTATTAATATCTTTTTCATAACATATTACCGATGTTATTCCATTTTACATGTCCGTATCACTAATCCTAATTTATAATTAAATAAATAATTTACATAAAGTTCTTTATATGTTACTCCCTCTGTTCCTTAATATCTATCACTTTTGGCAAAAATCCAAATTCCATTTATCTGTCACTTTTAGATTTTCAATGCAATTTAATTTTTTTTTTCAATTTAGTTTTCTTTTCCAATACGAATTAACCAATTAGATTTAAATTTGTATATTGAAACACTCAATATACATTGAATCACTCATTTTTTTCTTAAATTCAAGTCCAATTAATATTTCTTAATTCTAGTGAAACTAACAAAAGTGACACCTATTTAGGAATGGAGGGAGTATTAAAATACTATATTTTATTTCTTTTCTTTTTCCCTTTCACTTCAATTTAACACTACTAATTATTAATTTATCTTACTTTTTGTAACACCCCATTTGTCCCCCTAGAAGTTGGAGCCATTTGTGCATGTGTGCATTATGTGTGTGAAGGCCTGTGATAAGGGCATTTTGGGTAAAATGCATATTTTGGGGAATTTTACTAGAGTGTGTGTACATATAACTTATTAGGGTGTATGTGCATTGAGTTAGGTTGGTGTGTGCATGCTCACATGTTAGTAGGGTGTGCCTTAGGGAGGATGGCATTGTGTGTGTGTAGTGTATGCTTGTTGGGCATGAATGGTCAATCTCCACTAATGAGGAAATGACACTTGGCTTGGGTAAGGAAATAGGGGTAGTTAGAAGAAGGAAAATAAGCAAAGCTGATTTTCCTATCTCATTCCCATTTTTCTCTTCTCTCTATTTCTCTTCTTCCTTTTTCTCACCATTTGAGTGCCCTAGCTTGGATCCAAGAGTGTGTTGGTGGGAATTGATCATCTCTTGACCCTCATTTGGTAAGTGTTGTTGCATTTTCTCCTTTTTCATCTCTTCTTCTTAATTTTTTGGTTTAAGGTTTTGATTTTGGTTTGTTGTGTTTGTTTGATTTTGGGTATTGTTTGTTAGTTGAGCCTCCTCGCGATCCCAAGGGATAAGAGAAGGCTGGTGGAAGTAGTATCAAATAATTTGGAGCTAAGGAATTTAAGGTTTGGGAATTTTTGTGGATTTTTATGTATTTTGATCTTATTTGATTTGTTGGGAAATTGTATGGGTAATGATGTTCTTAATGAGGTTATACTTTGAAATCTTAGTATGTTGAGTTGTTAAAGTTTAGAGTGTGATTCTATTGGATGATGCATGCATTTGATGTATGGTGGATTGTGAATTGCTGATTTTTGAATGAGATGATGTTTATAATTATTGATTTTGGTTGAATGATTTAATTATGTTCATGGCATGTTTTCCTTGTGTTTAGAGCTCCAAAAGGTCAGTTTTAAGTTCGTGTAAATGTTTTGAAATGTTGGATTTAAGTGGGTGTTTTTGGTGTGTGTAGTTTGGGCTATTTGGTGGTGTAATTCTGGGTTTCTGGCGATCCACACGGCGGTATGGTTTGTCATACCCCCGTGTGAATTGTGAGATTTCCCTAAAAGTTTGAAGGCCCAGATTTTACACGGCAGTAAGGTTGCTCCATACCGCCGTGTAAAGTCATTTTTCCTTGTGAGAATTCTATGCCGTGTTTTTACATGGCAGTAAGGACATTCCATACCGCCGTGTAAGCCATTTTACACAGGGGTATGGCAAAGCCATACCGTCGTGTAAAGTCATTCTACTATAGTAGTTTTTTGAGCTGTGTGCTTTACCCAACGGTATGGTTTTGCCATACCCCCTTGTAAAGTGACTTACACGGCGGTAAGGCAATGTCATACCGCCGTGTAAACCGCTAATGCCAGTTTTTTAAGCTTTTTCAATTTTCTTCGTTTTCGTTCCTTTTTTGTTACTTAGTGGTTTAAAATATTATTTAGTGTTATATCATTTATCTAATATCATTACATGGTATTTTGTTATGTCAAATTGTTGAATGTTATGGTTGGATTAAGAATGTATTATTTATGCCTTAACTTGTGAACTCAATAAGATATGCCTAGATGTGAATTGTATTATGCATGACCTGTAAGAGTCAGTCTAGTAGATAGTTAGGCATGCCTAAAAGAGTCCTTTAACTGTATCCTCTGTACTGTTCTGGACCCTGATTTTGTCCCCGTTTTGTTCCTCTCGAACTTCTACGTGTTCGGATCTTATTTAAGATCCCTTTGTAAAATATTTGGAAAAGAGATAATACGATACTGAATTGTCGATTTGTACCCGTAAGGTACCGCTACATGATGATTCGTACCCGTAAGGTACATCTACACGTTTACTCGTTATCCACTGCTATAAGTCAGTAGGTGTTATGATTTGTTATGATGTGTTCTGATATGATTATAAGTATGTGAATCTGTATGAGTATGATTATAAGTATTTGAATATGTTGGCATATAAATGTGTTTATTAAACTTTTAAATGGTTATGAATGGAATTCTATTGTGATTATATCTTGTGATATTCAGTATGCCATTATGTATGTGATTTGCCTTAACGACCATTGTGAATAGTCGTCCATATATTATTGTTTATTTCCCCACTAAGCATTATTGCTTAGCACGGTGTTTTCAACCATGCAGGTGCGGAATGTGTTTAGCTTTTGGGAGAGTTGCCGCCAGTCAAGCCAACACAGAGGGATTAGTATTAGGGCTTTATTTTTGTAGCATAATATTTTTTATAATAGTGATATATCTTTTGTATATCATTTTTATAAGCTTCCGCTATGTATATCTGATAGTTGTAACAATTTTGTAATATTAGTTTTTGATCAGAACATTATTGTAATGAATGTTATTATATTAATGCATGATCATTCTGATGTTTCCAAAGTTTTTAATTTCCACTAATTGTATGTATGTTTATATTATATGAATGAATGTTTTACACTGTTCTGCTTGGTGACACCCTTACTCATACAAGTTCTCACTCCCTTGCAGATGAGTCCTCTTACATATGGGAAGGGCGTGTTATAGTTTTTGGTATCAGAGCTCCGGTTTAGGCTTTTTCTGGGTGTTGGTGTGCATTTATGTGTATATGTCTAGGACTGTGTTGGGTGATGCGGTTGTCTTTGTCTTTCTTGTAGATTAATTCTGGTTAAGTTCGTGGGTCGCTTGAGGGGTCCACTGAAAGTATGAATCCCCAAGCTATAGATCCTTCTGTGTTTGTGTCGGCTCAACCTGCTAGGGCATAACCTAAGGCTGCAGCCATGCCCTTTGAGGTTATGTTGAAGATTTCACAGGACATGGCTAGGGTCATTGAGAGTGTGACTGCCCCTAGAGTCCCTACTGAGAATTTGAGGAAAGCAGGTGCAGAGGACTTTTATGGGACTGGCTTGGATGAATCAAAATATGATGAGAAATGGTTAGAGAAGATAGAGCGAGCCTTGGATGAGATTCAGTGTCCTCAGGAGAGGCGAGTAGAGTGTGTTGTAGCCCTGTTGCAAGGATCCGCCTATGACTGGTGGAAGCTGGTCCGTAGGCATCCTCAGTTTCCTAACCCAGTTATATGGGAGTTCTTCGATAGGGAATTAACAAGTAAGTATGTGACTCGGGAGTATAAGGACGCCAAGTGGGCACAGTTTTTGAGTCTGAAGTAGAGGGTGATGACGGTTTCAGAGTTTGAGAACAAATTCAACAGATTGGCTAAGTATGCTCCTGAAGGTGTTTCGATTGAGGAGTTTCGATGTAGTCATTTTGAGACTAGGTTGAATGAGTCACTAAGAGTTATGATTATCTCTCTAATGAGTACTCTAGGTATTGGATACTATCAGATTGTGCAAGCGGCTATGAGGGCTGAGAGGTCTGAGTCTATCTTGAGAGAGAGAGCTCAGAGGTGGAATCCCCCTCGTGGTGGATCGGGATTATCATCATCATCGGGTAAGAGGTCTAGGAACCCACATGAAGAGTCTTCGGGCCCTACTTTGAGAGGTAGGAGGCAAGGTTCTATTAGGGGTTCTGGTTCAGGCAGAGGTGGTTCTGGTTTGAGGCTTAATGTGTTGCTTCAGTGTTCGCACTGCAGTAAGTGCCATTAGGGTGAGTGTAGGTGGCTCCCAGGCAGTTGTTTCAGATGTGGTAGCACTGATCACTACTTAGCTAATTGTCCGGGGATTAGTGAGTCAGCTGGTGATCAGCGAGAGGCTTGAAGAGTTGGTTCTAATGCTCGGCAAGCCAGTCGTGGTAGAGGCCGAGGTAGAGGTCGAAGTGGTCAGCATAGAGAGGGAGCTCCATCGGAGTCAGTTGATTGTCCTTTGACGGTTCCTGCTAGAGCGTATGCCATGAGAGCTCGGGATGAGCAAGATGCCCCTGATGTGATTGCTGATAAGTTCCTACTCTTTGACACTGAGTTATATGCTCTAATTGACCCTGGCTCCACACACTCATATTTGTGCACAAGTGTATTGTTTCATAAGATGCATGATGTTAACCAGTGAGATTATGAGGTTTGTGTAAGCAGTCCTTTACGGCATAGTGTCAAAGTAAGTAGAGTGCATAGGAATTATCCCCTTTTGGTTCAGGGTGTTGAGTTTCCTGCTGACTTGATTGAGTTGCCTTTCCGGGAGTTTGATCTGATTTTGGGTATGGATTGGCTTAGTAAGCATCGGCAGTTGTGGATTGTCATAGGAAGGTAGTTGTGCTCTGGGATAGAGTTTAGTCTTCTGTTGTTGTCAAGGGTTTGGGTTCGAGTTCCTTGATTAATATGATATCCGCCATGCAAGCTAAGAGATTTATGAGACAGGGTTGTGAGGCATTCTTAGCAGTTGTTTTGGATTCGAAGCGTGATCAAGTAGAGATTGATGGTATCCCCATCGTTAGATAGTTTAGTGATGTCTTCCCAAGTGAATTGCCTGGTTTGCTTCCCGAGAGAGTAGTGGAGTTGTCCATAGAGATTTTGCCGGGTACTTCACCCATTTCGAAAGCACCTTATCGAATGGCTCCTATAGAGTTGAGATAACTCAAAACTCAACTACAAGAGTTATTGGATAAGGGGTTTATTCGACCCAGCATATCTCCATGGGGAGCCCCGATTTTGTTTGTTAAGAAGAAAGATGGCTCTTTGAGGATGTGCATCGACTATAGGCAAATCAATAAGGTCACAGTGAAGAACAAGTATCCCTTGCCTAAAATCGAGGATTTATTTGATCAGTTTAGAGGTGCAGGTGTCTTTTCCAAGATTGATCTTCGATCGGGTTATTATCAGTTGCGAGTTCAGGATGCGGATGTGGTTAAGACTGCATTTCGGTGCGGTATGGCTATTATGAGTTTCTTATAATGCCATTTGGTTTGACAAATGCTCCTGCGGCTTTCATGGATTTGATGAACCGAGTGTTTAGGCCATATCTCGATCGATTTGTAGTAGTATTTATAGACGATATTTTGGTTTTCTCGAAGGATGAGAGTCAGCATGAGAAGCATCTCCGGTTGGTTTTGCATGTTTTGAGGGAGCATTAGTTGTTTGTGAAGCTTAGCATGTGGCGTCCTGACCAGGCTAATTTGCTACACCCCGATCGGAGTGCTACAGAGAGAGCTGACCGAATCACAAAAACAAAACATACATTCACACATGCATTGAACATATCCAAAAGCAACGGAAATAAACCTTTAAACCTAACTATCATTCAATCACAACATAAATATCCATTACAAAACAGTTCAGAATATTCAAATAGTACATCAGTTGGATACCTAAGCGAAAGCCAAACAAAATATTACATCACATATTATTATTACAAAATACAAAATCCAAATTCTAACAACTCCTGTGTTGGCTTGATTGGCGGTAACTCCAGCTACAAAATTTCCACACCTGCACGGATAAACACCCGTGCTAAGCAATAACGCTTAGTGGGGAACAAATAGAAAATATGGACAGCCAGTCACAATGGTCGCCAAATCGAACATGCAAATGTAAATGTTGACAATTCTAAGTACACCCACATGCATCAATTTACAACACACAATCAATTTGCATTGCAATCCATACTTACCGTCTCATCCATTCGGAAGCACATATAATAACACTGATATCCCAATGAAGCATTAAGCTACAATCACTTTAGTTCACAAGTCTCATACACACATCGGAACATAGCATATCTTGCAGGACACAAAGTGTAACTGTACACTCATACTAGTGGATAACGAGTAACACTGACGGTACCTTATGGGTACGAATCGGCACTAACGGTACCTTACGGGTACGAATCGGCATTGACGGTACCTTACGGGTATGAATCGGAAAAATAGTTTTATTTTAATTCAAAACATTTGTACTGAGGGGATCTTAAGCAAGAACCGAGCACTAGGGATCACTAAGATCAGATCGGGACCCAAACGAGATCCAACTGAACTGAGGGCTGCAACTATAGGACTCTTTTAGGCATGCCTAACTATCCACTAGATTGACTCTTATAGATCATGCATAAAGCAATTCACATCTCATGCCAATACCCATTATTCATCATTGAGAGCGCATCATCACCCTATATCAGATCGGCATGCACATATACATTGCATCTAAAATAACATTACTTCCAGAAAGATAGGGCAACTGATGATTATTGAGGCAATTGTACCAGATTACAATAGCAGCAACAACCATAGAGATTAGCACCGACATAATACAAGCCTCCCTGTCACTTGATCGATCGAGCACTTACCTAAGCTTTGGATCGGGAATGCTCATTTTCGCTCAGTCAAGTGATAGAGAGTTACCACTACTGTTCGAGTCATCATCCGCTCAGATAGAGCTGTCTATCTACCGCTCGAGAAATTGCAGTTCCCTTTGAGCTGCATATCCTTTCATTCGGTAGATAACAGTCCGATCGAAACGGAAGTCAGTACTCCATATTACGCTTGTGCCGATAAGCACACCCACAATCGAGTCCTGCTACAAAACTACAGAATTGCCGCAAAAACTCATCCCATTCCAAGATGCCCAGAAACCTAGAAATCACAATTCACCTCAGATCAACCTTTACCAAACACATTATCACAAACACTGTAGCTCGATCATCACTCGCTACATAGCATGCATTTTTACACATAATACCAACAGATCAAGCAGCTCAAAATTATAAAAATGCAGAAACACAAAGAACACACACACATTCCCAAACCTGCAAAATCGAAAGCTTCTAGCTCCGATCACCACTCCCGCTAACCTTCTCTTTTCCCTTGGGATCTCGAGGAGGCTCCTCTAAAACCAAAAACCCAGAAATGCAACACACAAAACTCAGATCAAAATCACAAACACAGAATCGAGAGAAAAAGAAGAAAGAAGACAGAAAGTAGGAGAAGAAGAACTCAACCTTGCACACCAACACCCAAAGAGTTCATCAGCTTCCACTAAAAGCCAAGCCTGAGAAGGAATCATGGCAGAGCAGTGAAGAGGAAGAAGAAAGGGAGGCAACGGCGTGATGAAGAGAAAGCAGAAATGAAAATTAGGGCAAATGGGTTTCTCTTTCTCAAGCTATCTTAAATACCCCTCACTTCTCCTTGCCACTTGTCCTCATGCCATTGGTGGAACTTGACCACTCACACCCAATCATGCATACATACAACACACTCAACCTCTCCCCCAAAATGCATGCCTAGTACCATACTATCATGCACACACTAAATAAGCCCACATACAAAGCACACTTCACCCAAAAATACCCCTAACACTAGCCCGGACTCTCTCGGACACACAAGCAAAATACTACTCGGACAACTAGGGGAGAACGGGGTGTGACAACTCTCCCCAACTAAAAAAAATTTCATCCTCGAAATTCACCTGCACGGAACAAATTTGGATACTGAACTCTCATAGTCTCTTCCGGTTCCCAAGTAGCTTCTTTTATCCCATGGTGTTGCCACAATACCTTAACCAAAGGAATTCGCTTACTGCGTAACTGTCTTACCTCCCGAGCTATAATAGCCTTCGGCTCTTCATCATACGAATAATTCGACTGAATCCAAACATCCTGAACTGTCAGCACATTGGAAGGATCTGATCTGTACTTACGGAGCATCGATACATGGAAGACATCATGCATCTTAGCCAACTCCATCGGCAGTGCTAACCTATAAGCAACCGGACCGATCTTCTCAACAATCTCAGACGGTCCAATAAACCGAGGACTAAGTTTGCCTTTCTTACCGAACCTCAACACCTTCCTCCAAGGTGAAACCTTAAGGAAAACCTTATCCCCGACCTCGACCCGAACATCTTTCCTCTTCAAATCAGTATAAGACTTTTGTCTATCTTTAGCTGCTTTCAAATTCTGCTCTCTTTGGTATCCCTAATTAACTCTAGCCCCAAAATTGAATGCTCAGTCAATTCAGTCCAACAAACTGGAGTTCTGCATGGCCGATCGTACAAAGCTTCAAATGGGGACATTCCTATGCTCGCCTGATAACTGTTATTATAGGCAAACTCCATTAACCGAATATACTTATCCCAACTACTAGAGAGCTCTAATGCACATGCTCGAAGCATGTCTTCCAGAATCTGAATAACCCGTTCGAACTGGCCATCTGTCTGAAGATGAAATGCCGTGCTAAAATTCAATTGAGTACCCAAGGCTTTCTACAACTCCTTCCAAAACTTGGATGTGAATCTTAGATCTCGATCGGACACTATAGATAACGGCACTCCATGCGCTTGGACCACTTCATCTACATAGATACTGGCCAACCGATCCATAGAATAATCTTTCCGAACTGGCAAAAAAAGTGCTGACTTGGTAAGCCTATCCACAATAACTCAAACCAAATCATGCTTCTTTTGAGTAACGGGTAATCCCGCTACAAAATCCATGGCAATATCATCCCACTTCCACTGAGGAATAGACAGAGGAGGGATCAGTCTTGAAGGAACCTGATGCTCGGCTTTTACTTGCTGACAAATCAAACACTTGGCCATAAATTCCACAATATCTCTCTTCATCCTAGACCACCAATAAAACAGCTTCAGATCCCGGTACATCTTTTCACTGCCAAAATGCATAGTGAAAATCGAAGTGTGCGCTTCACTCAAAAGCTCCTTCTTCAATTCTTCCCTATCGGGCACACACAACCGATCTCTAAATATGAGTACCCCATTCCGTTCGAAAAACTCAGACGATTTACTCGATCGAACTTCTTCCAAAATTTACTGCAATTTCTCATCATTCCTCTGAGCGTCCTCAATCGATTGTCTCAGGGCAGGCTTGCCCCTTTAACTGAGCAATCAAAGCTTCATCCCTATCCATTCTCCACTTATATCGCTGCAAAAATAAAGTCAAGATAAATTTCCTACTCAAAGCATCAACCACGACGTTAGCCTTGCCCGGATGATAATCCATAATACAATCATAGTCCTTGAATAATTCCAACCATCGACGCTGTCTCATATTCAACTCCTTCTGAGTGAGAAAATACTTCAAACTCTTGTGGTCCGTGAATATCCTACACTTCTCCCTATACAGATAGTGACGCCATATCTTTAAAGTAAATACCACGGCTGGTAATTCCAAGTCATGGGTCGGATAGTTCCTTTCATGAGGCTTCAACTGATGAGATGCATAAGCCATAACTCTTCCTCCCTGCATCAGCACACATCCGAGCCCAACTCCTGAAGCATCACTATACATCATGAACTCCTCGCCCGATCGGGGCTGAGGGAGTACAGGAGCTTCAACCAACATCCTCTTTAGCTTCTCAAAATAAGCTTGGCACTTATCCGACCATTCTAAATCAACTCCTTTCCTTAGCAATCTAGTCATAAGAGCCGCTATAACTGAGAAATCCTTCACAAACCCACGATAGTAGCCTGCCAAACAAAGAAAACTCCTCACTTCCTGAACTCTCTTTGGCGCTCTCCAATTAATAATTGCCTTGATCTTGGCTAGATCTACTTGAATACATTTAGCCAATACAATATGGCCCAAAAATGATACTTCCTGAAGCCAAAAATCACACTTGCTGAGTTTTGCAACCAAACGCTGCTCCCTTAAAACCTGCAATACCAACCGAAGATGCTCTGTATGCTCACTCTCATTCCTTGAGTAAACCAATATGTCATCCAGAAATACCACTACAAACTGATCAAGATAGGGTCAGAACACTCAGTTCATCAAATCCATAAAAACTGCTGGGGCATTCGTCAAACCGAACGGCATCACCAAAAACTCATAGTGCCCATATCTTGTTCGAAAGGCAGTCTTTACAACGTCCGCATCCTTCACTCGGAGCTGATAATATCCCGATCGCAGGTCGATCTTCGAAAAGACACCGCACCTCTTAACTGATCAAACATATCTTCAACTCTCGGCAATGGATACATATTCTTAACCGTCACCTTGTTAAGTTGCCGATAGTCAATACACATCCGCAGCGAACCATCCTTTTTCTTAACAAACAAGACTAGAGCACCCCATAGAGACACGCTCGGTCGGATAAACCCTTTGTCCAACAACTCTTGTAGCTGAGCCTTAAGCTCTCTCAACTCTACAAGAGCCATTCGATAAGGCATCTTCGAAACAGGCACAGCGCCCAGCGTTATCTCTATGGACAGCTCTACCTCTCTTTTCGGTGGCAAATTCGGCAACTCACTTTGGAACACATCACCAAACTCCCTTAGCACTGGAATATCTTCGATCCAAACTTGATCACGCTTGGAGTCCAGCACTACGGCTAAGAATGCCTCACAACCCTTGCTTATAAACCTTCTGGCTTGCATAGCCGAAATCACATTATTTAGAGAGCTCGAACCGATACACTTAACCAGAACCGAAGGTCCATCTCTATCTCATAACACAATCACTTTTCGGTGATAATCAACCACTGCCCAATGCTTGCTCAGCCAATCCATTCCTAAAATAAAATCAAACTCTCGAAAAGGCAACTCAATCAGATCGGCTGAAAACTCAATACCTTAAACTGCAAGGGGACAACTCCTAAACACTCTACTAATGTTGACACTCTGCCCCAAAGGATTGGTCACACAAACCTCATAATCTAACTGGTCAGCATCATACAACCAATTACTTAGCTTACTTGTGCACAAATATGAGTGTGTGGAACCAAGGTCAATTAGAGCATACAATTCAGTGCCAAAGAGTAGAAACTTACAAGCAATCACATCCGATGCATTCAACTCATCTCAAGCTCTCATAGCATATGCTCGGGCTAGAATAGCCATAGGATGATCAACAGTTCCAGATGGGGTTCCCTCTGCTCTAGGCCGACCTCCTCGACCTCTAGCTCTGCTTCTGGTTCGTCCAGACTGTGGAGCATTGGCATTAGACCCCGCTCGGCTACCTTCATTCTGCTCTAGCTTTATTCTCATTCAACTTGGGACAACTGGCCAACAGATGATCAGTGCTTCCACACTTGAAACAACCACCTGTGAGCCATCTGAACTCACCCCGGTGTCGCCGATGACAATGAGAACATTCGGGTACCCCTTCAGTCCTACTGCCCAAACTACCTCTCCCAGCGTTTGAACCAACAGCCGAACTCTGCCTTCTGCCTCTCGTAGCCGAACCTTTGTGAGACTTATCCTGTGAATCCCGAGACCTCTTACCCGAAGACAATGAGGATGACCCTCCTCGAGAGGGATTTGGGTTCCTCCTCTGAGCTCGGTCCCTCAACACTGATTTCGATCTCTCCACTTTGATGGCTACCTTTACAATTTGATAATAACCTATTCCCGAAGTGCACATCAAAGAGACGAGCATTGCCCTCAAAGACTCATTCAACCCAGCTGTGACATGTGTCGAACCCCGGGTTGCCCCAAACGACCGCCTTTAGGGCTTTTTGGATGAGGTTCATAAAACTTGTAAGAAATTACAAGTGTGTCCATTTTGGGCAACAAGGAGGTTTCTTGGAGTCGCCACCCAATAGAACATTGGGAAAGGCCATCTAGCCTCAGTGAGCCTAGGACGGCGCTGCTATATCCATTTTGGGCAAGCTAAAGCGGTCTTGGAGGTCCCATCCTAATAGAATATTAGGATGGCCCTCTCGCCTCGTGGAGCCTAGGACTATGCAAGTTAAATCCTTTTTACGGGACACAAAAGGTGTCTTGGAAGTCCCATTCCAATGGAATATTGAAATGGTCATGTCGCTTCGTTGAGCCCAAAAACCAGATATGGTTCGGGGCTTTCCATTTATTCATACCTTGGATAAAGTTATAATTGAAGTTTGAATTTAACGTTTCGCCCCATTTCTCATTCAATTTAAATGCAATTAAATTTAACTCGCATGTCAGTCACATAATGAAAGTGGTAAATAAAGTAAATGAAAGCAAAATAAATTACAATAAAACTAGGCGCGAAATACAACCCCCATTGGTAAATAAAATACAATTCATACATAAATAGGGCTATTCATTAAAGATGATGACATTGGTCCTCTCATGCATAATTAAAGAAAATAATTTTAAAGTGACAATTTATTTTGGATGAAAAAGCTAGGACATTGGTCCCCTTTTTATTTAGGAAAAAACCAAATTAATTAATATAAATATTTTTATGATTTTTTTAATTAACATGCATAAAAATAAAATTAAATAAACTTATTACAATTACATGATAAAACAAACAAAACAAAAATAATGAAAAACAATAAAAAATGAACAACATCCAATTGGTATCTTCAAGTCTCCATGGGCTCCCACTTGGCAAAAACTCACACATAAAAATGAGTATTGAAAATAAAAACAAATGAAAATGAAGTTAGTAAAAAAAAATGAATTAAACATAAAACATGAAATTAATTAAATTAAGGTAATCAGAATTGCATCATGTATGACAAGCCAATTAAAATGACATAATAAAAATATGCAATTTAATTAATTAATAATTTAGCATGCATAAAAAACAACATAAGAATAATAACATTCAACATGCATAAACAAGCATAAAATAATGATGATAGACTTTAACATGCATAAAAACATAAAATTATAACAATAACATCCAATCATGCATAAAAAGTATAATACATATAAAATTCAGCATGCATAAAACATATTAATAATATTGATAAAAGCCAACATGCATAAGCAAATATAAAATAAAAATTATAAAACTCAACATGCAAAAAAACATGAATAGAAAATACAAACATAAAATTCAGCATATATGAAAACACAAAATAATAGCATTAACACCCAACATGCATAAAAACCAAAGGTAACAATAAAAAATAGCATGCATAAGAAATATAAATAATAATATTAATAATAATAATGATACTAGTATCAAATACTAGCAATAAACAAGGATAATAAAAATTAAACTAGCAATTGCAACTATAATAATAACAATAATAAACATAATGAAATCAAAAAATATTAAACAACCCAAATTAAGCATGCAAGAATAAAATAATATATGGCAAACTAATAAAACATGTTAAAACATGGGAAATAATACCAACAACAACAACAACAACAACAACAACAACAACAACAACAACAACAACAACAACAACAACAACAATAATAATAATAATAATAATAATAATAATAATAATAATAATCAAGTGAAGACAATAGTCATAAAAAATAATAACATGCATAATGGCATGAACAATTAAATAAGAACATAAAAATAAGAAGAAACTAACAGAACTCATAGAATTTACATGATAAAAAAGTCTAGAAGAATTTACAAAACCAAAAAAAGTTCTAAAAGAATTTACATGTTAACCAATTAATTGGAAATAAAAATGAAATTAAAAATTGAATTAAAATTGGAGCCAAGAATAATTACCCTCAAAATTAGCTTGATGAAATGAAGGTGAGGAGATCCAATTCCTTGTCTTGATTTGAAGAATATGACTAGAAAAATAAAATGTCAAAAGTGAATTATTACCCAAGAACAAATAATTAATTTATTTTTCCTAAAGTAAAAAATTGTTAATTGAAAGGAAGAAAATTCCCAAAAACAAAAATTAATCTTTTTGCCTTAAGAATTCACTTGAAAAAAAATCTTTAGAAAAGCTGAGAGAATTTTGTTTGAGAGAAGCAAGAAGAAGAAAAAATAATTTTTCTAAAGAAAATTCCCCCCAAATTCTTTCTCTAAAATTCCTTTTATTCCTCTCCAACAAAACAGATTTTTTAATGAAAAACTAAATTGATTTAATTTCAATAAAACAAAAAAACTGAAGAAAATCAAAGGTTTGGAATTTTAAAAGTTTTACCATTGAATTCTAGTAAAAAACATTTAAGAAAAATGAATTTTTGGGGCAAAAATCGTCAAAAACGACCAACAGGGAGGGGGAAGGGCGCGCTGGGCGAGCGACGGGCGTCGCTGCGCCCAGCGCGCACCCAGCATGCGCAGGTGACGCCATGGGCATGGCTCGCGTTGCTGCGCGCTGAGCGCTGGCGCGAGCTCCGCCTGCACGCCGGGGCGCTGCGGCACGCACCCAACGCCACCGCAGCCCAACATTCGCGCGATTTTTTTTTTTTCAAATTTTCTATAAAACACAAAAAATTAAAAACTCACTTTTTTTACCCCAAAAATAATTTTTAAAATACATTTTTATTTATTCCTAACAAATCAAAACAACAAGGAAATTATCACTTCCAACTTTCATTCTTTTTGCTTATAAATCGGCACACTTAATTTCATCATTGGATAATCCTGATCAAGGCTACTCAGGACCTGGTGTCTACAATTGCCCCTAATTTTTGGGAGGCTAGTGTGTGGGTGCCTAGGTGAGCCAAAATTCAGGAAAGGGAAAGAAGCGCGTACCTGAGGCTGCCTCCTTCCAGCTTCTCCCTCGGGAATAGTGCTGTGATTTGAACTGTGAGTTGCACTGAGTCATTAACAAGACTACAAAGTGCCAGGAACCATCCTAAGATGGTGATGCACCGGGTCTGCTACAGACTTACAAAACGCGAGAAATGTCCTATTCAGAGTACTGCACTGAGTATACTACAGACTACTAAAAGTTCAAGGGCCATCCGCAAATGGCAATGCATCGAATCGCTGAGAAGACTACAAAATGCAGGAGAAGGAGTGCACCGAGTCGCTGACAAGACTACTAAAAGTGCAGAGGTGTCATCCATAGATGACAATGCGCCGAGTCGCTGACAAGACTACGAAAAGCGCAAGAGGAAGACTGCACCGAGCCGCTGACAAGACTACTAAAAGTGTAGAGGTGTCATCCGCAGATGACGATGTGCCGAGTCGCTGACAAGACTATAAAAAGCGCAAGAGGAAGACTGCATCGAGTCACTGACAAGACTACTAAAAGTGCAGGTGTGTCATCCGCAGATGACGATGCACCGAGTCGCTGACAACACTATAAAAAGCACAAGAGGAAGGCTTCTCCGAGTCGCTGACAAGACTACTAAAAGTCCAGGGGTGTCATCCGCAGATGACAATGCGCCTAGTCGCTGACAAGACTACAAAAAGCGCAAGAGGAGAACTGCACCGTGTCGTTGACAAGACGACTAAAAGTGCGAAAATCGAAGACCTTCATTTAGATATTTCCTGCAAAGTCATGCAAAGAAATATATAAAAAAAATTTAAGTGTATATGATATGAGATGTAAATATTTGTAAAAATAGATTGACCCTATCCTAGGTGGTTAAGGGTCTGCTAAGGATATAGCTTGGCTGCTGCATCGCGCCTCCCAGGATCTGAAAGAGTGATATCTTGGCTTTAGGGACTCTGACCCCAAGACATTTTCTGAGAGAGACATCAAGTGTGCATCTTTGCCCCCCCGGTCGATGATCGTATGCCCAGGATTCTGACTCATGCATTATTTGACTGAAGAATGATTATCTGAAGTAATGCTGCCTTATCGCTCCAGGCATCAAACGTCATTGCTTTAAAGGTAGTGCGTCCCTTGTGGATTTTCACACTAGCTTTTCTTCGTGGGAAATGCATCCCTTTAGGGATTTTCACATAACCCTTTTCCTAATTTTTGCCTGGAATGGACCCAAACCAATCCAGCGGCTTTTATTTTTTTATTTTTTGTAGGGCAGACTGCCTGTTTCTAGGTTTTCAGCCTTCCCTTTGACCTAACTTTTGCTTAGAGAGCTAGTTACAGTTTTCATCTCTAACAGCCTTTTTTTTTTGAAGGAACTACAAGAGAAGGCTTTTATCATAACCACCGCTAAGAGTGAATAGCACATATCTGCTTAGGTACCTTCTGACAGAATGATTAGACAATAGTCATTAGATGAATAAGTGATATATTTCTTTTTAAGGCAGAACTAAAGAACAATGAAAATGTAAACTGTATTCTTTTATTCATTGCAAAATTGAGTACATTTCTATATGATTTCATCATACATGATCCTTATTTAACAAGAATTCAAAAGCAGAAGACTACACCTAATCTCAGAATAGATCTTGTAAGCAACAAACTCCTATTATCAATCGGCCCTCTCGGGTTTTCTCGATTGAACATTTTCTCTCAGCCCTTAATTTTTGCCCAGGATGCCTTTTTTCGGTTTTCACCCTGACAGGGCGCCCAATTTTAGCAAGGCCGCCTTTTTTCGGTTTTCGACCTGCGGGGCATTTATTCTCTTCTTTTGATTTTTTCTTTTTGGTCTACAGCCATGAAACCTTTTTAGTCTATCGACATTGACCGGGGTCTTTAAACTCATTCCCATCGCTGTCCCCTAAGATCGCTGCTCCTTTTGTTAGCAACTTTTTCAAAATGAACGGGCCTTCCCAGGCCGGCCTGAATTTTCCCCATATGTCTGGCGCTTCCGGCCTCATCATCTTAAAGACCAGGTCCCCTTCCTTCAACGGGTGCTTTCGTACCTTCTTGCCAAAGGACCGAGCTAGTCTCTTCTGATAAACCTGATTGCGGTAATAGACTCTTAACCTATCTTCATCCAACAGATTTAACTGCAACAATCGTTGTTGTGCCCATTCTGTCTCTTGAATCTCGGCTTCTATAACTACCCTTAAAGATTTTAGCTCAATTCCAACTAGCATAACTGCTTCGGTTCCATATACCAAGGAGAATGGTGTTGCTCCTGTAGAGGTTCTGACTGTGGTTCTATAACCCCAGAGTGCAAAGGGTAGTTTTTCTGCCCTGTCTTTATAGCTCTGAACCATCTTGGCCAGTATTCTTTTCACATTCTTGTTCACTGCTTCAACCGCACCATTAGCTTGGGGACGGTAAGGAGAAGACTTGTGATGCTGGATTCCATACTTTTGAATCATCTGTTTAGTTTCTGCTAAGAATTGTACCCCATTATCAGATACAATATGGTGTGGGAGGCCATATCTATATATCAAATTCCGCTCGATGAACTTATCCATATCCCTAGCATCAATCTTCTTGAAAGATTCAGCTTCGACCCACTTAGTAAAGTAATCAATGGCGACTATGATAAACCTGTGCCCATTAGAAGCTGTAGGACATATCTCGCCTATGATATCTATTCCTCAAGCAGCAAATGGCCATGGAGATGTCAAATTATGTAGCTCTGAAACTGGCACATGCCTCAAATTCGCTTATTGCTGGCATAACTGGCATTGCTTCACATATTTTGAACAATCCGTATCCATTGTGAGCCAATAGAATCCGTGACGCATGATCTTCTTTGCTAAGGCTAAGCCATTCATATGAGCTCCACAGACTTCGGCATGAACCATAACCTTTTTAGCTTCTTTCTCTGCCAAACACCTTAACTGGATACCATCGGCTTGCCTTTTATACAAAGTGCCCTCTACACTGATGAATTGAGTGGACAACTTTCGAATCATCCTTTGGTCTTTCTCGGTAGCTTCCTCTGGAAAAACTGACCGTTCCAAATAATTCTGAATGTCGTTGTACCAAGGGTTTCCATCGGTGGCCCCAACATCCATCACCTGCTCAGCTTCAAAATAAGGCT